>OX596356.1:8719285-9982142 GCA_951394395.1 Colostygia pectinataria | reverse complement strand
TTAACATTTGCGAAAGAGGCGATCGGCGATGACGAAACCGACAAGTTTCTGCCTTTTTGCAACGTGCTCCCAGGCAGCGACACATCAGTCAATGATCCCCCTACGTCGCCGAGCGCACTATCAACAAGAATAGGCGAAAGCGACGGCGTGGACTTAAAGTCAGGTCGCAAGACCCGGACGTTTGAAGGGGAAGAATCAACTTCTTCTCTCCGACAAACCTCCAAACCGCCAGTTGAAAAACCCAATGACGCTGCGGGACGCGGTTCAAAAATGTGAAACCGATCGAGAGCAACTTTTGGGAAGTCCACGAGATGAGGTTTAGCGACGGCCAACCTACAATCAGAAGTTCGACGACAATGAGTCTCCTCGTGATTGTCACAAGGCATCTCTATTTTTGTAACCGCGGGGTTGAGCGGGTCAACAGGTTGTAATCCACTAATCCAACCGGTAGAGCTATCCGTCGTTGGACTTGAAACGAAGAAGCAACTCCTTCTATGGACTCCAGAGTTGCTACGATAACGAGACAGGCCAGTGTTAACTGCGCAGTCACCCATCAGTATCCACCCGAAAGTAGTGGGGATAGCGATGGGTTGACCAGGACTACCCTTAACTAGCCCAGGCCTTAACGCAGAAGCGAGAACGTTAACACTGACTAGCATGTCAACCGGTCCTGGTTTGTAAAACTCAGGATCGGCGAGGTTTAACTGATCTATATGATGCCACGACGAAGTATCAATTTCCTCAGATGGCATGTCTGAGCAAATTGCAGGAAGCACGGAGGCCTCCAACGAAAGTTTATTTGAGAAGTCCCCACTAGTGGGAACTAACTCACACGAAACTGACCCGAGTGTAGCAGTTGATGCTCGACCTATACCGCTTACCGACTGACGACGATAGTTTATTTTCAGCCCTAGGCGGTGTGCACAGGACCTAGTTATGAAATTACAGGCACTGGCACTGTCAAGCAGGATACGAGCTCGGACCAAATTATTAAATTTATTCCTAATTAGAACGATAGCTGTAGAGAACAATGCCTCTGTGTGTGGGGTGTATGCAGCCAATGCCACCTGTGCAATAGAAGGCTGGACTACTGGTTCAGGTTCCTGTTCGAAATGGAGCAGTGAGTGATGGCTGTAGTTGCACTGGCCACACTTCGCATTTGATAACAAGTTTTTACCGAATGCGAAGGTTTCAAGCACAGTATGCACAACTTCTTATCCTTCACTGTTTGGAACCTTTCAGTAGGCAACTGATTGTTGAAGCTCGAGCAGCTCTCAATCTTGTGGCCCACCTCTGCACACACTACACATCCTTCCTCGGAAGCAACCAACAAAGAGGTTTTGTTCTCACTGGTAGCCAGTTTTGTAAGAACCGGCTGTTGACAATTTTGTAACGCACGAGAACGTTTTTCAATATACGACATAATGTCTTCATACTGGGGGATGTCGACTTCTGACCCCAGCTGAAGTTCGAAAGCTTCCCGAGTGGAAGAATCTAATTTTGACCAAACCAACTGAAACAGCATAAAGTTCTGGTCGGGCAAATTATACTTAGACAGGATGGCTAAGTTTTCTGCGAAGGTTCGATGAAGTCGTTCTAACTCAGAGCTACTTGTATTTTTCACTACTTCACAGTTAAGCAAACGGTCATAGTAATTTGTGGCAATAATTCTCTTCCTATCGTAGTACTTGCTAAGTGCCCGATATGCTAGAAGATAACTACTTTCGGACAACGGATAGTTTTTAATCAGGTCATATGCCGACCCATTAACACTCGACAGTAAGTAGTGCAACTTTTCGACATCTGGCATGTCCCTTTTGTGTATGAGTGAGTCATACAGCTCCTTAAACGACACCCAATTCTCTAGCTTACCGTCAAATGGCCTTATACTTATTTTTGGTAGTTTCGCTAAACTACTGTGACTTTCTCTCATTGGCTTAACTTCAGCCAGCCTAAGTCTGGCCATAACACTATGTAACCTTTTGTCAAATGCCACAGTGTAAGCGAACTCACTGTTCCTATCAGCCGTTGGCAAGCGCATTAACAGATTCTTCTGCGCGGCGTGAAACTCTGAGGCCAGAGCTGTTACTTCCTGTTCCGAAACACCTACCAAATCTGAAGTATCTAACAGCTCTAACCTCATATTAGCATAATCACGCGAGACCCGATCGCTATCTGCCATGGTGTCTTTCTCCAAAACTCCCTTACGTGTATCCATTGGCATAATAATATAGTCAAGTTAACCTGGCTGGAAACGACACGAAAGAGGGAACAGCCAAATCAACAAAACAAACAAAATGCAAAGCAAAATAAAGATAGAAACACGTAAGGAGTTAAGGGGCTATTTTCACGACCGGTACAGATAGGAACTAACACCTGGTCAGTTTTAGAATATACGTTTGATTGTCGACCTGTCAGACCGAAAAAGAAACGTCAAAGTCACTTTGAGTGATGTTGACAAAATGACAACGAAAAGATGACAGGTGACAATCACACGTTTAACCCAACCTACCCACAGTAAACAAACGAGAATTCAATGACCAGCGAAATTACCAGGATAGGTACGACAAAAGAAAAAATGTTATTCAAATATTCGAAATATCGGTCGATAGTTGATAATATAGCTGAAGGCCAAAATCCAAAGGTGCCTTATCACAATTTATCTGGCTTCGTAGGACCAAAATGTACGATTTTGAGTGGACTGTAAATTAATCTTTTTTGCTAACAAACTAAATACGAAACACGTTAAACAATTATGAAGTTAAACACGATAAAAAACTATAATTAACCAAATTATGAGTGCAGTTAGGAGCAAAGGATTTCACTAACCTGGCTGCTTCTTCCTGGAACAGCGCCCACGGAATGGGAAGGTATGGCTTGGTATTACCTCCGACTTGTCTGGACTAGCTTCGGTTCAACTTACACCTATACCGAACGCTCAAATACCGTGGGGGCTGGCGCGAAATCTCCTGCTTCCTAGCACTCAACGAAACTGCTTGCACACAATACTCAATTACGATAAATTAAACGAAAACGAAAACAATACGATACGAAAAATTACGAGAACAAGATAAAGTAGCTAACGCACTTGAAGCCGTTACACGAATGTGTTGAATTTAGAGGTCAAACTAACTGCTGACTGAACGATATTTCGAAATTTGAATAAAATGTAGTAGTAGTTTGGTTAAGCCAATCAGCTGTCGCTGGTCATTGAACCCAGTTCATTCACAGCTGACAGGTGACAGCACATCGTCGATCTCGACTTACGAAAATTGATCGACAGAGGGCGTCAAAACTGAACACTATAATTTTTTTTTTGGTATAGTTTGTCTTAAAAATCCCAAGTAAACGAAAATAAATCGATTGCCTTTTTCCGCTCAATTATTATTAAGCGACGTAATAATGAAATATTCGAGTGTGCGCGCCCCTTAGCAGGTCAAGGACGCGCGGGTTATTGACCCGCGCTTCATTGATGCGCGGGTCATTGACACGTGCCGAGCGCTGCCTTTTCAATTTCTAACAAGGATAACTAATTATTAAGCAGAATTACGATATATTTTTTTTTATAAAAAAAAAAACGTTTAGAAAAAAAAAAGAGTACAAGTATTTTTTTTTTATGTGTGAAACCTACCCCTTAATTTTGTCAGGTTGATAATGAATGACCTTATATGTAACTACATATATATATGTATATTTTTAGTATATTTTGTCTTAAACAAAAAAAAAACCGATTACGTTTTTCTGCTCAATGAGATGTTTTTGATTCGAGATTTAAAAAAAAAAAGTAGTTCCCATTGCTTTGACAGATGGCACTATCTGCCCTACTGCCATACTGGGAAAGGTTATCAAAACAAGAAAAAAGTTGGTAACTCTGTTTTTGTTTCATCACGTGTCAAGCGGAAGGTTGTGGGTTCATGTCCTGCTTGAGGCAAAATAATTTAACTCCAGTACTACCAAAGTTAATATACTACGTAGTACGTACTATGACTTTGACACCAGCCAGAGGTATGACAGACAGTGACAGCAGGAGCAACCAATGTTGAATTCCCTACACATTCACCATAGCTCGCCAAACGTAGTGTTTACATTCTCTTTGGCTCGCCAGTAGAGCTACCGCCATCTAAATAGACCGCTTTTTTTTTGTAATAACTTGAGACGAAAACTCCTTATTATTATTATTTATCATTGTTATGAATCGAGTTAACCGGCGTAATTATAAAATACTCGAGTGTGCGCGCCCCGTAGCCGGTCATTGACACGTGTCGAGCGCTGCCTTTTCGATTTATAATAAGGATAACTAATTATTAAGCAGAATTACGTATATATTTTTTTAAATATTTAAAAAAATGTTAAGAAAAAAAAAAATACAAGTTATTTTTTTATGTGTGGAACCTACCCTTAGGTTTGTCAGGTTGAATGACCTTATATACAAATTAAAAGAAAAAGAAGAAGATCTAATAAACTTGATACACACTGTAACGTAACGTAGTGCTTACATTCTTTTGGGTAACGTAGTGCATATATTCTCTCTCTCTGCTACGTTTTTAAAAAGTACTTGTTGCAGCCTCTAACTTAATTTACCATGGTTTTATTGTAATCTATTTCTATGCGTAGCATCAGTGAGCGACGGTAAACATAATAATCTATTTATGTTCATTTTTGGATCGTGACGTGATACATTATGTTATAAGGTGTGAAATGGTTTCGAAACGAAATTCGTCTAACTACATTTTGTAATAAAATGGGGTCTATGCGACCGACTGGACGATTCCTATCGTTCACGAATAACATTCAACGACCGCAGAAACCAGCTGGTAAGTGTTGTGCATTTAATAACATATGCAACATTACATTTTAATGATATGAATCATTGGTTGCATTGTAATTTGACGTGACATTACAACATTACGATAATATGTATAGGTCTCACGGCGGATTTAGACTAACTTCACGACGGCCAAGATCCGCCGTGAGACCTTTATCAAAGTTTGTGAATGTTCTGTGTTATGTTCTAACAAAACTACGAAATATACACATTTTAGCAGGTGGTGTGAGGTACCACTGCAGTATCAAATCTTCTGACTTTAAGCAATAGTGTGCAAGCATTATTATATTTTATTTATTATGGTTTACCAACAAAAGACACTTCCATCAAATCATCAAACACTTGTACAGTGCTTACACTCTATGAGCATTGTAGCAGGCACAACATCAGATGAACAAAATGATCTTCATGTCAATTTGTTGATTGAAATAAATCTCTTTCAGTGTCCAGCAGTTTCCCTCAAAGTCTATCTGGCAGTGAGACAGATGTGTCCACATCCAATGAAAATCTGTCACGAGTTGAGCGGTTTGTTGTCCGACATACTGCTAGAGTTGAGCCCCAAGGACAAGAGAACCATAGTCAAAATAACAACACTAACAGGAATTCATTGAAGGTTTGATACTTATTTTATGATATTTGAAAATTGTATTGTTTATCTATAGACCATACATGAATAAAGTTTTAGTTTTTGTATTGACAGCATGTATAAAAAGGTATAGATCACATAAAAACATAGATGATAGCAAAAAACATAGTCATGTGCCTTGGACATCTGTGAAGCGAAGACAGAAACCACCAGAGACAGTAGCATTAGGAATTTCAAATATTTTACAATATGCCTAGATAACATTGAAGCATTTCATGATGTGGCTAATCTGTCACCCTAGGCGGACAAAACTGGGTGACAGATGAGAATAATTCAATATTTCAATAGGCCATCATTCTGCCGGGCTTAAAGTATAATTTATTTATTAAGATTTCCAATGAGAATTTTATTTTATTTTGTTACAAAATCTATAGTTTTTTGAAAATTTTTACTTAAAAATAAGTAAAGTATTTAAATCCTAGAGCCAATAACAGATTTATATTATTAAAACAAAAAAAAAAAAACACTATACTCAAGACTAAACTCGATACATAAAGTCACTCCCTGTGCTCACTCTATGAAGACAAATGCAACTACCTAAATAAAGTATTGTCATAAAGCAGTGAATAGTATCCCTTTTTATGAAGTGCTGCTGTAAGTAGCAAGTTAATATAAGGAGTGGGCAGAATGGCTATAGCTTAGAATATAACTTTATTATATGCTAAGACAAAAAAAATGTTTTAAAGCGGCGGATACAAAGATTCAACAACATGTGTATAATGATATAATCAAATAAATTAAAATAATAAGAAAGATATTATTTTTATCACACAACATTGTAAGTATAAAATAGGCAACTAAATGACTAAGGAGCTGTTACTGGATCATTTCCAGCAAAAGTGAGAATTGTCTAGGAACAGGAAAACCTAGGTAGTTCTTGTTAGATCACCCTCAGACGAGGCACTTCCATAGCTGCAATGTGTCTGTCTTATGTGGTCTTCAAGATGCTAATGTGGCTATTTTGGGATACAGTTTTTAACGCACATCATGTTATTTCTAATGTTACCTTTGTTTTTTTAGGAAAGTGTACCAGGCAGTAATCGTAACTCACTCAAAGATTCTGTTGGCGGTGGGAACAGCAATCGAAGCTCTCTGGATGTTTCCTCATCATCCTATAACACGCTCATCATCCACAACCAGGATGACTCCTGGCCACCAAGACCTACTCCAATACGGTAAGTACTTGATGCTATCTATGTATAAAATCCTTGCTAATCTGCCCCAGCTTCGCACGCCCCCGGTCGCTCGCTAATAAATATAGCCTATGTTACTTAGGGATAATGTAGATTCTAATGGTGAAAGAATTTTTGCTTGCTGACAAAACAAAAAAACGCAGCTAGCATTAACATCCTGGTTCGAAACACCTGCATGACCAGGTTTTTTTTTTTCATACAACCAACGTGGCGACCAAGCGTACGGCCCACAAGATGGTAAGCGGTTACCGCAGCCTATGGACGCTTGCAATACCAAAGGTATCACTCGCGGGTTGCCACCTTGAGGCTAAGATCGAAAGCCTCATGTGCCAGTAATTTCACCGGAAACCATACCCTTCACACCGAAACACAGCAATGCGAGCATTACTGCTTGGCGGCAGAAATAGGTATGGTTGTAGTCCTTCCCTGGACGAGCTCTATCACAGAGAACTCTACTACTCTTCTGTCATGATTGTGTTATATTAGCTGTAGTATTCATAAAAACAAAGGTTCCTATGTTTTGTAGATGTTACTAGCTATAAATATACTTACAGAGAACACGAACGAACAAGCAGTGAGGTCAAACACCCGGCGGCTCAGTCGTCTCCGTATCACACGCTGAAGAAGCCGGATAGCAAGAAGAGTGGCATTCCCCTGCCTAAAGTGCACAAGGAACAGGCGCTGACTGCGAATGCCAACTACATCGATATCGGAGGCCAGAGGATCTACACTAGCCCACCTGATCATGGCGTTCAGGTAAGGATGTCGATCTTTCCAATTATATAAATAATAAATAAATAAATAATTTAAATATTAATGCTGGACAATCCTCACAGCATCATCTAGCCCTAAGCTAAGCAGAGCTTGTGTTATGGGTACTAGATGACTGATATACAATACAATACATAGATAGTATTTTTTATTATACAAAAGTAATATCCAGACCACCTGGAATAAATATTTGTAGATCGTACAAACATTTCGGGAATCCAAACCGTAACCTCCTGCGTCGCAGGCGGACCTTCGCATGCCGCGCCACATCGGTCGTCATTATGATAATAGAAAATAGAAATAGAAGACATTTATTCACACAAACTGCATAAAAGAACAAAAGTAAAACAAACTAACATAATAAAACTACAGTAGCACAACAAAAAAAAAAAAACGAAAAAAAACACAAAAAAAAAAAACAATCCGCATTGAGTCCGTGTGGTGGATTAGGACCCAATCACTCAAGCTCTCGAATTTTGTTGAATACACTTTTAATTAATTATTGTACAAACTTATTTTTATATTACATATTTTCTTTTTTTTTTCTTTTTATCTGTCTGTATAATGATTTTCAAATGTGTCTGGTATGTGTGCTGATGTGGTAAGTAAATGAATGTCTATGTCTATTAAAGTGTTAAAACCAGTTACAACTATAGTGCTAAGAAATCATATTAAATTATTAACGGCTCTTCTTCATGAGCAGAGCATTCGCCGAGCAACCGTCGAACGCGGTCGCGGCGGTGCTCATGAAGAGCTTCTAAATAGCTTCGAAACGTCAGCAGCAGCTGGTAAATAGCCGTTAATAATTTTATAATGTCTATGTATTTAGGAAATAACGGAAATCCCCGATGACTTCCTGAAGCAGTCGTCAGTTCTAAAGCACCTGGCGGCTGAGGTGGCAGCCTCTCCGCCCCCGCGCGGCGCCGCGCCCCCCTCGCCCGGCCCCACCACGCCCCCTCGGGAAGACAGCCGGAAGACCAAGGGAAAGTCTAAGGCTAAGCTTAGCAAGGAGAAGCTGAATCTGTCACGGTCACAGCCAGATCTTACCAGGTAATAATAATGTATTATAGATCTCCTTTAATTACATTAGGACCTGATGATGACATACCAATACAACCTGCCTGACATACAAGACATCTTCATTAGAAAAGAAGAATTGAAGTCGTCACCAACTCAGGCTAACTCGAGCTCCTGCCAACACATTCACTGCATATAAATTCTTCAGCAATAGAGTACTTAGTCCACAACTGGAACATGTTACCAGTAGAAGTCGTAACTGCCACCTCTGTTAACTCATTTAAAAACAAACTCGATGACTGGCTACGAAACAAAAAATCAGTGCTTAAAAATGTGAACCAAACCTAAATATAAACAATACCTACTTTTAATTTCAACACTGTGTGACGTAGACACATCTAGCTGCTAGTCTATTATCATATAAATAAATAAATAAATGTATGGAAACCAATGATAGTAACGGTAAAATGTGTGCAGTGTGGGTGTCCGGTGCGTGCCGGGTGCGGGTGCGGGCGCGGGCGCGGGCGCGGGCGCGGGGGGCGGCTCGGAGTCGTCGGGCTGGTGGTCGGGCGGCGAGGGCTCCACGGCGGAGCCCGACGACGCCTTCGCGGCCGTGCTGGACACACTCGCGCACGAGAACCACCAGCTGAAGCGGCAGCTCGCCGACGCGTGCGAGCGCATCGCTAAGACCTCCAAGGTAATTTACTCTCAATTTTTCCTTTTGTGTGCACATTAATCCGTCACTTGGTTTTTTACTTTCACTTTCTCCATCCATGGCTGCCTGGAAGAAATCGCTCGTAGTGATAAGGCCGCCCTTTGTACTTTGTTAATGTTTTTATATTAGTTATTAAGTCATTTTTTTGTGTATAATAAAGTGTTCATTCATTCATTCATTTCGTTCCTTTGTAATGTCACCAATACAGTTGGTGTTTGACCCTTAGGCACGGACAGAACACACAGTACAGATATTTTCTTTTGATGTGTGTGACCTCATTAGTTAAAAAGTTAAGCGGAATAGTACTAGATATTTTTCATCTGATTTTTTATATTATTTCCTTTATTATTTGATTTCCGCAAAGTAACGCCTGAATCTATCAATAATCTGTGTAGAAATGTCTTTTTTTTTTCCTCCTATTGTGTCCCACTGCTGAGCAAAGGTCTCCCCCAATTCCTTCCATCTATCTCTGTCTTTGGCAATATCCCACCATGTCATATTCATATTTCATTTATTCATGCTCAATGTACGTTCGTACATTCAGCTTAGCTGTAACATAGTATTGCTACAGGTGAGTATAGTTCTCTCGGCGGATCTAGGCTTCCGTGAAGTTAGCCGTTTCGATGCGCAATGGAGTTTTTTCTAACTAAATTGTCTTTGCGCATCACAAACGGCTAACTTCGCGGAAGCCTAGATCCGCCGAGAGTACTATACATGGACCCTGTAAGGGCGCTGCAAGTTAATATTTCTGGTTCAAACAGACTCTACCAATAGACTCTAGAAATAGTGTCTATCAATGTTTATGAAATGTTTGTTGGTAGTTAGAAGAGGAAGTGGAGAAGGTCCGCACGGCGCACGAGGAGCTGGTGGGCTCGTGCGAGCGCCGCGAGAGGCTGGAGCGGGCGGCGCGCGTGCGCCTGCAGGCCGACAGCAGGAGGCTGCACGACCTCAACAGAGCGCTCAAGCATCAGGTATTTGTTAGTGCTTTGTTTGTTTCAACTAATGTTAGTGCAGTAAGGGCTCGTGCGAGCGCCTCGAGAGCGTCGAGCGAAGCTGAGCGCTCAAGCATGAATTTCAATCAATTTGTTAGTGCTTTGTTTGTTTCATCTTGTATGTATTGTTTGTTAACCAATATAATCAATATAATTTTTAGATCATTGCAGTGGGCAATTATGAATAATTTGTTTGACATTCGCAAACGTTTCATAAAAATGAATATCTTCTAACAAATTATATTTCAATGAGGCGCTCTTTAGCGCGTAAAATAACAACCGAAATCCCAAACAAATCTGGACAGTACGTTTACAATTGTCAAATGAGTTTTTGTGATTAGCTCTCAGCTTAGGGATTTTGGTAGTTCATATAAAGATCATCAAAGAGGTGCTGTAAAATACCCCATACAAATTGACAGCTGGACGATACGTTTACAATAACGATTGTCAAACGAGTTTTTCGTGATTCGCTCTCTGGACAATACGAATCGTTTTACGTTTACGATTGTCAAACGATTTTTTCCTGATTCGCCCTCATAACTTATTCACCCCATAACGTACTCGTTGATTCTGTCCATCAATTTTCTGTTAATTCCGTAAAGGTAAACAATAATGTTTGGAAGTGCCCTTGGAGTTGCAGTTTTTTTGTTGAATTAACTATTTACCTTAACATGATGACTTTGGTTGGAGAGTGTTTTGTTGTTAAAATAACATGTTATTTGGTTTGTCGATTGTAAAAAGTATTCAATGGGTGTAATAATAAAGTCTTGTTTCAGGTGGAGTTGCTGTCTCAAGGCGTGCGAACAGACGGCGAGAATAGCGCCGAAGCGTTGCGGAAGGAATTGCAGAACAGAGAAATGCTTATCGCGCAACTCATCACACAGAGTGAGGATACCAAATATCGAAATACACACAAAAACCCTAATCTAATTTAAACTTTATTATCATTATTATATGTCCAGTATCATAATAATAAATCAACTAGCTCAACTTTCTTGGCGCAGCCGGTAGGATCTAGAATCTAGATCTTACCGGCTGCGCCAAGAAAGTCAATATAGATTCTAGATAAACACATGACACTTTATCCTTCATCTGCTTAATACATACTTTTTGACTCTGTTAGTAGGTCATAAGTAGGTACTTTAGGCTTTATCCCTTGACCTCTGAGGCTAGATTCGACCAAATTCGAATAGGCACTATTCACAGAGTTAACGTAGTTATTCGCGGGTAAACTGACAGTTTACTTGTATTTGACATTTCTTATTCCGCGGAATAAGTATTCCAAAAGTTGGTCGAATCCAGCCTTCGTGTAAAACTTTTTGGCGCAGGCGGCAGGATACCTACTTGGCATTGATCTCTAGAAAATAATAGACAAAGTTTATTAATTTCTAGAATCCTTATTAACTAGAACTGTTTCTATAGATAAAGAGTTAGCATGCGCAAAGGAGCGGCAGGAAATAGAGATGGCAGCTCAGCGGGCTACGCTACAGGAACAACGGACGCATATCGATATATTAGACACTGCCCTCACTAATGCACAAACAAACGTTGTGAGACTCGAGGAAGAGGTATAAATATATAATTTGTTTTACTACATATATGGAATAATCTCGACGATATAGTCTTTATTACCAAAGGGTTGCCTTATTCGCGAACGTACTTTAAATCTCTGAAAGCTAATGTGTCTTTCATATCTATCATCGTCTACTTACTTTTGTTCATTGACATAACAATGACAAGGAAAAACACTTATACCTCTGAAATTACAGTTTTTTTTATGAATTAGGCACAAACTCTTAGGCCGTTATTGGATCAGAGCACACACACACAGATCAGGCACAGAATCGCGGTAGATGGCACAAACTAAGGGAGGCCTACACCCAGCAGTGGGTGAAGTCAGGCTGTGGATGATGATTATAGTAAGGTGGAAAACAAGCACACCCCACCCATAGTAAGCGGTTACAGTAGCCTATGGACTCTTGCTAAATGTATACAAAAAAAATATTAAAAGGATCACCCGCGCGGTTTAAAGATCAAAAGTATCATTTCATGTGCCAGTAATATCACCGGCAATCATACCCTTCGAACCAAAACACAGCAACACAAAATATCCGTCTAAGCAAGTACACAGCATGTTGGTATCAGCAATATGTTCGTTCCAGTGTCGTCACGCGAGCGGCTACGTGGACCGCGTGGCGGGGCTGCAGCGTGCTCTAGCGTCGATCCAGCAAGCGTCCGACCGCAGAGAGCACACCGAGCGGAAACTGCGCGCGCAACTTGAAAACGAACTGCACGCACTAAGGTATATTGTACATTATACTTTAAATAGGCATGATGACAGTAACCAAAAAACACTAAAATTACGTCTTTACCATATGAAAAAAGATTCAAGGAATATAAATACCATATTTCTGTTTACATTAGATGCGAGATTGAAAATATATTTTAATTAAATAAAACTACAAAATACGGTACTAAAAGGTTGAACACCAATTAGAGCATCTTGATTCTCTGATTGGTGGCATCAAACAAAATTGCAGAATTTTGAGCCATATTTCTAATTTTACATTGAAAACCGATAGTAACGTCACTGTTGTCACTCCGCGACTCAGCGCGTATTGGCGTGAATTTTAAAATTCAAATTTAAATCGCATTTTATTATTAATAGACCATTAATTGCTAGAATAATAAGTTATTTTTTGTTTAAAATCGATACTTCTGAACACAATAGAACAGTTTATCAAAATCAGTCGTCATGCCTATTATAAATAAGAGGGTTAAAGCTTCCTTCAGTTTAAAGATCTTCAGGAGCGGTATCGTTTTGATTTTATCAAAATACACGGTTAACATAACAAATGCAACACGAATATCGCTCGGAAACGCGGTATCTGCGTATATCTGAAAACCACAACCCATAGTATCCCACACGTTGTTTGGCTCCACTTTGTATAAAATAAAGCAAAGTAAGTAAGTAAGTTCGTATGAGTCAGTGGCCAACTCTGGTGACAGAGTTTCTAGGCCGCCTGAAGACCTCTGTATGGCCTAACAACTTAAAATAAAATTAAGCTTAAAAAGTTGTATACTTACCAAAAATATTTTTGTAACAGAAAACGTGAATGCAAGTGCGGCGGCGCCGGCTCCGTAGGGCTGGGGGAGGGTGGCGGGGGGGAGGCTGAGCTCCGACGTGCCTTGCGGGAAAGAGACGAACGACTGCTGGCGTTAGAGGGAGAATGCGCTAAGTGGGAGCAACGATATTTAGAAGAGGCGGCGTTGAGACAGGCTGCGGTATCCGCCGCATCTATACCTAAGTGAGTATTTCTGGGTTTGAAGTTATATTATGATGTATCTTGATACAGACCACATGAACCTTCCGCTAGATTGAAAATATAATAACCTATTTTCCTTGTTAGATATGTATCTCAGCTACACTTTCCAGTTTTCTCTACGGAAATGTAAATAAACAATACAGTTATCTTTAAAAAAAATTACATGTTTCAAATGTCACTGTCACTGCCGATGCTAAACTTTAGCCATCAGAGTGAGTCTCTTGACTGTCCTCTGTTGTTGGGAGTGAAATTTTCTAAGTATTCCTACAACATTAGACACACCTTGAATATTACGCAGTGATAATAAAAGACCCTGTATAGGAAAGATAACCGTTAACCCGTACCTCGCAGCTTTGAGTTTTAAGATAGTGTTTACTTCAGGGACGCAAAGATCGCGGCGCTGGAGAAGACGTCCGCGGACTCGGAGCGGCTCATGGCGGAGGCGCGTCACGAGAAGATACGCCACATGGACGAGCTGCATATCGCGCAGAAAAAAGTCGCTGATCTTGAAAGCAGGTAACTTAGAATAACCACAATAGAATATCTATACACTATACTATAACACATCTGCGATAAAAATATTTGACACACACGCGAACGTTTTTTTTTTTTTTTAATTTATTGAATAAAATAAAGGCTTTGTTTTTGAGCGACCACACCCATCAGTAATAATTAAAAAGTTGTTAATTTAACTATAGATACTTAGGGTGAGTTGCACCATCTAACGTCAACGTCAAATTGTTCGACGACGATTGAACAATTTGACCTAACGTTAGATGGTGCAACTCACCCTTAAACTAGGTAACAAGTGAGAAAAAAAAATGAAATAAAAACTTAACTCATAAAATAATTATCTACTAAAATATGCATGTTTATTTTTTTTACAACTTAAATTGCAACCAAGCGTACGGCCCACAAGATGGCAAGCGGTTACCGCAGCCTATGAACGCTTGCAATACCAGAGGTATCACTCGCGGGTTGCCACCTTGAGGCATAGATCGAAAGCCTCATGTGCCAATAATTTTACCCTTCACATCGGAACACAGTAATGAGAGCATTACTGCTTTGCGGCAGAAATAGGTATGGTGGTAGTCCTTCCCTGGACGAGCTCTATCACTATATATATATATTATCTAAATAATAATAACACATCTGCAACCCATAAATATTTATCACACACAAACGTTAAAGAAACAGCGCTGGTTTTTCAGAGTAAAGGAGCTTGAATCTAAAGTGGCGGAGCGTGACGCAATGGTGAAGGTTCTACAGAAGCACACTAGCGCCGCCTACGACAGCGGAGCGTCGCTCAGGAACAACTCTAGTCGGGAGGAACTTGGTAATTAATCATGTTATTAGGAAATCTAAAGTACAGCGTGACACATGAAGGTTCTAAAGCACGCTAGCGCCTATAAAATGTATTTGCTCTTTTTTCACATAATAACAACATTGTAGCTATAATTCTGTAAACTTATGAAAATACAAGGCAGAGGTTACTTTTTTTTTATCAAAAAATATGTTTCTCTCTGAAAATCCCCGTTTCTGTTTCATACAGAAATCAACTCACAGATGCTAGTTCTACGGATCTCGGCAATCGTGAAATTAGCCGTTCGTGATGCGCAAAGATAATTCAGTTCGAAAAAGCTCCATTACGCATCGATACAGCTGACTTCACGTCGAGCATAATCCGCCGCTGGAACTATACACAAGTTAAAGTTCCAAATAAAGATTATCTTACAGAGGTCCGCTGCTGGCCATGACACCTTGCCACTGAGGTGGTACTCAATATTCAACTCAATTCATTTATTGCTCTCATATGGTTGGTTCATTTACAGTTGTTATATAATAGGTAGTAGTATCACATATGAACCCTGTAAAAGGGTATGACAACATGGAGATAGGCCGAAGTTTAAAGAAGTAGAAAGCAGTAGGTCAAATACAAATTCAAGTAGGTATTTTATTTTATTTATATTTAGGTATTATTAGTATTATTATTATTATATGGTCAAAGTCACACGCTTAGGTTGCGTTTCCACAAGAGATGTGCGAGGATGTGTAGTGAGGGATGTGTTTGTTAGGAACCAATAGAATCACTTCATTTACCTAGCTCTGCCCAGCTTTAAGCATACCTCTGGTGGAAGCGCTGCCTCAGACGTACAGGGGCGTTATTCGCTATGACATAGGTGATTATTTACCGATAAAGTGTAACTTGGAAACATTTTCTAAACGCGCCATGGTGTGGAATTGTAAAATGGATTTTGGTATCTTTTCAATAGCGATAGTTTCGCTATCATTAGTTGACTTTGAAAAAACAGTCAGACAATCAGACGAGCCTTAAGACATGTCGACGACGATTTCACTCAGATATCGTAACGAGCCCGCGGTTGGTCATTTTTTTAATTTTATTTTAATACAACTGAAGTGGCAACCAAGCGTACGGCCCACAAGATGGTAAGCGGTTACCGTAGCCAATGGACGCTTGCAATACCAGAGGTATCACTCGCGGGTTGCCACCCTGAGGCTAAGATCGAAAGCCTCATATGCCAGCAATTTCACCGGAAAGCATACCCTTCACATAGCGAATGAGGGTCCATGTTGCTTGAATGTTGTGTGGTGTTGCAGTGGGTCTGTCGTCGGGCGCGTCGTTCAGCAGCGCGGAGGGCGTGGGCGGCGGCGGCGCGGCGGCGCGCTACCGCCACCTGCAGCGCAGGAACTACTCGCCGCACAACGACAACACCAGCGGTCTGTACTCACTACACTACTTACCTTACCTTACCTTACCTTACCTTACCTTACCTTACCTACCTCTACTACTCGACACTATACTACTGCAGACAGAACAATTGACTTCACTATGGCTCCTTTCATAGCTCGTCGAGCGACTTTGAACTTGTGAATAGCACGTCTCAGTGCCGTAAGTCATCACTGGCAACACGCACTGCTTTTTTTTATAAAAAATTGAGGCAAACAGGCTGACGGTCGACCTCAGCAACACCAGAGGTACTGCTGAGGCGTTGCCTGCCTTGTAGGACTTTTTTAATAATTTTTTTGAAGCCGTTCATATTGTACGACAGCGGATTTATTGCGTTGAATTGCTACTTCCACGCATTTCCACAGTATTTTTAGCCAGAAAACTTACACCAGAGTGATCCCCTGACTCACGCGAACAGGCGTGTTGTTATTGCAGGTTGTTGGGTGACCGCCAGTGGCAATTTCAACTGAGCACTCCCGTGCTTCGGAGGGCACGTTAAGCAGTCGGTCCCGGCTTTTGCAAAGTTGACCTTTGGGCGGCCTATAAACTCTGTCACCAGAGTTGGCCACTGACTCATAGAACTTACTTACTTTAGGTTGCGGATTCGATAGCAGCTCGCTGCGGCTGGACGAGCAGCTGGCGGCGCTGGAGTCGCGGCTGGAGCGCCCGCCCGTGCCCGCCGTGAGTTACCCACTCCCACTCCCGCATCAGCCGGACCCGCGTGACCCCCGCCCACATGCCAACTACTACTCCGACTACTGATATACTTCAACTACATGTGTACTTGCTTTAGAAGCGTCTCTTAGTACTTGGTCGACTATACAGGCTACCAGGGGGACCTACGTTGCATGGCGTCTTGTCGTATTTGGTTGACATTCAAATTTAAAATATCTTTATTCAATCAAATTTTTCATTGAAACGTCTTATAGCTAGGTGAATTTACGCCAGTTCCACGCGGTTCCTAGCTTTTTTCGATGCGAATTCCACCATGATGGCTATCTGGGCGACGATGCTCCTAGTACAATGACAGAAAAAAATCAGTTTCATTGTAGATATTTCACACTTTTACAATTCTGAAAGTGTTCCTTAATCGTAAAGTTGGCCAATATCTTAAACGTACATAAATGAATAATCTTAACTTCAGTCAGGCGAATCTCCTACGCGAAGTGGAGATGAAATTCTGGGTTAAAAAAATAATTAACGGAGTTGTCCATTGTATAATGCAAAGTACGGTTCAACTGGTAGCTTATTAACTAAAATCGTCAAATTACCGCTAACTGTATAAGACCCAAATTAACATTCCTACGAAAAGTTTCCCAGCAACATTCCTTTGTAACGCAACACAACACTGCTTTTTTTTGTGTGCTGTGATTTTACACTGCTTTTCAGTGCGTTTACCATGAGTATGTATTTACATAATTTGCTGTCGAGTTTGGCAACAATTCAATTACGAATAATGGCAAGCTATTAGTACGTGAAAACAACTGTTTTTTATTTTAAATCAATGGCAAGCGTGGCTTAAAAACTTATCTGACCTTATAAATGGCCAATTGGATATACCAGCCTCAATACCGACTCACGCAAGTTTTTTAATTATGGTGGACGCCCTGAATATACGACTGAAATCTTTATACTGTTAGTTGTGTTTATATAGTTTTACCATTAAAAACAGTCATATTGTTTTTTGACATTTATACTCGTTTTGATTAAAACTAAATCTAGATATTTGCCTAGCTTCCTAACATTGAGCATAACATTTAATTAGTACATATTTAAGGGCTTTATTCATAATCACACTATAAACCTCTGTCAGCTTGTCTCTCAAATCTGGTATGTCAATGACAAGAAAAAACAATACTTAGCAAGACGATAACAAACTGTTACCAATAATAAAACAATCTTATGAATAAGGTTCTTATATAATTTGAAGTTAATCCTATTGGTATTGGAACAAAATATAACTTGATATGTAAGATTAAAAAAGGATTGTATGCCTTGCAAGGTGCCTTATTATATTTTACATAATATAAATAGTATGTATTATTATTATGTAGAGAGATGGTGCCAATGAAATAAATAGATTGATAAGAATCTCATAGACTTTATTCCACTGTCTATGTCTCCACTAGTAATCGCTAGTCTAGTAAGAAACGGAAGTATGTAAGAATTAATTAAATTGCGTAACTTTATTTAAATTTTAAGTGTATAAACAATTTTGGTAATATAAGTAAGTTAGTTTTACATTATTGGTCACAAAATTAAACCAAAGTTAGTATAAAAACGCGGCCCCTTTCGATGATTGTTCTCAAACCGAGCTCTGAATCTAGGTTTGATAAGTTATTTTTTATTTATTTTCTAGTTTTTATGTTATCAATAACCAAATCTTTATTTTATCTTTGTCATAAGTTTACAGCTTAAATGTAGACAAGGTTTGACGATCGCAAAGACATTTTTAGTTCATTTAAAAAAGTCCGTTGCGACTCCAATCGGGTCACGTTTTTTTTAGATTCGGGGCCTTACTCTAGAACGCAATTCCAATCGGTATCGATTCCAATCGGATCGGTAATGGACAAGTATTGTATTCCAATACTTTTCCAATACCGATATTTAATTACTGACAACCTTGGTGAGTACAAAAATTTGACAGCAGCAAATTAGAATTGGTTTGAAATTGGATCGGAATTGTCATTGGATTCAAAATTAGGTAAAGGTAAAGTGTACTGTAAAAAGGTACGTCACGCTTTTACAGTATATTTTTCGAACGTTACATAAGCATCTATTTTTAAATCTATTGTATTTAGAAAGTCAGACCATGTATCCTTGTTTCGTTTACGCGAATTATGTCATTCCGAGATTTTACACGTAGTTATAAGGAAAATGTATATTTACATATTTTTGGAGTATTCGATGTATTTTGTGCTATTTTAGTGAAGCATGTTTTAGAATAAAAACGATGTTTTGTTTGTTGTTGTTTCAATGGCTGCCTCTAATATTTAGCTTATAAGCGCTGAAATATAATAATTCAATTTTTGCAGTGTTATAGTTTATCTAATGTTTGGAGTTTAATAATAATAAATAACTTGCTGATACTAATATGAATATGAAAACTACCAATTCAATTAAATGACTCTAATCTGAACAAATATAAAAGTATATCGTGTTATTAGTAAGGTAAGTTTACTACATATAAATATATTTTTAGAAAAAGTGCAAAAAAAAAACAAGTGAGCTTTGGTGTTGAAGTGGTTGCATTATATATTTGAATATCTGAAAGGTAAGTCCTAACTTGTTTGTATTGTTTGTCCCCAACTAATATAAGTGTGATATTGTGATAAGTGAAAGTGTAGGTAATCGCTATAGTTTTGCTAAAGTTTTTATAATCATTTGATTAATTGCCTTATTTTGTTATTGATTTAATTACTATTTGTGCTTAGCATTTATTATCTAACATTTCGAACCCCGTGACCAAAACAACCTTTAGCCGAAAAAAATATTTACTTCTCTTATGACAGCCATGTAGAAGAAACAGACTATACCTAGAGAAACATTTTGAGTCCATTATAGCCTAGTACAAACAGCAACCATGAATTACATCGTCAAATGTAGTTTAAAACAAGACTTTTCTCAAGATTCTAAGAAAAATGGTATTAGCGTACGCACAGCCGAATTCACGTTTGTTGATATGCCAATAAATAGAGCTTATTTAGTGCTTCTAAGACGAAAACGAGCTTCTAAGACAAAGTTAGTTTTTTTTTTTAATTCATAATAGGCTTGCGTTTGACTACTATCTCGCCTGATGATATGCTATGATATGGGCTACGGTGAAGCACGCTTGCCTAAGAACAACCTATTCACCCGTGACTTGAAGACACCCAGGTTACAAGTATCGGGAAAAACAGACTCCGGCAAAGAGTTCCATTCCTTGGCGGTGCGCAAGAGAAATGTTGATGCATATCGCTTAGTGCATTAGTGGGATCTCGACCATGAGTTAATAGTAGTTATTCCAGCCGTGTATGTCTCTATGTTAAATACTTATATCCCCAGCGAGGTCTGTGCTGCTTCCCCGGGCTGAGCGGCGTGGGCGCGCGCGGCACGAGCGGGCGCGGCGAGGAGGCCCTGCTCCTGGAGCGGCAGGGCAGAGCCTCGCAGCAGACGCGCTCCTCGAGCCTGCCGCCGCCGCCCTCTGCCCTGCCGCGCCCGCCCAGGAAACCCTCCGCCAGAACCACCAGATACGACAGATTGGAGCATAGGGATGCTAGAAAGGTGATTAACCTGAATACGATCACGTAAAATCTCTAGTACTATTCCGCTTAACTTTTTAACTAATGAGTGACCTCAAAAGAAAAATATCGACACGTGTTTCATCCTACCACGGGACATCATCAGGACCATCGACTTGTTCTCCGGCAGTCGTCATGGCGCTGGAGCCAAAGCTTTTCGTCTGTTTTTTTATCTTATAATGAATTTCCGCAAAGTAACACCTGAATCTGTCAATTATTAACTTGAATGTCTACTCTTGCGGATAAAAGCGGTATATCGTGATAGCTTATTTATTTATTTATTTTTAGCCTATATTGACCCACTGCAGGGCAAAGACACACGTTCTTAAATACGGACCTTAGGCCCGTATTCAAGATCCATATTTGAGTTTGAATCGTGACTCAAGCATCGATTTGACATAATTTTTCTATAAAAACCTGTCAAAAATCGATGACAAAGTCAAAGTCAAAAATGATTTATTCCAATAAAATCACAAGGATCATTTTGAAAAGTCTTAGAACTGGTGAATTTACGCCAGTACCACGCGTCCCATGCTTGAGGAATGATTCACACTCAAGTATGGTTCTTGAATACGAACCTTATAGACTCGTAGATTTCTCCAACTTATTTCTGTGTCTCCAACCGATATTACCTTCCAGGACTCTGACGGTTCCGCCTCTATAGCATCGACCGCGTCTCGCAGCTCTCCCCTCCCCTACGACACGGTTCGCAAGCTTCCATCAGTGCCTACATCCGCGTCCTTACCCGCCGCGGAGTCCAGAGAGTCCTTAGTGAGGCCGAGGGACTCGAGCCTGCCGTCGCCGTCGAAGCTAGCGGTCTACGCGGCGGCAAGGAGACGCTCTGCAGAGTCGGCGAAGGATAATAAGCGGACGCACCATTATCGCATTCAGTTTTAGGGGTTTTTTACTTATTTTATTGAACTAGTTGTTCGTCCCGGCTTCACTCGGGTGGACATAAATTATAGGCTATGTTACTCAGGGATAATGTAGCCTTCTAATGGTAAAATAATTTTTGAAATCGCACTCGTAGTTTTTGAGTTTATTCGTTACAAACAAAAATACAACTCTTTCCTATTTTTTATATCAGAATAGATGTCTATAGAGTTGGACGGGCTACTGACTCGTACCAAATTGATTATTGAGAACTAAGTAGGGGTTCGTGACTTCGTTCGTGAAACTTTAATAATGTATGCGGCTTCTGCATATCTACATCTAAATTATGCACTCATTGGGATTGAATTCTAAATAGTGATAATAATTAAACCTCGGTTTATCACGATGCGATGAAGGAAAAGCGCGTCACACACCCTGAAAGACTCTCGAATCCTTTTCGCCGATATACCCGGTAGGATTATCAGGTTTTTAAAATGAACCTTTTAGGCTTTGAAAGAAGGATACTGAGGTCTGCAGAACTTACGGTTATGGATGTGCGATGATTCTGTCAGTCAGTAATATCACGATTTTGTATAAGAAAGTTAATTTACTTTAGTTGAGCAAAGAATACCTAGTCAAATAAGTTAAAATTAAAAGTAAGATGGTTCTAAAACCGTATTTTTTGTCGCTCAAAACACCGCAAATTTGCGGTTGATACCATAGGTCACAGGCGTGGTGCTCCATATCAATACTTATTTTTGTTATTAATGTTGTAAAATTGTTATTAGTTTAAACTACCTAATTTATATTAGGATACCAGAAGGATCAGGCTTCACTATCATTATAAGCGTTCCGTTTCTGTCAATTTCAAATTAAAATTCTATATATTTATTCAATAACATCACAAGCATCATTTGAAACGTCTCTCATAGTTCAGATACAGTAAAAACCCTAGTTTAGTTTGCTTTTTGAAATAAGGGCGTTAGAATCTCGAGTTAGATAGACTAGTTGTAGATTATAGGCCAAATCGCAAACAAAGCTTTACCTGCATACTTAAGTACAAGGTAAGTAAGGTACTCTTGAAACATGAAGAAAACTAATATCCTACCCAAGATTATTTTTATTTATCCTAGCCAGAAGTTGTTACAAGCAGTGTTTATAGTGATTAACTTATGTGTGTTTATTGCTATATTTTATGGGTGTAATTATTATAAGTACATTTAGCGTCTGATGGTATATTTTTAACAAGCGTAGCTGCTTTGCTCAGGTACTACTTATCTTGAAAAAAGAAGTACTTAGCAAATATATTTTCAGATAATACATTATGGTCCTGCACGGATCATAATCTATTATAAAATACCTATAACAATATTGTCGAATATAACAAATGTTTCGACGGTTTTTTTTAGAGAAAAACGGCCTAAAAGCGATTGCTCTAGCTAGGGGAAAAGTTTATTTTCCTTTTTCATACAAAAAACTTTTTGATGCTCGATAGTGAGCGCTCGATTTGTACTAGTGAGTTGACTCGCAAAAAACTCTTAATTTACTCTCAGTACCTACCATGATTCGCGAGCGAGACTGCTGTGTAGTTACATAATTGTAATATAGTTACCTACTTAATGTTAATGGAGTTTGTTTATAGTTCTACCTCATCATCAGGTAATTTGCATAGAAGTCAAGCAATTTGGTTTTACTCTAGTCATTTGGTGCTCAAAAAAGAGTATTCTGGGAGCTTTGAAAAATTGGCATTTTTTATGGATTACTTTATTAATTTTGTTTAGGTAGGTATTTCAAATTTTATTATACTTAATTCTTTTTAACGTAAAATTTGTAATGACTAACTTTTCGATTTAGTTAAGCTTATTTTTTTCCAAAATGGTGGCGGCGCGGGTCGCTAGCGGCTAAGTACGAGGTGGCAAAGTGAACATTCGGAAAGAACTCGTTGAACTAAATACGATTCCAATTCGAAAAAATCCCGGAATACTTTCCAGGTAAGTAGGTGGTACCTATAAAAAATACCAAATGATTGGGACTCTCTAAGAGGAATAGAGTCAAGAAAGAGTGATAATGTCAAAGCCTTACGGTCGTTGCATCTATTTCGTAATGAAATAGCTTGTAATACGATGCGTTCAGGGGTAGAAAAACCATGGTGCTAAAACCAAGATTCGATGACAGGTTTTTTCTTTTACCAAAATATTTTATTCTTAAATATGATTAAGTACCTACCTACCAGTACCTAAATGATAAATCCATCCTTCATCGAAATCATCTTTAAACGATTATAAAACAAATTTTTAGGATATTAATAGGTACTTACATAATTAATTACGATTCTGGGACTGGGTAACCTAAGTAGGAGAGTTTGTAAATAAGTATGGAGAGATCGTAATGAATTTTGGTTGTATTATTTCTATACAGGGTCATTATCAACCTGACAAACTTAAGTGATAGGTTCCACACAAGTTTGTCAGGTTGATAATAAATGACCTTATATAAATGACTAAGAAAGAATACTTTGTTGCATAATATGAAGAGATGTTTATAACGTAAACTAATTATCTGTTCTGTGACGTAAGTAAAAACCTAACTCGAAAATATTATTTAGTGTTGTTTTGGTTTTTTGGATTTTTATGTTTGAAATTGGTTTTGGTTTTTGGGTTTAATAATTAAATCATATTGTTTTTATTTCATTATTTTATTTTACTACCTACCCGAAATAAGTCGAGAGTTGTAGTATGTATGCTTATGATGATGATTTGGTTTTTTTAAAAAAATATTTATTATTTCCGTAAACTTTATCATATAAACAGTTTTATGTTTTTATTATTACGATTCTAACCCTGACTATTCAGCGTGAGGATAATATGAAGGAATTTATTCTTGAATCACGATCCGCCCTTGATCCTGACATTTGCAGGCCTGACGAAAATGAGGCCGAAGTGGCCTCGCGCGCTCGACCGGCTTGCGCAACTCACAGCTACTCGAGCCACGACTTCAACTTACGCGACATATACACGGACTGCTTGATGTTGGTTGTGACTGTTCGAACTGCTTTATGCCAAAATAATTTTATACAATAAATAAAATAAGTACCTACCTACTTTATTGTTCACATTTCACCACACACAAAAGTTTTTACAGAAACAGCTTAAATATTTTTTTAATACTCATTTAGCAATCAAAATTTAATAAACCTTGCAGTTGTTGGTTGCATGGTAAACTCCCAGAGTTTACCTAGTGTAGCTGTTTGCGAATATTAGAATTAACACATTTCAAAACTCTTCTGCAAATACCTCAAAGTTTTAATAAAGTAGGTACTCCATCAATAATAGCATCATGGTAACCTTTAAGTTATTGCTATATATTTATAACAGCACTGAACTGAAACCTAGTAGGAAACGCAAAATTAAATTTAATTTAATTCACAATCTCGCTTCGATTTCATGAGAACCGATCAACTCTTTTGTGACCGCTTGAGCGGTTCGTTTATTCCCGGCCTTAAAAAAATTAGACAGAGTAAACATGGTGCTGCCTCACTCAGCTTACAATGATAGAGTAATGAGGACAGCGGAACAATCTATTTAAGTTTAATTTAAAATTGATTTGATTACAGATTTTATCTAGTGTCGTTTCGTACGAAGACAATGCTTGTAGAGTGGGTAGAGCGTCTGGTGAGCAAGACTGAGGATATTAAATCATGATTGTTACGTAAAACTTTGCTTCGTGCGCGGTAGAAAGTTGTCTTTGAAGCAAAATAGAGAGGTAGTCTTTATTCATCTATCTATCCCTGTTACTCATAGAAACGAATCTTAAGTATTTTAGAAATAAGGAAAAGGTAACTGTAGCAAAGCAACAGAGTATTTTTCTAGGTCAATGTGAAGGACGATGCAGGTTTCACCATAGAAAAGTAATAGTAGGTTTCAGTGCGGAAAGCGGGGGTGAGAGTCGACACATGCATGACCTACTTAGTCAAAACTCAAGAGGTAATGAGTCACACTTATTCTTAGTGTTGTTCCTTTATAGATGATGCTATTTCTCCACCTAAGTTAACATCTTTTACTGTAAGACTAAAATTTTTCATAATTTTAGAATTACCTACATTTTTCATTTGATTCTCTGTTTGCTCAAGTGTTTGTTTGGGGGAGATTTTCTATGTCAAAAAGTAGCATCTATTTAATTTCAAGTTATCCTCAATCTGTATAGTGGTCACCGCGTGATTATGTAACAAACATACAAACACACATCTTTCTAGATATTCTAATTTTATAATACTAATGCAAGTAGGACTAACTCGAAAGCTATGTTTGCTGTTTGTTACTGACTGGTACTGGTAGACGTAAAAGATTCCAGCAAAAAAAATTAAAATTCAAGAAAATTCAAACCACTCTGACTGTAATTATGTCAGTGACTCATGGTCTCTCAGTGGTTGGACGTTTAACATCTATCCGGGTAGACCATTTAATATAACAATGTAGTAATTGACTGGATAGGTAAATACTTATTTGTTAAGTAAATCATTGCCAAATTATTAACATCAAAAGAGAAGGTACGAGGTAAGACCTTGGAAAAATAATTACCTACCTAGTGTAGGAGGTTTGCGATTTATTAAATTACTATAAAAAAGCTTATTCTAAAAGCAAGTATCGATTAGATTAAGATTGGTCTTCAAATTTATTACTCGAACTATTACAAATAACGATAATTCAATGATATAATAAATGAAACAGGTTGCAGGAAAAGCTCTGTTTGATTTTCCGGTTAACTTGTTTTAAAAAGCAGAAACAATACAAAAACAAAAGTATCACTTGGAGATTGGGAAACTTTGAGTCACAACACAAACAAGGTCAAGGTGCACAAGTAAGTCTTCTTTTGACAATACAAATTTTTAACATCATTGTGTGGCGCCTGGCGTTTGCTTCACCACGTGTCAGTGAGATGAGATGAACCAACCACAGAACACGTAGTACTAAATGTGACTGATAAAACCAAGAACTCTGAAGTCCTTGGATAAAGCACACAACGCTAGGTAGGTACAGGTACAGCTGCCCGATAAAATAGTGATGAGTACTGTATGTAAGTAATGTAGGTATGATCTCCTTTTACTTGGACCTACTTTTTTCGAGAGCCGTGATCGACTCAAATCTTTAACTCTACCTTTTTTGTTTTATCCGCTCATCGGAATATTTAATTCCCTTTGTTCTTACTTTGGAAAACAATTTAGAGGCATCAAACGCTCGACATCAAATTACCGATTCAAGTTCGCGCCTTTGACTTGGTTAACTTCTCTAATAAATAAAATAACTTACTAGGATCCTTTACTTATTTTAATTCAACCTATAAGTTTATCTTCGCTTCTTCTGCTATAAGTTTTCTTTGTTCATAGGCTTTACCATAAGTACCGGTGGTCTAGTGGTAGTAGCCTTCCGATCCTAAGGTCGTGGGTTCAAACCCAGTCGTGCACCAATGGATTTTTATGTTCGAAAAATGTATGTGCGCAATATGCCAGTGCTCTCATACGGTGAAGGAAAACATCGTGTGGAAAAGGCATGTCCAAGAACTAAAAATTTGAAATACATGTGCCATCCACCAATCCGCATTGGGTCCGCGTGGTGGATTAAGGCCCAATCACTCTCGCCCGAGAGTAAGCCAGTGTCCCAACAGTGGGGACATTAGAAGGCTGTCATGATGAGTATATCTAGTCACTATCCAAAATCTGACTGGTAGGTGGCAATTTGCCATCTAGAAAAACAAAGATGCGCTTGCCGATGTGCTTTTATTCGTAGTCCAGTCGTTTTTTTTTCAAATTTCAACAAAGCTCCGTATAGAAGAAAGCACCACAGAACTATATATAAGTAGAATTAAAGAGTTCGTCGATTTGTATGGAAGCCGAGCATGTAACATTTTTCATTTGTATTTTACACACAAATCTAATTCTAGGCACTGTCACACCACCAAACCGCCCCTGGTTGGGAGCTGAGTTTCGCGACGAGTAAAGAGGTTACTCAGCCCTCACTTAGCCCGTCTTTTCACGGCACGCGAGGTACATACACTCACTCATTCTACTAAAATATAGTTCTGTGGTTAGCACCTATCCAGGGAGCCTGGTAACCGCCACAACACGGGTGTCACCGGCGCGGCGCGGCGCGGCGGCTCGGGCCCGGGCGCGCGCGACACCCACCGGTCTCGTGTTGCTAGGTAACGTCGACTCGACCTCGCGAACTAACCTTGCCGCAATTTCAGCTGCGACCTTCTGTCTTATTTGTTTTTATTGCTTCCTCTCATAGAGGATAGCCTAAAGAAATGGAAATTAGAAGCATGTATGTCTTTGCTTCCTTTAGGTAGGTAGTTACGGAACGCGGAAACATAATAAATAATAGGTAATATAAATAAATGTAGAATCAACAAGATAAGAACTAGTTCCTATCGTTACGTTCAGTGCGGTTGGTTAAGCTATCATTTGAATAGCGTTTAAGATAAGAAGTGCTCCTGTGCTTCAGAGCATTAGGCTACCAACAGTCGAGCGAGGCCAAGACGGAGACGTTCGAATCATAGTTAAGCCAAAGAACAGATATTAGTACTACTGTTATATGTTATACAGGGTCATTCATTATCAACCTGACAAACTTAAGGGATAGGTTCCACACATAAAAAAAAAATATATGCACCTATATTATTTTTTTATGTGTCTTAAAAATCCCAAGTAAACAAAAAAAAAATTATAACGTTTTTCTGCTTAATTATTATTTATCATTGTTGGGAATCGAGCCTAATAATGAAATACTCGAGTGTGCGCGCCCCGTAGCGGGTCATTGACACGCGCAGGTCAAGGACGCGCGGGTTATTGACCCGCGGTTCATTGACGCGCGGGTCACTAACACGTGCTCAGCGCTGCCTTTTCGATTTCTAACAAGGATAACTAATTATTAAGCAGAATTATCCCTTAAGTTTGTCAGGTTGATAATGAATGACCTTATATAGTACTACTATTAGTACTGGTTAAGCCTCAAAGCCCTACTATGAAACGGCCGAAATATGACACCTTGCACGAACTTGCACTTGCTTTAACAATTCTCGAAATTAAGTCGATAATGAATTAATAATTAGCAAAGCTTCGATCACATAGGTCTTCATAATTCATAGTCTGGCGGGTAAATCGATTTCTCTTGACCCAAATGCGACAGGTCAAAGCCATGTCAGCGGCGGTAAGGCGCTTGCATATCAAATGGCTCATCTCTTCTTCGAATAGTAAGATGGAATTTGAATAATATATCTGCTTTGAGATCTAAGTGACTTTGTATCGTCTCAAGCGAAACTTGAACCAAATAGAAAAATCCAATTATGGAGCAGACTGTAGGGAGCAATGGTGTTCTAGTGGTAGTGACCCCACCTTCCGATCCTAAGGTCGTGGGTTCGAACCCGATCGTGTGATGTGTGTATAGGTTTTTCTATTCAAAAAATGTGTGCTCAATGCCAGTGCCCTCATACGGTGAAGGAAAACGTGAGAAAACCGTTATGTCCAAGAACTAAAAATTCCAAATCCACCAACCAGCACTATGTCCGCGTGGTTGGTTAAGACACAATCACTCTCGATCGCGAGTAGGCCAGTGTCCCAGGCATCATGACAGCCTTCTAATGTTCTCAACATTAGAAGGTTGTCTTGTCATGATGAATCATAGGATCAGAATGCTGGATCACTACATGTAGACCACCAGCACAGTCACCAGTGTATCGCACAGTCACCAGTATATCGCACAGTCACCAGTGTATCGCACAGTCACCAGTGTATCGCTCACTCAACTAGCGCGCTGTTCTCACACTCGAGGTTTTTGCAGAGCGGGGTTCTAATCACCATTCCTTCTAACTTTTAAGGTGACAATCTTTGATTGTAGACATAATAGAAATCTTTGGTGACAATAATACGTAAAACTTACCGGTAAGTGCGCATCTCCGCTGTGGATGGAGTGCGCTCGCGGTGATGCAACGCAACGCATTGTGAAAGCCGATACCGGCTGGAATTGGGTTAGCGTGCGCGTGAGTCGACTGCGCGCTCGCTATGTTTGTTTATCTTCGTGAAGGCCAGGGAAGCCAGAGCCACAAAATATCATTCCTACTGATAAATAGGGAACTGGAACCATGGAACTAGACCAATTTCAGGTAGACCAGAGGTGTGAGTTGCTCAAGATCCAGACGTCTGATATGGGGGGAGACCTTTGCCCAACAGTGGGACACGAACGAATAATATCTGTTTATTTCGAGTAACTTTTGACTAACAGGCGCGGCTTCACCCTCTTTTTTGCAGTTTTTATGCTATCCCACAGGAACAGTACCTACATTTTCCGGGATAAAAAGTGGCCAATGTGTTATTCTAGGATTTAAGCCATCTACATTCCTTAAACAGTCTAAAGTTTAAAAATCAAGTAAAGTAGTAGTAGGTACTACTAAAGTAAGCCCATCGAATCCATACCATCCACATCAAGTCCGCGTGGTGGACTATGTGACCCAATGACTCACGCTCGAGAGTAGGCTAATATCACAATAATTGGGAACAATGAATCTTCATTTCCAGAATGCCAGCTAGATAAAAGTAAGCGCTCAGATAACCCTTAGAACTGGTTATAATGCCCTTTGACTAGGCCTACTGTTTTGTGTAATAGCAGTTCTCAAGTTAGGACTCTAACATAGCTCTTTAAGAGCTCAAGAGCAGGTCAGAGTCTTCATCAGGGTGAAGTGACACAGTTCCACGTCGCGATATGCACAACCGCGACTAACTCCGGTTTTTTAAATAAAAGATTTAATTAACGATTTAATAGTTTCGTTGAAAGAGAACAGAACATCGAAAGCCTACTTTTAAAAGTACTTTGGTTGTGACAGCCTTCTAATGTTCACCGCTGGGACACTGGCCTACTCTCAAGTGAGAGTTCTCAGGTTAAAATCCAGCACGCGGACCGGACCCAATGCGGATTGGTGAATAAATGGTAAATCCTTGGTAATGATTACCCACCATTTACCTAACTTGGGTAAATGCTGGGTAATAATAAGGAAGGCCTACAAGCAATAGTAGAGCTCGAGCTGTTGATTATGATGACAGATGCGAATAAAATTATAAATACATTATAATAATTAGTATAATATTTTTATTATAGGTAAAGTGCGTTGACTTTGTAACTTGTTACGAAATAATGACTAAATTATTAGCCGTCTTTTTGCAAAATCCAGCAATAATCTGCATGAATAATCAAAATATACCTACATTTGAGATGCAAGCTGATGAATAAAGCCCTGACCTTTCGCGAAATAGCTCCACAAGGCTGACGTGATTTGAAGTTGTGGTCATCAGGCATAAGGCAAAATATTATAATAGTAATTGAGTCGCAACTCCCAAGACACAACTTTAAACAATGAATGAACACGACCTATTGATACTAATTTTGTTGTATCCACTTCTGTGGTTGTAACATTTTCTAAATTAAATTAACTTAAATTGTTGCCGTCCTATTCTAATTAATACAAAGGACCGCGATAATATTAGTTTATATTAACTATTATCTAACTAAAGACCTAGATCCTTACGCTCTTCTGATACTCGTCAATTAAAAACTCCTGCTCATACCTCAAATTTCTACGATCATTCTTTTACTTTAAGAGCTGTGAAGCTTTGGAACGCACTACCAGTTTCTGTTCGATACGCTAAATCGTTGCCCATTTTCAAAAATCTAGTTTTTCAACACTATCTGTCATCCATTTCAACGTCAAAATTATGTCATCTCTCCATAAACTATTTAATAAAATTATGTAGGTATTTGAGTAATATTATTTATATATATAGATATTATATATATATATTTATAATATATACATAGTTATATACATATTTATAATATATTATGTTTATTTTTATATATATTTAAGTATATTGTTTAGTATAATATGTATAATTATTATAAATTAGGTATACCTTAATAAGTTTAAATTTAAATTATAGATATTACTATGTACGCCACCGTCCTCATTTGTTCTTTCTTTTCCAATCCATCCTAAGGTTGCCTGGAAGAGATCGCTTTTAGTGATAAGGCCGCCCATTGTTACACTTTTATGAAAATGTTTTTATCCTTTCTGTATTTATTTTTTAAGGTGTACAATAAAGAGATATATATCTATCTATCTATCTATCTAAAGTTTTTAACTTTTGAATATAAGTACTTAATAAAAGAAAAGCGTTCATTAATTGGTAAGTTAGGCCTGTAGGTACGTGATTACTTTTCAGGAAAAAAAACATTTTTTTTTAGAAATTCGATACATCCCTTGTTTTCCTCGCCAAATGATCCCGTGATTTTCCGTCCCCGGGATCCCGGGAACTAAGCGTTAACCGGCCTAAATGCAGTCACACTAGAACCTTCGAATCGGAATAAGTCCTACAGTAATTCGAGTTTTGTTAATTATCAGGACTAATACCTAGGTTAAATCGAATGGGTTACCTACTTTATAAGCAGGTGGTACTAGGTACCTTATCTTTCATGTATCATGATGGTACTATGTTCCCTGCACGACTAATAAATAAAATAATAAAAGGACCAATTTCATAGTGGCCTAGGTCTTTGTAACACCATGGAATAATTGGAAAAAAATATAAGACTAACAGTAACTAATAGTTTTATTTATAGGTAAGTAGACAAATAAAGATCTAAAAATGTTAACTGTGTTAGGTAAGTTTTTTAAAACGGGAACACTGGAAGTCCGCCATGACAGTTATTATCAATGAACACATGACGCATCTTGACTTTGACAGTACCTAATATAATAACCAAGTTGTTCGTTAAACCCGCCATGTTATTGTAAAAGAGTGAAGCACAATAAAAAATAGTACCTACCTACCTACCTATTACTCCGGTAGAGCAGAGTATGGCAGGAAAATCAGATTGGTAAGCAAGTTAAATCAATACCTAACTGAAGTTATTCGGAAAGACCATAAAATCACATGGAAACGTAACAAAACAAAACAAAAGCGAGACGTTCCCACGTGCAAAGAACAATATCATCGGAACGGAAAGTTGCACGTTCTCGCGCGATAGCGAAGAAAGTTGATCCACTGCCTTCGCTTGCACTGGGCGTAACAGTGATGGAGATATGTGGAAGTATATCAGCTTCTCTTTCTTTTCCTACTGTTAAATAATGACAGGTTTCCCGACGAGCGGCAATACCGCGGAACGCGATTCAACCGTATTTGCGCAAAAACTCACCGCGCAGAGAGAAATTTCCTCCATGTTCAAGTTTTTGTTGCGTGCAAATTGCTACCTTATAACGGATTGGTTTTTCAACGTTATTTACGTTGGTTGCTGCTACTTACTAGTATTTTCCATGTTTTAGTTCAGCTTATAAATACCAAGGTAAGTAGGTAGGTAGGTACCTACCTACTTACAAAGTTAATCAGAAGTGGGATCTGGTTAACACAATAACATGTCTAATGTAGGTAAGTGACCCTAGCAATTTATGTTATAAAACCAATCAGGCAGCATCGTACATTGCAACGCTTAAACCTATACCAAGCCTATACCTACCAACCTTTGTGAACCAAGCCACACTGTGACCAATCCAAGGATATAGGAAGATGCATGCATGGCCCGCGATATAATTATGGTGAGGGGACATTAGCTTTACTTACTGCTATGCTATTGCTAACAGAGCGAAAAGGTGATAGCAGGATTACCACCCAGGCTGTCCGTAGTGCAGCAGCGGTGTGCTTTCTGCTCCGCGCTCGGCTTTCGGCGCAGCACAGATTAGTTGCCTCGGCCATCCTCGTGCTGTGCCCTCACTTCGGACTGATTGCGATAACCGCGAGAGCGAATGAGACCTCGCTTCCCCTCCTCAACCCGCCCGGGGCTCCGAGCTACCTCCCACCCAACCCCACTCTTCAGTCTACCTCGAGCTCTGCCCGCGGGAGGCCGTATCGTTTCTCCGTCGCGATATAAAACCGTCTATAGTCGTCTGTTCCCCTCGAATGCGTTTAAAAACTCTTGAAAATCTCTACATTAAACCGTGCTTCAGTGGATCGTGTCGAGGTGACTTTAGTTGAGTGTTGGATCGGTGACAGTGAAGTGGGACTGGTCGCGCTACGCGCTGTCGTCGTGCCTGAGTTGGCATCGTCCCTCCGATTCTCGCGAGGTAAATGCCGAGACTTCTGCGAGAGCGATCGCATACGTGTACATGTATTACAGAAACCGGATCGCAGTGCCGTGAATTTAATAGAAAACTGGATATTCACAAAAACCTGGTTTAGTATCCATAGTATAGGGTGGTATAGGTTACCTGCTCAGTAGCAGCAGTCTGCAGCGGAGTACGCGACTCGAAAGACCCGTTACACGGGTCGTCGCGGTAGATGCCTGCTGCTAGTTTCTTGTTAGACTATCCACCAAGCCACTAACTTAAAAAGTCACTGTAAATATAAAAAAATATCTCGTGGTGTTGTAGTCTTCAATTTATAATAAGGAAATCTTTATTTAACATGTTTCAATGCCATTATCTTGATAAAGGCTGTTACGTATGCGGAAACAGCGTCGAGTCGGTCGTTGCTTTATTATTCCTCAATCATCGGCTAGTGAACATCTGGCCTTTGTTTGATTTACGGACCTAACACGAAGCTTAGCATAGATTACTCCTGAATGATTGAAATAAGTAGGTGCCCATGTTCTAATACCTACCTACTTTCTTCAACGACAAGAGTCAGTTCACCCTGTTTGGACAAAAAGTTCTCCAGTTGCTTTCGTTGGGCGTGGCAAGTGTCCACGTAGTACCTACCTACCAACTTCAAGGCTCACCGAGAGTCGGAGACTGGTTTTTAAATCGTGCACTACGAATCCACTTGAGAAATTTCAACATCATTGATGACCGTTGGGTCACCAGACACTTAAACGCTCATGGATTCGTCCAATCTGTTAAACATTTGTTCGTCGCTGGCTATAAAAACTTAGGAAACGTGTTTTACGGAGCGATAAGCCATGATGTGGGTTGTTGTGCTTCATAGAAAGTGAAGATCCTGTGTGTGGCTTCGAGCTCGGGATTTTCGAACTTGACGTTCATGTGGAATATGATGATAATATCAAGGTAATCAATATCGATGATATGGATTTTCTCGATTCTGGCACTATTTAAAGATAATAAAATGAAAAAGGAGTCGTTCGTCAACTCACACCTTGTCCCAAGGTGTAGTTTGAGTTTCAACTCTGTGCTCTATTACCTATTTAAAAAACTTTTAAAGAGTCCTAGATATTAAGTAAGTATGTAGGTACCTACTTACCTACCTATAAGTAGGCAATAGGTTGAAATTCAAGCGAAAATTATCAGTGCTCTACATTTAGGTAGGTAGGTCTCTACCATAATGTTTACAGCGTTTTCTTGATGAGTTTCGAATGCTCTACAAATAGGGTTGTTTCATTCAATACTAACGGACTGCTAACGGCACTCAAAAATAAATTAAGCAATTACCTATTATTCTACCTATCAGTTTTTTTTTATACAACTGAAGTGGCAGGCAACCAAGCGTACGGCCCACAAGATGGTAAGCGGTTACCACAGCCTATGAACGCTTGCAATACAGAGGTATCACTCTTGGGTTGCCTTACCTTGAGGCTAAGATCGAAAGCCTCATGTGCCAGTAATTTCACCGGAATAATTTCAGTGAAGCCCGTCGACAATTGATTATTTTTCGAACTCGAATCGAAGTTTTTGAGAAAGATGCCAAGATAGCATCGGGCGCCAGACCAGTGACAATGATGCCAATAAAATAGATTTTTAAGTAGGTAGGTAGATACCTAACCTACATACCTAGTCCTACCTTACCTACTTCCCTTACCTACAAGATGTAGGTAGGTACTTAGAATAACAAGACGGAGAAACGAAGTATGCGCACGCAAATTGTGATCATTGTTAGTGAGACTTGTTAGTCTCACTTAGACAAGCAGCTCGCCATTCATCAATGTGAAGTCATCGTGCGCACGTCTCTCACAATTATAATTTCAAAATGGTGTATTGTGTGGTGAAAGGCTGCTGTAACACCACGTATATAATCATTAATCACGTATAATACATAGGCCGCTCACGCAAACATCAATTGATTTGTGAACACACTTTTGGAAATAATTTTGAATGAAACTATCATTCTTCGTGTTGTTATTCTAAGGGTAGGTACCTATACCTACCTAGAAAGTACCTAACTACTAACTCGATCACACATATGCGATAATTTTACGCGCTAGGTAAAGGTACCACCTACCTACCTAGGTAGGTATCTTTTATTGTTCTTTGGGCTTATTGCGGAAAAATCTAGTTTAGGTAGGTAGGTACACTACCTACCTACGCTACGCAAAGTGCATGGACTGCGCACTTCTGCTGTCCTAAAGTGCTACAATTTTATCGACTTCCTTGGCTACAATTAAACGTAGGTACCTAACTAAGTAGGTAGGTAGGTACCTACCTACTACAATTCAACGATGTTATTGTTTGAAATCAGAAAAGCTATAGTCATATTACTTTAGATGACGGCGATAAAGCTGATGTTCATGAACCCTCATTTATTTGTCACAGAACAAGTCGAAACCATTTTTGTATAGGTTAGGTAGGTACCTACCTACCTACTTAATGAACTTTTTGTTTCATTCAACAACGTTATTACGACGACGCCGTTACACCGCTATATGACGGCAACTGCATCATCAAACAGCTGTCTTCTCGATTAATCGCATCATCAACATATTCGAAGAATTTACTTTCACAAGCAGGTCAAACACCCGAAATAGCACGCGTGGCCGGAAACCTTTGTGATTCACAGTACGCTTTGCCTGCATTCAATCTAAAATTTAAATGCATAGGTACAATAGGTAGGTAAGTATAATATTAAAATAATAAAAAAAGACTGCTAATGGAAACCCAGGAATGTTTGATTGTCTTCTTTTTTCATTTTTGTACGGAAGAAGAAGAAGGAAGAAAAAACTCAAAGCCAAGAAAACAGTACCTATATTAGGTACCTAGCTACTTAATGAAGAATAAGAAAATGTAATAGAGTCTGAAAATACCATCAAAACTAAAATAGCAAATAATTAACATTGACGAAGGAATGCCCTTCAATAATTTCCGTGACGAAAAGGCAGTGAACGACCGAATATGGCGTAGCGTAGAAGATAATTTCACTGCGGTTGGGCCGATGTCGTCAGCTGATAGCCTGGGGTTAACGACCTCGACTTTGTCTCGGTGCCCGCACTTACCCTAAGTGATGACAGGTCGATGGGTTATCGGAGTTTTATTTTATAGCTTGATCGATCGCTGTTTTGTGTAAACTACGTCATTGGTTTGATTCGGCTTGCTTCAATCTGCAAACATCTGCGCGAGCACATTTATTTTTTTGAAGTTGTTTTGTTTTGTCCTCTTCAGATTGGAATTGATTGACATCTTGACCTTGAGACGTTTATTACCCTGACCCCCACCACACCCCCACAGCAGACTTGCAGTGTCACCAAAGAGTGTGACCCACCCAAAGCTTCAAGTTAAGTTTTATTCGCGCAGTAATTTTAGTTGCTAATTGCTATACCCTAATGCGCTTTATGCGTAAACAGTAGTAGGTACCTACCTAATACTTGCACACTTGTGCTTAGAGCATATAAAACTACAACGCACCATATAAAACTAGGTATGTTCATGTACCTACTTGGCTAAAATATTGGGAAACCTAACCTAACCTACGCTTGATCGTGATGGGGAATCACCCGATGCAATAGAAATAAAAAAAAATGAAAATTTCTTAACAGCCAGAAAAACAAAACTTCGGGACTTGGGTGGTCTTCTAATGAGGAAAATAAATCAATGTGTAAATTTGATCATCGGGTAATTCCCCATAACGGGTAGGTTAGGTTGTAATGTAACACAAAATATAGTTAGATAAGCTATCTAAATGTTTTGGCTGTATCTAAGTAAGACCTCCAGACCTCAGAAGAATATAAAAGGAAACAGATAAGTAGGTATTATAAAGCTATAGTGTGACGTGACGTCACATCCCGGGCCCGCAAGGTTGGCCAGTAAATTGGCGAAGATTGCCTACGCCTCCCCATTATTCATAAGATAACTTATTACAAAAACTGACAGCTTTGCTGATTTATAAAATAGATTCGCAAGAGACTTCTTGGATTTTACACTCTTTTCACGGGTTATAGGAGTGTTGAACTACCCACATAAACGTAAATTCATACAGAGGCGTTTCATTTGTCTGCGTTTATGTCCACGACATTTTCTCCTGACAAGACAGTCAAGTACAAATACAGTGATACAGTCTGGTCTGATTTTGTATTGTACGTACAGTCAGCTCAAATCATGTCGAAGATTGACACATGAACGTGGATGAAATTAAAGTACCCATAATATAGGTACCAATTTAGTGTTTGGTGATACATTTCATTTACAACTTAATACAAATAGAAGTTATTATTATAATGTGTGCGGTGGACATTCTAATAAGTCACAACATATAAAACCCACAGAGATTTGACGTTCTATAAGAAAGAATACCTTGGCAAGCCAGGTAGAGTTATGAAAAATCTCATGGAAAACAATGTAAATTACTTGAAAGAGCTTTGTTGTCGCTGAAATAATGAAGTTCAGATACTTCCTGCTCGAACAAATCATATTACCGGAGCAAGTTAGTTATGCTCGGTTCATTGCAAAGTGCTGGTTATTCTATTATCAAACAAGCTCTTTGATGCATGGCATAGCTATTTCGAGGCCTTTGAGCCTACAATCATGGTATGTAAGTTGATTATTTTAAATACACTTATGTTGTTATCGAATCGGGTATCGAGTCCGATAAAACAGAGGCCCATACACGAAATGCGCACATACATACATATTGGTAAATAAGAATGATTGTACAGAAATATTTTTTTACCGGGTGTGAAGCGATCTATGGTCAGCACGTTCAAGTAGTTTGGTTACTATACACCTCAAAGTATAGGTACTGAAATAATTACACCACACACAGAAGCCTAATACATAAGCATATACCAGTCTAATAACGGCTGGGGTTAACGTATTCTTGATTGTAAGCGCGTTTTGGCTAGCAACCTAGATAGGTAAAATCAAAGAACGGCTAGGGGGGTAAAATTATGAAACGGCTTTACATTTTAGTTTAGCGTTTTGAACTAAATATGTGTATGGGCTGCATACCTAGCATTACAAATTCATCTAAGTAAATGAATTTGTACCTGTTTTGATCTTTGCTCTTAGCATTTACTCAGACTGCTTTGTTTGGTATTAGGATTATACAAGCTTCGGTGCATCATCGCATCGCGTGGTGGGTGGGTGGTTTTTAGTGACCTATAAATCAAATTAGTTGACTGTACCTTATTTTAACAGTATTTTTGTAAATGTTATCGCGCCACTCCCGTTTTTGGTGTGCAAGAAGGGTCTCTAAGCAGTCCGTGGTTGACCGAGCTCCAATCCAATTCCAACCCACTACTTTTTATGCTCGTAATTCAAAGATGAACAGATGCGTGTTCACACAATGCGGAAGAGTTTTTGGCATTACACTGTGCGTGTAGTGTAGGCGCACTTTTGCATGCAACAGTGGCAGTGGCTCAGTTAGGTACCTACTTCCGGATCGAATATTACGAAACCAGTTACCTACCTTTACAGTGTCGACACACTCACTGCGCGACCGCAATTTTATCACGGTCAAGAATTTGATGTATCCTCACGAGACTTATTAAAATAATTCAAGTCTTGAGATGTTTTTTTTCTATGGATGGATATACTTTTTTTATTGGGTCCTTCCACGGCTGGTTCTGAGCATGAAAATGTTTCTCTACATAGTAGGTACCTCTACCTTTACATTTTAAGTAAGCTATAGGTACAGGTATGTTATATAAGTACTTACATTTTACATTACCTACATACATAGGACCTACATTAAAATAAAATGTGAAGCGATAATTTATTTATCTGGGCCAGTTAGCTGAGTTACGTGTAGGTTAGGTAGAGCTAGTAGATTATGGACAGGCCGCTCGCTACCTAAGTAAGGTACCTAGTGTACCTACCTACATCTACATAAGTACCTACGCTTCTTTCTTACCAAACTAACTGCTCATTGACTAGGTAGGTAAGTAGTAGGTAAGTACTTACTGATTGATATAATAAAGTGAAGTTTTCTCATATAATCATAACAGTTATCACACCCAATTAACCTAGTAGGTAGGTATAGAAACAGGTTGGTAAGATTGAGCGACCATCGCATCGTCCACCGGCACTTTCACCTGCCGCCATTTTGTGGTTGGCGGCCGCGAGCGATGAGGTTCATAACGAATTGGCACGGCGAAACCACAGACGAATCTGTATTCGACAGCCAGATGATCTGACGTCATTATCTTTAAAGGTTGTCCGCCAGATTTATCGTCACGGCAACAGATAAATATCACCTCAACTCTAGCAGTTGAGTTCTTTGTATGAATCCTCACACTGGCCAACATAGTATCGGGCAAAGACATTGAGAATAATTTGTATAAATGCTCGAAGGTATCGGGCATCACCCCGTCCGGGCAAATGTCAAAAGGCATAAATGAAAAAGTAGGTACCTACCTACACACATCAACACCGTCTAATTTTGATAAAGTTTTCTTAAATTCTAAAAATACTAGGCAGTTTTAAAATCTTTTGAAGAAACCTTATTTTATAAGTAGGCCTATTTGAATGATTCCAAATCAGAATTTGAAAAAATAAAATAAAAACAAAAGATTTGCGCGGTTTTCGATTGGTAATTTTTTGTATAAAATTGAAATTTTAAAACAAGTTATTAGCATAGACTAATTACTAGTAGTCAGCAGAGTATTGTGACACGTGATATCAAGATTATGGTCACGTTATCGTGCTATGCTACCGGTGAAGTGGCTGAAAGACATCCATCCATGGCCGTACAAAAAGGCTTCAGTCAGAGCACCAGTTGCTTGTGAGTGACCAAACCGTAAGGAGCAGTTGAACTAACTGCACCTTGCTTGACTTGCTTGCAGACCGCTTCGTACTCCAGCACTCCGCCGAGGGAATCGCGGACGAAGATTACAGTGGGCCCGTGAACATTTGCTCTGGGAAGATAACCAGTGGTCTGTAGTGCTATTTACCGATGAGTCCCGATTCGGTTTCCATCCAGATTCACGAAAAGTAAGTGTATGGAGGGTTCCTGGTAGTGAGAGCCGTCTGCAACACCCTCAGGTAGTACGTCCATACCGGCGGTACAATAATGGTTTGAGCGGGAATTCGTGTTGGTGGAAGAACAGACCTCGTTTGGATCAGAAACACCACAGCGCAGGCGGCTGAAAAATACCGTAAACAGGTGCTAATAATAATGCCAATAGTCTATCCCTATCGACCACAAATGGGCCAAGAACTCACGCTCGTGCACGACAATGCCCGTCTGCAGACCACGCGAGTGCGCGAGTGGTGACCAGCTGGCTGCATGACCACGACGTACTGCAGACTTAAACCCCTCAGAGTACGCGACATGCTACAAAGAAGAGCTATGAACAATTTTCCTGCAAACAGTCATCATATCAGCCGATAGACGTCCACTGCTGGACATAGGCCTCCCCCAAAGAGCGCCATGACGACCGATTTTGGGCCTTCACCATCCACCGACTTCCTGCGACCGCTTTAATGTCATCGGTCCATCGAGTGGGGGGCCGTCCTACACTTCGTTTTCCAGTTCGTGGTCGCCACTCGAGAACCTTTATTCCCCAACGGTTAACGGTTCTGCGAGCGAATGGGCCTGCCCATTGCCACTTCAACTTACTAATTCTAAGAGCTATGTCGGTGACCTTGGTTCTTCTACGGATTTCCTCATTGCGGATTCGATCGCGTTGTGAAACTCCCCGAAAGGCTCTTTCCATAGCTCGTTAGGCGACTTTGAGCTTTTGAACGAGACCTATAGTTAGCGACCACGTTTCAGTGCCATAAGTCATCACTGGCAACACGCACTGATTATAGACTTTCGTCTTGAGGCTCTGCGGTATCTGTGACGAGAAAATATGCCGTAACATCTCGAACGCTGCCCATCCGAGTTGGATTCGTTAGCTGACCTCTTTATCGAAGTTGGACCTACCTAGCTGAATCACCTGTCCTAAATAGACATAGTGGTCAACAACGTCGATGATATCGTTCCCAACATGTACCGGCATGGGTGCAACATGAGCGTTTGACATGATATTTGTCTTGCCCATGTTCATTTTAAGACCCACCTGTTGAGAGACGGTATTGGCAAACATAGTGACTGAAGAGCAACTTTCTTTGCATCTTAGCAGGACCTGGGACAATCCAATCAAATCTCGCAGCAAGACTTTGATTCAAAGCATGAAAAACCGTTGCATGCCCGTTGTTAACGGTGGGTTGGTTTTACTGACTACTGACTTTTCGTATTGCAAAAATCGGAAACGTTTAGCTTAATTTTTTACTTTTTCTTAAAATACCACATGCATCTTAAGTTTTACCTTTTTCTCACTTTTTGTTTTTATTCAAGTACTTAAATAAAATTACTAGGTACCTACGCAATAAAAATATTTTTAACTACCTGTCGCCCGCGATTTCGTTCGCGTGGAACTTGGGCACCGTACTTTTTCCCGGCATAAAAAGTAGCCTATGTATTATTATTCCCTATTATTATCTATCTATCTTTTAAGTTTTTTTTTTTATACAACTGAAGTGGCAACCAAGCGTACGGCCCACAAGATGGTAAACGGTTACCGCAGCCTATGGACGCTTGCAATACCAGAGAGGTATCACTCGCGGGTTGCCACCTTGAGGCTAAGATCGAAAGCTGGCACATGAGGCCAGTAATTTCACCGGAAACCATACCCTTCACACCGGAACACAGCAATGCGAGCATTACTGCTTGGCGGCAGAAATAGGTATGGTGGTAGTCCTTCCCCGGACGAGCTCTATCACAGAGAACTCTACTACTCTTTTTTTTCTTTAGTTTCAGCCAAATCGGTTCAGTGTTTGTCGTCGTTGTCGAGTTAAAGGGTAACAAACATCCAACCATCTAAACATCCAAATCCCTTATAGGGGATTTTGACAACAATTATAACAAATTTTGAATAAATTGAGAAAATCCGAAATATTCCTACACGTTGTTGATGTGTGTATTATGACCGGTCAACTCATAGACGCCGCGATAACAAGCATCCTTCAATGCGCTCGATTGCAGGTGCTAGCGTCGTGGTCTCCGCGCTCGCATGATGTACCTAATGAAAATAAGCCAACCAGCCGTCGCCGTGTGTCGTCGGCTTGCGGTCTTCCAGCTGTAGCCGCGGCGCGCGGCGCCGCCGCCGACGACAAGAAGTTCCGTTGAGATACATTTTTTTTTAATACATCGCGGGGTGCGGTTACACGGCATGGCGAACGCGAAAACGATCGTGCCCATTCGTCTGATTGAGATAGAAGATTGAATTATAGGTTTTTCGTCTCAAGTTATTATAAAATTAAGCTGTCTATTTAGATGGCGGTAGCTCTACTGGCGAGCCCAAGAGAATGTAAGCACTACGTTTGGCGAGCTATGGTGTTGGTGAATGTATAAGGAATTCAACATTGGTTGCTCCTGCTGTCACTGTCTGTCATACTGGCACATCGCTTAAATTATTTTGCCTCAAGCAGGACATGAACCCACAAATATCCGCTTGACACGAGACGAAACAAAAACGGAGTTACCAACTTTTTTCTTGTTTTGATAACCTTTCCCAGTATGGCAGAAGGGCAGATAGCGCCATCTGTCAAAGCAAACGGAACTACTTTTTTTTAAAATCTCGAATCGAAAACCTCTCATTACCACGTACTTTTTTCATGGTCTGTCCTGTGGTTTTTTGCATTTTTTATTTTAAACCTCCAATGCTTTCTATTATTTATTTTGTCTCTGGCATTTGATTCGTTCAAGGAGTTTTTACCTACTATACGTCGTTGTAACTTATTTTCTTGGGTTCATTTAAAAGTTATTCGAAATTTAAATGTTTCCATTTCATGGGTAATTTATCGATAGCGTTTGTGAAGTAAAAAGGTTTTATTCCCGAAGCATCCTCCATACAGGTTACCCAGTTCACTTCAAGCACGATGCATTCTTTGCTATCGTCGTCGATAAAAGTGTTAGGTAACTATCGATCGAGGCTGTAGCCGGTCAATATTTGTTGGTAAACAACACCAATCTGAATCATCAAGAACACATAATTTCCATTTCAAAGCTACAAAGTAGGTACTTACTTAATATATTAATAGCCCCGGCTTGCACGGGTGTAAACCTTTCTCTTGAATAACTATCTATTGATGAAATCGCTAAAATTAAAATCCGTTGCGTAGGTAATTTAGAAGATCTAGAAGAGTAATACATACATAGGGAGGGACAGATGACGGGGAGTGACTTTATTTAGATAACAGGTAGAGCTAAGTACGTACGTATAGTTCGCACGGTGGATCTCGGCCGTAGTGAAGTTAGCCGTTTCGATGCGCAATGGAGCTTATTCGAACTAAATTTTCTTTGCGCAGCACAAACGGCTAACTTCACGGAAGCCTAGATCCGTTGTGCGAACTATACTTACCTATACTTATGTAAAAAAGGCCATCACTTTCTACTGTCTGCAAAAGCCTCGTCTCTAGGGTTCGCAAAATAACTCAATGACCGAAAACTCCTCTATGATCAAAAGGGCGATAGCATCAAAAAAGTCTAAGTAAAGGTCGTGTACAAAACAGTTCGATTTCAATGTAGGACCTACGTTGATGTTACTTATTTTGTTACTTATCAGGTTTTGTTATCCTGCTTCGTGTTAGCGAGCTGAGAGTAAATAAATAATAAACCATACATGATAAAAAGTCAAAACTAACTGACACACATTATTTGTTACTCGGTCAGAATTACAAAAAAATGAGTGTAAACCTATATCTTATTAAAACCACCTCGGAAAAACTAGGTCAAGACCTACTACTTATTGTTAAAATTGATTAGCATTGTATCTTATTTAACTTCTTGAAATAATTATATAGGTACTTAATTAATTTTAAGATTTTTAAGATACTTACATATTATTTATAGTTGTATTGTACTACCTAATAACCTACCAACTAAATTAACACAAAGTTATTTTTAGGTACTTAATTACCTACCTACAGTAGTATACCTCTTATCACTTATCTAAAACATCGAATACTGTATTGTATTAATTTCTAAGATTTTTAAGTATTTATCTATTATAAACCCTATGGAAGAGACTAGCTCCTCACAACTCAGGGAATCCTAGTGTGAGAGCTAGTGTCCACAATATCACCTTATTTTATGGAATTTTTTTGTAAGTATGGCAACTAATCTGCCTCGGAAGTGAATAAGCTCCTCACGACTCAGGGTATCCTAGTGTGAGGGCTTATAATAACCTGCCTACTGTATTTGGTCGAGTGCTTGGGCATAGCTTGGGCATGTTTAATGCACCTACCTTATTACTTAACTACCTGTCTATATTCTATATTTATTTTACTGGCACATGAGGCTTTCGATCTTAGCCTCAAGGTGGCAACCCGCGAGTGATACCTCTGGTATTGCAAGCGTCCATAGGCTGCGGTAACCGCTTACCATCGTGTGGGCCGTACGCTTGGTTGCCACTTCAGTAGTATAAAAAAAAAAAAAAAAAAAAGGGACGTGTCTGTGCCTAAGTACCTCCTACTTATTTATAAGCTATACTCATGTACTGTCTATAATTATATTTTATCTTACTTTTGTTATTGTGTACATTGTAAATTTTTTTGGTGAATAAACATTATTATTAAAAAAAAAAAAAAGTATATTAACTAGGAGTTAACCTTTTTGAGATGTTAAAAGATTCAATCATGTAAGTACAGACACAGGTACAAACCTATGTCTGTACAATAGCGTTGAACAAAAACAGATTTTGGACATATTGCTTTGTATAAATTGTCCGCTTTATCTTGTTTAATAATATGATTCCTGCTCTATCACATAGTCTTTATTTTAATTCAGCACGCAGCTTCGCTAGCGTGATTGCATAAAAAGTATGATAAATCCTTCCTCAGATTTTGAAGTAGACGCGCCAGCTAGCCAGCGCCATCGGTGAAAACATTACAGTATTACTTTCGCATGATGTATTATTTAAAAATTTGTTAGTACTTACCCATATTAGTTAGTACCTATAGTACAAAACTACCTAGAGTATGTAAAAAAAGTTAGGTACCTTTACTTATAGGATGGATTAGAAGTTTTTGCTAATTATTTTCCTTTTTGTTCCAGATTCTGATCAATGGAACTTAAATTCTAACTCGAACGTGCAGATAAACCCGAATCATAGTAAGTTCTGCTCCTTATTACTAGAATAATTTACTAAAACTAATTATTTTACTAAAACCTACCTAATTACAAGAAAAAAACCTTTTTGTTTGTACATTAGTAGGTAATGGCACAGAGGTAATGGTTTGAATAGAATAGAATAGAAAAATATTTATTTTGCGCCACACAATAAACATAAAAATAACAATACAAATTAAAACTAAACTATTGTGTGTGACGAAAAAAGGCAGCCACTCAGCATGTGCTACAGACTCAATGTGTCTGTACTGTAGCGCTGGTTTTCAGTGTAGCCTACGTAGTAACAGTGAGTCTCTCTCTACCTAACTATTTTATAGACTTATTTAAAGTCAATGTTCTAAGGCTGGATTCGACCAACTCCTGGAATAACTAGGTACCTATTCCGGAGAATAAGAAGTGGTTCAAATGTTCAAGCCACTGGCTGGCAAGGCAAGTTTCGCATGATAAATTTTTCATTAAAAAAAACTAAACGTATCGAAGGTACTATGTACTATGCAATAATTTACGACTGCCCCTTGGCCCTTCTTGACAATAATAAAAATACTTACATAACTAATCCGTTTCCTATCTCTAATATTTTATTTAGAGGCATTCGGGCGGCCTAGAAACTCTGTCACCAGAGTTGGCCACTGACTCATACGAACGAACGAACGAATATTTTATTTTACAAGTTTACCTAAACTAAACCTCAATTAATCACCCAAAATGCTAGCGACATTGACGAAATAGCGTTCGCTAAAAATAAAGTTATTTAGTTAGTTATGCAGTTATTTTGGTAAACGACGAAACACAGTAGAAGCACATACCTAGCTACCTAGTACCTACCTACCTACACTACCTACTAGTACATAGAATATTACCAAGACGATTTTTTACAAACACAGATGAATATTTACGCCCACAGATAAGAAGCCAGTGACATCGCGTCACCTTGGACAATTTTTATTTGACTAGGTAGTTACCTAGTACCTAGTAAATTATAATACTTTACAACAGCATAAAAACAATACCACCTATCTGTAAATTTTATTCACCAGCTGTTTAGTACCTGCGCGTTTGTACTCGCGTTTTGGTCATAGGACTTCGCAGCGCAGGTCGTAAGCGTAACGTTTAAAGGTAGGTAGTTTTGTACAGACTCACGTGGTGTGTGTGGTCAGTGGTGTGGTTTGGTGTAGGCCGCTAGCAACGACAGCAACAAAGCGTAGAAGCGGCTGCGGGGCGGGGCGGCCGAAGACGAATTTCTATAGAAAAGAGCACTTCTTGAGCGCCTCTTGCGGAATTATGTTTTTATTGATGTTGTTACCAAAGACATTGAGAATAACTCGCTCTGAGTTTGTTACGCGATATCTCCGCAAATTGATTTTGATGATTCTTTTTTTGTTTGATAGGTTCTTCAGAGGTGATCCCATTTAAATTTGATCGAAATTGGTTAGGTAAATATAAAATTAATTATTTTTAGACATTCCACCTCGACAGAAGATTCTATAAGCATAGAAATTAAGAAAAAATCATGTACTTATCTAGTACCTAGATACAGAGGAGACCACCCTAAAATGGGGTCACTTTTATTAATATTAATATTTCATCATCTGCCTGCATTGCATATGCCATTCAATATAATTTTATATAGGTACTTAACTTATGTTCCTTATTATTATTTATTTAAAGAAATTTATTTTAAAAATCTTGAGTACCCAGGTAGGTATAGGTACTGTAGGTATTAGGTAAGTAACTAGGTACTAGGTAGTAGTAAGGTACACTTATTTTTTTTTTGATACAACCTAAATGGCAACCAAGCTTACAGCCCACTTGATGGTAAGCGGTCACTGTAGCTTATGTACGCTTGCAACATCAGAGATATCACTTGCGCGTTGCCACCTGAGACGTAGATCTAAAGTCTCATGTGTCTGCAATTTTACAGGAAACCATACCCTTCGAACCAGAACACAGCAATGCGAGCATTACTGCTTAGCGGCAGAAACAGTATGAATGAATGAATGGATAATTTAATGATTTAAATAAATGAATCAATGAATGATTTATTCACAGAATAAGGGGGTATGTGTATAGTATACAAACAAGTTCTTAGTACTTATAGTGTTTCGTATTCCCACAAATTTAACTATTTTAATACCTACGCGAAGTTTTGTTTTAAGTTTACACAACAAATATTGAAAACATGATTAAACAAATTAAAAAAATATAATAAGAATACTGTCATAATAAAAAGAAGAAAAATAAAAATTGATAGCCTCTAATGCCTCTATCATTGGTAATGAATGTCATTATATGAAAATAATGGTTAATGTCAAATAATGTCAAAGAAGGTGAACGAATTAACGACCAATGTGGCGCGGTGGGCGAAGGTCCGCCTGCGACGCAGAGGTTGCGGGTTTGATTCCCGCCTTGGGACAAATTTTGTAGGATCTGCAAATATTTGTTCCGGGTGTTCTGGGTGTTTTCTATGTATAATAAAAAATATCCTATCTATGTATTGTATTGTATTAAATATATATCAATCATCTATTACCCATAATACAGCTCTGTTTAACAGCAGCTTACATTGGGGCTAGATGATGCTGTGTGGATTGTCCAGCATTATTTATTTATTTAATTATAACCTAATTTTTGAAAAATTCAATTACTGAATAGAAGGAAATTGACCACATGGTCCATTTTTGTGTAATGCAGTTTTGAACCTGTTTAGCGGTTGTACGGTAGTACTATTAGGTCGGCATATCAGTCAAGATTTGAGAGCACCGGGGTGGTCTAGTGGTAGTGACCCCGCCTTCCGATCCTAAGGTCGTGGGTTCAAACCCGGTCGTGCACCAATGGATTTTTAGAACGAAAAATTTATGTGTGCAATGCCAGTGCTCTCATACGGTGAAGGAAAACATCGTGAGGAAACCGGCATGTCCAAGAACTAAAAATTCGAAAGACATGTGCCATCCACCAATCCGCATTGGGTCCGCTTGGTGGATGGTGGATTGGGAGTGGACCCAATCACACTCGCCAGAGTAGGCCAGTGTCCCAGCAGTGGGAACATTAGAAGGCTGTTATGATGAGTCAAGATTTTGGGCAGTTTATTGTAGATTCTGACAGCCATCACGTACTTAAACATTACGTTTGAACAGTTCTTGTTTGCATTTTGGAAAGTTGAGTTTATTAACGTGCGTACTCTTTTGTACTTTGGTGCTTGTTTCGACACGGGTGACAAAGAGACTCAGATGCTGCTTTACAAATAAGGCCACCTGCTTTATGTATAAACATGGAAGAATTATAACTTATAGGTCCTGGAATAGTGGCTTACAGTTACAGTGCTCAGAAAAATCTGATTGCATAACACTCTGATGCATTTCTTCTGAAGAATAAAAGCTTTATTAGCATCTACTGAGTTTCCCCACAGTAGGAGACCATAGTGCAAGATTGAGGCAACGTTAACATGATAAGCAGTAAGACATGTCTCCACTGTAGCTACTTGTCGGAACCGATGTCTGATGACTGTCAACATGACATTTCCAATTACATACTATCTAGTATCTACTAAAAGTCCAAGGAAATTCGTTGCAAAAACTTCGTTAATCTTGTCGTCTAATTATTTTATATCTAATGTCAGTGGAATGGAGTGGAGTATGGTGGTAGTCCTTCACCGGACGAGCTCTATCACAAAGAACTCTGCTACCTACCTACTTGACACAAAACAATGAACTATCAACCAAATGGAGACATTTTAACCTTTTGAATCGATAACACATGCCAGTCAAGTTGAAATGTAAAAAAAATCCCCCTCATTTTCTACGAATGTCTTCATCTGTAATAATGAACTTGACCCAGTCACTCCGTAACTACACTCCGAGCGTTCAAATGCTCACTTGTTTTATTTCACCCGACTTTGGCAAACTTATTGTTTCCAATGTCTAACATTTTTGATAGGTAGTATCTCTTCTCTGCTTTAAAAATTGAGGTGTATTTTAATGACATTGTTCCGATCTTAGTGGCATTAACATGAAACCAATATTATCAAAAATATTTTAGTTTAGTGGCAAATAGTCAGTCACTCACTGTCCGAAAGGTTCAACAATCTTTGACTTAGGTATAATTTAAACTATTTTAAACTTGATTGATCAAAACCTTTTAGGCGTGGGTCACAACACCACACACAATACCCTACACGTCATTATGTGAACAAATGTTACGAACGCTACTCGTTTTCGATTCAACGATTTCTAGAGAAACATTTAACTTACTAACTAGGTATGTATATTACTTATCTTAGTATTATGTTAATAAAAATAAGCATAAAGATTAAAACAAACTTTGCAGACAGGTGCTTCAATCCAGCTTTATTGCTAAGATTCCATGCGAGAGCGCGCTGAAGCTGCCGTCAGTAACCAGGTGGCCTAGCAAAAAGGTCCGCTTCGCCAATTTTGATTCGCATGACTATAGGTATAATGAGTTTACGGTTTGAGCGGGTGTCGCGACAGGGTGCGGAGGGAGGGCGCAGGTCAATGACGCCCTTCGTCTGGGCCCGCAGCCCCGCGCGAACCAGTTCCCCGACAGCCGTACCTACTGTTGTTCTGGCTATGGCCCAGTCATGTAGCATATCGTCATCTCTATCTAGTTTGCCTACCTGCTGAACCTTCTCGTTAGGTTACATTCTGCATGTAACAAGAACGATAAATCGATCCGATACACTGAAAGGGAGAAGCGTCTAGCTAGCGGTTACTTTAAAAATTATGCTATACCAGCGCTGTGCTTAGAGATTAATTTCAATGTCTTTGTACCCGCAGATATCTATTCTGTGCCCGCAGTATAGTGTTGTGTGACTGAGGTGCATCGAGCCAAACTTACACCTAGGTACTGCTCCATCACATGGCCATAAAGCTATAGGATGAAAACTAGTTTTTACTCTGATCAACCTTGCTATTTATTACATGAAAAATGTTCGTAAAATTAAAATAAGTTAGGTACTAGGCAAATACATTAGGAATAATCACGTTTGAAGGTACTTGGTAGGTACCTAAAAATGAAGCTTAGTGGATTGGATACCTAGGTAGTTTACTTATAAGTTATTTTCACAGTTAAAATACAGAGCGCATAAACCGAATTCAGTAATGTTTACGGATACTACGTCGGGAAAAATAAAAAGGTATTACGCAATAAAATCCCGTAAATATTATAAGTAGCTCTGATCGCGAAAGTTTAAAAAAAAATACTATTATAATACTATAAAGCTTACTATAAGTATGAAGTATCTTGCAAACAAGATAAACTGTTGGCGCTAGTCAGTGCAATCTAAAAGAAACTCAAAATCCACGCGTCTCATTCATCGGTGGCGCAACAATCGCTTTCGCAAAGCATTTCGTAACTACAACTGCCGAAAATAGTCGAAAGTTACACTGTCCACACGCACGCCTCAATACTGCTAAAATTATTTACAGTTTTTGTAACAAATCACAAAACAAATCATATGTTTTCACGCGATCCTCGAATACTTATACAATAAAAAACGGTAACAGCTTCACAGTTATCCAGTTTTGAATAAAACTGTAATCTTGATACGGTACGCTTTTATACACCGTTGATTTTCATCCCGTATAACCATTGTCCTTTCAATCTACCCTACCACCGAGATCCCATTTCCCTGTTTGTAAAGATTTCATGAGCAAATTCAACAGGCTTAGTTTATAAATAGGTAGGTACCCAATTGGTTGAATTTCCTGACACTGAGAACATAATTTGACAAAAACAATTGATGTGGTTTGTTTTGTAGCTGTGGTTTCTATTCTACCGTCCCCAATAATAGGTTTTTGTATTGCTACTAATACTTCAAAGTCTTCAAATGCAAATGCAGTGGCTTGGCTAGGCAACGTAAAATATCTTTTGTCTGTGCTGTTTATTATAAAATAAAGACTTGTTAGATTGTGTGAATTGTTTTTATGCAAGTTTAATATATGGAATGCTATTTCCAATAATTTTCTTCTCCATCCCATCTTCAATGAGCTTTTCTTAGCTGAACTTTATCTAGAGCATGTCATCGTAAGAATTGGGAACCAAATGATTTTAGCTTGTCATACACTGCTAAGTTCAGCAATCAATGTTGAATATCATTGAACTCGGAAACAATGTTAATGTTTAGTAATGGTTGCTATTGCACGATGATACACTGTTAACAAGGTTCAAGGTTCTCGAGTCATTTGCGCAATTAATGATAACGTCTGATATCTCAATAACGAAAGTAGTACATCGGTATGTCTGGATTTACTCAGTCGATCTCGTATCTCTAACCGATATAATATTTAAAACCTGGTGACAGATTAAGTTGGTTTGTTACATTCAATTCCCACACCATTGCTATTATAATTTATACTTAACTATGAATAGCAACGGTTGGAAATGAACCGCTTCCACTGTCCGTTGCATTACTGCTGGAATAAAACGCGATATTCTTCCGGGTAATTATTGCTGGTACTTACAACGGTATCTAGACTCGAGGTTATTACAAGTCATCGCACTGCAAGTGTTTAGGGAAAAAAAAAAACTCCTATTATATTTGTTCCAAGAGTTTCGCAAAATATAGATTGGGAGTTTTTTGTTTGACCTTTTAATTATTCTTGGAACAGGAAAGCTGAAGTCTTTCGAGAGTTGAAAAATAAACTTGATATCAATTTTTAGATTTCTTGTTTATATTTTTGACTTACAGAACGTTTCGGTAATGATCGTTTCGAATCGGTAAAGCTCGTTGTAATAACGATGATGATTAACGACAGGTATCTTTGACCGTGGACAGTAAGATGCCCGATAAATTAAAAAATTTAGCATAAATATCTTTATACTCACCGCGCCTCTACAGTCTAGGTAGACGCGGATGTGGTCGAGTCGAGGGGGTCAACGGTTTTCCTTGGAGGAGTGTTCACCTCCAACGTACTCATTGTACGATACGGTCACTCTGATGTATTTGGCTTATTTGCCCAATAACACTTGTCATTGTGACGGAGGGAATAAAGAGAGAGCGAGACAGTGTATTCAGGTGTATTATGTGGGTATCGAAGCACGAAGTTCGACAAAGAACGAAGTTAGTTATTAGGACAGGACTTAGACTAATATGTAGGCATTACTCCACCATAAGTTATACTTTTTGTCACGAGTCGCGAGACACAGATTTTTCGTTCACGTGTTTACACGAGAAAATTAGCTTTTTGTTACGCTACCTTGGGTTTGCTGTTAGCTAAACAAACTTCAAACCACGTGTGTTCAAGATGTTTTCTATACTTTTTTTTAAAAGTAAAACTTTTTTTAGTGATAGAATTTTTTTAAAGTAGTTGCTCTTATAGTATAATATGACAAGTAGGTACATACACATAACTACATCGATTTTGTTTATACTTATAGGTTACCACCTTTATGTATAAACACAGCAAACAACATTCATTATAAATCTGGCAAAAACATAAAGTCCCTGTAAAGTTTACCTTCAGTTTGTTGACATTAATTGATCTTATTAATATTGGTATTTTCAAACAAGTTTTTTGTTTCACCTTTAGCATTTATGTTGAACACCTTGAGTCTGTCCTGTCCTGTCGCGCTGATTCCGTCTGCTGAGGTCACTGAATGAAGACGGAAAAATGAATTCAGGATGAGATGATAAAATGTGTGAATGCCCGATAAGGGTTTCGCAATGGTATGCAAGTGTGTTACGAAAACAGCGTTTGTTTTGTAAGTTACTACATTCTTGATTTCAGAAACAGGAACGATGATTTGTCAGAATAGTATAAATAAATGGGATTTTTATATTCAATCAAATAGGTAAGCTCGTGGTTGCGATGGCGATGCCGCCGTGCTCGCAACCTTGTGGTCGCGGGCGCGCCGAGCAGCGCAGGTCAGATTTTTCGAAGGTCGATGACTCGCTTGTAATCGCCGAGTTATTATTATTGAGAGCATCTATCCCAGGACGACTACTTTGTAACGCACGAACGAGAATCGATACCCTCGATTATTCCCGATAGACACATTTTGCGAGTGATCCATTTTTCACAATACACTCCCCCTTTGATGAGAATGTTTGCGCGTGCGGGAGAGGGAGTGAAATCAGTTAGTGTTATTAATATTATAAGATTGTGCGTGATTTATATCAGTCTGACTTATTAGGTCCTCCTCTGGTCGCAAGTGTCGCAACGAATAAAAATCACCTGATGCGTGTAGTACGTTATCAAGCCGATAAAACATTAAAAAAGTCCAACTGACACAGGATAATTAAATAGGAATTTTTTAGGTGTTGGATGAACGCGTCGGATGAAACAGGACATCCATCCCATCACCAAATAAACTCACCTACTTTAGCTCTACGTAGCTGTCACATTGGCCACACATACCTACTCATTAACCGTTTGGATTGTCCAGCATTTAATTACCGTGAATTCCCGCTGTCTCATAAGTAACAGTTTAAATAACAGAATATTAATATAAGATTTTTATTAGTACTTACAATCTATAAAAAGTAGTAAGCTACTTACTTACTTGCTTGTTATATTAGGTAGGTACAAATCTTTATATTTTGGTATGAAGACAACGAGAACCCAGGGGAAGAAAGGACATACGCGAGCAAAGCCGCGGGCGGCGGTAGTTAGTTATCTGATTTATCGAAAAATACCAAACGTATTACGATTTACGAATACAATACATTTTAAAAGTCACCTACACACGAACAAAGGCCCAAGATTCAATAGATTTTTTGTTGTGGTATAAAAACTTACATGCACCCTCTACGATACCCCACCCCGCTCTCCCCCCCACAGGAAGGTCAACTACCTGCCTTATTGGTAATAATAATAGTCGAAGGGGCATAGTTTACTTAAGTTATCTATATGTTTTCTTTTACTAACAAAAATATATGGCTTGTGTGTGTCTGAGCCTGGGGTTCGTCAATCGCTATGGTTGGTAGCGTAAGTAACCAGCGTAGGTAAGCATTTTGTTTTTATGACAGATGTCTCTAATTAAATCATTAACATCTTACAATCGGATATCTTATCAAAGAACGTAGGTAAGATAGGTACCTAGTAATAATAATAGGTACAAAAGTAAGTTTATCTTTATTATTTAATTTTTACGATAATATCAAACATTCATTTTTATTAATTATTATTACGAGCTTACATTTACAGAGTTGGCCACTGACTCATACGAACTTACTTTAAGAGCTGACACGCGCGGTTTCACCCGCGTTTTTGCAGTTTTTATGCTATCCCAAAGGTTATTTCAGGACTTAAGAAAAAGCATTTCAAATTTCATCACAATCGGTTAAGTCGTCACGGAGATCGTGGTAGTGACTTTCGCATATAAAATATTATTATGATACAGTGATTAGTAGGAAGGATGTAATTAGACGTACTTATAATTATTATTATTGTTCTGCTATAAATATGTTAACCACCAAGAATTTATTATCTTATCTTATTTATCAAATACAACAATGATTTGGCAAAATTGATGTAAAGGAAAACTATTTATAATACAAGCGGAAGATAATGACGTAATTTACGTAAAGCGGTAGAGCACCTACGCCACTACGCGACTGTTGAAACACTTGGCAAGTACCTCCTACCTACCTGTTTGTTTTTGAAGCATCGACCTTATGCGGAAACCTTCAGGCGTCATGGCAATCACGGTGCCATAAAGTGGGCAGTGACCTTTTGTTTTCGCAATGAAGCATGCAATACCTTCAAAATGTTTTATTGCAAAAATTATGCTCAATTACTCAAATAACCAATAAAAACACACATAAAACCTTATCTATCTACTTATTGCTAAGGTAAAAAAAAAAAAACGTTTTTTCTAGCGGTCTTCAGATTTTACCAATCTTCAGAATTCACAGATTCAGATGAAAATATTTGCAATAGGATTATCTCCAGGAGTATTGGAGGACGTTGCCTATACGAATAAGAACGTTTTCTTATAAGATTCTGCTTTCCCCTATAAGTGTTATCGCTAAATCTCGCACATCAACGTAGACAGGTTTTATGGTTAATAGTAGCAAAATTATAATAAGGAATACCTTAAGTGTACCTACTGAACTGTTAATAATGTTGCAAATAAATATTTATCCATGTTCATTTTTTAACTATGAGTAGTTTCCTGTTTTCTCCCTGTTTGCTTCCCCCTCCACCCCTCAAACCACGCAAGCAAAACCGCTAATATTTTCTAACTTCACAATCCTAAATACACCACATAGGTACGTTCAGTTATTATATTAGCCCACCCCATTAGCCCCCTTTCACACACGCTCCAAAAAGAACGCGTGAGAAAAAAAAATTCAGTGGAAAAGAAAGATTTTTTACGTGTGTCACGCTATCAGTCGCAAAATATCACAATCATCCTTTTCAAGGTCACCACAAATCTGGACGTTGATCTTACGCAGGGTAATGAACCTCCAGACTCAGAGACGACAAATAAGCAATCTCTATTAGCGAGCTAGCCCATGTAAAGTGATGTGACCCGAAACGGCTTAGTTAATGAAGTAAAAATGTGTAGGGCGTGTAGATAGAGCGGCGACGTGTCACTCTCCAGTCTTAGTTCAATCAAAGTAGATTAAAATAAAACCAACGGATATCGATTTAAAGAAGGTATTCCTGTGTGTGTATGTCATGTTGTGTCACGCCACTTGATGCTTCTTGGATGGGATAGCCTCCTTACACTACATCATGGTGTGATTGCAAATAAACGTAGATACTAATTTGAATTTAAAATTTTCCGGTCGATTTCACAAGTTTTTTATCGTTAGTGAAACGGTGCGCTAAAGAAAAGTGCAAAATTCACTGCTCTACTGACCCACTTCTCTGTCCAGAAGGCAAGCAAGGTCAGGCCGCGCCGACCGATTCAAACAGCAATCATTCTTTTCTGATCGATCAGACCTACCTAACCAAGAACCCTGAAGTGATAGCTTAAGGGGGACCCGAACTATAACATCTGAAATATTATTAAGAAAAATTCAAAAGAGGTTAAAATACCTAAAAAGTAGAACGTAATGTGTAGAGGCCTTCTCATTAGATTCTCTATCCATTAGTGAAAGAGGTTTCTGTAATTAACTGATTTGGCTATGCGTTAATTGATTGTCAGTCAGTCAGTCAGTCAGTCAGTTACCCAAAGATTTTATACAAAAATAAAAAGGTAAGGAAGGATGTAGGTGTGGTGTGTGTGACACAGACACACATCAGGAAAATAAATGCATGAAAAGTCAGCTGGGAAAAAGTTGCAGGCGTTTCACAATCGGTATCAAACAAGCATTATAGCGCTCACTTGATGGTAAGCGGCTACCGTAGCCTGTGACCGCTTACGCTTACAATACCGAAGTATGTTCACTTACCGTCATCGTTATCTTGGTATGTAAGTAGTAGGATAGATATTTTATGAAATATTTAGGTACCGTTAGTCTATAATTTAAAATTCGCATGCCTGGTTAGGCTGAATAGATTGAACTTTTCATAATGAAGATCGACACCTACTTTATAACTCTATTTAATGTGAATAAATTTCATTTCATTTCATTTCATTACCATCCTCCTGAAACGTAACCTTTTTGAATATTTAAAAATCTTTGAACGTAACGTACGTCAAAATTGAAATGTTTGAAGTATTGGAATTTGATTTTAATCAACAATCAAAAATCGTCGATTTAAATCAATAGCTTTTTACTGCAATAAAATGAACCAAAAAATGTCAAGGAGTTCCCTTATAATGTTAAAATATTTTTTTTAATAATAACAACTTCGAAATTAGAAAAGATTGGATTATGTCTACGATTATGTAAATAAATGAAGTAAATAGTATGATGACAGTAACCAAGAATCACTAAAATTACGTCATTATCAAAAAGAATTTTAGAAATAATAAAACCTAATTCCTTTTTTCATAAGAAGCGTGATTGATAATATTTTTAATAAAATAGAACTATAAAATACAGCAATCCGCACTAAAAGATTGAACACCAATCAGATCATCTTGGATCTCTGATTGATGGCATCAAACCAAATTACGTTTTTTTTTATCACAATGCTAAAATTTTACATTGAAAACTTAACTATGACGTCACTAGTTCACTACTGCTACGCCCCGTGACTTGGACGCGTTTTGGCGTGAATATTTGAATTCAAATTTAAATCGCGTCTAATCGCAAATACATTTTTTTGCTACTAAACCATTAATTTTTGTAATATTATGTAATTTTATGCGTAAAGTCGATACTTCTAAACACAATAGAACAGTTTTTCAAAATCATTGATTATGAAACAAATCCGATTTACTTACATGTTTTTATGTGAGATCTGTCACCCTAGGCGGACAGACCAGAGTGACAGATGGGAATATTACCAATATAGCGTCCTAGATCCAGATCCGCGGATATGACAAGGCAGTGTTTAGTGGCCTGTTGGCTATACTTTATCTATAATATAATGTATTATATTTTTTGCTTACACTGGTCGTGTGCTTACGCAGGCTATAGGCACCCAAGGCTCTGTGCCCAAGGTAAGTAAGTTCGTATAAATAAGTCAGTAGCCGATTCTAATGAAAAAGTGATGCTATACTAAAATAAAAATATAAAACATCCGGAAAAATTATGTCGCTGGTCGCAAAAGCAAGCATATTGAGAAATAACCACTAACTCTGTTTTGTGTTTAACATTCCGTCACGTCATATCATCTTCGTGTGGTAGTATTGATTGCTGGATATAATTCTTCTAATGTTGGCACTTCACTTGGCATATTTGCTCAAATTTTTGCATTATTTCATCATGCAAACATTTTCAAACTTTGTATAATACTATTACAGGGAGTTGTATTGCCGAAATAGCTAAAAATTTTGCAAATATGCCGGTGTGAAGTAGCATCATTGGACGTTTTTTTCCTCTCTCAACTTTGAGATTTTTGTATACTATTACAGCCTGCACCGGTTTTTTGGGAATAAAGCTAAATCCAAGTAATTTGTATGCGTGATCAGTAACGTAGCAGGTTTTAGCTATAAGATCCACCGTTTTACATAACGGCAAAAAATACCATTAACTCTATGAAGGAGGATATGCTAAATATCTAGTGGCAGGACTCATTAGCAAGACTCCATCTTGGTGGGTATCACCGCAGTGCCAGATAATGTAAGCATCATATGTTTAGGTTTGAAGGGCACTGTAGCAAGCGTATAGCGTCTTGGGGTGACAAAGGGTGACATTACAAATGCTACGGGCAGGCATTTTTTTTTTTTTTATAAAACTGAAGTGGCAACCAAGCGTACGGCCCACAAGATGGTAAGCGGTTACCGCAGCCTATGGACGCTTGCAATACCAGAGATATCACTCGCGTGTTGCCACCTTGAGGCTAAGATCGAAAGCCTCATGTGCCAGTAATTTCACCGGAAACCATACCCTTCACACCGGAACACAGCAATGCGAGCATTACTGCTTGGCGGCAGAAATAGGTATGGTGGTAGTCTTTCCCCGGAAGAGCTCTATCACAGAGAACTCTACTACTCTTGAAATGAACTAGGCATGACCATTACCTAATCATTAGGTAACATAAAAACACACGTTGTTTCCCAAAACATTTCCATTAACCCACCTCTTTCGAACAAGTATTGTTCTGACGCGTAGGTTGTGCAGATTTATCTTTAAATGTTCATTTAAATATAAGGTACCTTCTTACTTTTACTACATAAGTAAGGTAACTAAGGTAGGTAACCTTATCCGCTGAACGATATCCCTAAAGTTATAACAAGTTATTTATAATAAATGTGCTATTTTATGCAAGTAAAACGCTTGCTCCAATAAATACAATGGAATGTCTATTCAGCAAGTTGATGCATCAATGACAGGGTGACATAATGGTACTCGTGTTACAAACAAAATGGAATCCGGTTACCTAAAGTTCATTGAGTTCATTTGCCTAGATAAATATCGGTTTATTTTAGACCCAGCGTCTGACTGCAATGAAAGAGTACAAAGGGCATTATTTTGGATTATTCCTATCTGTCACCCATTCCTGTCCACCTAGGGTGACAGGTCGCACAAAAAAAATCGATCAGTCCTGTCACTCTTTTTGCATCAATCTCTCATTGAATTTTATGTATAATTCACATGATTTAATATTTGAACCGTAAATTGTTTTACTTTTTTTTAAAACGACTCTGAATGACTGAATTTTTCATAAAATAATTTAGAAATCAGAGCGAAATAACTGGCGCCTGGTCATAAGGTGCTTATGTAGATAAGTAAGTTCCTAGTCCTACATGGTTATTACGGTAGGTAATGATTGTGTATTATGCAAGAAAATTTAGTTGCCATAACGAGGTTATGCGCGACCTCGATGTTAAAAAAGGGGGTAAGCAACGGTACCCTGAGAGACTACCAAAGTTGGTCCGAGACCACAGAATAACAGCGTGCGTGCCGAAACCGTTCCGAAACGCGCCGATCACTTGGAAAGTATCCGCACAACAACGCTAACGAACCAACCAACGAACGGTCACTTTCTCTAGAACGAGTTTCGATGCTGCAGAGCGTACCGTACCACGTATGGATGGGCGTGCGGTATACGCGACGACTCACATACATACTCGCTCAAGCTATTTGAAATACGTGATACAAGACTGACCGGTTAGTTGGATGTAATCAGGTAAATTAGACGTTTCGCTTAACCTCGCAACAACCTTGGAGATTCTGCAATACGATGACCGTAGCCGTCCGTACCGACGCGATGCGACAACGACGTAGAGTACCTACTATCTCTAAGTTTTTGTTTGTTTTGTAGTAGTGTAATAGGGATAACATAAAATACTAATCGAAACTAAAGAGCCCATAAAGGATTTCACTGCTGGTACAGAATAAGAGATGCTGGGCAAAGACGCTGTCTCTCTATTTCTCTCCTCTTCGTTACCTTTGATATTTGAAAGTTGCAGGCATCTAAAATTAGAAAGCTTTGGTTGTCCAATGTCCAATGTCCAATGTCCAATGTCCATCCATCAGTAGGCAGCCCAATCGCACCCAAGGTTTCCTATAGCCTTGCAAATTCGCGAATTCCATCGCTCTTAGTGAAAGGTTTGTCAGTTGCCAGTTCAGCTACGAGTTATTTCGCCGCCATGCGCCATTAAAAATAAAATAAAAACTGGTAAGGCAATGACTTGGCGTAGGAGCAAAAAAACTCGTTGCAGAGCGAGCGAGAGAGTCAGAGCTGAGAACCAAACAAGTGCGTTACCCCCTCGGCGATTGTACACGTACCTACTTGCACGTATTTATTTTTATTTATCAGTGATGCGTAGCGGTTGAGGTGTGATGTGATTCCACTTACGGCTAGTGTGCCACGAGATAAAACATTGCGTTTTATTTAACCTATAGTAGATACACTTATGTTTACCACTAATTCATTTTATCGGTTCAGAGTTCAGTCGCTTATAGTTCCTGAAAGAACGCCACGCTGAAATTTTACTTAGAATCTGGCCAATAAAACCTATGATAAATGCACTGGCACTGAGAAGGAATGTGCGCTGTGTTACTCAACCCTGATGATAGATGACTCTCAGAGGTGAATCTAGTTTTGGATGCCTTTTCACCGATAAACTGCTGCGTATTTATGTACCTACGTAACGTACGACTACGTGAATAATACGCTACGCATCAATTTTAAATATATAGGTAGGATAGGAATGCATGCATGCCTTTTGCAGCCTGAGCAGGTTTTATAATTAATGATTCCTGTTAATAATTGGTTCAACCTGTTCCGTTACTTACCTACCGTAGAGACTTCTTGCAACGCTCACAAATCGGAGAATTAAACAATTTGATCTATAACACATTGTCATAATTATGCAAACGTAACACTACCACTGCTAAAGAAACTAAAATAATCTACACACAAATTGCCAACACAAGGTACACCAAACCAACCAGGGTTGAGATGATTTAAATCATCTGATTTTGATCAGTGATTTAAATCGAGATTAAAATAAGGATTTTTTTTAATCGATGATTATTTTATTAAATAATTCTAAATCAAAAAGTGTCAAAATATTTATAATATATAAAAAAAAATTTATCACTTTATATATATATATATATATAAAGTGATAAAATATTTATTCTCTATAAACATTAATTGCTGTCTCGCTAAAACTCGAGAACTGGACCGATTTGACTAATTTTGGTCTTAAAATATTTGTAGGAGTCCAAGGAAAGTTTAAACGGTGAGAACGATATAAAAATTGCGCGAAAAATAACGCGAGTGAAACCGCGCGGGTCAACTAGTGTTATAATAAAATACGTAAGTAAGTATTTCAAACACAGAACTATATTTAAGTAGAATTAAAGAGTTCGTCGATTTGTATGGAAACCGAGCGTGTAACATTTTGCGTATTTGTATTTTACACACAAATGTATTTTAGTGATGGGAAACATAAGCCGCGCGAAAATAAATGATTTAAAAGCATCGATAAGCACGCGGCAAACCGATTCTAGGCACTGGCACACCACCACACCGCCCCCGGTTGGGAGCAGACTGAGTTTTGCGGCGAGTAAAGAGGTTCTCAGCCCTTACTTAGCCCGTTTTTTCGGCACGCGAGGTACATACACTCACTCATTGTACTCAAATATAGTTCTGTGATTTCAAATAAACAATACCTACATAATCACAAAATGTAATAAACTTAGGTAACTACCTAGGTACCTAATAACAATAACGAACGGACGACGACGAGACGACCGAGACGCGACGCGACGATGATAACGGGTAGTTCAATCTTTACTGATCTGCTTTGCTCATATAGGCCTACCTACATACATTTTATCTATCAAGCCCTTTTGTCTTATTGGTGCGTTTCCAGTAGTTTCGATAGCGTTAGAGAGTTAATCTTCATCAATGGCATATACGTACTTACCTAAGTACCTATTGTAAATTAGTATCACTTTATCGTCGCTTCGTTTACACTTCAAGTTATTAGCAATTGGCTACGTAGAGTATTGTTGTTTTGCTATAGCAACTACACGACCTCTACGCTCGAATGCATGGCCCTGAGTGTTCTGAAGGTTGCGTGTTCGGACTTCGCGTTTTGTCGCTTAACACACCTACCAAACTACTATTTGCAGATTTAGGACACGTCAACCAAAATGCTTAGATTCGAAACGTTGCTAAGCAATAATTTAAAAAATAAGTAGAGTTGTATGGTGGAGTCGTGTCAAGCAATACAACAGCCTACGATCTTCCGTCTGACATTGCTGTTGTTGTGTGTGTGTGTCGAGCCAATAGGTCGACCAGCAAACTAGTCATGGAAATGATTGCTATTTTAAAATCATTATCATATGATGATATTATAAAATTTTGTCACTGCTATTTCACATGCTATTTTTCACAGGCAATGATTTTCATTTTGACGGTCTAAAATAGAATAGAATAGAATAGAATAGAAAAATATTTATTTAACGCCACACAATTAACATAAAAATAAAAATAGCAATACAAATTAAAACTTAACAAAAAAATAATATTAAAAATGTCATTTGGTGAAAGCTACTAGTGCTATCTCTTCTTCTTCTTTTAATTTGTGGCGTCTGTGGCTGAGTTTGCCACAATTTTGCCAATGTCAATGTCGACAGGGTTGAAACTTGAAACACAATGAAACACTATATCCACTAGAACGTCCAGTGGCACTATAATACCACAAAAGTTTTTACCAGCATACGTCCATGGTACTAAAAGGCCACAAATCAATCCAATACGAAACCTTAGTGGATTCTATTATGATTCAACTTTAGTCGATCAGGAACTTAGTCGATTATATTAATGTTGAACTACGATTCTTTTGATATACAACACTAGGCAAATAAGGAAGCGAATATTTTACCGTGATTTAATATGTTTTATGTGACGTCATGGCGGGTCGAATTTCACGTCCGGATTTAATTGCTTTGTTTTATTTCTTATTTTATGTCTAACTATTTATTTTATACCAAAAGAAAGCCAGATACGTCTGCTTTAATACAAAAATAATAACCGGTAGGTATCGTATGTATAATTTAAACTCTAAGCTAAATAAAATAAAAAAAGTCATGAAAAAAATGAACGAACGGATGACGTACTTTGGTATATTATTATCATGTTGTCGCACTTGAGACGGCCTACAAGAAGAAGAAGAAACACAAGGTTGACAATGGAGGATCTGAGACAGAAGATGGTCGGTTTATAGTGCTATCTCAGATTATTAGTGCTACAGAAGGTGATATATAATGATGATTGTTGGTTTTATATATATACAGTTTATATATATACAGCTGTTGTACGTTTCCCCCGCACAGCTGATGAGCGCATTTTTATTTTTATTTGCAATCAATAATTATATCAAATTCTGTCAAAGTCAATAAAAGTGTCAAAGTGTTTAAAGTGTCAAAAGTGACGTTTTTTGACGTGGCAGAATGAATTTGCCTTGCACTGCCACAAAAAAAGAGACAGCCACCAGAAAAAAAAAGAAAGTTAGTTGACGATTTCTTAGACAAAATAAATGCAAAACAGAACTTTACGGGCATGTAGGTTAAAATTAACCCCCACTAAAATTAAAGCTTAAAATTAACCCGCACTAAGATGCCAAGTTCGGTCAAAATAAATAAATAAAAATAAAATCTGTTTATTTCGAGTAACTTTTTTGACTCATAGAAGTAGGTAACAGTCAAAGGTCATTATCGTTTGACGACGTACGTATCGACAATGTATTTTTCGCTCTTTTCGCACGCCGTAAATAGGGATTTAGCGTGTCTCGCTCTCGCTCGGGACGGTTTTACCGACCGAATGCTCCTCACCAATCGAATCACCTGCTACAGACACGATTACTTCCGATTAAATCCGAACGCTCTTTGATATCATTTGCTGTGAAATATAGCTTAAATAGCAGTCATAGTAGTGCTCTGCACACGGAATGACGTGATGATTTTATATTATTTGCTGTGATTTAGAGCAAATAGCAATGCACCTGACACGATGATTTCCGATGAATACCGAACAATCTGTGAAATCATTTTGCTGTGATTTAGAGCAGTGTGTGTGTAGGTAAGGAGCAGGTGTGACGTATGAAAACTTATTTCATATGATTTTGCACTGCTATCTATGATATGTTCCATGGCTACAGCAAACCAGTCAACTAGACGCTCTCTCTCCCTCCCTCGCTCTATCCGCCGTATGTCCCCTCCCCCGATTCCCCTATCCCCACTGCGCCAGCCAGTGAGCCCTCGGTCGTCGTTCAGTTAGCGTGTGTCGCCGTAGCGCTGCTACTTCTTTACGTCATAGTTAATTTAGTGCTTTATTTTAAACTCACACAATTCGAGTAAGTGGCGCGTGTCTAATCTTTCCTCTAGTTTAGTAGCGCAATCGTGCCTACCGTTATTTTAATTAAAAATGCATAAAACCTAACTAACGCTTTGTCTTGTTACAGGTACCTACCTACCTACTTGGAACTGGGTGTGAACCCAGATACGGTGTGTGTGGTTTTATGTAATCTTATTTATGCTGTTCAAGTAACGTTTAGTGGAGTAATAACAGTGAAGGATCCGTTCAGTGTCAGTCAGTGCATAAATTGGATACAGTTTGTGGCACGGAAGAGTGCAGTTAGCTCTTCTGATACACTAGAACTACACTTTCTAGTGATTGTGCTTTGTGTTTGTGGCGATATCGGATTGTAATACGGATTTCAGCTGCTAAATGGCAATTGTAAGTATTTTTAAATCATATTTCTTGTTTTTGTTACGAGTTAGCGACTTTTAATCATAAAAAATGTTCATCGTAGCAGACACGTGATCGTAGGTAAAGTAGTCGTAACTAATAAATCTCTTTTAGTGTGTTTTAAAATTAGGTCAACCACGGAACGTAGGTAATATAAATTTAGACTCAGTCAAAGTTTACGATATAAATTCTTACAATTAGTAAAGAATAAATTAAAGAACTCTATGATTTGTCTGACATAACATAGGTAGGTAAATACTCAGGTAAGGCTGAGGACGGTTTTTAAAAACAATAAATCCAAGGTTAATGATAATTTAATTATTTAAAGTTTCATTATAAGTTCATTTATTTTTCATTATGAGTGCTAATTGAACTTTAGTTGGGTCACAGAATAAGAAAAGATATAGGTATGTAGAAAGCCTACAGGCTAAACAGTAGGTATAGGTAAGGTAGGTAGTATGCAAACCTAATGCAAATATGCAATGACTAATTAGGTAGATAGGTAGTTAAATCTCTTACCGTTCGATACCATAAGTTGGTCATCAAGAAATATAGTGCTAATTTGATATAAGGTAGGTAGGTACCTTTACCTACTTACCTAATAATTTCTTAAATAGAATAAATAAATAAGTACGACAAAATAAAAGATCAAATAGTCGGAAACATCGTAGCAATTAAGATTAGGAACAAAGCTTTGATTTTAACTTTAACTTTTTGTTAACCTTATTGGAATGGGAGAGTCGAGGCAGGTAGTAGAATTGGACATTCTACAAATTCTCACGTTAGATTTGGCCTTCTGAATCTATTTGCTGCGTGTGTAATGTTCATTGTGAATTGTTGAGCAAGGCTGTCGAGTTAATGAGACATCGACAGTATCGAGGTAGCGAATATACGGGCTCCATCTTTTCAAATATCTGACCGCGCAGGCATGCATCAGGCGGTGGCGCTGGCGGCGCCGGTGGTGCAGCTCCGCAGCGCAGCGTAGTTTGAGATTTGCTGTGCGAGGCGCAAGGTAGAGCTCATTCGAATACTGTCAATCAGATTTAAATTTAAAAGTAGTCTATGGTTTATCTTATCTTTGGGTTTACTAACATCTGGAATTTGAGTCTCTATATTGCCCCTACCTAGTTAGTTTCATGGTTCCTCATAGCTTACATTGTCATGTCACTTGTTTGCTAAACACCTAGGTAACGACGCACATCTAAATTATACATTGCACGCTTTATCGTTATTAGTAAATACTCACCTACTTCGGCATAAGTGGAACAATCTGTAGGTAGTACCTACATACTATCATGCGCTAAATTCTTGGCACTTCATTTGTAATATTTACAATCAGTATTTTCTGGCTTAGCCGAAATCTGTCTGTCTCCAAGGTCTGTCATCATCAGTAGGACAATGTTTTCTGTGGTCTGTTCATACACTTTTCTTAGAAATCTGACTAGACAAACTTCAAATTACCTACCTACTCTCCACCGTTCTGTGTGTATAGTACCAAACTAAACTGAATTCCCTTATGGGCAAAGTTTTATACAGATCGGATCAACGCCTCTAAACTTATACCTGGACCAACAAACAACACCGTCAAACATGAAGTTTTAACTCATTCGTTTGAAGTGTCGGTGTCGTGTCTTGTACGAATGTCGCCTTTTTCTTGTTTATGTTGCAATTCTCGTTGTAAAGTAGCGAGAACTGTTTGCACTTGTGGAGTACCTACATGGGTGCAGAAGTGGGTCAAGGTGCGATCGCGGGCGGTCGGTGCGTTTCCTACTCGCGCCAGCCACTGCCGCTATAAGGAAGACCCTCGTTATTCACACTTTAGCTTAACCTCTATTGATATAATTTAGTCTTATGACACATTTATTGAGTCTGCCGTTGCAGAGCCGTTTTTATTTCATTTATACTTTTGAAATTTCGAAGTTTTTCATTCATGTATTATGAAAGACTTTTTTTTAAACTATTGAAGTGGCAACCATGCGTACGGCCCACTTGGGCTCTTTAGTCGACTGGCCCCGGAAAAAACTGGCCCTACGGGGCCAGTTGACCTAATGCATTTAATTTATTACTTTTCTTTAGTCGACTGGGCCCATTACTAATTTAAATAAAAAATCTATAGTCTAATTCCAAACCCGTGTACAGATGTGTACAAAACTTACTTGAGATAAACAAAAATGAAACACCATGGTTATATGATACTTATGTTTATTGGGTTATTTTGATTTACTTAGAACTAGTCAAAATCAACAATATACAACAATGTAAAATTAAAGTTCTTAAAAGTCACAGTCGGTTGATTAATGCTTTAACAGAAGTATTCTAACCAACAACATAAAATTAAAATATTTAAAAATCAGCCTTTTGATATATGCTTGCTTACTGAGAACTATTAAAAATTAACAATATATAATAAAGTAAAATTTAAAATATTGGTAAACGAGTCTTTTGAATAAATAATGCTTACTTAGAAATATCCAAAATCAACATTATACACTTATACTAAATTAAAATAGATACTTAATAATCACAGTTGTTACAATAATCAAGTACTCTTCTATTTTGTTTGAAATCTACATATTATGCGTTTAAAACGAACTGCTATGACGATTAATTATATAATCCATGATAATATCGACAAAAGTTGAAACACTTTTCTTCTTGTCTATACTAATACCAAATTCTGTAAGCGGGGCTAGTCGACCAATTCAAAACATGCATTAGGTCAACTGGACTCGAAGGGCCAGTTCGAGCGGGGCCAGTCGACTAAAGAGCCCCCACTTGATGGTAAGTGGTTCGTTCGTTCGTGGCCAACTCTGGTGACAGAGTTTCTAGGCCTCTGTCATGGCCTAACAACTTTGAAAAAGCCGGGACCGACAGCTTAACGTCATCCTGAGACGTAGGTTAGGTATAGGTAAGTAAAGTAGATCTAAAATTCTAAAGTCTCATGTGCCTGTAATTTCACTGGAACCCATACCTGCCCCCCTACCATGAACTCTTAGAGCGATTCAAATTAGGATCTAAACTGAATTGTCAGAATTTTTTTTATCATGACTTCAATAATTATCAATTTATTGGTACAAAATTTTTTGTCAATTCAGTTTAGGTCCTAATTTGAATCGCTCTAAGAGTTCATGGTATGGGGGCTGGAACCGGAACACAGCAATGCTAAGTTTTTCCCTCGGATGAGCTCTATCAACAAGAACTACTGCTCTAAGACTTTGGTTTTGTACCTATATCTGTTCTGTGGTTTGTGATAGTTTCATATTATCACATCACACCAATGTTACTTTCGAAATCTATATTTCACACATTGATAAGACTTTCGCGTGAAGTATGGTCTCCGATCGCCAATAACTATTTAAAAATGATGTCAAGGTTTGACAATAATTGTTGTGTCTATTTATTTCTACGCAGTCGGTTTTTATGTTATTAACAAACAATAAAATATAATGGTCAAGCCTATAATTTTAATAAAAAACTTTTAATAACTCAGTCAGACATTTCAACGAACAGATGTTCAATCTAAGCTCTAGTGGCTCTAGTCACGAGCTAAATGCATGAGTCATACCAGATTAGCAAATTCGATGCAAAAGTAAACAAATAAGGTAACTAAGTAGGTATGTGCTTTTTGACTAGATAACAGCAGTTTAAACTAGTTTAGTGTTTGCTGCGACCCACTTAGATACTGACTATCATTGTTACCGTTAAGGTAAAGCTGGCACTTTCTCTGCACGCTCTATTTCGTAAATGAGCGCATTCTTAGAAATAATAATTATTCACTAGAGTAGCAGTTGTCTGACCTGCTAAGTCTGCTAATAATGCATAAGTAAGTAGGTACCTAAGTACATATGAACAAAACAGGAACACCGATCACAGACTTTTTGCTATTATTTGAAAATGTAAAGAATGAACTAAAACTTGACGTAGGTATTTTGGATGGATTATTCCCATCTGTAACCCAGTTTTGTCCGCCTTGGATGGCAGAACGCACAAAATAGTGCGATCTGTCATCTTTTTTTTTGCAATAGGGAGACAGACGCACTTTTAGGATTTGGGATGATGTCGTGATTCCTAACGACACCATAATTTCCAATCTAACACAAATGAAAAATATAAAAACTGACCTAAAACTTGACGTATTTTGGGATGATGTCTTGATTCCGAACGTCACCATAATTTCCGATCTAACACAAAAGATCCTGCTTCCGAAAAGATCCGTCAAGTTTTGGCGTATTTTGGAACTGGGGCAGTTCGTCATTGTGCACAATTATTGAATGTAACATTGACTTTCACAATGTAACGTTGGGTTCTGTATGATGTAACATGCGCGCGAGCTGTGCGCTCGCGCAGCGGGCGTTTAAAATGCGATTAGGTAAACGTTGCGCGCGCCGCTTTCACCCCACTTTCACCTCCATTTCCGCGTTGTACCTGTAGTACAGGTACAAGCGCACTGTAGCGAACGTAGAATTCGACCACGCGGTTAGAACATTCGCAAAGTGAACTTAGAACTAAGTAGTATTCATGGTGTCTCAGAGCCCAAATGATCGAAGAGACATCACCACCACCAAGCAGATAAATAATATCTAATATTATAAATACTGGCGAATATTTTTTTTACATAGCGTCATCTAATCCCTAACTAAGCGAAGCTTGTAATATGGGAACCGGATAACTGTTAGAATACACATAATTTAATTTTTCAATACATAGAAACATCCAGAGCCGGCATAAAAGCAGAATGTTTGGTAGTTCCAACAATATACTGCGAGCACTAACCGGCAGGTGTGACAGTCCTCTGCAGAGACACTGAATGTCGGCTCTCATTAACTCCCATGCTAAACTCATTTATTATGTAAACTAGCTTTATAAATATTCGCAAATCATGCAAACATTTGTCTCGCTTATCAACCGGGCACTCGCTCACCCGCACCACCGAGGCTGTCATACTATCCTTCAGTTCTGTATCTCTTCAGGGCTTGAAAGTGAACTATCAACAGAATTGTGATCATCTAATGTGTTTTTCTATGATGGTTTGTATTTGTTTGTGCCTCTGCAATAAAAAGCTGTTATTTGCAGTTGAAACGAACCATAGCAAGGGTCATGCCAAAAAAGCGATAGGAACCCAGCCGGTGTTGTTGCCAGTTCTTTTACGGCATGGGCGCGTTGGAACTGGTGTAAATTTTCCTAGCTTGTAAGACGTTTCAAAGTGATCCTTGTGATTCTACTGAATAAATAATTTTTGATTTTGATTTTGATTTTGATTTTTGATTTTGATCGACATAGAAACATCTATTTAAATAGGTTACGATGATTTACTGCCGCTTGTACTGATTTTCCCAAGTTTATTATGACGATTATTTACAATGATATAACAGGGCAAAGTGTCATCAATGTTATCTCAGTGATATGATAACGCTGGTATGCTTCCGATATAGGTGTCGTGTACCGATCAAATGACGACGTATATTGACATTAAATACGTAGAGTGCTTTTTTTTTTTATACAACTGATTTGGCAACCAAGCGTACAAGATGGTAAGCGGTTACCGCAGCCTATGGACGCTTGCAATACCAGAGTTATCACTCGCGGGTTGCCACCTTGAGGCTAAGATCGAAAGCCTCATGTGCCAGTAATTTCACCGGAAACCATACCCTTCACATCGGAACACAGCAATGCGAGCATTACTGCTTGGCGGCAGAAATAGGTATGGTGGTGGTCCTTCCCCAGACGAGCTCTATCACAGAGAACTCTACTACTCTTATTTATACTCTTATTATTTGTATATAATATAATCAATAACAATGTAAATCTTCCTGGAAAAATGCAAGGTGCTTGAAACAAATTTACCATAACCTTCCTCGTTCTCATGAATCATATTTTTTTGTCTTCAGCATTCACAAGAATTTTATGTGACTAACACACGGAATGATAAAACCTGAGATAGTATGACATATTTTATGCTCATTTCAGTTTCGTGGTCTGCTTATTTACACCATTTTCGTTTGGACACTATTCTTATAACACGTAAGCGTCTTAGAAAAGGCAAGTGTGAGTTTTAGGTGATATCAGAGACTGATTATGATAGTGACGTAGCCACTAAGTCATGACTTAGCTTCCTGCTCTAAATATTTATTGGGATCTGCTCAAGACATCTTTTTTTTTAAAAAAAATATTTCAGCAAGTGACAAGACAAACAAGGCGCCCACCTGATGTTAAGCACTACGCCTGACTATTACAAATGCAGCTCGTGGCAGTGCACTACGCTTATCACCCCGAGACATTGTTGTTAAGAGCCCTATCCTTGACAATCCTTGAATTTTCTTGTAGCCCGTGAAGTTTCGAACACTATTGTGGCTCGTGTGTTGAAGATATTTTAACGAAAATATAAACAAATAAAAGCTTTATCCCTTTAAATTTAAGCCAACAGAGCAAATATCAATTAACTCAAGACATAACTGATTAAAAAAATAATTAGTAATGCACGTTTCGTAAAATGAGCAATTCCAGTCAACATTCGATCATTTTTTCTATGAAATAACAAAGTCTAACATATTTCCAAAAATGCAATTATAATAATCACAGTTTTAAAATTTAAGTGAATAGAGAAAAATACAGCATGTTAGTTCAATATTTTTGAAAAAAAACGGTCTAAAAAACGCGTACTTTTCCCAATTTTACGCTTGTTATTTCTGCTAAAATAAGAAGTTTACAATAAAAATACACCTGCTTAATTAAAGTTTAAGTTTTTATTAAATAAATACAACAAAGAAAATATTCTAATCGCATTGACTTTTTTTAATACGATTTTTTTTAAATCACACCTTAGCGCACTTATAATCATATCGATCAAAGCAGCGACTCTCAAACCGCGCTGAGCGCTTATGGAGGGAGGACGTATCGCTCCTCGTAGCGCGCGCTATTACTTATACTATATAAAGATACATTCACGCGAACTTCATGAATTATATCGCTAAATCTTGGAAAGGCCTCTTAAGTCTCTTTCGCCCAGTAATTTCACTTGCTACAGTGCCCTTCAAACCTAAATACAGTAATGCTTGCACACTACTGCGTGGAGGTCTTCTGGAAGGTTGCAGGTTCAAGTCGTTTTTGTTTGAGATATTAAATAACTATTAATTAAAAATTAAAACCTGTAGAAGTGTAGAGAAAGCAGATAGTTACCGATAATGCTCAGTCTCTCTGTCACTATTCATTGTTTGCACAACTGCAACATACATCCTACAATAATGATAGTTCCAATAACCTTTTATATGCAGTCTTCATAGTCGTGTTATACCTAGCTAGTATTGTCGGCTCTATTGTGTAATAGTCTCTACAATATCAGTAATAATTATAAACTGGTTCCGTAACTCGGAGCAGGAAATGTTAGCAAACGTAATACATGAATGCCGAGGTTTTGTGAATCGTCGAAATAACTAAAGAAGACGCAACGCAACCTTGCAATGCAACCAAGAGAAAGTGCCATCGCATTATTCTTTTCTTTTTTTTTATACTACTAAAGTGGTAACCAAGCGTACGGCCCACTTGATGGTCAGCGGTTACCGCAGCCTATGTACGCATGCAACATCGTAGATATCACTTGCGTGTTACCACCCTAAGACCTTAGATGATAAGTCTCATGTGCCTGTAATTTCACCGGAAACCATTCCCTTCGAACCGGAACAAAGCAATGCGAGCATTACTGCTTGGCGGCAGAAATAGGTATGGTGGTAGTCCTTCCCCGGACGAGCTCTATCACAAAGAACTCTACTACTCTTCTAACTAATTCATCGCGAAATATTCATTATTGTTGCTGTTTTGATAGAACTGAATGGTGGTCTAGTGGTAGTGACCCCGCCTTCCGATCCTAAGGTCGTGGGTTCGAATCCGATAGTGCATCAATGGAATTTTCTATTAGAAAAAAATATGTGCGCAATCCAGTACTCTCATATGGCGAAAACTTCGTGAGGAAACCGGCATATCCAAGGACTAAATATTATTCGAAGGACGTGTGCCATCCACAAATTTTCATTGGGTTCGGTCACTCTCGCTCGAGAGTAGGCCAGTGTCCCAGCTGTGAGAACATTAGAAGGCTGTCATGACGATGACTGCATATTTCTGCTATTTAATAACAGTGAACAGGTTCGTGAGCTGTTTGCGAACCGCGGCCAGCTATTGACCTACTGACACACAAACGAAGGAAAACAACTCCGTTGCGTGTCACAATCCGCTCGGTTACGGTACTATCGAAATTACTTTCGTCTACGATGCGATACCAAGATTATAAATTGAGCTTATAACGAGCTTGTAATGGAAGTAGGAAGTGAAATTGGAGTAATACGCTGTAGGTCGTGATAATTATGCAATCGTTCATTAGGGTTACATTTTTAGGCCAGTTTACTTGCCTAAAAAGAGAGCTGGTTAGAGCTTAGAACTTTGAAATCTTATTTAGGCTGGTTACCCGTCAGGATTGTTATTGATAATAATTTTTCAAAAATATCAAATTAATCGGATTAATTAAAATCGGATTTATTTGATTTTAATCAGATTTATTAGATTTTTCTCGTATTGACTTAATTTATTTACAAATTCCAATCATTTTACAAAATATAAAAAATATAAACATAACGTTCTTCTAAAATTATCAATAAGTATTATTAAATAAAACGATAAATCAACAATGGTAAATTGAGAAAATCAACGACTTAAAATTGATAATTATTTGTTCCTTTTAGGTCTTGCTAATTCAATGTTTTAATTTTAACATTTTCGGGAAAGTCCTTGACACTTTTTGATTTACATTGTAACAGTAAAAAAGGTATTGATTTTAAAATTTTAAATCAAATATTTAAAAAAAAATACTTTATTTTAATCTATTTCAATCATCTCAACCCTGTTACCCGTAAAGAAACAATTATAAACTTGTTATGATGAAACTAAATCTAAAATGATTAGATTAGGTTAGAAACTACCGGTATTTTGCTCCTTTATCCAGAGACTATCCCTGTCGTTACCAGATAGTGTGTAGCCAGAATACTGGTGGCATTGCCATTTGCCACGTTATATGGAAATTAGCTGGTCAAAATAGTTAAGTTGGTTTTGTGTGCCCCTTGATCCCCACGGTATAGATGGACGGACATACTGTGGGGATCAGGGATATAGTCCCTATTCCAAACAGCTCAAATATCGAGATTTACATAATTTGATAAAGTTTAATAATATTATTCCATAAATTGTTTTTCACGACCTTCCTTGATATAATACGCGGGTGCTCTACCAATTGAGCTATTGAGGCATGTCACGCTTGCTCGAAATAATCAACAAAAGTTGAGACGATGCAAGGGTACTGCGCATGTATCATCTCATTCCAAGGGCCGTGACATCTTCCAGGGGATAAGAACCGTCACCGTCGGCGTCGTCGGGCCATCGTCATACATCAAGCTCTTGGACTCAATAATAGTTTGTTAATTAAGAATAATAATAAACCCGACGGATTATGTCACTAATAAATTATGACGGAGCACACGTCCAACACTTCGGGCACATGATAATTAATTTGAAAAAACTTATTAATATAGTTTTCACCTACACAGAAAAAAAACTATTCTTAAAGCAAGAATAATCCTCTTGGTCAAGAATAATAATGATTTATATATGGCTAACAATAAGTATACTTCACTTTAGAATAATATTGTTTCAAATTTACTGTTTTAACTAGAGAATATTATTCTTCGTTCCAGAATAATATTTTCTTATCATAAAAACTAGCTTTAAACATATTTTGTGTCTCCTCCCAAGAATATCTATATTCTCCGTATACAAGAAACATGGTATCTTCATTCTCAATCAATTAAGCATATGATATTCTTGAAATAAGATAATTGTGTATTCATTTGAATGATAGTTTTGTCTTCATGTAATGTTTTATTTCCAAGTGATGATAAAATTTCTTGTCCAAAGAAATTGTAGTTTTCATTAAAAAATATATATTTTCAACCTAAGAATAATAACGTTTTGTTTAAATTTACTTGAGAAATAAATTTCTTATCCAAAGAATTACTGTGTTTTCATTGAAGAAACCTTAGTTTTATTTTAAGTATATTATATTCTTGGAAGAAATAAAAGAACTACCTGCTTTGAGATTGTGCATTATTAGCTTTAAGAATATAATTTCTTGTGTGAAGCACGTAGTGTCTTCGTGTAATAAAATTGCTGTTTTATTTGAAGAGCATGAAATGTTTGATGTAATATAAATTATTATCAATGTAAGATATTGTGCGTCTTACTTCGAGATTGTGCATTATTAGCTTTGAGAATATAATTTCTTGTGTGAAGCACGTAGTGTTTTCATCTAACAATATGACTGTCTTATTTGAATAGCATTAAATGCTTGATCTAAAATGAACTATTCTTAATGTAAGATATTGTGCGTCTTACTTCTAGATTGTGTATTATTAGCTTTGAGAATATAATTTCTTGTGTGAAGCACGTAGTGTCTTCGTCTAATAAAATTGTTGTTTTATTTAAAGAGCAAGAAATGCTTGATCTAATATAAATTATTATAAATGTAAGATATTGTGTGTCTTACTTCGAGATTGTGCATTATTAGCTTTGAGAATATAATTTCTTGTATGAAGCACGTAGTGTCTTCGTCTAACAAAATTACTGTCTTATTTGAATAGCATTAAATGCTTGATCTAAAATGAACTATTCTTAATGTAAGATATTGTGCGTCTTATTTCGAGATTGTGTATTATTAGCTTTGAGAATATAATTTCTTGTGTGAAGTACATAATGTCTTCGACTAATAAAATTGCTGTTTTATTTGAAGAGCATGAAATGCTTGATCTAAAATAAATTATTCTCAATGTAAGATATTGTGCGTCTTATTTCGAGATTGTGCATAATTAGCTTTGAGAATATATTTTCTTGTGTGAAGCACGTATTGTCTTCGTCTAACAAAATGACTGTCTTATTTGAATAGCATTAAATGCTTGATCTAAAATTAACTATTCTTAATGTAAGATATTGTGCGTTTTACTATAAAACATGTATTAGGTTAAATTGAAAATATAATTTCTTGAATTGAAAACAAATGTAGATTTTTTTTTGATTGACCATTTAAGTATTTCTAGTGTAGAAGTTAGACTGAAATCTAGTCTACATTTCTAGTTTAGGGGACTAGAAATGAAGCCAAAACAAAATAAACAAATGCTCAATTGAAAAAATACATACTTACTTATTATTTTCAACTTAAGAACTTAAGTTACAGTTACAGTTGAAAACAATAAATAAGTATGTATTTTTTCAATTGAGCATTTGATTATTTTGTTTTGGCTTCATTTCTAGTCCCCTAAGCTAGAAATGTAGACTAAATTTCAGTCTAACTTCTACACTAGAAATACTTATTGCTCAATCAAAAAAAAAATACCTACATTTGTTTTAAATTCAAGAAACTATATTTTCAAATTTAACCTAATACATGTTTTAAAGTAAAACGCACAATATCTTAAATTAAGAATAGTTAATTTTAGATCAAGCATTTAATACTATTCAAATATGACAGCAAATTTGCAAGACGAAGACACTACGTGCTTCACACATTAAATTATATTCTCAAGCTGATAATGCACAACCTCGAAGTAATTTAACCTAATAGTACACGTTTCATAATACGCACAATATCTTAAATTAAAAATAGTTTAATTAGAATTCCCAAAATTATACAATTACCTACTAAATTCATACTTTTTCAAACATAACAAATAACAACAATAAAATTATATAAGAAATTACAATCTCATTTGACAGGTTATGTGTGGGAACCAAAGAGATAAAAACATTAGATCAATTTTATTAGTATTTATTTTTAAAACGCTTAAGGAATCGAAATAATAAAAAAACAGGTTTTTAGCTTGTCAGAATCGGTTATTTTGGAACCGAGTTCCAACGCCTTAATTTTAACCTATTGCGGTACCAGCCATGAACTCTTATAGCGATTCAAATGAAGACCTAAACTAAATTGTTAAAAAAAAAATTACCATGATATCAATTAGACAATTAATAATTAATACTAAATTGACAATAAAATTTTTTGACAATTTGGTTTAGGTCTTCATTTGAATCGCTATATAAGAGTTCTTGTTACAATAAGGCTTATCTAATTAAATATTAATATTCAGTCAAAATATTGGCATACAAAATTTAAATGTTATTTCGGAACAGAGTTCCAACGCCTTAATATAGTTTTGAACAACCGCATTTTAAAACTAAAGATAAGAAATACCTGCTTACCTACAAAATTAGTACATACTGGCCAGCAAGCATGGATTTACTGTACAATAGAAATTCAGTTAAGTGCTAATACATCTGTGATATATGGTACCACATTATCATATTTGGTTTTTATACCATACACACATCTTTGAATCACTAAATAAATGTGATCAGAAGCCTTGGGATAAGAGGCATTCAGAGTGTGATAACACTTAAATAGTGTATCAAGTGCTTTGGTTGCGGACGCGAAATTATATTTTATCGTGTCAATCACCAGATAATATGCTGCAGCTGTTTCTGTTTCACATGCCACGATGTAAGGCTGGACTGTAGTTTTATTAACTTTGGCTAGCTTGATAATTTTATCTATAGTTTGATGTATATCTCCAGATTCTGAAAAAAAAAATCATAATGTTTAATACTAAATAAATAAATAATGGCAGACATTTTTACTCCGTGCCGTCTAGCTCCAAACTAAACAAATCTTGTACTAAGGGGGCATCAGATAACAGATAGAATAACTACATAAGTTTTTTTTTAAAAAGATACATAGGTTGGACTTATAATTCACAGAAACATTCAGATCTAGAAGAAATATTTGTAGACCGTGCAAACATTTGCCCTGCTGCGGGGATCAAACCTGCAACCTATCGCTTCTCAACCCGCCCAACGCGCTACCGAGGTCGTCATCTCATCTCATCGTCAGGATTTTACCCTTGTTTTATAAAAAAAATCGTGCAAGTAGTAATTTTAATAAAATTAAGTTTATATAACAATTTAAAACTTACTTGAACGTTCACGACAATGCCCTCAATGCATTCAACAGTTGCAAATTTTACTCCTCTATTTAATCTTCCCTTCGGCGGTATCAACTGGCAAAGCAGCATTACTTGTTTGATCGCCTTTTTGTCTGAAACATGAAATTATATTGTCATTCAGATGTGCTAATCCTGCTCAGTATCAATCAATACCGGGAAGCAAAATGACAAAATGGCACAATTACATACAATTTCTTGCAAAGCAAAGTGTCACCCAAAATTTTAATGTTTAATGTTTTACGTGGCACTGCACTGCAATTATTGTAGCTTATAGATTATTGTGGATCTCTTAAAGTAAAGTATAGCCATACCTTCATCTTCGTGTTTTATTTCCTCTAATTCTTTAATTATGCATTCGTCTTTACAAGAGACAGCTTTTATATTTGCAACTTTGTTAAAAAAGTCGTTCCACTTTAAAAAAAAATGTGTGTATGTAAATGTAGGGAACTTTTTATCGTAATCAATATTGATCTGAAATTTAAAACGTAATTTAATAAATATAAAGGGTGAATCTTACATTTCTTAAAAACACCCTGCATTAATGCACTATCGAGTGGCTCGCAAAGACCAGAGCCTCGATTCTACTAAATGTACTCGCACAACAGTAAACATACTAGGTACCTACTCACACACTTCCAACTGATAATTCAGTTCTGATTGGTGTTCGGTTTTTGCTGTTTACAGTCTAATAAGTATATTTGGGTATTCTTGGGATGAATATGTATTTGAATCTCACCAGACAAAGTTCGTGTGAGTCAGTGGCCAACTCTGGTTACGGAGTTAACAGGCCACCCGAAGGCCTCCATCATGGTAAATAGTAAAAAATGTATAGGTACATACCGTCGAAGTGAGGTACTCTTGTATGTTTTTTTGAAGTTTTATTCGTGTGCCTATTACGGGGCATAGCTCTTTTAGAACATCTCCTTTGATAATATCTCGAAAAATAGCTGGTGTTATAGCGTTTTCTGAAACAGGGAAATCATATCTTATGTAAAGACTATGATATTTTTGAACCAAGAATATGAGTCTTCGCTTGCAAGTAGGTACGGTAGGTACTTGCGTAGGTACATCCTCAACCTCTACTGCATTTAATTAACCCCGAAAATGGTATACTTAGCGAGTTTATTGTCAAAGAAGTAAGTTTAAAGAAAATTAATGATAGGAACACGAAATAATTTACACACATACCTTTAAAATTCTCTAGAACGTCTGCAGGCATCTCCCAACTAACTATTGAAGTTTTATTTTATAGCCTATTACGAGGCATAGCTCTTTTAGAACATCTTCGATAATATCTCGAAGAATATCTGGTGTTATAGCGTTTTCTGAAACAGAGAAATCATATCTTATGTAAAGACTATGATATTTTTGAACCAAGAATATGGGTCTTTGCTTGCAAGTAGGTACGGTAGGTACTTGCGTAGGTACACCTTCAACCTCTACTGCTTTTAATTTACCCCGAAAATGGTATACGTAGCAAGTTTATTGTCGAAGAAGTATGTTTAAAAAGGATTAATGATAGGAACACGAAATAATTTACACACATACCTTTTAAATTCTTTAAAACGTCTGCAGGCATCTCCCAACTGACTAGTAATTCTAGTAAATCCATGTTCATTATGTACCAATTACTTTTGTTGTACGTAACTATGTATTAATAACCTAAGTTGATAATAATCCTACCTAATTGATAAAATGCTGAGGTTAAAAACTACATTTTTACAAAATTATCTGACCACTCTCGACGTCGCACTTCACAGAAAGAAAGAACCACAGAGAATCTAAGCACTACGTTGAAAGAACTGCCTTCAGTGTTGCCGGCAGTCACTGGAAAAAGTCCTAACCCAAGACAAGGTTTTGTTAATTTAAAGGGTAAAAGCACCAGTTATTAAGCACCTTGGCCAATTTATATAGCTATAGTTTCTTTATGTGTCATTCAAATGATGTTTTTATGGTGCTAATGGAGACGGGAAAAGTTCAAATACTTATCACTTTGATAACAAGAAAAATAATTAACATTGTTTATAAAGTTTTTATATTCATTACTGGCACCCCAGAACTAGTTACTGGCATGTTTGGTTACAGTTATTGGCCATAGCAAAACACGGCAGATTAGTAATTTTTTTTTAAAAAATTACAAGGAGCATGATTATCGAGTTCCTAGCTCTGGTTTAAACGAACTTTTCGAAGCCCTTGTATAAATAATTAAGGTTTAAAACCACCAAACAAAATGAATTAGTCTCGTTTCTGAATTTTATTTCTGCACAAGTTTAGCGCTAGAAACAGTGTTGCCACATTCAATTCAATTCAACACAAAAAACAATACGATAAATCTGAATCGAAAAATCAAAAAATCTAAATAAAATCTGTGAGAACATTAAATTATGTTTATAAGATATATTTTAGGTTAACAAAATAATGACCTAAATTAAAGAAAACATTAAATTGTAGAAATTCAAGAACTTATTATTAATTTCGCCTGTTTTTCCCTCGATCAATCAAGTACACGATGTTGCCTCGGCGTAAAATAGGCTGCCGCATTAGCGTAGCGTAGCGTATCTACGCGAAAACATCTTTGCCCAAAACGTAATCGTCAAAAAAATATTTTTTGGATTCATTATTTCATTGACAAATAATATCTCCTCATATGACCAATTTCGGGAAAACGGGAACACTAAAGATCCGCCATGACAGTTATTAGCAATGATCACGTGACGCATCTTGACTTTGGTTTGGCTGTTTTGTTTGGTTTGTTGTTGTAGAAAAATATTGTCTTCGACCAATAAACAAAATATACAATACTAGCGGCTCATCCCGGCTTAGCACGGGTGCAATAAAAACTAACTAAAGCACCCGTGCTATGCCGGGGCGGGTCGCTAGTCATTCATAAGGTAGGAGCCGACCGCACGTTTTAGCCGCGCGGCTACCTATTTCATAGTTCACGTGCACGCCCCTCTCTGGCCACGGCGCACGCGCGGGCTTGCATAGTATTTTTTTTAGACTGACATTTTTATAATTTGTCATAACTTTTGAATGGAATGTCTGATTTCAATAATTCAAACAGTCATCTACAGGTATTGAAACAGTTTTGAATATGAAATGATTTATTTGAATAAGGATTAATATAAAAGTATGGAATACGTGGTCTGATTTTGATCGGCATTTCTATCAACATTGAAATTGTAAAAAAGTAGTTATAGTTACATAACTACAATAGTTAGACATATAGTATTACTGACTTTTTTGTAGATATTAATATGTTCTTTAATATTGTAGAACATTTTTTTGTTCTATCATCAATAGTTTCCGCAGCGCATGCAATTAAAGACATTTTATGGCACTTTTTTTACACCTTGGGTTACATTATTAAAGTTTTATTAGGGATTCCTATTATTTTCTAAAATAAAATATAGCCTATGTTACTCAAGGATAATGTAGCATTCTAATGGTGAAATATTTTTTGAAATCGAACCAGTAGTTTTTGAGTTTTTTCGTAACAAACAAAAATACAAACATACAAATCTTCTCTCTTTTTATGATATTAGTATAGATAAAAAAAATCAAGAATGGTATGATTAAGGTGAGTATCTGTGCTTTCTCTAATGAAGAAACATTTGCTTGATAGAAGAATCAATTGCATCTTATTCCAGTCTAAGAATATTATTCTTATAGTATGAATTTCCTTAACAGTTAATTTTATATTTATACGAAAAATATTGTCTTCGACCAATAAACAAGTTAATACAATTTTTGACAAATCCAAAACTCATAATATAAATAAATACATTTTCATAAAGAGTAGGTACCTATACCTACCGACCCATACTTTTATTTCAAGGATGTTATGCTTAAAGTGAGTAGGTATCTGTACCTACTTTCTATAACATCAAAAGCATAGCTTGTAAAAAAAAACAAGTCTTGCAACACAGTTCTACTACAGTAAAAAGTTATGAGATCTATGTAAATACCAAGTCAGTATATCAATAGGTACTTACTTATTAAAAGTCTTTTATGTGTTAAATAAATAGATTGCCGATATTCTATCTAATTCATCGCATGATGATTCATCCAAACACAATATACCTATCTCACAAGTAATACATTATAATATTAAATTAGATTGTTTAATGCTATTGCCAAATCAATCTAAAATCTCTCTCGCAAATGAAACTTTGTAATCCTATATATTTAAAAAGGATTACAAAGTTATTTATGCAGTTGGTGTATCTAGAAAACTAGACCAAAATTTTAAAATATTTTAGTTTTATCTTGATTTATACACAAAATATACAATTTATGTCAAAAATCCAAAACTCTCAGTGGAAAGATATATATTTTTAAGGAGAGTATACCCATACTTTTATTTCAAGAATATTATGCTCAAGGTGAGTATCTGTACATTCTTTAACGAAGAAACATATGCTTGATAGAAGAATAAAAAGCATCATAATCCACTGTAAGAATATTATTCTTAGAGCAAGAATTTCCTTATCAGTTTTTATTATATTAATAAGAATAATATTGTCTTCGATCAATAAGCAAGTTATACATGGTGTCAAAAATCCAAAACTCTTAGTGGAAAGATATATATTTTTAAGGAGAGTATACCCATACTTTTATTTCAAGAATGATATGCTTAAGGTGAGTATCTGTACATTCTTTAACGAAAAAACATATGCTTGATAGAAGAATAAAATGCATCATAATCCACTGTAAGAATATTATTCTTAGAGTAAGAATTTCCTTATTAGTTTTTATTTTATTAATAAGAATAATATTGTCTTCGACCAATAAACAAGTTATACATTGTATGTCTAAAATCCAAAACTCTTAGTGAAAAGATATATATTTTTAAGGAGAGTATACCCATACTTTTATTTCAAGAATGTTATGCTTGAGGTGAGTATCTGTACATTCTTTACCGAAGAAACATATGCTTGATAGAAGAATAAAATGCATCATAATCCACTGTAAGAATATTATTCTTAGAGTAAGAATTTCCTTATCAGCTTTTATTATATTAATAAGAATAATATTGTCTTCGACCTATAAACAAGTTAAACATATTATGTCAAAAACCCAAAACTCTTAGTGGAAAGATATATACTTTTAAGGAGAGTATACCCATACTTTTATTTCAAGAATGATACGCTTGAGGTGAGTATCTATACATTCTTTAACGAAAAAACATATGCTTGATAGAAGAATAAAATGCATCATAATCCACTGTAAGAATATTATTCTTAGAGCAAGAATTTCCTTATCAGTTTTTATTATATTAATAAGAATAATATTGTCTTCGATCAATAAACAAGTTATACATTGTATGTCAAAAATCCAAAACTCTTAGTGGAAAGATATATATTTTTAAGGAGAGTATACCCATACTTTTATTTCAAGAATGATATGCTTAAGGTGAGTATCTGTACATTCTTTAACGAAGAAACATATGCTTGATAGAAGAATAAAATGCATCATAATCCACTGTAAGAATATTATTCTTAGAGTAAGAATTTCCTTATCAGTTTTTATTTTATTAATAAGAATAATATTGTCTTCGACCAATAAACAAGTTATACATTGTATGTCAAAAATCCAAAACTCTTGGTGAAAAGATATATATTTTTAAGGAGAGTATACCCATACTTTTATTTCAAGAATGTTATGCTTGAAGTGAGTATCTGTACATTCTTTAACGAAGAAATATATGCTTGATAGAAGAATAAAATGCATCATAATCCACTGTAAGAATATTATTCTTAGAGTAAGAATTTTCTTATCAGTTTTTATTTTATTAATAAGAATAATATTGTCTTCGACCAATAAACAAGTTATACATTGTATGTCAAAAATCCAAAACTCTTAGTGAAAAGATATATATTTTTAAGGAGAGTATACCCATACTTTTATTTCAAGAATGTTATGCTTGAGGTGAGTATCTGTACATTCTTTAACGAAGAAACATATGCTTGATAGAAGAATAAAATGCATCATAATCCACTGTAAGAATATTATTCTTAGAGTAAGAATTTCCTTATCAGTTTTTATTTTATTAATAAGAATAATATTGTCTTCGACCAATAAACAAGTTATACATTGTATGTCAAAAATCCAAAACTCTTGGTGAAAAGATATATATTTTTAAGGAGAGTATACCCATACTTTTATTTCAAGAATGATACGCTTGAGGTGAGTATCTATACATTCTTTAACGAAGAAACATATGCTTGATAGAAGAATAAAATGCATCATAATCCACTGTAAGAATATTATTCTTAGAGCAAGAATTTCCTTATCAGTTTTTATTATATTAATAAGAATAATATTGTCTTCGATCAATAAACAAGTTATACAAAGTATGTAAAAAATCCAAAACTCTTAGTGGAAAGATATATATTTTTAAGGAGAGTATACCCATACTTTTATTTCAAGAATATTATGCTTAAGGTGAGTATCTGTACATTCTTTAACGAAGAAACATATGCTTGATAGAAGAATAAAAAACATCATAATCCACTGTAAGAATATTATTCTTAGAGTAAGAATTTCCTTATCAGTTTTTATTATATTAATAAGAATAATATTGTCTTCGATCAATAAACAAGTTATACAATGTATGTAAAAAATCCAAAACTCTTAGTGGAAAGATATATATTTTTAAGGAGAGCATACCCATACTTTTATTTCAAGAATGACATGCTTAAGGTGAGTATCCGTACATTCTTTAACGAAGAAACATATGCTTGATAGAAGAATTAAATGCATCATAAGCCACTGTAAGAATATTATTCTTAGAGTAAGAATTTCCTTATCAGTTTTTATTATATTAATAAGAATAATATTGTCTGCGATCAATAAACAAGTTATACAATGTATGTCAAAAATCCAAAACTCTTAGTGGAAAGATATATATTTTTAAGGAGAGTATACCCATACTTTTATTTCAAGAATGATATGCTTAAGGTGAGTATCTGTACATTCTTTAACGAAGAAACATATGTTTGATAAAAGAATAAAATGCATCATAATCCACTGTAAGAATATTATTCTTAGAGTAAGAATTTCCTTATCAGTTTTTATTATATTAATAAGAATAATATTGTCTTCGACTAATCTACGAGTTATTCTCACCCACTTTTTACAATATTATTCTTAAAGCAAGTATTTTCTCATCAATTGCTGTATCAGTAAGATAAATATTGTTTTCGACTAATAAATAGTTATCCAATTTATGTAAAAAATCATAAATTCTTAGTGTAAAATAGTATTATTCTTAAAAAGTATACACATATACACATTTCAAGAATGTTATTCTTAAAGTGAGTATATGTGTATTCTTCAACGCAAAAACATTTACTTCATTGAATAATTGTTTGGATCATAGTTTACTTCAAGAATATTATTCTTAAAGTAAGTATATCCTTATAAATAACTTTATTAATAAGAATAATATTGTCTCCGATCAATGAAAAGGTATTCAATTTATATCAAGAAAAAAAAAAATTTAAAAGAAAACAATATATTCTCCCTAAGAAACTAATACGTTTCTTGGATGAATACTTCGGCCATTTCTTGAACTAAGACCTTAAAGTATTGAATCAAGCATTTATGTCTTAATCTTAGTAAATATTATGAGAATAAATTATTCTTACATTAAGAATTCACAGTTTCTTTGATTTATAATAATGTTTTAATTTCAGACAATATTGTCTCACATTTAAAGAATATTTTTGAGAATATTGGTATTTTTGGGTTAAGTAAATATATATATTTTTTTTTTTCCGTGTAGGGTAACAGTTTATCATCATGCATAAAAATCATTCCGCGTTTTTTTCAGTAATTATGCTATCTCACAGGAACAGTACAATAATTATGCAGACCGAAGACCTCAATCAACCTAACAATTCAAAATATAAAAAGATTTGTAAAATATCTCCCGAAACTAGTACAACGATAGAGTCGTTTACATTTAAAAAGCCAGATAAATCCCGGTTGTAACGTATTTCTGCAACAAAAGGACCATTTGGAACTCAATATCGTTGAACGTTGGCGACATTCCAAATGGATGAGCTCTAGTTATTTAGTTTTAAAATAGTCACCAGTAGGTATTTTATCCCGGGCTATTTGCGGTCGCACAGCTGTCTTGACCTGTAAACTGAGAATTAAACTACTGTATTGTCTTTCGAGGAAGGATTTATTCTAATTATAGCGCTTTATCTGCGACGATTTATGTTACAACGCGTATTATCATCAGACATTGTTTGATTCTCGTTGTTAGGGAAAAAAAGACCAACTTCTGTTGTTGAGTTTATTTGAATATCATTTACCATTATGTTTAGAACCTATTTTATGTTTATTGACTGTCGGATCGATCAATAAAAAAGTTCAAGTTCGTATGAGTCAGTGGCCAACTCTGGTGACGAAGTTATTAGGCCGCCCGAAGGCCTCCGCCACTGCCACTTGCCACTGGCATTCACCCATCCAAATAGTGACTACGCAGCACTTTTCTTAACTTCGTTGATCTGTTTATTATGATGAACAACGGTCAATAAAGAGTAGGTACTATTCCTCTGAAATGTAAAGATTCCTCAAACGGAAGGTTAAAACAAATACAGGAAGTGAGCGATTGCTGGAACAAGTCAATCGCCGGTCATAAACAATGCGGATCTAATTTTAGAGGACGCTTGCGGGTGTAAAATAGAACGGCTATTTAGGCCATAGCATAGCGCATCGCAGCGTTTAATGTTAGTATAATGGACCAAGTAGAAAATATTATCATTTAACGGCACTGTGTAGGTCCACGTAGGTCGTTCCTTTTTTTTATAGTCAGCAATTGACGAGACTGTCAATTCGTTCGCCTCAAGTTGGCCTGATGATATGCCTGTATTATTTAACACAAAAATAGTTGCGTCGACTCTACCAAACTAGCTACAATATCAAAAATCCTGGAAGGCCTGTCTAATTGTGGTGTTATAACATAATTATGTTACCGTGGTGGGGATAACAAAAACAAACATTAGCCCATTTGGTAAACCACATAGCATAGCTAAGCTACTACTAAATACTTACTTCAAGTTGTGTTTGTCTTTGTAAGGTATTTTCCGTTTCACTAGTAATCAGTTTGTAAACTTTTCAGTTTTATTTTAGTGAACGTTCAATTAAAGTAAGTAAGAACACATTCAAGTTAAAAAATAAATGGTAAGTCAGTACTTTACTTACCTAAATGGTCGAAGAGTCAAAAACTTTTTTGGTATTGGCACAGAATAAATAGGTTAGCTATTGGGACAATATTGTGTTTATCCTTCCCGGAAAATTAACGAGTTGATTTTCCCTATTTAGTTTAAAGGTAACAAAACTTACCGATTAGGAAGTCAATAGTAATAACATACATTACATTTTACACATAGGTTGTACAATCTTACTTTTTAAGGTTTTATTAAGATGAATTTCCTTGATGGACAACATTGGTACCCAAACTAGGATTATGGTCCTGGGTTATGGCGTACTAATGCCCTCCGCCGGACTGAGTGATTATACGATATGATAAAATTAAAGTAAAATTTAAATTTAAATATAGTATAGATTAGTATAGATTTGTCCCGCAGCGGGAATATAACCCGCAACCTTTTGCTTTTCAACCGTGCACTCGCCCACTGCGATACCGAGGTCCGCGAGAAAACATTTTGTTTCTTAGATACTATTTAAATACTTTTAATCTCTTTTCAGGTTGAGTGAGAATCAATTAGTCCAAAGTGTTAAAGCTCGAAGGGGCATCATACAATTTCACTCCCCCTCATGCCATTATTTGATAGTCACACAAGGGATGGGGTAGATCTATAGGTTTACGTGTCAGTAGAAGACGCGAAAAGATTAATCGACCCTAAAATTAGTTTGCCAGTCGTAGTTTTACAAGCGCCACATGTTCGCAATAATTTGCAATAATCAATTGTGATTGTTCTCTTGTACTAATATCTGTTCCGTGCTTGCAACAGTAACGTCAGTAACTTGCATATTGCGATTGAATTTATGTTGCCCTGTAATTGTACCTACATAATAGAATATATTTTCTCTTTACGATTTGATTTATCATTAGCAGAAAATTATATCGATCGAACTCTTGTTTGTGCTTGCGGTTTCGCTCGCGTGTAGAAAGAAACGCTGACAGCCCATACTTTTTTTTTTAAATTTATTGAATATAGCCCTTAGTAGGTATAATAAGAGATATATATGAAGTTATGAGTAGTCTGTATAGGTCTGTATGCTATAATGTATGTATATGTAAACATAATTTTACATAAATAGAAGTACATCACAAATATACCTACTTTGTAGGTACGTTTGATAAATTTCACTCCCATTCGTTGAGTTTTACGGTGTGCGTGATTGATTAAAAACTTTTTTAAAAACGGGATTTAATAACCGTGAAAAGTACCAAACTGTTTTTAAAATGCTTCTACCAGCCAGATATTGGCAAAAACCAGAGCTACCAAAATATGTTTTCCAAGTTTCATCAAATTCGGTTCAGTGGTTATGTGAAATAGTAACAGACATACAAACTTTCGCATTAGTAATATGTTACGAAAGAGATTTGGTTATTAATAAACGTGTTCGAGTTACTAACTGTACAGGTTTATTTAATTCTAACGAAACTACTAGAAACATTCTAGCTTGTGTCATTGACAAGTTCTGAATAATAAAATTATTGTGAGTAATGATCTCATGTAGTACTTTATCAACATAGTCGGTAACTTATTTGAAGGGGACAAAAACTCTACGAATTACGATTCACCTTGTTTCGCGCGCCTCGCGGGAGCATTGACCCCGCACAGCTGTGCGAGTGTATATGTAAATAAAGGCCCAGACACACACACGCGTGCGGTTTACTTGTTTGTTTTATCGATAAATGTACGAAATATAGGTAATATGATTTTGTTTCTTTTATTTGGACTATTTGCTTTGACAAAGACTATTCGCGCACTACATTAAAATGAGTTTAGCCTTGCTCTACTTACGTACTCCAGCCAGACACCACAATACATTAAAGGTTGACGCAGACGAATGAAATGAGACCAGATTGGCATCGCCCGACCGCGCCCCAACGATATAACAGTGTGTTCATCTTTAGTAACTGAGTTCTAAGAGAACGCAATGTCTACCATGCCTGGGGCTTACTAGGAGCACTAGGAGGCACCAAATTAATAAATAATCTTCATAGATATAAAAATTAATTGCTGTGCGTTAGTCTCTAAAACTCGACAACGGCTGGACCGATTTGGCTACTTTTCGTCTTGAAATATTTGTACGAGTCCAGGGAAGGTTTAAAGTTTTAAACGATGAGAAAACATAGAAAAATAACGGAAGTGGACCCGGCGCGGGTTTACAGCGGTTTTACCTCGCCGGTTCAGCTTTCAGCTAGTAATAAATAAAATATATTCGCGGACATTTCACATTTAACTCCACCTAGCCTGAATGTTTCAGAATAGTAGCTGGATCATGTTTAGTTAACCAGGAGAAACGCGTCACCATGATCAGAATAGCTCGCTGAATAGGGCCATGCGACCGTTGCAATTTTTTATTCAACAAAAACAGTTTTAAAAGTCAATTCGCATGACGTGCTGAATCTAAATTGGCTTGTCAACGTAATGTCGGATATGGGTCAATGTCCATGCAACTGTAAATCTTTGATATTTTTGTCCTTCGTTATACTTACATTGAAAACAATATTGACTTGTGAATGTTTTTAAAATGAATGATTTAGTCATTCATTTTAAAAACGGGTGTTTTCACGTGCCAGTATATCGGTGAAGAGGTACCGACACTGAAATTGAGTCGAAACAGTGTTGGTGCCTCTTCACCGATATATCGGTACGTGAAAACACCCGTGTGTAAAATGAATAAAATCGAGGACTTGATTGACAACTCCCTATGATCTGAATGTACTCCATGTAACTTCTGCGAACGGTTTTATGCGATCGATTAGGTACACAAACACGATTCTGGGTAAGTGACGTTTCGAATGAAAATGTTCGACGATTCGGCCGAAATGACACTTTCAATTTTATTTAATTACTGACATTTCGGCCAACAAAGATTTTGTACACTATTTTGTACAGTCAACTGCCAAGACAATTATCTTAAACTTTCATAAGCCGTGAGCCGTTTGTATGATACGATTATTTATCACAGGTTTGTGAATGGCACTGTCTTACGATTACTTAAATCTTGGGCTTGTCGATTAACTCACAATGTTTTCCTTCACCGTTTGAGAACACGGACATTGCGTGCATATGTTTTCAAAAACAAATCTATTACTGCTCGACCTGTCTCTAACACACGATCTTAAGATCGGAAGGCAGAGTATCTACCGCTATACCACCAAGATTGTCTTTAGAGAAAAGGTAATTCTTCGAGTAATTTAACATACAATTTTCTTGTTCCAGGTAGTTCATTAGTAAACTAGAGACATGAGCGCGAGTGGGGGCAGTCATTCGCACCAAGCTGGATAGCTTAATACAAGTAAGTTTTGGCCAATTTACCACCCATTCGGGGCCTTTGAGCAAACAGTTATTAATCATAGTTAGATAACTTAGAATATAGTTGGATATAAATTACATTTCATATTGGCAAAATACCCTTGGGCTGCCCATTTATTAAACCTTGAGCCACTGACTTTGAAAAGTTACCCTAAATCGTGAGCAATTGGATTATTTAATAGTTACGAGCAGGCTCTTTGCTTTGAGCTCTAAACCAATCCAAGGTTCTAATCAACTCAAGGTCCCACTTTTAGCAGCTGACTCGGAGCAAATAAAAGGAGTTCCTCATATCTGATAGATAATTGCATCACAGCTGAGTACTATAGCCCCTATAGCATTGGTACATAATTTATAATACGATCCAGAGCGATCTAATCTACGTCAGCTATATTACTTCAAACGGATAACAAAGACCGAAGAAGATTACAGTCTTCTGTCTTCTTTATCCCCTGGGAAATAATATATTCCATGGCCCCTTTGCGAAGTAGTTTTCCTGGGATATGGCTTAGGTTGGGGGCGCGGCATAACGGAATCCTTGTAAGTGCGACGCGTAATGGCATCTTGAAACGGATGGATGCGTTCGTGCAGCAATTATTGTGCTATGCAGCTTGTAGTGTAGTTATTAGGTAGGGCACGGTTTCCGCTTTATACCTTTCCGTTAAGAGTGACCTTAGTAGACTCTTTATTTCAAACGTAACGTTGTTAAATTATTGTTGAAATAGGAATGCGCTTCGCCGCAGCACTTATGACGGCCGGAATAAAGAGATGAACTCAGTAATTTGAGGTATTCTTATATATATAAATGAATTACTATGCGTTAGTCTCGCTAAAACTTAAACTTAAATTTTAAGGTTTAAACGGCGAGAAATTATGGAAAAATTGCGAGAAAAAAAATTCGAGTGAAACCGAGCGGGTCAGCTAGTATTTTAATATATTATTTGTCAAGTATGATTCTAATGTTCTAATTTTTTGGAACCTTTGCATGTCAACTGCGCGTATGCGCCAAAGGTATTTGGCCCCTCAAGCTTTGTTGTCTGCCAAGAGTGTTTATGACTAGAAATTAGAAAATATACTTTGTTTCCGTTGTATTCAAGATAGCAGCCCAAACGCCCGCCCCGTGTTAATAAATTTAGCGCTGTCATTGACCTCTTATCTTAGACGTCAAGCAGGTGACATTGACCTTTCAGACTCATGAATAGGCACGGTTAATCGACGTTCTTTCAGGTTTAGGCATCATTAGGTAAGACTTCGGTCTATTAAAGTAGTAATGTAAGTTTAGCCTTATCTAATTTTAATAATAATCTGGCTGGAGTCACTGACAGAATGTTCGTACAGACAAATTTATATCCTAGAAACATGGCATTTTGAAATGTGTTATTTCGTACATAGTGTAGGCGTATTTTTTTTTTAATGTTTTTATTTTTAATTTTTGTTCACAAATTGAAATTTTCACATGTTTATTTGTTTCAATATTTATAAATAAAACAAAATCTGTGTACGACGTTGTCATCTCTCAACTCTGAAGTTGCCGATATAGGTAGGTAACTAGGTACCTACATATTATAAAACATTCAGACAAGAAATTGGACGAAACCCAACAAACTTTTATTTGATTTTATCACAGATCACAACAAAACAAACTGTAAACGTCCAACAAGTCGGTCGATATGATAGTAAAGTTGAAATATTGAGATTGAACCAGAATAAGTTCCAGAATTAGAAATGTTTATTATCTTAGACTAGATTAATGTATCGTAGCTTAGCAGGTATCAAGTAAGTTTACAACAACATCGCGATTAATCAATAACTTATTAGCAATAGCCGACCTGGTATCGCTTCCACGAATTCCAGCGGAGTTTGCGCTGTTGCAGCGCTATAAATAGAATTTGCAAGGGCTGAGCGCATCCCATTCGTCAGCCGGAGACATAGGGCATGCCGCGCGATGCAATCGATAGAGGGTTGCTACGAAACAGCTTCCCGGCCCGGGCAGTCTCTTATCAGTATCACCTCAACCTCGGTCGCAATAACTCGATGTCGTAGCACAGATCGTAAAGTATTCGGGTCGTACTGTTTACTCATATATCACTACAATATCACTTTACTGAGGCTGAGTTGGCCTCTAACTCATTCTGCTTTTACAGAGTTATTCATCAACGATACGAGTAGATAAAACTAGAACTCTTCAATTATGTATTTAAGTCTGCACACTGCACGTGTATAGTAATTTGGGCTATTTAAAGTGTGCCAAATTATACAGTAAGTAATAAAGAAAGAACATTGTATTTATTTTTAAGTTTTGCGTCAAATTGTTTGTTTTTGTGACACGGTTACCGAGAAAGTTTTCCTTATGTACATGGGTACCTTTGTTACCGGAAGTTTTGAAACGGTTGCTCCGTGGTTGTTTGTAGACTTGGTAGGTAGATTCATTGTTTATTTAGTGGAGTATCTTGATTATGTTTGTTTATCGGCTCCGATTAGGTACGGATGACTGGTGATGTTGTCATAAGTAGCATAATAATCTTTTCAGAAAAAATATCTCTTTTAAAAAGACAAAGAACTCAACATGAGCCTCGTGTACTTCTTACAAAAGTAAACCGAGAAAAAAAATTCACTCTTATTTTCGCCTTAGCATAGAACCAGAAATTAAAGGTGTAGAGGTGTACGCATAGTAACTAATAGGCAATTTTGGTGTTTGCGTGCGTGGGAGGCAAAGAACGCTCAAGGGCAGCTCGTGGCCAACGAACCTGGCTGGATATTTTATATTATTTTTTCGTATCAGAACGGTTCAGTGTACCTACTTGAGATTTTTTCATTTAATTACCTACCTATTCAACTTTGTAGGACACAAAGAACTAAAACAACAACTACACAAAGAAGTTAAATACATTGCCCATGGTGTACACACACACACCTTTAAAATAAATCTAACGCAAATAAATTACTTGTTTCAGGTAAAAAACATAAGGTGAGAAGCAGTCCATAGCATGGACGTAACCTTTAACAATGTACTGGAAGGGAAAGTGCGTCAGTATTTCCTGGGTGTGCCGAAGCCGGCTGCAGCGGAAGGTGCGGGGCAGCCCGTGTGGCCCGCAGGCGCTCCGCCCGAGGAGGGCGCCCCGGCGCAGTCCGGCGCACCCGCGCCTACCTCGCGGCCGCCGTCCGCCGCCGCCGCGCCGCCCGCCTCGCCCCCGCGCCCTTCCGACGACCCCATGGAGCCGGAGCCGCACATCATCCACAAGGCCACGGTGATGCGCGAAGCGGCCGAGAAGCGGCGCGAGCTGCCCGACCTCGACGACGACGAGACGACCTCGCCGTCCGGCGCGCTTTCGCCGCCTTCCCACATCATCCGTAAGCCGCCACGCGCGTTGCCGTCGCCCGCGCCCGCGCCCGCCGCCTCCCCAGCGCCACCGCCGCTGCTCCCCCCGGACCAGCAGGAGGGCGCGGTACAGTTCCGCCCGCCGACGCATCGCGTGCAGACGCCCACCGCTAGACCTCCGGACCCTTACGCCCCGAGTCGCCCTCCCGATCCTTACTCGGCTTCACGGCCGCCGGAGCAGTACGGAAGATATCATTACGAAGCGAGTGTGGCAGACGGAGGTCGAACTTCTAACGGACCGATCGCGTCGCCTCAGCCCTCAATGCCCGCGCGTCACAGTCCGCAGACGTACGCTAGGATATCGAGCTCGATGTGCTCGGTGCCTCAGCACGCGGCGTCCCGGCTGCGAGAGAGCGCGGCGCACAGTCCGCCCTCGTCGCGCTACGCTATGCCGCAGGCACAGCCACCTCCTCCGCATAACGATCGCGTTCCACCGATTCATCATCCGCAAACGACTCCGCCTGCTCCGAGGCTATCATCTGCGGACGCGAGGTCGTCGCACGCGTATCCACCGCTGCAACATCGTCGTGAGACTTCGCCGTACGCTAGAATTAATTCGCATTACGATCGACAGCCAGCGGTCCCGACGCGAAAATACGACCCGCAACAGGCGTATTCTGGTTATCGGCCCTCACAGAGTGCACCCCAAATATTGTCCAACCATCGAGTTGATATTATGCAACAGCAGATTCAATACAAGCAAGCTGCCATAGACGCTCTAACCGCAGAATATACTGCGAGAGTAGCCGAGCGTTCGGCACCGTCGCTAGCACCGCCCGCGGCTCCCGAACCAGTGCGCATCCCTCCCAGAGTCGATTATCCTTCTATCAGCAGAACTGTGGATGCACGAAGCGGGTATCCTTATCCTACACCGTCGACGTCTTCAAGATACGTTTCGAATGTACCGGCATCTTCCGCTCCGAATTCTGCGTTGCAGACGAGATCTCCATATCGAGCAGCAGCTGCACCTAAACCGAATTATAATTATCCAGTGTTGCCGTCCGTCCAAACTTCACCATCTAGATCGAATGCAAAACTAGGATATCCTAACCAAAAAGCAAAGCCGACTGTTTCTGTAACTTCTCTTTATAACGAAATTAAAAGCAAACGTGAACCTCCAGCACCAGCGAGTCAAAGTAAGCTGAAACGAGAGTCACCTTTGGACTTATCTGTGAAGACGGTTAAAAACTCGGCCGATTCTTCAACCACTCAAGATGATGGCGTAGATTCTGCTTCCGCTGAGAGTAAAATTTTGCCTTTGCAGCCTCGGCCTTCGTCGATAACTGGTCGCCACCCACACATGCCAGCTGTTGGCTTCGCAGCTTCACATAAGGTTGATTTTGCACCAAATTTCAACCAATATGGAGAAAGAAGTACAAGTCAAGGTTATGGCTCAGTACCACAACAGAGTCATCCACCGGTTCTATATAATGGGGCATATGATACTCGACGTCCAGGTCCTGAACCGTATACTGTAGAATCTCCTCATCAAGTTTATCAAGAACGTAGCAAATATGGCATTCCAGTTGCTAGAGGTGCATTTGTTCCTAAAATAGATCTCACAAGGCCGGTTGTTGTAGACCAACGACATCCCGAAAGAATTCGCGATGACAGACATTTTTTGATTGAAGAAAGAAAACGACCAGCTGGTCCAATAGTCAGTAACATTCCTGAGAAAATGGTTCGATATGAAACGTGGACTTCAGACAGTCGGATAGAACAACGTATGAGCCAATCGGCACGAGAGCAACACGAGTTGATGAATCAACCAGTTTACAGTTATACCAGTCATAAGCAATTGGAAGCTTACCAGAATGAACAAAAGGCAAAACTTTTTTCATCATCGAGTATGTATCGTCAAAATCATTCGCAAGGATCTCAACGTTTTTCTAGTAATGTGTACCCAGCCGAGATGCATGCACGCGACGTACCGACGAATGATTATCATCCACATTATCTGGATAGAAACCTTCCCTTAAACAACCGGCATCAGGTTATTCAGAAGACTCCAACCCAAATTAGAGATAAAGAGGCACATCTGCATCACTTAGATCCTCACAGTAGAGTACCAGCAAAATCAAGTGTTCTAAGTATTCTAAGAAACAGTTTAGAAACAAAACAGACTGGATTTAGTGAAGCTGCAAAATCGGTCAAACCAGATATAATCGTTATTGATGATATAGATGATCCCGTAATAGATATCACAGATAATGATCATTTAGCAAGTTTCCCTAAACCCTTGCATCACCATTTACCTAGCCCTGCCTCTCCAAGCTTTGGAAACCACATTCAAATGCCAAAAGCAATAGATTCAATCCAAAGAGAAACAGAATACCAACAAATTGAAAATCCTGAAGCCAAAGTAAAGTCTCCGGAAAATGATGTTGCGTCAAGAATTAGGACAAAGGCAGAGTTGAAGTCAATGCCACCATCACAAGATAATACTATGAGAGCGGAAATAAAGCAAAGTTTCTCACTAGATAGTGACAAAGAAGCAAAGTTACTTCCTAAATCACAAAAACAACATCTATTCAATCAGATTCGAGAGGATCTTCGTTTGGAGTCTGTTATTAAAATTGAAAAACCATCGGAACCTATTATTTCTGAAGTAAAATCAGAGCCAATGAATATCGAGGAAATTGAGAGAGACGCCGTGCTTCCGATAAAGACGGAGGTTACTGAAAATTTTGAACCTCAAAGTGTACCTGAAGATTTAGATTGGGCAAGTGCTTGTGATAATTTCATGGAACAGCTCAAAACAAGCACTCAAAAAAAGAAAACTGTAAAAAGACGAGTGGATAGTTTAGAAAATGAAAAAGAACCGCAAACCGTTCAGTCACAGAAAATTGAGAATGTGGAGTCAGTTACACAAAAACCATTGTCTGAAATTGTACAAACAACTGCTTCCATTTCAACCATACCTACCGATGTTATTATTAAACAAGAACCAATGGATGAGATTACAAATGAAGATGTGCCAGTGCCATCGTCACTTCCTGAAACTGAAGTGCAGATGTTAGAAAACAATGAAGAAGGCAAAAGTCCAGAAACAAATGAAATTGACAAGAAATTCGACAGCAAAAAGCATGACACTGAAAAAACTACGAAAGCCAAGCAAAAATTAAAAACAAAATCGTCTTCAACGACACCTGTTAAAAAAGAAACAAAAGAAAGCAAAGACAAAGTTCCAAGAGAAGCAAAGGAGATCAAAGGTAAGACAGTTAATACAATAAAAAATAAAAAAGGAAAGATTGTGAAAGAAAAGAAGGAAGTTAAAGAAAAGATTGTAAAAGAATCGAAAGAAAGCAAAGAAAAAGTCGTGTTAAAAACTGTGATAAAAGAAGAACAAGAATCTACAGACGACGATGAACCATTGATCAAAAGTAAAATTCTAAAAGAAAAAGAAGAAAGTGAACGTCTTAAATATCAACTCTTGAAAGACTTTACTGAAAAATCGGCGTATGTTAAACTCGAGTGTTGTGATGTTGATGTTAATAAAAATAATAGAAAATCATTAGATTCTTTAACTAAAGAAAAGGAAGAAATGAAACCAATCAAAGGAAAATTGTCAAGACAGCTATCACGATCTAAAACCAAATCACTTTCAATTGATAACAATAAAAACGATAAACTCGATGTCAATTCCAGTTCAGAAAGTGATGATGATCTTTGCGTGGCGAGCAGACTTAGAATTCGTAAAAGCATTAAAGGTGATGAAAATAAATTAACACCAGCTGTCAAAACACCTGCAAAATCACCCTCAAAGAAGTTGGATACAAGCAGCAGTGCTAGCGACCGTTTAACACCTATAAAGAAACCCGGTTTCGGTGATGGTTCAGACTTCCATCCAGGATGGGAAGAAGAACTATTCAGATACAAACGCTCTCTTCGTATGCCTACAAGGCTTATAGCAATACCTCGCGGACGAGTTGGAGGACCCTTTATGCGTGGCACGGGAGCATTTTTCAGTCGAGGTACTACTTCGCTTCCGGATTTAGACCCAGTTCCTCTTTCACCAGCTCCATCTTCCGCGCAGTCTGCTGCTACTGATGATTTGTACACTAGGCGTCCGGACAAGCTTGCAATAGACAGTGATCTGGATTCAAATTCTAGCTATTCAGCTCCAAACAGATTGCATTATGATTCGGAAGCATCCACATCAACAATAACGTCTTCAACAAAAGCAAAGACGAAAGGAAGTTCCATCGTAGACGTTCTTATAAAAAAATGTGGAAGGAAAGAAGACTCGAAGCGGAAAACAAAGGATAAAGATGAAAAAACTCCCAAAATAATACCCAAATCTTCTAATACTTCAGAACTTTTACCTACACCTAGTTTAGGTCTTGTAAAAAATAATATTAAAGGAAATTTAATTGCTCAAAAAGAAAAACTTGAGGAAGACATATTTTATTTAGGGGCTTTTAGAAAAGAAACCGTCACTGCACATAGAAATGCTTTTTTGAATAATACAAATGGTCTTCTAGGTGCAACAGAAGAGTTTACACCGGTGGTTTTAAAATCGAGAACAAGAACTGAGAGTAGAATTATCAGACAACGCGCTACCATCAAAGAGGTGTTCGGCGATGAACGACCAGCGTCTGCACCCCCGACATCATGTAGAGAAGATAATTACTCCAATGAAAAAGAAGATCTAGTTGTCGTGAAAAAAGAACCAGAAGAAACCAAACCTAAAACAAAACCCAAGAAAATCGTAAAAGGAAAAATTATACGAAGATCTAGCTCAATTAGAGATGGCCTCAGGAGTACAAAACTACTCAAACGCAATGACGCTAAAGGCCGTCTCATGCGTATGAAAAAGAGAAATAGTATAATGCTATCTATGAACAACAAAAGGATGAAAGAGTTGTCGAGTAATAAACATAAAAATGAAAATAGCTCATCAAGTAACCTAGACGAAAAGAATAAACCAAAAGAAGAAAACGGCTCCCCTGTTTCTGTCGAAGGAGGTCCTGAAGTCAAAAAACGTTTCAGGCGCCTTTTCGGCAGAAGAAAGTTCAGTTCTGGATTTGATTACATTCGAAAGAAGAAGAAGATTATTCGCAGGGACGACCAAATAGCAAAAATACGCAGACCCGCTGTCAAACCTAATCTTGAGTCTGTTATTGATATTCAGAAAGAAATCAAAGGCTGGTTCATCAATAAAAGCGTTGGGGAAACTCATCTCCATCGGGCTGCTAGACTAGGATATACAGTGAGTATTCTTCACACCAGTCTTACGCTTAGTTTAATTATCAAACCATGATTAGTAATTTAGTACGTTTTTATTTCAGGATTGCGTGGCTTATTGCTTGGAAAAAATGGAGGCGGATCCATCGGCAAAAGACAACGCGGGTTTTACCCCTCTACATGTTGCCGCAGCCAAGGGTCATGTCAGAATCGCTCGTCTTCTCCTCCAATACGGCGCGAATGTCTCTGCTGCCGCTCAAGGAGGGATCAGGTACGTTTCTCTGCATGTAAACTTGCTGTGCACTATGCGGTGTGATTAAATAACCACAGTTAATAATATAAATATTAGATTGCTCGGAGAAAAAACTTTCAACTGCATAAATTTACGCACTATCATGAAAGATGATACTATATCACATGCTGAGTGGCTGCCTTTTTTTCGTCACAATAGTTAAGTTTTAATTTGTATTGTTATTTTTGTTTTTATGATAATTGTGTGGCGTTAAATAAATATTTTTCTATTCTATTCTATTCTAAAGACTAAGGTCTCTACTTGATCTGACCTCTCTGCATATAAAATTAATTCGCGTGCTGTCTCGTGCGGTCATGTCTGCGGTCAACACCATATTTTCTTCATTAGCATTTAATTCACATTTATTGGTTAACTTCATTTGTTTAATTTTATTTTATGTGAATTCCAGACCTCTACACGAAGCTAGCGAAAACTGCCACGTGGAAGTTATGCGGCTGCTGCTATCTTACGGAGCTGATCCTCTGCTCGGCACTTACGCCGGACAGACACCCGAGGAACTGACTGAGGGTTCAGCGGCGAAACTACTGCAGTTACATATCGCGGACGTTCAAGGCCGAGCCGTGGAGCCATGGGCGTACCCACCGCCAGCTGTTTTAGTAGGTAAGATATCCCAGGGTTTTCTACCGGTTCGTATTGAGATCATGGATGAAGACAATCGCTCCCACTCGAGAGTAAACCAGTGTGTTGATGGTAGGAATAAAAGAAGGATGATGATGAATAGTTTAGCTGATAAGAATTAAACATACAGTAGACCTGTTTAAGTATTTTACCCGGGCTTCCAAGTGTTTTACACGGAAATTACCAGTCTTGGCAAGGGTAACACTGTTACGAAACGCTAAGAGTCGACTAATGGAGCGTAACGTAAAGTAATAGCATGAGATTCCGGTGTATTGTTTGGTGTTGTACTAAGTAGACATGTAATGTGGTACGCGCTCAACTCGCGAATTCAGCTCTTACTGACTTCAAGTACTTACTACCTTTTGTAATTTTACTGACTTATTTTCTGGCCTCCCTGCCTCATTATTAGTAAATAACTGAACGTTCATCGCATGCTGAATTGCAGATTTCATAGTAAAACGAGAGGGCAAAGACTCCCGAGGAATAATGACGATTGGGAATAGACTTCTGCGCCGTGTCTAATGTTATAATGTCTTTAATTCCAGACAAAGACGAGCTCGGCTGCGACCCGCTGTGTTCCCCCCCGCCCGCCTCACCGCTGCCACCCCCCGACTCCATGATGGAGATACAATGCACGGAAGCGCCATTACCACCGTTCTATAGCCTGAGGACCGCGCCGGGCCAGCCAGCTGACGGTCTTTGGTGCTTACTGCAGGACATTACTAATCTACTACAGGTAATACCACTAAGCCATAACTCATACGCAAGACTCACGCGAAACTAACTCTAATTCTTACTGGTCCTGATTCTTCCAGGACCAGTAAGAATTAGCAAGTTAAAGTGTCTTATAGTAACACCGACAAGTCCGACGACTGAGTATAATACGTTATAGAATAACATCCACGAGTAACTAAATCGATACAGCGTAGGTCGATTTCTGTCTGTCTGTTATAGTCAGGCGTGGTGCTTAACATCAGGTGGGCGCTTTGATTGTGTTGTCACTTGCTGACATAAAATAATAATAATAATAATAATCTTCCACATGATGTAACATCTCCACATAGCCGCTTCCTGCCGTGTCTGTCCCTCTGTATGTATGTATGTACGGTTTTCATCAATAGATAGAGATATTCAAGAGAAAGGTTTATACGTATAGTTTTAGCACCCGTGCGAAGCCGGGGCGGATTACTAGTGAATTATAAATTATGCCGTAATCCGCAAAAAATGCACAGTAAGTTCTTAGTCACACGTGTGTGAGTATGTTTTATGAGTAGAGTACGGCGTTACAAATATGGAACAAGGAAAACCAAACATTTCTAGTAATGGGCCACTCCTGAAACTGGATTGAATAATGTAAACAAAGTATGACGACAAAAACCATGAGCAATAATTCATACCTATGATTATGAGCGTGGTCTACACCTAACCAACAACAACTAGATCTCAATGTACTTTATTTTTATAAATGACAATTTAACTTCCCCTTTCAGATAAAATCAAAAGACAACTTACTGAAGCAAATCCACTGCGGATCCGGCTCTCCCAAGGAGCTACTGCGGGAAATCCGCACGCAGGAATTCCTCGAAAGGGCCCAGTGCAACCAACTGCTCGGCGCCGGCGAGAAGGTCAACGTCAGAGCGTCCAAAGTAGCCCTAGTCAGGGTCACCGACAAACTACGACAACTTCTTAAGATAGAAACAGTTCTGATTAGCTGACATTACGAGAAAGAATCAGAGTGAACAATACAGACGGCGAATTGAGTTTAAACGCCTCGATTTGTGACATTTTGATGCAGGATTTATAATAAAGTTGAGGAGTGTAGCGATTGAATTGACGGCTCAATAATCGACATCCTGAAACCAAGCTCGACTGATTATTGTAAACATGTATCTCAATAAGAACAATATAAAATGAATATTCATATGATGAGACTGTGTAATTTAAGGCAGCCATTACATAATCAATTTTAGTATTTATTAATCCTACCGTTCGAACAATTCGCTTGTAAATGTTGTAAATAGCTTTTGAAATGTACCATAGTACCTTTATTAGATGCGTGCGTTTGTATGGTGATTGATCACTGAAAAAAAGGTACTAGGTGCATTGTAAGTGTCGCTTTAATTGTTTCATATTTAATGGGTGCTATTTAACGATGGTGAATGGGGTGTCTAGTTGTCGTTATAGATGCCACCTGAATTAAATGTTATTTGTAGGAATTTAACGAGATGTAGTTACCACTATTTATAATAAGGCATTAGCATAATCTTTTAATGTGTGTGCAATAGTATACGTGCGTGGATAATGAATGTTAGTTTACGATAATAATAAATTAAGAATAAATGATTACGGAGGGTACGTATAACAGGGTTGGAAAGCCTTATCACGCGATTAGTGCACTTATAGTCAATGAAGCAGTGCATTGCGTTGTAAGCTGAATGCTCTCCTAATTTTTGATATCCATCAGACCCCGATCGGTAGCTCAAGTGGAAAGACGGTGTGGGTTCAAATCTTATAATTTGCTGTATTTTTATATAAATACGTAGATTTTTCAATGTTCAGTCATTTTGCACAATCGATACATCACTGTTATGTTATCTTATGTTATGATGACTATGAGTTAAAATCGCGTAAATTGTTTTGAGATTATGCTAGTAACTTCATTTACCTTTACAATTTTATGTTATTGTTATGTTTGATCAATATTATCAGAAATATTGAATTTATTATTTTATTGACCAATTTATTTACCTACTTGTAAATTAGTTGTTTTTATTTATACAATCATGTACGATATTAGGAAATTTATTAACTCATATTTTTAAGTATACCTATCGTAAATAATGCAATAAGAATCATAAAAAATATATTATTTTGGAATCATATTACAAGTCGATACATAATATAACATCATGACGATTATTTTGATCTAAATTAGAAAACCAAATAAATATTTTTGAAATGTTTGTCTCTTAGCTGATTTTAAAAAATCTAAATTGGTATAACCTGTCCTTTAAGACCAAGTTCCGCCCTATTTCTATTTGTTTGAAGAAATGAAACGGAGAAGTACATTTTTAAACTGTGATGAAATATTGTTAATTAGGAGAAAACTTGAATGAGTAAGACGGAACGAAAATTAAGAACGATTTTGTAGTACCATCTACGTTATTATAACTAACCACTTTTAATGATAAGTACCTACCTAAATAATATTCTGAATGGAAATAAAATTGTAAAAATCTGTTTAGTTTTAATTACATTGTAATTGATAAGTATTAAAGATATTGACACATTTCATGTTGATAACTTGATAATAATAAAATCGTGATCAATTGCTAAATCTATTTAATTTATTTCTAAGTCTCGTTTTTACACACAGCCTGCAGGGTCCATTCTATCCACTGCATATTAGTTAGTAGTAGGTACCTACAGCTGTTTTTAAGTTAAAAATGTTAGGTAGGTTAGGTACCTACGTACTTAGTTTAGACTAGGTAGGTACCTACTTCCCTACTTTTGAGTACCTAAACCAAAATTTAGTTTTTCAAACAAATTGTTGTGAAGACCTCGATCACGGCACAACAAGGCTGAGAGTTTTTGCTCAGACAGATAATAGTTTTGTTTTGTATTGTAGATATTCAAATATTTGTCTCGCAGCGGAAATCGAACTGCAACCTCTCAACCATCGAGCGAGCCATACCAAGACAGTTAAATTATGTTCCTTGATCAAGACCAATCAAGACACAGAACATTAATAGACTACCCAAGACTCGACTCTACCGTCTATGGTATCGGGAAGAGCGGGTAAGAATCGAACCCTACGTTCTTTTTTCTGGCTTCAACTTCGGGCACAACTGTTACCCGAGTCTTGGGTAAATACCCAAGACTCGGGTAACAGTTGTGCCCGAAGTTCCTCGAGTGCCATCCAGTTCGTCAGAAAGGTTCTCTAGGGCTTTACGCAATCTGATTGCTCAGCTACGGCGGTTATTCGGTGTTTTCGTCTAGCGAGTTGCGACGAATTGAGAACTGGGGCTTCAAGATCTCGGAGGAGAGGTCGCCAGAGTGCTTGGTTGTTGGGTGGCCGCACAGAAGTTGATCTAGCTGGATCAACTTCTGTGGGTGGCCGTGTGTGTAACGGGGCTTCTTACTGTCAGTGTCACAATAAAAAAAAATGTACAAAGACTCATTTTTGTGTGTCATAGTCAAACGTTTGAGCAGTTGAATCTGTCACTGCCAGTGTCATAATTACGTTTAAGCAGTGCTGCCAACATGTCCACAATTGCAAGAACTAGCTACTTTTTCTAGGCATAGGTGCCTAGAAAAAGTTAGAGCTAGCTAGATCTAAGTTTTCAGGTTTTGTGCATGACAAACAGAGTGAGCACTGGTGGTCTAGTAGTAGTGAGTGACCCCGCCTTCCGATCCTAAGGTCTTGGGTTCGAATCCAGTCGTGCCCCAATTAATTTTTCTATTTGAAAAATTTATGTGCGCAATGCTAGTGCTCCCATACGGTGAAGGAAACCGGCATGGGCAAATTCAAAAGCAAATTCAAAAGCCATGTGCCATCCACCAATCCGCATCCGCTCCACGTGGTAGATTAAGACCCAATCACTCTCGCTTGAGAGAGAGTAGGCCAGTGTCCCAGCAGTGGGAACATTAGAAAGCTGTCATGATGTAGATGATGTCGACATAATTGTCGACATTGCAGATTTATGGTAAGCTATGCATTATCATACAATATTTCAGCAGCTCATTTTTATGACATTATTCTCATCTCATCTGACTTGCTCTGTTTACAAAGAGTCAGTAGGTACAAGAAAATATTGAAGTCAGTACTGACCCAACAGCAGTTTCACTGGTCAATAGCAGGTCAGTCAGCAGCACTGACTTTGCTACTGTCTCAATGTAGGTTAATAAGGTATATTTATAGCATGATTAGATATAAAAGTGGCTAGGTTTTGCATTACTAGTTGGCAACACAACACAACACTGGTTTAGCCGAGCTCGAAGGGCGAGGCTTTCTTGTGCTAGGTGTGTTGTGTTTGTGATCATTAATTTCAAATTGGAAACGAATTTTAAAATAAAAACGTAATGAACTCTTTTTGAGGTATAGATTTATCATATATATAAATGCCAGTGTCTTACAAACCACGATTACACTTTGATGTCGCATCTCGTTACAGGATAACCGCATAATGAGGTATTCATTGTTAGTGCTTGCGGTTGCGAGTGTGAGGGCGCAAGTGCTTGAAACATCCGGTCCCTACAACCCAGGCTTCCCCCAGCAGCAGTTTCCCAGCAGCACCCAAAATGGATCCCAATACCGTCCGAATCAGCAAATACCGTACGGCAGTTTCCCGGTAAACGGCAACGACTTCAACAGTTCACCGCAGAGCTCATTCTACCAAGACAGCATCTACAACACGGATAATTTTGGCGAGAATGGCAATGAAGTGGACCCTCAGAACACAGCGACTTACTACGCGGGCTTGGATTACGAGGAGAGATACAGGTGTCCCCCGAATTGGATTCGCTACAGAGAAGCTTGCTATCGCTTTACGAAGTCACCTGACAGACCGAGGAACGATGCCCGTAAGATCTGCCAAGCCTATGAAGCAGATTTAGCTTCTGTAAACAATCCTGAAGAACATGGTTTTATTATAACAAGCCTTATGAAACTGGATCCACAGAAAGGTTCATGGTACTTAGGAGCTCATCAGCAATCTCCTGGACATTGGGTAAACGATGTAGATGGCTCACAGTTGTCTGGATTAGAAAATGCATTCTTCGCTGATCAACAATCTACTTACACAAGCTACAATTTGCTGCCGACAGACTATTTGGTGTATAGATTTTCTCATGAGCACGGTAGGTGGGGCCTAGCACCTGTAGATGGCACTCAATACTATCATTTTATCTGCGAAGGTCAAACCCAGAGGTTGCACTACCTTATTGAAGAGCAGAGGTCATTCACATATGGCTTAGACACATATGACCCTGAAAGAATTCCAAGAGGTCCTTATTTCATCAAAGAACCTGTTGGTACCATCTATGATCCTTTTAAGAACCATCCTGTGCAGTTGATTTGCATTGCAGGCGGTTATCCTGCTCCTATCTATAAATGGTACAGAGAAGATTACCAAGTAGATAGTCCTGTGTACACAGAAATTGATCCCTTGGTTGACACAAGGTTTATTCTTAGCGGTGGCACTCTTATGATTTTTAGCCCTGACACTGATAAAGATAATGTTAAGTACCATTGCACTGCAAGCAACAAGTTTGGCACCATTCGCTCAGAGTCAGTTCGTTTATCATTCGGCTTCATCAGAGAGTTCAATCAGAAAAGACCAATTGAGAATGGCAAAGAGTATTGGGGGAAAGTTATTTACTGTGATCCACCTTCTTATTACCCAGCAGTCAATTTCTTATGGGCGCGAAATTACTTTCCAAATCTTGTGGAGGAAGATAAACGTGTATTTGTATCTCATGATGGTGGTCTTTACTTCTCAGCCTTAGAAACTATTGATAGAGGCAACTACAGCTGTAATGTGATGAGTAGAGTTTCTGATGCTGGTCGAAATGGACCCTTCTTCCCCCTGTTTGTTTATCCAAACTCAGATTACCAACATTTGAAGTTTCCCAATAACTTTCCTAAAATTTTCCCTGAAGGTGTTGTTGTGGGGCAAGAAGTGAGATTAGAGTGTGTGTCATTCGGTTACCCAGTGCCTTCTTATAATTGGACCAGAAAAAATGATCGGATACCTAGAAAAGCGCGTTTAAGTGCTTACAACAGAGTGCTGACAATAACTAATGTTGGAGTCGAAGATGAAGGAGAATACATCTGTGATGTCCGTAATGATAGAGCTCATATTTTCAATAGTGTTTTCCTAAAAGTTCAAGCTGAGCCTAACTTTACTATCCCACTGACAGACAAGCACATGGATAACAAAGGAGAGCTGCATTGGAATTGTGAAGCCTTCGGCATACCTGATGTCAACTACACTTGGTGGAAAAATGGGCAAAAATTGTCTATGAAGACTTTAGAGCCTGAGGATAAAGACAGATACATAATCCAAGACAATGTTCTGATCATGAAGTACTTAGATCCAACCAGAGATCCTGGAATGTACCAATGTGAAGGTAAAAATCAGCTTAAGTCCAGCTTCTCAAGTGGCCAGCTTCGTGTTTTGTCTCTAAAGCCATCATTCAAAAAGAGGCCACTTGAGTCAGAGACTTATGGATCTGAAGGTGGGAATGTTACACTTAGATGTAACCCAGAAGCAGCACCCAGACCAACATTTACCTGGAAAAAAGACAACATTGTTATAGGCGCCGGTGGCAAGCGTTTTATTACAGAAATCGGTAACCTGATCATTCGGCAGCTATCGAGAGATGACGAAGGTGTTTACACATGCGCAGCTAAGAACCAATACGGTTCTGAAGAAAGCAGGGGTCGGCTGTTAGTATTACGCGCCCCCCGATTCCTCGAACGACTACCTCCGCGTATCACAACACAAGTAGGCCACGTTATTTTCCTGCATTGCAATGCTGAGGTGGACCCTGTTTTGGACACTGCATATCTTTGGAATCACAACGGCATACGCATGAAGGAAGCGGCAGACCTTTACGCCGACAAGAGGATCACAATCGATGGCGGTGTACTGACTATAATTAATGTCAGTCTGTCAGATGTCGGAGACTACGAATGCATTGTTAAGTCAGCTATTGGAAGGATATCTTCGCATACACAATTGCGTATCGAAGGACCTCCCGGCCCGGCCGGAGGTCTACAAGTGCAGAATATCCAGCGCTCGCAAGTCACTCTCGAATGGACCGACAGCAACTCAAACGGTCGCCCTATCACCGGTTACATCGTCACTGGTCGTACTCATTGGAATTCCACCTGGACCGTCCTTACAGAACACGTCCCGAATGTGGGTGAAATCGATCGGTACAACGGGCGCAAACGAGCAGTAATAAACACCGCACTTATGCCATGGTCCGTGTACGAGTTTAGAGTTCAAGCGGTGAATGTGTTGGGTGCGGGAGAACCGTCCGCACCGAGTCCTCAATTCTCGACTCCTGCTGATAAACCATATCAGGCACCTTCCAATGTCGGTGGAGGTGGAGGCAAGACTGGTGATCTCACTATTACGTGGAGCCCGCTACCGCAGTCGCTGCAGAACGGTCCGGCTATCCACTACAAAATATTCTGGAGACGTAACGGCACTGAAGTCGAATACCAATCGTTACTGCTCAAGAAGTTCGGAAACATCGGCTCTTACGTCGTTCACATATCGCCGACTTACTTCTACACGCCTTACGATGTAAAGGTTCAAGCATTTAATGAGATTGGTGCAGGACCGGAAAGCGAACCAGTCACCATATATTCTGCAGAAGACATGCCTCAAGTGGCTCCTCAGATGGTATTCGCGCGTTCCTTTAACTCTACATCGCTAAACGTGACTTGGAATCCTATTGACCAATCGCGGGAGAGACTGCGCGGCAAGCTAATCGGTCATAGGCTGAAGTACTGGAAGCAGGCGAACAAGGAAGAAGACTCCATCTACTATTTGTCGCGGACAACGAGAAACTGGGCGCTGATCGTGGGGTTGGAACCAGATATTTATTACTTTGTGAAGGTGAGTTGTGCAAGATGTTTACAGTTTACTATTTGCGTAAAGTAAGCACAGCAGTGATGATAGTTCCTGTTTCTAGAATCGATAACAGCAAGTCTGGCCATTTGGTAGTCTTACGTAAAAAAGTTGTGGTGCTGTTGATACTGGTGGCATGCATCCTCAGACAAATGCTACCTATGTAAACCAAGTTAGCCATACAATTTGCAGTGGTATAAAAATAAATTCTTTCTCAGGTGATGGCATTCAACTCTGCGGGCGAGGGCCCAGAAAGCGAGCGGTACTTGGAGCGAACATTCCGTAAGGCGCCGCAGAAACCACCGGCATCCGTCAACGTGTGGGCCTACAATCCCACCACAGTGCGCGTTGTGTGGCGTTATGTGCAGCCTACTGACGAGGAAGAGCCTCTGCTGGGTTACAAGGTTAGTTTAACCATTCATCACTGTATTTACTGAGCAAATCCTCACTTAAAAATGCGCGAGAAGTTTGATCGCGGCAAACCTGGGATTGGTAAGTACTTAGTGGTAACGCATCGTCCACTCGATTGACAATCGTAAATGTAAACGTATCGTCCAGCTGTCAATTTGTATATAATTTTAGAAGTTCATTTAACGCACTAAAGAGGCGCTGGTATAAATCCTAATACAAATTGACAGCTGGACGATACGTTTACATTTACGATTGTCAAACGAGTTTAAAGCACTTTGACTTAATGAACCCCGTCTAACGTGGCAAAGGCCAAGTGACAAAATTGACGTGCATCGCTAACGATGCAATTTTCTAAAAATACCATCAAGTTTCCTCGAAAAATTCAGTCACATTGACAGCAACTTGTAACATTCCAGGTGCGTGTATGGGAGACGGACCAGGACATGAGTACAGCCAACGACACTTTAATACCAGTGGAGCACAAACTAGAGGCATACGTCACCAACCTAGCGCCCGGCAAGACATACCACATGCGTGTTCTCGCTTACTCCAACGGCGGGGATGGAAGGATGTCTTCGCCTGCTATCACCTTCCAAATGGGTGATTACCACAGTGACGCGTATGGCTATACTGCGCGGGATTCCGGTAATGTCGGTACAGTCGCTATCGGAACCATAATTTTATCTGTGCTCGTTCACTTTCTTATGAATCTCTTGTGATGTGAATGTGGAATGTTTAGGTGTAGTGTTAAGCTTTTAGCCAGCCATGCGGCACGCGCCGAGTTAACTTTTGACTCATTAAGCTGGCTCCAAATATGATTTTTTTTGTCGTATCGTATCACTGACGCTATTTTGAACGGGAGATGAAAGATACGCGATCGTGCATAATGCGCACACACTCATCGCTCACACAAGCAATGATCATTACACACGTGTTACTGATACGGTGAAATCGGATCCGTGAAAAGATACATGTTTGGACCCAGTTTAAAATTGTTGACCTACAGGAATCAGTGTTTAGAAAACGTTTAAGAGTCTTAAGTAAATTTTTCATCGTTGGGGACGTACTAGACTATCATTGAATAGGTTGTGATATTCGTCCAGCCAATTTATTTCTGTCGGCTTTCTTACTTTCCTGTTATTTAGTCATAGTTTATTTTCTATGCATTTAACGATTTCTAATATACTCATTTCTGATTTCGAAAATTTCTGACGAGATGGGTTCTTCTTGACTTTGAAGGCAGCTGAAGTATTATTTCACTGGCTATTTTTTTATCAACTTGTATTGACAATAATTAAAGTAAGTTCAAGCTGGTTGATGTAATTATTATGTCCATATCACAATAAGTATAAGAATCTCTTAGTTAAGATATTACGTGTTATTTATATAAGCTGTGTACCACCAATCCGAGCCATTTTAACGATCTGATTATATTTTCGAAGAAATTATTTTTAACGAATGGTAGAGACAGATTTTGTAAAGTATGTAGTGCAAAAGTTTTTTGACTAGTTTTTGTTTATTTTAGTGTAGTGTCCATTCCAGTTGAATTATGTATGATTATATAATATTACATCTCTACAAAGAATGTCTCAAATTATAATATATGCCCCAAGTTTGATATAAAAAGGTCCAAGTAATTTAAATGAGGTGTTGGTTTAATACTTCGACGGGTAATGTTTAAAAGCACCTGTAAATTGATTAAGCTGACCGTTCGCCTATCGGTATTAGTTGGAGCATTTGAATTAATGATATAAAGGCCCCCTCATATACAGTACAATTCATCGTTTAAGTCCATATCTTGATTAAATACTGAACTACTTTATCACTTTACAACTTTATCACTCTTAAATAAAACAGGTATTTTATCTTGTATAGGTACATCCCGTACATCTGAAGTATCTATTATCTTATAATGCTGGTTAGTAAAAACATTTTTAATTTATAAAACGTGGAAAGAGATGCCTTAAAACATTAATTAAGTATAACTTTTATATGTAATGTTTACATTGAAATATATGAAGAAAATCAAAATATTTCCTTGTTTTTAATTATGTTAGATATGTAAGATCACCATGTTGTTCTAGAACCAAATGAACAAAAAAGTTGGATATAAGAATTGGTTATCGTTAAGACATATTAATATGTAATATTGTATGATTTCGTGAAATTATTATTCCGTATCCGCAATAATACTTTTGGTAATTTAATGTGTCGTCCAGCTGTCAATTTGAATGAAGTTTTTCACAGCCAGCGCCTCTAGTGCGTACATACCCAATACAAAATTAACAGATGGAAGATACAATTAACGTTTACTGTGTCAAACGATTTTTTCGTGATTCGCCTTTGGACGATACGTTAACATTTACGATTGTCAAATTATCTCATTTTATAATAACATAAAATAATTATTTACTTATTAAAATTTGAAGTAAAGATTATCCCAAAACAACAATACAAAACTCTAGACTGATGTTAGTAAAGTTATAAAACAAAACATAATTAGCATCATTTATTTGCATTATAATAGCATTTTCATAACATAAAGTAACTTAAACCACTATTTACAATGACTTCATTTTTACTACATATAGTTTGCGAAATGGTTATATCGGACGTTATATTTTCTTCTTAGCTCTTCTCAGTCTTTTTAGACATTTTGCGTCACTATCAAGATCTACTGGGCTTCTTCTCTTCAATAAGCTGTTTACCTCAGTTTGCTGAGTTTTCATAGGCAGTAGTCCTACAGCGTATGGAATATTATCTTGGTCTAAACCTTGACTGATTTCGTTAGTTTCAGGTGTTTCATTTTCCTTATTCGTAGACTCATCGTTATTCACACAATCCTCCCATACTTCAGGCTTATCACACACAGGACCCGTCAGATCTATCATGGAATATTTTGTTTCTGTATTTTCAGTTACAGATTGGTCATTATTTGTATCATTTTCTGGATTTCTACAATCATCCATGTCCATCCATTGCATGTTTGGTGTAAGACCAGCTGAAAAATCTCCATGTTTATTTTGGAACTCATTCGAGTCGTTAGCATTATCTTCCATTTGGTGCCCAAACTCTTGAACAGCAGAATCACTGTTGGAACCTTGTTTTTCGTTATCAGATTGATTTTCTTGCTTTCCAATATTCATTTTACTTTCTATGCTCATAAGGTCCTTTATAATATCTGCTTTAGCCTGTGCTCTCTCTCTGGCCAATTGACTATTCATTTCAAAAGAGTTGCCGTCGTCGTCATTTCGTCTCGGAGTTGCTATCAAGCAGTCCAAATCTTCTTTAAAAACGTTATTCTGTGGTAATGGTAAAGTAAAATCGTAGCAATCTTCTGTTCTCCGCAGGTCATCTGTGTTTAAAGTATCGTACGATTGGTTCAGGTTTTCATTTAGTTGGGAACTTTTTGCGTTAAGCAGTGACATGCTGAAGTTTGTGTCCAAAGAATTGCTTGTCGGGCACAGTTGTTCCATCACTCTCGCTTCGGCAAGCTGCTGATCTTCGTAATATTTCTTAACGTCATCGCTCATTGATTTGGTAAAGTATTGCATATCACCATCGATGCATGAAAAATCATTGGAGTTGATGTGATCTAAAGAATTATGCTCTTGAAGTCTGGGATCCATGACTACAAAGTTTTGTTGTTCAGCATAAGCATCCAAATTATCTGGTAAAATACTGTTGAGGCTGTTGTCAACGGTTCGATTGTAATCGGTATCTTTATCGAACTCTGCGCTCAACGAGTAACTTTTGCTGCTTTGCATCATTTCCCCTCTTTCGATAGATTTCGATAAATCGTCAATGCTTTTGATTTCGCTCGGATCGGAAACCTTTTCAATAATGTTAGGTTGTTCAATGACCTCGTATTGTATCTCGCTGCTCTGTACCATGTCTAGCAAGACTTGTTCGTTCACGTTTATGTAAGAGCCGTCTCCGGATTCAAAGAGTATTGGCAAGTCTGTGGGAAGCCCGGCGTTCTTTAGTGCAGTAACGTATTGGGACATAGCATTGTTGATTCCGTCACCACCAGTATAATTGGTGGTATTGGACGAACTCGCGTTCGGATAGCTCGAAAGATTGTTATCTTTTATGTCATTTTCCTTGAAAGACATGCTGGGGTCAATATTTGAAGATCCTTGGTCCATATACATCAGGTCGTTATCCATGTTCATGTAGTTGTTTGACGATGTTTCTGGCCCGCAGATGCTGTTCACTGCTTGCGATAGTGTAACCCTCTCCATGTAATCCTGCAGAAATACAAAATCGATTACGCAATCAATTAATTTTATTAAATCTTTTAGATAGGTGAGTTTCAGTCGTCAGATTGGTAATTCACCTGCATGTGTCTTGATTGTAGATGTTTGAGTTGATGTATGGCCTTCCGGGAATCCTGTTCGCGTCTCAACAGAGCTCTCTCAGCAGCGCGGCTAAGAGGGCCAGCTCCGTCCCAACCACCGGAGCGCTGTAGTATATTTTTTTATAAACTTTAAGTCTAAAAACACACCACACCCATACATAGTCCTGCGGGTTGATCACATAACTCTGTTAGCGACCAATCTCCATCGATCTCCATCTCGAACTGTCTAATAAGACAGTTTGACCATAGCTCATCATAGGGCTGGTCCCACACTAGGATTCTATGTCGTGGGTATCAGAAACTACCGAGTACTTTAGTACTACAACACTCAAGACTCTGAAAAATTGTCCCGCAGCGTGAATCGAACCCGCAACCTCATGCTTCTCAGCTGGATACTCGTCCCCCACGCCACTGTAGTCTAATAATTTGTCAGTATGTAAGTTAGTCAAGGTCTAGTCAGTCTCATATTACATACTGAATTTAATCTTTTTCCGGCCAGCCAATTTACGTATCTCTGCTGCAATCCAAATTAATACAATTTAATATAGATTTGTCAATAAGTCTTTATATTCAAGCAAATTATATCAGTTTTGATAAAAAGTAAGTAAGTTCTGTGGCCAACTCTGGTGGCAGAGTTTCTAGGCCGCCCGAAGGCCTCTCTGTCATGGTCTAACAACTTTGAAAAAGCCGGGACTGACGCTTAACATACGAGAACGCTCAGTTCAAATTACCACTGGCGTTCAGCCATCCAAATGATGACTACGCGGAACAGTGCTTCACTTCGTTGATCTGTTAAGAACAACTTAGCCAGCTACGTTACGAGCGCTCAGATTTTTTAATAAAAACTAAAGAAGCCCAAATGTAATAATAGCCTTTGTTAATTTAGAAGTCTACAGTGTAAATTTAAGAATCGTCTTACCCTAGCAGTAGGCCGTCCTCGACGAGGTTTGATAGCACGCGGCATATCTGGATAGTCAACGTTCGAGGAGCTGTTCCCGTTTTCGATGTCAAACGGTATGCGAACCACTGTATCCATAGTGGGACGTCCGAATGCGTCCAAAGGCTGACTGTTGCTTAGTGGTGGTGGTACTAGAGCTGGCGTTTTAGTTTCCCCATCCTATAGATATATTACAATCATCAAAGTTGGTTGGCATGCCAAATTGACAGGTTTTTTGAAAAGAGAATTTATATTCCATTGCTAAAATGGGTATCTATACTGGGATTTGTATTTTTGTTTGTTACGAGTAAACTCAAAAACTACTGGTGCAAATATTCTTTCATCATTTCAATGCTGCATTATCCCTGAGTAACATAGGCTATATTTATTACTAGAGACCCCCCTCGGCTTCGCACGGGTGCGCTTTCATTGCACCCGCGCGAAGCTAGGACAGACTGCTACTTAATAAAATTAAATGGTTTTTACCTGAGAATGCAGATCTATAAGTGACTGTGGTGGTCTGTTTATCACCACTGGAGGAGTAAATACCGGCAGTTCACCTGAAGGCAATATTATATTTCTTATCAAAGGTGTCGTAGACAACAGCTACCTACGTGTTATGTTTATTTGCTAATATGATATTAGCAAATTAAACAATGATTATTAACTGATCATATATATCTTTCTACTCTACTTCCCACAGAAATAGCTAGGTTTTGAAAATGTGGCGTGTCTAGTTTTATTTTGAAGTTTTGTCTAACTTACCCGAGTCAGCAATACCGAGACCTTCCTTCGTTACTTTCGAAAGTCCTTTTATTTTTAGGAATTGTGCCGCGGACACTAACTCGTCCAAATTTTCTTCTAAACACTGAGTTTTTCCGCAATACATGAACTCAACCAGACATTTTAGAACGCTGAAGCGCATTTTCAGTATAATTAATGGTTCTCCCGTTTGCTTTTGTAGCACCTCCTAAAAATATTAATTCGTACCGTAGACCGTAGGTAATAGCAAGTAACTAAGTAATAAAATGTTACGATTTTTGTACGAACGTACGAGGACTGTTACTTAAAATAGTTTTGGTTTTACCTGAAAGTAAGCACTGCTTGCTGCCAGTACCGCTTTGTGCACTCGCAAAGTGTGGGAACTGCACATGAGTGTCATATCTACCAACGATTGTATTTGTAGCAATTTTCCAAACCTTGACATCAAATGTTCAGAATAATCCTCATAATGAAGACTGTATCGTATTGGAGCCATCGTTGAAGGAAATATTTTTTTGCAAAAATTCTAATCGACATCCCTTCACTTCTAATCAAATGACATTAATGATTGATGTTTGACAAAACACCAAACAAAAGAAAAACGTAGACATTTTTTTTCTTTCATCTTTTTGCCAGTGTCACAACAAAAAAGTTTGATTGTAAAATTTTTCAAGTAAAACTTTTTCATATATTAATAAATAATACGCACTTGGATCGTTTGAGTATTTTTAATTATTTTAAAAATGCAGAAAAAAATAGTACAATGTTAGAAAATGAATTTATTACAAATTTGTATTCGTCGTGGATATAATAACATATCTAATTCATAATAGAATAAGAACCTACAAGACTAAAGATAATTACAATAAATAACTATAATTTTATGATCTGTTTATAAGTATTCTATCACAGGTAATTTAAGTACCTACCTACTTACAGAAAGTTTGATTCATTTGCTAGATTCGGTAGGTAGGTTTTCACAAAATTAGGATAGTTTATAGATAATCTAGGTACTTATCATCATCAGACACAGTATTTTTATTTGAAATTTTGAAATCTATAGACAAATCGGTGTTTCTGTGGAATGTACATTTGTTATTACATTAGATTACATTAGACAAATCGGTGTTTCTGTGGAATGTAGGTAAGTCTGTTTTAGGTTATAGGAATGTAGCGATTTGTTCATAAGGCACTGAGAACAAATACTTACTGAACGATCATTATAGACGCATTGTTTTACTTAAGGGTGCTTAAGGTGTATTTGATTAGGTATCTCAAAAATGTACTGCATTGAACACGATTTAAATGTGATGCATTCTTCTAAGGGTACCATTTTAATTCCTACATAGATACTCAAAAATGCACTACTAACGATTTTAATGAAAAAAGTTTTTGGTTCAGTCAGTAATATAAAATTAGGTAAGTACCTATATATTATTACTTATCGCCATTTATCCCAATGTATTTAATTAAATGACGTCTTGCGTACTAAGTACTTAGAGAAAAAAAATTGCAAATAGAGCTAATAATCATAAAAAAATAGTATGGTACACTCGCACAATAGGTAGGTACTCAAAAATGTTTTTTCGAGTGATTTAAAAAAATAAAAACGAAACTTTTAGTAACTTGCTTTGATACTAAGCGACAATACATGCATAACTAGGTACCTACAAATTTTATATGTTCACCAAAGCATAAATAAAAATACAAATTTGTAACATTTCCAATACTTTTAGTATCCTCGTAGAAATCAGTTCCTATAATAGCTTTTATGTTACCCTTACCTCCCTACGACGAAGCTCATAATCGCTGTACCACAGCCGCGAAGCTTTCGTATGACTCATATAAATACTGGAACACATTCTGTATAATATCTGAGACAGAAATAATATACATTTATCTCGATTTCAACCCGTTTTAAATTTCGAAAAGAAAACACATTTCCTTGTTGAAATTATAGTAGTAACAGAACAAGTAAATTAGGCAGAAAAACCAAATTATATCTTATTTTTGTACACTAACATCTAAACAGCGTATTAACAATTACAATATTTAAATATTTTATATTTATACCGTAAATACTACAATATTGTCATACTAAAGTGGATTACTAATACTTTAGAGTTCCATCCCAGATATTGCAGAATTAAATTATAATTCAACAGCCATGAGTTCAAGTTTTTCGTTTTAAAAATCAAATTTGACTTATTGATTCTCATTAAATATTAAAAATATTTATTTGAAAAAAAAACCAAATACCTACTTACTTATTTAAATAGTAAAAAGTCAGATAAGCACAATATTCCAAAAATATTTTTTGAGAAAAATAATAAAATAATAACAAACTTAAAATTAGAGTAAACTATTGATACATTGTGTTAAGGTTTATTAACAATGTTATGTTATTAGAATTATGTTTCGACTAAACTTTTATACTTGCTTGTAAAAAAATGACTTCAACTGAACACCTAGCATAGTTGGTGTGTTCGTTCTCTGTGCGTGACACTGTTATCGTCTCTATTAGTTAGAAGTTGTACCTATATTTTATCTTAGAACATTAAAATAATACACAGATTGACACGTTAATTGACACAATTTAAAACTTAAACATGTGTTAGTTACAAAAAGAGATTAGAACCAAAAGTTACAATAAAAATCATAAACTAAACATTAAACTTATACTGAACACTTTACATAGTTTTGAGTTGTTTTGTACACAGCTTGTAGAAAAAATAGAGATTCATCTTAAAGAGATCGTACAGTGAAACTAGACCATTGCCAGCCACTTGGGGTCTTAAAACAATTAGGTAATAGGTACCTAGATTACTATAAATTGTCACTAAGTATCTCATAAAAAAATACCATAAAAATACTTTTTGGCAGTGCTTTTTTTGATATATTTTTAAATACTTAATACCTTTCTAAGATGGTAGGTAGGTACAAAAATAAGAAAAAATGAACAATGAAAAAATAATCACTGGTAGGTAAATTAATTTTAAGTAATGGACTTAACTTAACTGTGCAATGGTCTGTTTCAGTGTTAGATTACATTACATTATTACTAATAATAAAAGCAAATTACAATATTTACACCAGCCGACAATAGTTACACCTCGCGAATTTCTAACATTAATATACACATTAATTTTGTTCAATGTTCAAAATATACTATCACTGCGTAAAGTCCAATTTAATTATTTGTCTAGAATTTTAAAAAACTCCTCAGGGGAAATCTGAATGTCACCAGGAGCGTCGTTCGAAAGGGCCGTGGCGTTCGGGACGGTGTGTTTGAGTTCTCCGAAGGTATACGTCGTACGGTTTTTATTGGCACGCGTGGAACTAAACGTGCGACCTCCTTGGCTCGCCAACGAGGCTTCGAAGTCTGGCGAGAGACTGGCGCGCTTGTTCCAGCAGAAAGGCTGCCGCGGCTCCGCGCCTGCCGACATTGGCATCGCCAGCTGCACTCTGCTCCTACACAGTTCGTTGTCGCTCATCTGACGTTTTAATTTATTCTTCCCCACGACAAGTTGGAAACCTTTCGAACCATTCGCTCCATCCCCGAGTGCTACTTCGCTCAGTTGCCGTTTTAACTTCGTCGAGGAGTCTACCGGGCTCAATCGGGAATGCCTATCGACAAGACTATTCTGCCTAGAACTCGCGACTCTCGAGCCGGAGCTGCTTTTTACCAGAGCGGTTTCTTGTCCGCTGCTTCTCGATGAGCTACTGGTATTCGTGGTGCAAGTCCCTACGTTGTTGCCGTTATTCCTGCGCAGAGATTCGATGACGCTGTAGAAATGCTCGATGTCGGAAGTGCTGTTGTTTCTCGATCTGCTGACGTTATTAGTACTGTGCCTGTGCGGGCGGATTTGAGCTCTGGGGAGATGGCCGTAGCTGCTCTGGCGGCTGATTCCGACGCTGGCCTGCCGTCGCGGCATGCTGCAACTCTTGGGCACGAACGTGTCCTGTGACATCACGACGTTTTCGTACACATGTGCGCTATCGTCCTCTTGAGGTATAAGGTTCTGCCGACTTTCAGTTGTTTCTTTCCTTTGGCCAACCGAGCTGCTCTTTTTGTGGCCGCTTTTGATTTTAAACTCCGGTATTTTCTTTGTCAATTTGCAATCGCTCGCACTACGCGGCAAAAGGTTAGCATACCCGTGCTTGGCGGTCTCTTGGTTTTGTAACATTTCTAATTTGGGCGCGATTGGGCTTGGATTTTCTGTGATTCGAGTAGAGTTGGAGTGCTTGGCTTTGTTAGCTAGGTTAGGTTTAGCAGACTCAGCCGGGCAAATCTGCTGCGGCTGGACCTCGTGCCTCTTCCTGTCTACATCGGGCTTGGAGGATTTATCGAGGACCACTTTCGTTTTGTCGCTCTTGCATATTTTGACGCTAAATCTGAACGGAGGTTTAAATACGACTTGGAGTCTAGCTTTTTCTCCAGACAGTAGATTGGTAGCGCTCTTGGACGGTCTTGTTTTTCTTGTGCCTTTTTGGAGTTGTCGATGCGTTCTATCTGTGAGGCCGAGTGGGATAGACTTCGATTTGGGTAGCACCGTGGGTTGGGGGGTGCTAAGCAACCATTTCTGCACCTTTGACAATGCCTCGGTGTCTTTCGTGGGGGAAGCAGGATGCTTCTGCATTGAACTGTAATCGATCGTCTCCTTCTTCAGCTTGACCTTTCGTTTTTTTATCTTACTCTTGTGTTTGGATAGTAGCACATGTTTGGGCGATTTGCCATCTGAATTGGTTATAACTACTGCACTCTCCTTTGTGACTTTGGGAGCTTCTTCTGTTTTGGCTTGAGTGCTTGGCTTCTGAAAAAAATAAAAATAATAAGTGAGTCGTAATGATGTAACCCAGAGCGGCCACATTATATTACAGAAGATTTGGGACATCCTATCCCATCTCCACCCAAAACTCACCTTCTTTTTATTATTAGTATTGTGAGAAGGCGACGCCTTGTCACCCTGTTTGCTTTTGTGTTCCTTCTTATTTCGGTAGGCTCGAGTACGCAACGCCACCTTTTTCTTAAGAGGCAGTTTGGATCTGGAATAGGTTAGGTCATATTAGGTTTTGTTGCTTTATAAATTGAGATCAATTTTGTTTGCAAAGTAGATCTTACCTAACAGCAGTGTGAACTATTAGTCCCTGATCAGCTTGATCAGGTAAACGGACGGTTTCTGTTGTGGACGAGTGAATAATGGTCACTGACTTTAGCTTCTTGCCGTGACGACCGAAGAATCTTGTGCTTATCACCTAAAAACGTGAACAGATAATTTATATTTAAAACTATTTAAAGTCGTAAAATAAAAAAAACCGTGGAGATATTGGTTAGTTGTTGAAGTATAGGTTTGTGTTATGTTGGGTTATCATGTTGTAGGTATGGTAAATGTTTTGTATGATTTCTACTACCTCCTGTATTTCTAGCTTAATAGTGAGACACACATCACACCCTAGCGAGATACTGTCAGTTGGTACCTGTACACCTTTTGCTTATTATTTAGAGAGTTTTGAAGTTGAAAGTATTTATTTGTCGTAATCTGCAACAGCATCGAGTATGCTGCAGCATTTCTGGAGAAATAAAGAAAAAAAAACATTAAGTGACTGTTTATCCAGCTGAACATTCAAACATTCAGCATTAGCCGCGTACTGACTGAGCGAGCCGCGGCCCGAGCCAAACGTCGGTTTTTGTCCGTGCTCAAAGGCGCCTCAGTACGTTTGCCGCGTGCACTCAAGACGGTTGTGTTTTGCCTCGCTTGTTCGACGAACACGGAATCATGAATAAAGAACAGTGTCTTAAATTAATACAGTTATATGGCGAATATAGACTACTTTGGGATGCGTAATGTCCTGATTATACACTAAGAGAAGATGCGTGGAGAAACATAAATCGGGATGAACATGATAAATGAACATTCCAACTGACTTAAAAAAAAAGCAGTGGTGGCGATAGCCTTCCGAACGCACGGCCTCATGACAATCTTGATCTGAACTGAATATGCGCTACGCTCGCGTGGCTTCTGTTCGACTTGTGAGTCACCACTGAGCATTCGATTCGAGACTTTGGCTCAGCCTCGCTTCGGCTCGGCTTGACCGCGCGCGGCAGTCTCATGCATATTAAATTACAGAACGAGGCTGCCTCGCGCAGCAAACGTTGCGAGGCAAACGTCCGAGGCTGCTTCGCGAGGCTGCTCACTCAGTCAGTACGCGGCTATTGAGGCTATTCAATAAGAGGAAGTTACTGCTACCTGCTGTGGTATATATTATTTTTGTCAAGTATCGATATATGTAGATTGGTTGGTAGATAGATAGCTAATTTGGTGAATTGGCACTTAGTCAACTAAGTCGTGAAATATGCACTGAGAACCTAAGTACTTATCATAAAGTTTTTTTTAAAATATTTTAAATTGCGTTTTTTTTGTCATATTCTTTGAAAAAAGCCTTCAGAATACTCACCAGTAAAGCGATAACAGCTATGAGAATCAGCAGCACCGCGTACCAATGACGCAGCACCCACCGCTTGAAGCCAGCTATGCTCTCATCCGACAAGAGCAGCTTGCGCAGCGTCGCTAGCGGGCCTGACGGGTCCACCTCGCGACAGCGTTGGAACACGTCGCAGTACCTATATACCATTGAGTAAATGAGTAAGTTCCTATGTCAGTGACCAACTGGTGACGGAGTTAATATGCCGAGTAAGTTAATATGACGAGGGCTCTAGTAAGGTGAGCTTACATTATCGTAGACCTTTACGTTTATTTCATTTACCAACCCTATGGCGTGATTTTCTCTCACAATACTTTACAGCCTGATCCCAGCCAGACACTATCGTGACCGTAAAAAGATCTGGCTTCCAGTATCTTCGGCGGCCAGTTTTGTATTATGTTAACCTAGTCCCTAGAACTGGGCTCATGCTACACTACATAAAGCGTTCGAATTAGTGGTCAATTCCGTTATCTTACCCATTGTAGTCATTGCATGGCGTCCCTGGCTTGGCATACATATCGGGGACGTCAAACGGCGAACTGTTCCAGTGGAAGGAGGACTGGCATGTCCCGCCTGGTTTCCGACAGCACAGCTCGCAGGCTGAGCGCGGGTCGTCCTTGCGGGGCGCGCACTGGCATGACTCCAGACCGTATGCCAGGCAAATCGATCCCGTACACTCCTGGAAGGATCATAAGGAACTATCAGCTGCCAGAAAACAAATAGGTACCTTTTTTTTAAACAAAGTATCACACCATACTAAACAAACACAAATGAGAGATAAGTACAAATACACTTCAGTACTGTCAATGGATCTCGGCCATCGTGAAGTTGGCTGTTTGTGATGCGCAAAGACAATTTTAGTTCGAAAAAGCTCCATTGCGCATCGAAACGGCTAACTTAACGTCGGCTGAAATCCGCCGCTAGAACTTTATACGTACTGAAGTGAACTTTGTATCTCTATTCCACTCTATTCCATACTAAAACTATACCAAACTAACAGGGTGTGCTATCTCCCAAATGCGTATCTCCTGCTTGAGCTAAACCTTAGTTTTTTAACAAGTCCTAGACATTGATCGTAGACTATTATCACACTCACCCCCATGTAGCAGACGAGCTCTTTATCACAACGCGTTCGATTCGCCTTGTGCTTGCTGGCAGGGCAGGCTGCTCGCTTGCCGTCGCAGTGTGCGGCGTCGCGGCACCCGTTGTCGGACCGGCATCTGTCTCCGAACTTGAGAGTGCATGAGGCTGTGCAGCATGGACCCTACCATCAAAAACCATAAAAAAATATCAGTCGCTGCCGCCAATAAATATTCTAAAAATGTATAAATGGCGTAGCTGAAGCCCGCCAGCTGAAGCTGAAGTGCCTGCCATAAGAACTAAAACAACGACGTTCCGCGCTGTCATCATTTAATTTTAAACGGTAGACCTCCAGGCTTCACCGGTGGCCGGGACACACAGCCACGTTATTTAAGCTTTAACAATCGTTAGGGCATGTTCTTCAGGCCTATAACTTCGTGACTTAAGTCAGATAGTGTGAACGGATATTTATAGTGTTCCGTTAACAAGGATACGATAACTTACACCTATGACCTGAACCCTAAGGAACTCTAGTTTGCTGCCAGCGGAACTTGGATGTCGTGAAGTTAACCTTTTGTGATGCGCAAAGACGTATAAAAACGGCTAACTTTACGACGGCCGAGATTCGCCGGCAGTTCTATAAATACCTGACTAGGACTGCAAACGCTGTGTTCCGTCAGCGTGCACGGCTTGTAGTGCGGGCGCGCGGCTTGCGGCCGGCAGCACACGTCCGTGCACTCGGACGCCCAACCACAATCGCACTCTTCACCTTCTTCTACTACGCCGTTACCGCAGATCGCTGGTTGTGGTTCTGTAAGTAAAGACATCTAACTGACTTGCGCGGTTTAACTTGCATTATTTTTCTCACCGTTTACCTTCCCTGGACTCACGTAAATATTTTAAGAGCAAAATTAGCCAAATCGGTTGTAGAGTTTTAGCGAGACTAACGAACAGCAATTCATTTTTATCTTTATGAAGATAAGAAGATTGCTTGTACTGACTGCGCCGGATCCCACTCTGCTGCTCTAGCAGCTAGACCGAATGAGCAGCGGAGTGGGATCCGCTAGTCTAGCTAGCATACGAGACTATAAATTAGTCTCGTCTCGTCTCCTCTTCTGGACTTTATTGCAAGGCGTAATAAAAAAATATCCCCAAGTGCTCTGTTTTTCCAGCTGATCTAAGTTTTATCAGCTTCATCCGGTTTTTCCAGATTCATCCAGTTTTTTTAAAAGGAAGCTAATTAAACCTCTACGTGACTGATGAAGACATTGAAAACTGTGTTATCTTATCCAGCTCCTTCCATTTTTAAAAGGAAGCTAATCAAAGAAAGCTATGCGGGACTGATTAAGACATTGAAGTGTGGTATCTTACCAGTGAAGCATCCTTTGGGCGACCTCGCCTTGTTGTTAAGCACTGGGTCGATGGCCCGCAGCGAGCAAGGTGAGAACTTGTTGTTGTTCTTCCTATCTCCGCTGGTTGCTCGAGCGAACATAATGTAGTTTCCGTCTTCGCCGAACGGCGTGCACACTTCTGGGTCGTGCTGAAAAAATCAGTCAGTTTTAATTTTAGTTTTAAACGGAACTTTTCTACAAGTTTTAAAATTCTACCCAACTTTATTTAAACCAGTACAAGAACCACAAAAGTACCTAATATTTATGTTTGTTTATGAGTCCTGTCTTGACAAACATAACCTTTTAAGACAAAAGCTTGGACTGTTTACTAACTACAAAGTTACGCAATACTTGTTACTAACAGGAGATCCAAAGTTGTGTCCGATCTCGTGGGCCAGTGTTACGTGGGAGACGGCCGGTGGCACGTGCTTGCCGTAGTTTAGGAGTGTCACTATACCCGTGTTCAGGGATTTCATACTGCCTCGGTAGTGCTGGAAATATACAGGGTTGTTCGCAGTTAGTTTTTATAAATTGTACAATATCGGTTTTAGTCTCTACAATGTTCAGATAACAAGTTACTTCAAGTTTAAGGTTCCTTCAAGGTCTTTATGCTTAAGACTTCCGAGTCAAATGTCATCGAAGAATCAGAAATCATATATCCTTGATCTGATTGCTGCATTATCACTAAATGATAATGATGTTCTAGCTGCTAGTAGGTAATTGATTTTCAAGAAAATGTATCTTACCCCATTCTTCTCACAAACTCCTCCAGCATTTTTGAGGTCACCAGTCCAAGCTAGCCCCAAGGTGCCCATTTCGAAGTCTCTGTAGGTGAACATGTACGCCAAGCAAAAGCCGTCGTAATCTTCCTCTGAAACCATATATTTTATAAGAATCTTTCGAAATGTCTTTAAAATTGACCCTCTTCAGTTTTACTGTTGGATACAAAATTAGTTAATTTCGAGAGTTTTACCTGAAAAAAGCTCGAGATACTTCTCAACTCCATAGTTATTGGGGAATCTATAGGCTGGGTCTTTCAAAGCGTCTAACGTGTGAACCTTTATTCGTTTGATCATGAACGTGATGTTATCAGGCTTGCCGTCTTGATTAAAGTCTGAAACCAATTATCAAAATTGATTAATAGGCGTAGGCACAGTTATTATGTAAATAATGTGCTCTCAAAGTACGAAAAATTACCTGTTACTTTATAAATTGCGTTGACTTTCTGCACGTGCCTCGTCATGACCTCGATACAGGCTTCCTCTGATCCGTATCTTTGATAGAACATGTGGTCGGCTTGCAAGTAAACTAGACAAGTGGTTTTTCTAGGGTCCACCGTTGCTCTCTTGTTTACATGTCGCCCGTCGTCGCTCGCGTTCGCAGTCAAAACCGTATATCCAACTGGCTCCTTCTTAACTATATCTTTACTGACCGTAACAACACCCGCTTTTGTTTTTATCACTTCGACGTGCGTCTTTGGCTTAGGTCTCGACTCCTCAGTATCGAGTCGCACCTTGGTTATAAGATTGCTTTTGTCAATTTTGGTTTTCGGTTTCCGCGTGCTCAGTTTTTCGAAGTGATCGCCGTTGCTCGTGTAGGGGACGTCTAAGTCTAAGGGCAGCTCTGGGTTTTTCTTTGGCTCGTCGTCTTGCATCTCATCTTCAGGAAGCCATCGTTTTTTGCGTCTGTGTATTTCATCACGAAGATCTTCTGTTTGATTTATAAGGGGAGGGTCTTCGAGGGTAGTTTGGTCAGTGGTGAAATTGAAGAGTTCCGCGTTTTGGCCTAGGGTTCTCTTCATATGCAGTAAGTGTGAGGCGCAAGGCGTGGCATCAGGGTTGTCATGTGGATGCTGGACGTCTGACCTTCGATAGATGACGCTGTGCATTGAGGGATGGTCCACATCATAACGAGAGATAGGCTCTACGTAATATTCCTCCGTGGGAGTCCAGATGGTTCCATCAAACAGACCCTCTGATGTGATGACGCCATACACATGTGACGACTCGTCACCTATGGACAAACACAGCATGAACATTTTCTTATAGATATTATGCAAAATATTATGGCATATTTTGGTTTATAAAGTATGTTATTCCCAAAGATTTCTCCTTAATGGAGTATGAATAAATAAAACATCATCTTAACAATTATCTGACTAGGAGCTCTCGCACCCAGTAAGCCTTTGAAGTACAAACCCGGGACGTAGAAATAAATGGCAAACGATATTTTATGCAAACTAATTCGAGGTGCAAAGAGCCTCGGAACTCAATGAATTAAAATCACAACTTGCAGTCGCAGCGGGAGGGATGGAAACCGCTCATAAATAAGGGTAATTACTGCCCCCTGTCTGCACCCCTCTCCGCCCCTTTGTTCATTTTCTAACAGATGAAAAACATTGACAGCAAAACACCGCCTGCAAACGTACGGTTTTTACAGTGAAGTGATGGATGGCACAATTAGGATTAATGAGTTTCTATGTAGTAGGTACGTGTTTAAAATGAACAACGAATCGAAACGATATTTCGACAATAATCGTGTGTAAAAGATATCCATCGGGGTTTAATCTTTGTTAGAATTTAGCAACAGAAAAGGAATAAATTTATGGACAGCATATTATTATAATTCGATTCAATCCTATGGAGAGTTGTCTTCAAAGGTCCTTTTTATTTACCTCTTATATTCCTTCACGTAAATATTTTTGGATCGGCTGTTGACTCGATCGAACAGACGGATGGGGACAAGTTAAACTCAAGAATAACTCCGGCCTTCATTAAAACTTTTGACTAATTTGTTCAAAATTCACTTTGTCTCGAGCGCTCCAGATGGGTCGCAGCACATAATTTCGCTTTAGTTAGACGCAGAATGTAGAAGTTTGTCGAGCTCATGTCTAATTGCCTGTTTCGGATGTTTGCTGGATCACAGAGGGTATGGCATAGCATAGTATATGGTACACATTAAATTTCAATTTCAAATTATGCTACTCTAGCTGTCGCCTGCGACTTCGTACGCGTGGAGCTCGGGAACCGTACTTTTATCCAGGATAAAAAGTAACCTTTGTCCTATTTCCGGCCATTATCATTCTATGTTTTAAATTTCTGCCATATCGGTTCAGTGGTTGTCGAGTTATAGAGGAACAAACATCCAAACATTCGCATATTTATAATAAAAGTGATTATGAAGTACCTTGCTTTATGTTTACCAAATGCTCGGATACTATCCGTATCTATCTATCTACGGATATCTAAGAAAACTTAGAAGTGTTCGTTGAATGGTGTTGGATGTGGGTGGTTGGAAATGTTGGAAGGTTTAGCCTTTCACTGAAACATTAGATTACTGCAGACTTCAGGTTTACATGGTGTTGTGAGTAATTTAAATTAAAAATTATTTTACCGTCTTTTATTAGTAAGTATTACCAAAATATTTATTTATTATAGACACGAAAAAAAACTCGCACCCTTGCGACGCACGTGACCGAGAAGTTACCGGTGCTGGGGTGAAAAAGTGCTCTACATAGAATGGGAAATTAAAAGTGTCAATTAATTTATAATGAAAAAACCTAAGTAGAATCACAAAATCTCATTTCCGAAAATGATAGACACTTGGCGATAATTCGAGCTTATCAACAACACGACCTGAGCAAGACTTATAATTAAAATAAAACGGCACAATGGCGTAAACCGTTTAAAGAAAACAATTTAATTTCCCGCGAACAATTTAATGTACGGTTGGGGAACCAGATGGAAAATAGTGAAGATAAGAAACCAACGGATTTAGGGCACTAGAGCTTTGTTCTCTATGTAGATACTAATAATAGGTACCTAAGTAAACGCAGCATTATGTAATTGCAAGCTTTATGGGGGATAAGTAATTGATTTGCTACGGTAGGTATAGTTCTCACGGTAGATCTCGGCCGTCGTGAAGTTAGCCGTTTCGATGCGCAATGGAGCTTTTTCGAACTAAATTGTCTTTGCGCATCACAAACGGCTATCTTCACGGAAGCCTAGATCCGCTGTGCGAACTATACCTTACCATCAGATGCCATAAGCTTCATGGACAAACTTATTATGTTTCCAACTTTCTACTTTTGCGAGAATGGCCACCCTGGACTTCCACTGTCGGGACGCTGGTCTATTATATTATCGAGCGAGAGTAGTTGGCTCCATAATCCATATAGTGAGCCCAATGGTGGCACTATCTTACGAATTTGTGGTTCTTGCAATTTTCAATTCTGTAACTTGTCTACTATTACGCGCCTGGTAATATTGAAATAAAAAGACGAAAACCTCAGAGAAGGTTTTATATCGTTTTGTTTGTCGCACACTTCTCGCGAAATGAGATTTTTAAATGAATACGGACTATTTATTTTTAATCAACCTTTTTACTTTAAGGTTGGAGTAAAAATGGTACGCATTTAATTTTGATGTACCTATTGTACAAGTGTCCCTTATTGTGTTACATTACAAGAAATATACATACTAATTAATATTATAAACGCAAAAGTAAGTCAGTCGGTTACGTTTTACAGTTAAACCGCTGAACCAAATTGAATAAAATATTGCACAGAGATAGTTTATAATTTGGTGAAACATAAGGGCAACTTTTTATACTAGATGGCAGTAGCTAGTATAATATTATAATATTCTAGAATAGAAGATTCCGACGTATCTAGTAGTGAAGTAGAATCAATGTCATGTTGCAGCTGTGCATGTGATTCCCCTCTTCCTCATTGAGGGTCGACACTTCCGGTATATGTTAGTTAATTATGTATCGTAGGTATATTACGTACAACGTACGATGTGAATTCCGGATTGTTATAAGTTTAGCATTTACTCGACACTTGAACTTTTGATTTTTAAAGTAGGTAACAGTTGAAATTAGAATGAGCTTCGTAGCGGCACTTCTGACGGTCTCTCACAACTAAACAAAAACTTAGTAATTTGCTAGTTTTTTATAAAAAAACTATGCAATTAAGTAAAAAACTAGTTTTAAGAACTAAATAAATAATTATTACGTATCAAAGTGAAAATTATCTTGAAATACCATCCTGAGATCAAAACTACAACGTGCGCAAAAGTATTACTATTTTCCTTTATTTAATATCAAAGTTCTTTTTAAATTCTGTTTTCACTTTTTGAGAACCAAAAAAAGGGCAAAAACCTTAGTACTTTCTAAACATTTGACTCGTACCTGGAATCTGGATACTGAGTTCTAAATTGGTTTTTGTGACTTAATGCGCCATGATACTTCTTATAATAAAAGCAAATAACATACCTACCAAATATAACTTAAATTTAAAGTTGGTAAAATTTAAAATTTAAACAATGGTTAAATAAAGTTTTGATTGTATGCCACCGCTATAAAGATGCATTCCTAACACAAATGTTCTCGGGAATTTATTAAGAAAGAAACGCAGAAACATAGTTAAAATCCCAGGTTAGCACTCTAGGAAAGTTTTAACATGAGAAGTTTCGTTTATCTTCAGGTCATTATTCATAACCTTCACAGTAGAGTACGAGAACTTTACCGTCATAGATCTCGTTGTCATATTACTGGCAACATTTGTATAAAGTTTTTTACGTTCATACCATGATAATATTATATCCAAGGTCGTAGTATTAAGTACCAATATCTAGGATCTTATATGTAGCTTTAAGGTATGTTACAAGAAATTGTACCTTCATCTTTGAAAATAAATATCTTTTATCTTATTTTTTTTTTATATTTATGGTTTTGGATTTTATGACATTGTTGGTTGTATGGAAGGGCACCAAAAGTGTGGTTTACTTATTGAACAAGTTAATTTCTGAATTCTGTCAAGGAAATTATACATAATATAAACTAAAAGAATACATTTATGATAAAATATTTTAAGAAGCATCTAGACCTCTGGAACCGGAAAAAAAAACTAAAATAACTTAACTTTAATTAGTTATAAAATTCATTTTAAGCTCATTTAAGTGAACTCTGTTCTTTTGAGTATAATTAATAAATTCTTTGAACTGAAATTATTATAGAAAAGACATCAGCTCAGTGCGACAATGGATTTCATCATATCTGTCAGCTCGCACATATCGAACTGTTATTTATTTTTATTTTATCGTATTTTTTTTTCTTTATAAGTAGTAAAAATAGAACCCCACGTGGTGAAACCACATTGAAGATGCCTTAGTTGCATCATTGAAGCTTATCTGATGCTGTGAGCCGATGTATATTTAAGTGGTTCTGTTGTTGTAGGTAATCGATGATCTTTCGTCGTTACTAGTTACTCCAATCATTGACTCTGCTTTTAAATCTGCTTACTTATGTTATCTACTTGACCTTTCACTTGCATAATTTCTTACATTATTCTGAAATTGAATGTATTTATTTACGTATGTTTATCAAATTCAACATTTAGCTTAAATGCGTTAAATATTTGACAGTTTTGGCGTTATTATTTTATTACTAATCACGCATACCATCAGCCCACCCGATGGTAGGTGGTGCGTAGCGATCAAAAATCTCATGCGCCAGTAAGTAGGTTTTACTAAGAAATAAAACTAAATAAATACTTATGTAAATAAATCACTGTTATACCTACTTAAAAAAAACAGAAACACAGCAGTGCAAGCATTACTGCTTGGCGGCAGAATTAGCTATGGTGGTAGTACTCCTCCTGACGAGCTCTACCACAAATAACTCTACTATTCCTTATAAGACTTTCGTCCAGACGTTTTATTATGAGACAGTGCTAACTACCTTCTAATTTTCCTGAGTAAACATGCGCTGTGTTGTACTCCATCTGCCCTGATGATGAGTGGAATTGGACATCTTCTGAGAATACCGAGCTGGGGTCTGGTTGTAGCACCAATTTGAACTCTCTGCAACAAGGAAATATAATAAGTTAGTCCAATTATTCTTCTACTGTAGAGGTTAGCTCGGTTAGTAGGCATAGTGTCTGTAAATATCCAAATATAAAATAAGTTAATCAATCAACGCACAGACAGTCTAATTTAGACCGTAAGTTCTAGAAACCTGAATTTTGGAAAGTGCGTTCCTATGAAAAATAATGTTCTAAGGAAGGAATTTTCCGAAATTAAATTCCTAGAAGAAGCAGCGGCAAGATAAAGTTTTTATAAAAAACTCAGTGCGGATAAAGTCACGGAGCGTTTCACTAGTCTAATGATATTTTGTAACCCGCATTGCAATTTGTTAGTTTTTACTTTATTATGTTTGAAAGTATATATATACTGTGTTATGTTTAAAAGTATATTAAGTAGGTACTTTAAAACATCATTGCCTCTACATTTGCTCAGCTTTTATCGTCGTATAGTGGATAAACGCGTTAAAAACCTTTTCAGATAACAACATTGTAAATGAAAAAATAATGTCTTTTATAGCCTCTTGTACCTATATCGCTGCTTATTTATTTAGTAGATTGCATTCATTACTTAAGTATATTGCTTTTGCCGAAGGATGAAAATAAAAGCTTTACACACGAGCGCTCCGCCTACACATCGTTTAGAATACTAAAAGAACGTACTAAAAGAAGGTAGGTGCCTGTCCCTAATAGCTTTAAGTACCAGTTCAAGAAAACTACAAAGAAAGTAGAACCACACGCGGTCACAATATATCAAAGTAACACCTCTGATTTATTAGCCATTATGGTTCTCTACATTTTAATAGAAGTATGAACACTCCATGCCGCTAAATCATAATTAGCCTTACCTCTACCGGCGTAACTTTGAAGGGGTCTAATGTGAAACAGGAAAACTTCGAAAGTAAGCACCTACCTCACGATCGTGTGTTCATTTTTTTTGGTAATAATAATAGCCTTTTACGGTGCGGTAATAAAAGCAATGAGGCTTTCATGTTCCATTGTTTCGCTAGTTATAGCGCGATACGTTTGTGTTGTGCGCCTTTAATATAGCTTTACTTGTATAAGCTGGGCGATTATAAGACCAAGTTTGCTAACTCGCTCTGATTTCTGAATTATTAGGAAAATAAAGAGTCAAACGTGAAATGTCTTATTAAATTTTCTCACCATAAGTGCAAGTTGTATAAAGTTCAACTATTAGAAATAAATCTAAAAGGCTGAACGTTCAACAACACCTGTTGCTCAACGGTCCAGCCGCTCGCACAAAAAAAAACCATTTATTTGTTTATTATTATTGGTAAATTGAAATTATACAAAACTCAAATTTCAAAACTCAAAAATCGAATTTGATTTTTGTAAAATGCCACTTAAATTTTTCCTAAGTATGAGTGAACAACAGCTGGATCGCTGGATCGCAGATTTTCAAAGTATGTGAGTTACAGAGGAATGTTGCATTTAGTTTTGAATTGAGCTCAATTGAATAAGTAGGTGCGGTAGGCACTATAATATTAATGTAAGTAATTAAAAACCTTTTATACTTAACCTTTTTATGTTTCTAGTAAGAAAACAGTAAACGACAGTCAAAAAGTACTGACTGGTTTTAGGAATTCTACAAAAATGCTGAATGAAATAATGAATACTACCTATTCAAAATTCGAAATGGTTAAACGGGCAAAATTATAAATACCGTTCGCTGCTAAAGGTTATTTGAAAATAAATTTATAAAAATTGACATTTCTTTTGCAAATTCTGCAAGGAATCTTGGAACCCTCTTCAATCGCTTCTATTTTTGCAAAGTCTACAATTTCCCATGACAGGGGAATCGTATTGTATTGTGAGATCTCACTATTGAATGCGGAATGGGACCAAACAAAGTTACCTGCACTCAGTGTTCGTGCAACGCTTCAGCGATTTTATTCCAAAAAGATTTATTACCTACTTGAATGGACATTATTATTCTCTACAAATAACCAAATCTATTTTCTACGATAGAACTGTGTAGAGTCATAGATATAAAATGTTAACATACGTGTGGATTCAAGCAACTTCTGGTACATCTATTCCAGGAAACATTACAGTACCTAATGTAAATTATAAGTAAAATATAAAGGTTATCTCAAGATAACTACGATTTTCTGCAAATAGTGCTTTATCCGATTAGAAAAGAACTGTTATAAGTTTAAGGCCAGGGTGTGTTTGTTTGGTTATATCCTCACCTAACTATTATTTTCACGGCAGAACAGTAGGTATAATTATGCTATGATTAGGTATACTTACAGAAAATAAGACTTATCTTATCAGGCTTTCCTAATTAAAGTATACAGTAAGAACTAATGTAGGTACCCTAACTAGGCACTAAGTACACATGAACAAGCTCAAGTTTGTAATAACAATATCAAGGCTCAACGGTCGAATAAATAGTCATGAATGTGTGCTAAAGAGTAACTACATGAAAGACGTAGCAAAGTTTTAGTGGAGCCCTAAATGTTACTGGAACGATACATATCATGGTTTCAGACATGATATTAACTTAGAGATTGAGCTTATTAGCCAGTGACAAGGACTTTGTTATTCATGTGAGTGACCAAAGGACGGAGTTCATAATGCCGCTAATTAAGGTGGGCATTTTTTTATCAACGGCTGATTTCATATATTTTCCAAAATAGTTCCGAAATGATAGAATTAATGAATGAAAAAATGAATAGATTTAAATTCTGAATAAAATATATTTATGTCATCTAAAACTCTGTGATCAGTTGATGTCGGCCGTTCGATTCCGTTCGACATTTGGCTGCATCGAAATAAATTCTAATTTATTATTTGTACCAGTTTTATTTGAGGTTCAGCAGGTTTTGTACAATAAAACTTACACAAAAAAAACCTTGTAGAAAATGTAAGGGAAGACGGCCGTCATAATGTACGATTTCGTCCGTCGTAGTTTGATAACTTTACAGCCAAGGCTGATAGTTTGATATGCTCTTTAAAGTTTGAAGTCGTGCTTGACGACCTCTGCGGCAGTGCGGCGGTTATGAAGCAAGAGGTTGGGGTTCGATTCTTATTATAATATTATGTATTTCGGGTCTGGGTGTACCTAATACCTATATTCAAGAACCAGTGAGTGTGAATCAACCATCGATTTGATAAAATTAGTCTGCGAGTAAGTATAAAAAACTGACAAAAATCTATGCTTGAGTATCGTTTTGAGCTTGATTTTCGTTCTTGAATACCTTGAATGTGTGACACCACTTGACACACACATTGATAACCACCACAATTCTTGAAGTGTGCTTTGGCGTGATGATGATGATGGCGTGAAAACTACATGTCGCTGAAGTAACATAGGTCACTTAGCGATATTTTTTAAAAGCGATCCTTTATGGAGGTAAGTATTTGTAAGTAAACCTCCAAAAATCTTTTTGAATTCAACCTTTTTATTGACACCTTTTCAATCACGACTAGCCGAAGTAGGGTAGGTAAGTCATATTACCACACGGTTATTGCCTTTACCTATGTTAAAACACCTTTTCACAACAAATAATTGATAGCTAACGTAATTTAGCATCCATTGTTAGGTAACCGGGCTTCTAACTTGATTAACGAATTAATTACCTGAATAATTCCATTGGAGCTCGTGGACTTAACAAGGTTTGCTTATGTTTATTGGAAATTAGTGGAATTCTCCGCGACTCCAAACAAATAACACTCAACTAAATCATTCAATAATCAGTACAAGGTTGAATTTGAGAAAACCCGGTCAGGAAGATAAGAATCCTTCACAGGTCTTTTCTTAGCCAACGCAAAAAAAAAGGTCTCAAATGGCATTTCAAGTACTCACAAGAGTTTGCATAGGTACTACCTTTGAGACCTTGTTTGCTAAGATAATTTTGAATACCCTGACTGCTCATTTAAATATGAAACAGTGAGTAGTAAGATATTTTGAACACCTTGGCTGCTTACAACAATATGATGAATCGAACTGCGTATATCAAATTGCTTTTATGTTTTTCAGATCATTTTGACTACTCTAGACGCTCTCATATCAATTTGACGCTATGAATGAATTAACTATTGAATGATTTATTCGCAGAATAAGGGTGTATAAAATTAAGTACTTATAATAAAGTATCAGTCCCACAAATTCAACTGTATTAGTACTTAGTTGACTGTATTACGTAGCTGACTGTATTAACTTAATATTTTGTGAGAAAAAGAGCCGCAGTTTAGCCTTCATCATCATCATGACAGTCTTCTAATGTTCCCACTGTGGGGACACTGGCCTACTCTCGGGTGAGAGTGATTGGGTCTTCCACCACGCGGACCCAATGCGGGTTGGTGGATGGCACATGTCATTCGAATTTTTAGTTCTTGGACATGCCGGTTTCCTCACGATGTTTTCCTTCACCGTATGAGAGCATTGGCATTGCGCACTTAAATTTTTCGAACAGAAAAATCCATTGGTGCACGACCGGGTTTGAACCCACGACCTTAGGATCGGAAGGCGGGGTCACTACCACTAGACCACCGGTGCTCTCAGACCACCGGTGCTCTCACCTTAACCACACACAGTAAGCCTTTTTCACTTTAATTCGGTTGAAGTAACTATAGTAGGTACGAATCTAGAAATATAAAAACACCTTACAGTGAAAATCTAACTCACACCTCTCGCTTCATTTAGCCGCGTGTCCAAGGTCCCAGCGTCATCGAAATGCATGTCGATCTCAACTTATTTAGATATAAATCATTTCTCAAATACACAGCACCCCATACTAACCTCCGAAGTACAGTCAGTACAGTCTTGATTGAAACAAATACTAAATTTCTGGCGCTTCGGCGGCCGCTGCCGCGGCACGCTCGCTACGCTCGCTGGTCTCGCGTGTAGTTTTTCACTAAACTAACATAACCTAAACAGCTGATTTCGATCTAATGAATAAGTGACATCCGCCAGAAGTTCTGTAGATCCAGAGATTACCCCTTACAACGTCACAAACTCACAAACGCTACTTCTTTATAATATTAGTATAGATATGTACATAGGTTGGTAAAGTTTTTAAATCACAGAACTAATGCGGAGAAATTACCAGAAGTTCTGTCATCAGATTACTCAACAAAACAGGTGGGAATAGTAGAGATACTACAAAACTAATGGGGAAAAAATCCCAGTAGTTCTGTCAACAGAACAGGTGGAAACGATTTCGACACGGTCTATACTCATGAGAACGACAAACGATAACTGAGCACTAATTTTTTAGTAGTTTAGTCTAAGTTGGTGATAACTTAGTTCAGAGACTTGTTGACAAACCCAATAATCGTGGCATTTTTCGTGGTTAAAAAAAAACTGAACTTTTTTGCTTTCAAAAGTATACATATCTGTGAGTCGTTCGTCAACTCACACCATAAATCTTGTCCCAACTGGTGTGAGTTGAAGAATCGTAAATAAGCTATACTCCTCGTTCTGCAACTCACACCACTTTTACGTGAATTTTAGTACAGTCAACTAAAAGAAGTGTTAGTAAAATAATAGACAAAAGGCATACTTATTATACGTGCCTTCAGAGCAATAACTCTATTGTCACGATAATTATTTCGTTTTAGCTCCGTACGGTTACGACCCTGTTTAAGTCCATCCTTATTTCGTAAGACGTGGTTGCAGCAAGTTATTAGCGAGGCAATTTCGAGGAGCCATAACTCATTTCTCGCAAACAGGCCAGTGCTGGCTGATAACGGTCAGTTTCAGTTTTTTTACATATTGTGGTAAAATTCTGAAGTAAATCGAAAACTTTATCTGGTCAATTATTAGTTATCATTGTTGAAAATTGTGACGGGTGGCGTAATAATAGAATATACGAGCGCGGACGCCCCTTAACGGTTAGAGGGTTGGAGATTTTTAACATGTAATAAAAAAACTGGTTTCTATATAGATACAAATTTTGCTTATTTTGGGGCTAGATGGCGCTGTCTGCCAATTTATTTTCTATTTATTTTCATCTCAGCGTTCAGATGCCTCTTCTTCTGTTTCAGAGGGCTCGTTTAAGCTGTCGGTCCTGGCAATAACAGTGCTTGAAATTTTAGGTGGTCAAGGAATAACTGAGTTTTACTTATCTTTTACAGTACAGAACCCTCCAGAAGCTAGTCTCGCTGGCGTTTGTCTGTTTTATTTTTAATTTATTGGAAAAATTGATGCTAAAGAAATCGACGCGACGGCAGCAAAATGGTTGTTCTTTGATGGTTTTGCTGTAGAATGATTGGTTTTAGCGTAAGCTCCAAAGTGGATTGTTGTTCGTGCTTCGTCTTTGATTACTATCTTTTGGTTATTATTATTTTTTCTCAACGCTTTTTTTGTAGTAGTACCTCTCATAGAATTCCAGTACGAACGATCTTGCGACATCCTGCTACCGCTACAATGTCATCTGTCCATCGAGTGGGGGGGCCGTACTACACTTCGTTTTCCAGTTTATGGTCGCCATTCAAAACCTTTATTTTTAATAAATATTAATATTAGTAAAACAATGATTTGTGACAGGTGAGAAATTATTAAGGACAGAATTGTTACTTATGGCAATCATTACAGTACATACAAGCATTTCTTAGCTTTTTGTCAGCAGGTCAAAGTAACTTTTTGTAGGTCAATCCTGGTTTTTACGGGAACAAGTAATTTATTTTAATTCTTTCCGCGTCCGCCCAAATCTCATCTTTTATTGCGCGTATTTCAGATTTAACAAAAGCCCCAAGATACAAACTTACACGTTAGCTAATTTAAATATAAATACCTACTTATGGTGGTTTATTATTTATTATTATGGATCACCAACAAAAGATACACAGGCATACACATTTTTAATTTACTACTCAGGTCAGGTGCTCTCTCAATTAAAGGTGACCACATCATGCACAATGCACGAGCACACCTGACAGTGGTCAGGTGAGCCGTATATGTACTTGTGTTGTTCTTATTCCAATGTCTTTGCAGTCGTCACTTAAAAAAAGGTATCTCCTAAGTTGCCACCCTGACACAGTAACTATAAAAATCTGTTATTTCATCGGCTTTCCCCACTTTCCGGTCAGTTGTAAAGTATTTTCCCATCCTTGGCTTCAGCGGTCTCGAGTGAGGTAATTGCTGGTGAGTGGCGACGTCTCGGAAGCCACACGTGTACGTCATCTTAACAAGACCTAATCCTTATGCTTTAGTAGTTAGTGTTTGACGAGCTATCTGAAAGCTCGTCAAACGCCAACTTCTAAGTAAGTTCGTACGACCCAGTGGCTAGCTCTAGTGGCGGAGTTAATGGGCCGTCTGAAAGCCTCAGTCATCGCCTTGCGAGATTGATAAAGCTGGGGCTGATAGAACCCATCGAAGTACTGACACAGAATTATTTGTTACGACTAAGTCAGCTCTCTAATAGCGCCTATAAGGGTTGGATAATTGTAGTCAAGCCGTTTGTTTATGAGCATGTGCATAGGCCCATAAGCCCCCATGTAACGATGCACGCCAGCCTGGGGCTGGAAGCTAATCTGGCGCTTCCAATGGATTACTGTTTCACGGCTAATTAGCATGACTCATGCGTCTGCAAATAATGTCTAATTAAGAGCAGTTGAACTGTTACGGAGTATCTACAAATCCGCATTGGATTCGCTTGGTGGATTGTCCACGACATGGACTAGCGACTATTACGAGGACCGACAACTTAAGGTCTTCTGTGGCGGTTACCCATCCAAAAGATGACTGCTCGGAACGACCACTAATGGCAGTTTTTAATTTAACAATTTCTTTCTGGCCCTTTTAGATAGCCTTTTTTTGCTACCTTTTTTAGATACCTTTTTCCTTTTTTGGATCTTGTAGATAAAAGTGAAAAGTAAAAAGTTTAGAAATACCTTTTTCTTTTTTTGAATCTACAAGATCCTACATATCCACCTAGATCAGACATTTTCTAAGTAATCGAAGCCTTCAGCACAGGCAGGCTAACAAATTAATTGAACAAGTTGTAGCATTCGAATGTAATGTAACCCGTCTCGTCCGAATCTAATGCCTTTGGTCAGTCCCGTAATCGGCTACATTCACAGATAAAGCCGGTTTTTTTATTCCGGTTCCGGGATTATATACCGTGCCAGAAGTTACCTTTCTATGCCATGGTATTATTTACCACTGTTCTATTGATTTCACGGAAATAGTTTATCGACAGTCACACACTTAGCTGCCCTGACTCTAACACATCGCATTATAGGTTAAGTACAGCTAACTTCACGTGGTCTAATAAGTGAATTGTCCTACTGGTTGCACCTACAAAAAAATCTCCTAGAGTAGTTTTTTCATTTTTATTTATTAGAAAACAGTATCTAATTCTAAAGAACGTACTACAAGGATACAAGTATTTATTTGACCTTCCTTTTTTTTTATACAACTGAAGTGGCAACTAAGCGTACGGCCTACCGCAGCCTATGGACGCTTGCAATACCAGAGGTATCACTCGCGGGTTGCCACCTTGAGGCATAGATCGAAAGCCTCATGTGCCAGTAATTTCAACGGAAACCATACCCTTCACACCGGAACACAGCAATGCGAGCATAACTGCTTTGCAGCAGAAATAGGTATGGTGGTAGTACTTCCCCGGACGTGTTCTATCACAAAGAACTACTACTCTCTTCCTAAAAATAAAGCTGTAAAACATGCTTTCTTCGTTACAGTTTCTTTGGTTAGTTCTGTAACACGGTTAGGCGGTCAGCCCCCCCCCCCCCCCACTAGTTACAACTTTGTCTATTTGTCCCATTGATTGATGAAACTATTCGACTCGGATTAGTTTATCTAGAACATTGATGAGTAATCGTTATTGTAAAAAGTTTGTGCTGTCTTGTTAGCTACCAAGTATAATTTTTCTCTGTGATTAAATTAAATAACTCTTTGCAGAATGCATATTTTTATATCTGTGGTATTGTGTAGCTGGGGCGATTTCCATTTCCTATGTCTAAATCAAAAAGCATTGAGTACTATGATACTTTGATCAAGATATTTTAAACACTTTGATTCCTTTGATCGTGCTCTAACTACTTTGATATATTTATTATTTATTATTATGCTGACAGCAACTGAGAGATAAGGAGCTTTAAGCGCTTTAAGCATTCTATGACTTACAAGGCATGGAATTATTATGTGTTTACTTAAAAATTCCTTGGCATAAGTATTAAAGTACTCTGTGGCATAAAAAACTCTGTCACTAGAGTTGGCCACTGACTCATACGAACTTACTTACTTTACTAGTAGGGTAGATGTACGGGTTAATAATATTGCGTTCCTGACTGTATCTTTTCTGTCAGACATTACGGATTTACGACATTCATGAACAAAGACATTTAGAAAATCAGTCATTTTTTGAAAAGGTTAATATAGATTTATTCAATACGAGAGTATTACTATCGTATTACTACTTATATAAAAATCAGTCCAAACCGACCGGAAACAAGTGAGTTGTTAAAGGTATTCTGTGGTATTCTGTGAATAAGCCTCAGATAGATGCTCTACACCCAAGAGAATAAATTGACACACAGAGTAAATTTATATAGAATTTATGCACTACGTTTACTCTACAGCTTAAACGTAGTGCTTACATTCTCTTGGCTACAGCTCTACACGTACCCCACGTACTTTAGATTCTCTTGGGTTTTAATTTTTTTACAAAATGAAATTAACTTAAAAACATAAAACCATAAAATGTAAAAAAAACTCCAGAAAATAAAGCATATTCTGCTTAAAAAAATTATCATGAAATAATAATGAATACAGTACACATATCCAGGTCTAAAAGGGTCTAAATGTACGCATTTAAAGTAATGGAATACCAGAGCTATCTACAGTTACCAGAGGCTTACTTGAAGTATTTATTTACCATCATATTACTTATTTATTTAGCTATCTGAATCTACCACAAAATGCAGTGTAGACCTTGCAATAACGATCCCAATGGTATAGAAGAAAATCAAGATGATGAGTATCTCAGAGAACTTCAAAGAAAGGAACTCGCCCTTGAACTAAAAGAAAAAGAGTTATTAAAAAGAGACAAGGTACTGCAGCGGGAAATATATAAGTTTAACAAACGAAAGAAAAACAGAGCGAAAGCTGATTTACACGCAGCCGCGAAATTAAAGGATGCCCGTAAAAAACTACTACTCACAGTCGATGCCAAAGAAAAACACCATAAATGCGATAAGCACAACTGCAAAAATGTTAACAGAAAACACAAGCGAGATGCAAACTCCAAGCATAGGAGAAAAAAGGATGAAAATGTGAAACGAAATAAATGTAGCGCGCTTCAGTATTTTAACGACCTACTTTACAAAACGAGCGAATGTTTCCTTAAAAAAAGGCGGTCTTCAAAAGAACCGGACTCGTACCTGAGAAAGATATTTGACCGACCCTGTAAATATCTGAACATGAACACAGGTGGAGGCTATCAGGGTAAGGATAGACAAGAGTCTACTCGGGAAAGCTACTGGGACAGGGAGGCAGGTGATTGCAGCTTGATGTACATGAGAAGACCACCTCAAAGATGGCTGCAGTGCTATCCCTCGTACTTTGAGGCCAAGCAGCACTGCAGAAGTTTAAAAAAGTTGTTAATTTTCTTCGCCGGGTTCCTGTTTTGGTCACCTTGTCTGCTCTGCTTGGAGTTTTGTATTTGCTGTTTCTGTACGCGATGTAATGAATATTAGTTATTGGTTTAAGTTTATATGGTTTTATTTCTTTTTCCTTTAATAATCGGTACTTTTCTTTTGCTTTTTTTTGTTCCCTCCTTTTAAACTTTGTAAATTCAAAGACCATATAGTTTAGTTAGGTTTCAGAAAGATGCCGTCGCGTTGTTGTACAATAAATTTTACTTCTCATTTTTGTTCACTCGATAGTATATTTTCTAGAACGACAATGAGTTCTATTTATAACCCTTTCGGAATGGTAGGCCTGCTGTTTCAAGTTTTACCGAATCGCAGTAGGTAATTTTATAGTATATCTCACTGATTTCATTTGATCTAATACTAAGTAGGTATATACTTTAGAGTTTTGTACTTAGGTACAAAACTCGTTCCAGTAACTGCAAGTACATACTTTACTAGATTGTGTTGTTAGAGTTGGAAAGTATGAAAGGTTTTGAGCATCAAAATCTAAACCCTTCACATTTTTGCGGCAAAATGAGACCGTCCTTGAGACATCTATTTATCTTCACGCCCCAAACGCGGGTACTTACGCAAAGCCGCATCGAAGCATGAAATTGGAGCCATCTCGGCGGTTAGTTCAAAGTATTCAAACACACAGGGAGGTGTTTAAATTACGCTTCACAGGTTACATCAAAGAGATTAGAACGAGGTAGAGTCGTGGAATAACTAGCAGTAAGTATGTGTAAGTAACTAGTGAAACATCACGCGACTTTACCCGCGCTGTTTTCTTTTTCATGCAAACTTCTTTCTCACGCTGTGTAGGAGTTCTTTACCTAATGCATAAGTGTGTGGACACTAAGACAATTTCAGGTCTCTAAATGTAGCGCCACATCTGCGGAGCGTACCGCGCGGATCGGTTACCTTTGACACATCAGTTAATGTCATACCAACGGAATATTGCGACCGAAGCTTCAGCCGCTGAACAACCCGCGCGGTACGCTCCACAAATGTGGCGCTACACTAAAGCTTACCGTTTAGGCTTGTACTGATTAACAATCAGTCATGCAATGCACAGCGTTCTTATACATTTAGATGTGAAACATTCTTAGGTAGAGTAGATCGTGCAACTGTTTCAACTAGGTTCTTTCATGTCCGTTTGTCCCCAGCGACCAATAACGACTACCGAAGCGCCTGTCCCTCGGATAATGATGGCATTTGAATAAATTTTCGCTTGACCTTGCCCACGCACCACGGGTAGGTTGTAACGGTTATGTAATGTAAGTATATTTTTATTAAAAGTAGGTAACCTCAATTATATTATTATGTCAAGAATATTTCAGCTATAGAAATCTTTGACTTTGATTTTTTTAATAAACATAATGTTGAGAAATACTGACAGGCACTACGCATATGTGTGAGCCGAAAAGTCGATTCGAAAAAAATAATCTTGATAACAAAATATTGTTTACTTCCTAATTAGATGTTTTCTGTACAACAAACGCAAAAAAATACCTAAGATTATGAGTATTTGTGGGTATAATACTAACAAAATTAAACAACATGTTAGATACTGGTTCTAAAATAATTTATTCTGAAACCAGCAAAATACCTGTAAGAATTTCCTTGATTCCGGACCGCATAATCATAAGAATTATTTTATAATCTGCTGTAACTCTAGAGGTTGTCGTTCGTATCGTGCGCAAGTTAGTTCCACGAGATTTATTTTTTAATTTCACCCCAAAGATGTGATACCTTCCATCATAGGTAGTTGCAACCTACCCCAGTATTCCCTTACCAAAAGTTTCAGTTAAAAAACTCGTGGTTGGTTTTAACTCAAAAAATAAATATTAAGTCGGTATTATACCCTATTAAGTAGTTCCTAACCGTCTTGTTACAAAATATAGTAATAATAGGGTGTTCCGTGTCGTTAGGAGTAGTGGTACAAAATATTAAAAAAAATATCCCAGTACCAACTACTTCAAGTCTATTGCCAATAACGTGATGTTCAAGTTAAAAAATTAAAAGTTTTCAAAACATCAAAAGAAAAAATATAATTTCAACATTAGTAGAAGCACGCAGAGGACATAATCTCAAAGCTCAGGGATTTATGTAGGTACTATTAAAATTTTAATAAAGAATGAGATTCACCCGAACGATTATTCAAATAAACTTCCATAATGAGCTTCGTTCGCTTTTTTTTGGATTATTCAAATTACTAGCAAGAGCAAGTTTCGTTTTCTCTCACTTTGTTCATTATTTTTTAGCTTAGAATTTCTTATTATTCTTACCATATAAATTCATGTTTGTTGCTTGTTTACCTATCTAATTGTATATTTACTTACGCTGTTGGTATATTTAAAAGCTCTGATTTTTTTTCTCCGTCAGGGTTCAGTACTAAGGTGACCGACAAAAATCAGAAAACATAAAAAATGGAAAATTATATATTTATATAATTATTTTTGTAAAATAACTAATTCAGTATATTCTGTATCTAAAATTAAGTCGATTTCTGTTATCCCTAGATTATAATATTTTGTTACATTCGCAGAAAAATATTACCAACGTAATGTAAATACTCCTGCAAAATGTTTACCTACTCCAATATCGAGGATTGAGTGGTGGTCCGAAAGTAGAAGTTTGTGATGTTCATAATTTGATCCCAACGATTTATTGCTACTGGCGTAAAGCTAAGCTTAGCTTTTTTTATGTCATAAGGTGACAAACAAGCAGACGAGCCGCCTGATGGAAAGCGGTCATCGTCGCCTATAGACAAGTAGACAACTGCAACACTATGTTAGGTGTTACAGAAGCGTTGCCTACCTGTTAGGAAGCCCTTAACTTTCCTCTTAAATACGCCCATATTAAAACCTAGTAAAAAATAAATATAATGAGCTAAATCTTCTACATAAAAGTTAATTGCTGTGCGTTAGTCACGCTAAAACTCGACAACGGCTAAACCGATTTGGCTAATTTTGGTCTTGAAATGTTTGTTTAAACGGTGGGAAAATATATAGGGTATAAAAATTGCTAAAAAAAATAACGCGAGTGAAACCGCGCCGGGTCTACTAGATTTTGATCTTGAAATGTTTGTAGAAGTCAATTTATAGAAATATTGCGAAATAAAATAACGCGAGTGAAACCGCGCCGGGTCAGCTAGTACTATTATAAAATCGGTGTGTGACTGACTGAAACAGACAGCTGAAACGGTAATCCTAACGGACCTGAAAGGTGTGTTCGTTTTTATGTGCACTCAAAATAAAAATCTATCTATGTATTGTATTGTATTAAATATATATCAGTCATCTAGTACCCATAATACAGCTCTGTTTAACAGCAGCTTACTTTGGGCTAGATGATGCCGTGTGGATTGTCCAGCATTATTTAAAAAATATTTATTTAAAAAAAAAATATAAATACATCAATAAATCATTTCATAGCAAATCTTTAAAATACAAATCAACCTTCGCAAATCAACATTCTTAGAAGTTGCCCGTAGAAGTTAGCAAAAAAAAAATCAGAGCGATGAAGTACCTGGGAGGTACCACTAGTTAATAATTCACAAACCTTACAGACATGAATTGAATTCACAATAACTTTTATTTTTGTGAATGATGTGGTCATCTCTAATTGAGAGAGCACCTGACCTGAGTACCTCTGTAATTAAAAAAGTGTATGCCTGTGTATCTTTCGTTGGTGATCCATAATAATAAAATAATAAAATAATGACATGTCTGTGTTGTTATAATTATGATCTAATAATAAATATGATATGATATTCAACTAAATAAAAGCTCCAGAGTTCTGGTGAAACATGAATTTCGAAAGCGCCTCCTTTTCAGACCTATAAATTGAATGGGCATTACTGCAAATTGGCATGTAAACAAATAAAAGCAGCTTTGCCCGCTACAGACAGTTTAGAAGCAAAGTTAAATGGCCGCTCTCAGCCCCTGTCTTTAATTACGGTGACAGAAGTTAATAAGTCGAGAAATTAAACAAAAGTGAGCTATCATTTAAACGTGGACAAAAAGCCGGGGACTACTTGTAATAATTTTGTTTGCATTCACTGTGTCTTTTGTGAGCCTATTTCTAGAGCCTGAGCTCACTTTGTGGTACATCCTTTAATGTATCTTTATACTTTTTGTTGTAGGTAGCTGTTCTAAGGAGCACACAATTTGTAGGTATAAGGAAAACTAACCTTTTCGGGCCTTATTCCAAAAAGCAAACTAAGCCAGGTTTATCGAGAGTCTAAGTTTAACTCGACCCATTCTATTACGTTATTTAAAATCGTTTAATGTTGAAATCCTGGGGGTTATAGATTTTTTTTTAATGAGATCGTAAGAGTGTTTTTTTTGTGTATGCTCGATGTCTCCATTAACGGGGACACGGTTAATGGGGACATCGGGACAGTGGGATTTTAATAAAATGATTAAAAAACATGCCCGTTGTCCCCATTGTCAATAATATGTTAATGGGGACAGTAACTTTTAAATAAAATAATAATAAATTACTCCCGTTGTCCCCATTATCTGTGCAATATTATAATAACCGCCGGTTTGTAATTTTTAAATAAGTTACTTACGAAAAAAAACTATTACACAGTTTTTAAAGCACGAAAACGAAACGAGGCAGGCACATAACATTCAACTCACAGTATCATATGTATGAACGCTGACAATACTGTAAAATAATGCAATTTCTATTCGGTAGCCATTCGCCGAATCAATATAATTTGAGTGGCTTTGAATAGCAGTAAAGGTTTAGCACGGCACGTTTGTGCCCCGCAGTTGGCCGTTCTGCGACCGCAGTCGCATGACGGGGCGACATTATGCGATCATCGGTATTCGCTATGAGCCTGCGATTGCAACGCTCGATCGTAATCGACTTAAAATAGCGTTTGGCTGCTTCCACAAGAGTGCTAATGACGCGACATGCCGCTGCAAATGCATCCAAAAATTTTGCAACTGATGATTACGATGATGCTGATGCGTTTATTTTGCGAAGCTTTTGCGTTAGCATTGTAGTTCTATAAGCCGACAAAGTCACGCCACTACATACCATGTGCAGAAACAAAATTGTCATTTATAAGAACCTATGTTCCGATATAATATATGAGTGTCTATACACACTACATACCCACTGAATTTCGACATTCCTAAAGGATGTTTGTACAAGCACAAATAGGAACAATAACAACGATTTGAAGCTCTATCGCCAAATGCCAGAGTTCTTTTTAGCATGGTCAGAGTAACTTAAGGTTTTTGCTCTCATTTACACGACACAGTTCGATGTTTTCCCAGAACAGATGGAATGGAATATAGATTGGTTGATTAATCCTTTGTCTGTAAAAGGCTTCCTAAAACTAATAAACATTATTATTGTACAGAATTTGTGGATATAGACGTAGACTACTTGACTGAAATACTTTTTTCAAGCTTAAATCATACTGACATTAAAAGTGGAAAGTTTGATTGTTTGTAAGTTTGTGGGAGTATCACACCAGAACGGCTGAACGGATCTGTGTAAAATTTGGCACACACATAGATTATAGTCTTGAATAGCACATATACGTTCACGTGAGATAAATAACTGGGGCGCAGGTAGTATGGTTATAAAAAACCCCGTAACTAAACGATAGATAGATGTAGCGAAACGATATCACAAGGAATACAGGTTATATCTAAATACCTCTTTATATAATTTCTGGTTCTGTCACCAAAGTTCACCAAACTAATAGGTTGCAATCAATAATATCTTTTAGCGTGACTTTTCATGTCGCCATAACACGCACGACATCTTGAAGTTTCTTTGAATTGGCTACAATCAATTTCAGAGTTGTGTTTGAAACATTTTATTATTTTGTTGATGTCGTGTTGTTCAAGTTCAATCATTTATTTGCTAGAATACATACAATAATTTTACATACTAGGATCTTAAAACTATGCTAGTTAATGTATTCAGCCTGCATGCAAGCGTGCAAATATTAATCTGTCATTTTACCTAATCATTACTTAATTATAATTCCAAAATTCTTTACTTATATATAAATCATGTCAAAAAGAATTATTAATAATTAAAATTACATCAACACTAAAAAAATAATAATAATAAACATTAAATTCATAGAACATATCCACTTAGTCAAATTTAGTACTCAAGAAATCAGCAACAGTATAAAAACATTTGTCTTGGAGCCATAGCTCTTTGACTGAGGTTTGATTTTGCACTATTCGCTGAATAAATCGTAGTTATCTGAGAGTAAACTGATATACTATCTAAAGGTTGCTTGGAAAAAATCGCTCCCAGCAATAAAGCCGCCCATTGTACCTCGCTTTATTAAATTGTGTATCAGTGTCATTTTAAATATGTCCTTGTGTGTTGTACACTAAAGAGTTTTCTATTCTATTCTATTCTATATTACTTGTATTTGACATTCTTTATTCCCCGAACAGTTATTCTGAAGTTGGTAGAATATAAGTTATTTCATCCACTGTAATATTAATAAGCAAATAGAAAATAGCTCTTGTCTGTTACGTTTTCACTCGTATCTTGCACCCGATCTCTGTAGATATAGGCAATATTATGTAGAACAAAGCTATGGACGGCAGCTAGCAACAACAACTTCTTTGAGTTAGATAGTTGATCTGATGCTACTACTAAATAACTTGAATAACAATAGAATAACCTTCTCAAAAACATTTCCATCAATATCTGTTTAGGACGGAGCTCAAACGAATAGAATCATTACGCTGTTAACAGTGGGGATTGGCAGCATCCTCGAAAGTTTATCAATTGATTGTGGAGTGACCCTATTTCGTAACGACGGACGTCAATGAACGCTCCCGCCGCTGGTTATATAACATGTAGTGCCACCCGCGACTTCACTCGCGTTTAAAGTATCCTGGATTAAAATTATCCTTTTTTTTGGCCAAGCAAGCGAAGCGTCTCAGTTTCGAGATTGGCCGGTCAGTGTGTGTTCTCGCCTACAGGTCGCATTTTTCAACTAATATGGTTGAAACTTGGTGTACAGGTTCTATGACTTTATAGAAGTTGATTGTCGTCGGGGATTTTGACAGGGGGTGTACTGTCTCTAAAAAGGGTATAAAGGGGGCTACTAGATATTTCCGTCTAATGTGATTTGATTTCGATGATTTATATTTTATTTGAAAGGTAAGTATTAACTTTATGTTTGTCTGATATTTGGTGAAGATCTGATGAGGATCTCCTCATCAGAACTTTAGTATACACCGTGATGAGCAAAATAGTTCCTTAAAATGCAGTATGTTGCTCTCTTTCAAAGCTCACTTTACATGTTTGTGCTTGCGAGGTCTACTGTTCGGAGAACTGCTAGTTTATTTATTTCAACAAATGACAAGACGAACAAGTCTCTCTTGATTCGCACCTCGCTTAGCAGTTGCAGTTTCACCCAAAGCTTTGTTAAATTATGCGTGACACTGCACAGCTCTCGTCACTCAGAGACGTAGCTTTTAAGTATCTTTCACACAGTAATTTCACTTGCTACAGTTCCACCAGGCAATATGTGTAAATACAGCTTAATCTATTTATATACAAAATTTCGTCGAAATCCGTTCAGCTGTTACGTGGTGAATGAGTAACAAATGTTCAGACATACAAAAGATAAGATATTTATTTAATTCTTTATTGCACAATAAACAAAAATTGTACAAAGGGAGGACTTAATGCTATGCAGCATTTTCTACCAGTCATCCATATCTGGTGAAAAAGTAGAGGTTGGCGTGCTTAAAACTAAGTTACATAAAAACTAACATGGAAAAACTAAAAATACTCAAATACCTATAAAAAAAAATAACTTAGAATTATATAACAATAACAAATTAACTAACTTATCAATCTAAATATGACTCTAAAATGAACCTACGTAAACCTATAAAACTATTTTATATTTAATATATTACATATAATTATAATACCTACTATACCTACATACATAGAAAAAAAAAATATATATATACATATATTATATATATATATTATATATCTAAAATACTATAATATATAATTGTAGTTGGGAAGAGAGGCAAATAAAAGTTAGTTTGAAAGGTTAAAATAGTAATCATGAACAAGATGTTTAAAGGTGAGTTTAGTTGAAGTCTGTTTGATATTCAGAGGAAGAGCATTCCACAGACCCACTGCCACCACCTCAAAGGAGTTGCCACGGAAACCAGAGTAATGTAACGGAGTAGCTAATCGGAGTGCATTTGTAGACCTTAAGTTACGATCGTGAGTGTCAGCTAAGTACGTGAATTTTGATTTCAGGTACTGGGGGGAATTAGGGTCTTTCAGAATGGAAAAGAGGAGACACACAATTCGTAAATTCCTTCTTTCCCTTATTGAAAGCCACTTCAATTTTCGACGGTATTCGGACACGTGATCGTACTTGCGTAGGCCATAAATGAATCGAATACAAGAGTTTAGCAAGCGATCCAACTTGTTCAGATGATCTGCCGATAGATCTAGGTAAACTACGTCCGCGTAGTCAATAATTGGTATTAAGAGTGAATTTACTAAAGAAATTTTAGTTTTCTCAGGGAGAAAATTTTTAAAACGTAAAATAGAATGAAGACATGCAAAAAATTTACGAGAAACCTCTTTTACCTGCGCTGACCAATTCAAATTCACATCCAGCAGAATGCCAAGATCTTTCTCGACAGGTAGGAAAGGGATATCGATAGCATTATAACGCAAGGAAGGGAGAGTTGAGATATCTAATTTGGCAAGTTGGCGGGAACCCCCAATGATAGTAGCCTGACATTTACTAGGATTGACCTGAATTCCATAGTTAGCTGACCAAGATTGAAGCAGAAGAAGGTCATCATTAAGAGCGTTAATGGAATCAGTTATGCGATCGACTTCGACGTGGCGGTATAGCTGTAAGTCATCAGCATAAAAATGATAATGACAATTTAATTTAGATGAAAGCATGTTTATAAATAAGGAGAATAATAATGGAGATAATATGCCACCTTGAGGGACCCCAGCATCCAATCCGCACCAGTCTGAGAAAGACTGACGGTTGCGAACTGATTGACGGCGTCCTGAAAGGTATGAGGAAAACCACTGCACGGCCAATGGGGAGAAATTAAGGTGATTCAGCACAGCCAGAAGTAGCTCATGATCAACGGCGTTGAAAGCATTGCTGAAGTCCACTAAAACCAGAACAGTGACTTGGGATAATTCCATGCTACACCTAATATCTTCAGTAACCTTGAGCATAGTAGTTGTAGTGCTATGTCCTACTCTGAAACCCGACTGGAAACTGCATAATAAATCAGCTTTTGACAGGTACTCTGTAACTTGTTTATGGACTACAGACTCTATAGTTTTCGACAGAAAAGGAAGGATAGAGATAGGTCTAAAATCTTTGGGAAGAACAGGGTTAAGGATTTTCGGCAAAGGAACTACATAGGCTGCACGCCATTGGTCAGGAAAGCTGCCGGAAGACAGCGAAAAGTTGATTATGTGGACAATGGTTGGAAGAATGTGGTCAGAGATAAGGGAAACCATTATGCGTCCAATTTCATCACTGCCGACAGCCTTAGATTTGAATGATAGCAATATTTTATTGACTGAGTCTTGAGATACTGGCTTAAAATAAAAGGGTTCAGTAGGTGGGCGAGGGAGATCATTTATTTCTAGGAGTGTGTCATATTTTGTAGACGGGCTGATTTTGATTGTAGAAGTAAAATGTGAGTTTAATAAGTTGAGGTTTAATAGGATTGCGGAATTGGGTGCTTTAGATTTAATTAAGCCGAGGGATTTTAAAAAAATCCAGATACCGGCGGGTGTGGAAAGCTCTATTTGTTCTGCGATATAACGGCGTTTCATGTTACGACACATTAAGTTACATCGGTTTCGTAATTTCTTGTATAATTCCCAATGCTCCTTTGTCCGGTCCTTTTTGTACCTTCGGAATGCTCGATTGCGCAACGACATGGCTTTGCGAATACCATCAGTGATCCACGGAGAAGGTTTGTGTTTCATTTTGATAGGACGAATAGGGGCGAGTTGATCAAAGATACCCAATACACTGCTGTTTAAGAAGTTAACTTTTTCAACTATGGTAGAAAGACCCTCAGCATTTGACCAGTTTGTGTTCTTAGCCATATTATTTAGTTTAGAGTTGTCTAATTTATTAAAATTTCTTTGATTAAGGATTATAGGTTTGGGCTTAGGGATTTTATATTTAACAGAGGCGTAAATTAAATCGTGTTTTGAAAAGGCTGGCGCAGATAGCTGTCCATGTGTAGCAATACGGTCAAATTCTGAGGTTATGATAAAGTCCAGCAGCGAATCGCTTGTAGCGGTGTGGTGAGTGGGAGACAAATCTAAAATGTTAAGGTTCGAAGAGTGGACTATAGAACGTAGTTTAGTGGCGCGTTGGCACGTATCTGGATTGAAATCTCCCATGATTAAGAAGCGTGTATAGTCAGATGATAAATCTTCCAAAGCTTTTTCTAGATTATTGTAGGAAATATTAGGGGGAACGTAAACTACGCCTAACACGATTTTAATACCAACATCAATTTCAATAAAAATATATTCAGGTGATGAACTATATTCGGAAGTGGACTGCATTATTACCTTGTAGGGTATATGACTTTTAAGGTAAATGGCGACCCCTCCTGCACCCTTACCGGTGCGATCATTGCGAATCAACACAAAGCCAGGTAATGGAAAAGAAGTGGAAGGAAGGGAAGGTTTCAGCCAGCTCTCCGAAACAAGCACTGCGTGGATAAATCCGATTCCGAACGTTATCCGGCGACTTGACATACACGACTCCGTTGTTGGTCCAGCAACTAGTAACGCCGAAGTGCTTACGCGCAGAGAAAAACAAGTCATGTCTTAATCTTGTAAGGAATTCGCAAAGTACAGCAGGGCTAGATTTCAGCAATCTCTTTTCGCTCCAAACAGAATTTCTCACAATGATATCAGTGAATCGGACAAGTATTGGTCGGGGTCTCTTGTCACTCCTGGCCCCCAGGCGATGACACAGATATACGCTGGAAGCCTGTACTGATGTCAGATTCATGCTAGAATGTATAATGCCTATTATAACTGCGGTGCAATCTTCATTATCCTTCTCCGGTAGGCCATGAAATAAAAGAGCATTGCGACGGTTGTGATTATCAATTTCATCAACCTGTGTAGTGAGTGATTCAATTAGTGTGCGGAGATGTTTGAACATGTCCATAGCAAATGCTCTAAACTCATTAAAATCTTTCATTATAATTTCTAAGTTCGGCTTACTCTCAGAGCGCTGTGAAGGCTGCAACATCTTCTCAAAAAGGGCCATCCGGGAGCCAAGACTTTCTTCTAATTGCTTCTGTGTATCCAGGACATCTTGCAAGTTGGGCATTTTTTGAAAAGAAATATCCTTTGGTGTAATTTGTAGCACTGTTTGGTAGGGCCAACAGGTGAGTGCAAAAAAAAATATTTATTGCATGTAAATAGTCAGGAACTATGTATTGACACAATAACCAGTATCCAACTGAAGTTAATTAGCCACTTTTTGAAACATATGCTTGGTTATAACAATATAAATAATAATTAAATTCTTATGAGCTAATTTAGATGATGTTAGCCATTTGGCGCCTACCCGCAAAAAAAAAAAAAAAAAAAAAAAAAAGATACCATGCTATGGAACCATAACACCAAGATCCAGAACCAATATTAGCAAAACATGCAAAAATTTGTCCCGCATCGGGGATTCAAACCAGCAACCGTTCGCCGGGCATTCGCCGGGCCTATCAGGCCATCGAAGTTGTCGCCACAACCTTACAAACTTTCACATTTATATTGTACGTGTGATTTGCCATGCTCAATGCTCATGGCTCATATGACTAGTGTCAAATGATTCAAGCATCGCATCGCTGTGAAATATACTACGTTTTATTAACAGAGTTTTCAACGAGTAATAGTGGTATATTACACACTATTATTACTATGTTAATTTGTGCTCAAAATTGTCCATCTACAAATTGTAATTTTAATGTAAGTCCTCTTGTTTTGTTGAAATAAATAAATTATAAACTATATTATGTAAGTTTGTAGGAGTCAGTGGACAACTCTGTTGATGAAGTTCCTATGCCGCCCGAAGGACTCCGTCATGCACACTGTGGAAAAAGCTCGGACCAACAGTTTGACGTACCTTCCAAAGCACGGAAGCCCTCAGTCAAAATTGACACTGGTGGTCACCCTTTCAACGAGTGACCCGGCTGAGCAGTGCTTAACATCGTTGGTCTGTTAAAAACAACCTAGCCAGCTTTGGAACAAGCGCTTCAACTAAACAGAAAAAAATGCATTGAAATCATATAGAAAAAGCTCACTGAGTAGGTAATATACAAATGATATTCAATTAAATACGGTTAATAGGCTTTTATAAAAATAGTTTATTACAAAAGAAAACAATATTTTTCTAGTTAAGTATGTTAAAATTTAATTTTGGTTAGTAAACAGTAAATATAATTTTGTACGTCATGACAAATGGCTGAATGTGTTTAGCACCTATGTTTATACGAGTACATAACAACTATATCATCTACCATATTCACTGCAAATAAATATCTTTATCTTTATCTTTAAATAATAGGGTCAGTTATAAATAGAGTAAAGTGCTTTCCGGATAGACATAAAGAAAAGTAATACACGCAAAACAAACTAAAAGTTCTCAGATAAAGACAACAACTTTCATACCCAAATGAACATTTACTTGCGATATCCCCTTAATAAATAGCCAACGTGGCTTATCTATCTAAACGAATGAAAGGCTACCTTTAAATAAGGCTGCGTGCGCAAAAGAAATAAAACCTCCAAGCCTTATCTGTTCAATTCCATAATTGGAATTAATTAGTAGAATGTTTGACTGGAATAAAATGGAACTTTGTGGGATTCTGTAACTCGGAATGAAAAATGGAATACGCATAAAAGATCACTTACCTGTAACGAGATTTATTTTAGTATTTCTAGAGACAGCCTCTTGGGAAATAGACGGGTACGAAGTCTATAAAAATCTAAAAAAGAGATAGCAAATCATTGGTTATTGTTTTATGTATTGTTTTCCAGCAAACTAAGAGAATACTTTACTATTATAATATATTTTACGAAATTTGAGAAAGATTATTTTTACTTTTGCTTAACGTGCTATAAAAGATTTGAGAATTTTATTATGGCTTTCTAGAGTCTAGAGTAGCTACTATAAAAACTATAAAAGTTTTATAAATATACTTTATTACTTAATGCTAGAAAACATGGTTGCTGCATGAATATCAAAAATGTGTTTATACGGAACCCTGGAGGCGCCAGTTCTACTCGTACTTGCTCTTGTTTATTTTATTGAATGTGTTGTCGGTGGAGTTGGATCGAGTTTAAACAAGTCTCGGTTTTCGCAGTCACCAAATTAATTTGACTGTTTTCAGTTTGTTTTGCGGAATGCCACATAAATTAGGTGTCAGCATGCATTCTCGCTTGCAGTCTGCAGAACTAATTGCTTATGTTTTATTAAAACTTAGTTTATTTGCATTTACTTCAAGATAGGTACAATTATAGTAACCATTTAATACGTAGGTACTTTACGAACATGGTATAGAATGTAGAACATTGTATCCAGAATCATAAATTTACTTTGTTTTTTAACTCTTTAGATAATATTAGTGTAATTCAAATCTGTCATTATCTTTTTATTCTCTCGGTATCTGAGAGAAAAAATTGAAGTTGTGTGGATAACATAATTCGCGCCAGGCCACACCGGCGGCACCCTGATTGTGTAAGTCTATCGCTGTCGGTCGTTTGTCGATCCCTTTCACGCTTATGGTATGCACTGTAGGTGTAAAAAAGATGACTAGAATCAACAACAAGAGTTTGACAGCGATAAATTTACATAGAGACTACCTACGGGCACAGTGTTGTATGATCTAGTATGTATCGAGTTAAATGTACGGGATAAAAGAGTTCACACTTTACAGCTAGCGCCGGCATGTGCCTACAAGGCACGTGTGACCCGAATGGAAGAATATTTAAACCACGACATTAAATTACTTTATATCGACCGCTTGTTCCATATCCAAACGATCAAACTTTAGCAAAATTTTCATTCCGTTTATGACTCATCATCATGCGCTTTTACGAGCACTTAAAAACTCGCACGGTGCATGTATTATTGGAACCGAGGCTATAAGCGCACAAGCACTTTGGACATTAACACCCAGGCCACCCAGCACACAAAGAACCATAAAGCTAAGACTCCCTTAGTTTGTATACATCTTTGAAATAACTCTGTTCATTACTTACTAGTTTTACGACTTCCAGGTATCGTCACACCTTTTTCCAATTAAAAAGAGAGCTCCATAAAACGAAATTGGCTCATATACATGCAGTTTTCCGGACAGAATGAGTTAATCGAACGTTTCGGACCGGAGCGTAGCTAGGGCAGGGCCCGACTGGATGTTATATTTTCAAAGCTTTTTCGCTACAGTTTTCCTTCCTATTTTTTGAGGGATGAATTGAGCTTTTACTACAAGAATAATTATTCTAGCCATAAACTCGTAGACCTGCTACGCCGTAGCACTTCTATGGTTAAGACATTAGTGACAAACCTAAAGCGTAGGAACGATCCATAAATAGGCAATAGTAGACTAAAATAACATGGTTGCATGATTACATTTTGCATTTTAGTACAAATACGAATCTCTATAAAATATTCAAATTTAAATGTACAGCTATCGGCTGTTTAGTTTGCGTTTACTTGAAAAGTATAATTCGTATAGTGTTCACAAAATGTTTAAAATGTTTACCTGGATTATCCAGGTGATCCAGGTAAATAAATACTACGTAGGCTGGGTACATGTCAGCTGAAAGCTAGTTATAAATTTTCACATATATGTTAATAATTAGATGAAAAACAACCCTATCACTAGACCTTACATTGTCATTGCATTGGTGCGCTGTCATTGCATTGGTGCGCTACGAGGAATAAAAACTTAACATTTATACCTACTGAATCAAGCGCATTGAATAAACTATATGAACGTCGTTTATTATTAGCCCTGGGGTAACGCCTAACAGCGGGCCTGTTCCCAACTAATCCATTTGTAAGTTACAACAGTCGCGCGCGCGGTTGTTACTCCATCCCGTAATTAAACCGCTCCCGTTCGATCCTGTTCGATCCCCGACTGTTCTAGCCTTTGAACTGATTGCAGCTTCCTGTCAGATCAACTGCGTGGTACTTTTCCAACTAAAAGTTGTAGTTACATCCAATTAGGAGTTCGGAAAGTGCGAATCAGACTCACGCACGGAATTTCTGTTGTCAATCTAAATTCATTGTACCTATATGAAATACTCAATACTCAATATTTTTATTGTCATCACATTGGTAGGTACATGGGGTGAAAATACAAATCGTGGATCACAATGTGCACCCATTAGGGCATAACAATAGGTGAAGGCAGACCGAGGTTTATTATTAGGTAGGTACATAGAAGGCAAGACAGTAACGAGTAGGTATGAGAGGCATAGTTGCGTTACTGTCTGACTGACTAACTGACTTAGTCAAAAAGTCGTAGCTAAATATTATTAAACGACTATTATAAGATAGAGTGAACTTATCCCAACATCTGATATAACCACCTCCTTCGCATCTTTGCATTAAACTTGCCTTGGTTTAAGTAAGTCCAAGTAACCAGCATCTATAGTTTATAGATGCTGGTTAATAAAGACGACAATACATCATTATGTGCCAAGTAACATAGCTCATGAACGCAACAATTGGGTCGCTTTTCACCACATAATACGTTTTTTTTGCAAATTCGTAATACCCAGACAATGTATAATCTTAAAATTTTAAACTATGTAGATGAATTCCTGGTAGACTCGCGCAATATAGCGCAGGATCGAGAAGTCTGGAGAGAATGGGGAATGGCCTTTTCCCAGCTGTGGGACATGAATTGTGAATTGCTGAAATGATAATATAATATTAAATTTTATATTAATAATAAAATCTTGCTTAAATGAATAATTTAAATGCAGGTTTTATAGTTAGATTACGGCTTCACCAGCTTTTCTCTCCCAGCTGGGCCATAAGACAGTTCGCAAACAGAAGATGTAGAGTTATGTGTTTATCAAGTTTGGAGAATCATAGCCACCGTGTAATTGGCTATGAAACTGGCATTATTCACGTTTGCCTGTTGCTTTGAAGGACTATGTATCGAGTGCTTCCCGATTGACACCACTCGATTCAACTCATAGACTTAAGTTTTAACGTTAAGCAGTCGGTCCCGGCTTTTTTAAAGTTGTCAGGCCATGACAGAGGCCTTGGGGCGGCCTAAAAATTGGTCATTTACGTACTTAACTCATAATACGAGTTTCCTTGAGTTTCGGCTTAAAAACAGTGTACGGATGCGGAACGGTATGACAAATCAAAGATTGGTTATTGTGGAAGGTAAATGAAGAATGGACATCTATTGGCTGAAATTATTACGATGCGATGGTTGATATCTAATCAAAATCAGGATATATTTTTGTTTAATTTTTATTTTTATTGATTAAGAAATCAAAAACTAGGTCAAGAAAATTACTTCAATTCGTCGAGTCAGGTTTTTTTTATATTTTTGAGTTGTAGCTACAAAACCAGAATTTATGTCAGCCGAATCGAGCATCTAGGCTCGGGGGCAGAATTTGAGCATAATGTGCGTGAGGATTAAAGTGGAGTTACTCGGGCTATTGAGCACCAGTTCCTCTGTTGTGGGTTATATGCTCAAATAGTCGAACGACAATATCGTAAACGCAGGGTTTCAATTATGATATCAAGCGGTTCATTTGGTTAGACCACAACCATACAGACAAAGTTTATAATCACACTAATATTATAAACGCGAAAGTTTGGATTTTTTTTTGTTTGTTTGGATTCATTGTTCCTCTATACTTAAGTCGATAGCCACGGGGATTAGGGGATTTTGCCACTTTTCGTTCTAAAATCCCCTTACAATCGAATTTAGCTGCGGCAGAAGATTTTAGAACAAAATGTGGCGAAATCTAGAAAGGTTTGTGTAAAAAGAACTAAACTCAATTGAACAATTTTTTTTTAAAAGAAGCAGTCTTTCTGTAGTTTTTCACCAAAAGTACTTTTAGATAGTTAGATGTTAAATCGGCTCCACCGGCTGTATGAACTAAGTGGCATGTAATTGAACAGAAATAAAACTATCTGAGTACAACCTCATTTTCAAATATTAGTTATTTTTTAATTAAATATGGTTGAAAGCTTAGAATAATAAAACGGAGAATGATAATTTCATTCAAATTGTCTTCAAAAGTGTGTTGATGATTGCATTGCATGAGAGATGCTTATGGCATACTTTTTTATTTGTGGTGTTACAGCAGTCTTTCACCACACAATACATAATTTTTTAATTATAATCGTGTTAACGTGCGCACGATCACTTGTCATAGACGCCTGATGAGATGATGAGCCGGTGACGGCTTGACCCTCAAGTGACAATTTTGTCCCCTTTTGAATGATTTCAATTTGCGGACGTGTACTTCGTTTCTCCGTGTTGTTATTCTAAAGTTTAAAGCTTGTTGAAAGCTAAAGTTTTGTTTTCCCGGTAACCTGGGTTGGTCGTTTTAATTTCCAAAGGTAATCAAAAGTGGTACTCACTCAGAACGCTGAATAATAATAATCTTAAGTAAACTTCAGCTGAGTTGTTCAGAGATTTAAAGCTGGTAGGTAATGAATAGTTTTCATGAACGAAAGTTTTTGAGTCGGGTTTTCGGAGCTAGCGAATCTTATAATTGGATATTGTGTTTCTGTAGAATCGCCTATTTTTCCGTGGTACTTCGTGTCGATGGTTCTTTGTATTATTAGATCGTCAAATCGTCAATCGTTGCTAGATTTTGGGCAAATAAAGCCCAGAATCTAGCTAATACGTTAATTTAATTTTGGTTAACATGTAACTAGATTTAAATTTTTTGGTTATGAGTTATACCTAAGATAGATACCAACTACCTAGGTACCTACTGTTGATTATATAATGAGTACCAGAATGTTCACAGTAGTGTTTCTACTGAGCTTTTTAACCGTGAAAACCTGTAATTGGCTTTCTGCTTTATACCTACATATTTATTGTGATAAATAAGCTGTTGGTTTGGTTTTGGCAAAAGGCATACCTATTATGTGCGTGGAAGGTGAGCCGCAGCGGGTGCGGGGCGTGCGGCGGGGGCGGGGGCGAGGGCGCGCGGGTGGTGACCGGCGGCAGAGACCTGCGGCTGCGCAGCCCCACCGGCTCGTACGCAGCCACCTGCCAGTGCCGCACGAACGGTGACAGGGACAAGCCTGAAACAATTGTACAGACAACTTTATTTACAGAACAAATAGATCACAAAAAAATATACGGTGAATGAACGTCATGTACCATATCAAATCAATCTAGTATAAGGCTGTGTATCCATACCCTTACCTTATTACAAAATAATTTCCTGACGTTTTACTATGCTATTATGTCGTTCATCCCACAAGGGAGGGCGTTAGGCTGCGTTTCCACCAGAGATGTGCGAGGATGTGTAGCGAGGAAAGTGTTTTTAGGAACCAATTAAAATCACTTCATTAAAGCTGTCAGAGCGAGGTTAGGTAAATGAAGTGATTCTATTATTTATATCCTAACAAACACATCCCTCGCTACACTCCTCGCACACATATATATAATAGTATAGTAAAACGTCAGGAAATTATTTTGTAATAGGGTAAGGGTAATTGTGTCCACAAATATAACACCCTAATAAAATTAGTTAATAATTCGAAAGACCTGTGATATCCGCATCTGATGCTTTACGGTGTTTTATATAGGTAGGTAGGTGTATGTATGTTTATATGTGTTACCTTTATTGATAAGTAAGTTTATTGTATAAAAGGTAAGATTTGCATTGTTCATCATATAATATGCAGCGAGCGTTGATGGGTGTCTTAGGGTATGAATGGCTTTGCATCTTGTCAATGTCTTGCGTGGAGCTGTCAAACGGTGGCGTCTGTGGTCTGTGGTAGCGTCTATGATGGTGGGGAAGGAACGTAGTGGATATATACTCTCGGGGGTAAAATGAAAGTGCGCATGAGTTCTTGCATAGCTCTATGTTAATCATAAAATGCATGTATTATAATTAAAAGTGTAATTAGATGCTAAACGGGAGTGTTTCAATTTATTCGGAAAACGATCTCACATCTCAGAAAATGGGATAAAAACTCAAACGTTCACAAAAGTGATAAAATCGAAAAGTGACGCCCTAACAGTCAACGGAGTTTTTGTGAAAAGATACGTGCTGTAAGTTATAAAATAACAAGAAATGGAAAAATGAGTATAATGAGAGCATGAGGTCGTGCCGTTTTAGCCTATGAATAATAATTTTTCATCTACGGATACCACCGAAATGGAGACTAAGTACGTACTTACATACTTACATGTTGATGCCGACCGTATTGGTAAGTTATTTGAATACATTTATAAAAGAGTAGGTACACTGACCATACTGTACTGGAAGTCATCTACTACCAAAGATTACAAACATATTATGGTAGTAAAATATTTTTTTCTCTTGTGTTACACTACAAGCTAAATTATAGCTGCGGTGAAGTTTCAGCAGAATTGATTCCCATTGGTAATTAAGAGAATAACTTTTTAATGAAAGCGGAAACTAGATACAGTTGGATGTCACATGTCGTTAATAGAAGAATTAACTTCCTATTTCTTCTTTATTTAATATTATTACACTGTATGGTAACTAGAATACCACCTAGTTGTTCTAATCTGAAAATGAAGTTTGAGAAAATGAGAAACACCGCACTGAAAGACTATGCTAGTTGACTATAATAATTAAATGCTCCAATAATATGATTTCCATATAAATGACTAGATGAATGAATGAGAGATATGAGTAAGATAGAGCACTACAATACTTGTAATAATAAATAATTAAGATTTGTAGTATTCAAGCAGTTCTAAATACAAAGTTGGATAACCAAAAATATTTCTTATTGACCATTGGTTCATTTATCTATACCTACAAGTGGCTTGGTTTGAACTGGAACTTATTATTAGGTACAGTACAGATCATTTTAATGAATGGTTATGTCATGATGTTTAGATTTTATATTATTTAAAACTGTGGGTTTACTACAATAATATAAAGATTACAAAAATATAATAAACCATAATTTTCGTTGAATCTGCAGACACTGATCATAGACATAGATATAGATATTAAAGATATAATAATAACCAAAGGTGACCCAAAAATAATGTGTTAACTGTGTGTCTAACAAATTATAAAAGGAAATACCTGACTAGTACAAATTTTTTTTGAGACACAAAGCGAAGATAATATTATGACATCTTTAATTTGGTTCGGTTATATCAAGATGAGGTTGGTTGAGCTAAAATTATAATGAAATTAGAAGCAAGTCAATACAGGGTGTATTGACAGCTCCTATATTGCAGTTTTATACATTAAATAGAAATTGATTATTATTAATTTAACTCTGTCATGAAAGAAATGGGTTATTCCCCAAATTATTGAAAAAAATGATAAAAATTCTTCTGACATATCCATCTAATGACCATTCTGAATATTGCTAAACTTTGTTTAACTATGGAGAACAACTAAGTAAACATCAACAGATACAGGTAGAATAGAAAATAATGGAATAGAAAACTCTTTATTGTACACACACAAGGAAATATTTAAAATTACACAGATACACAATTTAATAAAGCAAGGTACAATGGGCGGCTTTATCGCTGGGAGGGATTTCTTCCAAGCAGCCTTTGGATGGACAGAAAATAGATTGAATGAAATGGTTATGTTATGTACATATACTTATCTTCTTTTTATAATATAAAAATGAATCGCTGTGCGTAAGGCTTGCTAAAACTCAAGAACGGCAGGACCGATTTGGCTAATTTTGGTCTTGAAATGTTGTGGAAGTCCAGGGAAGGTTTTAACGGTGAGAGAATATACAGGGTGTACAAAAAAAAAAAAAAAAAAAAAAAAGCGCGAGGGAAGCCGTTCAAACAAGAGCTTTTTGAAAATTAGTTGGGCTGTACTTGGCTTAAACTTGAATACGAGTTCCCAACTCCGATACTCGAATATTGGAACACTCGGAAACTTGAAATTTGAAACTTGAAACATGAAATTTGAAACTTGAAACAAAACTTGAAACTAGAAACTTGGAACATAAAACTTGAAACATGAAATTTGAAACTTGAAACATGAAACTTGAAACTTGGAACATGAAACTTGGAACATGAAACTTGAAACTTGAAACATGAAACTTGAAACTTGAAATATGAAACTTGAAACTTGAAACTTGGAACATGAAACTTGAAACTTGAAACGTGAAACTTGAAACATGAAATTTGAAACTTGATACATGAAACTTGAAACTTGGAACTTGGAAATTGGAACTTGAAACGTGAAACTTGAAACATGGAAATTGGAACGTGAAACTTGAAACATGAAACTTTTAACTTGAAATATGAAACTTGAAACATGAAACTTGTAACTAGAAACTTGGAACATAAAACTTGAAACTTGAAACTTGAAACATGAAACTTGAAACATGAAACTGGAAATTTGAAACTTAAAACATGAAATTTGAAACTTGAAACTTGGAAATTGGAACGTGAAACTTGAAACGTGAAACTTGAAACATGAAATTTGAAACTTGAAACTTGGAAATTGGAACGTGAAACTTGAAACATGAAACTAGAAACTTGAAATATGAAACTTGAAACTTGGAACATGAAACTTGAAACATGAAATTTGAAACTTGATACATGAAACTGGAAACTTGAAATTTGAAACTTGAAACATGAAATTTGAAACTTGAAACTTGGAAATTGGAACGTGAAACTTGAAACATGAAACTTGAAACTTGAAATTTGAAACTTGGAAATTGGAATATGAAACTTGAAACTTGAAACATGAAACAGGAAACTTGAAACATAAAACTTGAAACTTGGAACTTGGAAATTAGAACTTGAAACGTGAAACTATAAACATGAAACTTGGAACTTGGAATTTGGAACTTGGAACTTGGATCTTGGAATTTGGATCTTGGAATTTGGAACTTGGAACTTGGAACTTGGATCTTGGAATTTGGATCTTGGATCTTGGAACTTGGAACTTGGAACTTGGATCTTGGAATTTGGATCTTGGAACTTGGAACTTGGAACTTGGAACTTGGATCTTGGAATTTGGATCTTGGAACTTGGAACTTGGAACTTGGAATTTGGATCTTGGATCTTGGATCTTGGATCTTGGATCTTGGAACTTGGAACTTGGAACTTGGAATTTGGAACTTGGAACTTGGAATTTGCATCTTGGAACTTGGAACTTGGAACTTGGATCTTGGAATTTGGATCTTGGATCTTGGAACTTGGAACTTGGATCTTGGAATTTGGATCTTGGATCTTGGAACTTGGATCTTGGAATTTGGATCTTGGATCTTGGAACTTGGAACTTGGAACTTGGATCTTGGAATTTGGATCTTGGATCTTGGAACTTGGAACTTGGAACTTGGAACTTGGAACTTGGAATTTGGAACTTGGAACTTGGAACTTGGAATTTGGATCTTGGATCTTGGATCTTGGAACTTGGAACTTGGAACTTGGAATTTGGAACTTGGAACTTGGAATTTGCATCTTGGAACTTGGAACTTGGAACTTGGAACTTGGAACTTGGAACTTGGAACTTGGATCTTGGAATTTGGATCTTGGATCTTGGAACTTGGAACTTGGAACTTGGAACTTGGAACTTGGAACTTGGATCTTGGAATTTGCATCTTGGAACTTGGAACTTGGAACTTGGAACTTGGATCTTGGAATTTGGATCTTGGATCTTGGAATTTGGAACTTGGAACTTGGAACTTGGAATTTGGATCTTGGATCTTGGAACTTGGAACTTGGAACTTGGAACTTGGAACTTTGAACTTTGAACTTTAACTTGAACTTGAACTTGAACTTGAACTTGACTTAAATTTCAAAATTACAAATTGAAACGGGACTTGACTTGAATTTAAACCGGAGCTTTAACTTAAACTTGAATCTGACTTGAAGTGAAACTTGAACTTGAATCTGACTTGAAGTGGCACTTGAACTTGAACTTGACTTGAATCTGACTTGAACTTGAACTTGACTTGAATTTAAACTGGAACTTCGAATTAAAACGGGACTTGAATTTAAACCGTAGTTTTGTTGAACTTGAATCTGACTTGAAGTGGAACTTGAACTGGAACTCGAACTCGAACTTGATCTGGAACTCGAACTGGAACTTGAACTTTATTTGAATTTTTACTGCAACCTTAAATGAAACTGAATCTTAACTTGAACTTAAACCGAAGCTTGAACTTGGGACTTGGAACTGTAACTTGACTTGAACTTGACTTTGAATTGAACTTGAACTGGAACTTGAATTTGACCTTAAACACGAACAAGAACTTTCACTTGAATTTAAACTTAAACTTGAATAGAATTTAATTTGAATTTGACTTGAATGTTTAACTTGAACTGAAACTTAAACAAAAAATTTAACTGAAGGAGTAACTTATACCTGAAATTTAAGACTTGATAAACGATAAACTGATTTCCAATAAACGATAACTGATTTCCAATAAACGATAACTGATACATTAATTTGACAATAATAATAACGATGATAAAGAGTAATAATGACAATGATAGTGATAAATGATAATGTAACAAAGACAGACAATGATGAAATAACTGACAGACAATGATAATGGCAATGGAAAAAAAAAATTATAAAAATAACAGTTTATGATGATGATAAATGACAATGATTATGATAATGATAATGATAATAATAATAATAACGATAATTGGTTATGATAATAATGGATGAATTGTTGATGGACATGGATGATCATTGATTATGACTACTAAATTATAATAATGATTATTATAATAGATTTGATATATCGATTTACTATAACTTACACCGTTTTAGCCAAAGATTAGAGAATGTTGCACTAAGGAACTGGGCAACATCGCAGCTAAAGGCGGTGCGACTGAAGGAAGTAACTTTCACACCGTTTTTCAGCTATAGAATAGAGGATGTTGCACTAAGGAACTGGGCAACATCGCAGCTAAAGGCGGTGCGACTGTGAAGGAAGTAACTTTCACACCGTTTTTCAGCTATAGAATGGAGGATGTTGCACTAAGGAACTGGGCAACATCGCAGCTAAAGGCGGTGCGACTGTGAAGGAAGTAACTTTCACACCGTTTTTCAGCTATAGAATAGAGGATGTTGCACTAAGGAACTGGGCAACATCGCAGCCCAAGGCGGTGCGACTGTGAAGGAAGTAACTTTCATACCGTTTCGGCTATAGAATAGAGGATGTTGCACTAAGGAACTGGGCAACATCGCAGCCCAAGGCGGTGTGACTGTGAAGGAAGTAACTTTCACAACGTTTTCGGCTATAGAATAGAGGTTGTTGCACTAAGGAACTGGGCAACAACGCAGTCAACTGCGGTGTGACTGTGAAGGAAGTAACTTTCACACCGTTGCGGCTATAGAGAGTTAAGGGTTGTTGCGCTACGAACTGAGCAACAGCGCAGTCAACGGCGGTGCGATTGTGAAGGAAGTAACTTTCACACCGTTGCGGCTATAGAGAGTTAAGGGTTGTTGCACTATGAACTGAGCAACAGCGCAGTCAACGGCGGTGCGATTGTGAAGGAAGTAACTTTCACACCGTTGCGGCTATAGAGAGTTAAGGGTTGTTGCGCTATGAACTGAGCAACAGCGCAGTCAACAGCGGTGTGACTGTGAAGGAAGTAACTTTCACACCGTTGCGGACTATAATACTGAAACACTAGATCATGAAGGCATACGAACTTGCCGCCTACTATGATGATAGCTGCTAAATTAAACACTAGGGCATGATGGCATACGAACTTGCCGCCCAGCATGATGAGACCTGCTAAGTGAAATAGATCATGAAGGCATACGAACTTGCCGTCTAATGTGATTAAAGCTACTAAATGAAACACTGGTGCATGATGGCATACGAGCTTGCCGCCCGGCGTGATGAAGACTGTCGAATGAAACATGCGTTCTGCGCGCCTGTGTCGCGTGGAGCGCCGTGACTGCGCGCTGATGACGCGGTCCGTGCGCCTGAGTCGCGGTTGGTGCCGTGACTGCGCGCTGACGACGCGGTCCGGGCGCCTGTGTCTCGTTGGGCGCCATGACTGCGCGCTGACGACGCATTCTGCGCGCCTGTGTCGCGTGCTGTGCCGTGGCTGCGCGGTGCCGCGGTCGTGTGACGCGTGCTGAGCGCCTGTGCGCTGCTGCCGATACCGCGCTCATGCAACACGGTCTGCTTGTCTGGTTGTCTGTGTCGCGTGGTGTGGTTGTTTTGGCAGATAGGGAATGTGGGAACAATGGGACTTGTTCTTGATGTGGATGGCCGACTGCAGCGAGCGTTGATGGGTGTCTTAGGGTATGAATGGCTTTGCATCTTGTCAATGTCTTGCGTGGAGCTGTCAAACGGTGGCGTCTGTGGTCTGTGGTAGCGTCTATGATGGTGGGGAAGGAACGTAGTGGATATATACTCTCGGGGGTAAAATGAAAGTGCGCATGAGTTCTTGCATAGCTCTATGTTAATCATAAAATGCATGTATTATAATTAAAAGTGTAATTAGATGCTAAACGGGAGTGTTTCAATTTATTCGGAAAACGATCTCACAAATATTAAATTGTTCTTTGTTTTGTGTACTATCGACATATTTTGTTATCCATGATACACCAAAGGTTATCTGAAAGATAATGCTTACTAGCATTAAGTTCGCCTTTGTACTAGTTTTTTAAGTACAATAAAGAATATCATTCATTCATTCATTCATGCTTGCGTAGTGGCTGTGTTCTGTTTCGTAGCCTAGGTTATTGAACTTTTGTATTTTTTGTTGCTCAAAACATCAGTGAAGAAAAGATTAAAATTAAAATGTGTCAGTTCGTAAAAAATGTCCGAAGATATTGTGTCCGAAACGTCAGCAAGCCAGTCAGAATATGAAGACCGTTGGCTGAAGAAACGAGAAAGAATAGCGTTGCAGGGTTATTTTCAAAATGAAATGCTGCAATATTAAAGAATGTGAGAATGTGTCATTCTCAAGCACATGTCACAAAAACATAGATTCCGATTGTTCAATGTCTAGCAAGCACTGTACCTAATGTTGTGTGAAATATAAATTGCTAGCGAGTCGACTTTGATAGCGAATTCAACGAATAAGTACATCCATTTCGTAGCTTTGTAAAATGTTGTGCAATGAAAACAAACCCATTGGATACGCAACAATTTATTTCAATATCACTCAATGCACTAAATAATAATTAGTTAACTAAGGCCGGTTTCAGAACGACCTGACGGTCGGTGCATTACGTCGTTAATGTACGTAAATATACATTAAAACTGGCTGAAATTAATTACCATAGTGCTAAGCCTCTAAGGTTAGCACGCAAATGTAGCTATGAGTATAAACTTTCTGCATTTTATAAAATATTGGTGGTCATTTAACACAGCCCTATGTAGGCATGGCCAAGCTATGTACTACAGGATAATGGTATTTTTTATATGTACTGCTTTGAGTACATTGAAACACCCAGACCCGTAATAAATATTTGCAGATCATGCTAATATTTGTCTCGTAGCGGATATCAAACCAAACCATCATCGCTTCTAAACCAGGCACCCATCGCACCATCGTCAAATTTCAAGGACACAATTAGTCTAACTTGTCAGCTTTGCGTTTGTTGGTCAACTAACCTGACACGCTATACCAGTAAGCCGAGCGAAATGGAGCATTTGGAGCATTCATTGTCAAAATGACTGTACCAAGTAACAATGAAGTTCAGCATTCAGAATTTTGTCACGATGTTGCTGGCTGTTTTTAGGCGCCAACCCCACAGAGGGTGGTCTAGAGTTCTGAACTCTACTTTCCGTATTCCCTGTAATCTTGCAAAGACAAATTTCAGACCGAAGCAGTCAACCGCTCACTGTCAGTATGGTAGGAATGCAAACTTTAAACTAATAACTCTAGACAGCTCTCAGTGAGTGAGATCGGTGCCTTAATATATAAAATGAGAGGAGATAACATCTATCTCCTACTAGGCTCAGCTTCGGTGTGGTGTGGCTCAAAACAATGATCGGTCGACGCACTGACTGACGCGACGCGACGGTTGGTTGTGCACTTAGCGGTCATATAATAAGTTTGTTCATATTTCGTACGTATGTACGAGCCTTAATCGTTTACATTCTACGTCTTTTGTATCGATCGATGTAGCGCAATGAAATTACTTATTCAAACACTTCGGTTCGTTTTGTTGAAACATGAAGCCGACATTTTGTGGCGTGTAAAGAAATATGATGAATCTATTTGTATCCTTTTCCTATATTCGATTATTTATTTATTTACTGTATTTAAAAACTTAGAACACGATTACACGTCAACATTCGAACGCGCTGTTACGTAGCGTTTGTTACTCGATTCTACCTACCCAACTACGAAATCAATTTCAACTGTCGATTAGCTCAAATTAGTACATCTGCATTTCGAGGATAGGTAAGGCAAATAGTTTGCAGGTGAAATGCCAAGCATGCTGCAATGCTCGACAGAGTCCCAACTAGCCATCTTCACATACCTAACGTTTGTCAGGGACCTTCACGATCTAAATACGTTAGATGCTACAGGTTTAAGCGTCAAAGACGTGAATATTGTTGTTCTGAAAACGAATAAAAATGTAAATATAATTCGCCGGAATACCTACTTTAGTGGCTAGCTCTGGCACAGGCTCTGGGGACAAAGTTAGTAGGCCAACCGAAAGCCTCCGTCATTGTGTCAGAAATAGATCTCTATTTAGTGGTTTAGGAGGCAACTCGCCACTAAGCAACTGTCTAGATAACACACTCTGGATATGTTAAGGGCCAGTGAGAACCCAAGCTGCAAGCTGATGTGGCGAAAGATGTTGGCATTCCAATATATCCACCCAAACAAAAATATGAGGCTCAAGTTCGACGTAATTGGAAAATCAAGAGCAATATATCTCCTGCAAGTCTCCCCCGAAAGTTGGCTAGGATTTATTCGAGTCTAGCATTCAAAGTAGCTCTAGATTAGTGTATGGGCGGTCTCTGCCGATTTATTGAGGATTTGCGCCGACTTCTACTGTACCATTATGACCGTACCAGAAGCTTTAACAGGGGTAAGTAGTAGGTATACAAAGCTGATTAAAACGCGTCTGAATATAATGACATTAGTCAAAATCATAAGTTTTAATTTTTATTGTTATTTTTATTTTTATGTTAATTGTGTGGCGTTAAATAAATATTTTTCTATTCTATTCTATTCTATTCTATGAATATTTATGTTATGCCAGGCGCCGGTACTTCACTTAGCATTTTGCTCAAACACTTATATATTTTTTTCAATACACCTCAATACACCTTGTAACGTCTCATAAGCCTTGTATCTATTATAGTAGGTACACAGAGCTAAAACACGAATAAATAAATATTGGCGAACAAATAAAGTTGACTTTGCATCGACGAAATAACTCAAATATTTCAGCAAAATATGCCATGTGCAAAACCAAACAGCATTACTGAAACACCGCACTGCTTATATAAACAGACTGTTAAATTATGATACCTAGTGATAAAATAATTAGATAAATTTTATGTTATATTCAAACCAACATTCACTCCTGCTCGTTGTTCCGCTTGCTTCCTTCCATGGTTTGCTTACGTGGTCGCTACTTGATAACAAAATCATCCTCACAAAACATAGACAGAACCTAATGCATAGAACTCATAGACCCGCAGTATACCTACTCAGGAGCAAAGTGTAACCATATTAGCGGAGTACCGACTCAGTTACTTACGTCTTAGTGCAAACTGCAGCTATACTATGGCTCTACTTTTTGGGGTAAACGTCATTCACCTGCAACTTTATTCGTGCGCTTGGTGCGTCCGAATGTGTACCCAAATACTTAAATGCTATTCAAATAATAAATAAAATTGTGTTAGCGGTTTGAAAGGTCAGCTTTCAAATTAGTATGGATAAACATAAAAAAAATGTCACCAATTAAGCTTTGTAGCGTTTTAGTATTCGGGGATAAGCAGCTTACGCTCACATAGAGAATCGAGAATATAGCAGTGATTGAGTCTATGATTTATTATAGGTAGTATGATTTATAATACCAGGCCAGATAAACACAATGAATTCCAATCATCATTCATAAAAAAACTGCTCGTAATATAATTCAGGAGGCATTATACCCAATGGAAATAAAATGCATTTCGCAATTCAAAAATGAGAAGACCTTTTTTTATTCACAGAAATTTAATGAAAAGAAAAAAATATTTTTTAACTCAATAACAATGAGCCGTGTTAAAATGATTTATTTTTAAAAAATTATATTGAAATTCAAAGCTTACTAATAGTCTGTATAAATAGCATACAATGCGAAATTTTATTTAGAAGCATTTCTCTAGTAATAGTCAATGTACTTGTAACAGCGCAGGCATGGTACAGAATCGATAGTGAATGTAAAGTGTATAATTTTTCGCGCCATTTGTCGATGGACGTGCGACAGCGAGACATTAGCCGAAGACGTGACTATTACCCGCAAAGCTGGCAACATTATACTACGTAAAATTTTAGTAACTTACCTATTTGATGCCGTAGTCCTAACTACATACTTAGTATGAGTTAGTAGCAAACCCTGGTGATAGAAATCAAGTCAAGAGTTTTATTCAATAATATCAGAAGGATCACTTTGAATCGGCAACCCCTTCCATCTATTATAGCTACTTTACGTGCCTTTCAAATCGCGGAAGCACGCAGTCGACAATACTTGGTAGAACTAAATATGGAGATATTGTACAATCGTAGAAGGGTATGGTTTCCGGTGAAATTACAGGCACATGAGACTTTCCATCTAACGTCTCACAGTGGCAACACGTAAGTGATATCTTTGATGTTGCAAGCGTACATAGGCTAAGGTAACCGCTTACCATCTAATGGGCTGTACGCTTGGTTGCTACTCTAGTAGTATATAAAAAAAGGTGTTTAATCACTAGTTGCCACCGATCGCTTACAAAGTTTCAGTTATGCAGATGCCTTGCAAACTTATCTTCCCAAGAGAAATTAAATATAAGTGCAGGCGTATGCTCGAGCAGTAGCTCTAGATAAGTTGGCAGCGTGCCAAGAAACATCTTTTGATTAGGTTTCCTTTTTCAGGACCATCATCCTCCTGAGCAAACCTGGTGCTCAAAAGTGTTAGTTTTTAACCACTGCACGTGTGTCTGTCAGTAATCATGCGACTAATCTTTTTGTGTTGGTTTGCTTGCCTAGTACGCCCATCATTGACACTGCGAATGCAGTAAATTAATGTCTATACAAACATAATTATTTACTTTATAAAGAACAACTTCACAGTCAAATGAAATATGATTCGCATAAATAAAGTTCAATAGGTCTCAGCAAGATCCCATAGCGAGGCTATTAATTGCGGTTGTCGACCGACAGCGGAACAAAGCGGCTGCATAGTGAGGCTTCTTTTCAAAGCGCCGTTTTGAGGGAAATTTACCTTTATTGGACGAGCTGAATAAAATCAATAGGCTCTCCCGTCTGCCACGGCTTAATGAAGGCCGCTCGAATGCTTATTAGCCGGGATGCTGACTGCGGGAAAGAGGTTTAATATAAAGGAGGATCCAGCCACTGCCAACGACCCCTTGGATTAGTTCCAGTGATTAATACAAAATAAACCTCTTTGACTTGTCGCGGGCAGAAGCTTAATGCCAAGCGAATATCAAAGAAAATTTTTCAGCCGATGACTTCTGAAAACGTCTTTGTAATCGCTGAAAATGTTGATTCAGAAAAATTACGAACCCAGCTTTCCTTTTCAATTCGATTAATGGTCGTAATCTTGGACCCGCAAATTCTTCGTGACCGCTTTTCCCGAGTCTGATAATTTGATTTTAGTACTTATAACGGAGGTTTTACTGCCGGTATCAATAACCTCCCAGTAGCGCTTTCATATCAAACAAAAAAAATATATTTGAACGTCGACTTTATGTTCTCTCTTCCTCTTTATTACTATTGAGTAGACAAGAAATCCCGCTATTAGCAAAACATAAAAGAAAACAGTAAGAAGATTAAATGGGATTGAATATTCGCAAACAATAAAAACGTGTCAAATGGTAGGTATATTTGACGGTTCGTTGGGTGCTCACTCCCTCGACTGAAATGTGAAAACTGTCTTTGGTTTAAATTCAGAGACATAAATAGGAAAGTTTGGTTGAGCTACTAAATAAATGGATCAACCTATATGACCATCATTTAATATACAGGGTGTAAAACTTTGCATACAGGGGGTTCAATCAGAACATGATTCTGAAAATATTTTCTGATGTAGGTAATACTTATATGGAATTAACATACATTCGAGTAAAAAGTACTCAGTAAGTTCGAATGAGTCAGTGGCCAACTCTGGTGACGGAGTGCGCCGCCCCGGAAGGCCTCCGTCATGACCTAGCAACTTTGAAAAGTTATCGGACCGACTGCTTAATGTGCCCTCCAAAGCACGGAAGCGCTCAGTTGAAATTGCCACAGGCGGTCACCAATCTAAATGGTGACTACGCGGAACAGTGCTTAATTCTGTTATATGAACAACTTAGTCAGCTACTTCACGAGCGCTTCAAGCAAACTTAAATCATTGTCTTCTGTCTGAATGCTTCGTGTTTTTCAAAAAATGTGGAGGCTTGAGGGGTCTTATTAAAGTAGCGGTAGCGCTGTAGCAGCTCTGGTTCAGCATAAATGGATTTTCTATTAGATGCATCTGCATCTTGCCGAGTGAAAGAATACGATGCGCGCCGAGAGGAGCACTGCTTGCGAATACATTTTCATAGTTTACCGAGTTTACTGAGTTATGCATGTCTATTTATTATTCACTTAGTGAGGACATTTTGCTCAATTGAAGAAGTGCTTTTATGGGATAGGTACTAGCTAAAAGCCCTCGTGTCTGCACGCGTTGTAAATGTTTATTTTAAAGTTATACTCGTAGGTTACAAATAAAGGTGTGTTAGTCAGCTTTATTGCATGCCACTGTTCGGAGATTGTTTGGTTTAGAATAGAATAGAATAGAAACATATTTATTTTGCGTCACACAATAAACGTAAAAATAACAATACAAGTTTAGGTCATAATCCACCACGCGTACCCATTACCCAATGTGGATTGGTGAATGACACAAGTTTTTAATAATTTTAGACTGCCAGTTTCTTTGCTGTTTTAATTTTGAGAGCATTGACTACATGTTTTTTTTGAAGACTATCATTATTATAGCCTTTAGGAGCAAAAAAAAGTTTTCTTATTTTCGTTATCTTGTCTCTTGTAATACGAGTATATGTATTGTTTTTCATAATTTTCAGTAAATTAAATTAACTTTGTAACTCTCGCGACTGCACTGCACTAAAAGCATAAGGAGGAACACTGACTTCTAAAATACAAGTTTTAAACTTAGCTGAGTAGTTGAGGCGCGAAGGTGTTTTATTGGTATACATATAAACTCATGTTATATTGAGTCAATACAGTTTATATTATTATTTTTATTAATTACATAATGTGGCTTATATGCTTTATATGAGTTAAAATTGTATTATATAATTTTGTTATTATAATCAAGGCACACAATTAAATAAATAATTAAGCACAAAAGCCAACTTCTTTTTCTACCAGTACACTTCTTCTACGTACTTCTAGGATAAAGTTGGAGGCTTTGTTCGATTGTTAGTCAGTCAAACAGACTCCAGTTTTATATTTACGATAAATCCGTAATATTGTTTGTGTTTTTACCTCGGGACTGCGAGTCTTCGAGTCTTTTATGAGGCTTTTACCCAAATCCTTTTACTAAATTTCCGCCTGCTCCGCTCAGATATACTTTATGTAGTTATAGCTTCCGGTTATGTTTTCCTTGTAGTCTGTTGTATGCAGTATTTAGGTTATTCCTTATTATTAAGTGCGCTGCTAGTAGAAACTAGACATGGGTGAAAATATAAAATTCGGTGATGTTTTTGTTGTCTTGATAGGCTGAATCTGAAATTTTATTAACTAATTATTTTTGTAAATCAGCTGCATACAAACAATAATAAATATAATTTAGTCAGATGTAAGTATACTACCTGGGTACTTTATGAAATAAATTTCTTGTCGTTTTTCTCTTTTTTTTGACCGTATGAAAACTGACTCCTGCGAGTTCAATTAATCAATTTATTTATTTCTTATCCATTGGTACATATTGATAATTTTTACAATACATTAAGTATATGACGTGTACGAAACGGCTTGCACTGATAACTTCTCTAAAATCTGTCTGTTGTAAACTCGCACAAAGTTCGCTCCCTAGATAGTCAAACGCTGCCGTTTCAGATTTTCAAAGCTTGGTTTGTGATTACTTTGACATGAATGTCTCTAGACTAGAAGGCCAAATGTGCTTGATAAAGCTTGGCACAAATATATTGTTTTCATCAAGCATTGTCCAGCACGATGCTTGTCAAGCACACCAAGCCTAACAGTAGTACTAATATCTGTGCTGTGCTAACGGTCAATATTGAGAAAATTCACGAGCTTGTCAAGTTTTTTGACCATCTTTAGAAGGGGCGTTTATAACTAAGCATTTGTTTCAAGAGTTTGAATGTTTTTTGAAACGAAAACTCGTCAAAGGCCAAAGTTCGCACGTGGAACTCAGCTATATAGATAAGCTGGAATGTAGATGGCTGAAATTGTCGGGATGGCATTTGGAATTCGGTAGTTAGCTATCGCGTTCCTGCATGGAGGGTCTACGAGATAAGAAGTTAAACTACGATCTCCTAAATAACGGTGGGATTATTAACGAACGTAATCTAGTGGAGAAGAAGAAACGTATTACCTATTGTACTAGGTGTTCCATGTTTACCTTAGACATTTTTGTTAAATGGCGCATTGTTACGGGTATAGGCTTAGAAGGACAATTTTCAAGCCACTTATACCTATAGTATAAGTGGCTTGAAAATTGTCCTGACAGTTTACGTAAAATATCGTGCTTGGCTTTTGATCAAACTCATATAAACCTACTTTCTTTGTTATGATATGAATTATTATAATTAAAAACCTATAAGAGATTTCTATATTATGCTTTACATACCTAGACAGGTACCAGCCGAGGGCATAGCTAGTTTGAATTATTCCCATCTGTCTCCCAGTTTTGTCCGCCTAGGGCGACAGATCGTACTTTTATTAACGCATTGAAAATCACTTTTTATCTACAAATACGGATGTCATTTGACAGCCGCTGCTAGACCAACGTTCTATCAGCACAGACACAGAGAGAATAATAGAAGCTAGAGTCTCTGTGTGTTTGTGCTTGGAGCACTGAATGGCATAGCTTTTTATTAACCCCTGGCTGCCCAGTTTGATCCAATTAAAGTTGGAGGTTGGAAACCGGAGTGTGCTTTGGAAGAGTTCTATGGATTGTGCGAGTACCTATCGACACGCTGAACGGGTATTTCCTTCCTTTTTACGATGGATCATAGTTTTTATTGTAGCTGTTTCTAAAACTGCAAAGATATCAGTTTCCTTCTTGTTTTTTTGTAGCATTCTTAATATTTGATTCATTGCTTGCTAGCAAACGTTGCAGTACTTAACACTCTTTTTTTATTTTTATTACTACTTTTTTATTACATAAGCATGTCAAAGTTTAATTAAAAATGTAAAAATTTGAAAACGGTGTTGTGTCAGCTTTCGATGTGATTGATGTTACTTACATACTACATACATACGTTTCAAAAAACACTACAAATTATATATTCCACTCTATTCACTATCCAATATGAAAATGTTTGTGCATTTTTAGGTGCTCTGTAAAGCAATAGCCGAGTGCATGCTATTAAAATGCACAAACATTTATATACGAAGCAAAATATCCGTAACAGTATTTCTATATAATTTCACAATAGAGCGAGTATCGCCTTTATTTCGAGAAATCAAGGCTTTGATGCACAACTATGAAGCCTTCTGGCGCATGTCGGCCTATAAATTCGTCACTAAAGCTGGTTACTGAATCATACAAACTTACTTACTTACTAACTAGTCTTAGAACCTCTGTTACAACAACAGTACCTTCGATTTGTATTTGGTAATAAACATAATGGTAATGTTGAGAAGGATATACCTATGTCTATATTTTCGTCTGACTCTGTAGTCAGACGAAAACACGATTCAAAAAAGTTAATTCGATAAAAAAAAGAATTCCATAGTTACCTCAAAATCGGGTAATTTGTATACATCAAACCGCCCACGCTATAATTACTTTAATTAGATTATGAAAATTTGTATAGAGGATTAGCTCTATACAAATTTTATGTTGGCGTTTTGTAAGCAACATTTTTTAAAATCATTGTTATTTTCTCTGAAACAAGGAAAACACTGAGGTTTTCTCTTATTACGACTACGTAGCCGCCCTAAGTGTCATGTCGAAACGCATTTAAAACTGAACTTTAATTCAACTAAGTTACGTTTGGAATTAAAAAGTGCAAACCTCGAGGTGATAATCTAAAGGGGGCAGCCCTAAATGATTTAGCCAAGTTGAATGCCATATCTTTGTTACCAAAAGATAACTTGGTAATCTTGACTTGACTCGCTTGAAAACAATATGATATACAATGCTTGTAAGGGCTTGTAAAAGTTATTTTCGTTTTTAATTCAAATTAAATAAATTATTTAGGTTAGACTGGGCAGGTCACGTGAGCCGGATGCCTTCCGTCCGACAAATGGGTATATAATCAACATCTTGGAAGCCTGACGGAAGGCAAAGTCGTATTCGGCCAAGACGGCGTTGTTGGCGGTGGCGGGATGATCTCGACTCTTTCTAGAAAGAGGATGGTGGGACATTGCGAAGGAGAGAATACGCATTGAGATGCTAATCTGGAAAGGCAACAAGGGACCCAATCTTCACAAACAGCATTCAGGAATGTGAGGGCATAGTAGAATTGATTATTTATAAATCCGTGCGCTGCGCGGACAGCGTCCCTTCAGGGAATGTGACATAAACAACTGTTGTTTATTCATTGAGCCCTTTGGTGTTCAGTCCGCTACAATTTCCCTCGCTATTTTTCTTTTAGGCAGCTATTTCTGTTGGGAATGGCGCGCTTTAGTGATTTCTGCCGCTACGATAAGCTCAGCTAGTCGTAAACACAGCGCGAGTTGGTTAACGACACGCTAATGAATTTCTTACCCTTTGTCTGCTTTGGCACGCTTTTTAGTCGAAAGTTAGTACTCTAACAATTTGTCCAAACCACCCACTCAAGAGAAAAATTCCTTTAGTCCCATCTCGAAACTAGATTTGGTAGCTAGCTACGAAATGGGGAATGTGCTTTCCCGTCTTGCAGCTAGCTACTAAATGGGAACTGTGGCGTTTGACGATTAAAGCGAATACGGAGGACGCGTGATCGACTTGCTTCGCTCGTGCTTGCAGGCATTCGGTCGAGAACGAGCGAGCGAGAGGGTCGCGTGCACGTGTTTAAAACAATAACAATCGTTTATATTGAGGCCCCATTCCCTATCCTGTAGGATACGAGTGGAACTTCACAGGAACGATTTTCCCATCTTCAGCTCTTGCTGTCAATTTGAATCATAAGTTGCGTTAACATCGTTCTTATCAATAAACTAGGCACGGGTCCACGTTGCACACAGTTTCTGGGTGTTAAACTTATTTTACAAATAAAACGGACGAGATATGGTGGTTGTCGCTACTTTGAAGATCACAAGGCTCTGAGAAAACCATAATCCGCGCGCTCCCAATGGACTGCCTGGGACTGCTTCCTCGACTCACACTATCTATACACTATTTAATTATATTTTAATGGAAATTGTTATCCGACTTCTTATATTTATGACGCCGAGGAACACAATTAATCGTTGTCTACGTCTGAGGGTGACGTTGCTGTTATTAAATAACTTTTCCCGCGTGCAGACTATACTTGTAGTGCAGACTTATTTTGACGTCGCTTCGTGCTTTTGGCTGCGTTTCTACCAGAGATGTACGAGGATGTGCAGCGAAGGATCTGTTTGTTGAAACGCAGCCTTATATTTCCGTACTTTTGAGGGCTATGGTAACTACTAACCATCAGGTAGATAGGCTGGCAAACAAGCTAAGTGGTATAAAAAGGGCAGGTCGAGCTGTCGATCCCAGCTTTAACAGTCGTGAGAAATAGAGTTATTGGGCACTAGCACATACGATGTTTACCATTTATCTGACCACGCAAACCAGATGTCATCTCTATTCTTTATAGGTATTTTATCAGTAAGTAGGTAGCTGTGTCTGCAGCTTGTAAACGAAAATATATGCTTGGGTAGGCTTTTGAGGCAAGAGACAATAACCTACCTGTTTCGTGTAGTTTGGTCAAAAACATTAAGATAAATGTATCGTCTTCAAAATAAAATTGTTCAAAATAAAACATTCCTTTAAATCTTTTCTGTCGCAAAACTCACACTGGCAGTGAAGCAGCTTATAAAGTGGAACAGAAATAACGAAAAAAGGTGTGAAATTGTGTGAACAAAGCATGTTAAATTGTTGACATAAGGCGGTACTTGTACGCTTACAATACAATGTATGTTACCTACATACCAAAAGTTAAATTATAAAACGGGATGAACAAAGACGCCAACGATAAGGGATGTTTTATTTGGCGAAACAATTTGATACCGTCCAGACAGAGCTTACAGAGGAATAACTAGTTCAATGAGGTTGGATTCGAACTAACTGAAATGGACACTATTCTCCAAATAAATCGTAGTTATTCGAGAGGAAACTGACAGTTTACTTGTATTTGATATTTCTTATTCCGCAGAATAGTTATTCCAGAAGTTGGTGAAATCTACCATAAACAAGAGAAAACTTAAACAAGAGCCTACCTACAATTAACCTATTTATGTCAGCAAGTAAAGAGACAGTCCTTGATAAATAAAGGGAACTTAACCGCCACGACCTGAGTGGTTTAAAAAAAACCTACAGCAGAATCAAATTAAGGTAAATTAAAGCCTTTATTTTTGTTTTAATAAGATTTAGTACATGGGACAAAGGATGAAGCGAACAAGTTGTTTCCATCTCAGCTATTTAGGCCGCGTTTACATCAACATAAAGAGTATGAAGGAAAATTGACTTTATTTTCTGTTCGCTGGCTCGATGTTCGCTACCTTGTTATTTTTATTCATTAATCACGGGTGCTGCGTTACAGTTTGATTACTTTAAATAAAAATAGGTAACCCCGTATTAAAAAATGTTTTATGTAACCTTTTTATAACTAGATATAAACTGTACTTACCTAGATATTATTTTCAATTTTAAAATGCGATCTAAAGTTTTTGAACCGGCTGGATTTGAACCTGCGTCTTTTAAGCGTTACCGACTGACAGATTGAACATCATGATAATCATCACTGAACCCGAGTTCAAAGAATTTTACATGAAAAATCAGTGCTTTCCTAGAACTAACCTTATTACGCAAAGTCTCTTCGCATCATTCTTGACGATGTCATCGGCCCATCAGGTAAGATTTTTTTCTTTAATTTAGTATAAGTTTAATTTAGTAACACATAATAAAATTTGTTATGTAAAACCTAAAATAGGACATGTACACAGGTTTTTTTTTACCCTAAAAAGAGTTATCTTCCAGCAAAGCTGATAGATGTTATTATTAGAAGTAGATAAAAAAGTTTCGTAGCAATGCCATCAATATCAAACGACAAAATTGCGTTTATAATTCGAGTGTTTCTGTCGACTATTGCAGATTGAACTGCATTGGAACATTGGTTTATTCATGACATCTGAGGTGAATTCCAATACAGGCACCGGCCTCATAGCCGCAGTAATGCAATGCATCTCCCAATCAGGTCACTGGGAATATCTTGATCTATCAGAATCCGGCCTTTTCACGTTAAAAAGGCCGCCATTTGCACAAAAACTGACTTCAAACGCGCATCTCACTGATACCCAGTGATCGGAATAGAAATAATAACTAATTTAATACCTAAAGTTGAAAGAACAGAGACAAAAAGTTGAGGCTTCCAGAACTACATATTTTCGAGGTCAATACCTTTCGAGACTTCATATTATACTTTCATTAAGTTTCCCAGAATTAAAAATGCTGTCGCTTTCTAGCTTTTTATTCTTAAACTTTTTGTCTCTGTTTCTTCTACTTTAGGTAAATTTGCTCTACTTATTCCGATCAATGCTAATAAAATACCTTTTAGTATTATTTTGATTTATAGAAACACCCGCTAAGATCCGCACTTACTTACAAACTATTAGAAGTCAAGCGTTTACACGACATCCGAATGAATGTCTAAGTTCAAATACTATGCAAATGCCTATTATAATAACTTGAATAAAGTTAGAGTTGAGGCTATTTATAGTACAACGGACATCACAAGGCTACGTCGGCGTCGTCGAGTCGGCTTCAAGTTACTGATGCGTAACATAATGGAAGCACCTTATTATTAAAAGGTCACTGTTTGTCTTTATGGTTGGCCTCCACTACACAGGGTCTAAATGTTCAGGGCTTATCACAAAATATAAATGAACCTTCCTTAGTAATGTATATTTTTATAATAAAAGACCCTGTGACATACTGACCTACAATGCAGAGCCTAATCAGCTAGACCCAAAAACTATGGAATTTCCGAAATCCATCAGGATAACAGAACCCATTTTCTGTGCGGTAGAGTTATACTTGGTGGACCAAAATTAATCTGCACGTAGTCCACCTTTAGTCCACCTAGATGTTCCACGGAAAGTGGACCACGTGTAAGGACTAATATTCGTACATCGACTTATGATCAGTAGCACTAATTGAGACTACAGTTCCAACGGAAAAATAAACGGTGAAAGAGCAGCGAGGTTGATAAAAAATAAACTCGAAGTTCCGAAAGAGTAATCACTTCTGCAGCACTGCACACATAAAATAAATGAAAAAGTTAATTTGGTTGTTCACGGTTTAATCAAATAGTAGATATATTTCGTGACTAGCGTGACCTAGGATAGCTAAGCTTCTTTCATTCCAACAAAAGCAAAACCCCAGGCTGAAGTTAGTTCGCTGGACACGCTGTTTTCAAGATTAGTATTCTTTCTCCGTCACAAGCAAGCCAGTGAATGAGAAGCCATTGTTACGTTTGATAACTCCAAAACTTTTCAATTCGATTCCTCAGTGTAATATAGCCTTTATAAAGAAAGATTTAGAGTAGAGAATAGAGCAGGATAGTTTGATGAGATCAAAGTTAACGCACCACATATTGTATCGGCTCTGGGTTAGTAGGTCGCGTTATATAAATGAAATTGTGTTTTGTAAACACGTGCGAACTGTTTGGGCAGTTTTGCTACGTTTTTTGTTACCAGTGTTTGAGTAAAACTGGTTTTGGTTTTTGACTAACTCTCACTGGTGAGTCAGCATTTATATGTATATTACTAGCTGTTGCCCGCGACTTCGTTCGCGTGGAATTCGGGAACCGTACTTTTATCCAGGATAAAAAGTAGCCTATGTCCTATTTCCGGTCATTATCTATACATATAATGTTTTAAATTTCAGCCAAATTTGTTCAGATGTTGTGGAGTTAGAGATAAACGAAAATCCAAACATTTAAACTACCGCATTTATATTCATGGACGTAATATATTAGTGTGATTGTCTTGCTTGACAGACAGACCATCAGACCCACAACAAAGTAATTTTATAAAGTTTCCGTTTTATTTATATTGAGGTACAAAACCTTAAAAAAAAGCAAAATAAAAGCAATTTGAATCGTAAACTCTACAAAAAATTTGACGACCTATACTGGAGCTTCTTAGCCAATCCATTTATCGATAGAGTAAACGAATGGAATATAGCCCTATAAAGACGTGCACTTTAGCGAATAAACACACACTTTCGCTTAAGCACTGGAATAAAATTGTAAAGCTTTTAGTTTGAAAAGCAGGCCTTACCTTAGTTATAGTAACTATCGTACTTAACCGCTTTTCAGTATTTATGTTCTGAAGGAAAAAGGTTCTTGAATGACGATCAGGAACTGAAAACAAAGGACGGACACTCGATGGACCGATGACATTGTGCATTGTAGTGATCGAAGCCGGATATGATGAAAGTTCAATAACGGTCATTCTGGCACTCTATGTGAAATGCAGGCATTTTGCTAATTAGATCTTACGCAATTTAAGTAATTTACTAATCAGACATTGAGCGTTTTAGGTCTTATGCTACTTTGATGTTTTGCGCTTTAAATGACCCGCTCATAAGGGAAAGGGAAAGGACCACCAGTTGACGTCAACTAGAATAATTATGTCTCCAATTAGGTAAATCATAAACCTACATTCAATAGTTGTATGGCCTAGGTTATTTGCCTTGTTTGCACATCTGGAAACACAATGACATTACCTTCAGTTCATAGGTCACACACCCGCTTCGGATTATAATTACAATGAAGCACCACATTTGAGGGCACGGTGTTGCGAACAATGTTATCCACTAAAATCTGTATTCTGTACTTCATTGTTTTAAATTGTAATTTTAATGAGGTCATGTACGTATTTCGTATAATTTTATGAGTATCGTAAAAAAGTATTTATTATCAATAATAGGAAAAGAGAATGCTAGGCTTGTATTTTTGCTTGGCTTGGTTAAAAAAATGCCTTGTGAACCTGACTTTGACACACGTCCTTTATTAATAACTACAATATTACATATTAGTATTACATACTATTGCATACTATAATTTGATAATAGTTTTTTTATAATATTAGCGGGATTTTATCGCGTTACCTTTTTATTTCTCCCGACGACGTTTCATTTGTGTGTTGCAACAACCGTGGTCGCGTCTGCCCACGCGTTAAAATCTCGCTAATATTATAAAAAACTATGAGTTTTGATCGCGAAAGTTTAAAAAAGACTATTAAAGAAATAAATAAATAAATAATGCTGGACAATCCACACAGCATCATCTAGCACCAAGGTAAGACAGAGCTGTATTATGAGTACTAGATGACTGATATATACTTAGGCAATACAATACATAGCTATCTATGTATTGTATTGCCTAAGTATATATCAGTATATATCATATTTTTATTATATATAGAAAACACCCAGAACACCCGGAACAAATATTTGTAGATCGTACAAATATTTATCCCGTTGCGGAACTCGATCGACCGCTGTCGACCGCTGTGCCACAGCGGTCGTCAAATTAATATTATTATTTGATTAGTCTTGACTCTAGTCTACTGAGGCTTAGGACACTGACTTTAGACACAATTTAACATTCCTCAAGAGATTCGAACCCACAACCGATTGTAAGTTGAATGTCTCCGAACATAATTATCATAAGCAGTCACCTACATAGTTTCAGCACTAAAATTTTCTGTCGTAAGTATCAGAACCTGTGAGTGCTAGAATACCACAACACCCAGACCCAGAACAAATATTTGCAGATTACGCAAACATTTATCCCGTTGCGGAACTCGATCTAGCAACCTCTCGTTTCTCACCCGGCTCGTCTACCGCGCCACCGAAGTCGTCTCTATACAAATAATGAATGATGTTTATCTACTTTAATAAAATATCCAACAGTCTTTGATATTCCGAAGAAAGCGTCAATTGATTATTCCTTTGATGTATTGGTCTGAATATATGAATATTTCTGTATAAAGTCCATTCGATAGTTCCCTCATTCGATATCAATTCTGCCTTATCCGATTGCTAATATGCAGTCCGGTTTGGAATGCCATAGAGAAAGAAAAACCTTAAGTTACTTCTAATACAGTGCTTATTACTTGTCTAAGATGATAAAAACTGGCGTGAGCAGCTACTAGAGTCTAGCTTTATTTTTCGTCTAGAGATGCTGGACGCTTGGGCAACAGTTGCTCGTGGGCGGTCACTCACGGACTGGCCAATGGCCACACAGAATAGACGTAAGATGAAGACTCGTAGACGGGGCTCGGACGTGACTTTAGTAAAGATGGCATAGACGCGACGGCGACGGCCGGCGGCATCACGAAAGCAGCGGCATTGTGCTTTTTGGCATTCGAGAGACCATGCTCCCCCGCGCCCCGTCCGCACCGTGTCCCGTCCTTTCCATGTATTTTGCAATAGGACGTAGACGAGTAAGCGTCGTGTCCGCGCCCACTCTTTTCTATATATTTTGCGTGGCGACATTTCTAATTATATTTTGTTTAAAACGGGCGCCGCGTCAAAGATGCGTCCTCGTCATAAGTCATTTCTGAGTGCCCAGCCCATAAGCATTTGTACAAGCGTCCCTCAATAATCTGCAAGCCCGATGTCCAAGTCCATGCATTCGTTAGCATACCAATAGACGGGACATAAATATTTATAAACACAATCAAAAGAAACTTAGTTTCTTAATTGGACGTTGTTGTTGTACGAGCTTTTGATGTCTGCACCAACTTTTGAAGGAATCCCGACAAAAATCACTTAGCATAATTGCTGACTGAGTTGTTACCTTCTTGTTTTTAGTGAATTTTTTGATTGGTATAAAAAAAGTTGGGTCTTTTCCAGATGGGTCAGATGTAGCATATATGAAGGTTTTTGTAACTAAAATTGTCTATGCGCATCACAAAGGACTAACTTCACGAATGCCTAATCCGCTGGCCGTACTAAGTGGGAGGTGCGGAGTGGCCAGTGGTGTTCTGTCAGTAGTACATCTGTTCTGTGCCATAACTAAAGGAGGAAAAGAAATCCTATGTTTATATGAAAATTCCCTAAATCATTAATAAAATAAATAAAATAAATTAAATCATGCTACGCCACGTACCACGTCAAGGAAGTGTAATGAAAAGCTTGTTGGAATACTACAGGTCTCACTTAAGAACTTTAGAGCAAGCTTTTGAGCTTAATTTGATTTTGTGAATAGTTGAGACATTATTTTGTTTAAGTTTAATGAGTTACCCAATTTCGGAACACTGAATTATTACTTTGCAAATGACAGCTCCACAAAGAATCTTCCAAACTGTCGATTACAACGTGGGAAGTTTCTTCGTGCATCTTGCCCCAATACAACTAAAGTTTTAATTGTTTTCTCGTGTTATTTTAGGTTTTATTGTGTAAATGTGGCGGTAGTAAATAAGTGACGACCAATGTGGCGCAGCGGGCGCAGGTCCGCCTGCGACGCTTGGTTAAATAAAAAAATAAATAAGTGTTCTGGGTATTTTCTATATATAATAAAAATATATATATGTATATCTATCTATGTATTGTATTGTATTAAATATATACCAGTCATCTAGTACCCATAATACAGCTCTGTTTACCTTGGGGCTAGATGATGCTGTGTGGATTGTCCAGCATTATTATTATTATTATAAGTCGTATGTATAATATAATATATAATATAAGATAAAGTAGGTATAGATAATTACATGGCTGCCTGATGATGGAAGGCGACGGAGGGACGACCTTGATGTGTTCAAGATGGAGTGGTGGGATATTGCCAAAGATCGAGACACATGGAAGGATTTGAAGGAGACCTTTGTCTAGCAGTAGGACAATACGGGTTATAAAAAAAAAATATAGGTATACCTAATTAAAATAGAAAGATAATTGTTGATTTGTGATTTAGTAATTTTTTGGAATCGGCACTATTTTCTTTATAATAATTTTGTCTATGTTGCGACAATTAAATTGATTGCCTGTTTCTGGCACAATTGTGACACATAAACCTCAGAAGTCATAAACAAAGAAGATTACAAAGTATACGCTGAATTTATTGCAAAACATACTAGCTCACTTTATCATAGCTAGTTATATTGGAAACCCTTGGTGGTAACGAACCGAACAAAGAAAAGTAAAGTTCCAATACAGTCTGAAACAATATTTACAGTAAACAACATTGTTATACAGGGCCAGGGTGTACAGATACCGAAAAACACTAATAAAATCTTGGTTCAGGGATAAAAAAAAGTATTTTTTACTTGGACTTGTTTTCGTCCCTAATTTAGGTTTGTTTTTGTTATAATTTAAACTTTGTGAAGATCCTGGTAAGTTTCTGGAACACAGAGCGAACAACTACATTTATTTACTGATTGATTGACAATAGGCATTATAAATAACTCAAGCAATACCATAAAACAACAAAAAAATATGTTTTTTTACAGCACAGTAGTGCGTAAAATGAACCAACGACCAAAATCTAATACAAATTCACAGCTGGACGTTGCGTTTACGTTAACGATTGTCAAAGCAGTTTTACGTGATTCATCACGAAAAACTTTTTACTGTTACGCTTTCACACCCTGTAGAAACTCTCTACCATAAAGCTGAAAATGTTGAAAATATTCAACCCGGTCGTATCATGCGCAAGCCTGGTTAGATTAGCTTGATCACGCGGGAGGCAGACGTTGCTGGTTATTTATTGGTTAATGCCACACCTGAGATCACCACGATACATCCTATGCCTCGAGTAAATATTGCGAAATTTTCAAAGCCCGATACTCTGCGATTTAGAAGCAAGCGTCGTTTATACTGTGGAACGCTCCGCGTCTGCTCTGACATTTTTTTATGTAAGCTTCTTCCCGTTAATACATGCTCTAGAAGTTGAATTTCGGGAATTCAATTATTATTCTTTTTTTTTTATACAACTGAAGTGGCAACCAAGCGTACGGCCCACAAGATGGTAAGCGGTTACCGCAGCTTATGGACGCTTGCAACACTCGCGGGTTGCCACCTTGAGGCCAAGATCGAAAGCCTCATGTGCCAGTAATTTCACCGGAAACCATACCCTTCACACCGGAACACAGCAATGCGAGCATTACTGCTTTGCGGCAGAAATAGGAAAGGACCCGGACGAGCTCTATCACAGAGAACTCTACTACTCTTTTGTTAATGCACCCCTAAATATTTATTAAAAGGTACACACACAATAATAAAATTCAGGTAAAGTTCTTAAATCAGACCGCTAGAGCTGGTGATGAACATCATAGAGATGAATCTGAGTTTTATTTTTCATATTAAAAAAAATGGATGCTAAGAGCAGATGCTCGTACGCATAGAAACCAGACGTTAGAAATTCTCATTACAAAATACTCTTTCAAAATCAAGTTGTTTCGTCAAATATCAACGTATAGGAGAGCCTTAAGACAGGCCCAATAATCTTCAAATGAATGATGTCCCGCTTTGGGCCACCTTGAATAAATTATGCCCCCAATCTAGCTGAAAGCGTTTTCCCCTCCGAAATACTCGTACTTAGTTTTAACTAATTAATAGCTTTCAAAAGTTTTCTTAATACTACTCCTACCTAACACTATTTCTTGTCAAATAGTGGTAGGTAAGAGTAGTATTTTAAAATATAACTACTACTAGTTATCTACTAAAGTACTCGCACCTGAATGCTACCTTACATAAATTACCTCCTTCAGCGAATAACAATGTGTATTGATAAAAAATGCAAAAATAACAATGTGTTTCTTTGAGATGGTTTCTCAAAAGGAGCAATTTTACACCAATGCAAAACATTGTCGCTTTAATGATAGCTGTAAACCTTAAACAATATTCGTACGTTCGATTCTGTTGTCTTTAGAGGCTGTAAGTGTGATAATGCTGGGGCATTAGGATTTACGAGGCACTTCGTATCAATGAGCCCAGCTGGATGTGCGAGGGTGAGGGGAGTGAAATTTTATGAAAATCCCCCATAGGCAACCCAGCCCTCGGAATAGATTGCGTAAAAATGATCCGTGACACCGTAAACAATTTTAGATGCGGATTAAAGTTAATTCTCCGGCTTTATTACAGATTTTATCCGGCAAGATTAAAATTTTAAGGGGTAGGTAAAAGACTACTTTATGGTTCGAATAATTTGTTGCTTCATTTTCTGAAATGCTCAGTAAATATTTTATTTCGTTTCTCAACTTTGCCGTTGGCTTTATTGGACTCGATATTTGTTTATCGAAACAAAAATAGCAAACAATTTGTTGGGAAAGAAAAACAATCCAAACGGGGCCCTTTTCATTTTCTTTGTAACCTAAGAATTGCGAGACAAAACTAGGGTACCATATCCAACGAGAGACATCGAATCAGAGGCGTTATCGAGTTACGTTGCCGCGTGTTTGCACTCGCCAGTAATTCGAGAATCGACACTTCACGTCGGCGAGCAATGAGGAATATTGCGAAAAAAATCCAATAACATTCGCTGCCTTGGTAGGGGGGAGGCGTTCAGGAAATTGAGAGCGTGACACCACGGAGGCACTCGACGCACCTGTGACAATTACACATAGCTAAGCTGAAAGTAAAATTGGCTGCAGTTAAAACACCGATACAGTATCTGAATTTAATCGACATACAGAAGCCCAGAGAGACCAAATTAAACCAACGAATGTAGCGCACTTTTATCTAACTAGCACTTGACTGCAGCAAGTTTGCCCCGGTTCGGCGAATTAGAACACCAAATGACAAAGCTGCAGTACCTAAAAACGACGTTCGAGCACTAATTATTCTCTAAAAAGACAAATGAACAAAGAACACGACTGTTTTACAAAAGTTCCCTTGCTTTACAATCAATATAGAGTTTAAAAACGCAAATATTTAACAGCTTCCTACATGAACTAAGAGTACAAGGTCGATTATGAAGGTAAGTTGACCGCTGCCTCAATATAGATGAGTCATCGTCAGGTTATACCATATATAAAACACATACACGCGGCTCAATAATATATTGATTTTATACGGAAATAGAATCACATCCTTAAACAGAATTATTTATTTTACCTACTTGCTTAATCTTCAGTGGAACGTAGTAGCAGTTCCACTAAATGTATCGCTGGCTTGCCGCTACCGTGCCGGCATCGTCTGCGCGATTAATGAGGCATAAACAAGACTGATCGCTGTAAGATTACAAAGATTGGATGGAAATTGGTAAAAAATTGCGGAAATGTTAAAACAGCAGAGCTCCAAAACTCATATCCGTTCCAGGAATTACATACAGATCTAATCTCGCGGAATCTAATTAGGACGTGGCGTAGCATTCTAATTTGCCTTTAGCAGATGAAAATTCAGCTTTAGAAATCCTTAGTCCAATTACGAGAATGAACATTTCTAAATTGGTATACGAGGCGGGAACGCTTCGGATATAAAGTAACCTATCAGTCTATTGGGTTCTTAAATATTATTAAAATGTCTAATGATATGGCAGAGGCTTCAACATTATACATGCGTCAAGCGTCACACTATAAAACTTTGTTCAATTCGTTTTACATATTAAAGTCGTTACAGAGATCTAAAAAATGGTTGACCTACGCTACTTTTTTGTAACCTTGACTTACAGCAGATAAGCAGTTTTGTTCTTCAACATTCGGTGTCCCACCAAATTGGTAAATGAGGATGCGTCCTTGATGTACGCAAGATAAAACTCAAGGTGACATTTGCCTCGGAGGTTGGATGGAAGCCAGGCTGTTCCATGACTTTGGCCCACTTAGTTCCACCGAAAGTTTGGCAACTCGTGTTTTGGCAACTTTCGTTTATTATGCAACAATGACAGCTGTTATTTAAATAACTTGAGGGATGAAACTCATTTAGCATTTTCGGATGGGAGGGATGGGAGGATAATACGATCAAAATAAAATAATTTTAACGAGTAAAATGCATGAATACGATTAAGTTATTAGATCATTCAATTCTAATACTTACTTAACTAAAATCAATTATCTAAATCCTTGGTGTAGATCCATGTAACACTTGTTTAAAGAGTCGTGAGGTTAGTACGTTTTTCTGCTCACCATATAATTGTTTTGTGTTATAGATAAATATAAAACTGTTCTGAGCAATTCCTATTTTATACACAACACAAAGAAAACATTTTCATCAGTACCTATCTAAGGAATTTTATTTTCTTCAAAGAAAGATAATTCAATGGACACAAGGCCTTCTGTGTGAAGTTTGAGAGCGATGGACAAATACTTTGTAACTTTCCGTCCAATATAAAAGGATAAAGACAGTTTTGGTTTTGAGATTGGTGCGGCTTTATTTAGCGTGTCACCGCTGGTTTTATATCGAAAAACTTTTTATTAGGAGAGTGGAAAAGTTCCTACTATCTGATCACGGTTTTATGCTGACACATAGATATGTGGAAGGTTTCCAAAGTTTGTAACAGGAAGACCCTGAGCTAGGAACTATAATAAAATAATGCTTGTCGATCCTAGACCACAAATAAATAAATTGAACACTGTGTCGTTGCTGCTTTATTTAATACTGTTTTAAAAAAGATTTCTAAGTTTAGTTTTAGGTTTTTTGAGGTCATCATTATCTCAAGCCTTTTTGGCTCTCACAAATAAGGATATTTCCGATAGCAAGATCCGCATTTGTCTAAAAATATATTCCAACAACAATAGTAAACTTATAATCACAGAGTGCTACTATATCCATAGCGTTCCACATATTTCAGACTCCGTTAAGGGACCCCAAGTGAATGTAATGCATTTGTTCTCCGCTGTATATTTACTTTGTTTCATCTGATTGAAAGCCACAACGTGCCAAGACTGTGAAGTAGAGTTTGTTCTAAACTAGGGTAAATAATCTATGATGGCAATACCGGCATATGATGGAAAAATATGGGACAACCCACTACATTTTTAATATTAAGAGGCCTTTCCAAGATTTAGCGATATAATTCATGAAGTTCGCGTGAATGTATCTTTATATAGTATAAGTAATAGCGCGCGCGACGAAGAGCGATACGTCCTCCCTCCATAAGCGCTCAGCGCGGTTTGAGAGTCGCTGCTTCGATCGATATGATTATAAGTGCGATAAGGTATGATTTAAAAAAATTCGTATTAAAAAAAGTCAATGCTATTAGACTATTTTCTTCATTGTATTTATTTAATAAAAACTTAAACTTTAATTAAGTAGGTGTATTTTTATTGTAAACTCCTTACTTTAGCAGAAATAACAAGCGTAAAATTGGGAAAAGTACGCGTTTTTTAGACCGTCTTTTTTCAAAAATATTGAGCTAACATGCTGTATTTTTCTCTATACACTTAAATTTTAAAACTGTGATTATTATAATTGCATTTTTGGAAATATGTTAGACTTTGTTATTTCATAGAAAAAATGATCGAAAGTTGACTGGAATTGCTCATTTTACGAAACGTGCGTTACTAATTATTTTTTTAATCAGTTATGTCTTGAGTTAATTAATATTTGCTCTGTTGGCTTAAATTTTAAGGGATAAAGCTTTTATTTGTTTTTATTTTCGTTAAAATATCTTCAACACACGAGCCACAATAGTGTTCGAAACTTCACGGGCTACAAGAAAATCAAGGATTGTCAAGGATAGGGCTCTTAAAGATCACTGACCTACGTCTAACTCATGATGCAGTGATAATCATCATCATTATCAGCAACTACATGTCCACTGCTAACAATACCTGCCTCCCCCAAAGAGTGCCATGAGCTTTTTTAATTCGGTTTATCTTTTATGGTGATGCAGAAATGCAGGTTTCGAACATTTATCTCTGCTAATCACTATAATGTCGAGGTTGGTACAAAAATTAAATAGGATTTTATGTGTGGTACACAGACGTACCTATATAAACTTATTTTCTAGAACTTATGATAATAAAAAATATCTGCCTGGAACGCTAAAATACGTCCACCAAACGGATAGCAAGTAGTAAAATTACGGTCCACAATTGTAGAAACTGGCATGTAACACAGAACATGCAAAGTACAAGTGAACTGAATGTCCAAGATTACTGCAGCTTACTTTCATGTCCCTGCTAATGAAGCTGCCTGTAGCGGAGCACTTTGAACTAGGGTTATGCCTCTCTTTGTTAAAATAAGGTTTCTGCCTTAGTGCCTACATATTGTAAAGAGGCTTGACCATATTATTGAAAAAAAAGTTTCATGTCTTGAACATGAACATTAGTAATGAAGTTGTCAGTATATTTCAGCAATCTGTTTCTGCAGATGACAACCCTATAGATCCTGAGGGATTAATTAGCCGTACAGAGCAGCACTTGTGTAGTTTTTACGAGGCTTTGAGTCGTATCGCGAGGTTTGCGGAGACAGTTGTAACCACTATAAAGGCACGTTTACGGATGCCGCAATAAACACATGCTGCGGTCCAGTGCTGATAGCGAGCCTCGTAAACGGCACGCTAGCGCCTGTCTGTTGACCACAGCTTTATTTTTGGCCGAAAAAACTATGACGGAGCAGCAGGTCCAGGATGCTTCGTAGATAGGATGACGTCAGCCGAGCTGACGTCACTAGCCTATGTTCATAATGGATCACCCATCTTGTTGAAGAAAAGGCATGAACTGTTCAAGTCTTCTTTATTTCAAGCTTCACTAGGTGTTGACGGTCCGACGGCTCGAGTGCGAATGGCTTGTACCCGGGTCGTCGGCCGTATTTATAGCAAAACGCAGGCATGCGTCCACAGTTGTTTACAACAAGATAAAATTACTTGTGAATGCCTGAGTCCTGCTTTTAACAATCAAATTAGTTAACTTATGGTCTGAATAGTTAAATTAACTACTAGATTACTAACTGATGGTTTGAATAGTTTAAATTAACTACTAGATTACTTAAGCTAATCAATTCATGATTTACAAGTTGTTTTAAGCTGGTTTTCTACAATGTGTTTTTAGTTACAGCATGTGATGACGTCATTGCTCCGATACGGCCATTCTGAGAGGCGGTGCGCGCTCTGCACCAGCCTTAGTGTTTCTTTCATGATGATTGATGCTCGTAGGAGATTTCTCGTAGATGCTCGTGGAAGATGCATCGATTGCTACGCCTTAAGCAGTCTAGAACAGAGTGGTTTATAAAGGTTAACTCGTGGAATGGTACTTGAGAATTCTCGTAGGTTGATACTTGATAAAACAAGATAGATTGCTGTGCTCTGAGCAGTCCAGAACACAGGTGTTATAGAAAAGTTTACTCGTGGAATGGTTCTCGTAGATATTTGCACTCGTGGATTTTCAGGAAGGTCGTTTGCTGTACTCTTGGCAGCCTAGAACATAAAACGTTTTTTTTTTTAAAGGTTAACTCGTGGAATGGTACTCGTGAGTTTTCGTAAGGTACTCGCTGATACAAGGTAGATAACACAGGTGTTTTAGAGAAGTTTTACTCGTAGACAATTGAACTCGTGGATTCTCGTAGTGACTCGCAGTCTTAAGTAGTCTAGAACACAATAGGGTTTTAAAGGTTATTTCGTGGAGTAAAATGGTACTAGTAGATAATTAAACTCGTGGATTCTCGTAGTGACTTGCAGTCATAAGGAATTTTGTTTGCTGTGCCCTTAGTAGCTTAGAACACAAGAGGGTTAAAGGTTAACTCGTGGAATGGAATAGTACTCGTAGATAATTGAACTCGTGGATTCTCGTAGTGACTTTTAGTTAAGCAATTTTGTTTGCTGTGCCCTTGGTAGCCTAGAACACAAGAGGGTTAAAGGTTAGCTCGTGGAATGGAATAGTACTCTTAGATAATTGAACTCGTGGATTCTCATAGTGACTTTTAGTTTTAGGCAATTTTGTTTGCTGTGCCCTTGGTGGCCTAGAACACAAAAAGGTTAACTCGTGGAATGAAATGGTACTCGTAGATAATTGAACTCGTGGATTCTCGCTTTAGTTTTAAGCAATTTTGGTTGCTGTGCCCTTGGTAGCCTAGAACACAAATTAACTCGAATGGAATGGTACTCGTAGATAATCGAACTCGTGGATTCTCGTAGTGACTCGTAGTCTTAAGCAATTTTTGGTTGCTGTGCCCTTGGTAGTCTAGAACACAAAAAGGTTAACTCGTGGAATGAAATAGTACTCGTAGATAATTGCACTCGTGGATTCTAGTAGTGACTCGTAGTCTTAAGCAATTTTTTGTTGCTGTGCCCTTGGTAGCCTAGAACACAAAAAGGTTAACTCGTGGAATGGAATGGTACTCGTAGATAATTGAACTCGTGGATTCTCGTAGTGACTCAGTCTTAAGCAATTTTGTTTGCTGTGTCCTTAGTAGCCTAGAACACAAAAAGGTTAACTCGTGGATTGTTACTCGTAGATAATTGAACTCGTGGATTCTCGTAGATATGGGAAGGAATGATGCTGTGCTCTGGGCGGTCCTGTGCGCCGTGGTACACAGGGGATTTGGGAATTTAGACTAGGTTGATGCTGTGTTATACACAGAGGTTCTAAAATGGACAAGGATTAACTCGTAGAATATTTCTCGTAGATATTGGTACTCGTGGATTCTCGTGGATTCTCGTAGATATGGGAAGGAATGATGCTGTGCTCTGGGCGGTCCTGTGCGCCGTGGACACAGGGGATTTGGGAATTTTAGACTAGGTTGATGCTGTGTTATACACAGAGGTTCTAAAATGGACAAGGATTAACTCGTAGAATATTTCTCGTAGATATTGGTACTCGTGGAACTTTTTAACCAATAGTTCAACTTTATAACCAATGGTTCAACTTTATAACTGATGGTTCAACTTTATAACCAATGGTTCAACTTTTTAACTGATGGTTCAACTTTTTAACTGATGGTTCAACTTTTTAACTGATGGTTCAACTTTTTAATTGATGGTTCAACTTTTTAACTGATGGTTCAACTTTTTAACGGATGGTTCAACTTTAACTGATGGTTCAACTTTAACTGATGGTTCAACCTTTTAACTAAAGGGTTCAACTATTGAATCAAAGGTTTATTTCATTAACCAAAGGTTCAACTATTTAACCAAAGGTGTTATATTGTGGTTAAGCGATGTAATTTTTGTTGTGATGGCGATAAGCGAACTGATGAGGGCGAAGTTAGGTCCCATCCCACTTCTGATGACGGAGCAGCAGGTCCAGGATGCTTCGTAGATAGGATGACGTCAGCCGAGCTGACGTCACTAGCCTATGTTCATAATGGATCACCCATCTTGTTGAAGAAAAGGCATGAACTGTTCAAGTCTTCTTTATTTCAAGCTTCACTAGGTGTTGACGGTCCGACGGCTCGAGTGCGAATGGCTTGTACCCGGGTCGTCGGCCGTATTTATAGCAAAACGCAGGCATGCGTCCACAGTTGTTTACAACAAGATAAAATTACTTGTGAATGCCTGAGTCCTGCTTTTAACAATCAAATTAGTTAACTTATGGTCTGAATAGTTAAATTAACTACTAGATTACTAACTGATGGTTTGAATAGTTTAAATTAACTACTAGATTACTTAAGCTAATCAATTCATGATTTACAAGTTGTTTTAAGCTGGTTTTCTACAATGTGTTTTTAGTTACAGCATGTGATGACGTCATTGCTCCGATAACTACAATACCACCATTTGCAGCTTAAAAATGATTATGTACTTTGTTAATATGTTATTTTGTATTATCTATGTCACTATTATTTTTAAACGAAAAAACTATAGTGCCACTATTTGCAGCTTGAATATAATTCTGTGCTTAGTTAATTATGTTATTTTGTCTACAGTGTTCGCTGAAAATGCAGTGTGCTACTGAAATTCCTCTCTGTAGCAAAATTATATTTAACCAGTATATTTAAAACTATCTCAAACAGTTGAGCCTGGCTAAGACAAAAGCATACTCAGGTTAACACGGGTTATCACTCTGCTCTAGCAGAGGGCGGGCGGACATCGCATGTCGATCGGATTTAAAACGATAACGGTAGAATAGACATCAGACCTACTCCTGCGAGCTAAAACGATTATATTGTGACAATTATCAAGTTGTTTTTTTTTTAGAAACTGAAGTGGCAACCAAGCGTACGGCCCACAAGATGGTAAGCGGTTACCGTCCGTAGCTTATGAACGGGTACATCACTCGCGGGTTGCCACCTTGAGGCTAAGATCGAAAGCCTCATGTGCCAGTAATTTCACCGGAAACCATACCCTTCACACCGGAACACAACAATGCGAGCATTACATCTTGGTGGCAGAAATAGGTATGGTGGTAGTCCTTCCCCGGACGAGCTCTATCACAAAGAACTCTACTACTCTTCTTATACTGGTTCAGCTTATATTGGCGATTGCCCGGAACTAAGCCAGCACCGACATGAAGTGAACCACTTCAAATGACACCAATATATTACGTTTGTCTTTTTCAAGAGTAGACCCTAAGATATATTGGAATTCACGCTTGACCTTTTATATTCTAATAACATAAAAAACACATTATACACTTTCTTTTTGTCTTTATCTTCAGGTAAACATAACTACTAGTAATATTTTCTGTGACTCTACCAAATGAAACTAAGTAAAGTAACCTATATATAAATAATTTAACTGTGAAATTAATGTTTTCAAAATTTCCAATAAAATTTTCGTGAGAACCGCTCCAGCTGTCAACATCTTCATGTTGTAAGTAGGTACTCTACTTAATAATACCTAATATGTATACTGCGTACTTACTTTGATCGGATCCTTTTCATCTTTCCAATTGTTTCTCTCGAAGTTTAAGGGTTCGTGTGGTACTATAAGTGCGAATTTATGAATACTTGGAGGTAGGTGTGCCATTGGGATCAGCTCGTAAACTTTTACTGGCCACGTCTGCGTATGGACGAAGCATATGGGTGATCTATACTGGGATGAAGGGTCTCTTAGATTGTATTCAGCAAATTACAGCTTCCAAAAGAAATATGTATACTTATTACAGATCTCTGGGTCATATTAATTTAACTATATAGGTACTTCTATACTTATATTATAAAGAGAGAAGATTTTTGTATTTTTGTTTGTTACGAATAAACTCAAAAACCACTGGTCCGATTTCAAAAATTCCTTCACCATTAGAATGCTACATTATCCCTGAGTAACATAGGCTATATTTATTACTAGCGACACGCCCCGGCTTTCCACGGGTGTGGTTTCATTGCACCAGTGCGAAGCTGGGACGGACTGCTAGTAAATAATATTGAATAAAAACTTCGCCTTTCGCTCTACACATAAAGAGAATTTGGTTATAATATTGAAAGTTAATTCACAAAGTACCTGCTGTCCTTTATTATTTGCTATCAAACATGGCCAGGGAAGGCGAGGTTCGTGTATTTCTTTTATATCCCGCTAACTCCCGCGGGATAATAGAAGCTGGAGCTTAATATTGCGCTAATCGTAGCTTATCGTTATTTGACTGACTGCACTGGATCTGAACAGATCAATTAAGATAAGCCTAGCAATCGCTTTCTCGTTTAATATTATCAGATAATCTTGTGAGATCGATAAATTCATAACAAGCTGAATGTAAACGGTTTGATTTGCAATTATAGAACAACTTTGAACAATGACCTCATCTCACGACTTACGCATGTCTCGAAGACACGAAGGTTATTCAGAATAGGTTATACTAATATTATGCCGAAATCTAAAGTGAAATCTTTGACTTTGAAGCAGAGGCAATTCATCTCTGATAGACATTTTAGCGGTCCTGCTCAAGTTTATTTAGGACGGTATCCTCCCAAGTATTGGGGGTTTGGGAGCGTGATTGGGCACAAGAGTGCCTCCATATTTATTTTGTACGTAAATCTCTAGGAATTAGGCAAATATAGAGACATTGTACCTTTGAGGTATAATCGTTTGGTGGTCAATTTATTTCCCGAATCAATTTGCTTATATTGCGGGTTGTGGAGGCGAGATGTCCCCCTCGTATGTGGTAGTAAAAACATACTGTTATGATAGGAACATTTTGTCATTACGAATAAATCATTAAATTATAAGTGCTCGTATAAACTGGAACTAATTTATTTATACACAGTATTTTAGGAAATGGAAATTTTAGAAGTATTGAGGGAAATTCAATCACTTAAGTAGTAATAAAATCTATGCGTTATTATTATAACCTATAAGTACGTCCTAGTAGCAAGTGAAATTACTAGGCGAAAGAGACCTAACAACAATGTCTCGGGGTGATAAGCGCAGTGCAGTGTCACGCAAACACTTAAAAACTATAAGCTTTGGGTGGCACTGCGTCTGTAATAGTCAAGCGTGGTGCTTAACATCAGGTGAGCGCCTTGATTGTCTTGTCACTTGCTATATAAAAAAAAAGTCTCATTACTCATTCTTCACTAAACATCTCGAAAGTTTTTATTTCTTGTCTCTTCAAAACTGAAACCAACATATTCGCTAACTAAAGCATGGCAGGCACGAAGGCACGTATTTACCTGTTCATCATAAACTTTCGGCCCGATAAAGTTGTAAAATAATCCGAAATTTCGAAATTGTTTCTGAAACTCTCCGGTACGGCTCTGCAGTTATAAATTAATTAGCAATCACCCCGCAGTCTTCCAACTTCATTTAGCAATGGCCAGGATCGAGCCACAAACAATTGTTGTTGAATAGTTACACTCAACTATGCTTTTGAATTCAAAATTGAATCGGATAACATACAAATGTTGAAGTTGTGAAAACAATTTTATATCAATTACTAGTACCTAGACCCGGCGCAGTTTCACTCGCCTTATATTATAGTATTTTTTTCAAAATTTCTCACCGTTTAAACCGTCCCTGGACTCATAAAAATGTTTCAAGACCAAAATCAGCAAAATCGGTCCAGCCATTGTCGAGTTTTAGCGAGCCTAACGCACAGCAATTCATTTTCACGAGAAGAAGATTTGTATTCTACGCGAGTTTTAACAATAAAGTTGTGTAGGTTAGTATTATGTTATGATAATGTAGGTTTATAACATCAAGCTACAGGTTATAGCATCACCAGGTAATATAGGTTATCTGCTCCAGGTCGTTAAACTTTATTCAATCTAAATACAGTCTCTAAATATTATAAATTCAAAGCTGAAAGCTTTATGATGGTATCTGAAAGCAGACTGCGGGTATAGGCAAGATGGTACATAAATCGTAAACTTTCCTTTAGGGAAATGATTAACTGGGCTCAGAATAACTCCCAGTTTTCTTGTAATTTTTTTTCAGCTTCTGAGAGCACTCTTGAGCCCGTTTGTACTCTTCCTTTCAGAAAGCTACTTTACATAGAATGTGTGAGTAAACTGGAAAAATGCCAGAGCTTTTTACGAAAAAATAGCACTTGCTCCAAAACAAGAACTGCTAGTTTTAAAATTTTTAATAGTCATGAGAATTAAAATTTTGTCCCTTTAATTGAAAACAGAAAAAAACAAGTAAAAAAAATCATATCCTAATAAAATTGCCTCCCTTTCATAATAAACCTTTTTTTTGTAACAAAAACTTTTCGGTATAAAGCGGGCTGTTTCTGTTTACGTACTTACCACAGGTTTTATTTTAGTGAGCATAAACTTAAAAGCTTTTCCTTTCTTACAAGAATAAGGCTGACGCCTGGCGTGATGAAACGTTTATTTAGTTGCATGTAGGGTTCAAAGTATACAGACTTACATTAATGTTCACTTTCTTAATAGGTAAATTAATTATTATAAAGTAATTATTTAGCTACCTAGGTTAGTTTGTATTCAGACCACAATGCAGTGATTTTGACAAAAGAATGACGCCCGGAAACAGCTATTAGACTCAATAAGGTCAAGCACTTCAAGTTAACTATCAATATCAATCGTTCGTCTCGCATTCATTCATTCATTCTATTTCCTCCAAAAGCCAAGATTACCGAATACTGTTCAGTTTTATTATTTCAGCCGTTTGTTCTTTGTAGGGAAATAACTCTTTTTCGGAGTGAAATAAAGAGCTGAAGCAAAATGAGACAAAAAGATATTGTATCGATCAATACTAATAGCATTGAAGGAATGAGAAATAATAAACGTGACTAAATCGTGCTATCTCGTAAAACATTGTTGTTTTGCTGTTTCTAAGTACCTGGAATAATATTCATGCAATTTCATTTTATTATACATTGTTCGATAAATAATTGAGTATGTAGAGACAAAAACATGAAAAAAAAATTTTATGTATATCAGCAATTTCAGTTAGCTATGTTTAGAAAATGCTACAACAGAATCGACACCATAATATAATTATACATTTTTAGGATCCCAGATTATCTGTCTAACTCTCGACTAACTACGACTTCTAGGATCGGAATGGTCTCTAATGAATTAAAATGAAGTTCTCTGTTACGAGAATTTCCAGAATTCGGACTACCTAAAACAGAAGCCTTCGCTTTGCTTTATTATGCAAACTTAAATAAGCGACTGTATGCTTATAAACACGACATTCACGTACAAGGCTGTGGACAGTGCTGCACAATTTGCACATGCAGTGTTTAATTTAATGTGATAAAGTTTTCCACGCTCAGATACGCTGGACGCTGGACAGACCAAAAACGGTCCACTTTGGACACTCAAATATCGCTGAGTATCCGATAACCAAATGATGTGAAAGAGAGTTACGGCGAGAGATCGGTACTACATCAAGTGAGGAGTTGACGGACAGAAGGAGAAAGTTCTAATGTAATAACTGCGAAGAAATTTATCAATAGCAATATGTAACGAAAAAAATTACAAATTCTCAGCTAAACCAGACAGTTCATTTCAGTAGATGTTTTCATACTTTTAGGTAATCAGGTAAAATGATCGACTTTGATGAAGATAAAGCAGTCATGCTGTAGATGATGATAATGGTAAAGACAATAAAGAGATTACGAAGTTGTTTCATCAGGTTAACCGCAGGTGCGCATACCTTGCCGCTGAGACTAGAATATACACACATTAATGAGAATCCCAAGCCAGCTACTAACTTAACTAGTAATTAGGTATTCAATTCGAGCAGACATGCATTATTAATCATATTATTCCAAGATACACCACCTGCGGTATAGTCTTAAGGTACCTACACCTTAAGGCGTTATCACACTAGCGTCTTGCTACAGTATTTGTAACGGTTATACCATTTTAAAACCCTATCCAAAAATAATAACACAGAGATTTAGAAAAAATAGCTAAGGGTAGAGAACGATGTTTTTAATTTAAATAAGTATAATATGTAAAGGCCACCTGAACCTACGCACATTTTTATTTCATTTCGTTCACAACATAATGTAGATTTTCACTAGCAAAAAGATATTATTATTCACCTTTATATAGATAGAAATACTGCTTGCTTAGGCGAACTTAATGCTTGATAGCATTATCTACCAGTTTACCTCTTGGTAGCGCAGGTATATAATGAATAAAAACATATAGGTTTTTTTTTTTTTTATACCACTAAAGTGGCAACCAAGCGTACGGCCCACTTGATGGTCAGCGGTTACCGTAGCCTATGTACGCATGCAACATCATAGATATCACTTGCGTGTTACCACCCTGGACGTTAGATGGAAAGTCTCATGTGCCTGTAATTTCACCGGAAACCATACCCTTCAAACCGGAACACAGCAATGCGAGCATTACTGCTTGGCGGCAGAAATAGGTATGGTGGTAGTCCTTCCCCGGACGAGCTCGATCACAAAGAACTCTACTACTCTTAATATATATTATATTAAGAGTAGTAGAGTTCTTTGTGTATATATGTTATATTTATCATGCCAAAGATTTTGGTAGGACATAAATGAACTAATTTAATTTTAAGACATGTGTTCGTGCAAATAAATATCATTTATCATTTATCATTTACAAAACCCATTCAGACCTTCAATGAAAATACTGCTTGTTTATTCTAAAAACAGCTACAGTTCGGATCACACAAAATAGGAAGACGCAAGTTAGTAAACCTTTGCAATCCTCAAATCCAATATCAACAGCGTCGTAAAATATGGTGTTAGTTCACCCTTTTGTAAATTACAACAGTTTTAATCTCCCACAAGGTCCATCCTACACAAACAGCAGAACCCCCATTATCATAACACACCGCTTCATTTGTTACAGGTGAGTTATGATCATGAAATAACCCTTTATTAAGATAACTATCCCGCAAAACAACGATAACATTCAGATATTAAATGGATATTAATGTAGGTTGTGTTCAGAAAAGGACAACTAGAAACCTAGTTACCCGTATTGTTGATACTTCAAGCATACTTTAAGTTGTACTGATTATGAGGAGTTAAATGAAGGGTTGAGTACTTTGTAAAGCTTGTCCGTGAAAGTACGGATGTGTACCTGTTGGTAGGACTCTTCAGCAAGAGTCCATCTTGGTGGGTACCACCGCAGTGCCAGATATTCTACCTTCAAGCAGTAGTGTGCAAGCTGCACTGTTTAGGATCGAAGGGCACTATAGCAAGTGAAATTACTGGGCGAAAGACACTTATTGACATAAAAAAAACTATAAACCAAAACCTATTTTATGCTGCGTAGCAGTAATACATACTTGCATTTCTGTGTTCCGATATGAAAGGTATAGTTACCGGTGTAATTACTAGCACATAAGTCTACGGGATAGCATAGCAACGCGCGAGTTATGCCTCTAGTATTGCAAGCGTCCATAGGCTACAGAACAGCTTCCGATCAGGTGGGCCTTATACTTGTTTGCCAATATAAGTGGTATAAAAAATAAATCATCTCTATCTTTCCACATCTTAGCTTCTGTCAGTGTCTCTGTTTCTATCGTAAGGCTAATATAAAAAGTAATTAGTCCCACAATAAATATTAATCAAGCTAAGACTTGTCACTGAGCGACGCCGTATAAATGATGGAGGCTCGCAACTAAGGCAGTCGCTCCCGGCATCCATCACGAGATATCACGGGAACTGATTTTGCGGTGCCATTTTTCTAACTGTCATGAGACAAACTATAGCACATACATAACGTCAAAAAATACGCTCTTTGTAGTCAAATGGAAACTGGCAGATGTTAAAATACCTCTAAAAGTACGTTTATGGATAAGGCCCTAAGAATTTTTATTTTAAAAATACAAGCTGTCTTAAAATATGTTGTTGTATGGTATCCCAAAAGAAAATTCTACAAGTAGGGCCAAATGTGGAGCTAAAAAGTAGGAGGAAATAATATTTTTTGAAATAAAGTATAACATAGGCCTTGTACCATTTCGGGCGAAAGCAGACTTGTTTATCTGGGCCGAACTTCCAAGTAAGGGTTAACATTGTTCTAAGACAGCTCTAGAGTGTTCATTGCAATTACGGTAAACGATCGTGAAAGTAAAACTTCGGTTCATTGCGTTAGTAACTTGAGCATGTTTATACATTTTTAGCTTTTCGCTATCGTATCATTCCACTTGCGTATGTCACGTGCACCGTGTCTACATTAAAAGTTACCCACTTCTTTTATTACAAATAATAATTATAATAAGTAGAATTAATACTATAATTATGTATACTCACTGTTCACTCCTTATAGAAAAGGAATAATCCAATTAAAATGTTCTTTAATCATTTTACTATTCGAGAAATTATCTAGAGATGCTCCTTTTAAGTTTTTATCCGAATCAAATGAGTTTTTTCAAGAATGTAATTATAAGTAAATAGTATTTTTCAACATGTTTTAAAGGATTCTCTACCTATATTTGAAATACATAGGTACTTGTTAGTTTAATAACTCTTTTTTCCAAAGAATTTATTGGAGTGTTTTTTTTTTTTCAAGAGTAGACCTTCGTTTGACCGCGATCTCGCCTGGTGGAAAGCTATGATGTGGCCGACGGTGGAGCACGAAGGTCTATGAGACACCTATTCACTCTAGCCTTGAAGAGGCCCGGATTGTAATTGTCAGGAAAAACAGAAGACGGCAGAGTATTCCACACCTTGGCAGTTCGCATAATAAATGTTGAGCTGTAGCGCTTGGTGCGAATGGGTGGTATGCTGACAAGGTACGGGTGGTACTGCGCCGTACGTCTGCTAGTTCTTTGATGAAAAGGAGATGGTGGGATAAGATCATGCAGTTCCTGGGCACATTCACCGAAATGTAATCTGTAGAAGATAGATAGGCACGCAACTTTGCGGCGGTGCTCGAGACTCTGGAACTAGGTCTCCGCAACTTGTTGCTCACCCACAAGTCTCAATCAAAGCCCTTCGCTCAATCGAGTCTAAGGCAGCCAGCTGGTGTTGAGCTGAACCATCCCATAGGTGGCAGCAATACTCCATACCTGACGCTGTGCTTTGTATAGAGTGAAAAGCTGTCCAGGTGTGAAGTATCACCTTACCTTATTGTGTGTAAAAGGCGACAGATGCGGATGACGGTAATATTTTTTTATAAAAAATATATTTTATTCAGTAAACGGATTTTTAAATGACCGGGATTTATATAAATTTATTTGTTATCGTGCATGTCTGACTTTTTTGAGATTTTATTTATTTTCGTTCTTTATAGAGGCAAACTCCAACCGGCAATAATGTTTACCTGAAACAAAAAAGACATAAGCATTTATTTACGTTAGTAAGTTAGTAAGTTACCGACAAACATCCTTTGAATTCAGCAACGCGAGTACCTTTTACTGTTTATCAGCTGAAATAGGTACCTACGGTGGTATTACTTCTACGGTCGAGCTTATCACAAAGAACACCAGTATATTTTCTTAAACATTTTGTAAAGAAACTTGAAGCTTCTCGTCCAAGTTTTAAAACCGTTTCAGCTAACACTCTTTAACACTCTCGTGAACCCAGGGAGGTCATTAACCTACCACAGCATTGAAAAACACAGAAGAGAAAACATCTAGAGAGAATAAGGATTTGTAGGAGGTAGTACCCATTTTTTTATACCGCTAGCAACTAAGCTTACGGCCCACTTGATGGTTAGGGGTAACTATCATTTGATCCCACGAATTTGATCCCACTTATTAGCGGTTACAGAGATATCAAAAATATCACTTGCGCATTGCGTTGCCAGAATTAAGAACTGTGGTAGTTCTCCTCCGGACGAGCTCTATCACAGAGAACTCTACACTCTGTTACCAGAGTTGACCACTGACTCATACAAACTTACTACTCTTAACTTTATTAGTAACAAAGCTCATACTGAAACCTATATTAAGTGCGTATAACAAGCGCGTCCGTTTCTCTATTCTATAATTATGGTTATCGAACGCGCGACAATCATTTGTTTTGTGTAGGTTGTCTAATACTATATATCAAATATGAACGCTGAGATATGCGAATATTATAAAAGTTATATATGATAGGTAATTCTAAATATTTTTTGAAAAACCCAGTAAGTAAGTAAGTTCGGATACTAAACCGCCCGACGGCCTCTGTCATGGCCAAAGTAAAGTAAAAAATATATTTTATTCAAACATATCACAAGGATCAATTGAAACGTCTTAATTCTTAAAGCTAGATGAATTCACGCCAGTTCCACGCGCCCCCGCCTAGAAGAATCTGGCAACAAACTCGGCTGGGTTTGTAGCTTTTATTTTGATGATCCCTCTTCATCATAATATAACCTAGAAATCCAGTGTAAGCAGACATCACGAGTGGTATACCTTCCGTTTATTCCAGCCTCATAAAGACAGACTTGTTTGCCCTACATTCGGCCAGGCACTGACGATAAAGCCGACTGAATTTATGACCGTCTAAATTGCCTTATTGACATGGCGACTGATGACGGCACTGGTTCCGGGCAGACTCTAAAACCTCACAAGTTAATAAAAAAGTTGTAGATAAAGAACTCAGTAATAACGTTACTATTTTTCGCGTAAATCAGCCTTGATATGCATCGAGAATATTATTTGACTTTGATTGCTGTAAACTGCGTACAGTTGTCTCCAATCAGTAGAGCTACTTTTGACACTCGATCGGGGTCGAGATTGATGAAAATCGATCACATTCGATTTTTATTAAAACTATTCAAGAGAGATCAAATTCAAACATGATTAAAATTGACGACCGATGTGGTGCAGCGGGTGCAGGTACGCCTGCGACGCGGAGGTTGCGGGTTCGATTCCCGCCTCGGGTCAAATGTTTGTACGATCTACAAATATTTGTTCCGGGTGTTCTGGGTTCTATATATAATAAAAAATCTATCTATGTATTGTATTGTCTAAGTATATCAGTCATGTAGTACACATAATACAGCTCTGTTTAACAGCAGCTTACCTTGGGGCTAGATGATGATGTGGGGATTGTCCAGCATTATTTATTTATTTATTTATTTATTAAACATTCGGTATTCGAACCTGCACCTTTGCGTTGAGCTGGCAATGCCGCTATGATCGCTAGGCCACTTAAACGAATGCCTTTTCGTATGAAAATTCTGGATGCTATAAACCGCTTATCGGAAACCCGAACAGAGCGGCACCCTACGGAATTCGCTACAACCAGAAACACTCACCGTAAGTAAGGTGGTAGTTTTCGAGTGGGTTAAAATCTCACCTATGGATACTTTACTACACTTTACTGCACCACTTTCAAGTCCACCATTTTTAAGATTTACTCAGTGGTAGTATCACCCAGATAGAGTACGTAGTATTATGTTATCTGTGGTAGTGTCTATACTCTAGTTAAACTCAAGATGCAATATTTACTAACATGGAACTGACAGTTGAATCAGCTGGTAGGAGGGGTGAAACACATTTTTAGGGCTGTGCTAGTTCTATTTAAATGTAGTATCAAATGACAGATTATCAGGTGTCTAACTAATTAATCATCATCATTACAACTAATTTATTTTATAAGAGTAGGTCAACTTAAAATTACTCATTAGCCTAAACGTAAGGCTAGATTGTAATATTATTGAATACATTATTTTAAAATGTATTCTTAAAAAAAAAAAAAAAAAATTACTATTATACTAATATTATAAAGAGGAAAGATTTGTTTATTTATAACAAATAAACTCAAAAACTACTGGTCCGATTTCAAAGATTCTTTCACCATAAGAAATATATTATATATTATTATATTCAGTAACTTAAGCTATATTTTATGTCCACCCGTGCAAAGCCGGGACTGGCCGCTAGTGTAATATTAAAAAAACCCCACTAGCTAACATACAGCGTGATTATGCTCTTTGTGTGAATAGTGTATGGTTTGTAGTGCTATTCTTAATTCCAAATCATAGTTTAAAAGAAACCAATTAATTTGCACCCAGGAATGCCATAAAAGGAAGAAATCAACTGATTTCCAATGTTTGTAAATATTGCATCTTGAATTTGGCTAGAGTATAATTGGGAGTTGCGCTTCTAGAAGACATTCACCAGTCGTCACCTCGTCGTGATGAATGGTATTACCACGTCGCGACCCACGTGACCTATTTCTTTCTAAATGTATACGTTGTCTCAAATCACTTTACGTAAGCCGTAGCCGTAGGTAAACCGCGGGAAGGGTGTGGGTCTGAATTAACCACACCCTATTCTATTAGCGAATCAGTTAGTTTTACGAACCTTTTCGAAGTTCACGTTAAGCTGGTCTACAAAAAACTAATCGAATTCTGAAAATTAACACGTCCAGCCTCACATGAACTACAGACATAGTTACTATCCATTTTAATCATTTACATTACCTACACCATTTTGATTACTAATCAAAATGGTAACTTAAAAATAAATTGTTATAAATGATAACTCGATAGCTTGATATACAGTGATTTTAATGATCTTCTTGAAGCTAATTTACAATAAAAAAAAGCTCGTATGAAAAAAAGTTAAATGGAAGTGCTCTCAGCGCGGTGGATTGATATGAATATGATTATTGATTACTAATCAAAATGGTGTGGATGATGAGGTTTAGTGGTAAAGATTTCGATAAGGTAAAGAAGGTATGGTATCTTGGTTGGTAAGTGGTCATTCAATCCTCATTACACACTTACCTATCATTCTTATTTTATTTCATTGTTACCGTTTATCATATTTTAAATTGACATAATATCATTATAATATCATTATGGTGTCTTAGTTCTTATTTTAATAGGTATATATATTACTTCTTAACTATTATTGACCACTAAGAGATTGCCTCTGCCCTCACTCTCGCTTGAGAGTAGGCCAGCTGTGTTCCAGTGTCAGTGGGAACATTAGCAGGCTGTCATGACAATCCAACGGCAGCAAGAAAAACGAATGTTATTAATTATACTAACTTTGACTTACCTTATTAAACTTTTTTATCTGTATAACACTAGTGAATTGTTTTAATAAATCAAGGCGCGCGTGTAGTGGTTGATTAATCAGTGTGTGTGCACTTACACGCATTTATGCGGCATATCTACAGTTTATTTGTTTACCCGGCACGAAGCAAGCAGCTAGTGGCGCGCTCCAAGTGTTTACTCAATCAGGAAAGTGTATGTTTACTTTATGATTCATTTTATGTGTGCTGTGTTGGACTGCGCACCAAAAAACAGCAGGCTTATTGAACAAAACAAGCAAAATAGCTTTGATTTGTTTACATTATTTACATTTTGCACTAGTCTTCAATTTCACGCTCCATCTTGCGCCTTCAAAAACGCAATATAAAGGCGAAAGGCATGGGGTGGGACACACTTTAGAGTTAGCCGAGAGAGGTATGGAACAGAGTTCGTTTTTGAATCCATGACAGCGACATGACAACCGGCCTTCAGGCGGCCTATTAATCCCGTTACCAGAGTTGGCCACTAACTACTCTTTATCTACCTACAGCAAAATTTAAGCGAATGGTTTACATGACATATTTTCTCTTCAAACATCCAATTCGTATTCATCACTCTGGGGATACCTCAAACTCCACAGTAAGCAATCTTTAAATTAATTAAAAACAAATGACTAAACCAAAGGCAATCAAAAATAAAACGCGGAAAACCAATTATTACAAATTGCTGTACAATTTGGCATCAAAAAATTATGATCGGCCAATCAAAGACCCAAAGAAAATTACTTGTCTAAAGTAGCAATTACGGTAGTAAGAAGTCACGACGACTACTAATTTATTTACGAAACTTACTTTTTTTCTTCGCAATATCTCTTGCCTGATTTCGCGTCAATCAAGCTGTCATGTCAGCGATCCATCAATGGTGCGTGACCGCTATTTAAACAATAGCCAGAGAGCGTTCAACTTGCCTTCCGGCTAGATTATTTTATTTAAAAGGGCATCTCGCTCACACTCGTGTGTGTGTGGTGTGGGAATAATATAAAGTTTTTAGGGTGATTACGCAACTCGGTTTCAATCCGATTTCAATCAGTGAACTGTAAATAAGTGGTCATACGAAACAAAATACGTCAGTTTTTGTTTGAAACAAAATGAAATCGATTGCAACCGAATAATAATAATCTAGCTAAGGGCTGAAATAATTGGTGTTAGTTGCCACTGTGGGTAGCGAAATTCATCAGCCCTCATGTTTTATAGAAAAAAAGTAAAAACAATATGCCCTAGGCAGCGTGTCGCTTGTATTTCATTATACCTTTATAAACCTGAACTTTACCAAAGAAAACTACAGTCGATTGTCGTGAACTTTGAATCAAAGAGTAAAGTTTCAGTCGCATCCTGAAAATGTTGGTCTAATAGACAGTCCCTATAGGTACTTTGGCCATTTATTTTAGCGCGAAGTTGGGTCCGTAGTCAAACTATGAACTCTTAATGCAACGCTCGTTTTCAGTTATGAAGACAAACTGTTTTAATACAAAACTGAAAGCGAAAAGCAAACTCAGTGTTTCAATAGTTGCAAACCGATAATTTTGTTCCATATGGCGTATCTTATCTTACGCGTGTCACAGCGAATAGCAATACAGGCACGTCAGAAACTAGTGCTAGCGTACTAGTTCCCGTATGGTGTGTGGGAGTGCAAGTAAACGAACTGGATGACTGGCCGCATTGTGTCGCCCACTGCACGCGCACAGATGAGTAACAGTGAGTATGCACCGGGGTTACTGACTGGGACACATGCCCACACGTCGCCAGGAAGTGTGCCTTTGTTGAAATGTTACACCATCACAACCAAAAACTCTATTGATCTCACTTCCCTACATAGTTCACAAAAGCTTCCCGATGTCTCTGTGTCCCTATGTATGCTTAGATCTTTAAAACTACGCAACGGATTTTGATGCAGTTATTTTAAATAGATTCATTCATAGAGTGATTCAAGAGGATGGTTTATAAGTAGCTTAAGCATCTGTGCAAAGCCAGGGCAGGTCTAATATAGTGAATAAAGTGACACATGGTGCTTAACATCAGGCGGGCGACTTGATCGTTTTGTCACTTGCTGACATAAAAAACATGGTTTTAATATCATTAATTCATCTTGACAGCCTTCTAATGTTCCCCACTGCTTGGACATTGGCCTACTGTCGAGCCAGAGTAATTCGGTCTTCATCAACCACGCGGACCCAATGCGGATTGGTGGATAACATTCATTACAGTTGAGGAAAAACTGTATGGCTCACTTTTTCAAACTAGAAGAACAAAACGTAGCAAACTGAACTTGTTCTATAGGTAGCCGGTATTTTCACAGATCTAAATAATTGTAGTTGTTTTCTTTTAAAATCTAGTTTACTTTAAACTTTAAAAATAAACGCTACACCATACAACAACGCAAATAAGAAAAACATTTTCAGCGAATATCCACCGACAGGAAACGCACCAAGCTTTCCAAGCTCCTTACAAAATAGTATTTTCTCTGTGTATATTACAAAGACTAGAAACTCAGTATGCCACAGCATAAGCTAGTCACAGCTCGTTATGTGGTGTACATTTGTATAGCGACTGTATGAGTCTGCAATGAAAAGAATCTGGCAATTAGTATCATCAAGAACCAGCTAGATTTTCAAAGGCTACCATTTGAAGTAGGTACCTACTTAAAGTACCTACTACCATGTTGTCCGGATATTTAGGTGATGTGATACGATCAGTTTTCTACTTGATCTCATACGAGCTTTCTTAGTAAGTGCGTATGAGTCAGTGGCGAACGGAAATAATATAATTTTTGTGTTTCCCACTTAATCATTTTGCTCACATAGACGTTTAACAATATAAATGATAATGACATTTATATCTACCAAATGAAGCGCACCTAAGCGCTATGAGTAGCACTTCCACTTACGCACCTAAGTACTTCCACTTGGGTGCGCTTCGTCTTGGTGAGCTTCAGCTAGGTGCGCCTCGAGGAATACCTCTACTACTAGTATTATGTTATCTGTGATCGGCTATATTCTTAGAATAATACTTTATAACACTTTAGTAAAACCGGTGGTCGCAAGCTGAATCATGGCTTATCAAAGTAAACAAAAGGCATGCAAGTCCCAGTGATATTGTCAAGGATATTGCCTATCGGATTAGGAAACTGATATTATCGCCACCGCGGCACGCCCATTTGTTATCTGTGCCTCTACGAACCTAACCCACTATAGTTTAAAATAAGGATATAGTTTAAATAAGGATATTCATCAGATTACCATGCAAGCAAAGAGAAGTTATATTTATCATTCACCCTAAAATGTTAATGTGATTCAAACTCAGAAGTAGTTCCAAGTTTTTCGGGATCCGAAGTTATCCGAGAGACTTTAGTCACGCGGGACCTCTCCAAGATTTTATGTTTACGCATTCAAGAGATTTTTACAAACTAAATAAGTATTATACTTAGAAAACTGCTTAGTTTATAAAATCGTTGCGTTAATAACGGACTGACAATCAATGCATAACACACATTTGTCCTGCTGCGAGGATCGAACCTGCAACCGCTTTTTAACCGAGGTCGTCAAACATGTGTAATGCGCTAAGAAAAACAATCCTAAATTCTAATCCTGAATCCTGACTTCTAGAGGATGCTGGATGAAGAAGTTTGCAAGAAAAAAAGTCAAAAAATACGAAGTCGCGAGGCGTTCTAGTATCACATCACACTAATATTCCTGTGTCAAATAAATAAATACTTACTTACTTACTTACCAATATCACACTATTACATCACACTTCACACTATCACACTATTACAATATCACACTAATCACACCAATCATCACAACACACTAATATTATAAATGCGAAAGTTTGGATGTTTAGATGTTTGCATGTTTGGATGTTTGCATGTTTGATACTCTATAACTCGATAACCACAAAATTGATTTGGCTGATATTTAAAACATAGATAGATAATGACCGGGAATAGGAGATAATTACTTTACCGGAAAAGTATCATTTCCGAATATCACGCGAACAAAGTCGCGGGCAACAACTAGTACAGTAGTAGTACTAGTCAGTATAGAATAGATATCTATAGAATATAGTGTAGAAGTGGTATGGGGTTTTTCAAACCCTGGCGTCGTTGTTTTGACTTTAACTTGATTTCTTACCTCTTGACTTGGTGTTAAATCATACTCAAAGGTTGTGCTATCTTATTTTATAGCTATTTTACAGCCTCTGGGGAGAGCTTTCTCAATAAACACGTAAACTAGACTAGGGCAAAGAATATTAACAGACCAGTCTGTTCAAGTTTTGTTGCCACAATCGATTTCTCCTTACTTATCGCAAAAACCCCTAAAATTACTTTATTAATTATTTTATTAAATCAAATCAACAAATCGAAACTTTTGCTTTTAAAATTCAATGTAAACAAGTACCTTACAACAAGTTTAACGTTATATAAACAAATCAAAGACGTCAATCAAACTGTGGTTAGCGTGTACTGGTTTGGGTTCCGTACTTGTCTAAAAATATAAAATTGGATCAGAAATAGGATTACTTTGTAATAATTTATTCTAAAAAATTATCAAAGCTGTCGTCGTAAAGTTTTTTTTTAAATTTGTTTAAAAAAATAATCATAGTTTTTTGAACAAATTAAAAAAAAAATGTTTTATAACGAAAGCTGTATCACATTACAACACAGTTAATCAATGAATGAGGCCTAAATTGCGTTACAGAACTATGAGGTCAAAGATTTCAGTAAATAGTCAAAATAGGGGGTTGTAATTGTTACTTACACTTGCTTGTCTTTCAGTACTTAGATATATAGACAATAAATTATACAACTGGATCAAACTATGGATTAAGTAGTATTGAAAAATAGAAAAGAAAACGAGTGTTCTTTTTGGTTAAACCCGGTTCAAAATAAATAAAAGTAATGACCTTGTAAAATGACAATACTATTTTACAAAGAAAATTGAATTGAATAGTTAAAATGTCTTGTCAAAAATAATTTATCTTTTAGTAAATCGGGTTGAGAAATTCAGGTCAAGATCTCATTATAAGTTTTAGAAACAGTCTTTAGTTGTCTTCCTAAAATTAATGGCGATAGACAAAGTTACCCAAGTCGAAATGTTGCTAAAACTTAAAATTGAAATAATACAATTTAGTAACTCGCGATTTTGTGCCTAAATGATTCAATATTCCAAGTCGCAATTCAGACAGCTCTTAAAATGTTTTTACTTTAATATATAAGTTACAAGTAACTATCTATTTCACATTTAAATAAAATAAGCCGTTACACATTTATTTAACTGGATTTACTATAAAAATTATTAAGCTTGTTTACTTTTGACAATTCTCGTTGATTACTTATTTATAATTGATCAATACATTAAATCAAGCTAACAATAATATCCATTCATAATATGCATAATAGAACGATCGTGCGGTCAAGTTAAATCTCGTAAGTATTAACATTTAACATGTAACAATACAGCAGTAGCTGCAATAGGATATTCTTATTACGGAACCCTACATAGTGCGTGTCGGACGCTGACTAAACTGACGGAACTGACAAAAAAAACAAGCATACAGTCGAATTGATAACCTCCTCCTTTTTGGAAAAATAATTAACAACCTACACAGTTAAAGCTATATGCCTTACTCTTGAACCCAATGACAATTCCGATCCAATCCCAATTTCTATTTACTGCTGGTTAATTTTTGTACTCTTTTGATACAACAAGGTTGAATTTGGCGCTTGGTTTGCTGTCAAAAGTACGAAATGTCATATTCCAATAACTGTCCAATACCGATCGCGTTCAAGAGTAAGGCCTGTCTAATTCTAGGATTTTAGCTTCGCAACGTCTAAGTAGCTAAATATTATCCAAAGACGAATGAGGGAGCGGGTTGATATTTGCGCAAAGCCCGAGCAAGGTAAATACAATATTTACCAACCTCTCAGTAAATAGATGTACCTAACTCTATAATATTCTGACTTTAACAAATGGAACTCACTTGCTGTAGGATTTGTCATAATAAGATCCCATGACCCATCGCTATCTATCTCGCTCTAGTTTCTGAATTATTGTTTTATTACAGGAATCATTCAATGTCTTATTTCGATTCTCTATCCATTAGTAGCAAGCTGCTATGAAAGAAATGAGAATAAAAACAAACAAACTATGCACTTTATTTTATTGTTCATACTTTTATATAGCTAAAACTTGTACACTTTAAAACTATTCCCGCCTGTAACCGACAGTTGATTTATTTTACTATTCTAATTAAACTGCAAAATGGAATGACGACGCGGCGAAAAAGAAAATTAAACCTAATTATTGTCATAAAATTAATTCAAATTGTACGAATATTTTAAAAGTAAGCGCCCTGTAAACCATTTCTAGGAAACCCGTTGTAGGGGGTATAGAGAGGGGGTATGTATGCGCATGTAGACACGCACTACCTAGTGGATAATGGGTTCATATTAAGTATGCTATGTGTCACAGTAACGGGACATTTAATTTTATTTATGGCCTGTACAAAAAGCTCGCATTCGTTAGTTTTATATCAATTTAATTTCACAAATGTACCTATATTCGCATTCAGCGAAATTGAGTTTACATACGGATTCGATTACTTTGCTGCGCGATTTATTTTTTATTACTTTTGTAACAACAGTTGGTATAAAATATAGGTTTATGGTAGCATTCAAGAACAATACCATCTCAAAGCAAATAAATGTCTTTGAATACAATACCTATACAAAATGTGAATCAGACTACGATTTCATAATAATTATGGGTTAGGGATCTCTCTTCTTACTGTGTTTAAATTCCAATAAAATTATTTTCTTATTTTGTGTCCTAATTGTAAGAAAGAAAGAATGAAAGACACTAACTTTAATCTACACAAAACACGGCACACGATAACAGTAAAAAACCATTGACTAAAAAGTTTTAGTAGACCTGCTGTCGTGATTACGAAATTAAAGCGAAAGAACCCAGAATCTGGACTAATTATCTAATAACGCGACCAAAAACAGCTAATACAGCCGCAATTATTTCCACCTATCTACCCCACACTTGGAACAGCGATATTTCCAATCTCTTTCGCTTGGCACATTCCGTTTTTTTATTAGATTTTCACCAACATCCCTTTCCTTATCGCGAATCTTCGCCGGCAGCAAATAATATAACGAAATTTCGTGTTATTTGCGTTTCACTCATCGCCCGCACCACCCTCGAAAAATAACAGCGATAAGCATCTTTTCAATACGACAATAGAATAAACGGACTCGTAACGAAACACAATTTATTTGGTTCATTTTTCAATAGCGAACCCTCCGGGTGGTCTTTAATCATTGGGATGTGGAGGGCCGCGGCCACGCCGAGTGCGAGTATGTTAATTAGCAAGTTCCATGCTGGCGCGCACGGAGATAGTTCGCGACGCCGACGGCCGCCGCGGGACCGCTCGTTTTATTGCTCACCACCAGTTCTAGTAACATTTTTAAGTGAGTTCGCTGGGTAATAAGAGATTCGTCGACCCGATCGTGACCACCGACCGTCGACCTCGGGGTTACGATCACGCGAATCGGTCCGCTCCGGATAGTTTGGCCATGATTAAAGTAATCGCCGTGGTCTGGCCGGAGTAACGGGTCCGGGATGTGTGCTCGTCCCTCGCCGACCGCATGTTGGTGCAACCGACAGATTTAATCAGGCGTCGACAACCGCGAACACGATCTCAGGGCGTTCCACTCCGCCGGACACTCTTGCACGTATGCACCCATTTATTTTTTCCGACAGTTCGTGAAGTTCGATTTATTTATAGAGAAAACCAATCATTTTATGCTAACCCTTCACTGACCGCTTTCAATCTATTTTGAACTCTGAACTGTTAGCCAAATAGCATGTTTTAAAAGGATGGAATTTGAAAGCCATTGTCGTCATGCAACAAATTTATCACGATTCTGATTTCCAAGAACGAGACGAACGAACAAAACAACAAGAAGAGCATGAAATCACTCGGAACATGCAAATTACCGTGATGCTGCGGCCGTTGAACCCACGACCTCCTCCTTACGGGCGCCAAAGGGTCACAAGCTAAGAAAAATATTTAGTAGGTAGGTACCTTCTTTGAATCACCTGACTAACATACCGTAGGCGCAGGAACGATAATTTGATTATTACCAAAAAAGTACAAAATCAACCTGCCCAATAGTAATATAATAAATACCTGAGCTTATAGACTCGCTTGCTAGCTAGCTTGTTATTAGGCTAAACCATTTTCAGATAAAAATAATCTTTCACAAGGCCACTCTGCGTTGTATTATGTTTCAATCCCTTCAATCGGGTTAAATCAAAGACTGACGATTATATTTATATTATGATATAAATATAATCGTAATATAAATATATTTATATTATGATATAAATATAATCGTCAGTCTGATGATGCATATTATGATGATTATATTATGATAAGTATTTTGTTTGATTATGACATTTTTTTAATAAATTTAATTGCATCTTTACATTAACCGCATTGGTCACTGACCCAGGGTATTCAAGAATGAGTCAACTGCATAATAAAACAAAGGTTTACACAAAACAATAACAAAGTAAATTAATCTTTTCCCACGTGATATAAGCATATCCAGGCATTCTAATCCAGCCGTGCGACCATTCGCTTCCAACCTTTCTTAATTAACTGACGCCACGTTCGTTGTCCTATCAATATTGACTCGAGAATATTAAACGGTCACAGTTTGATTTACGAATCATTATGAAAGATCGATAAACTCAAATCTGAGTGGCAGTCTGATTATTCAGATAAAGAGCTTACATATAAAATCCCGTCACTATTATCCTATAACCGCAGATATATTACATTAAGCTTACCAGTGCCCTGACAGTATGACCCAGCGATAGCTATAGTTTTCTGAATTGTTCATGGACTTTTAGGAATTAATATTAGAAAAGTTCATAAGTTGCAATTTGAAAAAAAAATGTGGAATGTTTTTCTATTAGATTATTGGACTTTATAATTTAGAAATCAGAGCAAGATAGAGCGCGGGATATAGGATCGTATCACGAAAACATTTAGTAGCATTTATTTGAAAATCAAAGCAAAGATCTCTGATAAGTAACTTCATATTAGTCAGTGGTGAAGTACGATTGATATTATTCTTGGAAGTTAATAGATGTCTACCACAGATATACACACAGTAATTCAAATATTATGGGTTATCTATACAGTACCTAAGCAAGCAAATAGCTTTCATCATGCAAAATCAATCTATCGAGGCTTCAGGCCAATGAAAAGCGTGATCGGGGATCGAGTACGTCACTGTCGGTCGAAGCCGTCTCAAAAAGGTTTCTGAGCCGACTTTATCCGAGCAATAAATTGCATTTGGAACATTTGTCGACTGTCACTACACTCGCTACGGAGCGCAAAACGACAACTTTGCCTCTATATTTATTTATTTTATTTTAAGAAAACCAACAGTATGTATGTCACCATTTCTACAAAAAAATATAAAGCAGCGGTTTCAGCGGTATAATAGAGCTCATTGTATGACCCCTGAGGCATATTCACGAAAAAAAAAAGTTTTACAAACGTAAGCGTAAACGTATTGTGCAGCTGACAATTTTGTATTAGATTATATACAGCCAGAGCGCCTCCTCTTTAGTGCGTAAAATAATAAATATCTCTTATGTACACATTAACAATCGGGTTTACGTTTATGTCAAATAAGTTTTTTTGTGATTAAGCCTCAGGGGTCATACGATGAACTACCCATACCCATAGCGCTTAATTCAAACTGTTTTGTTTTACAAAAGTGACTAAACGAAAGCTGCAAGCTTATAGAACCTAAGTCTGGAATATTGACGTAGTTTTTTGTTTCGATACAAAGAAGTTAAAACAAAAGAGCACTAAATACCTACAAGAGAACGACGAAAGCTGCGAGTTATACAAATTGCGTTCCACTGAAAAATGTGAAGCTCACACAAAAAAAGGGTGAGTAATACGTTTGGAAAGAGAGGATGCGAAGGATCCTCGGTCAGTGACTCTTGCTGTTGCGTGGCAAATTACTTGCGATGTCCGAAAAGAATAGATACGAAAAATATTTCAACAAAAGCAATGCAATAGTGAATGGGAATAGTTAAATTAGTTCGGTAAATTTATATAATCTAGACATAGTACACATACAAAACTTTTGCACGCACCTTTACGTAATAACAAGTATTAGATATGGTAGGATTATTTGCTCCGACAAATCTAACCGAAGCACAATCGTAACTAATGTTGACTCCAATTCCCAGTTCATATTATAGCCGAAGCTATAACTTTCAGAAACTTTCGTTCGGCTGTTATTTCTCTCAAATTATAGAGATACGTACGAGCCGCCGAAAAACTCGTATTGCGTCAGCAGTTTTAGTTTGTTCGACAAACTTCCCTCTTTGTTCGCAAACCTCGCTTGCCTTAACATTTTCAGCAAAGTATCATAATATCCGCATTGAAATCCGTGCATCAATCAGAATGGATTGCAAAGTTTGCAATTTCGAGCAAAAACATTTATCGAGGGGTAGTTCAAATTGGGAGACGATACGTCCACGCTGTCTCCGTTGTATGGATGTATGGACGGGAATAAATAGCGTATTCGCATTTTAAGTGCGGAATTCCGCGATTGTGTTCGAGGGACGACGGAGCAACGTGAAGTAACACAAATTGCAGCGGGTCGCGCCACGACCTCGCTGAAAAATGCTTTCCTTTTAACAATCGGAAGGGGAACGGCGCGGGTTAAATGATCATGTTCAGTCAACTTTTACTGGTATAAATGGGCTCTCGTGCCTTTGTGGAGCTTTAAAGTTTGCTTTAATTCTTGTTATGAAAACAAAGTTTTGGCGAAGCAATTCCGAGAGATTTATCCGGTGATGTACCCACATTTTTTACAATATAAGAAACATTTTATTGCTTTCGCTGCTACTGAACACCATTTCAGATAACAGGTGCAAATTAATTGTACTTACTACTAATTTTAAAGCCATTAATTATTTTATTTACAGTTAACTAGATCACTTATCACGTGGTTAGTTTAATTAGAGTAAAAATTAAACTAGAAACAATTAAAAAACAATTAAATTTTGAAAGTTTTATGTAAATAACTAAAAGCTTCTACTCAAAAGGAATAACAAACGAGCTCTACGCGGTTATAATGAACGTTGCTCTAGACTCCCTACGAACAGTAATTTTTTAAACATTATACAATTTACATACAACACTACCGCCATCATGGAATACAAAGTGAAATAAGTTTTTTAATGCAATTAAAATGGCCGTGGTGAGAAAAAGCTCGTGGAGAGAAAAAGTAAAAGTAGAGTTGCTCGCTGGGCTGCGATGAGCCACTTATAAAAACACTAGTGTAACGTCTGCGAGGCTAGCTATCACGGTCTGATCTTTCAATTTTTATAAAAAAAATACAGTTAGTCAATCAAAAAATCAATTTTATCAAAACACGTGAAATGTTTTACATAGGTTTACTAGATTATCTATCCGTTTTACTTTTTTTTGTTTTGTATGTCCTCTTTTTAAAATTGTGTATAATTTAAAAAGCTAGGTTATTATTATTATGAGTTTGTAGTGTCCTACTGCAGGGCAAAAGCTTGCCTTCCCTTAGGTTATAACTAGAAATTATTTACCTATAAATTGGGATAGTGAAAATGTTTGTGACATACTTGCAGATTGGACGTTTTTGTAGTCAAAAAATGGAGCTAAGTCTTTTTTCCTATAATAGAATGGAACCCTCGGAAGTTAGTCTTGCTCGCCCTTGTTTATAAAAAAAGAAGTGGCAAACCTGAGTTAAAATCTTAATTAATTTTCCTTCATACGTAAATTTACCTGATGAAAATGTCTAGACAGCTGAAAACTGAAAAAAAACATAGGATTCGGCAAAGAAACTCTTTCCTGTGGTTAACTAGAAGCTTTTTGGCAGAAGGATCTCTACATACTTAGTTATTAGATTGTAGGCTAGAAACGGTAAAAATATGGAACATTTTTTTTCCCTGACCTAAATTTAATAATTAATATAGGTGTAATTTTTTTTTAATTTTTCTATTGCAGAAATGCCGTCTTCCTGCTCGAGACGTGCATCTTATTGCTGAGCAGAAGTTTGGTCTACATTTTGAAGTCCGCCACTTTAAAAAAAATGTAAACATTACCGCTTACTTATTTTGGGATCTATCACTGTGTTAATTAATGTTATTATTTCATTCTAGTACACACATCTGAAAATAACTCAACGATCACACTTCGCAACTCAAAGAGAATTTATGAAACTACCAGCATAACTTTTCGGGCTCGGAAAAGAAACATAAAAATGCTAATATTTAGTGGAAGCAACAACCCTTTCGCAAGTAGAAGACCCTTTCTTTTTTATGGGGTTCCTGTGTTTTGTATCTCTTTCGTTTTTATTTGTTTTGTATGCATTTCACGATCTGGAACTATCGATTTCGGGATCATTAACGGAGTATCTTTAGTATCTCTCCGTTCAAACCATTTGCCTTAATTACAGATTAATGGAAGAAGATAGCGATTCGTTATAGCAAACACTATTTTGATGAAACAAAATTAAATAGCTGAGTAAAAACCTAGAGTTCCAAAAAAATATAAATTATTCTCTTAGGTAATTGTATCGTATAGATAAAAAAACAAAAGATGATGTTAGTGTAGTTTTTAAAATAAATTAAAGAAATAAAACCACTGCGCTACATCCTGGCAAACCTATGAGAGTATTGTACCTCTTTTCTTGAAAATTGTTAAATACTTGTGTCACATATTTTACTTGCGTGTTTACTAAGTAAGTAAAATAAAATTACATTAAATGCCCAACAGTCACATACAAAGTCCTGAGGATTCAATGCATCGCGTCGTCGAGGGCATCAGAAACTACCGAGTACCTATCGAGATATCAAAAAATTTTTTTCCCGGAAAACATATTTGGCCGGGAACATTTTTTTGCAGATCATGCAAACATTTTCCAGCAACGGTTATTTAACCCGAAACCATTAGGTTCCCATCGCGCCACCAAGCTCGTCAATATAAAGTTGGTTTCTAAGCAATATTTTGTGAAAGGATCCTATGCATGTTTTGGGATTGATGCAAATGCAAAGTTTGTATCGGAGAGTGAACGTTATGAATATTTTGGAGCAACTATAACTTTGTACTGGCATGTAACAATAACATATACTATAGATACGCATAGTTATGAGGAAAAGGGAGGCAGTTCCAGCGACGTCGGCTTGCGTTTATGGCGCTAATAATACATTACGGCCTTTATTTCCCATTATAACACCAAACCACTTCTTAATATTCCATTCGAGTAAACGAAATATTAACACTAATGTTTCCCAACTCACGTTATTTACAATCACAGCAGTACACACTAAAAAAAGTAACTTTAGCCTTGAAGAACAAAATATGCCGGGCTATACAAGGCTTTCTTTTTATCGGACATTAGCAAAAGCTTTTAAAACTACGGGTAAGGTTACTCTTGACATAATATTTTGAAGTCAACACTCCAAGCAATTTAAGACGTTGCAGTGCAATTTAAGCAGGAAGTAAGATAAATATCATTTCTCCTTTATTGCCAGGCAGCAATTACTTTCGAATTGCTACATCGTATAGACGGCACGTGACGGTCGCTATCCTAGGAAACCGTCGTCATAATAACAGAGCCAAATCAAACACGAACTGAGTACGCAGAACAATTACTTTAATTGCTAACAACTTCCCCAACTAAGAACAATTCAGTTCGTAAAATTCGATTTACATTGTAAACGTGTTAGATATGCGAGAACTCCCGACAGTTAAAAGACGTATTAAAAGCATTGGAAGACGTTCATCCAAGTTTCAATGTGCGAAACTTTGGCCTTGTTTGAGTTGTAGGAACTGCTCATTAAAATTCAATACCGAGTCCTCACTCACAAAATATATTATAACTGGGTACATAATATTGATCGAAAGGTGGCGACGACGCGGCGGCGACGGAACGACTGCGTAGCTGGGACAGATTGTGTCAACAACTTACAACGCATTAGGGATGTCCAAATGTCTATGATACCCAAGCCGAGCTTGTGCCAGCTCTTTTAAATGAATCTTAAAAGGACTGACTAAGAGTTACTAACGTCACCCTATTGCAAAATGGGTTAAAAAAAAATCGAAAAATACTAGTGCCAACCACTATGCAGTCCTTTTAAATATTCTCATATTTTGTTAGTAAATATTATAATCCTTACGGCAGTTTGCACATAGCGTCGGTTTAAAGGATGTTCTGTTTTTCTATCCGTTAAAACATCAACTCTATTTGGTATGTAAGATGGAGACTGGCTTTTGGCGCCCAACGTGGGACTTATAAACTGTGTATATTTTGCAGCAGACTCATAAAACGGCACTTTATGTCTCTATTGAGAAATCGCGTGAATGTTTAATATTGCATTTTCTGAAAGTGAAAATATTTTTGCCTTAACATTCTTGGGAGAGCTTACATTTGCAAATAAATACCGAGACATGGGTGGCATTCTTTGGATTTCCTCTTGGGTCTTCATATACTTATTTCATAAATATCTCTATTTATCACTACTTTTTTTTTATCTGACCTTTACGTTAGGAACACTATTAATTCTACTCGTATCAACATTTTTCCATAAATTTATATAGCCGTTTAGATTTTACCCTCAGAGGGCGGTCGAGAGTAGGTTTTAAGAGTAGTAGAGTTCTCTGTGATAGAGCTCGCCCGGGGAAGGACTATCACCATACTTATTTCTGCCGCCGAGCAATGCTCGCATTGCTGTGTTCCGGTGTGAAGGGTATGGTTTCCGGTGAAATTACTTAATGAGGCTTTCGATCTTAGCCTTAAGGTGGCAACCCGTGAGTGATACCTCTGGCATTGCAAGCGTCCATAGGCTGCGGTAACCGCTTACCATCTTGTGGGCCGTACGCTTGGTTGCCACTTCAGTTGTATAAAAAATAAAAAATAAAACTCATTCTGTATAGTTTGCCAATTGTATTTTGCTTCCATAAAATTAAACTGTCGTAATTTTGAGCCATTGAAAAGTTATAATTGAAATTAATTTCGAAACCACATCGGTACTCAGGTAGGTATTACGTCGGTTGGTACCTACAATTTGTATGTTTTAAACAAACAGATTATAACGCAATCAAAAAAAATATTTTGCCGTTAAACAGAAACGATAAATAACAACCAAATACACTTTGAATTGACCTTTATTTGGATACACTGGAAGATGAAAGGTCTATTTAATTCTTCAAATTCAGATTTTCTACCAAACTCATGTACGAAATACCACACTGAAACTGAGACATCGGAACATACTTTAACAAATACTTTCAATCAAAATCTGTCGCATTTTGTATAAATATCACAGCTTATTGACAGGTTGTTATTTAAATCGGATGGAACTGAGTTACGCCATAGCCCAGCTGTTTATTAAGAAGTTGTTGATTGAAATCGGATTGCAATTGAGTTACGTGATAGCCCATCAACTGTTATATACAATGCTTTTGAGAGCTGTACACCCGTTATATAACTGAACTGCCCACATCAAGTAATGAATATGCAAAACTAGCGCCTATTTAAATTAATATTAAATCGCCAGTTTATATGCAGTGTATAATTCTGATGAGGCCGCTTTTACGAACAAAGGATTTATTTATGTTCACACTATCTGCCTCTATAGGTACCTGGTATTTTATAAAAATGTACAATATAATGTGTCTAATGTACGAGAGTACAGGTATAGTGGATTTCAATAAAAAAAATGTGTATGGTGTCAAACGGTGAAGGAAAACATTGACTTACAGAAACCAAAAATAAAAAACTGCATTGTACAGAGCAGTAGGTATTGATTATTTTATATTAATAATTATTATTATGACGTCGAATATCAGATAAAATAAGTATGTTCAATTGTACCGTGCCCTTCCATGAACCAAACTGGTGTTTAAAGGTATAATTTGATTATACCAGATGATTTTAGAAAGATTCAGATAGTTTATTGTGTGAAAACTATCCGGAAAAACGATCTTTCACCATCATTCATCCTTAATTGCTCATCCAAAACAAACCAAAAGTAGGCTAAAATTACCAGTGCTATAGATAAAGTTATAAAGATATTCTTATAAAGTTTATGTATAATTATTGCAACTTACCTGCTTCTGACCTGCCTGACCTGACTCAGGTGACCTGAGTAATAGTTGAGTTGATATTTACCTGAAACAAGCAAAATTTATAAGCTATAAGAACAAGGAAACCTATGGCTTACGATATGCGGGAATCGATAAGTGAAAGTACATTTAAATCGTTTGCCTGTGTGAAATCGTGGTCTATGTTTTTTATACTATTTAGATGAAAAACGAGCATAATGCCACTTGCTACCCTAAAACGTACTACGTAGATCAAAAGTCTCATGTGCCACTCAATATCCTTCAAACCGGAACACAGTTACAAACATCACTGCTTACCGACAGAAATAAGTATCAGAAATTATTAGAAATAAGTCGTAGTACTGCCCCATACGAGTTCTATCATCACAAAGAACTCTACTACTCAAGTATGTAATGTGTGTTTGATTGAAAGCCTTCATTTAACTATTTCAAGCCACAGCTGAAACTGGGCCGCTTTGAACTATAAAACAGTTTATAACCTGTGTTATAACCTCTTTGAGTGAAGGCATTGTTCTAAATGTTTCATGTTCCTGAAGACAGATGCACTGCAGAATAGATAGTATTTCAGTAAAAAAAATTGTCATTCAGGAATCTTTTTACCTACCTACTATTTTGAATGAAGTGCTGTGCCAGAGGTTAACCTTGGTGACGTAGTTTTGAAGCTGCTTCGAGGCCTCTGTTATAGCTAAAAGCTTTATTCATAATAATACCATAAACCTCTGTTAAGCTAATAATGTTTTAAATATATCATCGTCACCTATAATTGATAATTGACATAAAAATGTCAAGAAAAGACAGTACTTAGCAAGCCTAATAAGCATTACCTAATAATAGCCGAACCAGGCAGATATCCAAAGCACAAAAACAGTCAGATATAAATGACACCGGATCGTTGCTAAACTAAAATAAACCGTTAGAAACACCTATTTTGCAGGATATTGAAAAGTAAACCTCAATAAACTAAGTTTTCTTTGATCTATTTACGAACTGCCGTAATACCTCGTCATTTAAAATATCGAAATAATAGAATTCGATTGAACCTTTGAAGTTCAATGGGATATTATGTCCCACAAAGAGAAACATGGTAGAAGTGAAAGAAAATACTACGGAAAACTGTTTGTTTACACAATACAAGCTGTGTTGTCTGACCGCCCGACTTTATAATAACAAATCCGGCTAAAATGTGTTTTTTAAGGAAGTAAAAACCTTGCCAGTAGGATATTGTCCTATAGACGCCAGTACTACTTGCCAGTAGGATATATATGTACTACGTCGTGACATCGCTAGAGAACGCGTTAAAAAATTAAAAGCGAGATACTACGACACGCCAGATTTACGAGACGGTAGCTTTAACGGCTTGACGTCGTAGGATCATATATATTTGTGGGATCAAATGATAGTGACCCGCACTAAAGCACGGCGCTATTGGGCTTTGACATATTATGTCTGATATAATATAGCGCGACACAACGCGTAGCCAACGCTTGTTGGCATTTTACATGATCTTAATTTCTAGCTCATAAGAAGTAACATATCCTGCGCATTTTATGTTTCTTCCATGCTGTTTCTGGGAGAGAAAGAAAAACATAGAATGATCAGCTGCCTATCTACCCGTGCAGGTTGTAAAAGTCAACCAAGGGAGGGGTTCTGTACAGTGGTGCTTGTAGGTATCAAATAAACATCGTTGATGCCTATGAAGTTGAAATCACTAAACTCCAACAATAAATCAGAGAGGACCACTTGAAAATAAACCCGGCCGGTGCCAGCTGTAAAGCACCTGCAATCAAACCGACTCCGCACGTACTGACTTTGTCTTTCCTGCGGGTACAGTCGGTAAGATCGAGAGGGTAGAATGGGTTCTTGGGAAAGCCTGTGCTACCAATTTAGAGTCCCAGGCAGTGTGGCGTCAGTGGAGAGGACACTTCACCCACTCCAGCTTGCTGGTGTGGATAACAACACGGGGAGTGGCAGTGACCGGTTATAAGCCCGTGCAGATAGACGTAAGTACGGGCGCCAGGGGTCACTCTCGTCAGTGGGAGGGTCCATCGTAGGCCCATCGACTAGTTAACGCCCGCTATAAGCCGGGCAGCCCCCGGTCAGTTAGTTACTAGTCCGTCTCGGTGCTGTCTTGTTTCCTTTGGGTGAAGGGAACACTAGGATAATAACTAGACAGGCGGTGTCGTTATTTGTCTCACCTGCGACCAAGAAAAATAATAACAAAAACTCCTACAAAATTACAACTACCATGCGATTTGCGACATGGAATGTCCGGACGATGAGGACAGGCTTCCCGGACACCAGCGGAAGTCCTAACTGCGACGTACACCTTCGTAAAACCGCTGTCATAGACACGGAGTTATTAAAATTGAACATCATGATTGCTGCCTTACAGGAAACTAGACTGGCAGATGAGGGTTCCCTTCGTGAACATAATTTCACGTTTTTCTGGAAGGGAAAAAGCTCTGCTGATCATCGTGAGCATGGAGTTGGATTTGCGATTCGCAATGAGCTGCTTAGCTCTATTGAAGGTCCACACGGTATCTCTGAACGCATCATGGTACTACGATTGCTGACAACTTGTGGTTATGTCACCGTTATTTCTCTTTACGCACCCACACTTACATCATCAGTGGAATCCAAAGATCTTTTCTATGACCAACTTAACGTAACACTAAAAAAGGTGTGTTCTAGTGATCGTCTTATCATCTTAGGTGACCTTAATTCAAGGGTAGGGCAAGACACGGTGGCCTGGCCAGACTGTCTGGGTAATCACGGTATTGGCAGACTAAATGAGAACGGTCAACGTCTCTTGGAGTTTTGCTCCCAGAACCAACTGTGTGTTACCAACACTTACTTCATGGGGAAGGAAATACGCAAAGTATCCTGGAAACACCCTCGCTCAGGTCACTGGCACCAACTTGATCTTGTTCTTACAAAAAAGAAAAACCTGAAAGATATTCGCCACACTAGATCTTTCCATAGTGCCGATTGTGACACGGACCATTCTCTTGTTGTGACTACTGTTTGTTTTAAGCCAAAGAAAATTCACTCGTCTCGTCTCACAGGAGTTAAAAAGATTGATCTTACAAAAACCAGGAACGAAGATTTAGTTGATAAATTTAGAACAATTGTGTTTGACAAAATGGACACCTGGGATCCAAACATAATAAGTGCCAGCGAAGAATGGTCAAATGTCAAAAAGCTATTAACTGAAACTGCCGCTGAAGTTTTCGGTTACAAGAAACCAGCATGTAAAGATTGGTTCCACGACAACTTTGATTCCTTAAAACCACTGCTGGATTCTAAACGTAAAGCTGCCCTAAAACATCGCCTTAATCCATCTAGCCAAACACGGACTGACCTTACCATGGCTAAGGCGGCACTGCAACGCGATTGCCGATATTTTGCCAATGCATATTGGGAAGAGCTTTGCCGGAGTATACAGGACTGTGCAGCTACTGGACATTTTAGTGGCATGTATCAGGGAATCAAGAGGGCACTTGGTCCAGTTCCGAAAAAGACAGCGCCGCTCAAGGAGTCTGATGGGTCTATAATTACTGATGGTGAACGTCAGATGTGCCGTTGGGTGGAACATTACACCGAGCTGTACTCTCGACCTATAGACATACAGCCAGAAGCAGTGGACAAGATACCTATATTACCACTGTGGGAAGAACTGGACGAAGAGCCTACTATAGATGAGTTTCAATTTGCTGTCAAGCAGCTGAAATGTGGTAAGAGCCCTGGCGAAGATGGCATCGAAGCAGAACTAATTAAGGTGCGGTGCGTTTTACCTTTACTGCACAATCTAATCGTAAAATGTTGGCGTGAGGGATGTGTACCCCAGGATATGCGTGACGCAAACATTATTACCCTGTATAAAGGGAAAGGAGACCGTGGTGACTGCAATTGTTATCGTGGTATCTCCCTGTTAAGTATTGTGGGTAAACTATTTGCTCGGCTCATCATGAGCAAACTACAGAAACTCGCAAACCGTATATATCCTGAGTCACAGTGTGGATTCCGCGCTGGACGCTCTACGACAGATATGATATTTACTCTTCGACAGATACAGGAGAAATGTAGAGAACAAAAAACACCCTTGTTCATAGCGTTTGTCGACCTCAACAAAGCTTTCGACACAATTAGTAGAGAAGGTCTTTACACGGCCTTGCAGAGAATAGGATGCCCCCCTAAATTACTTACTCTTATTAAATCATTCCATGATGATATGAAAGGCAAAGTGATATTCAATGGTAAAACATCTGAGCCATTTGAAATGAGGCGAGGAGTGCGTCAAGGCTGTGTACTAGCACCCACGCTCTTCGGAATATTCTTTTCGTTGCTCTTGAAAGCTGCATTTGGTGATACACATCAAGGTATTCATTTGTATACAAGAACTGATGGCAAACTATACAACATAGCTCTGCTAAAGTCTCGACGCTATCGAAAAGACTTATTAATCGACAATCTCTTGTTTGCTGACGACGCAGCATTTGTCGCTACAACATCTCAAGAGCTTCAAAGTATAACTGACAAATTCTCGGATGCGTGTAAATGGTTTTCTATGTCCATTAATGCGAAAAAGACTGTTGTAATGGCGCAAGGTGTTACTGAAAAGCCTGTCATCTTGCTTAACGGTGCACCTTTGGAGGTTGTTGATAGCTTCTGCTATCTTGGCTCCTTAGTGTCGTGCAATCTTTCGATCGATGGAGAAATAGGTACTCGCATTGGCAAGGCCTCTACGATGTTCGGGAAGCTTAGTACAAGAGTATGGGACAACAAACACCTGTCTAACCGCACGAAGATGTTGGTTTACCAAACGTGCATCTTGAGCATACTCTTGTATGGAGCTGACACCTGGACATCGTACGCCAAACAGGAACGGAAGCTCAATAACTTCCACATGCGCTGCCTTCGCAAGATATTAGGCTTCACATGGGCCGATAAAATTACTAACGAGAAAGTCCTGGAAACGGCCAAACTACCAAGCATCATGGCCATGCTAAAGCAAAAACGCTTGCGTTGGCTGGGTCATGTTCATCGCATGGACTCTTCTCGTTTGCCAAGACAAACTCTCTTGTCAGAAATTGCCGACGCCAAAAGACCTGTTGGCCGGCCGATGTTACGATTCAAGGACAGCGTGAAACGTGACATGGCGACGTTTAATATCAACCACTCTAACTGGGAGAGCGCGGCTGAAGATCGTGACACCTGGAGAAAAACCGTGGCTGACGGTGTCGTCGTTCACGATAACGCCTGGCTCGACCATTTAGCTCACAAGAGGGCTAAACGTCACCAACGCGCCGCAAACCCAATAACATCCCCGGGGTCTTTCATTTGTAAAGTATGCGGTCGAAGCTGCCACTCCCGCATAGGCCTGTTTAGTCATGAACAAAAGTGTTCAACCTCTGGATGTTCCTTAACCTGACGCCACGTAAATCATCTGTAATAGATGTAAAGGCCAGTGATGATGATCCTGCGCATTTTATGTTTTTTAAAGGTTCTTTCTTTAACAAGTTTTCGTTCTATTCAGTGCAATATTGGTAACTCTGGTGGTAAACTAACGGCAAATAACGCGTCTATTCAATAAAAATGTATTCTATCCGGATTCCGTCTTTTATCTCACAAATGTGCCAGTGAGGTTCACTGCCGCAAGTCCTCGCAGTTAAGCCAAGTACAAAGAAAACAGCTTGAATAGTGGAAACTTAATACTCGGTGCGAGTAACGAGGATTATAACACGACGTTTTGGGAACACAGATTTTTATCGAACGACAACGCTCATGAGGACGCAATTTCGATTAACACTGACTCGTTTTTATATGTTTATTTAATTTAAAACCAATAGTTTTTTCAACACAAAAAATATTTAAATATGAAGCAGAAAGCCCATTTACATGGTTTCACAGATAAAAAACTCAGTAAGTACCTAATTAAGTTCGTATGAGTCAGTGGCCAACCCTGGTGACGCCCGAAGAAAAAAAAACACAATACTTAGAAACAATAGGTACTGTGAACATTTACGTACTAAGAAATATTAAGGACTTTTATATTATTTAAATCATAATCATAGCAAAATAAAACAAAAAAAACCGGTAAATTGCGGCTGCGATTTACTTCGAATAGGTATTGACTTGGACGACTTTCCAATTTTGTATTTTCTTTGAACACTTTCAAGAAAGCATCGTACGAAAGTTTCAGCAAATTGCAAAACAAGTAGGTTAGATGAAATAAGCTATTATAATACTTTGATTGGGCGAAATTGTTTGAAGTTTGTTTTTGTTGATCTTTCACGACTTATAAAAGCGTCCCAGGAATGTTATTTTTAAGGAAAATGAAACTGGATTAAAATACAACCTTATAAATAAAATATCGTATCGTTTTCCTCATCTTTGTTTGAACACGATCTCGAAAGTAATGGAAAACAAATCCGACAAGACGTTTCCCGAGTTGTATGATTAAATTCCTGTTTTTTACGCGCTCACTCATGACATCCGATACCTATTGCTTCCAGGAAGGTCGTCTACAGGACCTGATTTTCAAGGAAAAGCGCTGTGATTCACAGGGATTTACAATTTTTAAATAATTTTTCTATTTTTGCTTACAATAATAATAAATTATTACCAAGTTTTTGTTATTAAATTATTATATAAAAATTATTACCAATTAACAGTTACCCTACTCAAAACTTGTGATAGCGGGGTTCTAGAGATTTCATTAGCTTACATACTTACATCACGAACTTGAACTGTGACTGAATAGCATATTTCAACTATTGCAGCAGCTCTTAGGTCGATCGTGTAATAAGGTGCACAATATGTTTAGTTCAGTGTTCCGTACGTTAGGTATTCTTGCACATGGCGCGCAGAGCTTGTGCACAAACTTCACATCATAAATACTAGTTTGGAAACGTGCTCAGCAGGAAATTAGATATTTTCTACATGTTATTCGCAACGGATGTTTTAATAAAGATTTTGAGAACAGCATTGTATATTTAGGACTCTAATATTTTTATGGTAAGCGTGCAAGCACAAGCACTGCATATACTCATTATGTAAGACATCTTTATGTCGGACTTCGCAGATGAGCGTTTCAGTTCCAGACGTGTAAATAAGTGAATAAAAGGCCAATACTTATCAAATTAAACAAAAAACAATGTAGCATGACCTCCCATTTATATGTAGGTAGACTTTATTTCAATTTGTATTTGTTAAATTTTTAGACAACACTCCCACGTTACATGATCATTATCAAATTAGGTAATTACAAATTAAATTTATGCGTTTAGAAACAAACGAAAATAAATAAATTAAATTAAATGCTTAAATAATCAAACAGGTTACCTGAACCTTTGTTTCAAGCCTAAAAATTGAAATTGTGAAACTTGTGAAAGAAAAAACTCTGAAATTACTTTCGATGCGGTCATTACAACCTTGGAATAGCCGTAACTCATAAGAACAATACGCATCCTCACGATAAAGAGCAAAAGTTTAGGAAAAATGTACATTCGCCTGTGAAAAGTTCATTATTACGTAAGAAAAGTTTTGAACTCGCGTTATCATGCTTGTAATTGTCACAGTTAACGTGTCTCCTTTATTCTTGTTCTCTATTTTGTCACTGATTTATGAGGAAAGTCCTACAACACAGTTTTTTTTTCAGTGTTTATAAACTACTGCGCCACGCGGCTTTACCCGCGGTTATTCACACAAAAACCACCAATTTTTTCGAGATTTGTTTTAAAGATAGTAAACTATGTTTTATTCCAGGTCACGAGCTATTTATATTTCAAGTTTCATACAAATCCGTCTAGCCGTTTGAGCGTAAAGAAGTAACAAAGTAACACGCACGCACGCACATACTTTCACAATTTATAATTATCATAATCAGTGTACTTAATGTGTTTCTGGATTGTCCCACAGCAGGGCAAGGACCCTTGTTTCCGCTTCCTATATTTTTTCGAGTTAGAATACAAAAAAAATATCTAGTTAGAAGAAAATTACGAAACAACTGTTGATACGACAAAATACTCAAACGAACGAAGAAAATATATAATACGTACATATGCCGCCTAAAAATTTGTTTTTGATACTATTTAGTTTTTTTTCTTACTTGTAGGTACTGGTTCTGTTTTCAATATTAGGACAGAAAACTTATACTACGTATTACATCCAAAACATGTCATTGTTTCATGTATAAACCAAGTCAAGAACACATAATGTCAGCCAAGTCCCAACTTGTGGCGAAGTAACGACAAGTGCTAACTTAATACAGCATAACGTAATATAGAAGGACACTCAGTTGAGAGAGACACAGAATACCAATATCCTCTAGAAGCGAAACTCCCACGGTAGTTGCCATGCGACTTTAGGCGCGTCATGCAGCGACCAGCAGCGGTATGTTGGCTTTTTAAACTTTTTTTTTATGTCAGCAAATAACAAGACTGACTATAACAGTTGCAGTGTCACCCAAAGCTACTAGTTTTAAAGTTATGCGTGGCACTGCACTGGCACCCTGATGCTTGTGCACTACTGGAGGCAGAAGATCTGATGCTGGCACTTCACTTGCCATATTTGCTTCAATGTTTGCTTATTTTTGTCAATACAAAAAGAAGTGGCAGCATGACACTGCGGTGGTACCTATTAAAATTTAAAACACACTCTTTAGTAAAGACATCTTCATTCTTCCTATTCTGTGCTAAGTCCTACCATCAGATACAAAATTTAGACTAAGCCTTTTGCCAATAGTACCTACTAATATTAGTATTTTTTCCGTGTAATTTCTAGTAATAATTTGTTGTATTTGATTATGAGTAACATAGTAACGTTGACTCATGACTAACTGAATCCCGGAAAGTGGTAGACGACGGGGGGGGCAACTCCGAGGCAGAACGAGAAAGCGCTTGCGTGACGACTTACTCTTCCACAAGGGCAGAGATGGCACAAGACCAGGGGGATTCAGGAGAGGCCTTTGCCCAGCAGTGGAACACAATAGGCTAGCTAAAAAAAATGGTTGAATATAATAGGAGATTCGCTTCTACTAGTACCTATGTTACGGTGGAGACTACGTTTATGGCAGCGTCCGGCTCCCGCATAATTTTCGCATCCCACTTCTGAAACGCCGCAGTGCCAGAATGACATACTGCGGAATAGATAGTTATTTTTGAGATACCCGCACGTAGCCCTGGTATAGTAATGAAGGTAGAAAAAAACTTTGCACCGTGCTAATAAAATAAACATAATTATGTGTTAGTAGCTGTTTCCCGCGACTCGTTTGCGTGAAATTTGAGAACCGTACTTTCCGGGATTAAATGAATTAAATTCAGCCCAATCGGTTCAGGTCGAGTTATAGAGGAACAAACATCCATCCAAACATTCAAATAAACAGAAATCCTAACTTTCGCCTCTATAATATTATTGTGATTACGATTTGTGTGAAGTTTGATACTTGTAATAACACAATCATTTTTGTAGAAAGGTTACCCCAAAAACAGTAACTGCTATTTATAGCTGCTCATAATATAAAAGTGGAAATTAAATAGGCATAGTTTTAAAAACCAACCTTACTGAAAAATAAAGGTTATATAGCGTGAGACTAGACGGGACGACAAGGACCGATGACTTCGTAGAAGTCACAAAAAGTATTGGAAAAATGTTCCAACTAATATAATACTGTAGTAGCATGCTAGAGCTATATTAAAACTGAAGTATAAGAATGTTACGGCAAAGCAGGAACATGAAACGAAAATATTGAAGGCACAGTCTATTGTTCCACTTATCTGTCAGAAGCTCCCAAATGAGAATATTTGAAGCCCCTCAGGTAGTTGAGTCTCATCTGACTGCTAACAGTAGTAGTATCATTAAACTACAAGTACTCTGCTCCACATTCCAAGTGCTGAGAACTCATTATGTACTGGAGACAATGCCTCGAGGGCGCTCTTTGACGCCCTATTTAAATTCTGCTATTACGAGTAGGTAGCTAAATTTTAAAGCTTTGCACACCTTTAGGCTTATTAAATTCCTGAAAAATATTCACCGTTTTGTATTGAAAAAGCAAGACCGACGTAATTGAATATTCTAATCTATCGTTTGGTACACAGCTATTCTGCTCTTTACGACTGGAGTTAATAATTCGTAACATAACTAGATCTGGACGAAATTTAGCACAGAGATAGATTATAGTTTGGAATAGCACATCTACTTATACTCTATTCTACTTTCCATCCCGGAAAAATGTACTGTTTCCGTGTTCCATGCGGTTTGTCGGGCGACGGCTAGTATTTCATAAATTATTCAGTAAATACGCGTTTTCGCATTTCGTCGGGAACATTCCATAATGTGACCAAATACTTGTCCAAACCGATAGATAGTTAATGAAGCGAGTTAATAGTTGATGAATGGCTGCGGTCGGACGCGTCAGGCGACAGGGCCCTTGATCACGTTGTTGCGGCATCACTCATGCGGTGGGTACTTAGGGCTCGTACCTATACGTATACCTACCCGAGTAGGCTGTGTCTGACTGATGGCTGCTGGTACAAGCGATTTTAGTAATCTAAAACACATGCGGACGCAGCTGCAGATCAATAAAGACAAGTGACGTCGGAGCGGTCACCATTAATTTAGACGTGATTGTGGTTAAAACAGTGGCAAGTCATGATAGAGGTCTTCGGGCGCCGAACTCCGTCACCTGGATTGGCAATATTACCTATACCTTTTTACATTTAAAACAACTCGGAGGATTTAATGTAATAGTCATAGTTCATCACACTTAGAAACATTTCTTGGTAAATAAATTGAAAGCCTCTTGCAAACCGGTTTCATACAAATTAGTGAATCAAGCACAAGTCAGTTAAGCAAATACCTACCATGTCCTCAAAAGGACAGCTCTACTTTCAATAATTCTCAAACCGGACTAATGAGAAACGCCAGAAGAAACGTGTTTGGACTCTGGATCTAAGAGCTTAGATAGACCGTTTACGGCGATATAATTAGTTAATAACGTTATAAACGCTCTAGACCAGTTATTGCTACTTACAAAGTTTCATCCTATTCCGACATTCCGTCCTGCGATTATAACTGTACCGAGTCGCTATCCGCTTATTACCTGCTGAGGCATTACTGATTAATTGAGGCGAGTGCGCCGCAGGACGACGACCCGGCCAGATAACTGCCAGGACCTTGTTTGGCAACTAGACGTAAGGGGACACTTTCTAAGACCGACGACGGGGGACATTCCCCAAATTGCTTTATGTATATCACAGTAATAGCTTTTGATAGGGCCATTGAACTGGAAACTTTGTTGTATATTCAAGCACGAGTTGCGTTTCAACGACTGGCGGCACAATGAAAATTAACTTGAAACAGCTGCAGCGCTGCACAATTAAAACCAAACCTCTGTAATTTAAAAATTACAATAAAAATTGCTCGTACAAGCGCCGTTCTATTTTTATATCACCGACTCGGATATTGGCAATGCATAAGTTTCAATATAGAAACTCATTTCGTAGAGAACGAACGAGTTTATTACAGTAAACATGACTCATAAAGCCAGATGACCGGGCTTATAAAATCCTACCCCTGTTTGCGTGCATAAATGTGCTGCCCAATCGCACGAGACCCCTATAACGGTGACCGCTCGCTTTCGATCCGGCAAGCAGACGGTACGCAAGACAGGGATGAGAGATGGCCACATTCGAATCTAAACAACAATAAAATTGGCAACAAAAATATCGTAGCTCCTACCAATTTCTGTGGCAGGGAAACATGTTTCTTCGAAGATATATGGTGCTTTTCGGAGAGAGGGCGGTGGAGTCAATAAATATTTCCCAATAACTTGATTAAGGGATCCTTTGATAGTAGGAATTCGCCGAGAGGAAACAGGTGATGTCGGGACGTTCATTAGCAGAGGGCGAGGTGCCCGCATCGTTCTCTACATTACCTACATTGCGGGCATAATTTAATGTTTCGCAACATGATCAACCAGTAAAACAAAACGTGGGGTTTATTATAAAACGTATTGCGTTGTAAATTAACTGTTACTGTATTTTTAAGCCGAACACCTGCACACGAATGATTTAAACATGGTCGATGTAAATCATGCTGGAATGACCATTTATTTTATTTTATTTTGTAGGCATATAAGTACATACTTAGTTAAGTACTTGGTTATACAAACTTTTTTAAACTGCCTTTCAGATAGCTGACTTTATTAATAGAGTAATATATAAATAGCTATATAATATTAATCTTAGTTCTCTTTACGGTAACTTTTATTTAAAATGTATAAGTAGGTAGGTACCTACTTATATAATGAAATGGAAAAATAAATGTACCTAAAGCAATGAAAACCAGACGAGTCCCAAAGGCGCGATAACATTACTCGGTGTAACGCCCTTTTTAAATTACAACAAAAAAACAGTCCCTAAACTAAAACGTCGTCGCAATAAAGCTTACCCTGGAATAGAATTGAATGTTTTTACTGTCGCCTGAACGTGTGAAATGCGACTTCCCATTATAATATTCACGAGATAGATACCTAGTGTAAAAATGTTTGTCAGCCTCGCTGCGAGGCTTTTTCCCGGAGGGCCCGTCCGGGGTCAATTTGGTAACACTTTGACCCTAAAGGTGGCGGGCGCACCGCCCAAATTATCTTTGGGACGCCTTGGAAAAGAGGTCACCCGTGTGATAAATAGTTGAGCTTCACTTAATGAGTTATAGAGTACGCAGTTCTCTGTGGTAAACACTGTAAACAGATGCAAACCGGATGCTCTGTCCGAACCTTGGCGGTAACTCAATATTCCCGAAGATTTAGTATGTTTCATGTTCATATTACCCAGCGGGATTTCTAATCCTAACCCGGACTTTCGTATTCCCACATTTCACCGCGCAAGCACACGGTTCCCCGACCTAATTATCTCCATTTACATTGCGCTCAAGCGATCCAAGCCCAAATTTACTCGCATATAAAATATTCAGTCGCACGAGTCATCTTGGCCTCGGCAATTTGTATTGTGTCAACCCGCCTCGGCTTCGGGGGAGTGAACCGAGCTGAATGCGGTAACATTTACACGTACAGCTGGTTTACGGGTATAATTACAAAAACGAATGTCCGAGTCAACGGACCCGAGGACGCGCCGCGCCCGCTCCACCGTGAAGAGAAAGTCGCAGCATTGTCAAACGTCATGCCATTGGGAATGTATACGTAAATTGGGTTTCATTTTCTATACAACCTTGAATAATTGCAATCGTTCAGGGAAAGTTAAAAGTATAACATACACGACAGTCATTCTAGTCCACATAACTAATGTTTTTACAGTCACGCGAGTTCTGCCGACCGCTCAAGTTTACACCTACTGATTACTAGGAAAATGCGGCATGAATTTTTCATTATGGGGAGACCTTTACTGTTTTTGTGAAATGCAGTCGACAAAAACGACTTGCTTTGTGGTATCGAAGAAGTAAACAACAATTGATGGTTAAACAAACTTACCCTGTGACGTTTGACCATAATTATACAAACCTTGCATCCGAAGAGATCCATAACAAATAAGTAGGTAAATATATCACTACGTAGTCCACTGTATAATGTACTGGGCACCAAGCACAATTTTAGAGCTTTTTAAAATAATATTTTGAAAGATAGTAGCATTTCCTGTCACAGACGGCGCGTTTCTACGCCGGCCATATTGGTTCATTACTTTAGAGACACATTTCGCAATGTACCTACGTAAAGGGTACTTGCGGCAAAGCGATTTGGGTAAGGGAGGGTTTGGATCTCTTCGGATGCAAGGTTTGTATAATTATGGTCAAACGTCACAGGGTAAGTTTGTTTAACCATCAATTATACTATCACCTTGCATCCGAAGAGATCCATAACAAATAAGTAGGTAAATATATCACTACGTAGATGTTTAGAGCACATTGCGAAATGTTGTAGTTACTGTGTAAGCAAATAAGTTTCGTGATACAATCTAAGATTTATTACATACTTATATAATAAACACTTAATCCAAATATCTATGATTATGATTTAAACATTAATACCATCATAAACAGCTTCTGCAAAGGTACTTTCATCGTTATTAGCGGCTAATGGCCGGTTATAAAATTTAGCAAAAACTAAGCTGTTGCCAGACCAACCTGCGCATTTCTTAATGAGATCTAATGACAAACCTTGTCGATGGGCTGCTGAGGTCGACGCGTGACGAGTACTATGCGCAGAGAAAATCTTCGTATTAACTCCACTTTCACGCATAATGTCTTTAATCCACCTACTGATAGTGGAAGAGCTCGCATTATGCAATGGTTTCCTGATGGTCAGGAAAAGACGTTCAGTGTTAACGACTGTTCGAAAAGCCTTTGTAGCCCCTATATACGCCGAAAGTGCCTTTGCAGGACAAACTTCTACCCTATTAGGAAAAAATGGAATTGACAATTGTGGCATAGGACGACTAGGCGCCGACGTTTTGACTACGTCATTGATTACAATTTCTATGTTAGGATCACAAAATCTTACATTACCTAACCTTATTAATGACAGCGTCTGAACTCGTTGTCCCGTTGACAATGCGAGTAAGACTGCAGTCTTTTTCGTGATTTGAGGCAATGATAACTCCTCATTAGGAAATAGCGTGGAAATATATTCAAGAACCATATTAGGGTCCCACGTAGTTTGGTATCTAGGAAAGCTAGGCCTTGATCTAAAAACACCTCTCAAAAACCGAGATACTGTGTCATTTTCACTAAAAGTCTTACCAAAAATTAAAGCCAGAGCTGAGCGGCATGTATTTAAGCTAGAATAACTAGCTCCACTCTGATATTCGTTAGTCAGAAACTCTAATAAAAATGGTATGTTTATGAGAAACGGATCTTGCTCCCTAGCACTACAGAAAAGCCACCACTTCTTCAGTGATACATTGTATTGTTTACATGAGTTTTTTGACAGTGATGCAGTTATAATTTCTATCGTTTCGGGTTGAAGTTTCTGTCGTGCGAAGGTCGACCTGATAATTGACACGATACCAGGGTAAGAGTCCTCCATCGTGGATGTGGTTCTCTGGAAGGAGACAGCAATAAGTTTTCATCAGGATAGAAATATATTGGTTCTCGACACGCCAGGGATAAAAATAAAGGGTACCACGGTTGACTTATCCAATGTGGTACTACCATAATACCCGTTGCACCGTCATTTATTATTTTTCGAAGACTTTTTAGAATCAAAGAAAATGGTGGGAAAGCGTAAAAGAAAAAAGAACTCCAGTCAACAGTAAATGCATCTACATTGAATGCGGACGGATCCCTCTTCCACGAAATATATCTAATGCATTTAGTATTTAATTGAGATGCAAAGAGATCTACTTTTGGTTCTCCAAATATTTTGACAATTTTATTAAATGCCGTGGAAGATAAATCCCATTCCGTGTCAATGTTAGTCCGTCGTGATTCCTCATCAGCTTCTACATTCTCCTTAGATTTAATATATGAGGCAAATATGTACAGATGCCTTTCCTCACACCATTTCCATATTTGGCGCGTGATGTCATTCAAATGAGTGTATTGAATGCCTCCCATTCTATTTATGTAGGAAATAGCAACAGTGTTATCAATTCGCAACAGAATCGCAGTGTCACGCACATTCTTAGCAAAACATTTAAGGCCCATGAAGGCCGCTTTCAACTCTAGTAAATTGATATGGTAATTGGATTCTGATGCATTCCAAAACCCGTTAGATCGCTCTCCGTTACACATTACACCCCAACCAGTTAAGGAGGCGTCTGAAAAAATTTCTAATGAGTACTTTCCGTTACGAATTGGATTCTTAGAAAATATTGAATGTTTTTCCCACCACCTGAAATCATGTTCTAAGTTTTTACCTAAAAACATATTACTATCATAGTTGTCCTTTGATTGCTTCAAAGCCAAGAATTTTTCTCTCTCAAAAAGTTTAGTATACATCCAGCCATAAAATATAGCTGGGCAGGCAGATGTAAGTACACCTAAAAATTTCGCAAAATCTCTGATCTTAATATGTTTTCGTTTCGAGATATGTCGGATAAAATCTGATATCTTGTTACGTTTTTCGATAGGGAGGCCTAAATTCATATCGACCGAATCTAGTTCGAAGCCCAAAAACTTGCGACACTGACTTGGTACAAGTTTACTTTTTTCTTCATTAATAACGAACCCTAAAAAGGTCAATAAGCTTATAGTTTCTGAAACGCAATCAAGGCAATCACTATATGAGTCCCCCAGGCACAAAAAATCGTCTAAATAGTTAACAATAAAGTGGCCTTTATTTCTGAGGAAGGCAACAGCCGGTTTAAGCAACTTGGTGAAGACATACGGCGATGAAGAAAGACCAAACGGAAGGCACTGGAACTCGTAGGTTTGTTGCTCAAATTTAAATCTCAGGTATTTCTTAGAAGAAGAATGCATACCTACAAGAAAGTATGCATCTTTTAAGTCAATGCTAGCCATGTAGCACAAAGGAGACATCAGTCTAGAGGCCGTTCTATAGTCCTCCATTTTGAAGTGATGCGTTTCCACAATTTTGTTCAAAGTTTTAAGATTAAGAATGAATCTATACTTGTTATTTGCTTTAGGAATAAGAAATATTTTAGATATGAATTGTCCTGGAATGTCCTTGCAGGGTATAACAGCTCCAATTTTGCGTAATTTATGTATCTCTAGACGTAAATTAAAACTTTCCTGTTCGGAAAAGTTCAAATTGCTAGGTTCTACCGCTTGAAATGCTGGCTTAAGAAAGGGTATTTCATAACCCTTTATAATATTTAAAATTACTGGATCATTTGTAATTGTTTGCCAATTATGGAGAAAGCTAGTTAACCTACCCGAGTGAGTAAGTACCTCTAACGTGGTTTGGCCTGTGGTTGCGGTTTCGAACGCTCCTTCGTTCGATCCTGGTACTGGTGGGACGCTGGAGCCGACCTCCTCCAGGTGGAGCGATACGTTGGTTGATTCCTGGTCCCACCCTGTCTGTTCCCGCGATGAGATTGACGGGGTGGGCCTCTCCAGTTTCCCTGTCGATTTGTGAGTTTCTTAGACGGTGCAGTCTCTGACGTATTAGCTTTCTTCATTTGCAGGCCCGATCTTTCGGCAGACTGTGTTGTTTTAATTTTATCTGTGAGGTTTTCCCCGAAAAGAAGCGAGTCTCTTTTAACATCTTGTACAATATCTTGAAACTTTTTATCTAATGTGTACGAAATCAGTTTCCTTCGGTTAATCGTATTCTCAAAATGCAAATCCAACAAAATCTGGTTAGTTTCGGATAGCCTTTTGATGATATCCATCTTATCCATGTCCTTCTCAATGAGAGAGGATGTCAAGGCCGTCAACGCTGATATTCCTAGCCCAAGGCAATTTTGAGCTGCCTCTAAACGTTTATCTCGATTTCTGGTTGATTCCACCAAAATAGCCGATATTTCAGGATTCAATTTTGGTGCTTTGACCATCTGAAAATTTTCAGGTATGCATATCTTTTCCCCAAGCACCTTCTTTTGCTCCTTATTCAAACCTTCACACAGGATACGCCCCCAACGTTGAGAGATTTCTTCTTGAATTTTAGGACCAAAAGTTTCTGGTTTCTCTTTTGATTCACCCAGCACATCAAGAATATCCAAAGGTAAGCTGGTAGGTGCAGGGTTAAGGATATTTTCAGCCGGTTGACCAGACGAAAGAGTACCATCGGCACATGATACAAATGGACTCGTCGTTTGTGGTAATATTGTTATCTCTGAAGGATTACACTCTAGCTCAGGCGCCGTGGATGCATCATGGTGAACATCAGCAACATACACCGTAGATCGAATATTGTAAGGAGGGCTGCGGTTGGAAGCGTCAGAGTCTATTACCTCCATGATTGGGCTATCTCTTCCATGATCGGAATATGAAGGGCTTCTAGTCCTATATCCCCGGACGCTGCCTGTAGGCAATACAAATCATAGGTCATGATCGCATCATGACACTAAATTGGTGGGCATAATTGTATTTAATAACATTGACCGCAATCGCATCACGGTACTAGTTAACTTAACATGACTACAACCGCATTGTAGTACTAAGTGCACGACTATGATCGCATCATAGTACCTAGGCACTAATGTATAGGCTAAATTCAACATCATTGTTCAAGGAAAAACATTTCAAAACAAATTGCATTCCATCATATCACAAAAAAAAAACCGAGGGTAGTTGTAAAAAAAATATTTAGGTTGTATGACTATGTTCATACAATTAGATGGTAAATAACCATTATGCATAAAAAAGGAACCGAAACTAAAGCAATAAAAAAAACACATACCATCTTCGCTGCTATCGGAAGTCCCATAACGTCGTAAATATTTTTCGAGTTTACGCAACTTTTTCTTAATACGACTTTTGGAATTGTTTCGTTTTCTTTTACCCATAGTGCTAAAAAATACCTAGAAAAAAACACTTAAACACCGAAAAAGTCTCAATTAACACTTATTACTTGTAAATATTCAATAGCTCGATGCTACGATGCCCGCACAAAAAAAGCGAATGAACCAATATGGCCGGCGTAGAAACGCGCCGTCTGTGACAGGAAATGCTACTATCTTTCAAAATATTATTTTAAAAAGCTCTAAAATTGTGCTTGGTGCCCAGTACATTATACAGTGGACTACGTAGTGATATATTTACCTACTTATTTGTTATGGATCTCTTCGGATGCAAGGTGATAGTATAATAGACCAATTTAGTCATATCGTTGGACATTTCGCTTATGGAATTATGATTTAAATCGGCTGTAAAAGGTATTTTGCTATTGTGGCACACGCATGTTTGTAAATAATCGTTGAAAGAAAGCTTTCGTTCATTGTCAGCTCACGCAAGCATAATATTAACGTTTTCGTCGGAAATGCATCGACGTTTTTACATAATTTCTATTGACCAGTTATAAACTCATTTCTATTGAAATTTCTCTTCCTTCTGCAGAAATTTTACTTTTACACTGCCATTTCTCACACTAGGCCATCCAGCATACGAGTATTTTAATTTAACTACCGAACTTTTACTAATCATTTTCCAGCATTGCTATCAAAACCATATTAAAAAACTACCTAACGGTTCACTCACTAGCTGCCTTTCTTAGAAAGGTATAAGCATGTAATATAAATAAACAGTTCAATTTGAACTTGTGTAATGTATAAGCAGGGGCGAACTTTGGCAATGAAAGTAATGGGGCCACTGTTTAGGTTCCGTTTACGATGTGACTGTGGCCGCCCCGTCTCATAACTTACACCATAATGTAATACAAAGCTTCTCTTTATTATAATGTAAAAATTAGATAACACCTAATACCCACCATACACAGTATTGATCCGACACTAGGATTCCCTATGTCGTGGGGGGTGGTACCACAACACCCAGACCAGAGCCCCATTACATAATAAAATACTAATTCATAATATTAGTGATTTTGTATGGAAATACGCTAATATTATTGGCTTGTAATTTATTATACAATCGACTCCAGGAAAAAAAATTTGCAGAAATATGTCCTGCAATGGAAATTAAGCCCGCAACCCCCTTCACTTCTCAACCGGGCACTCGCCTACTACGCCTTCGAGATAGTCAAAAGTAAAGTTCTTTAAACTGTTCGCAAAAGCAAAAAAATATGATCACTAAACGATACTGTGAATGGAATATATCCGTGGGCTAATAATGATGACTTTTAGTGCTCTGTATCGTCTCACTCCGGTGTCTGTTCGTCCGTGCGTCTGTCTTGGTCCATTTCTCACGACCTATAGCTAAAGTAAATAACCAAAGTAAGTCGAAACATCTTCTCAGAGTAAAAACTTAAACCCCTGTAGTACGGTGTAACATTCAGCTCGGATTTAGTAAAGTAACGCCCCGCCATTTTCGTAGCAATCCTATTCAACAGCCGTGTTTAACTTAAGTGCCAACGGAGGGCCTAAATCCGTCCCAGAGGTGCTCTCCTACTATTTACAAAAATGGAAATACTAGGCTTTTATCTGTTGCGTAAAAAACCTTTTGCTTAGCCTTTGGTCCAAAAAATTGGGTAGATCAATGATTATGTAAGCTATTCTGTTACCTCTAGACCGTCTTTTTATCATAAACAAATATTGTAAGTAGGTAAGTAATATTTGTTTCAGTTGTTTCAATGAGCATAGTAACTACAATGCTTTTATCGACGCGTAAGTCATTTGAAATTAGCCTTTATGTACATAAGCTACAACTTTTTATTTTATTTTGTAAACCTTCCGTCACTGCAAACCTACTTGACAGGTTAGAAATATAATATTAGTGAGTCCTTCCAGAGTTTTTACGAAATTCCCATGTGAAAGGTAAATTAAAACTGTCATATCAAAGGCACACATCGAGGGGATGGAAAAGGAGCCAGAGTGCTCCCGAGAGGTTGTAGTGGCTTCCTCTTGTCCTCTAACCCAATTTAAGTAAGAGGCCGTGTAGTGGATAGTGCTTTGATTTCATTCGACAATCGTCTTTACTGGTATGGGACACATGAATTCAGTTTGAATCCTTTTTGAAATTGCATCAAGGTTTTTAAAAATGGAACTGTGCATTTCAATGAAAATACTAAGTAAACGCAAACAATAGCTTTTGCTTATTTTTATTTGACCTTTGAAAATGCACATCATTATTTATGATTACTTCTTTATTGTTATTATTTGCACGATTTTGGATCGATTTACACTCGATTTTTTTACGTCAAATTTTTTATTATTACTTTAGGAATCCGATTTCTACTCACTGGCGTTAGAAATTACTTATCAGAATTTAATAAACGATCGTTTAACATATTATTAGTCTCTATAGAAGCGTGTGAAGTCATCTGAACCAATGAACATCTAAAAATAAACGAACATTATTCTGAGCCTGAATAAATTCATAAAAGAAATTGTCTCATTAGAGCTCAACGTAAAATAATAGTCCATCTATGAAATAACGTTTCTTTGTAAGCAAGGCGGCAGACAATGAAAAAGTTACGGCGCAAAAAGCGTTCAAACGAAATTATTTCAGTTTTCTAAAGGGAGAAAATTACTCGGTACGGGTAGAGCTCTCCATGAAAAAAAAAGCCGGTAAGTAACACGCCATTTTAAATATTTTTCAAAGTGTACAACTCAATGCTACTATTACCGATGACACTTCAAAGTAACAGTTTTTTTATGTGGGTACCTCTCTGAAGCTTAAACGCTCTGAAGTATCAAACAAAAAAACTATTCATAATTATTAGCGGAGAAATCGCGTACAAAAAATTGAAAACTTCCTTTTTTTTAAAGTCAATTAACAATATTTTACTTAATTTCGTTATATTTTCAGGGTTTCGCATCGCAAAATAGAGCGAAATGAACACAATATTTTTACTAAATTCGTGCTTTACTTGTATTGAAAAATAACATTATTTCTTTTCTGTATTTATTTGTGGCCGGACAGATCGCCCGACCCTAGTGCCCAGAGAAAAATTCCAAGCGCCAAAGCAATATTGGAGACGTTAGCCGAACAAATACCTATCCCAGGGAGATTTGTAAATTGCTGACTAAATAGAAATAAATTGACGCGCTATTGGGACCTAAACTTGTTCTTTCGTATATACAATATTGTGCAATTATTTGCATGATCTGCAAATATATTTGCTGTGTCTGGATGTCTCTATGTATTATAAAAAAATATTAACTAGATAATATAATGTGAATTCTCTTAGTTAACTGATTCCCATTATACAAGTTTTGCATAGTTTGGGAATAGATGGCGTAGTGTAAAAATAAAATGTTCCCAAAGTTCCCAATTATGATTACAAATATTAGAAAACTTTCCACTGCTAGGTCATGGGTATGCTAGCAACAAGCTAGAGTAATTGGTCCGTAACGCAATGCGTAAGCAGTGGTCTTGGCCTTCGAAGTGTTGGTTACCTAAGTAATTACATACCCTCGTTGTTTGTTGTATGTTTCTATTAGGCCACATTCAGCGTTAAGACATACATTAACCAATCATTTATAATTATCTATTTTAATAAGCACTATTCACATAGGATGGTAACTTCTTCTTCTTTTGTTTTATGGCCTCTGTGGCTAGTTTGCCACAATTTTGCCAGTGTCAAGGGATGGTAACAGTAGTGACAGAAGCGAGACGTCACTGTCAAATGTATGAAAATGAGCAGCTGAAGTGCAGTGCCGGCCGGACATGACTATTGAATGTAAATAGGGGTCTATATCTCTTTAGCTGTAACCGGCTCGTCTGGCTGAAAAGTCGATCACTGTATTTGATTAAATTTAGTTACGCCGCTCAAAATAGTCTGAATGTAAAGCTATGCTAATTTTATATACAAAGTTAAATAAAAGCGGCATTTCGAAAACGCTTCAGTTTGATTTGATTAAACTTGAATTCTGCGAGTGTCTCATTTTTCTATCGCATTTAGGTTTTATTTTTGCTAAATGGATTTGGTAATCTCCTCGACTTTTATTTCTCCAGCATTTGTTCTGTAATCTGGGAATACCTACAAAGATATCCCCACTGGTGGGTAATTTAAGTTTTTTCTTTATCCTCACTGGCAACGTCGCCTCGTAGCGTTTTACGAGGAGTGGGGATAATCTATGCTTATTTGGAAAATCCTACCTTGATTCACGTCACCGACCTCAATGTGACGTCATCAAAAACACGCTCCAACACACCTAGTTTGTAGAGTAAATTCCTCGCAGGTTCATTCATATTGCAAACGACTGTCCCTTTAAACCTAAACTTCTAGCAGGAGTCCACAGAGAGTTGATAGAAAATCTGGAGACGCAAACATAGACATAGACACATCAATTGCACCTAGCAGACAATATTATAAAAAAAAACAATGGAGAAAATTTAATAAGGAAAACTTACAGTATCTAGCCATTATATAACAAGGTAAATTAGGAGGATTACCAATGTTTATGGCGAGTGCGCACACAGTAGCAAATTGTTGTTGCCATCGATATTCCTATAATTGATGAGCTCTACCGCGGAAAGACAACCATCATATTTGTGCTGCCAGGCAATAATGCGTGCATCTCTGTAATTCGGCTCGAAGTGTATGGTAGCCGGCACATGTACACCTCGGGGTGGTAATTTAGATAGGCTTCGGTAACATTCGGGTCTTAGGGAGGTCACAATATTTGGCCAATAACTATATCATCATAATCGTGAACCGATTTTAATGATATTTTTTATTGACTATTATGCAATGTCTTGAAGATTATCCGAATTTTACTTGAAGAAACTATTTCACTAAGTGGAAAATTAAGATATCAAGTAACAAATGAACAGATCTAACCAATCTGATTTTACTGTAGAACTTTTTTAAACAGAACTTCATTTCTTTTGCGCTATTAAATTCAAAGTATACCATGAAATCTGTTGATGGTGCTTGCAATTTTATTCGTGTGAAAAGGTTCTACAATGCCCTACATTAAGTCGGTTGGCTGTACCGTTGTCACTATTCAAGCGCGACGGTAAGATTTCGATCACCTATGGCTGTACATACGGGCTGCGCCCAGCCGCGCGGAAGAGTTCATAACGAGTCTGCCTCTGCACCAATTGTGAGAACACTTTCAACTCACACAAAAACAAACTTTATTATTATATCAACTTCAACTGAAACAATAAAAATTTATTTCTATCCTACCTTAATGATTGATATTTCTCTCTCGGAAGGTATTGTAGATGAGATGTCTTTAATATAAGAATTTGTGGTTCCCATACTTAGCTAAGTTTGGAGGCTAGATAGCGCTGCTTATTATATCCGTCAATATTTTTTTATTTATTTTTTTCTACTTTGAAAGAAAATTACCAATTCAATCGATATAAATATTGAATCCTCAATTTCCAATCATTCCACTCTGTTTTGTTGAATGAAATAGGATGTCGGAACAATACAATGGGAATCCAATATTTAGTATAACAGATGGTATACTCTGAAGATTTATCTAATTATTATCGTATATTCTCGATAGAAGAGGCTCTACTAAGAGCCTTCATCATTAATAAATAATAAACTTCCATTAAATGCCACGTGCCACAAATTGGTTTTACATGTACTAGGTATAATATTATAATACCTCGATAGCGTATACTTGGTAAAACGTTAAATAAATGAAGAGGATATTAAGGTTCAAGGATAAGATAATTCAAATATTAACTAGGAGCATACATTATTAATTTGAAAGTTGACAGACAAAGGTCAATATTACGTAGTTTTACGATTTGTTGATTTGATTTCTTTATTCACTTTGATCACTTTCTTTATTTATAAGGATCTTTATCCAACTTTCATAAAATTAATACATGATAAAATACGATGCGTTATGATTAGGACATAAAGTGAAACGGTGCTGTGGCTTAATTTTTTAACCTGTTTCGTCCCACTGCTGGGCAAGGTCTCGCCCGAATCCGTCTTAATTTAGTTACCAACTTATTATTTATAATTACGTAGTTTGGAGTTATTTTCTTACAATGTTTAATCTCCCGCTGCACTAAAATTTCATTTCCACCGAGTTTATAAAATTCCGAATAACTTCAAAAATAATGTAGTGTAGCACAAAACTGCTGACATTAGCTTACTCAAAAAAGATATTATATAAAAAGGTAATAACTCAGTTCCCATCGTTTACTGCAAAAACGATAGGTGTTATACTGAAAGTTATGCTCCAAGAAAGTGGGGCACGATTGGGCCAATCTCATGCCGCCGATAAATCACGACTTCGGAGGCTTCGCAGGAATAACAGCTATGACTCAGCGGGAATATCAGACGGCGCCTTTGACTACCACTTTCATCCATGACTAGACTAGTTTGTGTTAGCTAATTCACTTTCATTCCACACATGAGTTTGACAATTCTAAATAGGGCGGGTACTCACTGATGTTTTTTTTTTGTATGTCAGTAAATGACGAGACGGTCATGTTGTTCGCCTGATGTAAAGCGCCACGCCTGACCATTACAGCTGCAGTGTCACCAAAAAAAATGATATCTAAAGTTTATGCAATGCCAGTGCTCTCATACGGTGAAAAAAAAACATCGTGAGGAAACCGGCATGGCATATCCAAAAACTAAAAATTTTAAGGACATCTGCTATCCAGCAATCCGTATTCAGTTCACCTGGTGGATTAAGGACCAATCACTCTCGCTCAAGAGTAGGCCAGTGTTCCAGCACTGAGAACATTAGAAGGCTGTCATGATGATATAAAATCTCATCTCCGCTCAACCTCACATGGAAACCTGCCCTTACCCGTTTTGTAAAATATGACGCACGCTACATTCATTGATTTGAATGTAATTGTAAGATATCTGCGTCTGCGTTATTTCAAAATACTCTTGAAAAAGGAATTAAAGTAAAAGTAAGTAAAAGCCAACGAACATTACTTAAGGTGCACCTTCTGTAATCTCATTATGAAAAGTAAAGCCTTATAAAATATTCAGTTCAAAAATCTTAAACAAAAAACGGAAGCCTAAACAATGAGAACAATTTCGAATTCATTCCAGAAATTATTCCCCTCTCCGTACCTACCCTGCGAAATTGTTTAAGGATTCTGAAAGCAACAATAACTAGACATTTCAACCTTTACGAATAACTTTTCTTTTAAAGTCTTAGAATTAAAAAAAAATATTTTTTGACCAATTTCGTAGCAACGATCTCGTTGAAATCTATCAAGTAGGCGTAGCACTGCTACGTTCGTAGACGCGTAGCCCTGCTACGACGGAAATTATTTAGCAAAAGTACTACAATTTTATTTTAAAACTATATTATAATGAAACAAAGTTTGTTTAAATAAGAGATTAAACATTTCGTAGCTCACAATATTGTTTGAATAAATAATGGAGTTAAAATACTTACTTTTTACCAGCACTTCTACTTACGACGTCATAAAGTTTGTTTTAAAGTGCAAATTGCAATTTTCATATTAAAGCTGAACATAAAACAGAAATGTTTGTGTTTACATTACACACATTCAACTTTTCTCATCTAGTTGGCGATTTTAATAATTGCATTTGCTTGTTTTTGCTATAATATTGTAAAAATAAATTATGTTCTAGTTTTAGTAGTTTTATCCATACGTAAGTTAGTGAGCATAATCATTGGGTCTGCGTGGTGGATTATGAGTTATGACCCATTTACTCTTGCTTGAGGGTAGGCCAGTCCAGCAGTGGGCACATTAGAAAGCTGTCATGATGCATAGTTAATGGTCAATCGTGGTGATAAATTGCCCAGCTACCAGAAAACTCTATCAAAGCCTAACCACTGTTAAGACCATAACCTGATTTGCATCATCTTCAAAGTCAAACAAATGGGAGCTCACATAATACTGATTTTATTAAATGTTAAGAGGCCTTCAATTAGCTTAGCTATATGGAACATTCACTAACGAGGTCCGACTCGCACTTGATTACTTTTTTAATATCCTTCGCCCAATCAGCGCTCTACGACCACGACCAATCAATTTACTTATCGAATAAGCTTCAAACTCTAATGTCCCATGGGATGAACGGCGAAAGCCTCGAAAGAACGGAAGCCAATTCCCAAAAGAAATCTCATTAAACTGTCTTGCATCGAGGACTGATTAACGTGGGGCAAACATTTGGGGAATACTGATAGAGGAGCGCATTTACTTAGAAAACAGTGCTTTATACATAACTATTTATGTTTTGCAATCGGTTTCATTTATAAATCTGTTAATATCTTCTTATATAAGAACAGAAAATTTTAGATTTAAATTAAAACTGATTGAAATGAGATTGCAACTAAAATAGCCCAACCAAACTATGCTTGCTGTAAGACAAATGTTTGTGTGATCTACAAATAGTTGCATCTTGTGAGCCGTATGTACTTTAGTACTTTAGTTGTATAAAAAAAGACGGACTTTTACTGAGAGTTCACCTCCAAGATGTTGTTGGTGTGTGGTTCGTTCGTTCGTTCGTATAAGTCAGTGTCCAACTCTGGTGACAGAGTTTCTAGGCCGCCCGAAGGCCTCTGTCATGGCCTAACAACTTTGAAAAAGCCGGGACCGACTGCTTAACGTGCCCTCCGAAGCACGGGAGCGCTCAGTTGAAATTGCCACTGGCGGTCACCCATCCAAATGATGACCCCGCGGAACAGTGCTTAACTTCGTTGATCTGTTAAGAAAAACTTAGCCAGCTACGTCACGAGCGCTCTAGCGCGTCACGAGAGCGGTGTTGTGGTAAATATACTCGTAGTCTCTGATGCTCACGAAACAAGAAATTTTAGTGTGAAGTCAGGGCAGGAATAAGTTAAAGACGTTATTATATATGACGCTATATTATTATTATAACGAATTAAGGCAATCGTGTTTCGGGTGGCGTAATGCTATAACTTGTATTTGCAATTATAATTATCAATTAAAATAACGTAAAATTTTGTTGTTTTGATGTCCATAAAAGTGATATTCTGTGTAGTCAAAACACGTCAAAACGCTACTTTGGCTCCCATTTCATCTTAAGCTTGCTAGCCTAAAATTTGAAGCATAATATCTCCGGCTTGTGCGGTGTAAGTCCGTCCATGTCCATCTAAAGATTACTGATAACGCTGTTTTATGTGAGTGGGTTATTATGCGGGCTTCCGGTAGTTTGTTGACGACTTTTATAAGTTTCAAGCACCTACTGAATAGTGATAGCCTGTGTGTACAAACACATGTCACAGTCAAAATAAGACTTGTATTCTAGGCATGGGGCTCTATTCCCTAATTTTCAAGTTAATTCTTAAATCTATTGTAGTCGATTATCAAATAATACGTTTATAACTATCAGACATACTTTTAATTTAAAATTAAAAAAATAGATACTTGTTCCACATTCAAACAAAGAAATGAGTTTGAAAAGGTCGTTCTAGCTTTTCCATTGGCTGAATTTGACATATTGATGATCAGTTTACTTCAAATCTTACTGTCAAAAATTTGGTTCACCCTGAGGTTTGCACAAAAGACAAGAGATAGTGCCACTGCCAGGTAACGGTAACGGTAACGGGTGAACGTAAATATTGTAGTGTAGCTATACTATAAGTACCTACCTTTATAGTTTTTACAACTATTGTGGTTATTAACATAATTTTCACTAAACACGGGATATTTACCATGTTTGTAAATTTTATTGGTTCCCGATTTTTCGACGAAGTTACATGTGCGTGTAACTAGGTATAGTTCTCACGGCGGATCTTGGCCGTCGTGAAATTAGCCGTTTCGATGCGCAATGGAGCTTTTTCAAACTAAATTCTTTGCGCATCACAAACGGCCAACTTCACGGAAGCCTAGATCCGCCGTGCGAACTATACCTACTTATAAAAAATTTAATTATACTCGTAAGTATGTTAACATCGAGTAATGACAATTACATTGTGAGGCTTACTATAATTGGATTCCGTAATTATTAATTATCCAACTACTTGTGCTACTGGGTACAAACACATCCGTTCGAGTTCAATTATTTTTGAACAAGCTTACCACCCACCCCCTCTCCCACTCCCCACTGCACACTTTACAGTGACACTTTAGGCACAATAAGCTAAGAAATAATACAGAGTCTAAGCTAGACACTATCACACAAGTAAAAGATCTGCCATTCACCAGCTGGGTCTGGGAAAATTATGTCACAGTCACTCACACTCGAGAGTAGGCCAGTGTCCCATCACTACACCACATACATTAGAAGACTGACCATGATAATAAAAATAAGAAACTTATAAATAAACTTCTAATCCGAGTCAAGAGACTTTACGATGAACTTTTGTCGGCGACGACGCGACATTTTCAGCTATTTCGAACACTCAAAGTTTGTGCAAACAAGTTTATGCTACTATCCAATTTCACGCGAGTGATGACACATTAAGCTGTGTGCACACAGGTCCTACGGGCATAAGTTACTTTGCCTGCCAAAACTTTGCCTGACGCATCATAGGGGAATATAAAATAAAGAATAGCCACATTAAAGAGATTGTTTCTGATTGAAACGAATTCTCTAAAATGGTGCTGTGCTAGTTTTTCGTAAGCTTATGGAATACAAGATTTTCATTTATAATCATGACAGCCATAAGGCTGAACATTATAAACATTATAAAATGTTCCCACTGCTGGGACACTGGCCTACTCTCGAGCGAGGGTAATTGGGTCATAATCCACCACGCGGAGTCAATGCGGATTGGTGTATGACTGACACATGTCATTCGAATTTTTAGTTCTTGGACATGCCGGTTTCCTCACAATGTTTTCCTTCGCCGTATGAGAGCTGTGGCATCCGACACATATTTTATTCGAATAGAAAAATCCATTGGTGTACGACTGGGTTCGAACCCACGACCTTAGGAAGGCGGGGTCACTACCACTAAACCACCAGTGCTGTTTCATTTTATGGTAGTTAATAGGTTGTTTTTATGTCAGTAAATGACGAGATTGTCAAGTCGTACACCTATGGTCATAACAGTTGCAGTGTTAACCAAAAATGCAAGTTTGAATGTTCTCCGTGGCACTGCACTGTGCTCGTCACCCCGAGACGTAGTTATCTAGTCTCTTTCGCCCTGTAATTCACTTCTGTGCTTATTTTCCACATACGAAACCAAGGGTCCAATGCCTACTACCTGCTGTCATAGTAGAAGTGACATTAGAAAGTTCCCAGTCTGAGAACTGTCACGGTCACAAACGTATTTCTTCAATTTATGACCTAAAACAGCTCAAAGTGAAAGCGACACGGTAGATCAATATAATAGGTAGGTATATGTCAGTAGTGTGCCCTGGCCCTTATTATCCAACAGTCAGCAAAGTAATATGATGCTGTGTCGGCAGCAGTTATTTCACGTGTAGTACGTACTTTTACACATTACGTACAGAAATTATTCCAGCGCCATTTTGAGCAGACATAGCTTTTAGTTACCACAGCCACAGAAGCAATTAGATTTAACTATTCTAGCAGCTCTAGCAATTAGGTCGGATGACGGCCGTTTTATTACTAATCGCGTTTTAATTATGTTATAGTGTAACCCTGACCTTATGACGTCAAAATCTGTTGTCATATTTGAATATGAAGGTACATAAGCATATGTCGTATCAAAATCGGTCGTCACTCTTTGGGGGAGGCCTATTTTCAGCAGCGGATCATCATCATATCAGCCGATAGACACGGCTGATACCTAATTATGATGATGACGATCATATTTCGTATAATATCTATGTAATTCATTTAAAAAACGAGGGTTTTCACGTACCTATCGGTCATATGAGAACGGTTGGTTGGTCTCGGAATCCTGGTATATCGGTGAAGATGTACCGACACTGGTTCGACTTATTCGACTTCATCACTCTTCCGCATCGCGATATGCACTCACCGATACACGGTACGTGAAAACACCCGTTTTTAAATGAATTACATAGATATTATACGAAATATCATCGTCATCATCATAATTAGGTATCCGACGTGTCTATCGGCTGATATAATTCACGATATTATAATTAGTAAAAATATCTGTCTAACTTTCAAACACATAGTTTGCCAAGTTTCTGCTTTATGTTATTTATTGAAACCATATGTAGCACGTAATTAGCGAAATGTAATTGTATTATAACATTTACTGCCAATTATCTCTCAATATCTACGCACATAATATCAATCTTATACCTAACTCGATTGTAATTACGACACACTTAATCTAGGTTTAACTACATAAGTCTGTTATAATATGCATATGAATAGATAAGCAGGTAAGCCTACAAGACTGCATGCGAGGGCTGGATGTTTGATGGTTTATCAAGCGGAGCATGGTGGTCTAGCTATGCCTGTGAACAGACTAAACAATAACGCAGGACCGGTTACAAATGATCACGCAGTCACGCACAATGTGAGAGCTATCACATTCACAATAATAGTAACTGTTCGTGACAGTTAGTAGTGTAGGAGCCGACGCCTATAGTTCTACAACATCTATGCTAATATTTTTTGTTTGTTTGTACCTTTATAAATCGACAACCACTGAACTAATTTGACTGAAAATTAAAACATAGATAAGTAGTAAGTACATAGATAAGATTTTTATGACGGAAAAAAGTACGGTTCCCAAATGCCACACGAACGAAGTCGAGGGCCATAGCTAGACTGATATATACATAATTTCCGAGTCTTAATGTTTTCCGATATTTTGGATTACTTACATACTTACCTACATAATTATTATATTTTGATTGACGCTTGATTGAAAAAGCCGGAATAAACTGCTTATCGAGCCCTCCGAAGCACGGAAGCTCATTTAAAATTGCCACTTGCGGTCACCCATACAAATGGTGACTACACACGGAACAGTGCTTTGTTGATATGTTACGAGCTAATTAGCCAGCTATGCCACGAGCGCTAAACGCGATACAAAATATTGGTTATTCTGTAATGCTTCTGTGTCATAAGCGCTGTGTACACCGGCTCTTAGACCGATGGTATAAGACCGAAACGGTGTTCAGTTGATACTAGTATTTACGATCGCCGCAAGTGGAGCGTGCGATACTGCTCTATCCATTCATGGTTGCTGATACGCCCAGTGTGGTGCGCCCGTAAACGATGCCACAAAGATCATTGCCCTTTTTATGGCAATTTATCGAACCTCATCATCATGATAGCCATCTAATGTTCCCACTGCTGGAACGCTGGCCTACTCTCAAGCGAGACTGATTGAGTCTTGATCCACAACGCAGACTTTTACTACTTCTCTAAACATGCCCGGTTTCCTCACGATGTTTTCCTTCACCGTTTGAGAGCACACCCCACCACCCTAGCACCCCTTCAACAAGGTTAATGGCGACTTTCTACGAACAATCAAATTACATATTATATCGATCAGAAAGCAGACAAACAGGTTGATACTTGGGTGTGATTTGTAGGCCATTGCTGCCGTGACTCAAAATATCTAGATACATGTCTGAATGTAAAACTCACACAAAGATTTAAATTATCATAAACCCATTTTATTTATAATTCATTAAAAAAATATTGGTATGTATAATCATTTGCATACCAATATTTTTTGCTCTTATTATAAGTAGGTATATGAAAAACTCGATTCATGTTTTTCCACCCTAGGTATATACATTGCCAAAATGTATTGTGAAAATGACAAAGACAACAAAGTCCAGAATCGTAGGTATGTATATAAGCAGTAAGCACCAGTTCTATATCTTTTTTTTTTATTATTAAAAAAAAACCGTGATCCTATCTATACCAACGGTTTTAAAAAAACATTATTCTAACGATTAGGTACATCAAGTCTGGGTTACCAAGACACGATATACTTAGGGTGGATTCGACCAACTTTTGGAATAACTATTCCGCGGAATAAGAATTGTCAAATGTACTTGCATTTGACATTCTATCAGTTTACTACTACGATTTACTACGCTTTACTCTGCAAATGGTGCTTATTCGAGTTTGGTCGAATCCAAACTTAATCGGCTATATTCTTAGAATAACAATTTAGTAAAACCGGTGGTCTCAAGCTGAATCATGGCTTATCAAAGTAAACAAAAGGCATGCAAGTCCCAGTGATATTGTCAAGGATATTGCCTATCGGATTAGGAAACTGATATTATCGCCACCGCGGCATGCTCATTTCCCATGGGTGTTGTGTTATCGCGACATTGGCATTTGTTAGCGGTATGCCTCACTCACATCACACTTACTCACCTCACAAAATATTGAGGATAATGCTTTACTAATTTGGTTAGAGCTCACAATAAAAGTGACGCAAGGTACCTGCTGAAATTAAAGTTTTCAATGTCTCGCACAACATGTTTAAAAATAGAAGTTATATTGTGTGACAGAGTTCGGTACCGTGATGACGGCGGTTATAATAGCAATAATATTATTATAATATACGCCTGTTTGTCAATAATTATTTTAGTTAAAACACAGAGGTAGGTAATCAGCGATGATTGATTTTACCTATTAAAGCCAAACAAAGGCACAGTCGCTGTTAATTTCTATTATAATATCCGATCCATAAATTTGGCACGCGGACAAGGTTTAATAAGCTTTAAAGTAACAAAAGTTAGCTTCATAAATATTCAGGCCGTCGGAAAAATCCGATAGAAGTGAATAAATTGAGTGGAGCGGGGTGTATTGGCAGGCCTTTAGGGGTGTAAGTACATCGAGGAGAGTGAAAATGTAGAGCCTTCTGGAGTTAATGATTGCTTCTTCAGTTATGAAGTAACGTTATGGAGGTAAATGTAACAGATCAAATCGAAGCACAGGATAAAACACATGTGCACATCGAGCATATTCGATGCGTACACACGATGATAATATCATTTTTATGTATTTAATTTGATTTAAATTTACATTTAAAAACATTTTTTTTCGGGCGAGATTGATTATTATTTTTACAAAACAATAAACAACTTAAATCATAAAAAATGTTTCAATGGATTGTGGAGATACGAGAGGGGGTGCAATTATTGACACGTTTTTTCAGATTCAGACACATAGCTGTTCTGTCAATCTGACCCCACTTTATAGGTTTTCCTGTTGTAAGTACCTAAGTCAAGCGAAAGCCTTAACGAAACGACCTATTTATTTACAGATCATCCAATTTTTTTTTTCAGCTAGAATCGCACCCGTTATTCTTGCCCGCAGCGCCCGAAACTCACCAAAAAACATGCAAATAGGTAAGTATAACCATTTAGTATTCTGAATTTGTTTCTTATTTTTGTTTCTGCTGAATTTTATGAGGCGTAAAATATGTGCGTGTTCGTCATATTTCGTTTTCCCTTGTTTTAGACGACCGAGTTGATGCTCTAGAACAGAATAGAAAAGTTATTTTGACTTTCGCTTGAGTATCGGAAACCCCAGTGGTTTGAGCATTTCAATAAAAATAGCATTGGGACACCGGCATACTCTCATGCGAGAGTGATTGATTGCGTCATACATAACCACGGGTACAAATGCGGATTGTGGATGTATGGAGGCCTCAGCACTTTGTACACAAACCTTAAAAGTAACATTAGCTTTTATTAATTAGTAGGTACTTAGTGGTGAAGAAAAACAATTCATGAATAAATAAAAAACACATAAAAGGTTTTACAGGAATGGTTTGTTTGGACAAAGAAGCGGTATATTGTTATTTCGTCCTGTTACAAGTTATTGTATGTTTTAGGATGCTATTGCAATAAATTAAGAGCTTATTATGAACCTACTCGTTAAATTATGTGGTTATTTACTTATTTTGATCCTACTTATGTAAGTATACATAGTTACATTACATCTGGTTATACTATAATCGTTACAGGTTCACAAACTAGATCTACTATTTTTCGATAATTAACTTATAATTTGTTGGTAAAACCTCAAACGTGTTTAATATGTGAAATTCTTATAGATTTTGCATGTTTTATTAAAACAGGTAAATTAACTAAGTGTGGATTCGAACTATTCTGGGAATAAGGTAATGTCAATTAAAAGTAAAATGTCAAGCTACTTATATATAATCTGAGAGTGCTTAAATCTACGGGTTTGGTCGAATCCAACAAGAGGAACTAGGATGAGAACTGTGTTACCTACTACAGAATAGAACCTACCTGCCGACGCAAGTAGTGTACTGATACCGATTTACTTACAAACAGATATTACCTATACCTGCTCGTGTTTGTTACGTGTAGTGGTATGACCTGACCACATTGAGAACTAAGACTTGCTGGGAAACGAGGTACCTATTTGCTATTCGAGCAGCGTTTTCGATACCGCAACTGTGAAATTTAAACTAAGGTACATTACAGTAATTATGTCAAATACGTAATATTTAATTTACTACGTTAAAATGAATGAATTTTTCACAGGGCTTAACTTTCGATTCATAACATTTCCATTATTATTTAGCTATTTTTCCGCCAATTATGAATCGTTTTTGATGTTTATTTTTTTGTTTGATAGGTAATACGAATAGGTCCCATACATATAAATTTTATGGAAATCAGTTTAGTACTTTTTGAAGAAATCCTAAAAAACGTGTCAATAACTACATCGTCTCGTATCACCACAATCTGCCAAAACATTTTTTTTAATTTGAAGTCGATTTTTGTTTGTTTTTTTCTAAAAAATAATTATTTTGAAGTATATGCACGAAATAAACAAACTTAATTACTTACATAATTCATTGGCTTACAAAAACAATAAAAATGGGAGTTTAATTCATTCAAAAGACTTTGAAACATTGTTAGATGTCTGTACAGTTATGAATAAGCTAACTACTAACTAAGCAACGCAAGCACAACTCATCTAACTGTTTCGACATGTAACATTTAAAGATTTTAGAAGGTAACATGTTTGTAACCCAAAAAGAACTCAAAAGATTACCTAGCTACGCCAATCATTTGTGTGTAAATACAGTTAAATGGCCACAAAAACTACTAAACAAAGTGACTATACACTAACGTTATTTAGATAAAATGTAGTTGAAACTTTTTTTTGGGGACGGAAAACATTGTGTTCTTTATTTATCAATTTATTTTGACTATTACTAAGAAATAATTACACTGTAAGACCACAGGCACAGAACAGGTACCACAGGTAAGACTTTGGAACTAATATTTAAATACGAAAATTCGTTGCCACTTTAATGAAAGTTGTGATTTTTTTTTTTCCAATTTTATCGGAGGTGCGATACAGTTTTGTTTTCTTACAGGAGATTATTTTAACCTATTTTTTTTATTTCGGGTAGTTAAAGCCTACACTATGTTATGATAAGGTGAATGACTTGAACATTGTGTCTAAAAATAATTAAATTAAGTAGGTACAAACTAAACGTAACACCGTGTACTAAGGTCGCTGACACGACTTCAATTCTGTTATTCAAAACAGTAGAGACGCCATTGAAATCTGTGCTACCCAGATTGGGCATCCTTTTATAGGTTTGTGTTCGTGGGCGGAAGTAGGTTAACGATCTGTGCTTCAGAGATGCGGGACGATGCACTCAAAAAATTAATGATGGTACCTACCATAGATAAAATAACAGCCTAAAGATTTTTTTAGTTTCGATAAAACTGATGCGGTATATTTTTATGTGATTAGTTTTTTGTAGGTTTTCTTTGTGATGGGATTTTTAGTTTAGTTGATGATGAAACAAGTACAAACTTTTTTACTCATATTTAAGGAAATGTGCAGAGTTTAAGACCCCTTTAGAGAACTCGAAAAGAGGTTATGAAGTCTGTTGCATCATTAAAATGTACTGATAAGACACAGAAAGTCCTTGAATATAACCATGATAACCATGATGATAGGCTGACCATGATGTACCTTTATGTAATAGAATCAAACTACATTCTTTACGAAAGATTTAAAGAGTAGTTACCTCTAGAAACACCGATAAACGAAAACGTACCTTACCTACGTGAAAAAAACCCATTTTAATAAATAATTTAACAAAAGATTTTAATCTTTTATGAGCAGTCACAATAAAATGTATTGCAAAGCAATAGGATTACTGAAAGGAAACATCGTTGAACTTTTAATGTGGGATTAAATGTTAATTCAATAGAAAATTAAACAGAACCGCAAACGGGTCTATTCTATCCCTTTGGGTAAAAGTACCCTGATCCCGCAATTTATAAAGACAAGTTGCTACTGACGAAGCCGGCGGCTTTACTCGCGCGGCACTCCTATAATTATTACTACAGCGTAAAGATATTACTATGCTATATAGCATCTAAATTGGTTGAGCCACTGGTGTGATTGAGTTCAAATGAAAATGTGTTATTATGTTTTAAAACATCCGCAATAACTTTCACGCGCCTGCTATTAGTAGGTTAACGTTAAATCCATACCAAAAGATATTAAATAAAAGTAGAGCAATAATATAGCATTGGTCGCGTCGTCAAAGATAAACAAACTCTTCTGATATGAGGATGTAGTTTTTTGAGTAGATTTGAACACGCAGCAATTTGAGGTATAATTGAAAGCATTAGGTTGTCAGCGGGGAAATGTTCACGACGCCGCACACCACAACAATTTCGGAACAAATAATTACTTTTGTTGAAAATTTCGTTTCGAGTTACGAATTCGCAACACACGTCACTCACGATCCACCTTTGTGGGAAATTACATTCCGCCTTCATGACTTTTCGATGTTGGCCAAGTTTATTTTGGTCATCTTATCGACAAACCGAACTTAACCAAATAATTAAATATGTTCAAGCAAGGTTTCACACTCAATTCATATTTCAACTCTCAAGTGGTAGTTACTACAGCAATTTCTTTGTTAAGCAAGGTGATTATGTAATAAATCAGAGCTACGTTCTTCAATAAAATACATTAAATTACATATTATTCATCAAGTTACCGGAACGTGAGACAGAGGTTCGCTAATGGTGCGGTACGAGCGAAATTTCCCACAGTTGTTTTTCATCGGCGTATGTTGTAAAATTGTGAGAACATTGTCTGCCAACAAGAGCAAGGTAACAACCGGTTATGCAATGCAATGAGCACGAACTACGAACTGAACCGCGGCGAGTTGCCGATCAAATTAATTGAGTTATTACGGCGCCTTCGAATTTCACCAAAGTAGGAAGAAGTATCGAGCAAGTTGACTGAAATTAAACAAGGAAGGAAACGAAGGCATCGGGAAATTGCTCATTTAAAGGTTTTTTAACTATTCGAATCAAATAATACAAATGCAAAGGTTCACTGCTTCCTGACCATCAAGGTAGATAAATTAAAACAAAAACTCGGGCTCGCTTGATTACATAAGAGCCAGTTATTACCTACTTACTTACCGTTTCATCTAGTTTCTGTAAGTTAATATTACTTTATTTAAAACATTTTGTAGCATTGTATTCACATAACAAGTACCCGCGTAACAAGGTTTGTATTGTATTGGGTTTCATTTTAATAAATAAGTTTGCAAATCTCTGATCCTGTTAATGATCCTGCAAATTCGTCAACCAGGTATTTTAGCGCAAACTCTCGTAAAACGTACAAGTTGACCGAGCTCGGACAGTGAAATAAGGCCGTTGGAAAAACACTAGTACCTACTACCTACTCGCTTTTTTTACAGTGCGGCATCGTACGAGGTCACATGCTACCGAACCGATGGATTTTTCCGAGATAAAGAATATGGAATGGAATTATGTAAATTCAACCCCCTTTTCGTACGACGTGACTGCTTCGTTATTAGATTTTAGATATCTGGAAACGAGATTTTAACCAATATCTACAACATAAATATAGAGCTAGTAAAGGTATTCAGACATTATATTTGTGCATAATCAGTTTTTCACAATACGATCACACTTACGCTCAAGAGTAGGTCAGTGTTCCAGCAGTGGAAACATTAGAAGGGTGGACATGATGATGGCTATTACGATCACATGACTGCAGCTAATGACTAGTTAGTCCGGTAGCGGAATCCAAAATGCTGTTATTTTACTGTATTTACGTCCATTGCGGTTAAACTTAGAATTACCTACACTTAGGTAAGTACTACTACTTTCCTGCACGTAGGTAACTAACCACATGTGTAAAACACATTCCAAGTAACATACCTGGAGTCCAATAAACATTGGTCAAATATCTTAGGTATAGTTCGCACGGCGGATCTAGGCTTCCGTGAAGTTAGCCGTTTGTGATGCGCAAAGACAATTTAGTTTGAAAAATCTCCATTGCGCATCGAAACGGCTAACTTCACGACGGCCGAGATCCGCTGTGAGAACTATACCTATTTTCATCATCATGAGCAACCTTCTATTGTTCCTACTCTATGGCTTTGGGATGCTGGCCTACCTTCAAGTGAGAGTAATTGTGGACTACACACAACGCAACACGCGAATTAGTGAATCTTTCTAAACCAAGCAGGTGCTCAGGATCCGAAGACGACCTTAGCTACCTACCTCTATAAATAGAGCCTGCGATGTATTTGTAATTAGTGTGATGGATTTCTTCTGTCTTTGTAGATTTTGGCTTGATTGTCATCGGTTTAATAGCAGTTTATCAAATTTTCCTTTCAGTAGGACCAAGTTGGCATGTGCAGATTGTGCAGGCCTAAAAAAATATTAATAAAAAAAAGTTATATCAAACTTTAACTTTGCTTTGATGTAGATATACGAAACAGCATTAGTAGCTAATTAAATAATCCAATTACTTAGAACAATAACTGCAGATACCTACTCGATGGTTACAGAATAGAGAGGTAAATACAAAAATCTGACCAGTTTTCGCAATGTCAGACATATTAGTCGGCATCCCTAGCAATGCAATCCAATAACATAGCGGGACTCTTGGCAAGTAAGTTCGCCGTCTTGAGTTACCTTTCCATAAAACATAATAATTATTTGTAGACATTGGCGTACACGGAAAAAAAAAAATATATATATTTTCTTAACCCAAAAATACCGATATTCTCAAAAATATTCTTTAGATGTGAGACAATATTGTCTGAAATTAAAACATTATTATAAATCAAAGAAACTGTGAATTCTTAATGTAAGAATAATTTATTCTCATAATATTTACTAAGATTAAGACATAAATGCTTGATTCAATACTTTAAGGTCTTAGTTCAAGAAATGGCCGAAGTATTCATCCAAGAAACGTATTAGTTTCTTAGGGAGAATATATTTTTTTTCTTTTAAAAATTTTTTTTTCTTGATATAAATTGAATACCTTTTCATTGATCGGAGACAATATTATTCTTATTAATAAAGTTATTTATAAGGATATACTTACTTTAAGAATAATATTCTTGAAGTAAACTATGATCCAAACAATTATTCAATGAAGTAAATGTTTTAGCGTTGAAGAATACACATATACTCATTTTAAGAATAACATTCTTGAAATGTGTATATGTGTATACTTTTTAAGAATAATACTATTTTACACTAAGAATTTATGATTTTTTACATAAATTGGATAAGTATTTATTAGTCGAAAACAATATTTATCTTACTGATACAGCAATTGATGAGAAAATACTTGCTTTAAGAATAATATTGTAAAAAGTGGGTGAGAATAACTCGTAGATTAGTCGAAGACAATATTATTCTTATTAATATAATAAAAACTGATAAGGAAATTCTTACTCTAAGAATAATATTCTTACAGTGGATTATGACGCATTTTATTTTACTATCAAGCATATGTTTCTTCGTTAAAGAATGTACAGATACTCACCTTAAGCATATCATTCTTGAAATAAAAGTATGGGTATACTCTCCTTAAAAATATATATCTTTCCACTAAGAGTTTTGGATTTTTGACATACATTGTATAACTTGTTTATTGATTGAAGACAATATTATTCTTATTAATATAATAAAAACTGATAAGGAAATTCTTGCTCTAAGAATAATATTCTTACAGTGGATTATGATGCTTTTTATTCTTCTATCAAGCATATGTTTCTTCGTTAAAGAATGAACAGATACTCATCTTAAGCATACAATTCTTGAAATAAAATTATGGGTATACTCTCTTTAAAAATATATATCTTTCCACTAAGAGTTTTGGAATTTTGACATACATTGTATAACTTGTTTATTGATTGAAGACAATATTATTCTTATTAATATAATAAAAACTGATAAGGAAATTCTTGCTCTAAGAATAATATTCTTACAGTGGATTATGATGCTTTTTATTCTTCTATCAAGCATATGTTTCTTCGTTAAAGAATGAACAGATACTCATCTTAAGCATACAATTCTTGAAATAGAATTATGGGTATACTCTCTTTAAAAATATATATCTTTCCACTAAGAGTTTTGGAATTTTGACATAAATTGTATAACTTGTTTATTGGTCGAAGACAATATTATTCTTATTAATATAATAAAAACTGATGAGGAAATTCTTACTCTAAGAATCATATTCTTACAGTGGATTATGACGCATTTTATTTTAATATCAAGCATATGTTTCTTCGTTAAAGAATGTACAGATACTCATCTTAAGCATACAATTCTTGAAATAAAATTATGGGTATACTCTTCTTAAAAATATATATCTTTCCACTAAGAGTTTTGGAATTTTGACATAAATTGTATAACTTGTTTATTGGTCGAAGACAATATTATTCTTATTAATATAATAAAAACTGATGAGGAAATTCTTACTCTAAGAATCATATTCTTACAGTGGATTATGACGCATTTTATTTTAATATCAAGCATATGTTTCTTCGTTAAAGAATGTACAGATACGCATCTTAAGCATACAATTCTTGAAATAAAATTATGGGTATACTCTTCTTAAAAATATATATCTTTCTACTAAGAGTTTTGGAATTTTGACATAAATTGTATAACTTGTTTATTGGTCGAAGACAATATTATTCTTATTAATATAATAAAAACTGATGAGGAAATTCTTACTCTAAGAATCATATTCTTACAGTGGATTATGACGCATTTTATTTTAATATCAAGCATATGTTTCTTCGTTAAAGAATGTACAGATACTCATCTTAAGCATACAATTCTTGAAATAAAATTATGGGTATACTCTTCTTAAAAATATATATCTTTCTACTAAGAGTTTTGGAATTTTGACATAAATTGTATAACTTGGTTATTGGTCGAAGACAATGTTATTCTTATTAATATAATAAAAACTAATAAGGAAATTCTTGCTCTAAGAATAATATTCTTACAGTGGATTATGATGCATTTTATTCTTCTATCAAGCATATGTTTTTTCGTTAAAGAATGTACAGATACTCACCTTAAGCATATCATTCTTGAAATAAAAGTATGGGTATACTCTCCTTAAAAATATATATCTTTCCACTAAGAGTTTTGGATTTTTGACATACATTGTATAACTTGTTTATTGATTGAAGACAATATTATTCTTATTAATATAATAAAAACTGATAAGGAAATTCTTGCTCTAAGAATAATATTCTTACAGTGGATTATGATGCTTTTTATTCTTCTATCAAGCATATGTTTCTTCGTTAAAGAATGAACAGATACTCATCTTAAGCATACAATTCTTGAAATAGAATTATGGGTATACTCTCTTTAAAAATATATATCTTTCCACTAAGAGTTTTGGAATTTTGACATAAATTGTATAACTTGTTTATTGGTCGAAGACAATATTATTCTTATTAATATAATAAAAACTGATGAGGAAATTCTTACTCTAAGAATCATATTCTTACAGTGGATTATGACGCATTTTATTTTAATATCAAGCATATGTTTCTTCGTTAAAGAATGTACAGATACTCATCTTAAGCATACAATTCTTGAAATAAAATTATGGGTATACTCTTCTTAAAAATATATATCTTTCTACTAAGAGTTTTGGAATTTTGACATAAATTGTATAACTTGTTTATTGGTCGAAGACAATATTATTCTTATTAATATAATAAAAACTGATGAGGAAATTCTTACTCTAAGAATAATATTCTTACAGTGGATTATGACGCATTTTATTTTACTATCAAGCATATGTTTCTTCGTTAAAGAATGTACAGATACTCACCTTAAGCATATCATTCTTGAAATAAAAGTATGGGTATACTCTCCTTAAAAATATATATCTTTCCACTAAGAGTTTTGGAATTTTGACATACATTGTATAACTTGTTTATTGATTGAAGACAATATTATTCTTATTAATATAATAAAAACTGATAAGGAAATTCTTGCTCTAAGAATAATATTCTTACAGTGGATTATGATGCATTTTATTCTTCTATCAAGCATATGTTTTTTCGTTAAAGAATGTACAGATACTCACCTTAAGCATACCATTCTTGATTTTTTTTAACTATACTAATATCATAAAATGAGAGAAGATTTGTATGTTTGTATTTTTGTTTGTTACGAATAAACTCAAAAACTACTGGTTCGATTTCAAAAAATATTTCACCATTAGAATGCTACATTATCCTTGAGTAACATAGGCTATATTTTATTTTAGAAAATAATAGGAATCCCTAATAAAACTTCAATAATGTAACCCAAGGTGTAAAAAAAAGTGCCTTAAGAATCCTATCCATGAAAGCCCGTGAAGATCGAACACGATTGTGGCTTGTGTGTTGGAGATATTTTAACGAAAATAAAAACATATTAAAGCTTCATCCCTTAAAATTTAAGTAAGTAGGACAAATATTAATAAACTCAAAACACAACTGATTAAAAAAATAATTAGTAACGCACATTTTCGTAAAATGAGCATTTTCAGTCAACTTTCGATCATGATTTCTATGAAACAACAAGGTCTAACATATTTCCAAAAATGTAATTCAAATAATCATAGTTTTAAAATTTAAGTAAGTAGGTAAAAAACATCACGTTAGTTCAATATTTTTGAAAAAAAAGGTCTAAAAACGCGTACTTTTCGCGGGGTATTCACAGGTCTTGCCAAAATTTGGCAAGATCTGTGGAATACCCCTAATGTTATTTCAATGACTTTTTTTTTTATACAACTGAAGTGGCAACCAAGCGTACGGCCCACAAGATAGTAAGTAAAAAAGTAAAAAAGTAGGTACCTATCATGTGCCTGTAATTTCACCGGAAATCATACCCATCGAACTGGAGCACAGACGCGAGCATTACTGCTTGGCAGCAGAAATAGGTACTACAGGGTACTACCTACCTACCTACCATGTAATGGTTCCTGTTTGAGGACAAAACTGAGAGTATAATGTTGAAAAGAGCGTGTGGTCCCCAGTCATAATAATAGGTAAGTACCTAACCTAGCTAGAGGTTTTAATAAAAAAAAGTAAGTAGGTAGGTATTTAAATATATTTAATATGAAATACCTACCTACCTATTTTTATTCACGTCATTATCTGTTCAACAAGTAGAGTTAGGTAGGAACATAAGAGTATGCAGTAGACAACATAATCATCCAGTCGACATGACAAAGGATCAAATGTATTTGTCCTTTACTTGGTTGTATAAGTTACTAACGCACACAACGGTGAGCCTCGCACACATAGAGGCTCGCGTCGCGCGCCCGTAAATACCTAAACTTGACAGCGCTGGATCTTGGAACGGACTCTTATGTCTTGTATTAAAATGTCTTTCATCGCATGCGCTGCGGAAACTATTGATGATAGAACAAAAAAACGTTCTAAAATATTAAAGAACATATTGATATCTACAAAAAAGTCAGCGATACCATATATCCAACTATTGGTAGCTAAGTATAAAAAAAAAATCTGATTTAGTTTAAATGAATATAACGATTATGAGAATTTATACCTATCATTAGTGTTAGTTTTATCTAAATCGTATTTATTACAATGTAAAATAACAGAAAAAAAAATTGATAATGCACCGCATCCCTACCGATAAACAATCGGAATAGTTCGTCCCGAGTCGGGTTGCAGGCCTCGGACGAAGTCTTTCTCACTTGCGCATCAGCTTTCGTTCGCAGTGAGTGATTGCTGTCTCCTACCAAAGTATAGACGAGTACAAAACTGTTCTATTTTAGTTGACTGTTATTTTGTGTTTTTAGTTTTGGTTGTTGACTGTTAACTTGTTAATAAGTATTTTGTTTTTGTTGTGTTTGTTTTTATTTTTTTTTGTTGAAATCTGTTTGTTGTTATACCTCAAGCGGAGCACGTGGAACATTAATGGAAAGAATGACGGTGATGAGTGACAGTTCGAGCGATAGCGAGTAAAACTGTAATACAGTAAATATATAAATTATTATAATAAATTAACTAGTACTTCTTTAATGAAATCCTTATCTCCTAATTCTCACTCATAAATAAATCACTCTAAAACTTTTCTTCGTGTCTGTACATGCGCGAACATTCGAAGCGCCTGTGTTCACGGAAGCCAAGATTCGTTGAGACACCTATAACTATAAATACTTTTTTACATTTTAAAAGTAGATAGAAATGCCGACCAAAATCAGACCATGTATTCCATAACTTTATATCAATCCTTATCCAAATAAATCATTTCATATTCAAGACTGTTTCAATACCTGTAGATGACTGTTTGAATTATTGAAATCAGACATTCCATTCAAAAGTTATGACGAATTATAAAAATGTCAGTCAAACAAAATACTATGCAAGCCCGCGCGCGCGCCGTGGCCAGAGAGGGGCGTGCACGTGAATTATGAAATAGGTAGCCGCGCGGCTAAAACGTGCGGTCGGCTCCTACCTTAGGCATAGCACGGGTGCTTTAGTTAGTTTTTATTGCACCCGTGCGAAGCCGGGACGAGCCGCTAGTATTGTATATTTTGTTTATTGGTCGAAGACAATATTTTTCTACAACAACAAACCAAACAAAACAGCCAAACCAAAGTCAAGATGCGTCACGTGATCATTGCTAATAACTGTCATGGCGGATCTTTAGTGTTCCCGTTTTCCCGAAATTGGTCATATGAGGAGAATTTCCGAAAGATGTTATTTGTCAATGAAATAATAAAACGATAATGAAATAAACGATAATTGAATTTCTACAATATAATGTTTTCTTTAATTTAGGTCATTATTTTGTTAACCTAAAATATATCTTATAAACATAATTTAATGTTCTCACAGATTTTATTTAGATTTTTTTACTTTTCGATTCAGATTTATCGTATTAGAATGTAGCAACACTGTTTCTAGCGCTAAATTTGTGCAGAAATCGAGACTAATTCATTTTGTTTGGTGGTTTTAAACCTTAATTATTTATACAAGGGCTTCGAAAAGTTCGTTTAAACCAGAGCCAGGAACTCGATAATTATGTTCCTTGTAGATTTCTTAAAAAAATTACTAATCTGCCGTGTTTCTTAAAAAACTGCTATGGCTAATAACTGTAACCAAACATGCCAGTAACTAGTTCTGAGGTGCCAGGAATGAATATAAAAACTTTATAAACAATGTTAATTATTTTTCTTGTTATCAAAATGATATTTGAATTTTTCCCGTCTCCATTAGCACCATAAAAACATCATTTGGATGACACATAAAGAAACTATAGCGATATAAATTGACCAAGGTGCATAATAACAGGTGCTTTTACCCTTTAAATTAACAAAACCTTGTCTTGGGTTAGGACTTTTTCCAGTGACTGCCGGCAACACTGAAGGCAGTTCTTTCTTTCTGTGAAGTGCGACGTCGAGAGTGGTCCGTTAAAGTTTTGAGCAACCGCATTTTATTTTTTACATCTTCTTAGGTTATTAATACTTATTTACGTACAACAAAAATAATTGGACTGGAATACTGAACATGGATTTACTAGAATTACTAGTCAGTTGGGAGATGCCTGCAGACGTTATAAAGAATTTTAAAGGTAAGTGTGTAAATTATTTCGTGTTCCTATCATTAATCCTCTTTAAACATACTTCTTCGACAATAAACTCGCTAAGTATACCATTTTCGGGGTTAATTAAAAGCAGTAGAGGTTGAGGGTGTACCTACGCAAGTACCTACCGTACCTACTTGCAAGCGAAGACCCATATTCTTGGTTCAAAAATATCATAGTCTTTACATAAGATAATATGATTTCCCTGTTTCAGAAAACGCTATAACACCAGATATTCTTCGAGATATTATCGAAGGAGATGTTCTAAAAGAGCTATGCCCCGTAATAGGCACACGAATAAAACTTCAAAAAAACATACAAGAGTACCTCACTTCGACGGTATGTACCTATACATTTTTTACTATTTACCATGACGGAGGCCTTCGGGTGGCCTGTTAACTCCCTAACCAGAGTTGGCCACTGACTCATACGAACTTTAACTGCCTACCTACATAGTTTTAGTTTTTAATAAGTAATTACAAATTCTAATATTATACTAAGTAGGTCTGAGCAAAGTAGCTATCATGATGCTCAACCAAGATACCTACACAGTAAATACATTTTAAATGGTTATCTATGTGTTATGGAGCAGAGCAACATCGGGTCAGGTGTTCCTATTAGCAATAGCAATATTCTAGGAGACCCTTAGGATTAAAAGTCAGGGATCACTAATCACTATGTCACATATTTTGAATAGTAACATGGATTAATTTTTCAGACTGACACTCTAACAACTACTTCTGAGGATATTTTAACAGAAGATATTGATATCGATAACATTGACATTAAAGACATCTTCGTGCCAAGCCAAAAGCTCCCACACTTTGAGCTGAAGACTCTTCTTACTACATCACCGTGTGGTAAATCAATTTTAACACACTATGAACTTCACAATGTCTTAACTAATAAGCTGAGGAACCAACTTACAGATATTATCGTTCGACATATATTTACATATATTGTAAACAAGTAAGTACCTACTACCTGTGTACATTATAGTTAAAGGATTCTTCACACCATCCATGTAACTTCATGTCTCAGCCAACTTGTTCGCTGCGCCATGGTATATTATGTACCTACTTACTTTTTTTTTTTTTATCTGTTTTTAAAATAACAATACATTAGATGTAATATCTGGCTTGGAGTTTTTTAATTTAATTTTGTTATAGAGAGAGGCCTCTCAATCTTTCTCTGTGAAATTTTCCACCAGGTTTGGTTGGTGGGTACTTACCATGTCTGGTATTGGGCCGCCCATTCGTTATATTTGACTGGCTAATAGTTAAATGCCAACTTTTTACAGCCACATTACCAATGAAGATTATAATGTTATAGCAGCCAAAATTATAACATTGTTTCCCACCGATAACATTGGCATATATTATGTGCCTGCTATAAAAAAAAGAGACTCAATAAACGGCAAACCCGTGTTTGCCAAAGGAAAGCTTGTCGACAAAGTCAGAAATATTCTCTACAAATCGGGCGAACGTAAACGTAAAAATACAGAAGAAAAAGAAAATGATAACCCCGTAAAGAATCAAAAACTATTGCAGAACTTGAAAGGTCAATGCAGTGTTAAATTTTAGTTGAATTGTATTATAGTTATCAGTTCTAGTTCTAACGGGTTACAGTATTAGTAATCAATCATAGTAATTGCAAAATTGTGAGATAAAGTTTTGAACAGGTTGCGCTGAAATTACCTATGTTATAGTTCTTTATTTTAGCCAACTCTAGTTATTTTGCACGCTAAATTTTTGCAAAATTAGTGCTTTATTTAGATTAGAGTGTAGTTAAGTAGTTTTAGTTAAGTTAGTTTTTTAAGTTTCATTATCATTAGTCTGATAGTAATGTAGTGAAAAAAAAATTTGGGCCTTATTCATAAATAGTACCTATCTTTCCAATTTGTCATCATGTATGTTCATTGACATAAGAATGACAAGGAAAGACAATACATAGCGAGCTGCTAAATTAGAGTTTATTTCATGAATAAGATCTTATGAATTATTCTATCATGTATAATTATGCATTTTATGTTGTATTAGCAGTATTATTCTATTCTATATCTGTACATTGATGTTAAACAACTGTTTTACATATTCCAGATATTAACGAAGATAAATTAGCTTGGCTAAAAAACAATATTGACCCATGGGAGCAGGTATTGGAATATTGGACAGCAACATACGAAGTTCGGTGCGCTACGCATTACAACACTGTAGCAGATTTTCTTAATGAATGGAATATTCTGAATGATGTCAGAGGAGAGGCATTGGTGAGTTTCAAATACATATTCATCCCAAGAATACCCAAATCCTTTCCTTTTCTTCTTGAATGTCTTCCACGTTAGCGTGTAATGATGATGTAGTTGTATCTTCCTTCTTCTCCTACGTTTCCTTCTTTGTGTTAGAATGAAGAAGCGAGTGGTGACGCCTTCCACATACTCTGCATGAAGTTTTCTGTCTACAGTACATCATTGAATGACCAGGTGCTAAGCAGTTGTAGCATAATCTATTCTCTCTCACATATTCACTTCTCTTGTCCGGGTCCAGCTTTCCAAACTGCTTGCAGTGATAAAGCAGGTGTTTCTCGTTGCATAAAATACAGGTGTGTTGTGTTGCGGTTGTGGTTGCATGAAAAGTCTTCACTTTATCTAGTGCCATGGGTGATGTTGTTGTCAGCTCCAGTGTGCAGATGCGGCTATCCAAAAATGTTGTAAGGTGTGTAAATGTAGGCATCCCTTCAAAGCACTCAACACTTACGTAGGTTTCCCATGCTCTGTGTGACTTACTGTCCAGTTTTTGTATCACCAAAAATATGATAATCAGGTCCTAGGTGGTAGTAGAAATGTCTAAACTGTTTAGGCTATTTAAACATTCTTTGGTGTTATCAATCAGTGCTTTTAAATGAACAGGTGACGGGGATGTAAGTTTTTTCAACAAAAATAACTTTCTCAGTATTGCATTCACGATAAGCCGTCGTTGACTGTAGCTATTTTTCAGGTTATCCCATGCCGGTAAATAATTCTTCTCAGTTATTTGAAAATGCTTGATAGTATTCTTTGCCTCGCCGATAACGCATGACTTTAAATACGTTGAACGTCGTTGAGCGCGTTGTTGTTGTGAATTAACGATGTAAAAGTATCTTCAAACGACTGCCACTCTTCGTAAGCTCCGCCAAAAGATGGAAGGTTAATTCTAGGTAATTTCACTTCGAAAGTGCAGCGCGCGATCCGGTTCGAATATGACCACTATGGTGATGTGTTTAAGGCCTATTTTAGCTTGTTGTCTATCTGAATGAAATAAAAGACGTCTGTACGTATTTGTGATTTATTTGCGACTGATTGGTGTGAAGTTAAACATCATGATATTAGGCAATGGTTATGTAGATTCAAAGTAAAAGAAATGGCCATAACAATACTTATTAAACTGTAAACAGCAAAAACCTAACACCAATCAGAACTGAATTATCAGTTGGAAGTGTGTGAGTAGGTACCTAGTATGTTTACTTTTGTACGAGTACATTTAGTAGAATCGAGGCTCAGGTCTTTGTGAGCCACTATCCTTGATAGTGCATTAATGCAGGGTGTTTTTGAGAAATGTAAGATTCACCTGTATATTTATTAAATTACGTTTTAAATTTCAGATCAATATTGATTACGATAAAAAGTACCCTAACAGTAACACACATTTTTTTATAAAGTGGAACGACTTTTTTAACAAAGTTGCAAATATAAAAGCTGTCTCTTGTAAAGACGAATGCATAATTAAAGAATTAGAAGAAATAAAACACGAAGATGAAGGTATGGCTATACTTTACTTTAAGAGATCCACAATAATTGCAGTGCAGTGCCACGTAGAACATTAAACATTAAAATTTTGGGTGACACTTTGCTTTGCAAGAAATTGTATGTAATTGTGTCATTATGTCATTTTGCTTCCCGTTATTGATTTATACCGAGCAGGATTAGCACATCTGAATGACAATATAATTTAATGTTTCAGACAAAAAGGCGATCAAACAAGTAATGCTGCTTTGCCAGTTGATACCGCCGAAGGGAAGATTAAATAGAAGAGTAAAATTTTCAACTGTTGAATGCATTGAGGGCATTGTCGTGAACGTTCAAGTAAGTTTTAAATTGTTATATAAACTTAATTTTATTAAAATTAATACATAATTACTACTTGCACAATTTTTTTTATAAAACAAGGCTAAAATCCTGACGATGAGATGAGATGACGACCTTGGTAGCGCGTTGGGCGGGTTGAGAAGCGATAGGTTGCAGGTTTGATCCTCGCAGCGGGACAAATGTTTGCACAATCTACAAATATTTCTTCTGGATCTGAATGTTTCTGTGAATTATAAGTCCTACCTATGTACCTTTTTAAAAAAAAACTTATGTAGTTATTCTATCTGTTATCTGATGCCCCCTTAGTACAAGATTTGTTTAGTTTGGAGCTAGACGGCGCGGAGTAAAAATGTCTGCCTTTATTTATTTATTTAGTATTAAACATTATGATTTTTTTTTCAGAATCCTGGAGATATACAGCAAACTATAGATAAAATTACCAAGCTAGCTAAAGTTAATAAAACTACAGTCCAGCCTTACATCGTGGCATGTGAAACAGAAACAGCTGCAGCATATTATCTGGTGATTGACACGATAAAGTATAATTTTACGTCCGCAACCAAAGCACTTGATACACTATTTAAGTGTTATCACACTCTGAATGCCTCTTATCCCAAGGCTTCTGATCACATTTATTTAGTGATCCAAAGATGTGTGTATGGTATAAAAACCAAATATGATAATGTGGTACCATATATCACAGATGTATTAGCACTTAACTGAATTTCTATTGTACAGTAAATCCATGCTTTTGTAGGTAAGTAAGTATTTCTTATCTTTAGTTTTAAAGTGCGGTTGCTCAAAACTATATTAAGGAACAAAATAACATTTAATCATTGTATCTACCTATTTAATTAAAATGAAGTGCCAAATGTGTAATGTTCATGTAGACGACATTAATGTTTACTTTACACATTTGCGTTATGTTCATAATGTCATAGATTACTTCAGATGTCCTTTTGAAAACTGTACCAGAACTTATCAATTGAAAAATTCAATGAAAAAACATTATATGAACTGTCATGAAATCGATAATTCTGTTATTGAACCTTCGTCGCATAATTTATATTTTGATACAACATTTAAAATTGTAGAGCAAGAATGTAATTCTCCGATTATTCAGACAGATGATCTATGTAAGTTACGAGGTACAGCACCATCTAAACAAGACGATATCTCATTAGACAGTTTTAAAAAAGAATTAAATGATGCGATGCTGAGGTTTGTTTCAGAATTATACAATATTTCAAATTTGCCAAGAAGCGTCATTCAGACCTTTTTTGAGTTAATAGCTGGCTTATCAACATCAAAACCCTTCGTTTTATTGAAAAATTGTCTAAAAACTTTAAGTGACGAAACTTCAACCATGTTGACCTTAATACAAGATGTAATCACTGACTTTGATACCGATTATAAAAGATTGAAACTATTAAACAATACAATATCAAATGTTCGACCAATTCCAAAATCAGTTGGAGTTTCCGAAGAAAGTAGACATGTAAATGGTAATGCTCAGCTAGTTTTACACAACAATACATCATTTTTAATGCCAATACGAAAAAATCTTCAGATATTTCTTGAATCTCCGGGTGTATTGGAGTTAATATTAGATTACCAAGAAAAAGTATGCACGGAAACGAATGTCATCAGAAATATAGTGAATGGCACTTGTTGGCAAAATACTATAAATGATAATTTCAATGTAGTAGACACAGTTTTACCTTTAACTGTTTATTATGACGATTTTGAGTGTGGAAATCCCTTAGGAAGTCATGCAGGCAACCAAAAAATCGGCGTGGTATATTTAAATATAGCAACAATACCTCCAAACTTAAACAGTCGTCTAGAAAATGTAATGCCAGCACTCGTTTTTAAAACTAGTGATAGAACAAATTTTGGCAATTCTGCTGTTTTTGGCCCACTTATAAAAGAATTAAGTTTCTTACAAACAGAAGGTATTTACGTTAAATCCAATGAAAGTAGTATTGTTGTAAAATTTTGTATTGCTAATATATCTGGTGATAATTTGGGAATTCACTCCATTTTAGGTCTACACGAAAGTTTCTCGTCACACCATTTTTGTAGATTTTGTACGACGACTAAAAATCATACAAAAACAGATATCAGAGAACGGACTGATCATATTCGTATCGAAAGCGATTATAACTTACATTGCAATAGTGATTTAGGCATAAAAGAGCAATGCATTTGGCACAGTTTGCATTTTCATGTGTATAGAAACTTAACGTGTGATGTTATGCACGATTTATGTGAAGGAGTACATCGATATGACATGTGCATGATTATAACTAAGCTACTGGAGAATAAATACTTTACATTAAATCATTTGAACAGCAGGATAAAATATTTTACACACTCGAGCTCTGATAAAAATAGCCCTCCACAAATTTCAACTCAAAAATTAACTAAAGGCACATTAATTTTTTCAGCATCCGAGATGCTATATTTCGTACGAAATTTAAGATTTTTAATCGGTGACATGGTTCCAGAAGACGATGTAGTTTGGTTAAACTATTTGCGTTTGTTTGAAATTACACAAATTTTAACATCTCAAACGTTTTCTTCCGAACTAATAGAATATGTTAAAAATTTGATTGAAACTTATCTGGAAAACTTGGTTCACGTTTTCAATTGTTCATTAAAACCGAAGCATCATTTTCTTCTTCATTACCCAAGAATAATTCGCGTTTTAGGTCCTCCAATTTTAGTCAGCGCTTTTAAATTCGAAGCTAAACATAAAGAATTGAAGAAAATAACGCATGCTATTTCGAGCCGCAAAAATTTACCTAAAACTATCGCAACTAGACTTCAATTAAAAGAAGTGAGTCATAACCTATGGACAAAAAATGGATTAGGCAATCGGCTTAAAGTTGGTAAAACGTCTATTGAAGGTACATTAAAATTGCCAAACAATGTAAATCGAGATGAGTACCTTTGCGTTAAATTTGTGGAAAATAATGGCGTGAAATACAGTCCAAGGGATATCCTTTTGTATAAATATGAAAATGACCATCCGTTATTTTACAAAATTCAATACATATTTTTGAAAGAAGTCAATGAGCCTCGTGTATATTTATTATGTGTCGTATTAGAGACATTAGGTTACAGTGCTCATTTCATGGCATATCATGTAAAAAAAACCAAAGAAACTCAACTCATTTACTTAAACGACTGTCATAGTGTTTTGCCAAGTGTAATCCATAACATTAATCACAAAGATTATGTTGACTTAACAATATAATAATGACCATTTTTAAACTCAAAAGTATTTAAACTCAAAATAATTAAACACAAAGTAATTAAACTCAAAAGTAATTAGGTAAACATAAAGTAATTAAACTCAAAAGTAATTGAACTCACATTACTAAACCGGAATTAGTATTTTTTTTCCTACGTGTGATTGTTACGATAAAGTATAATATAATTTTACGTCCGCAACCAAAGCACTTGATACACTATTTAAGTGTTATCACACTCTGAATACCTCTTATCCCAAGGCTTCTGATCACATTTATTTAGTGATCCAAAGATAAAAAACAGACGAAAAATCTCTAGTACTATTCCGCTTAACCTTTTAACTGATGAGGTCACACAGTTACCACAGTTAACCTAATTTCTAAATTTTCCAATACAGTTAATTTTATCCCTTTATTACAAGTATGCAAAATATCAAATGAGTGATTGATACTTAGCGAATGCCCGGAATCAATTAAATGCTTAGCAAAATGTGATCTATCTGGGTAATTATTTCTATAAGCAGCTATGTGTTCTTTGTATCTTGTTTAAAAAGTACGACCAGTTTGACCTATATAAATACTACCACAGTCATCGCAAACCAACTTGTAAACACCCGATTTCTTGTGACACTCTAACCTGTCTTTCCCATTACAAATCTTACGTAGTGAATTGTTTGTGTTGAAAGCTACCCTTATTTCATTTTTAAACAAAGTTTTTGAAACCTTATCACTAATTGGTCCAAGATAAGTCAAACTACCCAAAAATCTTTGTGGCTTCTCAGGGGGAACTGGATACAAAAGAGAACGAACGATGTTACGTCGTTTACTCATAATTAATCCATATATACCACCCAAGGCGGTAAGTATACCTGGGCGATGAGTATACCTGGGCGGTGAGTATACCTGGGCGGTAAGTATACCTGGGCGGTAAGTATACCTGGGCGGTAAGAATACCTGGGCGGTAAGTATACCTGGGCGGTTAGTTTACCTGGGCGGTGAGTATACCTGGGCGGTGAGTATACCTGGGCGGTAAGTATACCTGGGCGGTAAGAATACCTGGGCGGTAAGTATACCTGGGCGGTTAGTTTACCTGGGCGGTGAGTATACCTGGGCGGTGAGTATACCTGGGCGGTAAGTATACCTGGGCGATAAGTTTACCTGGGCGGTAAGTAAACCTGGGCGGTGAGTATACCTGGGCGGTAAGTATACCTGGCCGGTAAGTATACCTGGGCGATGAGTATACCTGGGCGGTAAGTATACCTGGGCGGTAAGAATACCTGGGCGGTAAGTATACCTGGGCGGTTAGTTTACCTGGGCGGTGAGTATACCTGGGCGATGAGTATACCTGGGCGGTAAGTATACCTGGGCGGTGAGTATACCTGGGTGGTATATATGGATTAATTATGAGTAAACGACGTAACATCGTTCGTTCTCTTTTGTATCCAGTTCCCCCTGAGAAGCCACAAAGATTTTTGGGTAGTTTGACTTATCTTGGACCAATTAGTGATAAGGTTTCAAAAACTTTGTTTAAAAATGAAATAAGGGTAGCTTTCAACACAAACAATTCACTACGTAAGATTTGTAATGGGAAAGACAGGTTAGAGTGTCACAAGAAACCGGGTGTTTACAAGTTGGTTTGCGATGACTGTGGTAGTATTTATATAGGTCAAACTGGTCGTACTTTTCAAACAAGATACAAAGAACACATAGCTGCTTATAGAAATAATTACCCAGATAGATCACATTTTGCTAAGCATTTAATTGATTCCGGGCATTCGCTAAGTATCAATCACTCATTTGATATTTTGCATACTTGTAATAAAGGGTTAAAATTAACTGTATTGGAAAATTTAGAAATTAGGTTAACTGTGGTAACTGTGTGACCTCATCAGTTAAAAGGTTAAGCGGAATAGTACTAGAGTTTTTTCGTCTGTTTTTTATTTTGTAATGGATTTCCGCAAAGTAACGATCTATCAATGATCCAAAGATGTGTGTATGGTATAAAAACCAAATATGATAATGTGGTACCATATATCACAGATGTATTAGCACTTAACTGAATTTCTATTGTACAGTAAATCCATGCTTGCTGGCCAGTATGTACTAATTTTGTAGGTAAATAAGTATTTCTTATCTTTAGTTTTAAAATGCGGTTGTGTAAAACTATATTAAGGTAAAAACAACATTTAATCATTGTATGAAAAATATTATTTTATTAAATAAGCTTCATTATTGCGGGTATCGCAATAGGTTAAAATTAAGGCGTCAGAACCGGGCTTGCTCGGTTCCGAAATAACATTTAAATTTTGTATGACAATATTTTTACTGAATATTATTTAATTAGATAAGCCTTATTATGTGACTGCCCCCCTAACATGAACTCTTATAGCGATTCAAATGAAGACCTAAACTAAATTGTCAATTTTTTTTTACCATGATATCAATTAGACAATCATGTCATGGTATAAAAATTTTTGACAATTTAGTTTAGGTCTTCATTTGAATCGCTATAAGAGTTCATGGTAGGGGGGCTGGTACCGCAATAGGTTAAAATTAAGGCGTTGGAACTCGATGGATTTCCGCAAAGTAACGCCTGAATCTATCAATGATCCAAAGATGTGTGTATGGTATAAAAACCAAATATGATAATGTGGTACCATATATCACAGATGTATTAGCACTTAACTGAATTTCTATTGTACAGTAAATCCATGCGTTTTAAAAATAAATACTAATAAAATTGATCTAATGTTTTTATCTCTTTGGTTCCCACACATAACCTGTCAAATGAGATTGTAATTTCTTATATAATCTTATTGTTGTTATTTGTTATGTTTGAAATAGTATGAATTTATTAGGTAATTGTATAATTTTTGGAATTCTAATTAAACTATTTTTAATTTAAGTTATTGTGCGTATTATGAAACGTGTACTATTAGGTTAAATTACTTCGAGGTTGTGCATTATTAGCTTGAGAATATAATTTAATGTGTGAAGCACGTAGTGTCTTCGTCTTACAAAATTGCTGTCAGATTTGAATAGTATTAAATGCTTGATCTAAAATTAACTATTCTTAATTTAAGATATTGTGCGTTTTACTTTAAAACATGTATTAGGTTAAATTTGAAAATATAGTTTCTTGAATTTAAAACAAATTTAGGTATTTTTTTTTTGATTGAGCATTAAGTATTTCTTGTGTAGAAGTTAGACTGAAATCTAGTCTACATTTCTAGTTTAGGGGACTAGAAATGAAGCCAAAACAAAATAATCAAATGCTCAATTGAAAAAATACATACTTATTTATTGTTTTCAACTGTAACTGTCATAAGTTCTTAAGTTGAAAATAATAGGTAAGTATGTATTTTTTCAATTGAGCATTTGATTATTTTGTTTTGGCTTCATTTCTAGTCCCCTAAAACTAAAAATGTAGACTAGATTTCAGTCTAACTTCTACACTAGAAATACTTAATGCTCAATCAAAAAAAAAATACCTACATTTGTTTTCAATTCAAGAAATTATATTTTCAATTTAACCTAATACATGTTTTATAGTAAAACGCACAATATCTTACATTAAGAATAGTTAATTTTAGATCAAGCATATAATGTTATTCAAATAAGACAGTCATTTTGTTAGACGAAGACAATACGTGCTTCACACAAGAAATTATATTCTCAAAGCTAATTATGCACAATCTCGAAATAAGACGCACAATATCTTACATTAAGAAAAATTTATTTTAGATCAAGCATTTCATGCTCTTCAAATAAAACAGCAATTTTATTAGACGAAGACATTATGTACTTCACACAAGAAATTATATTCTCAAAGCTAATAATACACAATCTCGAAATAAGACGCACAATATCTTACATTAAGAATAGTTCATTTTAGATCAAGCATTTAATGCTATTCAAATAAGACAGTCATTTTGTTAGACGAAGACATTATGTACTTCACACAAGAAATTATATTCTCAAAGCTAATAATACACAATCTCGAAATAAGACGCACAATATCTTACATTAAGAATAGTTCATTTTAGATCAAGCATTTAATGCTATTCAAATAAGACAGTCATTTTGTTAGACGAAGACACTACATCCTACACACAAGAAATTATATTCTCAAAGCTAATAATGCACAATCTCGAAGTAAGACTCACAATATCTTACATTGATAATAATTTATATTGGATCAAACATTTCATTCTCTTCAAATAAAACAGCAATTTTATTACACGAAGACACTACGTGCTTCACACAAGAAATTATATTCTCAAAGCTAATAATACACAATCTAGAAGTAAGACGCACAATATCTTACATTAAGAATAGTTAATTTTAGATCAAGCATTTAATGCTATTCAAATAAGGCAGTCATATTGTTGGACGAAGACACTACGTGCTTCACACAAGAAATTATATTCTCAAAGCTAATAATGCACAATCTCGAAGTAAGACTCACAATATCTTACATTGATAATAATTTATATTGGATCAAACATTTCATTCTCTTCAAATAAAACAGCAATTTTATTACACGAAGACACTACGTGCTTCACACAAGAAATTATATTCTCAAAGCTAATAATACACAATCTAGAAGTAAGACGCACAATATCTTACATTAAGAATAGTTAATTTTAGATCAAGCATTTAATGCTATTCAAATAAGGCAGTCATATTGTTGGACGAAGACACTACGTGCTTCACACAAGAAATTATATTCTCAAAGCTAATAATGCACAATCTCAAAGCAGGTAGTTCTTTTATTTCTTCCAAGAATATAATATACTTAAAATAAAACTAAGGTTTCTTCAATGAAAACACAGTAATTCTTTGGATAAGAAATTTATTTCTCAAGTAAATTTAAACAAAACGTTATTATTCTTAGGTTGAAAATATATATTTTTTAATGAAAACTACAATTTCTTTGGACAAGAAATTTTATCATCACTTGGAAATTAAACATTACATGAAGACAAAACTATCATTCAAATGAATACACAATTATCTTATTTCAAGAATATCATATGCTTAATTGATTGAGAATGAAGATACCATGTTTCTTGTATACGGAGAATATAGATATTCTTGGGAGGAGACACAAAATATGTTTAAAGCTAGTTTTTATGATAAGAAAATATTATTCTGGAACGAAGAATAATATTCTCTAGTTAAAACAGTAAATTTGAAACAATATTATTCTAAAGTGAAGTATACTTATTGTTAGCCATATATAAATCATTATTATTCTTGACCAAGAGGATTATTCTTGCTTGAAGAATAGTTTTTTTTCTGTGTAGGTGCATCATCAGCTTAATAAAGCCTAAGTAGGTAAATTATGACCTCGCCCAAAGAATGCCACGAATTTGTCTTACTTTAAATTTAGAATACGCTTGTAAAGGTCCGAAAAGGTTCCGAATTTAGAGATTAACGTTAATATAATGTTCTTACAAAAACTGTACTACTACTGTAACTACTCTGTAGGTAGGTTAGGTACTTAGTACTTACTAATGCGTACGAAGTCGAGGACAACAGCTAGTTACCTATATATCCTGCCTGGAAGTTTCTGACACGAACATCCGCCCGTGAGGTGACGTCATCAATGATATCATCAGAAGCGTTTAAAAGTTTTGTTTTCGGTTGAAGACATTAATGAACTTTAGCATTATCTTGTGTACAAAACCTTGATCATAAAGGTGAGACTAAGGTGAATGTATTATGGATAGGTGAGTAGGTAGATGCTTGGGTAAAAGGGAATTCTAAACATAGAATGCGGTGAAACGTATCTCATTGGCCTGTTTTCTCGAAGCGCGGGTTTTATTGCATAAATCGTGTTGCATATTATTGGTGTTGTACCGACCGTATCTTATAATAGAGATGTTTCATTGGTGTCTTTGGCACCTTATCTAACCTCAAGTTGTTCCAATTTCCATTATTTTTCCATTTAAACTGCCGCCGATTAGATTGAACTTTAGAGGGAAGAAGTCAGAATCTGAAATCAAACTCCACGTTTAACGTTACTTGAACTGTAGGTACCTACCTAAACCTCAGGTAGGAAATATTTGCAAAATATTAGGTATTTTAGTAGGCAGGTACCTAATAAATATAAATCTAAAGACCAACGAAATGCTCTTTCAAAATGAACATGCCGATTGTAGAATAAACATTCTATGATATGTAAACATAAGAATTTACACAAAAACACAGCCAGAACAAATATAAAGTTGATACCAACTACCTCCAGAGATATATAAGCATCCAACTCCACATAAATTAAGACGGTCCCACCACCAAACTAGCGCTTATTCACGTTAATGAAAACTACAGGCAAATTAAGTGGGGCATGCATAATATTACGTAAACGTGAATTCAGCACCTCGTACACATGCAAAGATCTTGATAAGCAAATAAACTGAGTTGGAAACGGCCAACAATTCACACAGGTCGACATAATGCGAGCTTGGAAAGATAGCAATCAAAATTTAATTACTTCTTATACCTACAAAGCACGCGGCTATTAATTGGCTTTGACGAAATAAATAGACAGCAGAGGGGGTAGCGACCTTAGCTCTACATACTCGTACATACCTTCCTCATTCTAATGAAATAGGAAGTAGATAGTTCGATATAGAAACGATACCACGTAAATTTAAATAAAACTACCTAGATCTGATCACAAATTCACAACTTCGTTCGCATGGTGTCCAGTAAAGTATTTAGTTGTGCTAATCCAGGTTCTCAACTTTCGGAATTTTAATCTAATATTATAACCGTCACGGTGCGGTTGAGTTCTAGTTAATTGTCCGCCTACACTGTCCTTCAATAAAGCTAAGGCTTTGCTTGAGCTATCTATTTAAATTGTAGTAAAATTAATAAAGTTATTCATTAATTTCGAAACACACATCATTTATTTTTGAATAACTATATATTGTTAAAATAGTATTTGCAGTAAATATTGATTTACCCAATTGGTCGTGAAATAACCACAAAACGAACAGAATAGTATCGATTAAATATCTAAATGTGTGGTTTGATTCAACATCATTATGGTGTAAGTACGCCTAACATTTATTTTTAAGGAGGGGAAAATATAGGTACCTAAGTAAAAATATAACCAGGGCCCAATTGCATAATAAAGTACAAGTTAATAATATGTGTGATTTTCCATACAAAATCACTATTATTATGAACTTGTATTTTATTATGCAATGGGCCCCAGGCCAGGTATTTTATTATAAGATTCAGCAGATAGACATCATTATTATTTAACACAGACATGTTATCAAGTAACATCCGAGAAACTTCAACCGCACCATATGGCAGGAAATTACAAAGGTAGAGCGTAACAAAATTACGGGAATTCAATTTGGCTGCAAAGTAATCTTGATGATGACATAAACAGGAAGATAAAATATATTAGCCAGTACCTGGGATACGGATGTTCGGTAAAAGTAATAAGTAGTAGGTATGCACCAAACATGCCACCCCATGCCAACTTCTAGAGATAAGTGGGTACATTTGTCTGGTAGGAAGCTGCCGTAATACTAAATTTTTATAAATCTCGCAAACGTCATTAAAAAAAATGTAGAGTCGAAGTATTATAAAAACATTAGTACATACAGGTATAAATTAAATAGGTAGGTACCGACAATATAACAGGTTAAACCTACGTTATTTCACGTTTAAACGAACACCCAGCAGCAAGTATAATCTTCTATTATGAAGATAATTTATGCAAAGGTCAGTCATAGAAACGGGTTGCTTCCATCCTTGTGCTTATAATTGTAAAATATTGCCCAATAACCGGTCCGCGCTTCCAGTCTAGCCGCCATGACCTAAGCATACGAAATAACACGACTGGAATCCAGCACTTTGATGTTTGTCTATGTAAATAGCCAAATGTGGTTAACCTAGTGAGGACCTAGGTTTTATCTGTGGTAGCGGTAGTTTAATCTTTTTGCCTTTCTAGTAGGTTTTATCAAAATTTTATAATCTAGAGATAGGTACTACTGAGTTCAGCAAACGGCAACTGTTGATTTGCTTTGGTACACTTACTGCAATTAACAGGATTACTGCGAACTCGTAAATCTCATAATCTAAGAAAGCTTGCGAATAAAGTCATGGCAGCAAAGCATGTTAAACAAGAGATCCTTTCAGATTTCTATAAGCTTTTACGAGTACCTAATTAGTGTTTGCATTATAGTCCGTAAAGTTTTTAGTTTGGTTAATGTGTAGGTAGGTTTATTATTGTCCGCTCATAGATCCTCATCCGGCCGTGGCGGTTCTGGCTTTAGAATTGCACTCCTCCATATCCTCCTGTGGGTGGATGTCGTAAGAGTCGACTATGGGATAACACACCAGGGAATGGGCAGCAGCATTCTCCTGAGGATCGAGGACCGATGACATTAAAGCGGTCGCAGTAAGTCGGTGGATGGTGAAGGCTCAAAATCGGTCGTCATGGCGCTCTTTGGGGGAGGCCTATGTCCAGCAGTGGACGTCTATCTGCTAATATGATGATGATGATGGGTCTTCAATGTTAAAATGCATCAACATTCTCAGCACTCTGTTGCAACGTTATTATGTTGCTTACCCACAGACACAGCGGACAATCTATCAAGATTGAAGAATGCTTAAGTTTCTAAGAATGAGTATTGTTAGTTTTGAAAGGTTAGGTGCTATGGGAGCCTTTGTTGCTCTTATTGCAGGCACTGAAATACCTAATATTTTAGGAATTATGCTAAAACATTTGTTAGTTTTTATAGTTTGGGTACATTACGTGACATCGTCTAGGTACAGCAAAATATGTAGGTATTTAAACTAGCCTACTCTGTGTGTGAGAAACAGTTAGGTAATCAATTTTTATCAAACATGGTTAAACCTTGCAATCAACGTCTGCAAAGCCACGACTAAAATAGCAAAACCACTCATTTAAGTCAGGAATGGAAAAACTAAATAACTTTCTCAACTCTAATCCTTGTCTAGATCCTTAAGAAAGCCAGGTAAGTAATCTACCTTTACCTTTTAGCGGAACGTTTCAGGCGCTTTTAACACTCGCTTTGCCAAGTCGTACGTCTTTGGCTGGCTCGTTAGAAGGAACAAAGGACGTACATCAAAGCCATTTCTTTATGCTGCGATGACATTTAATAACGGGCCATGAATTGGTTTCTCATTTTATTGTTGGCGACATTTTAACAATGCTCACAGACCGATAAATTGTTTCGTGAGTTGTTTCTGTGTACGCGGCTTATTTATAACTTTGACAGAGGACTTTGGTAGCCTTAAATAAAGTCTTACAAAATATTAACTTATGTAGGTAGAGGTACCTACAAGCTCAGTCAAAATAAAAGACATAAGAGGTACTTGTTCATAAGTAGGTATGGGTACTTAGAATCTGGGTACTACACCTGCCTAGCCTTATCTAATGATATCAATTAGCTTTTAGTCCAGTATTGGTCATATATCTCTGGTCTGTCTGGTCTCCAATCTGATCTATTCGCGGTTTTTATTATCGTTGGGAAGGGAAGGGGAGGCTTCGCTTGCTGCCTAGTGTCCTGGTCTCTGCTCCATTATCCTAGTGGTAGGACTCTTCAGCAAGAGTCTGTCTAGGTGGGTACCAACGCAGTGTCAGATAATCTACCTCCAAGCAGTAGTGTGCAAGCATTACTGTGTTTAGGTTTGAAGGGCACTGTAGCAAGTGAAATTACTGGGCGAAAGAGACTTAACAACAATGTCTCGGGGTGATAAGCGAAGTGCAGTGCCACGCAAACACTTAAAAACTTTAACTTGAAGCTCCATCAGTTGTCATCGAATGTGGCATCGAATATTCATACTACCTGTACCTACTGTAGATCTCAGAAGAAGTCAAAGCTAAAGCTCTTGCTAACTAAGGTGAAGTGAAAGCTAAAGTCAAGCAGTCAAGGACAAATTAAGGTATCAAGTAGGTACCTAAATATCTGCCATACAGCCATTTAATTTTAATAGAAAATCTTATTAAATTCAATAAAAACCAAGCAAGGCTTTTGGAATTAATTGCCTAACTAAACCCAAAAACAGAGTAAACAAAGCATGCAATTCAAGTACAGAAAGCTTTAGTTAACGAGCTGTGAAAACTAAAACAAATTGCCACAAAGTTCGTAGCCTACCTACCCACGTTACTTTGTAACACTTCACACATTCGTTTGTATATTTTACTGAGAAACTATAAACTATGGGTTTTGGATTTCATTTTATGTTGCTTTTTTGACCAAAGATTGAATAAGTTACTCAGAGCTGTCATCGGCTTAGGACGGTCACTTTCTATCACTCTTGCGAATTTGCGCTCTACCGTTTGACAGTGGCAATTTTGAGGCTGAGCAGGTGCCGAGTCTGTTTCTATTTACCTGGTCCTTAGTTTCATAATTTTATATGGTATTAGCTGTCTGAGGGTATTAGGCTAACATAATATTAGCAGGATTACAAAATCTTCATCTTCAAGAAATATAAAATAGTGTTGCTGAAGTATTGCTAGGTAGGACCTATGGGTAGGACAATTATTTAAATAAATTATATGTACTTTTAAATAAAAAAGTTATGCTGACTCTGCGAATCATAATAACGATCAAATAGGTAAAGAATTGAATCCGGTAGCATGGCAACGTAATCATACACCGTGTAATGATGATACTCAACCCTCAAACCAGTTCGTTGGACGCATGAACAGGATTTGCGGTTGAGCATTCCACACTCACTACCATTACCAGTCGATGTAACTACCTACAGCAATATAACAGAAAACTTGCTGTTTAAAATAGTATGCCTTCTAGATAGGTAGTGGTACTTCACAAGATTACACAAATAGGCAAAGTAAATAGTAAGTAAATGTGAGCGTCATCAAAGTGACCTTCTTTCTAATTTAAAAAGCAGCTTGCCATCGTTGCATTCGTCAGCTTGTGTCCGATATACTTATTCCGATTTCTGTAGTCCGATCAGTCACAGCCTCGTTCATGATCGCACGAACAAGCCGAACGAACTCATGTTTCAATTTCAAAATCATCTTTCGTGATGCAAAGTGATGAAATAAGGAAGTATCGTGATTGTATTGAGACGTAAACGTCTCTGTTCTAACTGTGCGATAAATTAGCAAGGTATTTGATGCAAATAACAGGTCAAAGTAGCCGTACCCGTTGCTGTTGAATTTGACACGATCGAGTATAGATGCGGAGGTGGTTCCCCTACTCACGCCACAATCCCGTTAGGCGGATGCCGCCGCCGCAGCCAGCGCGCCCGCTTGTTATGCAACTGATGTCTCCCTCGGTCTCTATGAGCCGAGCTTGCGCGAGCGCATGCGGTCATGCGCCACACGACTGTTCGAAGTCTTTGTTCCGTACCTAATAGTTGATGCAACCGTTTATTAAGCACAGGGGCAATTATTCTCTTTGAACTTCTGTATAATCTGCCGCACTATGTATCTGGTCTACGTTTTCCTAGCCACTTGGAAACCCGGCCTTTTTGGGTTTTGATGAAGACCTACCTACCTACTTCTTAGTTGTTTGTGGCACTGGAAATCATTTTAGCAAGGTACTAAATTACTGTACTATTACTAGATACAATAATTCGTTTTAAAAAGATCTGTTTGGCTTGATTAGACGAGAGAAGACAAATGAATAAAACTGGTCACAAAACCATATTTCCATAATATTCAGTATAAATGTACACGCTGCCTCGGAATAATCAACAAAGTCGAAGATACAACAGTTTTTTAATTAGTAACAAAGTTATATCGGTGATGTACTCCTAGAGCACATTTAGGGAACATGTTTATTTCCTTTTTTAATGCACCTTCCTACTGACGGAAATTAGCAGAAAACGAAAAGTTGTTAGGCACCTAAGAGGAACGTATCTATCGGAGGTACCCTGGTAACTAATAACTAAAAAGCACTGAGCTGCTTCAGTTAGTAAGATAGTAAGTAGGTGCTTGTAGTAAATATATTTCGATTGATTTTAATTCGTGGATCTGAAGCTTATTTCAAAAACCTACAAGCTACGAACAAATTCGTAGCCTACAAGCCTATGTAACATTCATTAGCAGACCCATGTCGCGGAAACACCTCTTCAGAATTTTGACACGGCGGATATGCGAGATGAATACGAGTGTTTACGAAACCTTCACCCTTGAATCGTAGTTATGTGTATCAAAATTACCCCATATAATTATAAAAGCGTAATGGTTAACGAGCACGTTTTTAAGTTAAAACTTAGGTTAAGACCCTTCAAAAGGCAAGACCATTGCAATTGTAACGAAATATCGTTCATTAGGGTAGGGTGTTTAGATTAGGTAAGTACTACAGTTCTGTCGACTTTTTTCAAATTATGTTCCCAATAAGTAATTTAAGATGGAAGACAGTTTTACGAAACACTAAGTATATTTTATAACCATATCCTGAACATCTGATTTTCTCACACATTTGGCCCCAATAATGTCGATGTGAGTGTTTAACAACTCTCAATTCGACGAAGATTGAGTTTTACGCTCTCCAGATAAATTGTATAGAGCAAAGCCTCTCCTAAGTCGACCGCAATAACTAAACGATTCCCTTAACGAGAACGGAACAAATTGAAATCCGAAAATACCCAATGTGGTTCGATTAAAAGAAAATGAGAACATTCCTTCGCGTGGCGGGAACTAATGTGGTTCTAGATCAAGGAGGGGTGAGCGGTGCTCCCCAACCTGAGAGTTGGCCCTCCGATAGCTGCCAGATTATCGTCTTCGAAAGCAATTTGTAGGGATTTGCGGTCGACCTTCGTGCCCAAGCGATAGTCAGTCATTAGAACACGCTGTAAGACACAATTAAAAAGTGTTTTCTGCGTCTTTACGATAATTAAAAAGTTACACCTATTAACAGAAAGGCATGACAGAGGCCTTCGGGCGGCCTAGAAACTCTGTCACAAGAGTTGGCCACTGACTCATACGAACGAACGAACGAACAGAAAAAAATCTCCGTGTTAATTTGTTTTCTTAAACTAGATAGGGTATTGTCCGGGTATTCACGATAGGTACAGGAATTTTACTGATTTCATTTAAGTACCTACTTGTCTTTTTGAGATGTTACACCTAGTTACTTTGTTTTTGGAAAATATTTTTTTGTATTTGTAAGTAGGGTATTTGTTATGTACCTTGAGAAGATTAGGTAGGTAGTCACTTATTTAAGTAGGTACCTTTTTTATATAAAATAACATCGACTTGTCTAAGAAACATTAATTGTAGGTACCTAGATCTATTTCTGAGATCTATGTAGGTAGGTACGTACTTACGTAGGTAAGCCTGATTCTTCTTAAGTACAAATTATTATAGGCCTGATTTTTTACCTACATTGCAAAAGAGTACCTATCTGGATAAATAATTACTTAATAAAAACCTTTATTTTTAACTTCAACATATTTTATTCAATGCATTACCTAGTTATCATAACAAAGAAGCTGACTTCCACCACCAGTCGGGCTAAACCTAGATAAGTTAAAATAACAAAATTCGTTCAGCTAAATAAAGCATTTTAAAAGTGCACAAGCGCTTGCAATTTACATGTAGCCTTTGGTCGAGAGTCGAGACAAGGCGCGCGTAGCGTAGGCAGCACAGGCAGGCAAGGTTCAGCCTCTCACCTTGCGGCATCGGCGCGGGCTCCAGCGGCGACGCGAGGGCCAGCTGCGCCACCGCCTCCACGGCCCACAGCACGCCCCATATGTCCCACAACCACATCACAACACTACACTATCTCATTATTGGCACAACATTCACACAACTTAACCGATACTGACATCTAACTATGCTAGTAACTCTTATTGGCACGATCATGCTTTGGAAAAAATCATCGCATTCGCGTATCGATTCGCTGAATGCTTTCTATCACATTATTGAAGGGTTTGGAGCTAGTGAAAAACGTATGTTGATGAAACAAAGACAGTTGCTGCACGTCATAACATTCCTTCTTCGATAAAAAAAACGTTATATCCCGACCCGCCGCAACAACGTCTCTTTCGACACTGATTCGCTTCGTTTTGCTTGGTTTTCATTTTATTAGTGCTGGGACGCACCGAGTCGCGCGCAGGTAGCTATTCGTTCGGAAACAGATTTAATCGAGTTCGCTCGTGAAGAGCATCGATTCGAGTGTGAATATATTACTTACTCTACCAAACGACTTTCTTCTTGAAGTATTTTGGCTTGCATGTGCATGGATAGAATGGTATTATTTTTGGCAATTCGTTCTTTCCCAATTTTATCGTTAGTTCGGCCATTTCCTCCAGATATTTTAAGCTCATTTGAGGATCTTTAGGCAGCATATAATCTGACGCAGGTATCCATTCTCCATCGACAATCCGCGATGGTTGTGAAAATACGCCTTTGAAATGAAGTCCGAATGAGCCTAAACCAATAAGAAAATATTCTTAACACACGAAGTTTTATCAATATTATTGTAGAACTACCCGCGTGCAAACATACCATTACATCGGATACCCAAATTCACGACATGATTGGGGTTTTGGTCAAACAGCCACAACTTGACCAAGTTCAGCACTGCTACAGATTTGTTTATGCAGTTCTGCTCTTTCAGAAGCTTGCTCTGAAATAAACCAGTAACCAGAAACCTTTTTTAGGTTTCACATACTACTACCTACCTACCTAATAAAAACTATAATTTATAACGTAATGTGAGTACTTTGGTAATCTACCTTATTTTTGGCAACTTTGATCCATAGAGACTCGTCAAAATACATGAGATATTCCATTGTCCTTAGCTCTGGTGTTATGGATCCAATAATCAGAGAAGAGTTTCTGACTTTCGTATGCCGACTGTAAGGTTCAAAGCTATTGTATCGATGCACAGTCGTTCTGATATCCACCAGCTGATTGATTCCCACAAACCCCCATACCGGTGGACAAAACATATTCCTCAAAGGCACTTCAGCTATTTCTGCAGCTACTGCAGATATCTCCAATCCCAAATCGGAAGTGGCAACGACAATGTTCTTCTTGTTGATGTTTGCTAAATTTGATAGAATCGTCGCATTGTAGCAAGCTGGCCCTAAATTCGGGAACAGGACATACATTGTTCTTGGAGCTGAAGCATTTATCATAAGCGCTAGGTTTGCCATCTTTTTCTTGTTCCCATGAAGCCATTCCCCAATAGAAGCATCGAAACTGAATGAAACATCAAAACATGATTTAGCGATGTAAAATTAAATAGGTAAGTAAGTACTTGTTTTTATCTTAAAAAGTTTGCGATTAGTCGACGATACCTACTATGAAGTCGTTAGAAGATTGAACATCACAATCACAGAATGTAGTCATAGCGTTACTTACTTCAAGGGTATATGATCTAGTACGATAAGTAGATCAGTGTTTGGAAGAGCCACGCCAATTTTCTCGACATATTTCACAACTTTAGTAAACTGATCTGTACCAATATAGCTGCATTCTTTTTCAACAAATTCCATGAAATCTGCAGTGCACTCGTCGTCAAATAGATATATTTTGGATACGTTTTTCTCTCCAACAGCCATATCTAAAAGGCCAGATATCAAATGCATCGCTATAGGATTTCCAGCTCCAGATATACAAACTATAAAATTTTGTTTAGCTGGTTTATCAAACACTTCAACTTTGGCTTCTTTAAGTGCCAATAGACTTTTTTCCTCTTTCACTTTTTGTTTATATTGAACAAAATTTAAACTTAGACCATTGAGTTTTTCAGCATTTAGAAAAGAATCAAAGTTGTAGTAAGAATGGCAATATTCAAAAAACTCTGAAGCTCCACCAATGTAGAATGGTTTGCTTCCTTTCATTAGCATTTCTTTCCAAACTAGCAGCGATCCATTATGGTGCCACTTATTTTTCTGGTTTATTTTAGACAACCAGGCCTGTAAAAATAATGTCTACAAGTAGGTAGGTACTTTTAGTTTTTAGTTGTCGTTCTTTAATTTTATCGGCAGGAAGGTACAGAAAGATTATTCAGAAAGTCAACAGCGAAGCCAACGCTGGTATAGACCACGTGGCAGCTGGATACACAGAATGAAATAGTGCTCTCTTCGTAAGCTAGTAGGTTGGGTAGGTACCTATGATTATTTATTGTAGAGTGGATTAACCCCCAGGTCACGCAGCTAAGGACTTTCTATCTAAAAATTGTATGTGCCGCGTGACGGATTATAGCTCAAGAACAGACCAGTATGCCAGGAGTGGGAAGATTATAACGAACGACGCACGCAAACGATGATAATAAACTACGCCTAGGTACTTACCTCCCATTCCAGTACAGACTTTTCTAATCGATCATAGCAGAAGTTTGGAAGATGCTGGGATAGGTAATCTGCAACTAAGCAGACTTCTGCGAATATTTCGCATTGTGATTCACCAGATATAACAATGCGAAATACCATTTTCGTAAATAAAACTGTTAAGTTATTTCACTTCTTTCTTCTTCTTTTAATTTAAAGGACAAAGATTTCTATATGTCTATTTCTACATGTATAAGGTCAAAGTTAGAGGAGTTGTTTCACGTAATACGGAGCCGGGCCTTGGTCTTTTGTAGGGGTCTAGATAGTTAGATAATCATTAGAGAAACCATTTAACACTGTTTATTTATTTTATTTTGGCTTCTTTTATAATAGTAAAGTAAGCTTAACTTTGTGAAGGAGTGCAACACAATGCAAAACAACATGGCGGGTCTTCTTCTTCTTCTTCTTTTGTTTTATGGCCTCTGTGGCTAGTTTGCCACAATTTTGCCAGTGTCAAGTGTATTAGTTTGATTGTCGCATAGCAACGTAAACAAACAAAATTTGGAAAGAAACGATGACTTTTCTTTCAAAATTCTCCTGGAAAGTCTTTGACTAAATTACCAACCAACATTACCCCTCCATTTCAATTACTTACACTTGTGCTAAGTAAACAAGTTAAATTGTATAAACTGCCACCAAATTTACGCAATAATACTTAAAATAACACGTGAAAAATAATTAAAATGGGAAGACCCATGTCGTTTTGACAAGATAGCCAAAGACAATCCTTATATTCTTTTATAATAGTAAAGTAAGCTTAACTTTGTGAAGGAGTGCAACACAATGCAAAACAACATGGCGGGTCTAACGAACAACTGGGTTTGTTAGATACTGTCAAAGTCAAAATGCGTTACGATCATTGGCTAATCGCTGTCATGGCGGACCTCTAGTATTCCTATTTTAGAAAACTCAACACAAAATTTTTTTTTCCTATAGAACTTTGTTTGTCTACTTAAAAATAAAATTGTATATTGTATATCGTAGTCTTATATTTTTTAAAATTTTTCTATGGTGTTACAAAGACCTAGGCCACTATGAAATTGGTCCTCTGAAACCAATGGCACCTGTCAAATACTTTAAAACGAAAGCGAAGCCCACCATGGGCTTCCATAAACAAAAAGGCTGCATATTGACCTTTCTTCTTCTTCTTCTTTTATTTTCATGTCTGTTTTTTGCCTTTTTTTACACAGAAGTGTATTTTTTACACTAGTTGCTGCATAGGACAGCAGCTCTTTACTATTTGTCATTTTCATCTTTCTTTTGCTTTGATTATTTTCTTCTCTTAATTTCTTCTTCTTTTTTATGGCCTCTGTGGCTTATTTGCCACAATTCTGCCAGTGTCAAGTGTATTATTTTGATTGTCGCCTATCAACGTAAACAAACGAAAGAACCAATTTCATAGTGGCCTAGGTCTTAGTAACACCATAGAGAAATTGAAAAAAAATATAAAACTAACATTATAATACAATTTTATTTTTATGTAGACAAACAAAGTTCTCTAAGAAAAAAGGTTTGTTGTGTTGAGTTTCCTAAAACGGGAACACTGGAGGTCCGCCATGACAGCTATTAGCCAATGATCGTGACGCATCTTGACTTTGACAGTACATAATAACCCAGTTGTTCGTAAAACCCGCCATGTTGTTTTGCATTGTGTTGCACTCCTTCACAAAGATCAACTTACATAAGAATAAGAAAAAAGCCAAAATAAAATAAATAGTGATAAATGGTTTCTTTAATGATTATTTATTTATCTAGACCCCTACAAATGACCTAGGCCCGGCTCCATGCGTGAAACAACTCTTTTGGAAAGAAATGGTGACTTTTCTTTCAAAATTCCCTTGGAAAGTCTTTGACTACCATGGGGTTTTTCGATTCGAGATTTAAAAAAAAAGTAGTTCCGATTGCTTTGACAGATGGCGCTATCTGCCCTACTGCCATACTGGGAAAACTTATCAAAACAAGAACTAATTATCTAACTTTTTAATAACTTGAGACCAAAAACCCCAATTACTTGCACTTGTGCTAAATAAACAAGTTAAATTGGTGGCGTCTACGTCTCTTCGATTATTTTATATAGGCTTTTTGACTCTTAATGCTGTCAGAGGGGTTTTAGATTCGAGATTTAAAAAAAAAGTAGTTCCGATTGCTTTGACAGATGGCGCTATCTGCTCTACTACCATACTGGGAAAGGTTATCAAAACAAGAAAAAAGTTGGTAACTGCGTTTTTGTTTCGGCTCTTGTCAAGCAAGGTTGTGGGTTCATGTCCTGCTTGAGGCAAAATAATTTAACTCCAGTACAACCAAGTTAATGTACTATATAGTACGTACTATGACTTTGACACCAGCCAGAGGTATGACAGACAGTGACAGCAGGAACCACCAATGTTGAATTCCCTACACATTTACCTTAACTCGCCAAACGTTGTGCTTACATTCTCTTGGGCTCGCCAGTTGAGCTATCGCCATCTAAGTAGACAGCTTTTTTTTTAATAACTTGAGACGAAAACCCCTACTACACATGACAGCATGCCTTAGTTTTATCATTTTAACCTAAAAATACTTGGTGGGTGGCTGCCAAGAGAATGTAAGCACTACGTTTAGGCTGGCTTGCCTTGCTTGTTTGTATTCGTGTGTGCTTCATAATTTCATTGTTTTTGTTGTTGTTTGCTGTGTACGGATGGACTCATAATAGGTACAACGTAGCTGTTTTTGTTCTGTAAATATTAGTTACAGTAGGTATAATTATGTCGTCTCAAAATTGGGGGTTTTGTGACCTATGCGTAGGTAATAAAATGTATTTAGAAGACCTAAAATCCATTCAAAAACTTGGTTACAATACAATTGCAATAAACACATACGTAGAAGAACCTATCAGCGAGCCAAAACCTAAGAAAAAGAAAGGAGAAACCAGAGAAAAAAAAGATTACATTCCTGATCCAGTCACAATTCCTATAGAAATAACACAGTCGTCTAACCTCAATATTTTGCAGAGAGTGACAATTGAGTTTTCGGAATCCGGAATAGCGCATAAACTGAACCAGTCTGAAAATCTAAAGAAGTATGATATTGTAGCTGTGGTCCCTAAGACACTACCTGCATTTCAGTATGCTTGTGGTTCTATGGATATTGATATAATAACTTTTGAATGTACTAGCAGCATGCCATTCAGGGTGAACAGAAAACTTTACAGACAAGCAATAGAAAGAGGTGTTTTCTTCGAGCTGATGTATTCCCCAGCCATAAGAGACTCTACTTCTAGGAAAAATATAATCACTAATGCACACAACTATTATGCAGTGGGCAAGTCAAAGAACATTATTGTTACCAGTGGATCCGAAAGCTACATGCATCTTAGAAGTGTCCTTGATGTTATAAGTATTGGATTCTTATTTGGATTAAATAGTAATGAATCTATGAATTCAATCAGAAGTAATGCCAGGAAACTAATCCTAAAAGCTGAAGGAAGAAGACATGGCAAGCATCACATGGTGATAGAAACAGTGGATAAAAATGACAATAACAATACAGAGGCTGAAGACTAAAGGATTCATTTCTTCAAAATAGATAGTAAAATCAACATACGAAAAATATTATTTGTGTATTTACTTTTTCTTTAAAAAAATTACATGGCCATTAAAACTTAAATTGTAGAATCACAGCAGATAAAACAAAGTATCTATATTTTATTTTACTTACTAGCTTAATTTACTCAGTTTTTGCATGTTTTGTACTGTCTAAGTTAAGGTTTGGATCTGCTATCACAGTGTTGGCTGCTGCCGCATTTTCCGCTGTCTCTTCCGGCAGAGTGAAGAAATCCGCAAGCCATTTGTATCTAATTAAAAAAGAAATACAATTAGATAACTATATGTATAGTTATTTGGATTAGTTGAGCTAATTCTAGATTGTTTGCCAGTCTTTAAATGGCATAACTGTTTAATGTGTTTTGGATATAGGTATCGAATGTAAATATGTACCTAATGAATTTATTCATAAATATTGAAGTATGTAAATACTGTTTTTTATTCTATAGATAAAGTAGCAAATAAATTAAGTACTGAAAATCTGGAAGGACACTTGCTTGTTATATCGTTATTATTACTTAGCTGGGTAGGGAAAAGAAGAAATAGTTTTTGATTAGGTATTTCAACAACTAACTAGGCACATGCAAGAGTTTTGCTCCATCCAAACTTTCATAAAACAACCAAATGAGACTGAAGTTGAAAGCAATATTTAAATAGGTAAGCTTAGGTACCTAAGTAAGTATTTTTGTTAACAAAAGCCAAACATAATGAATAATAGCAAGCATGATGTGAATAAAGCAGGTAGTGCACCAATAATACTTAAGAAAAAATAAAAAAGATAACTCAGCCCAATAATTTCTGGATATTTACTGGATAAACGAACACTATAATATTGAACATTTTGTATGCCTACACAACCTTGAAAGGTTTACTTAGGTTCTTGGATAAATCTCAGGAAATAAAAATAACATTTCAATTTTTATTTTGTATTATTATTATTCAAATGCAATCTCAACGTTTGGTACAAGGTAATACAAAATGTATAAAATTCACACTAAAATATTATAATATTCACAAACATTAGAGATTCACACACAATTTTTTTATAAGTAAAGCAACACACTAATTATTTCAGTAAATTGTCCTAAGTACATGGCTTATAATATTTTGTGATACATACAGCACCACTGGCAATACATTCAACTAACTACTAGTACCTATATTCTAAGCACACTTGTTTTATATTTTACTAAAAGTTTCAAAACAAAACTCTATAAACTTTCCTTGTAACAAACAGTGCGTAGATTGCGCGTTAGTAATGATGATAATTGATAGCAGATGAACAATTTACTTGAGTTTCTAAACACTTAGTAAAAAGCATAAGTATCATGTGTTATTTCACCTGTAACAGAGATCAGCCAAGACTAGAAACCAATAAGCCTCAAAAACTTGCAATTTGGAAGGTAAAACTACTTTATAGACACCATTGCCGGTTTTATTGTGATGTTTTGAGCAAATAAACTAAGGTAAAACTATTTCGAACAGTCTTAAACATGTCTTTTATAATTCTTTAGACTGCACTAAGACAGTACAATCCAAACACAATAATAAAATTTCATTACACTTAATTTTTAGAAAGTGTAATTTTGTAGTGACAAAACCATAGTCATGAAAAATAATATGTACCTATTTAAAATTCACTCACCATTTATAAATTACATATTAGCACAGATAACATACATAGGTAATTCATTTGTTCATTCTATCATTTATGAAAAATATTTGCAACATGCAACTAATTAGAATTAGGTAGGTAGGTAATTAAATAAATAACTTCATAATAATCATAATAACAAATTCAGTCTCATTGGTAATAAAACAATTCAAAATTCTTAAGAACCTGACAAATTACCTAAAAATTTTAAAATACAAATTCTTACAATACATTATTAATACATAGGAACGAAAAAATAATGGGATTTCAAATAAATGCATAGGTTTTGTATAAATATTGCTTACAAATATCAAATTATGGTCTCATGACTTACTTTGTTATATTATTTTTATCACACTTTCTTAGTGCATACATCAATGTTAGGATAGTTAATTAGGCAGTTCGCCTATCTAAGCGACGCGAAGTGACGGTACTCGACAACAGACGTAGGTAATCTCTACTGAGTATTATTTTCATTTATCAATCACTTTCCAGTGTGTACAGCGACGGTTTGATAATTCTGTAAATATTGCTTCGCAGGTATTCGAGTCACGTCTGTTGGTGCTTCTTAGATGGGCGAACCGCCTTACATAGACAGATAACACTAAATTATCTAGGCCATGATGAGTTTCAAAAAGTGCTAATTAATTAGCTCTATACACTAACCCATTATAGTTCGATTCATTACACCTTACGAAATCACTATCAGTTCATTTCTTTTTTTTTTTTTTTCAGAACTATTAAACAGTTATTAACATTATTATACCTGACTCATACAAAAATACTTGTATTTATCATCATCATAAAATTCACACTTAATGAGTGCACTAGTGCTGGTACCCCGCCTTCTGATTCTAAGGTCGTGGGTTCGAACCCTGTCGTGCACCAATGCCAGTGCCGTCAAACGGTGACAGATAACAAAGTAGGAAACCGCCATGTCCAGAATAAAAAATCTTCAACCGTGCTTTCGATCCGCATTGGGTCCGCGTGGTGAATTAAAACACAATGACTTTCGATCGAGAGTAGGCCACTGTTTAACAGGAATATAGAAGGTTAATCGTGATGATAAATCATCTGAGTAACTTTCAATCTGTCTAACGTTCTCAGACCTATAAAATGCACTAATGGCACTTTTACTTCTATCATCAAAACTCCTAGGAATATTGCAAACGTACTGCACAAACACATGTTAGATAGTGCTTCTTGTGTTTACGGGAGCGTTAAATGTGGCAATACACGTGATAATGCATGTCAGAAATATTTTGACAATCATAAACGCACATCCAGCTGTCAATTTGTGTGCGATTTAAACAGCGCCTCTTTAGTGCAATAAAAATATCACTACTAAGAGAGCTAGGAGTAACCACAAGCTCAAAAGCAATATTGAAATAATGTTAGACTGACATTTTGGCATAAAGAATAAACTGTGTAATATTATTTAAATATAGCTTGGAGAACTTGTGGTTACCCCCAGCTCTCAGTTAGAATGGGATTTTAGTAGTGATATTTTTTTTTTTGCACTGGACGATACGTTTACGATTGATTAGCCTTCGATGCCGCCGGGCTAATATTATATTATATAAGATTATATAACCATCAAAATATTACAGACTAACTTACATAAAAAAGTTAAAATATTATTTTGGCCTATCGAGATAACCAAAACCATTTGATACTTTACATAAAGCAAAACGCTCACTGTTAACAAAACTTTGATGATAATTTGTACAATATTATGCATTTGTAGATGAGCATTTTTACTTTTTAACGAATCGAAGTCCATTGAATTATTTCATAATTAACACGTAAGTAAAACCAGTTTCACATCCCAAGAGCAAGAATGGTTAGCAAACCGCAATATTGTTGATTATCATCGCATTTGCCTGTGATTTTAAAAAATACAAAGATAACATGTACTGTACATTCTGTAGGCTATTTTGTCTCCTAATTAATCTCTTAGCGAATGTCAACTATCGCGCTGTCGTCGCGGTAATATCAGTTGTAGATCAAATAAACTCCACGATTGAGTCGAGATTGTATCAGTTGTAGATCAAATAAACTCCACGATGGAGTCGCGATAGTATCAGTTGTAGATCAAATAAACTCCACGATGGAGTCGCGATTGTATCAGTTGATGATCAAGCCACAATTTTATCAGTTGTAGATCAAATAAACTCCACGATGGAGTCGCGATAGTATCAGTTGTAGATCAAAACTCCATATCTAAACTGTATATCAGTTGTTGAGGAAAGAGACGCAATGGGCTACAGTATTCACATTCTCGACCAACCTGTTGTAAAGCTCGCGTCGCACGCTGGCAGTGAACTTGCTGACCAGACAGAGGGTAACAGTAGCTGCGAATATAGCGTTGTATAGCAGCACCAGCTTGAAATTACCCAGCCATTCGATACGACCGAACTCGCCTAGCAAGTCGAAATTTGTTATACCTGAAGGAAGACCAAAAAGGAAAATTTAATTGTTATATCATGGCACTATAAACACTCTGGTGATAGAGTTATTAAGCCATTGACTTATTATAGCCAAAAGTAATAGTATAAAGTGCCCAAATTCCACATAACTTGGCACCAGAAAGCAATCAAAATATTTTCTTTTAGTTTCTTGCTAGATTAGGTAATTGCCCCATGAGCTGAACATAAACTATGAATGTACAGAATAAGAAAAGGGACCTGCCCACAGTAGAATTTTGATTTATTACCTAATATCTTGACAAGTAACGGCTGTGCAGTAGAGTGCGCTAACAACACAGCGCACAGCGCATGAATCCGCGCCAAAGGCGTCCTCCTCGCTCTGGGTAACACCCGCAACGCCCGCAGCGGAGCGCTGAGCCCCGTGAGCGAAGCCGCATGCAGATACAAGATCAGGAATGCTTCTAGAAGCGCTCCTGCCCAGCCTAGTTTAGACAGAGACGCTATTCCAAGCGTGAATTGCTGGAACACAGAAAGGTAATAGGTAGTAGATTGCATTTGGAAATGTAAATATCAAAGGAACAATTTAATTTGCAAAATCGTGCTACAACAAAGTTATTGACTTTTTTATAACCAGAACCCTAGTAAAACCGTCTAGTACTTACGTGGCTTATAATGATATAAAAAATCAAGAATGTATATATGGATAAGAGATATTAATCATATCGACTGCGCCAGTTTTGTACAATTCACTCCTGCACAAAAGAAGCGCGCGTCGGAACTCAATTTTTCAATGAAACAAACAAAGTTTATTTACCCTCGTGCTGAGCGGCAGCGCCTTGATCCCAATCAGCAGTTCCAGGGTGTTCTGCAGCACCATGAGCACGGTGATGGTGGTGAGAGCCAGCAGCAGCAGCATCGCCAGGGGGTACACCACGTTGCGCTGCAGGGGCGACGACTTACGCTGATTCTCCACTTCCTGGAAGTCGAAAATAGTTCTATTAGCTAGTTCGTTAGGCCGATAAGATCAATACTTATTATTCAAATGTTGAAAAACTGCAAGAAATTAGCTGACGCAATATTGACGCAGTTTTCATATTTTACTTTTTCTTATTTATTATCTTCACTATTATGATGAACATAGTGACTTCCCTTAATAAATAGAGACATTAAGTAAAGTGCCAATGGACATATTCTTAGCAAATAAATCTATACTATAAAACTAGGTAAAAAATAAATCACTCATTAACTAGATCGTAATATTATTAAATACATTGCTAAAATGTATTTAAGAAAGAGAAAAAAAAACTATTAGCTTTTTGCGTATTACCAGAATATTATGTTAATACTCGCAAAGTGGTAGCAATTTTTTTTTTTTTTTTCCAGAATATAATTTCAAAGCCGTAAGTGAAACATAAAGTTTATCTTTTAGGTATTTCTAGACTGTGTATAATTCCGGTTCGCTACAGTTTCACCACGTTCCTTATAGTCATATCACACATGCCAGTGTTCTATCGAATAAGAGTGAAAATACACATGCCTGTAGCAATTAAATTACATGCAAGTAATTTTTGGCATGCCATTGTCATTTCAGTTCAGTTATAAATTTACTTTATGTCATGCGGTGTATCTACACGAATACACAATCCAGTAGCTGGTATATCTACTAATAAATAAATTAATAATGGTAAATAAATAAATATTATTATGCGCTGGCGTGAAAGTGTGTTTGATCTTGAGTGTGTTAATTGCTGCATTACAGCACTCACAAATTGCGGCCCATTGTCACTTATCAGTCTTCGTGGTATTCCATACGCTACAACAATCTATAAGCAAGGCATTTTACATTCGAGCTACGAGCAAACGAGCATGTTGATTTTCGCCTCGGTATTAGAAGGAACTTAAACTTTTGTTTAAATTTAATCGATTTATAAATTGGTATCAATGATCAGTTTAAGTTGCGGTATCCGGAGACATAATAAAACACCGGAAAATGAGCTTCCTTTGGCTTCGTAAATAAACCTCAATTTCGATATCATTCTGTCATATTAATTGCATGTTTCTACATCCTTTTGGTGTTCATCGCGACATATCCGTTTTACTATATTATAAGATTTTTCTTATTCTCTCACCATCTTATCCATCTTATTAACTCTGTTACGTATTCACGGCTAAACCGCTGAACAGCCGATTTATCGGTGAGGTATGTGGAACCAATGTATCATAGTAAAAACTATAATGCACCATACTTCAAAGCAAATAAAGAATTTAATTTCATATTATTATTTCATTTTAACCGATTTACATTTGGATGAAATTTGGCACGGAGATGGTTTAAACTAAAGAGTAAGGATGAACATAGGTTCTTTCTGTATGTCTTACGCACGCAAAAACACTGGCCGCAGCTAGTGATACTTAATAAAACACAGAATATAAACGATTGGACCAACCCAGCCAAGCAAAAAACTAACCTTTCTCATAGACACGACTCTATGCAGTCTCTCTTTCAGTCCGGCCTGCAGCTCGCCATTGCGCAATCGCAGGAGCGGCGTCTCTTTACAGTGCGTCATGGAATGCTGGTTGTCTTTTGATATCGACAGGTCCGCGTCCAGAGGCGCCGATATATCTCCACGATCGGGATACATGGGCTCTGGAGATATGTAGCCACTTCCTGAAGAGAAGACCAAGTTAGAACAGGAAGAACTCTAAACATTCCTTTTTCACCTTTAAGTTCATTTTACCAGAAAGAAGGATCATGTCCTCAAATTGTCTTTGAACTATAGTAATCTGAGATCCAATGGATCTTACGCCATGTCTGACACTGTGCCACGAATCAAGCGTTATCGTTTGTCTCTTTAAAAAATAAACCTTCAGGTGTCTCAATGTGGCCCTTTAGATAAATCATGCATGAATCATATTTTCGTATTACAAATCAGATTAGAAATGGCAACTGTTAGTAATTAAATTATGATTTACGTAATCAATTCATACTACACATTGCATCTGTTTAAATAATTCTATGGTCCATAAATTAAGAAATTGATAATATTTCACTACTATGTCAACATATTGTATTTTTGGTAATTAAAAAATTGTGTGTAGGAATATAGAAAACCCCGCCTTTTGGTATCAGTTCTAAGAATTACGTCGACAACATACTCTATTAATGGAGTAATTGGAGCTACCAAAACTGATTAAATGAAAGAAAACATTGACATACAAGCCAATCTTTCAATGCCAATCGATAGAGGAAAATATCAAATAACTCTACAATAATATCTGTCAAAAGCCTTGAATTACTTAAAGTGGGTTATGTAATCTACTCATATTACTGTAATCTTCTTAATAATATTAATAGCTTACGGGATGTTATAGATAATAATATCCCTTATGAGGTTTTCTTGTCTGGATTATATTTTTATGTCTAATCGGGCAATACGTTTTCGTATAAAATTAAGATGCATTTTTTTTACATCAAATTAACCAAATTGACTAGTAATTATGTCCGCTAGACACACTTTTATCCGCTAGACCCCAACTTCAGTTACAAAGAGAACCTATAATACCTGAGTAATTAACCTATGAATTTCGAAACATAGCTCAAGACTTTATTATAATAATGTATCCTAAACATTCTCTTGCAATGAAGTCATCGCAGTTGTGTTATCTTTAATGAAGGAAAACATATTTTGTAATCGTCCACCATTGTCTGTTGATTGTTATGGATTAGCCTATTGAAGAGTTTTACCGTATTTATGGAGAGATGTAGGTACACTACACTACGTAAGCTATTGCATCAAACGCAATGTTGATACGTCGAACTAATAGAAAGGTAATGTTTTACTATTTAAAGTAGCAATAAACACAATAAAAATACCAATAACTTAGGAATCGCAATTGTCATGATTCGCACGTAACTCGCGAGATAGGCCACAGTAGTGATATAAAAAAATATAAATAAACTGAAACTTGATCAAATTAAAGTAAATTGTTTCTCTTCGGTCCCTTTGAATAAGTGTTTCGCATATTGAGGTTTCTGATTGTAAAATAGCCTAGTCATGACAGAATCCATCAATAGAGAGATATTGAGGACCGATGTGGCGCGAAGGGTGAAGCTCCGCCTGCGACGCGGAGCTTGCGGGTTCGATTCTCGGAACAAATGTTTGTAAGATCTGCAAATATTTGTTGCAGGTGTTCTGGGTATTTTTTATGTATAATAAAAAAATATCTATCTATGTATTGTAAGTATATCATCGGTCATCAATTAGCACCCATAACACAACTCTGCTTAGCTTGGGGATAGATGATGCTGTGTGGTTTGTCCAGCATTATTTATTTATTTTATCTATACTAATATTATAAAGAGAGAAGTTTTGTATTTTTGTATTTTTGTTTGTTATGAATAAACTCAAAAACTACTGGTCTGATTACAAAAATTCTTTCGCCATTAGAATGCTACGTTATCCCTGAGTAACATAGGCTATATTTATTACTAGCGATGAGCACGGGTGTGGTTTCACTGCACCCATGCGAAGCTGGGACAGACTACTAGTTTATTTATATAGTTGGTCATTAGTCTAGACTAGAACTTAAAACAAAACATCATGTTGCTAACATTAACATGCTTTAAAAACCTGTATTTTTTAATTTGAAAAACACAAGTCTACATTTTTCTAAAAGTATGTTCAGAAATAGACAGATGCGCTCAAATAATGATTATAAACACGTGGAGGCATGCGCCCGATGCGCGGGCGTATAACGTAACTCGTTTTAAAATAAAAATAAAACAAAAACATTTAAATTTTTCTACACGATCGATATTATTAGTACTAGTACGAGTGCGCTGCGCTAAATATAATTATGTTCCGTCGCACTCGTTATCTAATTTTATTCAAATAGCTAGTATTGCAAACAAAAGATTGTGTGAACCGACGACTATTAAACCAGTGTAGGTTATTAAATTATGTAGATAAGTGGGGGAAAAAGTAAGCCTGAAACTTGCCCATAAATGGCATGCGAATAATTTACGTGTTTGATTTTATGGGGGCATGGGTGTGACATGGATGCAATGCTTGCAATACAATGACACGAAAATTACAATTGTATGTTCGAATTTAGACACATTCAGTATGGCGAAATAGTCTAAAATCAACAATACGACTGTAATTTTGTTATTATTGTTTGTAGCATAGCATCGCTGGCATGCTACGTATGTACATTAGCTGGTAAGTATCTTAAAGATACATGCATACCATTGTGCAAGCTAAAGGTATGTCTAATTTGGCCCTACCTACATAAGTATTTTATAGACGACTGCGTTGGCAGTATTCAATTATTCATATCCAATGAACGCATTGTAGATTTATTGGACCCTGTTTTTATTAACGTAACATAAGTATAATCATGCATGTAAAGGTAGGTACTAAAATCCTTTAGGATGTGTAAAGCTGATTTTGTTGCACATTTTCCAAATGTTGTGCTAATGCTTATGCTTACTGATATAACAATTGTTATAAAAAAAACTAGCTTCAAAGTTTTATACTAAACAATAATAATATCACTGTGATTGTTTCTTGAAACATGTCCAAACAAAAACTGTGTTACGGATTTGCCTAGAATTTTTTTTAGTCAACAAGCACAACGTAAAATTGCGCATGATTTTTGACTGTCAAGGTCAGCATCAGCAGTCTGCCAGTCATGTTATGTGCGATGTGTTGAGGTCGTCAAAATATCCATCTCCACCACCATTTTTCAGTATTTGAGATATTTTGCTAGATATACTTTATATTGAAATGTGAGTAAGATTACTCTCTAAATCTAAGATCTATTATTATTAAGGACTCTCGACATTTAGTACTAGAAACCGTAACTAAATAAAAAAAGAAATCTTTTCATTATGTAAGTTTACAAAATTCCAGTCTGGCTGAAACAAGGACGTGGAAAATGTCTTTGGTCTAAAACAATATGACCGACAGTAGCGGCGTGTAGTAATTAACGCAACTTCTATGTTTGACTCTACAAGGTCAGTATCTGCGAGATTCTCATCACGTTGCTAAATAGCCAGGAAGTGTATCCTCAGTTCCTCACATCTCGGTTCGCAGCTATTCAGATATCATTAGCTTATTGTTTTGTCTTCCGTGATGCCATATCTATGACCTTTCTCGCGGTATATTGTGTCTGATTTGCTTGTGTTTCGCCATTTTTTTAATATCTTCAGCTTATTGTACCAGTGTTTTTTTTTTTAATAATTAAAAACCTTTGTGTGCTACTTTTATTTTACCTATGAAGTAAACTTGTACTACTCATGTTGGGATGAAACTATCTCTTGTAATACAGCTTATCTTTAGTTACCAAAGGAAGGAAGGAAGCAAGCAGAGCTCTACCTATATTTTGTACCCTTTACTTTGATAACATTAATTGTATTTTTAATATATGTAAAGATATAAGTCGGTAGATCTAGCCTCTAGCCTTAGATTATGATATTTAAGATCAAGTTGCGTTTAGACTATACTAAGCTTACGAATCATGTACCTAATCAAAGTTTTATATAACTTCGTATATGAGAATCACGCAAGCCTTGCAAGTTGATTTTGACCCTCTTTAATGTTGGTTCAACCAAATCTTTATTTTAGTTTTTTATTAGTCGCCAGTTATAATTATCGTGACGTGACAAAACACGACGAGCCGTTTCAGTTTTAAAACGTGTGTTTTATATTTTTGAAGCAGTCTTTGAACTGTTATCATAAAACTGTCGGAGTAGAAAGATATTGAGTACACTTACGATGCTCATTGTTATTTTTAACTCTCATAAATTCACTCTCATAACATTAGAGCAAGTGCTTATCTCAGTTTCAAGTCCAATGAGTAAAACTATTTATAATAATTACACTTTATAAACCTACTTGTGAACTTAAGATTAAATTATTTGAACTGCTTTTGAAAAATAAAAAAGAACGCTAAAGAAAGCTAAGTTTTTTTTAGTTTTATTTGCCACATAATTTCCTATCCAGCTACGTTCGGCGGACCTAGACAATCGTGAAGTTAGCCGTTTGTTATGCGCAAAAACCTATTTAGTTCGTAAAAGTTCCATTCCGCCTTCAAAAGGCTAAGTTCACGACCTCCTAGATCCGCCGAGCGAACTATAGCTAAATTATATTTTGTCTTTAAAGCTAGTCAGATTAACTTTCGAATTTAACAGTGTCAAAAGAAACTATAATAATTAAATTTCACTGACGTTATTTTTTCATGTAGAGTCACAGACGGCACAGATAGTTGATCATTCAATAGCATGTTGATTGTAAAGGTGCCCCTTTACAATCTTCACAAAAGAAGCCAATCCTGTGTTCTGAGTTCGGGCAACAATAACATTTTGCTCGTAAAAGCCAACGGCAGGTGTGCACTTCGTATCTACGAAGCAACTGTACAAATCATAGTGCCTCATATTTGAGTTCGTCAAGAGGATTTATGTTGTGGATATGTTATAGATTTCTTAAAATAAAGTGTCTCGGTAGTCGTATTGTCGTATGTCTCAATACTCAATTACTCAATTTATTTATTGCTCTCATATGGTTGGTACATTTACAGTTGTTATATAATTAGGTGGTAGTATCACATATGAACCCTGTAAAAGGGTATGACAACATGGAGATAGGCCAAAGTTTAAAGTCAAAGTCAAAAATGATTTATTTCAATAATATCACAAGGATCATTTTGAAACGTCGTGAATTTACGCCAGTTCCACGCGCCCCAGCCTAGAATAATCTGGCAACAAACTCGGCTGGGTGCCTAGCTTTTTTTTTGATGATCCCTCTTTATCATAAAGCTTCAATCCGACCGATGTGGCGCAGCGGGCGCAGGTCCGCCTGCGACGCAGAGGTTGCGGGTTCGATTCCCGCCTCGGGACAAATGTTTGTACGATCTACAAATATTTGTTCCGGGTGTTCTGGGTATTTTCTATATATAATAAAAAATATCTATCTATGTATTGTATTGTATTAAATATATATCAGTCATCTAGTACCCATAATACAGCTCTGTTTAACAGCAGCTTACCTTGGGCTAGATGATGCTGTGTGGATTGTCGAGTATTATTTATTTATTTTATTTATTTATTTTATTCAATGTGGTGCCAATTGAACTAGGTGAGGCTCATGCCAAGAATATAAGTAGGTAAGTAAAAAAAGTAAAAAAAATAAGTAAATAAGTAGGAAGTAAGTAGATAGATTAAGAATCTCTTTCCCAAAATTATTTCATTGTTTATTTTACAGGCAGACAGAATTCACATCACGCACTACCATCTTCACAAATCCCTTGCCGCAGCTAACTTAGATTGTAAAGGGATTTTTGGACAAAAAGTTCGGAAATCCCTTTCGCAGGGGGACACTTTACTACAAACTATATTATTATCTTTACATATTATACAACAAAGTCGCTTCCACCGCCTGTCCCTCATACATGTACTCTTAGATCTTTTAAACTATGCAACGGATTTTAATTATGCGTTTATACCCGTGCGAAGTCGGGGCGGGTCGCTAGTTAATAATTTACCATCTTAGAAGTATTTCCAATGTTACACATGCCACGCGCCAGTCAAATATTTAAAACAACTCACCAGTAGATAAGGCGTTTTGCATCCGCCGCCTAATGGTTTCTTCTTCGATAGAGTACGTGTAGTACTCCTCATTGAGATCTCGTAAAAACTGCGGCTTCACAAGCACGCCGCCCACCACGCCGAACAGACGGACGAACCCCAGCGGCGTGAACACTGCGAAAAGATACATAGATAGATAACGCTTTATTGATACACAGAAATAATACAAAGCAACAAACTTAAATTAAGGTGAAATGGGAGACAAAGTAGCGTTTTGGCGTGTTTCGACTAAACGGAATATCACTTTTATGGACATCAAAACAAGTAAATTTTACATTATTTTAATTGATAATTATAATATATATAAGGTAATACAATTGGCGGCCTTATCGCTGAAAGCGTAATCTAAAGCGAAATCTCTGCCAGGCAACCTATGAACGGAGCGGACTAAAATTAAAAAGAGAAGGGGCATGTTGGTTAACAGATTAAATAAATAAGTATTAACGTAAATTCATAGTACTTAAAAGTCAGATGCCGAATCACAAAAAGCTCGTTTGACAATTCGTAAGCGTAAACGTAAATGTATTGTCCACCAAAGTAGTTGCGGTGTCACCTAAAGCAAGTTTTGAAATTATGCCTGTGTTCTCTACCCCCGAGACGTAGTTAACAAGTCTCATTCGCCCAGTAACTTCACTTGCAGTGCCGTTAACCTAAACACAGTAATACTTGCACGCCTAGGACACCCTAGGAGGCAGATTATCATACAACAGTGATGTGCTACCCACTAAGGCCTACTAAGGAGTACTACGCGAAAAGTTTCAAGGTAATGTCAATTACTTGTCTTATATTTTAGTCTCCACCCATGGTGGTATTTTTATGAAAGTGTTCAAAATCAATAATAGCCCACAACAGCTAACAAAGCCAACCACTAAGTCAACATTTTTTGATGTAGGGTTTCATTAGTATTCAAAGTGAATGGCAAAGGCGTGGAATTCATTACCTATCAGTAGGTTTCCCAAATCAATAATCTGCGAGGCAAAATGGCAGTAGGTAAATTATGTGTAAGTAAAGTTACGTTACACCATATACATAACTGAGGTACGCTTCTCTTTTAGCCAAGAATAATCTTTGTGTCACTAATGTGTCACAACCGCATAAAATAGTACCAACTATTCTTAAGATAAAAAACAGACGAAAAAGCAGAAGTTCCGCAAAGTAACGCCTGAATCTATCAATTAACTATTCTTAAATCAAACAATTGAACAACAATTTGGTGTTTTCTCCAATTATTCACGCTTGTTTCTATTTCGCCGGATGTGTGTGGACTATGCTTTATTTTCATAAGTCAAAGCTTTAAAAAAAAACCATTTATAATAATCGACCGCACGAATAGCAAAAGTTTGAGTAACAGTAAAATAAATAAACTTAAGTGTGTTAACAAAATAATGATTTGCGGTTGCGACGTACGAGCACAGTACGAGCACGGCTCAGCTTTCCATCAGGGCCGTGCCTATCGCCATTCAACGAGTGAAAACACTTGGAAAAGCCATTAATTCTCTCTTATACATTACCATTACGCTTAACGGAATAACTATGGTTTATTATACATATATATACATATTGAGAAAACTGGAAAGACGGGTCTATCAAGTCTCTAGATCTAGAGAGTTTATTAAGTTGAGACTGTTTATATAATTATTAAATTATATCCTTTTTTTGATGTTAAGTCTGTTTTATAACTTCGACTACAAATAATATAACAGAAAATCTATAAAAACTAACAGCAATGGATGCTGTTCGTTTTTATAGATTTTTTGTACTTACATAGGTAATTTTATATTTTTTTCGACTAGCGCAGACCGGTTCCGCAGAACAAAAACCGAACATAAGTCAAGGTGGAAACTAGACTCAGCTTTTTATAGGCATTATAAGTCAGTCCCAGAGAACCAATATTTCTCTTTGAAATAATGCCCCAATGGGATAATTAAGTTTGAAGTTGTGGTGAACTTTTCTTTAATTCAACGAACGAGAGTACTTTCTTTACAATCTAATGGGAATGCATTACCGTATGTATGTAATCTAATCATCCATTCATCATGATAAAATGGCGAATGTAAACATTCTATTGTTTATAAATGATTATTACTGTAGAAGATTCAACAACCACGCAATCGACTTAACGATTACCATTAATAGACAATGTAAAACAGTAGATAATAATCTGAAGAACAGTTAGTAGCGTAATCCTGACTCGTGCTCCGAAATAGACTAAGAAGAAAACACAAGTACAATGATGGTCTCCGGTCAATAATGTTTAATCTGTGGTCATGATTATGATAAAAAACCAAACTTTTGTCTACAGTCTGCAGACTCCACAAATCAAAAAGCCACGGTTCAGCGCACACCTGCCCCACTTAGCTAAATTGTGAGCCGCTAGTAGCCGTTCCAATTGAATAAACGACGCCAAACCCCCCTCGAAAATAAACCATGAGAATAATGTAGAAAATAATAAACACTGTGTGTGAAGTATGCCTCTGTTCATCTTAATAAAATAAAACATTCAACACTGGTGGTAGCAGTAAGCTTATACTCACAAACTAATGTAAAAAATTATTGGTTAAGAAAACCACATAATGAAGACTCTAGCTCGCCATAATTTCTTAGGTTCCTGCTGTTACGCTGCCGCGCGCTCGTAAGTAAATATTGTTCGCTGGGTTATATGAATACCAAACATTATTGACAAATAATATACAAGATAAGCATTGTTTATTGTGTCTTGTACATCTTGTAATTAATTTATAACACATTCTGTTATACAAGATTTCAGACAATTTTCCCAGTCATGAGTCTAGTCATGCATGTCAAAACAGCAAAATATAGCCTCGATTTATGCAACAGGTAAAAATAAACATTTATTTCCTCAATAAACAATACAATTCCCGACCGATGTGGCGCAGCGGGCACAGGCCCGCCTGCGACGCGGAGGTTGCGGGTTCGATCCCGCCTCGGGTAAAATGTCTGTACGAGCTACAAATATTTGTGCCGGGTATTCTGGATGTTTTCTATATACAATTAAAAAAAAAATTTATCTATGTATTGTATTGTATTAAGTATATATCGGTCATCTAGTACCCATAAGACAGCTCTACTTACCTTGGGGCTAGATGATGCTGTGTGGATTGTCCAGCATTATTTATTTATTATTTAATTAGTCAAATTGCAAATTCACGAATATTTTTAGGACATTGGTTTGTTTAATTCAAGGTAAATAAGTTCAAGAATCAAATTGTGCATTTACTTATTTCCTTGTTGTAATAATAATATTTGGATTATGTAACCAAAGAGATCGCAAACTTTGACGTTTGCGCTCGACAACGGTTGCCATGTGCATTGTTACGTCAATGTGGCATTAGATATTAGAATAAACACACACAACGCTAGAATGACGACAAATAACCGAAAAGTAATTTCCAAAGCCAAATCGGGCTTAAAAAACTCTCCAACATCCTCCTCAAGTTCGAGTTTAAAGCGCCCATCAATTGTTACGAACCCCGCATTGAGGGACGAAAAATCGATTGAGCTGAACGAGGAATGGTCCAACTTCGTCCAGAGAGTCGGACAAGTATCCAGCTTGGTCAAAGATATGGCTAGCGGAGACAAGATGAAAGCTGATGCAGCTCATAAACTAGCCGATGAGTATCTCAATGGAAAGGTTATCGTAGACGAAGAGGTGGAGATGAAAGTGAAGGATAATCGCACTGTAATCAATCAGAAAGCTTTCAGGTCTATGGAGAACAAAGACACGGTAAGAACGTGAGTCAAAAGGCTCATAATAAAGGACAAGATATTCATATGTATAGCCTAAACTAGGTTATCTCTGTTATTATTTGAATCCAATTGCCTCGTATCCAGTCGACTTTAAAGAGTTAGATAAGACTATCAATATCATGCAGAGATGCCAATGCATTTTTATTTTTAACTTTGAATTTAGGACGCGATAGACTCATTACTAAACATGCATATAAAATATCTGCGTGTCTGTGTTTGTATTTTATCAGTGAAAGCAATTTGGCTCGCGTTTCTCTATAAATAAACATCAACTTCTGAAGATAGTGTTTATTCGTAGTCCGGTTGGAAGCACGAGAAATTTTGTGTCTACACAAGGCTGATGAGTTTGAATGTAATGGAGGTAATAGAAACTTCACTGTTTACTGTAACATAACATGTAACATTTTAATCTTGATGTGAGAGTATTTGGTCTGACATATTTTTGTTATTGTAAAGTTAGGGTACTTTGGACCTGTCTGTAAACCCTTATTTTGTTTTTTTGATTAAATATAAATAAATATAAATATATAAATTACATCACTCTCACCAGCTAGCTACACTTGGTGTTTTAGCAGTAACATTATATTGTGTCCTCTATAAAAAAAAATTATACAAGTACGAGTGAACGAAAACCATAAATAAACCAATAATTATTTTAAGACCTTAGATCGTTCTTCAATTTAAAAATACCTGCCAATTATTTTAACCTTATTGTATAAAAAACAGCAACAACGTTAATATTACTCGTTACATCTTACAATACAGCTTGGTAGTATGCATTTTATTTATGAATGACGCTTTGCTACCATATCCCGTGTTACTGAGTGAGACGAGGGGAAAAGGGATTGGGAAAATGACTGCAATTATTATGTACTACGTATAAGCCAAAGGTCTCTACATATACGCACATATTTGTGGTGTTACATAAGAAACGAATGATACGTATCAGACGCACAAGAGTAAAAACAACGCTGCCGTGACCTCAATTTCAAGTTCAGTACGAGCGTAATCAATTTCAATTGAATCAGTCATCTAATCATCTTGTAGTTGTACCTCACTCACTGGTCTTGGCAAGAACCTTTGTTACATCGACAATATTGCAGCATTCAATTTGTAATAAACATAATGGTAAAATTGGAGATCAAAGTTAGGTTATAGGGAAAAACACAAAAAACGTTCTTTTAGGAGTAAAGTTCAGGAATTATAAGATAAAAAAACAGACGAAAAATCTCTAGTACTACTCCGCTTAACCTTTTAACCAATGAGGTCACACATTTAACACAGTTAATCCCAAAAAAAAATCGATTCGTGTTTCATCCCTCCACGGAGTATCATCAGGACCATCGACTTGTTCTCCGGCAGACGTGTTGCTCCGTCTGGCTCCAGCGCCAAATTGACTTAGCAAAAAGATTAAGCGGAGTAGTATAGTTCGCACAGCGGATCTAGGCTTCCGTGAAGTTAACCGTTTGTGATGCACAAAGACAATTTAGTTTGAAAAAGCTCCATTGCGCATCGAAACGGCTAAGTTCATGACGGCCGAGATCCGCCGTGACAACTATAATAGAGATTTTTCGTCTGTTTTTATCTTGTAATGGATTTCCGCAAAGTAACGCCTGAATCGATCAATTTATTTCAGTAATTATTATCTCAATGGACCCTTACACATAAAAAGAAACACAACCGTCTTTAGAACTTACCCGTTTTGGCTGTGCATCGAATTAGGTGATAATGGTTTTTCTTGTAGGGAGAGATTGACAAAGATGTATGGATGGCAGAAATGAGCAAGGATGCGGAGAGAAGGGCTCAGGACCGCAAAGTTCGCCTCGAGAAAGCTGATACTTTGAAAACTATGGCTGTAAAAGCATTTCGTCGAGGAGAGTACGAGAAGGCATTATCTTGCTACAATAGAGCTATAGACCAAGTGAAAGACAACCCTATGTTTTACTGTGACCGCGCCTTGACTAACATCAAGTTGGGGAATTATGAAAAGGTATTTTTAAAACAATTTTTTTTTAAGAAAAAAGGTTTGATACCAATATTTAGTTTCGTTAGGTTAGACCCTAACAAGCAAGATACCAGTTATTAAACGACTTGCACTATCAACAAGTACCTACTCAAGTAGGTAAGTAAGTTTCAAGTCTGCAACCGAAAATGTGTGTGAAAAATGTGTAATTATGACTTGCATGAATAACATTTCGAAAGCCACAAATAGAATTCTTCATTTACGGTAGAGCTAGACGTTTTTAAATAATATCTCTAAAGATATCATTTTCTATTGGAATATAAGCTCATAATCTTAATTGATTACAACATCGTACATTGCTATTTAGTATCTATATAGTATCTATAATCGACTTTCTACACGTGAGTCACTGTCATTTATGCACTTATGATAAATAAACTGTATTTATTTTGCCAAACACACGTATCGCGATGGTTGTTGAGCCAAAGCAAATTACAGTACATACATCATACGTAACATCACTACTTTTTAATAGCAAGTCAACAACAACACCAACTATAATTTTAATATTTAATACCAAATATAAATAGGTATTTGAAATTAAACCACGGATCGTATACTTTCACCGGTAGTTTTTTTGTTAAATATAATCCAAACAGCTTACGGACAATTTTTTGACAGGCTAAGCTTATTATTTAGGAGAAAGAGTCAAGAAATAAATTATGAAACGTTTACGGTCAATTACACAGTATTCGATATGGTTATATATTATATTATTATATATATGGTTCTACGCTCTCTAAGATATCCTGGTTCTCCGAGGCAAAAACCTAAAATGTCGCCTTGCTTTCTAACTAAAATGGTCCTCGACAAAATCCCAAATAAAAAAAGTTTACAGGATTCTAAAAGGGTTTGTCTATTTGTAGATCGACCGCGATTGTGACATGGCGCTACGCATTAATGAGAATAGCTACAAGGCTCGACTGTACCGAGCCAAAGCTCACAAGGAGCTGGAAACTGACAAGTTTGAGGAATTCAGGCAGGAGTTGCGCGACAACTTTCCACAGCATGAGGACCTTACGAAGTATTTCTTGAATAAGAAGCATGTTTATGAAGAAGACGAGGATGAGGAAGATTAAAATACCTTTAAAGTTTACACTGATATGATAAGTTTTTTGTTTTATGAGAGAAGTTAGGTTCATTATTTTAACAGAGATCAGTTTTAATTTTACTTTTCAGTATATGTACGATGGACATTTTATTTCCACAGATAGTGAGATACCTAGTCCTTGACTTATTTTGTTTATCATTTTCCAGTAATAAACTATAATTGCTATTAAAATTACGTAATTTTTTTATATCAAATTTTACATGGTAATAGCGTTATTATGTATAATGTTTAAAGGATTAAGATACCATCAAAGATAATAGATTGAAGTGCACTTCCTTATCAACAAGTATATTGTCAAATATAATAATGAAAGTGGATACAAAACGGTCATTTTCAATATACCTGTTCGTAGTGTTCGTGAGTTCGTTGCACCTACCTTTCTAAATCTAGATTCAGAACAACAGGTCAATGTCTGACACAGTTTGGTATCAACTAATCGATGAACTGAGTTGACCGACATATTATTATCAGGTACATTTAACATTTAAATAATAATATGCGTGTTTGTTATATATTACATATATTCGTATCACAAGATGATTTGATAGAAATGTTCGATAAAAAATATAAACAATGACTTTAGTATTCTTGGAAACACTAATTGTAAACACAATAATTTTTTTATACATACACAAAACACAACAAAAACACAAAAACACATGACAAAATAAAGATGATTTTCACCTTGGATTTATTTATCTCTAAACATGAATAACCTTCTGTAGGATATTCTACTCGTAACATAATATTTGAGGTTTGAGGAATTGTTAGACTTTCTTTATCTTGTTACCATTAGGACCTAGCTTATTATTATTCACACAAGTGGTTGTTGTGTTATATCCTAATTTTTTGTAAATAAAAGCTAGAAAAAATAAAGGCGAGGTGGGATAACAAACAATAACTTACCTAATAACATCAGAACACCAACGAACGACACACATGAGTACAGGAAAGGGAGATATGTCCATAGATCTGTGGGCAAACAAAATTAAGATAAGATGATAGAGATTTATCTAGAGTCTTACGAAGTTAGTTAGTTCCCAGTTATTACTGAACGCACTTTTCTGAACGTCTTGAGAAACTACGAAAAGGAAGAGACCAACAAACCTATTGAATGAGCCAACACAATGCATGATATGACGCGGTGACACCGCACGCTTAGTAGGACGCTTAGCGCCTTGAACCATTCAGCCTGCAGCTTAGCTTACCTCCAAGCTTGTCACATACGGTGTACCTTGGCCTTAGGGATTCCTAGGGAAAATCCTTCGCACAAGAACAATCCAAAAGGAGAAGACCTTTACAATTTCAGGTTTGTTGGTCCTAAAGCACCGGCACCCGTGGTCCGCGTGGTAGATTAAGACCCAATCACTCTCGCCTGAGAGAAGGCCAGTGTCCCAGCAGTGGGAACATTAGAAGGCTGTCATGATGATGATGATGATAGTCCTAAAGACTGATTAGACGGTTTTAGTATGAGTGAGATGCGTAGATAAGTTTTATTATTGTTCATTCAGTCAGTATTGTAACGATTTCATATAACGGTACTTCGGTAAGACCATTCTGATTTAAAATCTGAACATTCCTGTTGTCTATTTATAACTCACATAAAACAATTTGATCATGAAGTAGTTTAAAAACCACAACCCGTGTCGTGTCATTGTTGTCTTTTTGACATAACAGTACATCAGTTTCCGGCGCAGGCGCACCTATATTAACTACCATTTATTCTACAGCAGGCAGCAAACAAAACAATTACACGGCCGCTCTCTTCACGCCCAATTGAACACGGATATTTTACTCGAGTGATATCCAGCCAGTTCGGCTGGTAATGTTAGTTTATAGAAATACTAGATCGGTAACATTTCTATGCGTTTCGTAACAGCAAATAGTTTTAATGAAACTTGAAGGAAATACAGAGTACCTTACAGAATCTACGTAAGACACTTCAAAGGTGTGCCAGTGCGCTCTGACGCTAGTTTCTAAGCAATTACTGCTGGCGACAGATATAAACGAGATCGATTTTACCGGATTACTAAACTGCAAAGTCCGTAAAAAAATTAATGACTCATTAAAGATGGTATTCTTCACTCTAAGAAAGAACATGAGCCCAATTCCACTATTATAATACCAATCACATCAAAATTAAATTGCATTGTAGATTTTTGACAATATCACTCGCGGTATTTTGTTTATGAATAATCAAGACAGTTTTTAACGGCAGCTGACGTAATTACTCTTTAATTTTTCACGCTTAGTAAGTTATGCGATGAATGAGCTCCACCAGCAAATTAGGTCAAAGGTCCAGAAGTTTTGACGAATCAGAAATTAAACATGTCACAAATGATCACATACCTACGTTGAAATACTTAGATAGAACTAGATAGAAGCCTACGCCTGCTGGTATAAGTGTACTGTTTGGGTACGCGATATTGATTTGCCTTAGCATCGCAGTCTACTCTTGCAAGCTAAAACGATTATATCGTTCTATCAATGTTTAGCATAATTTGTGGTTTAGGTATATCCACAGAACTATATTTAAGTAGAATGAAAGAGTTCGTCGATTTGTATGGAAACCGAGCGTGTAACATTTTGCGTATTTGTATTTTACACACAAATGTATTTTAGTGATGGGAAACATAAGCTGCGCGAAAATAAATGATTTAAAAGCATCGATAAGCACGCGGCAAACCGATTCTAGGCACTGGCACACCACCACACCGCCCCCGGATGGGAGCAGACTGAGTTTCGCGGAGTAGAGAGGTTCTCAGCCCTTACTTAGCCCGTTTTTTCGGCACGCGAGGTACATACACTCACTCATTTTACTCAAATATAGTTCTGTGGGTATATCGGATTGGTCTGAACAAAGAAACCACCGACATAGGCCTTCGGGCGGCCTAGAAGCTCTGTCACCAGAGTTGGCCACTGACTCATACGAACTTACTAACGTAACGCCCCCTAAGGCCCGCAGCGCGGCAATTATTATAATTTTTACCAAAAAAGGAATGGTTTGTTTTATTGATTTCCCATATTACGGCGCAGTTACATACACCATGATAAAAATAAATAAAATTAATGAATAATGCTAGACAATCCACACAGCATCATCTAACCCCAAGCTAAGCAGAGCTTGTGTTATGGGTACTAGATGACCGATATACAATACAAAACAGATAGGTATTTTTTATTATACATAAACCCAGAACACCCAGAACAAATACATTTGTCCCAAGGCGGGAATCGAACCCACAACCTCCTGCGTTGCAGGCAGACCTTTGCCCGCCGCGCCACATCGGTCTTCGTAAATAAAATAATAAAAACCATGAGTTTATAAAAAAAAAAAAACTATTATCGGGATAGGCCATACAGGTTGTATAATATAAGCACACTTACTTAGTAAAGCATCGATACTGGAACGGTCGCCTTCTAACCACGCAGAGACCACATAAGCCAGACCTAGCATTAGCACTCCCAGTAAAGCGAGCACTAAGAAGGTCTCGTACACTCGCCCCCGCAGCCCTCGGTGTCCGGGGAAACCGGACGACTCCGAGAACAAATACGCGAATGGTAGAAACACAAACATCGATAAGTTTGAGAATAGGAACACGTGATTCCATAAGCCTGTAACAAAAAAGTTAAATTAAAAAGGCATTTTTATGGTATCACAAAAATGTTTCAAATTACCTACATAAGCTTATATCTTAATAATCATTGTTAGCTACAGAGACTTATTTATACAATTATTTTTCCAAAAGAAAATTTATTTTTCAACATTAGTCAAAATCCGTCAAATTATAAAAAAGAAGAGGTCCGTCCTCTACAATCATCTTATCTTATTAATATTATATAGGAGAAACTTCGGATGTTTGTATGTTTGTGGAATCATCACGCTCAAACAACTAAACAAATCTGTATAAAATTTGGCACAGGCTTCTTTTAACTCAGGTTTGCGTGGGATAAAAAACTGTTTAACCGCGGGTAACACCGCGGGGCGCAGCTACTTTAACAATAATAACTAGGCTATTAAATAGGGTTATGATTATACCTAACAAACTCAAATTATAAACTAATCAGTCAATTTGGTTCAAAACTGTACATACCTACCTACTTGAAATCAATAATAATAGAACTCAATTCACCAAACCAAAGGTTTCTCAATGGCTGATGTAGGGTAATGATCGCTGAATTATTTTAGGTATTATAATACGAATATTTAAGAGCACTGGTGGTCTAGTGGTAGTGACCCCGCCTTCCGATCCTAAGGTCGTGGGTTCATACCCAGTCGTGCACTAATGGATTTTTCTGTTTATTAATATAATTAAATGTATGAGCGCAAATGCCAGTGCTTCCGTATGGTGAAGGAAAACACTGTGAGGAAACCGGCATGTCCAAAGAACTAAAGATTCGAAAGACATGTGCCATCCACAACAACATGTGGGAGGAACATTAGAAGGCTGTCATGATGAAATATTTCAGACTGGCAAAGTGTAATGAAATATTAGAACTGCATAGCTGTTTAAAATTTTGTTGACAGAACTCGACTAGATAAATTTTGAGAAATTGTTTAAAGCAAGAATTTCTCTCTTGAGATAAAAAAAAAAAGATAGCACTGCCACCAAAACTTACCCTGTATCAATGAGCTGTTGAGCCATTTCACGTAATAGCTGTTAGGGTATAGCAGCAACACCTCATTGCTGACAATAGACACTGGCAGTAAGAGAGCTGATCCGAGTGACACAGCCAGTGCAAATGTGCACAACCAGAGACTGATTCGGTAAACTTTAACCTCATCTTCATCTCCTGTTAAGTAATCCTCACTGTCGCGCCGTCTGAACTTCTCTATCAGCATGAATGATAGAAGATATAGTAAGATGAATAGGAGCAAAAAGATCTGGAACAAGATAGGCATTTAGCTTAAGTTAGGTGTGTGAAATAATCATTAATTTCTGGGTGAACAGTGTCAACAGACCATTACTTTAACCTCAAAAAATTGTCTTATAAAATTGTATAGCTGTTGTTTTAGTAGTTCTTAGCTAAACTGAAATAATTACAATAGTTTTTTAAGAACGGTCGAAAACATAATATTTTATTTTATTAAGAACTGGCTGGAAAGTTCTACTAAATTGTTTCAGTGAATGCAAGCATCTTAGAATAATAACTATTCTAAGGCTTGTATGTGCTGTTTGACAAACTTTACTGTTTTAAATTATTTACATCCCAAATTGTTGAACTAAACAACAATGCTGCCAAAATCAATTATTGGCTTCATTGAGAAAAACCACTTACAATTTGCTCCCTGACATTGTTGTGAAATATTTGCTCTCGAAGATCAGCCTCCTCATCATCCATTATTTATTCCACTATGCAGGCTTTTGTGATGTGACTTATCTTTTGATAGGAATACGTGTGTTTTTATATTGTCCCTCTAAAAAGATGCACAACATTTTCTGATAAACACAATTGTGTAAGACCCACTCCACTTCACAGTAAGTCTAAAACATAAAGGGACACCAGTTAACTTTTGCTAGGATATTTTTTTTAAGTTTACGTTTTTTTATATTAATTTTAGAAGTAGCACAAAAACACAGCAAAACACGACCAATTTTCTTGAAGACCGAGAACGAGTGAGTTAGTTAATTAATAGCATAGATTTATGAGTGAGAGATGAACATTTTATAAAATGGACGTTCTTCAGTTGAATGAGCAACCTACTCATTCTCATCTCAATGTACTATTTGAGATTTTACAAACGTTTTAATAATAAATGCTAGTATTTAAAGTTATGAATAAAATAATTAGCTGCTTTTGGACGTAGTGCTTACATTCTCTTGGGCTTTTGGTATAAAAAAATACCTAAATGACTTAGAAATGAGATTTTATAGAGTGCAGCTTGCTTGACGCAAGTCAGTCAGTTCAATCAAGCAAGTCAGGCAAGGTAATGCTTAAATTTATAGTCTAAGCTGTAAGCATTACCTACTTATTATTATTTAGGTCGGGTCAGCAGGGGTCAGCAGCAGTACTGACTTCATGACCCTTTGTATCTTTGTATTAGGAGACTAAGGAGAAAGTCAGTCAGTTCTCAAAGTCAGCACATAACAATTTACTCTGTAAAGTCAGCACTGACTTCATTTGGAGTCAGGCAGGTTGAGGCAAAGATTATACTAGCTAGGTTGAGGCGGTATGGTCTCAGGACTCTAGCCTGCCCTAAACGTAGTGCTTACAATCTCTTGGGCCTGCCCATTGGGCACAAAAAAAACAATGTTTTTGTGTTGTTTTGATTTTGGTGACCCACCCTGTTTGAAGCCCCGTTAATTATTTGACCTACAATGATGACCTGTAAAAAACCGTTTTTACAATAATAAATTACAATGAGCTTAATTGTTTAAATTAAAATGAGTGAAAGTAAGCACATTGTATTATTATTTTCTTTAATATCTTCAACTCCTGGAGATAACCAAATAATTGATTCCAGGTGCATCTTTGCTGAACCCTGAATTCTCAGTAAGGATTGTGGTTTGTGACCATTATCTAACACGGCCGATACCGGGTATTGATGTCATCTACTCAGATTTCAGAGGATCTGACATAAAACAGGTAGGTACCTAATTATACCTACCCAAAGATTCCTACATGTTCGAGTGTCAAAGATATGAATCGGTTTCCAAATGTGGGAAAGATATGGTCAACTGCTTGGCGGCAGAAATAGGTGGTAGTTATTTCCTGAATAAGCTGTATAATAAAGAACTCTACTACTCTTAACTGGACTAGTATTTATTTAAAGTACCTATCTTTGTAAATTCTGTTCTTGTGATTGTGAGAATAAAAAAAATGACTCAGTGACCTACAAATCAGTCTTTTGTGGTCCCACATTTTCCACAGACTAACTAGGTACCTCTGTATTATTCTTGTCTAGGTACTCGTAGGTATGTGTTACCAACATTACCAATCACAAAAAATCTGATAAACTACCATGGTACCTTGGTGTTAAACCATTAATAATGTTTAGGTCCCTGTACTAAGGATTTTTGGGCCTACTCCTGAAGGGCGCAAAGCATGCCTTCACATACACGGAGTGTTTCCATATTTCTACATACCTTGCCCCGCACCAAACCCAGAGCCCCAATATTTATATCAGGTAAGAAATTGCTCCGTGAAATTTGATGACTGATAAATTGATAATAATTTCAAATGATTAAAAAGATAATTTCAATTTTACAGATAGCAGCAAGTTTAGATAAAGCATTGAATATTGCACTAAAACAAGCAAATTCAGCAAATCAACATGTTTATAAAATATCCTTGGTCAAAGGATTGTAAGTATCAATTAATTTATTCTTAGAGCAATCTATTTTGGGCCTTGCTAAAGCTCTAACTATTTCTATCTTATCAAGTATTCTGAAGAAATTGGGCTCTAAATATGACGCACGCAATGCTACTTGCAAGTGGTGTTGTTCAAGGCAGTAACATAGGGCCCATACTTATTATGGCATTTGAAAACCAGAATGGCAAGTTGTTGCAAGCAAAAACAAAATTAAACAGGCTAGAAGTAAGTATTAATTAAAACCAATATCTCTGACCAGCTTAGTTAATTTTCAGACCCTTCTATGGATTCCATGACAAGGAGCACTTGTATCTAAAGGTATTTCTATACAGTCCTGGATTAGTTAAACAAGCAGTGGAACTATGTAGCAATGGCGCCATACTCGGCCAGCCATTCCAGCCTCACGAATCTCATCTTAACTTCACTCTGCAATTCTTCATAGACTTTAATCTCTTTGGGATGAGCAATATAGACTTGCAAACTGTAAAGTTTCGCAAATCAGGCATATTGCAAAGCAGTGAAGATCCTTTGGAAAACACTAATGATGTATTGAAACCTGAAAGCTCATGCTTTTATGAGGCAGACTGTGTAGCTTCTCACATTCAAAATCGCCAGAGGATGGGCAAAGGAGATGGTATAGAAAATCCAGGCCTTGAAGAAGTATGGAACCAAGAGATGGAAAGACGCAAACAGCTAAATATGTCTGTGGTCACAAAATCTCTTTCTCAAGGAAGAGTCCCAGCAGAAGAAACAGAATCTCATTACAAGTTTGAGCAAATGTTTCTTATCAAAATGTCTAATTTAGTTGAACAACCAGTTGTGACTAATCACAAAGAAAAGATCTTGGAAGCTGTGTATTATCCAGCAGAAAGTAAGGAAGGGTCTCAGTTATTCAATGCGGGAGATATCAGTGTGCATCTGCCAAATACAACACCTAGTGTTGGTATGAATGAAACTTTGAGAAGAAGTTTAGATGAAACATTAGTTGATGATATAGATAATACTATTGTTGATGAAAGTTTGGCTCTAAATTGCAGTCTTCATTATAGTCAAGTTTTGTGTAAGTACCTAACATAAACTATTTACCTTGAGGTATATATATACAATACATATACTTTTTTTTTTTTTTTTTTTTTGAGGTGACTCCCTTTTCCGCATTTGGACTCGATGGTTGGTCCATTATGCGTGGGTACTGGCTACGAATGTAACCAGCCTAACTCCTCCCAGAAGCACAGAAGCTTCCTGGGATCTTCACAGGCTTCGAGGAGTGACCTCGGTGTGCCGAGGATTTGTGTTCGTTGGGTGGCTACTCCCGCGCATTCCAGGACTACGTGGGCAGCTGTTTCTTCTTCGGCTAGACAGCCTCTGCAGAGTGGACTGTCTGTGGCTCCGATGTTAAAGAGGTGTTTGTTCAGGGGACAGTGTCCTGTTAGGGTCCCCACGATGGTTTTGAGTTCTATTCTTGTTAGGTGCAATAGACGACGTGTCAGTCGTTTGGAGGCCGTTGGTATCGCAGCCCTCGACTGTCTGCAGTCCGTCATCTTTGTCCAGCGTTCGTTGTGTAGGTTTTGGGTATGCAGCCGTATCCAGGTGCGTAGCTGGGAAAACGGCAGAGGGAGGAACGGGCTCGGTCCCTCTATTGTTGTTTCCGATCCCCTCCTGGCTAGCTCGTCCGCGGCGTCATTACCCAGTGATCCACTATGCCCCTTTATCCATTGTAGAGTTACCCTGTTCCTCGTGGCTATGGTCTCTAGGGCAAGGTGACATTCGTGTATGAGTTTGGAGGTGCAATTACGGTTCTCCAGAGCTTTGAGTGTTGCTGTGCTGTCCGAGAGAATTCGTATGTCGTAGTCATCGACCTCTCTCCTTTTGATTGCGTAGGCAGCTTCCGTTATAGCCACACATTCACATTGGAAGATGGAACTGTGTTTGCCTAGCGTTGTTGTTGTGTTGATGTTGAGATCTAGCGAGTGAACTCCAGCACCTGTTCCCTGGCCAGTTTTCGACCCGTCAGTGTAGACTCGGATCTCACTACTCCCGGATTGATCTCTTTGGTTCTCGTATGTTTGTATACGGTAGTGTTTTTGTGATATTTGTTGTTTGGGGATTTTGTCGCAGGGAGCAGCTACGAGTGGTTCATATGAGATTGCTCTATCCAAAATGGATGCGTGCAGACTTCTTGAACATCCCCAGAGATTTAAGTGTTTTAGTCTGATAGCTGCCATTGTTGCTTCCTGTTGTATATGAAGATCAAGTGGGGTTAGACCCAGGATGATCTCTAAGGCAGCTGTCGGCGTTGTTCTCATGCAGCCCGTTATTGCAGAGCATGCCAGTCTCTGAAAACGTTGTAGCTTGGTAATTACGGTGGTTAGTTCTGTTCTGTTCCACCATACGATGGCTCCGTATGTTAGTGTTGGTCTTATTACGGCTGTGTAAAGCCAAAGGGCTATCTTTGGAGAGAGCCCCCACGTTTTTCCGAGCATTCTACTGCATTGGAAGAAGATTGTGCATGCTCGTTGGAGTTTGCCGTCAAGGTGCTTGTTCCAGAGTAACTTGCTATCTAGTATGACCCCTAGATACTTGACTTCGTTGGTTAGTTTTAATTCGGTGTTGAATAGCTTGGGTAGCCGTAGGGTACCGTAGCTTCTTTTTTGTGTGAACATTATAAGCTCTGTTTTTGTGGGGTTCACTGATAAGCCGTGGCTGTTGCACCAGTTTTCAATTGTTTTGAAGCCTGATTTTATGAGGTCACATAGTACGCTCTCGAAACATCCGGTCGCGAGGATAGCTAGGTCATCTGCATATCCCACTGTGAAGAGTCCACGGACGTTCAATTTCCGGATAAGTTCGTCAACGACTATGTTCCATAGTAGGGGCGAGAGTACGCCGCCCTGTGGGCAGCCTCTTGCCACAATACCTCGTGTTGTTGTGTTCACTGTAAGTTGTATCGCTCTGTATTTGAGCATATTGTTGATCCATTCTGTCAGCGTCGGAGCAACACCGCATTGTTCTAGTGCGAAGTTGATGCTGGTGAATGTGGTTTTGTCAAAGGCTCCTTCTATATCTATGAAGGCACCTAGGGTTGATTGTTTGGTTTTTAATCCGTCTCCTATACGAGATACTACGCTGTGGAGTGCAGATTCCGTTGATTTGCCTGGGCTATAGGCATGTTGGTTTTGGTGTAGCGGGTTGCGCAGAAGAGTGTTACTTCTTATTTCCTGGTCGCACAACTTTTCTAGAGTTTTTAGGAGGAACGACGTTAAACTAATGGGCCGGAAAGATTTTGCCAGTGTGTAGTCGCTCCTGCCTGGTTTTGGTAGAAAGATAACCTTCACTTCCCTCCATTTCCTCGGTATGTAGCGATGGGCGACGCAGCCCCTGAAGATTTTTACTAGGTATTCGGCTAGAAGGTCGCCACTCCATCTCAACAGGCCGGGAAATATTCCGTCTAGCCCTGGCGATTTGAAGGGAAGGAAGCTGTTGATGGCCCATAGTACCTTTCCACGATTGATTAGGTTTCGGGCTACGTTCCAGTCTTGGCTACTAGCTGCTCGTGCGTCTTGTACTTCCCATTCATGAGTGTCTGTTATTTGGCACCCAGGAAAGTGAGTTTCGAGCAGTATTTCGCTGGTTTCATCATCGGTTTTTGTGTAAGTGTTGTCGGGTTTTTTTTAGATATCCAACTGTACGCTCAGGTTCGCTTGATAAAATACCTCTGACCTTGGCTGCCTGGCTGTTGTTATCTATGTTAGTGCAGAAACGTTTCCAGCACTCTGTTTTCCGGAGGCGAAGGCGTTTCTTGTAGTGTGTTTTTGTGGTTTGGTATTTTTCCCAATCTTTGGGCTGTCGTGTGTTTATAGCTCTGTTGAAGGCTTTCCTTACTTTGCATCTGATTCTTTGCAGTTCGGGGCTCCACCATTGACGTCTTGAGCCTCCTTTTGCAGTCACAAGGGGGCAAGACTGTTCATAGCTGTGGGTTAAGATGTTGGTTAGTTTGTTTACGTATTGGTCTAAGTCATGTATATCTATCATGTCAGGTGGCGCGTTTTCCGCGTCGAGGGCTGATTGGACCAGCTTAGTAAAGTTAGCCCTATCAGTCCTGCGCGGGACACGTCTTGGGCTCGGTTTTGGTAGGTCCATGTTCAGATTGAACCTAATCCACCTATGATCCGAGCATGACGCCTCATCAGAGACTCGCCAGTCTGTGATGAAGCGCGACACCCCTTCTGTAGACAGTGTTAAATCTATTATGGTTTGTGCTCGAGAGCAGACAAATGTTGGCTCTGAGCCTTTATTGATTAGTGTGAGATTAGTAGTAAAAAGATAGTTTACCAGTTCTTCTCCACGAGTGTTGGTTTTCTCGCTGCTCCACAAGGTGTGGTGCGCGTTGGAGTCGGTGCCGATGATCAGCTCGAGCTTCTCCCTCTCGCAGTACTCGACAAGTGTTGTTAACTCCGGCGATGGTATGTCCGCGTCACTTGGAAGGTACAAGGATGCTAGGACTGTATCGCAGAGTTCGTTGTTTGGTCCTGTTTGTATTCTAATTGCTGTTAGATCTCTGGAACAGAACTCGGTTATAAGTGTTGTTTTAAGGTTTTTAGGGGTTATAATGCAAGTTCTGGGGTTGCTTACAGTGGTGTTCAGGAGAAGTTTTCCACCAGTCCTCAGCAGACCACAAACTGTGCCCTTCCTAACCCACGGCTCCTGGATTAGGGTGATGGTCGTGGGGTTTTCCTCCAGCACTCTGCGTAGGGAAGCCGTAGCAGTGAAGCTGTGCTGGAGGTTGGTTTGGAGGATGGGGATGGGCTTACGAGGACCGCAACGGAGAGGAGTTAAGACAGCTGTCGCTGTCGTCACTCCTCTCGACGTCGAGAAAGTGGTCCTCGTTACTTGTCGACGGTGGGTCGACATTTAGCTCCATCCCCTCAGGTTGGCACACTGGTTGGACTTTACCTGCCCCCTCGTTGGATGAGGGGGTCTGTGCCGGTGTTTCTTGGTTAGCAGCAGCGCCTGTTGTGCTAGCCGGATCGGGTTCGTCTTCTAGGATCCGGACGTAGATGCTGCCAAACATCCACTTCAGGCGCCGCTGCTGCTGTTTCAACTTCTCTACGTCAGACTCTGGAATGCGGAGAAGTAGGTAGACCCCTGGTGTCTCAGTGTCGGTCTGCCTCTCCGCTCTCACTAGAGTCCAGGATCTGACGTTTACTGTTTTGCTGTTGTGCACAGTGAGAAGCTTTTGGATGGTGTTGATTTCCATCGTGGGCTCCGGAATTAATAGCCCACAGTGGATTCGCTTCTGGATCTGCGATTGTGGTTTTACCACAAGCGTCGATCCAGGTATGGGTGAAGCGATGTTGGTGACTGCACGTCGGAGCCACTGCAGCGCGACGTCATCCTCACACCACATCTTGAGGACGCCCTCGCTGTAGTGTGCTTTGCCTCGGTATCCGACATTAGCCATGTGAGCGGATGTTGCTGGGTTGAGTAGGTCCTCAACCAGCTTCCGCTCTAGGCATGTCTTTATGCCATTGGCCTGCTCCTCCGTTAGGTCGTGGTGTGGTTCGTTCATAACCGCGACGCACAGGTCATTGGCCTTGAAGGCCTCTGCATATGTGCGTCTGGGCTGGCCGGATCCCGTCCTCACACGCTTACCGTCACCGGTGGGCGTGGTCGAGTCGTCTGGTCGGGACCTTTTCGCCGGAGCCTGGCTGGTGGTGGGAGTGGGTTGTGTGTGGGTTGCCTGCTTGCGCGAGCGCTTGCCCCTGGGCACAGTTTTAGGCTGAGAAGAAGTTGAGCTGCTTCCGCCAGCCGAGGCTACACCGGGTTGTGCTGCCTGCGGCTGCGATCTTTCGGCCTGACCAGCGGTCCTGCTTACTACGATCGAGGGCTTGGCTCCTGGGAGCTGTCGCCCTACGTTGGCCTTCCCTGCCTGCGGCTGCGCCGGGGTTGGCGTATTGGCTTGCCTGGCACCCTTGTTTTTTTTCTTTTTTTTCTTTGGCTTCTTACGAGAAACCAAAGACCAGGTTGGTTCCGACTGGCCCTCCAAGATGACTTCCTTCAAGGTCGACATCTCGAGGGCCGTGCCTTCGGATGAACCCCTAGGGGGCGCACCCGTTGACGTGGTCGGAACGGAGGTCCTTGTCGGCGTGCAGGACGGTACCTGCGTAGCCTTCAAAGAGGTGTGACCTTTCGATTGCTTGCCATAGGGCATTGCCTTCGAAGAAGTCGAGGTGGTAGGAGCCTGTGCGTGCAAAGACGCAGCTGGCCCCGGAGTGGTTGGTGCTTTCGCAACAGAGGTGGTAAATTGATCTTTTTTAGATGCCATGTGGTTTTTTTGGTTTACTTCGTCTTTGGAACTCTCCACCCGCCACGGAGTCCTCAGTCGGGGACGTCGCGCGCTCAGCACGCGAACGCCAGAGATATCCCATTGATATAGGGGCCACATGCTGTTAGATGAACGAGGCCGCACGTTGTGAGAAAGTCCGAGGGGATCAATCCCCCGGGTTCCGCACCCCGCCGCCTGCTCTCCTTCAGTTAGGACCCCTCGCCACGACCCTCTGACAAGTCGTTACAGCCGATTGGTCTCAAATGGCTAGTTCTTGACCGCCCGTGTAGAGAGAAATCCAGACCAAAGAGGTGTGTTGGTAGTAGTAGGCAACTACAACCGGCTTACCACCACCTCAACCCCCAGGATTCCTTCATCCCCCCCTTACGGGATCCCGCGCACGGCACAAACACGCAGGAGGTCATTCGCTGTCCACCATCCTACTTATCGTACGATGATGAACCCGCCGAGACTGACCTCACGATCCCGGCAGTAATCCCTAAGCCTGTCCCCACCGATACGGTCCTCTGCGGATGTGGAGGCCACATCCCCAAAGGGCCGTATCGGCGCCTGGTGGTTTTAGTTGTGTCTATTTCTGATGGAACTAGACCAAGAAACAGGCGGCACCACGTGAAGGAAGGAACCACCAGACTTGCCTTAGAGTTCTTAGCGACCTGCGCTCCCAACTAAGACCATTTGCTTCCTTACTCAACCCCTTTTGAGTAAGGAAAGTCTGCACTATACTAGAGGATAGCCCAGACCCGCCCTTACTACAATACATATACAGTTGTGATCATATAATTAAGAACGATTTGAAGTTCTAGAAGTTTTTTATTTAAATCGTATCATACACAGAGATGTGTACCTTTTGAGAAGCAACTATTTATGTTATATAATAGTCACATTAATAGAGCAACCTGACTTAAGAATTAAGAGAATTTAAGAAAACTATTTTTTGCACATTTTATTGATTTTATCAAAGTAACACATTCAAATAGTACTGAAACTGGACAAATAATTAAGAACGATTTATTTAATTGTTTTGTATGACACTTAGATTTAAAAAATCACAATATTATGTAGCACAGGAAACATAAAAAGAAATATTTAACTAAAATTAATAGTTAATAGCATATCCACGGCTTTTAATTACAGCTTTACACCGGCGAGGCATTGACTCTATTAATTTTTGACATTTCGCAAGAGAAATAGAGTTCCATTCTTCTAAAAAAACGTCATACAGCTCTCTTAAATTTCCATATTATTTGAAACCTTTTTCTTTACTTCAAACCACAGATTCTCTATTGGGTTTAGATCTGGACTGTTAGCAGGCCAGTCTAAGACAGAAACTAATTGCGCTGTAAGAAATTCCTTTACGGTGCGTGCAGTGTGCTTTGGATCATTGTCATGCTGGAATGTCCAAATGACCGGTAGAACGTCTTCAGCGTATGGTAACATTGTTTCTTCCAGTATATTTTTGTATTGGAACTGATCCATGTTACCTTCTATCAACTTTACAGGTCCTACACCATGTCCAGGAAAGCAAACCCCAAATTTTCACATTTCTACCACCGTGCTTTAATGTAACTTTCGTGTACTTTGGGTCGAATGCTGTATTCGGGGGACGTCGTACATATCGTTTTCCATCAGAACATACTCTGTTTATTTTCGTCTCGTCAGAAAAAAGTACATTTTTCCACTGTTGCACAGTCCAGTTTTCATACTTTCTCGCAAATGCAAGCCGGGCTTGCCTGTGGCAAAGTTTTAACATGGGTACCTTTCTTGCTATCCTACCGTGCAATTTTTCTTCTACCAAACGTCTTCTAATAGTGCGTGCTGAGATTGCTGAAAAGTTGTTTTCACCAAAATATTCTTTTCTAAGTTCATTGGACCCTTTTAAAGGATTTTGTTTTGCCATACGAACGATGTTTCGGTCATCTCGAGGAGTTGTTTTTCTCTGTTTAGGTACACGTGGAACATTCGAAGTAGTTTGATACGTAGCAAAATGCTTTACAGCGTGGAAAACCATCGTATTTGAACATTGCAGATGGTCGGCTATCTTTTTATAAGACCAATTCTTCCGGCGAAGTTTTATTATTACTTCCGTTGTAGATTTATCACAACTTTTATTTTTTCCCATTGTTTTTTCTAAAGAAGCAATCACCTTTAATCTTTTACAGCACGTAATTGCGCCAAAATTATACAAACAGTAACAAATCGACCGAGTGTTTTCTATTTAAATTTGAATAAAGGTATAAACTACTTAGCGTTCTTAATTACGTGACCAGCTAGTAATAAGGAATACTTTGTTTAAAAGTAGTGTAAAAAGTTTGCCTATTGATTTTTAGCCAATCATGTGTATCAACGAATACAGTGGTAATATGGAAATGTTTTACGATACCGAGAGAAATAAAAACAAATGCATACAATTAGTTTTGCATCTTAGTTGGAAAAAATCTTCCCTTTATATCAGCGTTCTTAATTATATGGCCACCACTGTATATATATATATATAAATAAATGCACCAAGGCAAAATTTTCCATCTAATTAGTTAGCAACTAAATGTGTGTTAGTTTTATCCTACATTTCAGTATTAATGTAAAATCTATTAAAACTTTTTTTCAGTAAACAGTGAAGATTTAGATTTATTAGATATTCTTCAGGGCATGGATGAAGAACCTATAGAAAAAGATAGTATTTTGGGAACACCAGCCAATGAAGACGATGATGGACTTAATTTAGATGAAGATGATGAATATTCACAAAGCTATAATGATGAAACAATATGCCTGAATCCGGGTGAAAGGTGCGTTAAAATTTATAAGTCTTAATAGATTTGAAAGTATGCTTTTAAAATATCTGATTGATTCAACATGGATTATTTCAGTAAAGATGACACTGATAGTAGTTCATCTACATGGAATGATTCTTATTGGGATGACGCTCACCTAACACAACTAGATGGAACATTTGATGATGAACGTAAGTGCATTCTCTAATTATTTGTAGAGAAGGAAGTGGCTTAAAATATATAGGCACTATTGAATAATACAAAAATAATATGCAGGTACCATTATTTCTTGTAGATGTCAAAAAAGTAAGAAAAAGAAAAATGAGACCATTTAAACTAGGCTTGTCTAGACCTAAGGCAAAGAAAAAAGAAACTTTAAATCCTGAAGAAAGTTCAGACAGTAAAATGGATACTAACGAAATAGATGAAATAAATGTTTCAAGAGAAAGTATAGAAAACATTTCAGACTTGCATATAAAACGAGCTGTTCAAATTGAACCTATAATTAGTGTTTTAGAACTTTCTATAGGTAATTTAAATAAATATCATGAATTAAAAAATGAAATTGAAAGCCCATCTATATTAGATTTAGTAAATAAAATATCAAGTGACTCTCAAAATATACAACTACAAGCAGCTGAAAAATATGATATACAAAATAATTATGTACCTGAAGCTGGGCCTTCAAAAATTCATAGTAGCAACACTATACCTCAGCCAGATGACTCGTTCATCAACAACTCTGACTCTTCACTGGATGAAAACAATACAGGAATTATAAGCTTTTACACTTCAAAAGTATTCGATTTATCATTAAGTGAAGAAAAAAATACACCCGAAAAAAAACTAGTTGAAAGTCTTGAAGTAAAGGTCCAAGTTGAAAATGTTGATCAGAATGAACCAACAAATGAAACAATTACCGATATGGAAGTAAATAATTTTAATTGTTTAAAAGTAATCACACCGAAAATAAAACCACCTACTAAAAGCTATGTTGCTGCTTCTTTAGAAAAATACAAAATTCCGAACATTGTTTATCCCGTGCCATTTTACTCGGACAACAAAGATGTAGGAAATAAAGTTGAGATTGGTCAATTGGTTTTGAAATTAAACAGTCGATCGGCTCGAGACCAAAAACCATTCGAGAAAGTCACTGATACCTGTTTAGAAGAGTGGCGTCATTTACTTTTCATGCAAACGAATGAAATGTATCAAGAATCTACAAAACCTGATACTTTGAGAACGTTATTGGCCGGTAACAAATCTTGTATATTAGAACCTGTGAAAAGACCGCCTACTAGTAAGGCAGTAAAACAATGGATTGAAGAAAAAACCAAAAGTACTTTAGTTGAAAGTAAAATAGACGATATTGGTGAAAACATAGAAGATCTAGATAATTCTCAAGCACTGGGACTAAATGAAGATATTATAGACAACAGTATTAGCTTAGATAGTATTGATAAGGTAATTTATAGTTGTAATCTTTTTGACTTGCAATATAATATATCTACCTAATTATTAACTTATCATTTACATTTGTACTAATTATTATAATTTTGTATTGACAGAATAAGACAAGCTTAGATAGCACATTACAAGTTACAATGCAGCCTGATGGATCATTTCTTTGCTTTGGAAGCAATCACCTCCAGAGTGAAACCAGCTCTATCGAAGCACCTACAGTTGAGGTTAGACTCTTTTATAAACGTTTCAACTTATTAATGTCCCTATGCTTGTCTTCAAATATAGTACTCGCTCCGCTATGTTTGTCCGCTAAAGTCAAACATAGCGGAGTCGTAAAATCGTCAGCTTCTCTGTAATTAGGTCCCTTTTTATTCTTTGCAGGTAAATTTCTTAACGTTAATGTTATTAGAAGTACACACATCTGTTAGAGGTGAACTAAACCCAGATCCAGCATTAGATGCAATTGAGGCTGTATTCCTAACAGTCACAAACGACTCTCCACCAAATCATTTGTTACCAAAGCATCTTACAGAAATATTTGTCATAGACGACTTATCTCCACCGAAATATATAGATCGATGCATCTTTAAAAAAGTTACCTACGTTAACAATGAGAATGAGATCATAGAAAGAGTGATAGATTTCGTAAAAAAGCATGATCCAGACATAATGTGCGGATATGAGATAGAAATGAATTCTTGGGGGTACCTTTTGGAGCGAGCACAAATACTAGACTTCGAAATCGTAAAGGAAATCTCTCGAATCACAGAAAAGTATCGACAAAAACGCGTCAGAGGCGAGAACGACAAGGATTTCGAAGGAAGGATTATAGGGAGAATTATGTTTAACGTTTGGCGCTTATTTCGTCATGAGTTAGCATTGTCGAGCTACAGTTTCGAGAACTGTATGTTTGAGGTTTTAAAGGAGCGTGTTCCGCAGTACAGTTATGCTCAGCTAGCTGATTGGTGGGGAGATGAGTCGAGAATACTGAGGTGGATACCGTGCGAGTATTACTTGACACGGCTGTCGGGGACTGTGAAGATGTTGGAGAAACTTGATATCATAAGTAAGTGGGCTTGGGTCATAATTATATCTTACATCCTTACCTCTTGTTACTAGGTTACCCTACACATAACAATCACGCTCCACAATCGAAAAAGCCGAAAAATGCATACTGTTTGTTATCGTCTTTGCTTCATATAAACATAAATTAAAACTCATCTTCATATCGCTGTATAGGTTGTCTAATACTACTCAAAAATGTGGATAATTGATATACTAGAAGAAGACTGATGATTAAATAAAACTCTTTTCTTTTTCATTAATCTGCCAGACAGGACATCAGAACTAGCGAGACTCTTCGGTCTACAATGGTGGGAGGTTCTATCGAGAGGGTCTCAGTTCCGAGTTGAGTCGTTGATGTTACGCGCTGCTAGACCTCTCAACCTAATCGCTATGTCACCGACGGTCAAACAGAGAGCGGCCATGCGTGCTCCGGAATGTTTACCTCTTATTTTTGAACCAGGTAAAGTATTTTCAATCTACATTCATCAATTCGTCCCAGAAAAAATAGATTTCTAAAAATATCAGTCACTATAAATAGGGTCATTGCGGGAAATCTTTATCCCAATTCGAAATAAGAGTCGTTCTGATTAGCTATTTTGAAAACCAAGTTTGACACTCACTCTAATTTTTTAGAATCTCGTTACTACACCGACCCTATGATAATCTTGGACTTTCAAAGCTTGTATCCGTCTATGATGATTGCCTATAACTACTGCTTCTCCACCTGCATCGGTCGAGTTCAAAACATAAATGGGTAAGTGTTCAACTTCTTACAAAATGAACATGATGATGATGAATAGAAATTGAATGAATTACTATTCAATTTCTAAAATCTTATTATATGTACAGACAACATTTTGAACAGGTTTGCAGAATTAGCTAAACTAGAAACAGTACAGGACTCAACAAACTACCTTTAGCAACACCACATAAAATCTCAATTTATTTTGTTCTTCTGTACTGTTAGTAGTAAGTTACTCTCTAATAATCAACAAATTATGCTATGGTTGAATTAAAGCTCTACCCAAAATTTTTACTTCTCCTTCAGTGACGAAGCTTACGAATTCGGCGCCTGGCGTCTCCGTATTTCAAAATCTAAACTAGAAACGCTAGTAAAGAAAGGTCTAGTCCACTGGTCGCCTGTTGGCGTTGGTTTCGTAAAGCCCTCTGTCAGACGAGGCGTGCTTCCGGCGTTACTCAGGAGAATACTAGCAGCAAGACAGGCAGTGAAGAAGAGTATGAAGCTTCAGACAGATGAGGCTGTGAAGAAGGCTATGCATTCGAGACAGTTAGGTTAGTACTTAGATACTAGTGTCTATAATGGCTTTGTTGCTTTCTATCTGTCGTGTGGAATGATTCTACGGGGGAAACATAGGAAACTTGTTTTATAACTTAAAGAAACAATCTTGTCACGTTATGTTATTTTAGAGAAAAATATAATAAACCAGCAGCCCGCCCCGGTTTCGCACGGGTGGGCATAAAATATAGCCTATGCAACTCAGGAATATAGTAGTATTCTAATGGTGAAAGATTTTTTTAAATCGGACCAGTAATTTTGGAGTCTATTTTTCACAAACATCCAAAAATATAAATGATTCTTCTATATAATATTAATCTAGATAACATGTGTAATGTTCTTCAGGTCTAAAACTGATAGCTAACGTAACATACGGCTACACAGCAGCTAACTTTAGCGGTCGAATGCCGTGTGTGGAAGTAGGAGACAGTGTAGTAGCTAAAGGGAGGGAGACCTTGGAACGCGCTATCAAACTCGTCAGGAATAACCCGAAATGGAATGTGAAAGTAAGTAATAAACAAATATAATCAGCTTGTTTGGATATTCAAAGTAAATTAGTTATAAAGAACCAATTTCATAGTGGCCTAGGTCTTAGTAACACCATAGAGAAATTGGAAAAAAATATAAAACTAACAATATAATACAATTTTATTTTTATGTAGACAAACAAAGTTCTATATGAAAAATGTTTGTTGTGTTGAGTTTCTTAAAACGGGAACACTGGAGGTCCGCCATGACAGCTATTAGCCAATGATCGTGACGCATCTTTAATTTGACAGTAGGTACCTAATAACCCAGTTGTTCGTTAAACCCGTCATGTTGTTTTGCATTGTGTTGCACTCCTTCACAAAGATAAACTTACATAAGATTGTAAAAGAAGCTAAAATAAATTAAATAAACAGCTTAAAATGGTTTCTTTATTGAATATCTAAATATCTAGACCCCTACAAAGGACCTAGGCCCGGCTCCATACATCGAGAAACAACTCCTTTAATAGGTTAATTATAGTAGAATGCCCCGCGTCGAGTTTTTTATTCAAATTTCATCTTCTCGCTCGCTATATCTTCTAGGAACAGAATTTCTAGTCTATTCCACACCATTCAACTCCAAGTATTGTAAGTCAGTTATGCAACGAATTTAAATATTTTTAAGAAGTTGCATGTTAAAAGTATTGCTAAATCCAGGTGGTATATGGTGATACGGATTCTATGTTCGTTCTGGTGCCGGGCGCGACGCGTGCTGAAGCTTTTGAGATCGGCCAAGAGATAGCTGACTCTGTAACTGCAGACAACCCATCGCCTGTCGCTCTTAAACTGGAAAAGGTGGGTCAAGTTGAACATCCTTTGAAACATTCCCGTGTTGGAAATTACTGTCTCTTCCTACCTTGACATGGAGAAAGTATACTGAGTAGATACTTCTTGCCTTTTTATAGTAGGTATTGTGCTTTATCATCACGACAGCCTTCCATTGTTGAAAATAAATAAATAAATAAATAATGCTGGACAATCCACACAGCATCATCTAGCCCCAAGGTAAGCTGCTGTTAACCAGAGCTGTATTATGGGTACTAGATGACTGATATATACTTAATACAACACAATACATAGATAGATATTTTTATTATATATAGAAAATACCCAGAACACCCGGAACAAATATTTGACCCGAGGCGGGAACCCGCGACCTCCGCGTCGCAGGCGGACCTGCGCCCGCTGCGCTACATTGGTCGTCTTTTATTTTCTTTATCTTTAATGTTCCCACTGGGACACTGGCCTACTCTCGAGCGAGAGTGTGGGTCTTGTCCACCACGCGGACATAATGCGGATGGTGAATGATAATGATTTGAAAATTAGATTTCCTGTTAGCATGATTAGGATACCACTGTTATATCTATACTAATAGTGTTTGTATTTTTGTTTGTTACTAATAAACTCAAAAACTACTGGTCCGATTTCAAAAATTCTTTCACCATTACAATGCAACATAATCCCTGAGTAACATAGGCTATATTTATTACTAGCGACCCGCCCCGGCTTCGCACGGGTGCGGTTTTATTGCACCCGCGCGAAGCTGGGACGAACTGCTAGTGACTGATAAGTGTTATGTATATCTTTCTCAGGTATACCAGCCGTGTATCCTTCAGACGAAGAAGCGGTATGTGGGCTACATGTATGAGAGCGCAGACCAAGAGAAACCAATCTACGAGGCGAAGGGCATAGAGACAGTGCGGCGGGACGGCTGTCCAGCGGCCGTAAAGGTTATAAATAAGTACTAGCAGACCCGCCCCAGGTCCGCACGGGTGCTATAAACTTTCCTCTTGAATTATTCTATCTTTTGATAAAAACCGCATTAAAATCCGTTGCATAGTTTAAAAGATCAAACATACATAGGGACATGCATCGAGACTTCATTTTATGCTATGTAAGGATTGTGAGATCATTTATAAACAACGCCATCAACCAAACTAAGCAAAGCTTATACAATGGGAACGACAGAATACTTGTAATTATAATTTTGGAGATCATAGATACATTTGAGTTTTTTTTTTTTGAAGTTTTTAAAGAAATAATATTATTTTTGATTTACAAGAGTAATGTTTTGGTCGACCTCCTTTTTTGAAGTCAATTAAAACAATTTATCATTGTATAATTGCAGCTGCTGAAGCAGGCGCTGTGCGAGCTGTTCGAGACGGGCGACATGTCGCGCGTGAAACGCACCGTGTGCGCCGTGCTGTCGCGACTGACGCGCGGCACTCTGCCCGTGCAAGACTTACTGTTCACGCGCGAGTACCACGGCCCCGCTGGGTACAGGCCCCACGCTACTGCGCCACCCAATGAGATCGCGCTGTAAGTGCACTGTATTGTATCCTAAAGATGGCGACTGACATCAATATTCGCTCGATAGGAGCATGCAAGTCAAATATTCGGCATCACAGTACAGCTAGCCGAGTGTCATGAGCATAGTCACAACGAATAAAGCGCAACACATACAAAGAGCGAGCGCGGGCCCGCGGCAGACCGGGCGCGAGCCTGCGGTAGATGCGAGTGAATTTTGTTTAGTTTGTATGGACGATAAGGATGACAACACACAGAACGCGGGCTTGGTCTTGGGCTTTTTCCTTTACACTACTACTTGACTTGGCATTAGTAGCGTACAAATATACAGTAGTAGGGCCGTGAGAAACTTTATTCACATCGAACAAAATATCATTTCATTATATTCATTAAAAACCCCATCAAAATCTGTTGCGTAGTTTTAAAGATCTAAGCATACATTTATTTATTCTTTATTATTTATTTATTTACATCATCCTTACATAGGGACAGGCAGGCAAACAGCGAGAAGCGACTTTGTTTTCTATTCTTACTAATGTTATAAAGAGGAATGATTTGTATTTTTGGTTGTTACGAATTAACTCAAAAACTACTAGTCCGATTTCACATTCTTTCACTATTACAATGCTATATTATCCCTGAGTAACAAAAGCTATATTTAGTACTAGCGACCCGTCATAGATTTACACGGGTGCGGTTTCAATGCACCCGCGCGAAGTTGGGACGGACTGCTAGCATACTATAGGACTACTAGTTTTATTTTGTTGTTGCAGTCGCCGCGTATCCCGCGACCCGCGCTCCGCGCCCCGGGCGGGCTGGCGCGTGTCCTGGCTGGTGACGGGCGGCGCGCCGGGCGCTGCGCTGTGCTGGCGCGCGCGCGAGCCGGCGGACCTGGCGCGCGACCCCGCGCTCTCCCCGCACCTCCACCACTACGCCGTGAGGGTCCTGCTGCCGCCGCTGCACCGCTGTCTGTCGCTGTGCGGGGCTGTCGTTCTCGACTGGTCGGTTATACGAATTAGCCTGATTTACTAGCGCCATCTAGTTCTGTTTTAGGACACTAAACTTAAGAGTTTTAAATCAAGTTGTTGATATGATAGCAATCATTATAATGTAATACGACCGATGTGGCGCAGCGGGCAAAGGCTAATTAATATCTGCTTTGTGGCGAAGGTCCGCCTGCAACGCAGGAGGTTGCGGGTTCGATTCCCGCCTTGGAACAAATGTTTCTACGATCTGCAAATATTTGTTCCGCATGTTCTGGGTATTTTCTATGTATAATAAAAAATATCTATCTATGTATTGTATTTAGTATAACAGTCATCTAGTACCCATAACACAAGCTCAGCTTGGCTTGGGGCTAGATGATGCTGTGTGGATTGTCCAGCATCATTTATTTATTAATTATTATTGATTAGGATTAATTATAATGATTGCTCTCAGCAACTTGATTTAAATTACAATGATACCCGGGAAGCATGTGCATCTGTAGTAGCCCAACGATCCTACAGTCGAGGGTTCTAACCTGGTTGTACTCTGATTGGTTTTTTACAGTCAATTTTAGGTGAGCTTTCAAATAATTGTATGAATTTTTTGAATTTTTGTATGAATATGAGCATTAATTTATTTCTATTAATGTTCTAGGTGGAATGAGCTAGGCTATACGCGCGAAAAGCAACAGCGCGAAGTCGCGCGCGGTGGCATCGCTCGCTACATGGCGCGGGAGCGTTGCGTCTCGTGCAACGCCAGGGGAGTGAGGGGGACGGCACTATGTACCGCCTGCTCTGAGGACAACACCTCTCGCGCGGCCGTCACTATAGCCGCGAGGGGGAACGTAGCCAGGACCTATGTTAACTACTGTGACGATGTAAGTATTGTATTATTCCTTTGGCTGCATATCGATACTGGAAATATCACTTAGCGTAAGGGGCTGGCCACACAAAAGAGATGTGAGAGGATGCGGGCACCCTGTTCATACAAAATGTATAGAAGCGTCAAGACGCAAAACGTCGAAAAGACGACACGGGCGCGATCTGGAAGCGGACGAGCCGCGGGGAGCCGACTGAAACCGCAAAGCCGCTCACTCCCGCGACTCCGCCGTCTCGGGTCAAATCCTATATGTTTTAAAGTTACGCGGCCCGTTTACGCCCTCAACGACGCATTTTCTGTGTGGCCAGCCCCTAAACACGATTATTTGGTAAAACCGATCAATATATTTTAGTTCATTATTTCTTACAGATTTGCTCATCTTGTTGCAGTCACAGATATCCGTCCGCATGTACGAATACCGAATGCCCAGTGTTCTTCCGTCGAATAACTGCAAGGCAGAAGCTCGCTCAACTTCACGAGGTGGTGTCCACTTTGCCTCATCAGTTCAATAAGGAAACTTTCGACTTTTGAGTTGTGATATTGGAGTTTTAAAAACTAAACCGTAGTTAAGTAAATTATGAATAAAGGTATTTTTTATGTTATTAACATCTTGTTTTGAATTATAGGCCTGAGTCAAGATGCAGATGTAGGAACGAAATTATAATTATTTTTGTATGTTCAGAAAATTAATGTACTGACTACAAATGCAAAAATAAAATTATATAAACTGTGCAAACTTTACAACAGATATTAGCAAGGCACAGAACAGATATTATTAGATACTATGTATTTAGGGCTAGCACATTAAGAAGTGAAATTACAGGGCGATGGCTTGGGGTTGACGAGCAGAGTGCAGGGCCACTCAGAACTTATAATTTTTATTAAAGCTTGACACATGGCTCCGCTCTTAACATCAGAAGAAGAGATACTTGTCCGGTACTTTTATTCACTTGATGACAAAATAGTAAAGAGAGACAAACAGTAGGTAGTAGGTATCATTATTTATTATTGAATATATGTCAAAGTCAAAGTCAAAAATGATTTATTTATATGAATCACTATCAAAGGCTATTAAAAAAAAAAACTATAATATTTATTGAGTTTTAATATCGCGCCTATACTGTAAGCATGTTTTGTATGGAATATCATCACTCCTTTTTAACTTGTTATTTATTTAGCAAGTTACGAGTTACATTACCATATTAAAACGTGCTTTTGGTATGGGCAAATGTGTTGTTGATCCTTGCTGACAGACAATTAAGGTGTTTTAGTTTAACAAACAAAATCATAATATTTTATCATAGGTTCAGAGGAAAACATTTCAATGTGTTTGATCCTATGCTACTTGCTTATATTTTATTTAAAACTACCGTTCCTACCAGCTACATAAGTTTATATTTTTAATTACATTAAGTACGCCTTATAAAGGATAGACGAACGCGCGAATTCCCGATCATTTTCCATCATGTACAACATATCGCGAAGGTTGATGCGTTTCAGGCGGGTCCGCAAAGCCAGTTGACCACGACCAGTGTTACTGCTGACCGAAGCGCCACCGCTGGTCGACGGCGCAGCTTCGCCCGGCCCGTCGAGACGCGCTTTCTTCCGCGGCCCTATCGCCTGCAAAGCCGTCAAATTAGCTTCCCGCTGACGTAGCTCCTCTAGCTCAGCACGCTGCATTTCCTTAGCCTTAGCCTTCAATTTAGCTTGTTCGGGATCCTCGTTTTTAGAACGCGACTTTGCCGCTCGCAGTAACATTTCACGCTCTGAATCTTCTCGGCGTTTTTTATCCACACGATCTAATTCCTCAAGGAATTTTAGCTGTCCTTTCACGTCTTGCGTCACTTCGTACCGACCGTCCGTTTTGGTGATAGGATCGATGCGGTGTTGAGTGACGCACGTCAGTTTCTCAACGATTGTTTTGAGCCTCTCTTGTAAGGCGTGACTCATCAGAGCGGCGACTTCTGGTGGAGGCTCGTCCAGGCCCTGCTTGGCGCAGATCGCCTTGATGCGCGCCATCATCGCATTGTTTGGGATCAGATACTCTTCTTTGCACGACCTAATCTGCGTGCCTATCATGTCAGTATTCCCAAGAATACGCTGGGTCTCCTCCTGCAGGTTGACGCCTCCCATGGCCGCTACATCGTTGATATCGTCATCACCAGCCATCTTGTCATCACAGAATTGTGCCGGAAATACCGTCGGCTTCTTTTCCTTTTCTTTCAGGAGCGATTTGCCGGGAGTCAGCACGGTCGATAGCGCTGCTGATGGCTGGCCGCGCAGGAAATTTGCCTTGCTGTTTACTATTATCTTACCTGCTTCTGCATTTTTGTTGAGAATTGGGATCTTTGTGTGAACAGGAATATTTTGCAAGACAGCAATGGAGCCACCAGGTTTTGGAGCCTGCTTCATGGGTATGTTCAGCGGCACATTGGCTGTAATGATAGTAGATTGCGGCGCAATGTTTGGGAATGCGACATGCTGTGGAGGGGCATTAATTCCCTCTATCACTTGCTCTTTTAACACTAGTGATTGACGCAACAGTGGTAGGCTTTTCTTCAAGAAGCCAATCAAGCATGGTTGGGGACTTGCATTAAGCAACCTTTCTAATCTGTCACAAAACTCATCTGGTTCCACTTGACCATCAATCAATTCTTGAATAAGATTCCGCACATTTCTCTCTACTGAAGGAGGTTCCTTACTGGAAAGGTCGAGCAGGTTAGCAAGGAAGTTACGGCATTTCTCCTTTGTGTTGCTTTCAAGTTGTGGTTTAATGACCTGTGCGTTAGATACATTAGCATTCAAGATAGGTGGTTGTGCATTTTGAACGTTGGAGGCAGATGCATTAACCATGGATTGCGAAAGTTGTTGAATAGGCATGGCCATCTGTCCCATTGAACCCAGAGAAGCCACACTGGTAGACACTGTAGCTGCTCCAGAGTGTGCTGGAACCGTTGACAGCCTAATGGCCTGAGAGGGAGGTCCTGACAGGGAGCCTGTTCCAGGCGCTGGACCAACCCTCAACAGTTGGTATTGACCATTTTCAGTCTTCAACAATAAATGTCCTTGTTGTCCTGCTTGAAGAGTCTGAAGAGTTTGCATTGTTATGCCAGGAGGGCCAGGTCTTGTGTTGACAACTTGAGGTGATCCAATCACCACTCTTGGTGACACTGCCGCCACTGATTTCTGAGCGGCAGCAGATGGTGCTCCCGGCCTCATATTTAATATCTGAACATTGGGTATAATGTTCGGCTGCCCTGAGCCTAGATTTTGAGCCGTAACCACAACATTTTGTCCACTTGAGTTTACAGTCATAGGAACGGTCACCATGCCAGGTTGTAAGCCACTTGCTTGTCCAGAACTTAGGTTGGGATTGCCTGGCTGCTGCATGATGAAACGTTATGTATTCCTTGTTAGCAAGCAATCTACACTTTTGAAAACCACTACAACTTTGCTATGCTTTTGTCCGCATATTGATTATGATACTTAGGTATTTGACAGTGTTTGCGACTTGATGTTTTTTAGTTTCGTATCGAAACAACCTTTCCTTTAAATCAATTATTATTTACTCTGTGAACAGTGAAACAGCTTCACGTTTATTTTGTTTGTTCGGTGGTGAACCTCACACTCACTTACACCTTGGTACTTTCGGCAACAAGCGAGTAGGTACTACACTTGCAAGTTTAGGGTCTCTTTCTTTAACTCACAGAAGAAACACTAAATGTTTTATCTAAGTATGTACCTACGTTTATTATCATTTTCCCATATATAGTATTTTACTCTTTGATTATCATAATAGGTACGTAGGAAGAAACTGTGATTTTTTTTCTTTGCTTTCCGTTCTTCTTCTTTTAATGACTCTGTGGCTTATTTATGTGGCAGTCTGTCAGCTTAGACCATTCTTCCTTTTTTTTATGGTCTCTGTGGCTAGTTTGCCACAATTTTGCCAGTGTCAAGTGTATCAGTTTGATTGTCGCTTAGCAACGTAAACAAACGAAATTTGGAAAGAAACGATGACTTTTCTTTCAAAATTCTCCTGGAAAGTCTTTGACTAAATTACCAACCAACATTACCCCTCCATTTCAGTTACTAACACTTGTGCTAAGTAAACAAGTTAAATTGGATAAACTGCCACCAAATTTACGCAATAAAACTTAAAATAACACGAGAAAAATAATTAAAATGGGTCGTTTTGACAAGATAGCCAAAGACAATCCCCTTAGACCATTCTGCCAGTGTCTGATCCGCAATTGGCATGAAGTGACATCTGTCAAAACTTATAACTGTCAAAAATCTGTACTTATTTTTTTAATATTTATGGAGTTTCTTCGGTCATTTTGCCGGTACGACCAAAGATTTTAATAACTGTATTTTGAGTTTTAATGTGTAAATTTGGTGGCAGTTTATCCAATACGACTCGTAGTCTTGGCACAAGTGTAAGTGATTGAAATGGAAGGGTGATGTTGGTTTGTAATTTGGTCGAAGATTCTCCTAGAAAATTTTGAAAGGACGCCATCATTTCTTTCAAAATGTTGTTTGTCAAATTCAAAATTCGAACTTGTTCGTCTTTGATGTATACGTCGACACTACTTAACACTGGCAATATTGACTAAACAGACAGACTGCCATTTAAAAAAGGAAAAAAAAAAATTACTAATCTAAATAATCTTTCCTCATTCATTTCTGGGGTTTACTGCCTACAATCACTTTGTTTGCCTTCTAAAATGGCATGAGAATAGGAGTCTCCAGCAAACACATTGATTTTGCTTGCTGGAGACACTGGCACAGAGCAGATAATAGAGAGTTTTAACTAACAATAAAACATACCTATTATTTTTCCAACGATATCTGGAATCCATCTTTGAGTCAAAGCGACTGCTTTCAACGTTTTTAGAGCCTTAGCAAGTACCTCCCGTCGATATCCGGCGCCATCGTCGCTTCGTTCTAGGTGGGACGGAGCGACCCGAATGGCGCTCGGAAGTTACCTCATTATACTTACTCACGATGTACCAGGTAGGCATTACCTGGATTCCAGATATCGTTGGAAAAATAATAGGTATGTTTTATTGTTAGTTAAAACTCTCTATTATTTGTTCCGATACGATATCTGGAATCCATCTTTGAGTGATGTGTTTGTTATCTCCTGGTATGCCATAATTATGGAAAATTATGATGATGCTATAATGTGTTTAAAAGTATACTGTGAAGTAAAGAAACCATTAATTTTTTGTTATTATTAACCAGAATTACTGTTACTTTTACTGAGTAACCAGAATTAATCATTTAAAACCTTGAAACAACAAAGGAGTTTCGAGTTTGAGTAATGTCTAAGGTAATTTTTTAACTGATAACCAATTGGTTACATAATTTCAAGTTATTATATTTTAGCTCAATGTATTGTCATAGATACCGTTCCGAAACTTACCTAGTCAGTTAAAGACAACGGCAGAGCGTTTTTATAATGATAATGATAATATTATTATTTTTTTTTTTTTAGACATGTTACATGTAGGTACTTAGATTCGTCTTACAAATAAACATATTTTTATTAAGTAAGTATTAAAAATTTGAGCCTGTGACTTTGACACTGAGCTGATTAATACCACCATGCCCACGTACCGTGGTGTTTGTGTTGTTTTAACGTACCTGATTTTCGGATATCATGAAATTTTATGAATAACTCACCTGTCGGTACACACCTTTAAAGGTTCTCGTTTATATGTACCTACATTTCATTATCCATTCAGATGCCTTCCGATACTAAACCAGCCAATCATTGCCTTGCCATCGTATTTATGTATTTGTGTATGCACGAGTACCAGGCATTTGCTGTTTTAATTTATAAATATAAAATGGCACGACACCTAGCTATTGTGTTCCAGATAGGTGGCTTCATATTGTTTGCGCTGAAATGTCTATAATGAAATGTTAAATAATATGAAAGCATCGCAAAATAAATTAAAATGTCCAATACACCTAACATTTGCTGTTGTATAGGTAGACAGAGAGCACAGCAGGTAACAAGTTACTTGATCGGATACAGCTTGTATGCTGCAGGTATAAGGCAATTATACACACATTTCTACTAACTATTGTGCAGTGGGAACACGAATAGCTAGAAAAATAACAGTATATTACTAATAAAGACGCTCCCTGTGATCCATATATTCCATGCAGACGTACTAAAAGACCTTGACCGAGTTGAGGCCTAGTTCAAATATTCGCAGACCAGCAGCTAGATGGATGGAAGACCAAATTCCTGAATGCCTAAAATACAATTGAGTGGCGTTTGAAGAGAGGCTTATGCCAAGAGATGGGCTAGTAGAAGCTGATAATGATGATCAGGATTCTACGCCAACAAAACAATACCAAGGGTTTGAATCTGGATTGATTTATTTTGTCTAACCAAAATTAGCCAGCCTTTGAAATGACTTGAACTTTCAGCAAATATTTCGGCTTGTGTATATTAGCGATAACCAAAGCTTGTAAAAGGTTAAGCGTGCGGGAAGGTTATCCAATCTAGTAAGACCCAGGGACGTAGGCACGTTTCGCACTTGATGCGATCAACTATGTACCTTGACTACCAGTACAGTCCTGTTTATAGAATTCAGATAATCAACGCGTTAGTACTGAAAAGGTGCGAGACAATATCTGTAGGTATGTATAAAAACTAAGCCTACTATGCTTTGCAGAGTTTATCCCTTTATTTTAGTTAATACAGGATCTGCTACCTAGTTGAGTCTGTAGATATGCTTTTTGGGAAAGTGTCGACTGTTAATTGCAGGGTTCGACAATACTTATAATATTATTTTCCCTTACCGTACCACGTAGAGATAGGCGTTGTTCTGCCGCAGTTGAGTCTGCTCAGAAGGGACTAGGCCTGTACCTGAGAGATCACTTGTTTTTGGATATCTGACTGAGAACCACCCTGTGTAGCGCTAGGAACTTTAGTTTCGACATTGACTTCTTGTTGTCATCATATCCCAAGCAAAACACTCCTATTTTTCTTTCTCGTACCACGACGAAATAGGCAAAGTTGTGTCTGCTCAGAAGGAACTGAGCCTGAACCTGAGAGATCATCTGCCTTTATAAAGCAGAGCTGAGAGCCCTGTGTAGCATTAGGCACTTCAATTTTGATATGGACCTCGTGTTGAGTTGCATGTCCCAAGCAAAACATTTAGTTTTTTCTTTCTTGTACCACGGCGAAATAGGCAGAGCTGCGTCTGCTCAGAAGGAACTGGGCCTGTACCTGAGAGATTAGCTACCACTGGATATCTGACTGAGAAGTGCCCTGCGTAGCGTTAGGCACTTCAGTTCTGACATGGACTACGTGTTGAGTTTCGTGTCCCAAGTAAAACGCTCAGATCTTCCTTCCTCAGAAGTACTACTTATGTACCAGTACAGAAATATCCATGCTGACACTCCAGTCGAGTCATTTTGCGTAAAACCGACTGATTCTCCAATATAAACTCGTACACATTACACCTCGTTTTGCAGTTTCTCAGCTATCCACTTCACGAGAAAGGAGAACATCAACATCAAACAGTAAGCTCAGTAGTTTGAAAGTATTTACTTGTAGCTGAGCCTCAGCAGTCGTTCGTGCTCCTTGGCTATTCGCAGGTAGAATTATGGACGGCCAGATCCACATTTACCATCTAACCATGACTTTGTAAACTAAAACTTGGCATAGGAAAAAGTGGTAGCTTTACAAAGTTGTTGGAAGATTTCAGTTGAAGTTATAACGAACGTTCGGTCTGTCTTCAAACTAGAAATAATGTAGAAAGAAAAGTAGGCTCTGCTCGGCTATTTTGAGTACTGTGTGCCGAGGCGATCCTCATATTCATAAACATTAGTTAAAGTACAGTGTCCGACTGTTTTTCGTGTTGTCTCGTGTTTTTGACATCAATACGTAAATAAGGTTGTACGTGTCAGTTGCTAACTCTGGTGATGGAGTCAATAGGCCACTCGAAGGCCTCCGTCATGGCTTATTAACTGTGCTGAGATGATGAAAGATGTTAATGCCATTCAACTATATCACGAACTTTGCAAAATTATTATGAATAAGAGGACATTTTTTATTATTTTCTACCGCTCGTGACCGTTTGACCTCTGTGTTCTAAGCATAGGCTATGGCATCAAAACTCTAATAAGAAATGATATCTTCCAGAGTAAACAAAATTTCAAAATTTTTGACTGAATTTTTTTAATTTTTTTTTTTTTTTTTTTTTACCGAAGGTTCAACTTTTAACCGAAGGTTCAACTTTTTAACTGAAGTTTCAACTTCTAAATCAAAGGTTCAACTATTAAACCGAAGGTTCAACGTTTTAACTGAAGGTTAAACTTTTTAACGAAAGGTTCAACTTATAACTTAAGGTTCAACTAAGCCGTAATAGCAGGTCGGGTGCTGATATACGATCATAGTGATTATATGAAGCTAGCCGTGACTGTTTCTGTGTTAGATCATAGCATTAAGAGATTTGTTAGCAAATAACCTTGCTTGGCTTTAGAATTCGTGGCGCATCAGCTTGCTTGTTGATCTTCGGTCTGCTATATTATATACATCTGATCAGATGGTGTGACTGCTGCTACGTTAGCGGGCAGCAAACCGTTAGCTCTTTGCACCCCCACCCAATTTTTGAGGTTAGGCTGCAAAATTCGAGTATGTTTGGGTGTGGTAACTGCGAACCAAACTTTTGTAATGCTATTTACTTAATGAGTAGCTTAAATTCTTACCATTCCATGAAAAGTAATTTTGAGGTAACAGTTCAAACTTTTATCGTGAGAACAGAATAAATCTTCTAATCTATCAACAAGATCAAATTATAAAAACCATGAACCCACTCACCACCAGCTCTTGCCCGTTATTTTTTGAAAAAAGGCTGGCTGGGGTCAGGTTCGGAGACAATACATAATAGGTACATCAACGCGGGACGTCCGTGCAGATATTGCTCGCCCACTTACGATTTCCTTACTGTCAATAAAAGCTAGCAGTCTAAGTTAATGTTGATGTATCTCGCTAGAGCTAGATAGACATACTGTGCAATAAAAAAGTTTTCAACTTTAAAAAAATGACTTACAATTTATACACACATACATGTAGGTAAATGTTTTATAGATAAAACATGACGTAATTTTTTGCCTTCGATAAACATTGCATAGGCAGGTACTACATTAATTACCCACATTTAAATTCATTGCAGTAGTGATATTAAAAATACTTTTCCTTGATTGCGGGTATGATGAACCCAGACACGTGGTTGATAAAACATCACATGATATTCAAATAAAGAATCGCTTACATATGTATCTCCGGATGACTCCTACGACGATGCACTGCTTGAACTTGTAGAACGGCTTCTGTGACACGTGTTCGTTAGCAACATCACTTTGTTGTTTGTCACAGAAACTTTCGCCCTCCTTAGAGAAGGGAGGTATTCTTTACACTTAATAAATTTTAAGCTTGTAAAGTTTAACGTAAATCGCAAAATATTAATTGCTAAGACGTGATAACGCTACGAAAAACGACGCTATAATGAGGTAACTTCCGAGCGCCATTCGGGTCGCTCCGTCCCACCTAGAACGAAGCGACGATGGCGCCGGATATCGACGGGAGGTACTTGCTAAGGCTCTAAAAACGTTGAAAGCAGTCGCTTTGACTCAAAGATGGATTCCAGATATCGTATCGGAACAAATAATACTAAGCTAGGTACCTACCGGTAGGTAATAAAAAAAATCCAATACAGTATGTAGGTATACTGTATTGGTTTTTTTTTTTTTGCAGTTGGCACTAACCACAATAATCACTAAAACATCTCAAAAAATTTTATGGTCTTAACAGTAGGTACCTACATACAAATTGTTTCAACATGAGCCCCGGTAGGGCACGGCAAAAAGTAGGTATCCGCTAGGTGATGAAATATAGGTGTAGTATTTATAGTACTTATGTAAGTCTTTACTCACTGCAAAATATTTCAGAAATAATTTGTGACACAGTTGTGTTCACCATAAATAAGTGACAGTTAGGTCGATAATAACTACCACGTACCTATTTTTTACAACAAAACAGATATTAGCACTACTTCTACTTTAATTCACATCCAAGAAATAAAATAAATCTAAGAGTTAGGTAGGTACATTTATTTAATAAATGTACAGGTACTTTGCAATATCAAATATTATTCATCTAAACTTGACTTCTGGATGAAATTTCATCATGTGGTAGTTGAGGCTGGCTTTCTGCACGAATGCCTGCCCACACTCCGCACACGACTTCCGCTTGTCCCCCGTGTGGATCCTCTCGTGGAATTGCAGGGTGGTCTTCCTTAAAAACGACTTGTTACAATACTTGCAGTGGAAATCCTTAGAAGTTTTATGTTTGATCATATGATTCTGAAGCGCTGGCTTGTTGTAACACTCGTAATCACACATATCGCACTTGTACACCTGGCCCAACATGTGATACGAATCCCGATGCCTTTTAAGTTGTCTACCAGTGAAAAATGCTTTATCACATGCTTTACATTTGTAACGCTCGTCTATATTGTGCTCCTCTAGTTTGTGGTTCTTTCTCTGAACATTGGTCTTAAAAGGTTTATTGCAAAGTTGGCACAGGAATGGTTTATGCTTTTTCTTGCGCCTGTCGTCTATGTTGTGTTCTTCTAGTTTGTGTCTCGTCCGCAGAGCCTGAGTTTTAAAAGGTTTATCACACACCTGGCACAGGTGTGGAAGATTTAGATGCACTATTGCATTGTGCCTATAAACGGTTTTGGCTCTGTGGAAAGTCTTTTCGCATTGTTTGCACTTGTACAAGCCATTGCATATCTGTGTAGCGTACTCTTTTATGACAGATGTCTGCCAATCTACAAAAGAAAAAAGTTTATTTACAAGCGTTATCATAGGATGCGATTACACAATCATCAAGAACGGTGTATGATGGTCGTGAAACCGCCTACCGATTATTAGGTCGTGGGTTCGAAACCGGTTGTGCACCAATAAATTTTATATTCCAAAAATGTAGGTATGTGCAAAGCCAGTGCTCTCATACGGTGTAGGAAAACATCATGATGTTTATTGCTATAATTTGTGCCTACAGACAGACGCAGGCATAAGTTTTATGTCTGCGTCTCTTTTTTAGATTTAGCAAAAATTTTAGCTAAATCTGCCGATGCCTGGTTGCGAACAACTATACTGTTAACAATTAAAAACAATCAAATTTAATAGAATCAGTGCTTATATGTGAACTTGACTTTTCAACACTGTGACAGACACATCAGCGAAAGCTGCTCGTCTACTATTAAAATAATAAATATTCGGCCAAATTGCGCCGAAGTCCGCAATGAGGTCGAGAGGTTGAATCATGTTTTGACGTGTGACGTTACCAAACTTGCCTTTTGTAACCAACTTTTTGAGTGTTTTTCGTTTCGACGCTGTCTTTTTGATTGGTTTCGCAGTTGTGCCCGTAACTTTCTGTTTTGCTTTAGGTTCAACTGGAAAAAAGGTAAATCATTATTTTTCAAAGGTATCTCATTTTTTATTTTAGTTCAAAATATCTTCATGTATGTATCCACGCTAGCGAAGATTATGAGCCTTATTTACAATCGTACCTTAAATCTCTGATAGCTAATGTGTCAAATATATAATTATTATTGTCTCTGTTAATTTATAGTATAATGATAAAGAAAGATAATGCTAAGCAAGCCGATACAATTACATATTTTTATAATTATGGGCACATTAAAGACAGAGATTTGTTTATATGTTCGAAGGGGCACATTAACATAAAAGGTATAATGTAGATACCAACCAATATTTGCTACAGCTGATTTCTCTTCGACTTTGATTTTAACGGCAGGAGCACCGACTGTAAATCAAAAACACAACAATAAACTTTTAATAAGAAGGGTTTATAATTTCCCAAAGTTTCGGGCAATCCGGGCAAAGCTTCCAACCATATAGGTACCCTTGAATATCAACCTGTTCCCGTTCGAAGGCGAAAGAACCCAGCAATGCAGAGCATGTTAGGCCATGACGGAGGACTTTAGGCGACCTAGTTGGCCACTGACTCAAACGAACTTACTTTATAACAGACTTAAAAAAGGACATTATTAACTCTATCTATGTAGTTTTTTTTATGTTTGTTACGCGATTTCTCCGCTAATTATGAATTGATTTTGATGATTCTTTTTTTGTCAGAATTAGCCCCATATAAATTTTACCGAAATCGGTTCATTACCTACCTACTTTTTGAATAAATCATACAAAAAATACAATAAGTAGATCGCCTCGTATCACCACAATCTGCCGAATCATTTTGTTAGTGGGGATTTATTATAAAGAACGGGTTTTGTAGAATCTTATTATCTAAGCATTATTAGGTACGTACTATTTGCACCGCCAAATGATTTTAAAGAACAAAAAAACTTATCTTTATCTTTATTTTTTTAGCTTGAAGTGGGGATTATTCCCATCTGTCACCTAGTTTTGTCCCCATAAAGTGACAGATCTCACAAAAAAGTGCGATCTGTCACCCTTTTTGCACTATGATGACAGATACCACTTTAAGTTTTTTTTGAATGAATTATGAGGTAGGTATCCCTCTTTTTCGTCGGGGTTGAAAATAGAAAAATGTAAGCAACTTATCATATTTTATCTTATTCGAGACTAGGGACTAGATACTGATCTATAATGGTGTACCTCTAATGCGGTTTTGGAAGTAGAGGTCGTGGAAACGCTCCTCGCACGCACGCACTTGCTGACAAAATACATACGCATCACGCAGCCGCGCCGCGCACAGCCCGCACACAGCGCGCAGCGCGTCCGCAACATAGGTCCTGTACAACTGGAGATGAACGTTTTTAATCTGGATAGTACTGCCAGCGGATGTGCAATAGAGCTTTTTGGTACTATAACAGTTTTTCAAAATCAGTCATCATCCCTATTATGAATTGATTTTGATGATTCTTTTTTTGTTTGATTTGATATTTAAAACTTCAGAGGTCTTATTTGTGAAAACTTTTAATAAGCTAGCTGTAAGTTTTCCTATTTATACAAAAATAAAACAAAATATACTTTTTGAGTAAATCATAAGTGTGTCAACAATCTGCCGAAACATTTTTTTTTTGTCGGTTTTTGCTTTTTTCTAAAATGTATTATTTAACTAGCTGACCCGGCGCGGTATCACTCGCGTTATTTTTTTCGCATTTTTTTTATAATTTCTCACCGTTTAAACCTTCCCTGGACTCCTACAAACATTTTAGGACCAAAATTAGCCAAATCATCGAGCCGTTTTCGAGTTTCAGCGCGCCTAACCCACAGCAACTCATTTTTATATTTATGAGAAGAAGATAACTCGAGCTTCACCTGTATACTAAAACATGTCGCCATCATTTCTGCGTATGTGGTGTTTTCGACCGGGTCCTTCGCCTGCAAGCTGATGAGGTCACCCTCCGCGTGGCAACCGCGGCACAGCAGCTTAGCTATCACCCACTCACCCGGCTGCTAACATAAACACCTCAAAGATATTAATAGTAGATATTTTCTTCTTCTTCTTAGCCGGATGCTAAGCCGGATGCCGGGTTTTTTATACAACTGAAGTGGCAACGAAGCATACAGTCACAAGATGGTAAGCGGTTACCGCAGCATATGGACGCTTGCGATAACAGAGGTATCACTCGCGGGTTGCCACCTTGAGGCATAGATCGAAAGCCTCATGTGCCAGTAATTTCAACGGAAACCATACCCTTTACACCGGAACACAGCAATGCGAGCATTACTGCTTTGCGGCAGAAATAAATAGGTATGGTGGTAGTACTTCCCCGGACGTGTTCTATCACAAATAACTCTTAAAGCGGGCAGGCTCTTCTTCGCGGGATGTCGACCAGATACGGGTGGTACGCTGCCCACCCGTATACCCGTACGACAGCATACCACCCGTATCTGGTCCACATATTTCCGGATCAATATAATTTAGGAGTCTTTAAGGCTAGAGTGAACAGGTTCTTTCTATAGGCAAGCGTGCTCCATCATCAACCACACACACTATCACTTACCATCAGATGAGGTGATGGTCAAACGCTTGACTATAACAAAAAATTATCCGTTACGCTCTTGGCAGAGCGGTCGTGGTCGTCAGGAAGTGTTTTTGTTAGGGGCTGATGTGATTCGCCTCACGATATCTCACCATTTACTTCTATTGGTGGTCATTCTAGCGCATTCATGTAAGGGACCATTCACAGCTGATTTGATCTGATCGGTCCATCGCATAAGCGACCGTCCACGCGGTCTAGTAGCGGCACAGAACAGATATTAGTACTACGTACATAATGGCCACTCCCTACCTCCCATCGGTTTTACTTACCTCACCCGGTCGAGTTTGCCAGCACCTTTTTGCCGGCACTCGTTCGTTCGTTCGTATGAGTCAGTAGCCAACTCTGGTGACAGAGTTGCCGGCACTGAAGCTAAGGGCTAAGGCACGCGTTTATTTTGAGCAAGCGTCATCAAGACAGCCTTCTAACGCTAGGCACATGTCTTTCGAATTTTTGTTCTTGGACATGCCGGTTTCCTCACGATGTTTTCCTTAACCGTATGAGAGCACAGGCATTGGCACATAATATTTTCGAACAGAAAAATCCATTGGTGCACGACCGGGTTTGAACCCACGACCTTAGGATCGGAAGACGGGATCACTACCACTAGATCACCAGTGCTCTACAGAGCGTAATATGGCTTAATGGCTCAATTGGTAGAGCAACCGCGTATCAAGCTTAAAATTGCTAGCACAATTGTCTTTTTCGTGGATTCCCTACTCTAGAGCACTGGTTGTGTAGTGGTGAGCACTTATGCCAGGTTGTGTGTTCGAACCCGATCGCACATCAATCAACTTTGATTGAGATAGAAAAGAACTCAATTTTGCGTAATTTAATGATTCTACCGTCGTGCACCAATGGATTTTTCTGTTCGAAAAATTTATGTGCGCAATGCCAGTGCTCTCATACGGTGAAGGAAAACATCGTGAGGAAACCGGCATGTCCAAGAACTAAAAATTCGAAAGACATGTGCCAACCACCAATCCGCATTGGGTCCGCGTGGTGGATTAAGACCCAATCACTCTCGCCTGAGAGTAGGCCAGTGTCCCAGCAGTGGGAACATTAGAAGGCTGTCATGATAGATAGATAATGATTCTAAACGCAGGCTTCTCATCCTACGGGCTAAACCTTATACTTACTATTTTAATAGGTGAAATGATTATATTATTTTTGTCATCATTATTCCCTTCTGTGTACTTTTCTTCGGTTGTAATTACTTCATCAATTATTTCGCATGGCTGGAATAAATTATACGTATCAAGATATGTACCTACTACTCATATTAATAATTATATTTACAACTAGTGGCTCGCACCGGTTTCGCACGAACGGATATAAAGTATAGCCTATGTTACTCAAGGATAATGTAGCATTCTAAAAAAAGAGTTTTTTATATCGGACCAGTAGTTTTTGAGTTTATTCGTAACAAAAAAAAATAGATACTAATCTTTCTTCATTATAATAATAGTGTAGACTAGCCGATCTGCCCCAGCTTCGCACGGGTGCAATGAAAACTTCAGCCCGTGCGAAGCCGGGGCGGGTCGCTAGTAATAAATATAGCCTATGTTATTCGGAAATAATGTAGCATAACAAATAAAAAAAAGGTTCTCTTAATAATATTAATATTAAGTAAAGATAAAGATGAATGACTTACTTCAAGTTTAATATCTTTAACGTCAGCAACGTCACTCTCTTTTTTTACACACATCATAACCGGGCTAATTGACACCATAGAATCTTGTTGCTGGAAAATAAAAATATCCATTTCATAAATTTAATAGTCTTTAAATTAAATGGTAGTATGCAAATCAGGGAGACTGTTATTGATAATACCTGAACTAGTTTTTTGGAGTCATTCTGGCAGCTGAGCCACTCGTTCCTGTAAACAAGCAAACCAATAAGCCCACTATGAACTGTAGCACCGCGAGACGTCTCGAGCCGCACTAATGTCTATCCTATCCTATGTTACCTACCTATTATTTACAAAAAAGACGTATCTACTTACGTAGCCTCGCGGGCCCAGTAACTTATCTGGTCGAGACGGGCGGCGCCGGGCGGCAGCGCTATAATAATGGTTTATTCGAGATTTCTAAGATCAAATGTATAAAAAAAGGTAGGTAAGTAGGTGCATGTATTTTATTTTCTAAGGTAGAACCACAGAAATCGGAATAAGTACTTATTATTTACATTTATGTGGGCGAAATACCCAGAGCAGACAGGCGGGGCGCGGACATGACGCTTACGTACCACGTCCAATAGGAAAGCCCCTGCTTACATTCTCTTGGAGCAAAGAAAGAAAGAAAGAAAGGACGGGCGTGACCTGGGGTATTGAAGGGGCGCAGAGAGCCAAATGTCAAAAACTACAGTGCCGCCAGGAACCAGAGATAATTTAAGCACTACGTTTACAAGGAACATATTTATAATATCCTTACAGACGCCGCGCCGGCAGTGACGTCTATCTGTGCGCCTTCGTTTCTATTATGCATTTATGCCGGCAGTACACGCTTGGCCAAGGGTGGGCCAAGGAACTGGGCCAACATACTAGGCCAGCGTGAAGAGATTATGTTGGTGACTACGTGTTGGCAGCTGGGGACCAGTGTTGGCGGGCAAACAAATTATTATTGTTAGATTTTCTCAAAGAATCTTGGCGCGCTCCGCTAACAGTGTTCACACATTGGCGCCCCATTCTGTTTGTTCTAATAAAGTAGTGTCGCGCGTGAGTGAAATCCACAAATATTTTTTATTTTCTTCGGTGTCGGGTTGAACAAGCTATGAGGTTCAAAAACCAATGCAAAATGATCACTAAATCACTAGGTATATAAACAGCGACAATTGGTAGCCAAAATCTTGGCCCAACAAGCTGCCCCAACCCTTGGCCAAGTGCCAGCTACTGCCAGCTTTAGGTTTTAAAAAGTCCTGTCTGCAATGTGTTCTTGTCTTATGCTGGCTTTTCATTGCACAACATAATATCAAATTTCTTACAATAAAATCATAGACCATTTATGGTAGCAATTATTTAGCAAATTGATGAATTGATAACATTGCCTTGAATATAAACGTCAGTGCTAGATGTTATAAGCAACCAGTCATTTTGATATTAACAAGATGTTAGGTACTCACTCAGTCACTGCCCCTACAACGGTTATCCTTTGACGCAATCTTCTCCTGAAAATATTGTTACGATTACGATTACGATTAGCCTGTTGTGTCCCACAGCTGGGCAAAAGCCTCCCCTTGATTTCTCCAGTCATCTCGGTTTTGAGCCAGTTGGACCCAAGCTCTATTAAAGCTGTCGAGATCGTCTCGCCATCTCTTTTTGGGTCTGCCACGACGCCGATTTGCTGTCTCAGGGCTCCACTGAGTGGTGGTTTTGGCCCACAGCTCATCCGGCATGCGACAGACGTAACCAGCCCAGCTCCATTTAAGCGTCGCAACTTTGTGAGCTACATCAGCTATTCTGGAGCGCAAAGTTGTATTACGTATACGGTCGGTACGTTTAACACCAAGAATACTGCGCTCCATCGCTCGCTGACAAACCCCGAGTTTGGACTTTTGGGTGTTGGTGAGGGACCAAGTTTGTGCGCCATAAGTTAATATGGGAAGGATACACATGTCCATGAGCTTCCGTTTTAATGATATCGGAAAAGTACCTTTCATAAGATCTTTCATGGAGGAGCCATGCGTTTTATGTCCGTCTAGCAACTTGTTGCTCTTGTCTAGACTGGAAGGAGACTATTTGGCCCAAGTAAAGGTACTCATTGACATATTGCATATCCTCCCCATGGACAGCGATTTTTCGTTTGGTAATGTTCGTCATGACTTTGGTCTTTGTCATGTTCATTTTAAGTCCAATCTCGAGGTTTGTAGTGCTCAGGTCTTCAAGCATACTTTGAAACTCGTGGGCAGTTGATGAAAATAGAAGAATGTCGTCAGCAAAACGAAGGTTAGATAACCTTGTTCCGCCAATGTCTATGCCTTTTCTGTCCCACCTGGTTGCTAACTTTCTGAAGACTTCTTCGAGGGTACTGGTAAAGAGTTTTGGCGATAATGGATCACCTTGCTTGACACCTTTTTCTATTGCAAATGTAGGACCTTGTGTTTGTAATTTAATTGCTGCTGTACTATTGAGGTAAATATTACGGATGAGATTGATGTAGGTTGGTTCAATTTTCTGGTTAAACAAAATATTGTAATTTATGAATTATCTACTAAGCCAATTCAATTCACTAAGCAATTCAAATAAAAATGAAATGTTGTTTACACAAAGGACATTCAGAGGAATACATCTTTTTTTATTTAATCTCAATATCATTGGTATGACTATTTTTGAAACAGTTTTAGTATAAGTACACCGTTCCTTGGAGATATAACCACGAGGCAATATGTGACACAATCCACCAAGTAAATTTTAGTCGAAGCCATTAGACTCTAAATAGAGACAATCTACTGGACTGTATTGCATTGCCCTAGCCACTGACACAGAATGTCAAAGATCAAGTCAAGCCAATCCACTACGTAAAGGCCCACTACCTACCTAAGTAGGTACTACCTATCCTGTGTGGATTGTCCAGCATTATTTATTATATAAGTATATCTATGTTATGGGGCGGACCTAGGCTTCCGTGAAGTTAGCCGTTTCGATGCACAATGGAGCTTTTTCTAACTAAATTGTCTTTGCACATCACAAACAGTTAACTTCACAGAAGCCGATATCCACCGAGAGAACTATACTTTCTGCCTATAGCTAAGCTTGTGTTTTCCTTAAAAACTTTGGTAAGTACCTACATTATAAACATTCTGTGGGACAGACATAATAGGAAGTAGGTACAAAGTAGAGGTAGGTACTTACAGTTTCATTTGTCTTGCTATATTTTTCATGTGTTCTTTCTTATTACGTAGGCCTCCCTTCTTTTTTTGCTGGCGACCCATTATTTGTAGAAGGGGTCTAATGTCTAAGGGTAGGTATAATCACAATCGGGAATAGTGCATAAATTCTCTTAGATCAGGTAGTGATATTTTCAGACAAACGGGTGTTGATATTTTTAACTTAACGGCACTTAAAGAGATTTAGATGTTCAAATAGATTCTGTCTGGATTTATTCCTGTAAAAAGTTAACTAGTCTAGTAGGGAAAGGAAAACAGATCCTTTGATAAACCCATATAATCTTTGGTTAAACCATAAACCCAAGTGCTTACATTCTAATGGGGGATAAACCAAACCACCCAAGAGAATCTAAACAAGCAAGCACTACGACGTCTAAATTAATTTGAAGGCGCTTCCAGACCTACATCAGAACTTCCTATAAACGGGTGGGCGTGTTTTAGTTAGTGGGCGTTATTAGCCAATGCAGAGTTTCAACTTCTTTTTATGCATTCTATTATCTACATATTCTTCTCTAGAACTATTCTATTCTACTCCTGTCGAATATGATTAGAAACATGAATCAATACTTTACACAACAGGTAACTGGCATATTTACTACGAACATTTACAAGATTCCTAAAAATCACTACACTTGGATTTAGTAAAGATAACTTGTACAATATCGAGTCGTTGCGAACTGTAGATATGTACTTAGCTTAGTAATGCAACATAATTTCACAATAGTTGTCCAAAACGATTACACATTGTCTAATAACTGATAATTCCGATAATAAATTCTCGAACGATCCGTTCTAGTCAACGACGATCTCAATATGGCTGCCTGCTTACCAAATCCCCTCTCCGTTACCCTTTCTCCTCGCCTTCGCCGCGGTTATTTTCACGTAAAATGGCGCGCGCCGTCACGGCCAGACTGACATACGCCCGTCCCTGGGCGTCTTTCATTATCTCTGAAACAAATAGCTATTAATCATCACATTATTCGCTCGTCCTACCTGACTGACCAATAACCGCTGGGGAATAAAGATTATCGAATGGCTACCACGAATTGTAAAATGGCCCCCTGCTCGATAGATTGATGACAATTAAGCTGTCACAGAAGGTCGGTGGATGGTGAAGAATTACAATCGATCTTCATGTCACTCTTTGGAGAAGAGCGTCCAGCAGCGTCTAATAGACGCTCATAAATATGTAAATGATAATGCCGTACTGTTTGATTTCAGCGACAGCGACGAGCATGCATAATTATAATATTTTGTTACAAGAAAACAACCGCCTTTGTATGGATGTCACAATGAACGTATATTTTTTTTTTTTTTTTTTTTTTTTATCTCAATAAATAACTCGAATGTTCTCCATTCAACTAAATTTGGAAGCTCTTGTGTACCAGACATAGGAATATCTTAATCCTAACTAATCAGAGGGTGTGAGCTAACCATAGCCAACCAGGCTCATCTGGACCGGACCAATGAATCCCTTCATCCCACAACCCGTAAGGGTGTGAGCCGGATGTCATTGCCGACCAGGCTCGACATTCATCTGGACCGGACGAATGAATCCCTTCATCCCACAACCCGTGAGAGTGTGGGCCGAATTACATTGTCCCTTCGACCAGGCTCGACATTCATCTGGACCGGACGAATGAATCCTTTCATCCCAACCCGTAAAGGTGTGGGCCGAATTACATTGTCCCTTCGACCAGGCTAGACATTCATCTGGACCGGACGAATGAATCCCTTCATCCCAACCCGTGAGGGTGTGGGCCGGATTGCATTGTCTCTCTGACCAGGCTCGACCAGTGAATCCTTTCCAACCAATCCTTAAGGGATTGTCGCGGATGTCACTAAACACTCTCTATTGCTCAACGACCCTCAAGACGAATAACTCTAATAACAATACCATACATAATTTAACAACTGTCTTGCTCGGTATCTAATTCGTCTGGCTCGCGAATGTCTTACTCGAAGTGTACTTCTACTTCATAATTTGTACGTCACAATTTATCAGAATCAGAACATAGACTGAGACTATAAAATCAAAATCAAAAAATCAAAATCAAAAATTATTTATTCAGTAGAATCACAAGGATCACTTTGAAACGTCTTACAAGCTAGGAAAATTTACACCAGTTCCAACGCGCCCATGCCGTAAAAGAACTGGCAACAACACCGGCTGGGTTCCTATCGCTTTTTTGGCATGACCCTTGCTATTGTTATGGATTCCAAGTAGAGTTGGAGCACATATATATATACCTACTCTGTACACTCTCTAGGCTAGCAGTCAGTGTATAAGAATCATCGGAGATGGAATTATAGCACGTAGTCAAAACATTAGCATTACCGAATACATTATTACCAATATTAGAATCTAAATTTTCACCCATATATTTTGGTGCCGTCACGGTATCCTTGTAATTCAAAAGGCTGTCAGTTATTCTTAGCAAACATGACTTCAGGGCACTTGCACGTAAGTCCTTATAATCATATTTAAAACATATTTAAAACAATATTGGAGTTAATTAAAGGTATTCTTTACATCTATCATTGTCTTATATTGCAGTTATAATAATACGACTTTTAGTTTTAATATCTAGCATCATTTCAATATCTTTTAAAGAAAACCGTTTCATTGGTGCGTCACCACGGTTGAATCGGGCTACTTCCGATGTTGCCGCTTTTTAGATATAAGTTGTAGCATCTTATTGTAATGAGTCAAGTTCTAAGCAGCTTTGCTGCTGAATACATTAGGGATTTAATTTTGACAAACCCTAAGACTACGTATCGTATGGTATAATATGGTATTATTGAATCAAGAGAAGTTGTGTGTGTCTAACAAGGTATTTTTATTTAGTAAAAGCGTCAATTATTTTAAAATCATTCACGAGTCTATAATTTTACGCACGCATCTGGACATGGTCAGAAATCCAAAACTGTTTATTTTGCCAAGAGTACTATCTTGTCCCAAATGTTGCAGTTCGTCATGTAGATGGTTGGAGTCTATAAAATTAAAGAACGAAGAACTATTAGTTAGCCAGGAGATCTTCTTGTTTCGTCCAACTTTTCTGAATTCCATTTCTAACACCATTATGATTGAGCAACTGTCTCTGGAAGTTTCTTGACATTTGTAGAGATAAGATCGTGTATCTCGCTATCACGTTCTTGCTCGGTAGAATGCCAACCTTGATGGAGTTTGGCAAATTTAAACACTTGAATTTGTGCACTTTCAATGTTAGTGGGGCTAACTTTATCAATCGGCGAAGAGTTCCTTGAGATGTAGTCTGCATGTTCCATCCCCCGTCTTTCGCAATACACAATGTCAAAATCATGAGCTTACAAGATAGCTCACCAGCCACGCACAGGAGGTGTGAGGTCAACTTTGAAGTTCAAAACCTTTAGTGAATTACAAAATGTAAATACCACAAATCATCGATCGTTCAAATAACGCCAGAAGTACTCAACTGCTCGTAAAATCACTATCATTCAAGTTCTTAAACGTGATAACTTGACTCTATTTGATTCATTATAATCATCAACCTATTGCACGCCAATGCCAACTTGCTTACCTCTAACTTTAACTTGCTTAGCTCTATCCACCACGTCCACGTTTCAGCAGCATAGGTCATTACTGGTAGTCTTCAGGTATTAAGGGATGCACGACGAAAAGACTTGACGCAGTTTATTTGGTTGTATGGCGGCTACATTCCACGAAATGTAGCAAACTGTTTTGTTTTCTTTTATATGAAGGTAACACTCTTTCGAGCTTGCATTGGTACGTAACTCCACGGACAGTTAATGATTGAATATTAATATATCGAGTCGTCGTGCCCATTGAATCGAATTACTCAATTTCGTTAGAAGAGTACAGACAAAAGGCTTAAGATTTGAGTAAACTCAGTGATAAATTTACGATAAAAAAAAACGAGGCAAAGCCAATATATTGTAGAATTTATGTTGCTGTTATAAACGTTTTGCAGATCCTAGAAGAGCTTGTATATTTCTTGTGTTTGGTGTAACTTTTCTTGCTTGTATGGAATACCATAAATAGTCAATTTTCTCCTTCCTAAATTTGTATTTCTGCAAGCTACAGGTGAACCTAGCACCTGCAGCATTTAAACCCATAACCCATTTCATCAAGTTGAAGCAACCCTCGGATATATTAGACGAAGAACATTACATAAAATTATTATTATTATTATTTTTCGAAACAAAAAAAAAAGTTGGTTTAAACCCGTTAATTTACCTATTTGTTCCATACGTGGCATAAATACTGTTTGGGTAGCGTATTGCAAAAGATGTAAAACTTTTTCGTATTAATCAAGCAAATATTTGTCTGTTCGAAGCTTCTAACCAACAAGACATCTTTGCACTGTTTTGTATGGGTCGAATTATATTTTGAACTTCTTGGTTTTCGTCATCATCATCATCATCATCGTCATCAGTGTTTTAAGCAGGTGCCTTAATCTTGAATCCAATGACGATTCCGATCCAATCCTAATTTCTATTTACTGCTGTCAATTTTTGCACTCTTGAAAACAATGTTGAAGTTAAAGTTAGTGCTAGGTTTGCTGTCAAAAGTCATATTCCAATACTTGTCCAATACCGACCGCGTTCAACAGTAAGGCCCCCCAGGTCTCTATATTTTCCCAGTAAATCTGGTTCAATTTGGGTAAAGTGAAGCCTGTTTGATGCTATAATAATGATTATCACTAAAGTGGAAAATTGTGGTTTCAAGTAAAATAACAAAAATTCATTAATTTATCAAAATATTTTCTTCGAGAACAACGTACAAGCGTACACTTATTGGCAGTTTATCAATGTTTTGTTTTACTTAATTAATTAAATTAAAAAAACCCATTTGATGTTATCGCTATGCATCAATATAGACAATACCACCATGTGATCGTATTATAAGCAAGTAATACGATTTGCTACCATTAAAAAGAAAAGAAACAAGCTTACCAAAAGATTGCTGTCGTACACGGCATCATCGCTTCGACAGTGCCTAAAATTTTTTTTTTTTTTTTTTTGCATTCTCCATTCTAACATAATTTTACTTATTCATTTTCTGGTCCAATGTATCCCACTTCTGATGAAGGCGCTTCCAGACCTACATCAGAACTTCCTATAAACGGGTGGGCGTGTTTTAGTTAGTGGGCGTTATTAGCCAATGCAGAGTTTCAACTTCTTTTTATGCATTCTATTATCTACATATTCTTCTCTAGAACTATTCTATTCTACTCCTGTCGAATATGATTAGAAACATGAATCAATACTTTACACAACAGGTAACTGGCATATTTACTACGAACATTTACAAGATTCCTAAAAATCACTACACTTGGATTTAGTAAAGATAACTTGTACAATATCGAGTCGTTGCGAACTGTAGATATGTACTTAGCTTAGTAATGCAACATAATTTCACAATAGTTGTCCAAAACGATTACACATTGTCTAATAACTGATAATTCCGATAATAAATTCTCGAACGATCCGTTCTAGTCAACGACGATCTCAATATGGCTGCCTGCTTACCAAATCCCCTCTCCGTTACCCTTTCTCCTCGCCTTCGCCGCGGTTATTTTCACGTAAAATGGCGCGCGCCGTCAAATTTGTTAAACCACAACACAAACAAACAAAACAAAGTAGGTACCCAAGACTTCCTAGTTAATATAATCTTTGCCCAAGAGAATGTAAGCACTACGTTTAGTAGGTACCTAATTTTTTTTTATACTACTGAACTGAGTGAACTGGCAACCAAGCGTACGGCCCACACTCCTTTTTTTTAAAAAACTTTAATCGAAAACCTCTCATTTTGGTTAGTTCATTGGACATAAATATTATAGAAATCTTTGGTTCATTTCCTCACACACGCGTAGTTAGGAAGAAGACTTTTCAACGCAGCATTTTTTTCTGTCGATCAATATCGTAAACATGCCTCAGATGACTGAGTGTGTGTAGTTCAACCCTACGCATCCTATTTATTGGTTATTGTCTGAGGTTGCTCACGTTAACTCGTCACTTGCTATCGTCAGACTACGAGATGCTAAAAACATGCATTCGCTGAATCGCTGATCTGTAACAGCCAGCAGCACGACGACGACGCGACTGAATGTGGCAACATTTTAAGTACTTTGACCTTTTGACATTAGAGAAACTGAACTGTCAAGTGTCAAATCGTGAGTGTGAATCGCTATGATCATAGCCATCATCATCATCACATTTTTGACCTTTTTTTCTTGCCTTTTTACTGTACTGCTCTCCTAATTGTGTGTGTCAAATAAACAAATTCTTATTCTTATTCTTATTCATTGGTTACAAGAATGGAACATACTAATAATATTAATATAATATAATATTATAAAGATTTGTATGTTTGTATTTTTGTATTATTGTTTGTTACGAATAAACTCAAAAACTACTGGTTCGATTTCTAAAATTCTTTTACCATTAGATGCTACATTATCCCTAAGTAACTTAGGCTATATTTTATTTTAGAAAATAATAGGGATCCCTATTAAAACTTCAATAATATAACCCAAGGTCAAATATCTGTTCTGTGCCAAAGTGTAAAAAAAATTGTCATAAAATGTCTTTCATCGCATACGCTGCGGAAACTATTGATGATAGAACAAAACGTGCGGCCGGCTCCTACCTTAGGAATGATTAGAGACCCGCCCTGGCTTCGCACGGGTGCTTAAGTTTTTATTGCACCTGTGCGAAGCCGGGACGAGCCGCTAGTGTCTTATAAATTCCTTGGTTAAAACCACTAAACTAAAAACATAGTACTTTTATTCTCTTGGTACCCAAAGACACAGAGTAAATACGCTGTTAAACAATACATACGTCTAAACTGAGGTCTATACGTACCTAGGGGTAAATGAATGAGTTATTGGCTGGCATTAGTTATTGGCTACTTCATACTCAAACACTTCCTAAAAGCTACTGATGCTAAGTACAATATCTCCCTTCATTCTAGAGAATAGTTTACATATTTAGCTTTAATATTTGTGCCGATTTGTACAACCTTTCGAATAATTTCGTATAAAAAAAATCATAATTGATTGACAATCGGCAATCCGGCTACTATGGTGGGGTTTTGTTGTGAAAACGGTAAGGATTGCGTTTGACTACAATTCGAATGAAACTTGTCTCATACCTCATATCTCTGTAGTTGATCCATATTTCGTTACTATTTAAGTTATTTTATCTTAATTTAAATGTATTTTATTATTTTTTTACTTTAAAACATTAAATTATGGTATAGCCAATAACAGAAACGAAAAAAACTAAGTTTTAAGTTACTGGCTATACATGTACATCACCGCCAGTCACCTACGAATTCAATTTATAATTTGTCAAATTTGGCGAAAATGGCCTTCTTCCGCCAATCTGACGTTTGCTGAAGAGCACAGCATAGATGCCCAGTTGAGTAACCACCGCATGCAGAGATCAGTTCAAGATCCGATGGCCTGAAATAAACTTGTGCCGAAACCGATACTAATTCAGTTTGTCTGGTGAACTTTATACTGTAATTATTTATACAAGGGCTTCGAAAAGTTCGTTTATACCTGTCGCGGCGTTCATAGCTATCGGCGTTAAACACTGGTTTATGTTTGACATTAGGATAGCTTCTATGGGATGATATAATCTTTTAGCGACAGAAGAGAATAATTGTTAATTATGGAATGATAACGTTTCCGTTGGCCTTAGACTACGGCCTCGTTTTTATCTACTAGATCATTTTACCATCTTACGCAAGAGCCACCTGAAGGTGGTTTTACTCGTCACCCATTTGGGCTTTGTTCAGGGACCCGTCTGCTCAACGGTACGACTGACCTGACCCCATCGTTTTGGTCACCCCTCAGACAGAACATGAGTTCACTCATCACCCAGTTAATTTGGGCGGTGTTCAGAGACCTGCAATCTCATAAAACACGAGTCTCACTCACCACCCCAACCCGTTGGTTGGATGTTGTTCAGGGGCCTGCTTGTTCAACAGTACGATGGGTCTTATCGTTTTGTTCGTCCCTCTGACAGAACATGAGTTCACTCATCACCCAGTTAATTTGGGCGGTGTTCAGAGACCTGCAATCTCACAGAACACGAGTCTCACTCACCACCCCAACCCGTTGGTTGGATGTTGTTCAGGGACCTGTTTGTTCAACAGTACGATATGTCTTGTCGCTTTTGTAGTCACGCTGAACATCAATGTCTCTACTTTGACATTCGTTACTCTACTCTTGCTGGACTAAGTCCTCGTAGGGCCACCTCCATCCCCTCGCCCATTACCGAACCTTCTCCTCTAATAGACAGCTGTTTAACTCTTAGTCTGTCCTCGTCAGTCATTGTCTCTAATAACCGACCTATTCATGTTACGTATTATTTCTTAGCCGTCTTATCATAATTCGTGCACGCTAGCACTTAGTATATCAAGGGGGACTTACCAACCACGTTGTCGGTGCTCATAATCTTTGGCGGTGTCCCACTTACCCTCGCGCACACCGCCCTTTTTCCACCTTTTTCTCTTTGTCCCTGGCGAGGTGGTGACCGAGCCACACTTGCTCTCACCCTCCTTCTTGCCCTCCATCCTTTTTTCTCTGTGTGTCTCGCAAGTCAGTTCCAAGAACCAACCTGCGCAACCGCAGTCCGCACACACATAACCTCCAAATTCTTCCCCCCGCCATTCCGTCCTCTTCGCACCATTTTTTCTTTTTTATTATCTATGGTAAGTGAAGTCAATCGCGTAACTCCGCGACACTCCCCAACCAGAGAGAAGCTGACGCCTCTCCCTTCTTATTGTTACTAGGTGATAGTTGGCGGGTACATTCAGCTATGTTCTTTTGCTTGAATGTCTGCTTTCCGTCTAACCTACTCTAATAAAGGTTAGGACCAGACGTGTTTCTTCATCTCCCTCGTCGTGTTGGTTTTCTTTTGTGTCATTCTCTTCCAACTGGGAGTTGTCAGTGCTTACATTCTCTTGGTTGTCGTCGACGCTGTTGTTTAAGCTCAACCTCTGTCATCCTGTCTGACTCATATTTACAGGACTACTACATACTTAGTATTGTTAACACATAAGTAACTTTTGTGCCTACTTCTTTGCGTCAGCTCAATAATGTGCTATTTTATATATTTTAATAAAGTGCTATAATCATAGACAGAATTCGTTTATTACAAGAGCCTCAAACCCATGCATTCATTATTAAACACTTCTTCAAACAAGACCAAGTTCTTGCTTAGCGACAGCTACTTTTAGATTAGGCATTCAAAATATGGTCAAATATAGTTGTGCATTTTAATGAACGTTTTCACATACCTATATATTTTATTTTCTCTTCTAACGCGGAAACTTATAACTGGCCTTCCTATAAGTGTAGCTCTAATTACATTTATCTAAGTATATAATTTATCTATTGTATCTAAGTATTTAGGAATTAGTTTTCCTAAATACTTTTTTTTTATAAATAAAGTTTATTTATTTATTTATCGACAGGCAGCTCTTCACGTGCCTCGTTAGGCACGTCTAGCACGCAACTTTCTGATGACGACTTATGGATGGTCTACTTCCATAGGGTTTTAGATTTTTACTACAAGCTGTAGCCACATTATGATGTCGTGTAACTGATTTTTAACACTTAACATAAAACTTAATTATGTTAACTACGTAGGTAAGTAGGTAGGTACCTACTTAATAACTAACTCAACAACTACCTATTTAATTAGGACAGGTTTGCGGTAGTCGTGTTTTTTCATCTGCTCGCTGATGGCTATCATACCCAATCTTATTGATAGGTAGAAGCTCGAACGCCATTATAGCTCTCGTGATCTAGTTTTCGACTCATTTCGCTTACTTATCATATCAAGCTCGTCTGGAACTCGAATTAAATTCGTTCCTGTTTATGAATGACCTTTCGGGGCATTGTTGCTTTCGCTGGGAAAGCTTTTTCTCTATTAGGTACACATATATTCATTATGTAGGTAGTCTTTCTGAATATCTTTGTATTATCTCAGGTAGGTACTGGTCGGTTGCCATGTCTAACGCTTACCTACCGCACTGGAGATCTACATCAAAAATTGAACAATTCCTTAGAAAAGTTGCAAAAACTCTTGAGTGCGAGGGTTATCTGCTTGTAATATAATGCCAACTTATGTTTGTCCTCTCAGAACTTCATCAGCGTCTAGGAAAGGTCCTAAGTTCCTGAATAAATTGGTACCAGTAGGTACCTAAGCAGCGGTGGTAGGTAATTTTTCCTGCGATCTCATCTGAAAAAGGCTAAACTTGCAACCTTTTGATAGCTGACATTAACTTATCCATAAAGTTTAATTTGTAAATTCATTTCCTATAACAGTGCCATCTCTTGTATCCTGGAAAGGCATAGTGTATGAATCTTCGTAGCATCATAGCCGTAGGTACATAATCATTCTGGCCGTCTACCACGACCAGGCCTCCCCAACCGAAAGAAAAGTTGCTTGTTTACTAGTCTGTTTATTTTATGTTGTCCTAGTTTTGCTCGCTTTAAAAAAAAATAAACCATTGAAAAAAAACAATCTAAGCATGATTTTATAGCAATTTTTTCAACTTTTAGTCTCTCATTTACTCATATCAATCTATAAGTAAGTATTGTTCTTCATAGTAATCAAGGTAATTTTATACATAATTTAGCTATATGGATCTAATAAAATATCTCGACAACCCTGATCTTGTACATTCTCCTTGTTCGATGCACATTGAACACTTTAGCTACGCCAATAAATTTGGCTATGTTGGTCGCACGAGGCAGCAGCACCAGCGCGGTTTACTTAGCCAGTGCATATTCGGACAGCGACCGGTCCTCACTCATTAGCAATTGTCATCATCATTTAGAGTAGGGTCAAGGAGCTAAGTTAAAACTCTTTAGAATCAGTATATCTGTCTTATCAATTATCCTCCCCACTCAGTCACGCGTACGTTCCCGTACACTCCTGGAGTTATCCTTGCTTTTGATATGATGAATGCTGTTATTAATATTTATTTGTTGAACTGTAAGCTATTTCATAGGTTGGTACATTGTTCCATGTCTTCAGGAAGTGTGCGATCCCATTTAAATTTGTGTAAGTATAACTATAACTTGATGGGATAAAACTCTCCTGCTCATAACCTACTTATCTGACAATACATCAATTAAGAACTATACTTATAGGTACAATGTATGGTAAGTACACAAACTATAAAGTAAGTACTTACATGTAAGCAATTACTAAATCTAAATCATATTTATTAACGCTAGTGTGTTTTCTGTTAGTCCAAGAAGTTTAACTGCTTCTTTCTGCTTAAAACTATGGTTCTATGGAATAGTATTGGTCAATTCTTAATTATGAGATAATAGTAGATATCCAGTCTCCGTCAATTCTTAATTATGATATAATAGTAGATATCCAGTCTCCATGAGGTATAGTTATTACATAAATATCCTACAGCTTTGTTTATTGATTCAAGGTTTGTAACCAAATTCAAATTCCAAATAGTTTCATTCAGTATAATCAAAAACATAACATCTTACAAATTACATAAATTTATGCCTTTTCCAAAGCACCCATGCCACACACAGCATGCCACAGCATGGACATAACATCTATCTGCTATTTTCTTCAGCAATAATACATTCTTCATTATTACTATAATCAATGGTATCATAAATATGCTGCTAGTCACACCTTGATTTTCTTCTTGTAGGCATGTCTGAACTTCTTCTATAGAAGAAACAGTAATCATTCTCAATGAGTAAGTTAATCGTGACTCCTACTATGACGTCATCGCCTGTGACATCTTTTGGTCTATTAACATTTGGAATAGAAAGCCTGTCAGTTATGTGAGGTACCTACTACCATTGGCTATAATAGTTCTTTCTAAATTGAGCTTTGTTACAAATTTGACCTCAACCAAAGGGTCTTTAAGTTTCTTCAGACTTGTTGGTTTCAAATGTATAACTAAGGAGTTAATCTTCATTGTAAGGAACAATATCAAGGTTTGTGTAGCTTCTCTGGCTACCACTCTCTGTGGTCGGTACTTCATAACTGAAGATCGTGATCACAATGGCGACTTTGTTGTGCTATACTGAAGGGCTTGTCTCAAGCGATTCCGGTTGGCGGCCATTTGCACCACATCATAAAACTTGGTTTTACCCTCTGCAAGCTAATCAGTCCACCTAGTTGGTGATCTACCGCGGAACCGCTTTCCCTCTACATTCCCCGCAATGACCAGCTTTTCCAGGCTTTCATCACCGCGTCTCGCTATATAGCCGAAGTAGGAGAGTATACAACGGTGACAGATCGTGGATAGTTTTTCACTTTGTCTTTCACTTTTAGTTGCGTAAGGATGTGAATTGACACATTGATGCGATTTGTAGTCCACAGTATACGCAATATTCGCCTCCAGCACCACATCTCAAATTCATCTATCTTTATCTCTCTCTAGCTAAGATGGTCTCCATGAGGTATATAAAAATATAGGGGTAACTTATGCTCTGACCAGGCGTACTTTCGTCCTCCACGACACACCTCGGTTTCTCCAGATGTTATTTAAACAAATCATTGCATCCCTTCCCATAGCTATTCTGCGTTTAATTTCAGGTACTCATTCATCATTGCAGATATAAGAGCCGTGGTAAATAAAACCATCTACAGCATCAATACCCTGACAGGTGTTCGCTGTGTTTAGACTTGAGAAGAGTCCAGCTAGGTGCTCGGTCAACTATTATTAACTTTATCTTGCTTTTATTGATAGATAGTCCCATGGCCTCATTCTCCGTGGCTACTATAGCCTAGTATTAATTGGCATTGTTTGAAGGAATCATTTGTTGAGATATATATTGTCACTGTCTGCAGGTGTTGTTACAGCATTGCATTTCTTTGGACACAAAGTTCTATTGTGTAATATTTTACAATAAAAACATGTTTTCATCACTCTGCAGGCTTTGGCTACATGTCCCGTTCGACAACAGTTAAAACAGTGCTCTTTTAACTTTGTTTTCCTCTCCTCCTATGGAGACTTTCTGACAAATATCATTTAAGTGTTCATCTTTGCAGAAAATGCATGATACTATGTTGCTTTTAGGAGCAGATTCCTTTGGAGATCTTGATTTTCTCCTACCATATCCGTGGGACTCTCTTTGGCTTTGTGAAAATGTCAACTCCTTTTGTTTTTTCTACTCTGCAACTGGAGTGTTGTTACTGTTCCCTGCTGTTCCTCAAAAGCCAGAAGTTTAACACGTAGGTCCTCTGCTTATATCTCTTCAGTTGTTAATTCACCGGTTACGCTGAGAGAAATGTTAAAATTCATTTCAATATATCATTTACGTTTCCAGACGAAGTTGTTTTATATCATTTCTTAGAATGTATTGCAGTTTGCAGATTACCAGATCAACTCGTACTGTATGGATGAGTTAAACCGCTTCTTTATCCTCGGTAGTGGTTTTTTAATTTTTTCCTCCATAGATTTACTCACATCAATATCTCTTCTATGTCTGAAACGGATAATAAAACAGAAACGCGTTTATTTTATTATTTGAAACAATAGGCACATTCCTTACTGAGAACACATAAGACCTCACCTGATATTCTTGTTTGATCGAGGGACAGGTCTAATTATTACTTTTTCCTTCAGTTGGTGTGCTCAGTTGACTCCTTCGTTACCCTCTGGTTCTTCTGGTTTCTTTCTGGTTCTTGCCTTCGGGCGGCCTAGAAACTCTGTCACCAGAGTTTGCCACCGACTCATACGAACGAACGAACGAACCCTCGGGTTGGCGACGACTGGAACGAAAGGAAGTTTTAACTACTATTCAACATGTCGCTAGCCTCCGCCAGCAATCTCATTACTTTTATTCGGCTGTGAGTGAGGCCTGTAAAAATCATATCTAATAAATACTTGCCTTTCGAAAACCACGACTTGCATTGCAAGGGAATAAAGCCGGAGCGTCCTGAAAATCACTTCCATGTACTTTTCTTATATAACGAGTGCACAGTATTTTCACCAGACAAAAAGTTTTAAATCCTTGCAAAACAAAACAAGTCAACAACAATTTCCTTCGAAAAATTCTAGCCGGAACGACGCTAGTTTGATTCACAAGTTCACAACATAATTTCACAGATACAAAATCATTGCATAGCGCGGCAATTTCAAAATGTTGCATCAAAATTTATCCTTTTTACGCATAAATTAACTTTATACGCCTTAAACTAAATTATTTTCTATGGGAAAATAAAAGACACAAATTATCATGAATATCTTTGTTATCTTAAAGCTAAATCCTCAAAATAATATTCTACACTAAAAATAGCCAATTAGCCATAGATAAAAAACCAAAATAGTTCACACAAATGTGTTTGTTTGCGTTGAAAATCATTGCATAGCGCGGCAATTTCAAAATGTTGAATCAAAATTTATTCTTAATTAACGCATAAATTAACTTTAAACGCCTTAAACTAAATTATTTTCTATGGGAAAATAAAAGACAAATTATCATGAATATCTTTGTTATCTTAGAGCTAAATCCTCAAAATAATATTCTAAATGAAATGTAAATTGGTTTCAAAAAAGGAAACCGGCAAAGTTCAACTTTGCATAGGACTAAAAATAGCCAATTAGCCATAGATAAAAACTAAAATAGTTCACACAAATGTGTTTGTTTTTAAATTGCGTTTTTGTTCCAGATAATTTATGGGAGTAAAGGTTTGAGGTAGTTTTCTTAAAAATAATACAATTAATATATTATCTCTAAATCGAATCAATTAGAATTTAAAAGGCAAATGCCAGAACGAATAGGACGGCCCAAATAATCACAAATAAATATGTTAATGGGTAGTTTTTTTTTTTTTTTTATATAAATATAATATGAATAAATTCAATAAATTTCATCATTAGGTTTTAAACAGGGAAAGCCAGAACGAATCGGGCGTCCCAAATAATAAATAAAACCCAACATTCATAATCTTAATAGGAAACACCAAAAGGTGAAATCCAGGATTTCTGTTTGCATCTCCACCAAATTCTGTCGCGGCGTTCATAGCTATCGGCGTTAAACACTGGTTTATGTTTGACATTAGGATAGCTTCTATGGGATGATATAATCTTTTAGCGACAGAAGAGAATAATTGTTAATTATGGAATGATAACGTTTCCGTTGGCCTTAGACTACGGCCTCGTTTTTATCTACTAGATCATTTTACCATCTTACGCAAGAGCCACCTGAAGGTGGTTTTACTCGTCACCCATTTGGGCTTTGTTCAGGGACCCGTCTGCTCAACGGTACGACTGACCTGACCCCATCGTTTTGGTCACCCCTCAGACAGAACATGAGTTCACTCATCACCCAGTTAATTTGGGCGGTGTTCAGAGACCTGCAATCTCATAAAACACGAGTCTCACTCACCACCCCAACCCGTTGGTTGGATGTTGTTCAGGGGCCTGCTTGTTCAACAGTACGATGGGTCTTATCGTTTTGTTCGTCCCTCTGACAGAACATGAGTTCACTCATCACCCAGTTAATTTGGGCGGTGTTCAGAGACCTGCAATCTCACAGAACACGAGTCTCACTCACCACCCCAACCCGTTGGTTGGATGTTGTTCAGGGACCTGTTTGTTCAACAGTACGATATGTCTTGTCGCTTTTGTAGTCACGCTGAACATCAATGTCTCTACTTTGACATTCGTTACTCTACTCTTGCTGGACTAAGTCCTCGTAGGGCCACCTCCATCCCCTCGCCCATTACCGAACCTTCTCCTCTAATAGACAGCTGTTTAACTCTTAGTCTGTCCTCGTCAGTCATTGTCTCTAATAACCGACCTATTCATGTTACGTATTATTTCTTAGCCGTCTTATCATAATTCGTGCACGCTAGCACTTAGTATATCAAGGGGGACTTACCAACCACGTTGTCGGTGCTCATAATCTTTGGCGGTGTCCCACTTACCCTCGCGCACACCGCCCTTTTTCCACCTTTTTCTCTTTGTCCCTGGCGAGGTGGTGACCGAGCCACACTTGCTCTCACCCTCCTTCTTGCCCTCCATCCTTTTTTCTCTGTGTGTCTCGCAAGTCAGTTCCAAGAACCAACCTGCGCAACCGCAGTCCGCACACACATAACCTCCAAATTCTTCCCCCCGCCATTCCGTCCTCTTCGCACCATTTTTTCTTTTTTATTATCTATGGTAAGTGAAGTCAATCGCGTAACTCCGCGACAATACCAGAGCTAAGAACTCGATAATTATGTTCCTTGTATTTCTTAAAAAAAATGACTATAATATGCTGTGTTTCGTAAAAAATGCTACAGCCAATAACTGAAACCAAACATGCCAGTAACTAATTCTGGGGTGCCAGTAACACAATTTTTATTTGAATAAATATTATAACCTTATAAGCAATGTTAATTATTTTTATTGTTATTAAAATGATACTAGAACTTTTTCCGTCTCCACTAACACCATAAAAACATCATTTGGATGACGCCTAAAGAAACTATACCAATTTAAATTGACCAAGGCGCTTAAGTAGCTAATAACTGGTGCTTTTACCCTATTTCTTTCTGGAATAAATAAATACCTATATGAATAGGTGAGTTTTTCTTCGGTAATTTTGCCGGTGCGACAATATGTTCCTCCCATTTTAATTGTTTTTCTCGAGTTATTTTAAGTTTTATTGTGTAAATTTGGTGGCAGTTTAACCAATACGACTCGTAGTCTTGGCACAAGTGTAAGTGATTGAAAAGGAAGGGTGATGTTGGTTTGTAATTTGGTCGAAGATTCTCCTAGAAAATTTTGAAAGGAAGCCATCATTTCTTTCAAAATGTTGTTCGTCAAATTCAAAATTCGAACTTGTTCGTCTTTGGTGTCTAAGTCGACAATACTTGACACTGGCAATATTGTCTAAACAGACAGACTGCCATTTAAAAAAAAAATGAGTAGGGAAACCCGAAGATTTGCTAGGGAAACCCAAAGATTTGATGAGTCAGTCAACAGCAAAGATTACCTATATAAAATAACTGGGAAGTCAACAGTCAACAAGTTTATCTCTTCTTGGTTGGTTTGGATATTAACCTAGAACGATTATGTACTACGATATTATTTGACTATTTTACTCTAAAGAAAAGTACAAGACAAGAAGCATGATGACTAAAGAAACAGAATTGCGTAAATTACCTGCAGATTACTTAAGTTTTGTTGAAGAAGTCTTAGAAACAAATGAAGATTGGAAAAGGTTTATGAGTTTAATACCAAAAAATCTTGAAAATGTAGCGAATGAGCACTACGAGCCAAAGTACACTGGTGAAGACATCAAGTAAGTAGATAACAATACTATACAAGTCTTTAAAGTGCCTTTTGAATACCTCCTTGTTTATAAATTCATTGTGTCATTCCAGAGATTCCATTCCATTTCAATAAATTATTTTATATGTGCATGACTATTTAGCTGTTTTAGATGATCCGAAATGTATATTGTGTAGAAACAATCTTGTTAAACACTAGTTTTACTACTAGTTTAGTGGTAGAAAACTAAGAAATTTCTGAAATTCAACCCTTATAGAACACAGCTAGAAGAGACAGCATTGAGTTTTTTTACACAAACTTCGTCTAAAAAAACTCAATGCGGTCAAAGTAAATAAATAAATTTTAAGTAAATAAATAAATTAATTAATAATGCACAATTAATTATTGATCATAATTTGTAGACATCTAAACATAAATATGTTTAAAAGATTCAGAATTATTTACTTGAAAACTGTGAAACATGTATATGTGTAACAAACATACCTACTGTTGTAATGCCTATCTAAATTTCAGGTTGATTGAAGATTATGCAACTCAAAAAAAACTGAATTGTGCAGAAGTGTTATTTAGAGAATGGGGCACATCAGGGCGCTTAAGGCCCACACTGAAAACTCTTCAAACACTTCTTGTGAAGGCTCATATGTTCAAAGCTGCTGATACAATTGCTATAAGGCTAGGAGGTAATTTGATAAAAAAAAATATAACTCCTATTATAGTAGGTAGGTAATTTAAAAATAGCTAGCTTTCTCTGAAAGATATATTGTATTTATTTATTTCTAACAAATTTATATATTATCTTACAGAACCTCTACCAGAAAGACCTAATTTTGGGCCTGCAGAAACTGTAGACACAAGTGTCACAAAGCTACTCAACACTGAAATTGAATCACAGCAGTTAAAATCAACAGGAAGTGATCATTGTAATAACACCACTAAACGGATTGGGCATCAATCTGCTGAGCAAGAACCTTGTATAAATCCAGGACAACAACATTCTAATGAACATCTTTCTGCAAGTAGTATGATTAAGTTTTCTGAAACAGTTGACTCTGTGCATCCATCTACTAACCAGCACTCTGTAAGCAATATGATTGGATTCTCAAAAACTGTATCAGACTCTGAGTATCTCCCTGCATCTGCCATATTAAACCCAAAATCACGTAATTTTCAAACTGGTTCTTCATTGTCCTCTACAAGTTATTCAGAAAGTTTATATTCTCATTCTCATGGAACACAGAGCACACCATCTCGCTCATTTCAGTCCAGTAAATTTTATGAGCAAACTGACATTGATATTTTAGAAGATGCTAACTTAATTCAATTCGGGTTTCAAGAATTGGAAGCCATAACAAACAGCTTTTCAGGCACCCTTATAGGCAGTGGTGGATTTGGTGATGTGTTTCTGGGCTCCCACAATGCTTTGGGATTACTAGCAGTAAAAAAAGTAAAACCTGGAATACTATCATTAGATATGGAAACAAAAATGTTCAACACAGAAGTAAAGTCTTTATCCTTGCTTCGTCATGAAAACATTGTGCCTATACTAGGATTTTCTTTGGATGAGCCGGCTAGGTGTATAGTATGTGAATATATTGATGGTGGTTCTTTGAAACAAAAACTTGCTGACAAAGCATTAAATAAAACTCAGAGAATGAACATCATGATTGGAACAGCAGAAGGACTAAGATACATCCACAATACTGAAAAACCTAGTCCAAATACCGAGCCTTCTTCTAAGAAAGCTTATTTCCTCCATAATGATGTCAAAAGTGCTAATATTCTACTAACAAAAGATTGTATTCCAAAGCTTTGCGACTTTGGATTAGTGAGACATTGTGATGTAACACAGGTTACTGTCAACATCATAGGTACAAGAGCATACATGGCACCAGAAAGAATTTTAGATGGAACTTATACTCAGAAAAGTGATGTATATAGTTATGGTATAGTTTTATTAGAGCTTATTACTGGGCTGCAGCCTATCATTTTTGAAAATAATATGAATATCAAAGGATACCTTAATGAAAACTGTGTAAATGATAACATAACACCATTTATAGATAGAGTTGTTGGCGAGTGGATTGAGGCTCAGAGTGTTTATAGCATAGCTAAACAGTGTTTGAAAGTTGAGAAATCCAAAAGACCATCTATGGATGAAATCTGTAAAGACTTGAATGAAATCCAAAATAATAACGAAATTGATTAAATGTTCATTCACTCATGTTGAAAAGTAGCCTATCTTAGTGAGTGAACCACAAATATACAATTATCTAAACTTTAGAATTTTGAATAGGTACATAATATTATATTTGTTATAATGATGAACAGTGGTGCTACTATTTTATATCTTTATTAGATATTAATAAATTTTAATGCATTTAAATGTACTTAGTAAGTAACAGCAATAAAATTGCAATAAAATTAGAGAAACTAATGCCAAACTATTTGTATTTTATTAAAAAAAATTATTCACAGAAATCAAAAATTTCATCAAGTATTTCATCTAACTTTTCTCTAAATTCTGGAGATTTAATTTCAGATTTCCTAAGATTTTTATAGATGTATCTTTGCTCAACCCTGGTACAAAGAGCTACTAAAGATACTATCAAATCTTGAATCACAGTTGCTATGGACTCCTTCCTGGATACATACAGGAGTTTAATGAGTGCAGATAGTATCTTATGGTCTGTGGATAGTTGCCAGACGCACCAGCAATGACTGATCCAAACTTGAAGACACTAAAAGCATCAAAACATATAATTAATGAATATGGTCATACTCAACTCCACTAAATCAATATCAGTAAATATCAACAATGTGGCCAAATCTTCAGAATAAGCCAGCATGCCCGAAATCATGTTTAAGCACTAATCCGTGACGTAGCTGGCTAAGTTGTTCTTAACAGATCAACGAAGTTAAGCACTGTTCCGTGGGGTCATCATATGGATGGGTGACCGCCAGTGGCAATTTCAACTGAGCACTCCCGTGCTTCGGAGGGCACGTTAAGCAGTCAGTCCCGGCTTTTTTCAAAGTTGTTAGGCCATGACAGAGGCCTTCGGGCAGCCTAGAAACTCTGTCGCCAGAGTTGGCCACTGACTCATAAGAACGAATGAATAAAGCACCAATCAATGGCATAAGAATTATCCTTTTTAAAAGCTAATACCAAGGCAATTTAATTTATTTTCAAGTGTTTAATTTCATTTTAAAAACCAAACCTGTAAAAACTCTTTATTTGATAGCTTGATGGCTACATGATCAATGGACTACTATACTAATGACTGCACATTAGTATTAGCACTTTGGTGTTAAAAGCCACACCTGACCTAGCAGTTGCATTGCAAAGTCACCCAAAACTTTTAAGTTTTGTGTGGGTGGGTGGCACTGCACTGTACTTATCACCCAAGATATTGTTATTCACATTCATTCAGTAATTTTATATTACATTTGATTCTAAAAGTCACAAGATAAATTGCATTCAAATAAATCTCTAAGCTAAATGAGAACTTAGGATTCAGTGACTTACCTCGAGCACATCCACTAGTAGTATATCTGCCACAGCATCATTGCAGCATATATGAATGTTCTCAAGTAAAACCACCTTCAATAATTTCTTATTCACACAATTAACTTTGTGCAAAAGTATTGCTTCTTTGAGATACTGGACACAAACAGTCTTTCTATGCAAATTGGATTCCAAGTGAAGTTGCTCCAGCATACTCCCAAATACTTCATCTGTTTTTTTTATCTGAAAAGTAAAATAACAAATAATTTTACAAAAACTATATTGGTTTAAGATACCTATTCATTGCAATATCCAAAACTAAGTTTTTGAGTTTTTATAACTTGATTTTTACTTCTCTGTCAAGTGCAGTTTGTTGTAAGTTAATGGTAAAATGAGTCCATTGGTAAATTTATGATTTAAGGAAAGATGCAAACCTTAATATCAGATGGAACTATTTTTATAAAATCTAGTAGACACTGCAGAACTAGTGTTGTGACTTCTAAATCCTTTACTGGCATGGATTTCTTGAGAGAGCAGAATATTACTTCATAGTAATTGCCACTTTTGAAGTGTTTTTCATTCTGGACAAAAAAAAAACTATTAGTGAAACATAATTATGCATTCCATCAAAAGTAATGTTCAATACTAATATGAGTTGCCATCAGGATGGCTGGTTGCCAAGAGCATCTGGCACCTACCATCTGTAAATTCAAAAATTGCTACCAAATTGCCACTATTTGTTACCTTTTTTAGATGATTGTTATTTTGATAATTATATTAGGCTATCCTGATGTCTGCATGGCTGGTCAGAAATTTCTCTGCTTATCAATTATTTATAAAAGGTAGCAAACAGTAGCAATTTTTCAATATACACTCGTAGCCAAATGCTATAGGCAACTAGTCATCTTGTTGATACTTAATGAGACCTACCAAACACTGCATTATTGATTTGCAACATTGCAATCCTTTGATTTTATTTGCGTTCTGGTAGTCATCAATGAGAAGCAAGCTTATCGGAAATATCTTCACTGGATTTATTTTAATTTTATATTCCTGGAAAAACAGATTAAGCAAATGAAATGTTTGTGAATACAAGTTCTTTTGTTCTTTTTACTTCCGTACTGTATTCTAAATGATTACAGCCTAATAACTAAGCTAAAAATCAAATAGGAATCAGTACCTTTATATCTTTGATGAGTGAGCAATATACATCTATTAAGCCAGGCCACCTCTTGATTTCATCTGATGCAAGTTTTGAGTTCAATTCTAACATTATGTTGTCAAAAACATCTTGAACATTACAAAAACCACTGCTTTGTAAGACTTCATCTAATGTAACTCCACTTTTATCCATAAATACTTGATTTAACTTTTGAGCATAAGTTTTACATTTAGGTGTATTCCATAAAGTAGGGCATGTACGTTGTAAATAGAGAACAATCAGCGAGGGCAGAACACTCGGGGTTAATTTATCAATATTCGTGAAGTCCATATTTGTTAGCAAATGCAAAATAGGTGGAAAGTGATTATCCAATTTGTTATGACGGTCATAATATTCAGGGTGATTATCGATTTCATCAATGTTTCTGGAGAGCTTTGGCAGCAAACAATAGTGAAGATGTACAATGATTTCATCAGTATCTGATAGAGGTTTATAAATTACGTCCATACTGATCTATAAATATAATTTCAAGGGTTTAAATTATAATTTGTCTTGCTTGTCTTGGATTTCCTTCCTTGTGATGTGTGTGATGTGCTATGAGCGAGCTATGATGTCTTTACTATGATGTGCTAGTGGAGTGTGGGTGATTATGCTGCAAGGAACATAACTATCCTGCTGCTGCTGTCCGACCGACTACTGTTACGGCTAGTTTCTTGCTTCTGCTGAGTAAAAGTTACATGACTTCTTTTTATAATTTGTGGCGTCTGTGGCCGAGTTTGCCACAATTTTCCCAATGTCAATGGCGACAGGGTTGAAACATTAGGACAATGGAGGATCTGAGACTTACAATTGTTTATCAAAGACCATAATTTTGTAACAAGGTGAAAAAGTTACATTAACAATACAATACCGTACCAAATTTACACTGTGGAAACTTTGTTCTTCTTCTTCTTTTATTTATGGCGTCTGTGGCTGAGTTTGCCACAATTTTGCCAATTTCAAGTCGACAAGATTTAAAACTGTACAACGATGGAGGTTTGAGTATGAAAAATAGTCGGTCTAACAGAGGGAGACTCAACCATAATTTGGAAACAAGGTGATTTATTCTAACCTGCAAGAAAAGGACAACACAATTACAACAGCACAAATATATTATAGTATAGGTAGTAGATATAATACATAAGTATAAATAAATAAAAACATAAATTAGTTATAATTATATAACTAATTTATGTTTTTATTTTATTTATTTATTGTCTGTTCACATTAGTGAACAGACAATATTATTCATAGTTTGATTTTATTTACTTTTATAAATTTACTTAAAAGTGCAATAAAAGGGGAAAACACAAGGGTTAACAGAACTTTAGAGGAAAAGGGGCGGGGTATTTCAGGAGGGGTGACAGTGGAAACTTTGTTTTTTAATTTATTATGGCAGTCTGTCAGTTTACAAGCCAGTGTCAAGTTATTGTCAACTTAGCAACAGACCCCCGTATGTAAAAGAAGAAGAAAAACCACGAACATTAAATAAGGCGTTCCTTCGGTTCGCGACCCACCTTTACACTGAGCCTTCACACTGTCATATTTTCAAATTTCAGTGTGAAGGTGGGTTACAACCTCGTTCAACAGTGTTAACGTTGGGAATAACAAAACCTCGTTCAACAGCATTCGGTACATGAGTCCTAATTACTTTTATTCACAATTCCCAAAATTCCCACTTACCAAAATACCTACTCATATGTTGCCCATTACCTACAATCACTACTGCCTATAATTATCATTTCCCAAAAATTTCCACTTTTTAAACCAACTATTTTACTCGTTACATTAAAACGAGAATAAACGACCCTCCCTATGAACATCGTGTGGATTTCGAAAGTACCAGGATAGCATAAGTTACTAGTGGTTTCTTTCTAAGATGGGAGGATGGCAAGCAAGTATTGCAATGAAATGCATTCGTCAAATCCAATGTTGGTCAAAACTTGTAATAATCATCGCAGACTCATGTACCGCAAGGTTTCGATCTAAGCGGATGTCACTTATTCATTAGATCGAAATCAGTAGTTTAGGTTATGTTAGGTTAGTGAAAACTACGCGCGAGGCAGGCGAGCGTAGCGAGCATGCCGCGGCAGCGGCCGCCGAAGCGCCAGAAATTTAGTATTTGTTTGTTTTTTTTTTTGAGTGGGAATTTTGGGAAGTCGATATTATATGAAGTGTGAGGTTAATGAATGTTTTAAAAAGTACGTAAAATCAAGAAAGTGGGAATTTTGCGAATTGTGAATAAAAGTAATTAGGACTTAGGTGAATAAAAGTACCGAAAGGCAACATCTTAATTTTCTCAAGTGGACAGTACAATATCTAAAGAGGTTTATAATAGAAATTATCAGAAGTGGAGGCAGCCAGCATTGTGTGGAGGATTAGAATAGGTACCTACCGATAATTTCCTTCGCGACCCACCTTCACACTTAGCCTTTTCCCGTCATTCACACTGAGTTCCCCTCCTTAACACTAGTATGAAGGCCGGGATTTCTTTCACACCAGTGTTAAGGCGGGGAATTCAATTTCCATACCTTAACACTAGTGTGAAGGCTCAGTGTGAAGGTGGGTCGCGAACGGTTCCTTCTCAGAATAATGTCTTTGGAATATTGACTGAAGTACAATGTACCTAGTTTACACGTCAATAATCATTATTCTGAGATTTACACCCACTAAATCTGACGTTGACTTCATTGACGTTACAAACAAAAACACAAATTGACAAATTAAAAGAAGAAGAAGGGATAAATTTTCTTGACACAGGCAGATTTCAATCAATAAATCCGTCTACTACAATAAAAGAAGAAGATTAAGTAGTGAGCTGCAGGTGAGGTCTCGGGTATAAATCTGGCATCTACTCGCGGGAACCACAGTTCCCGGGTCGCTGGCCTCAGCCTTTTTGGTGCCTGCCTTCCTGGGTAGGCGGCTCCCCCAGGCTTTATGCTGGTCATTCTGCGTCTCTGTTTCCGCTTCCTGACTTGACGATGGTTCTCCCTTTACTCTTCACCGACGTCTTCAACCGATCATATTGATACGTCCAGGATTTCGCGAGGTAGTGGTAGGTCCTTTGTGGTCTGGAGGGCGTGTATGCAGCGAATCCCTGGAGATGTTCATGTCGGTTGTAGTCGGTGCGGTCAAACATACGGTGCGCCAGCCTGTCAATGAAATCCTCAACACTCTGGGTATGAAGGTCGCGGGTGATTACATTATTGCGGACGTAGCGTCCAGCTCCATCCAGTGCACATCTGAAGCGCGATGTTTTGCTGGGCTTGCAGTCTTTCCTACATTGGCGGCCATGCGCCATCGGCAGGCCATCATGTAGGGCAGAAAGTCCAGGAGTCTCTGCATGCGTCGGGCAGCTCGTTCTGGAGACCTCGAAGTGGCAAAATAAGCGCTGTCGTCGGCAAATAGAGCAAGCATGTTTCTAAGTTCTTCCAAAGTTGGGATATCGTCGGTGAAACTGGCATAAATTGCTGGTGACAGGCAGCCAAGTTAGGGGAACTCTCGCCAAGTTGGAATCCGCCTGTTCTACTGAGACGTAGAAGTTACGGCCCTCAAGGAACGACGCAATAATTTTGACGAGTGCTGGCGGTGTGTTGGACGCGATTAGTTTGAAGATCAAACCCATGTGCCATACACGATCGAGAGCCTTTTCTATATTGGGAAAAACTCCAACGGTGCTATGTCCGCTGTTCATCTCGTGGGATAGGTGGTGGAGTACTCGCGTCAGCTGCAGCGTCGTGGAATGATGGCTGTGAAGCCAAACTGTTCAGGTCTAGGCTCAATATAGTGCGCCAATCTCCGCAGCAGCAGTCATTCGAACAGCTTGGCTATATTGTGGAAGAAATGTTATTGAGCAGTAGCTCGCTGGGTGTCCTTGCCTGGTTTTGAAAGACCGGTGGTCTAGTGGTAGTGACCCCGCCTTCAGATCCTAAAGTAGTAAGTTCAAACCCGGTCGTGTACCAATGGATTTTTCTGTTCGAAAATTTATGTGCGTAATGCCAGTGAAGGAAAACATCCCAGCAGTAGGAACATTAGAAGAAGGCTGTCATGATGATGATGATGATGATGATGATGATAAAAACAAGCATTGACATTGATAACCAAGATCACCATATAAATGGAGGGGTAATGTTGGTTGGTAATTTGGTCAAAGACTTTCCAAGAGAATTTTGAAAGAAAAGTCACCATTTCTTTCCAAATTTCGTATGTTTACGTTGTTAACGACAATCAAAATATTACACTTGACACAGTCTATGAAAGAAAAAGAAGAAGAAGAACCAAGATCCCGCGATTCAATACTGAGCTGCAGGTGAGGGCCTCGGGTATACACCCGTCACCCATTATTCTGTCATTGTGCTCAGCTTTTTTGGTGCCTTTCTGGGGTGGCTTCTCCAGGCTTTTTGCTATTCGTTCTGCAGCTGTGTTGCAACGTCCCAACATGACCCATTTAATCGCTACCTCATCATCATGACAGCCTTCTAATGTTCCCACTGCTGGGTGGGACACTGGCCTACTCTCAAGAGAGAGTGATTGGGTCTTAATCCACCACGCGGACCCAATGCGGATTGTTGGATGGCACATGTCTTTCGAATTTTTAGTTCTCAGACATGTCGGTTTCCTCACGATGTTTTCCTTCACCGTATGAACTTGCATTGCGATTGCGCACATCAATTTTTTGTAGCGAAAAATCCATTGGTGCACGACCGGATTCGAACCCACGACCTTAGGATCGGAAGGCGGGGTCACTACCACTAGACCACCAGTGCCTACGACCTACGCTACCTACGAGTGACAAATTACCAAAGATTTTATGCCAATAACCATATTTCATGCGATCGACGGATTCACACAACGCACGTGACAAAAAAATTAATTACTTGACACTAGACACTGGCAGATTGTGGATTCTGTGATTGTGTTAAACAAAACAAGCACAGATTACATATTTTTATGGAAACAAGCAATTTTGGAAGAAGAAGAAGAGTAGGTATTTTATAACGCGATCGACTTCTCCAAGTGCATAAATTTTCTCTTGGGACTTCTCGAAAATTACATAATTTCAGAAAATAAATAAACAGAGATTATTGGCTACATAAAAATAAAAAGCTGCAATTTAAATAATGCTAAAGTTAGTGTTATTTCTCATGGTGCTGATTTAGGTTAGTGAGAAATGCAGATAAAAGTAGTTTTGTATTCATTTCTAGATTCGGAGTGAAATCTGCTGTACTCGGTTCGGCTGTGTACTACACAATTGACAAAGGAGTATGGAAAGACAGCGCAACAACGAGCGCTATCTATGAAGACCTCGAATCAGGGGTATCTCCTTACGTCGGTGAACTGAAAAAACAAATTCCATACGAAGTATGATAATTGACCTAAAAACCGTGTAGCCACCTTCCGCTGGCTTCAATCAATCCTCTAATATTTATTAATGAATATTACCATCATCTCTAAATGTTGGGTTAGAAACCAGGGGCCTATTGCATAATAAAGTATATAGTATAAGTTTATACAAGCTCATAATATTAGTGTTTTTACTAATAACTTGTACAATTTCGTTGCAATATTAATTACAAGTCATGAAAATACCAGTGTAAAAGTATGAGCTCATAATATGAGTACCGCAACTTGTAACTTGTGTATTTAAGTTGCAAATTAAGATAAAGGGTATAAATTACAAGTGTGAAAGTACAACTCTTAAATGTCAATAATATTAGTGATTTTTTACTAATATTATTAGATCGTGTTGCATGACGAACCTCATAATTTATTTTATTACTTGTATCTTGTATTTTCATTTACAAGTCGCAGGTGTACCATTATTTTGTTAATGTTTAATTGTTTGTTCATCTGACGATGAAATAAAAATTATTTCTTACCACATTTACAAAACAATAGAAGGAGAAAACCCTATGAACCTTGAATACATTTTAAAATCCAGTAAATAGTTCAGTTTTTCAAAAAACATTTTGCATGACTTCAATGAACCCTGAACTAATTTTACAAATCATATCTGCAGATATTGCTGTAAAAAACTATTGTGAAATCAAATTGCCTCCAATTTCAGATGCAGGCATACCTATAAAGTAGTTAATTCAAAATATTAGTTGGTATGTAGCGAAGCCGCAAAAAAAAAAACTTCTGATATCTTATGAAAATACTTATAATATTAAATAATATTAAATACTTAGTCTTTCTTATTAGTAACGAAAAATGCATTAGTACTATTGCTTGAATTTTCCTAATATTATTAGTAAAATTATGTGACACATTACCTCATATTATTGGGTAGGCTTGACAATCATTATGCAATGTATATAATCTGTGCTTGTAATTTATGAACTTGTAACTTGTATTATTTTCTAGTATTATGAGTAACATTATTCAATAGGCCCCTGATGTGGAAGGTGTTCATATGGTTTTTGAAGTTGTTGTGCGTCACTTTTGTTTAAATGGTTCATGAAATTAAAACAATTATTTTATTTTCGTTTCAGTTGCCCCCCCTTCCATCAAATGATAGAATATCTTATTTAATGAAGTACTACTGGAATTGTGGTGTGAAGTCTACATTCAACTTTCTTGTAGACCTTCCAACACACACAAGCAATGCTGCAGTTAAAACATATGAGTTTATTTCTTCATCACTAGCTGCTGCAGATCAACTTACTAACTCAAGCCAAGAAAAATGAATTTATTACAATAATGATTGATATAATTTTAAATTTAACCTTTATTATTTACTATTTGTTTAAAAAAAATTGTTGGCTTTATTTTTATTTTCCTATGTAAATTCAAATAAATTACATGGATTTAAGTGTAGGTATTGTAATTTAAAAGTTTCTTGTTATGGCTATGTAAAATGAAATAAAAAACATGCATTATAAAAACAGTCCACAGTTGTGGCACAGTTTGATTTATTCCTTTCTCACAATGTCACATTTTATATTTATAACATTCTACAATAATCTCCATTCAAGTGTTAACATTTCCAAGCTCTTAAAAATTCAAGTCCACAAAAATATTCCATGGGAACTTATTGTTCAGTTATTAGAAAAGATAATATTTTATAGAGAATTACATCAAAATAATATAAGAACATCATAAAACGGGTAAGTTTTTTTTACATTTACACCATGACAATATTACCTAAGTACCTACATGAAAAAGTGAGAATGGCTTTGTGCACTTCACAATGATCACAATTATTTACGTAACACAAGTCACTAAGGAATGGTCTTGAATTGTAGTCTGTTTTAATTTTGTATTATTAATTTACAATCTACTTCCTGCATATTACCAATTTAGATAATGTCTCACTGAGTGTGTTTTTTTTTAAAGTAAGCTATATTATTTACAATATTGTATTTAATAAATTTCATATTAGCAGTACCTACACCAAAAGAAAAAGTAAGAATGTCTCGAAACACAATATTTGAGAACATTATTTTTAGCTGTTATGATAAAAAACTGACTGTAATTCCAGCGGCTTGCTAAGTAATCGTTTTCCTTGTCATTCTCATGTCAATGAACAAAGACAATGATTTGAAAGACACATTAGCTAACATAGGTTTAAAGTATGTTTATGAACATGGCCTTAAGGCTATTAAAATTGTCCAAGTATAACAAATTTTAAAATGCTAATATTTTCAAACACCATTCTGCTTGAAGTCAAAAAATATCAGCAAGGTTCACCACACACTGGAATCCAGTGCATGGTATGTTACACCCACTAATATTACTTAGTGATGATGCCAGAAGAAGTTGGAAATAAGGGAAGTGTGTTCATTTGATTATTCAGCAGAAATGTGTTGCTAGGCAACAGCAGCTTCCACTTCCATGGGTTCTTCAGCACCAGCTTTCTTTTTCTTCTTCTTGTTAGCTTTTGCAGAAGAATTCAAGATGGCCTGCAATAAAAAATCACACTAATGTTATAAATGCAACAGTTTGGTTGTTTGTAACTATCTAGTAAGCTAATAAAACTAGGCAACCGTTGGAATATCAGCTTGCCTAACGGCGACCAATACCGACACGCGTGTTGTAGTTAGTTCTTACTAAAGTATGTATATTGTTGTAATATTTACAAGCCAATGTGTATAAACAAAAAAGGCTTTCAAATCTTACAGTCACTTTACCCTATGCTTGTTCAAGTCAAATGTTGATACATTGTGCCTTGAAAGATAACAGGGACAAATTAACAAAGTCTCCAACTCACATTAAGTTCAGGGTCTTTTATGGAGCGTTCACTCTTGCACTGGCTTTTGTCGAAAGGTAGACCGGTGATGCGGTGTGTACCACTGGGTAACAGTAGCACTGTGAACTTGAACTGGGCTACAAGCTCACCTGGACGTTCATACAAAACCTGCCAGAAAACAAAACAAAAATGTTATTTATTTATAATAATAATAATTAATATGGTTCACACCGGTACGGTGAAAGATATTCATCAAGAACATCCAGAGAGATCAATACCATATTACCACAATATGGACCTAAATTAGCTTGTTTACTCATGTTTGCGCAAATAAGTCTTAATTAAAATGATTAAAAAAACAATGTTTGGTTTTCAACTTCTTCAAATGTTGGTCATTTGAGCAAATATGCCAAGTTTTAGCATCTTAGGCATGAACTGAGTGATAATATTGGCAGTGTATTTTTAAGTAATATGAAAAACAAAAGTATAGTAGTTTAGTAAGATGTAGCTATGATAAATGACATACCTGGAAGGGCTCAATGAGTTTGTGGTTGACACACTCAACAACTCCAAGCCTTGCACTAGTCTCTTTGTCAAAGCTACGTAGATTGAAGGGCATTGAGCCATGCTTGTTGCGAACCTGTAAATATTTTTTTGTCTTATTATGGTACCTAAAGATACATATTATTATTTTCAAGGAAAATTTACTGACAAGAAGTATATTAATGTCGTAATTACCTATACAAACATACCATGACAAAACACAGGTTCAAACATAAACTTAGTAGGACTTGGACTTGGAATGACAGTAACAATAATTTTCTGTGTAGGTCACCTACCTACTGTATTTCATATCAAATACTATGGGCCTTATTTATGCCACTGCTTAGCTAATGTGTCTTTTGAATCTGTCATCATCTTTGTTCATAGATAAGAATGACAATGAAAGACAATACTCAGCAAGTCGCTAAATGTAAGTGTCTTTTATGATAGGGGTTAACATTCTGGCTTAATAAAATGAAAACAAATGATCAATTTACCTCACTGTAGAACATTCTTGAGGCCTTCAGTTTAAGCTGATAAACTTCTTCAGTTTTTTTGTATATTGTACATCTGGTGTCCATTTCTCGTCCCTAAAAACATACATTTTAAACCTTTCTGCTTTGTTTGGGTGGTTCAAAAAAATGCTGGTTATTCTTTTTTTTGTTAGTAATCATAAACCAAAATGCTATAAAAACAAATTGGTCATAAGTCAAACTATTTAATATTTCCTGAGTACTGCCAGAATGGTAATGTGTACAAGACTGGAAAGAATTCAGGAAAAAAAAAATGTGTATTTTTAAAATGCTGGACTCATTGTCTTAGATGAGTGACAGATAGTGATGCAATACTATAATAACAACATGTGAGGGTGTCAATCTGTTGTTAAACTAAATAAGATCAAGTACACTGCATAAAACTGATAAGAAACTGCATCATGTTGCATTATAAACAAATATAGGAGGACACCTGGATAGGAGACTGACCTGGGCTAACCATATCAAAGCAAAGAAAACAGAAGCCACCCTGCAATTCAAGGGGTTACATTGGTTACTAGGACGCCAATCCCAGTTATCACTCAGCAATAAACTGCTTGTCTACAAAGTCATTATAAAACCGATATGGACATACGGAATAGAACTCTAATATCGAGATTCTTCAGAGATTTCAAAACATCGCTCTGAGAACTGTCTCAAGTGCACACTGGTTTGTGAGAAACACAGAAATACATGAACACCTTGAAATGGAGACCGTCAAGGAGGAAGTTAACAAGAACAGCAAGAAATAAGAAATACAAGAAAAAAAAAAAATATATATATATACACCACATCGCAAACAGATCTAAGCGACATTATAGTCCATCAAATCGCAAACTGATCTAAGCGACATTATACCTAGATTCAAAACAATGTTAGCCACTTACCACTCCTTCCCCAGTAGAAATAAGAACATCCATTGCGTAAACCTCATAGGTTTCAAGAGTGGCTTTCTCATGCTCCTTACGCTGTGCTTCTGATGGGTTCTGAATTATACTTTTCTCTCCATCAATGCGGAACTGCTTTAGTTGGTGAGAAAGCATGCCTTCGACAGGCTTGCAGCCAAATTCTGCACTGATCTTCTGGATTGCATCTGTTATTACATAGTTCTGAAATAATACATTGTAATTACATCTAATTTATATACTAGTGCATGTACAGTACTATGATATCAGTCTTATACAAGCAGGTCAAATAGTTACCTCATTCTCTGGTTTCAGCAATCTCAAGGCGGCTTCACTGGCATAGTGGGCAGCCAACAGTACATCAGCTGCTCGGCCTGTAGCCTCTCCCCCTCCAACAATAACTGTGTGTGCCACAACAGCGATGAATCCATCTATGTGTGCACCAAAGTCACTGAAAATCAATAGTTGATTGTACTAAATACTTTATATACTAAATACTTTGCCCATAAAATCTATTTTTATCTTAGTGCAGTTACAGTTAATTTTATTACAGTTTTCTATCCATCATCTCACAGGTTCTTGTGTCAAATTATTTCATCTTATATTATTTTCCAAGGATTTATGCTTTAATTACACATTAGCCACACTATTTTATAGCATTCATTGTACTTAATTTATGTGAGTTTATCTTCCCACTTGTCTTATTCAGAGCAATTCAATTTTTATATTAAGGGCTTTTTTAGCAAGGAACATTGCCCTCAATCAGTGCAATATATGTAACCAAATGCAAATGTTTACATAGGCCGCCTCTTAGTAACAAGTTTAAACAATAAGAACTTGTACTGATAAAATTATAACATGATCAAAGGCTCTCTATAGATTAAGTATGTCTAAATTTGAGGTTACTTTACATTCTAAAAAACTGCACAATTTCTGGAACCACAACATAAAATTATAACAACATCAAAATAATAGCAGATGGTAATGGTAGGTTGGTTAGAATGCGATAAAATTTTAAAAGAAAGTTCCAACACATCACTATATACACAAACCTACATTTTAGCTAAGTCTCCAGGCTTCAAGATGTAATCATTTTCACTAGGAATAGGTGAAAAGTGGCAAATACAGTTGTTCACGGAAACGCATGTCGAGAATGCTATGCCTTTTTTGGAATCCTTTTCTTTCTTGAATACCTTCGATGTTTCCTCCAACAGAAGCTTATCTCCAAACTCGCATAATTCTCTCGCAGATGCATCTGGGACGCATTTTGCTATAACTTGTTCTAGCACACCTGTAATATTTAATAAGGCTGAAGTAATTATCGAAAATAGCACATAGAATTAAGGCCAAAATCAGCGGGAGTCTTTACATTGGCCGCATGGCGAAGCGATGACACGCGTCCATCCCATTCACACAGCCTGCCTAGCAGCCAATTAATCTGATAATCCATTATTACGATTACGATTTTTTGGTTACGAGACAACTTACGGTTAACAATTTGTCCTGCTAATTTGTACTTGGTCACTACCAAGTCCTCTGCAATAGTTTTTTCTACTTCTTTATCGTCAGCCATTTCTCTTGATGTGGATTTTTGCCAAATCCAAATCGTACAAGTAAGAATTTCATTGGTGGTTCTCAAATGTCAGTCAGTCACGTGACAGATTCAACTATACAGGAATAAGCGGGAAAATAACCAAAACTTAAAAAAATTAAAAACTCACTTTTAAGTATTTTTTTTTAAGTTTCATGAATTTATTAGTTACTGGTGGTAGTTTAGTTGGTTAGAAAACGTACTCTAGATTAAACAGGACAAGAAAAGCTGAAAAAAGGGCAAACTGTGGTCTGTCTGCCTGCCAAGCAATAGTAAGCTCGTTTTGTATTGGTTCAAATAGGAGATCTTAAAATTTTACCCAATGGGATGTTTTCTAGCTCTCAAGGGTTTCTTCATCTGTTTTTTTTTTTTTCTCATGGGTTTTTAGCGTGCTCTTCTTCTTTTAATTAGTCTGCGTGCTCTGTCTCTACCTTGGCACGTCACTTTTTTATTACTGTCACTGTCAGTCTTACTTGTCATTGTTTAGTTTGATAGGCGCGCACAGCACGCACACGCACACAAAAACTTTTTCTTCTTTGTTTGATTGATTATTAAATTTTTGAAACATTACACTGGGTTTACAAAAAATGGAGAATCAAGAATTACTTATCAAGCTAGATGAAAAGATTAGGTTTGGGGATGAGTTAATAGCGCAATTACAAGATGTTCAAGACATCGATGGTGTTCCCAAACTACAGAGGAAAATTCGCCAGGAAGTTGAATTCTTGAAAAGGGTAAAAACTCTACTCGTAGAATAAACACGTCATGCAAAACGAAACAATGAAAAATATCACTGATATTAAATTAAATTAAATTAAATCACAGACACTATTTTGTTACAGCTACAAAGATCGGGTAAAGTGAAGTGGGATCATCTATCTTGTTCGAACCTGCGGCATTTCGAGGCCATGGTAGACTGTTCCAAAAGACCAGGAGTGATTGCGGTGTCCAAAGTTTTCCATTTGGATACTAACACGAAACTTCTTGTTGATATTGTAAGTGATGGAGGAAAATCATGGACAAAAGGTTGGAAGTCACTCTATTAAATCTACAATTATAGGTTCAATGTTGGTATACGTTTATGTACCTACAAGATTAATTAACATTCCAGTGATCGCTCGGAATCCAAAATCTTTATCAGCCCTGAGTTCTGGAAAGGCTTCATATGGGGCACGTTCTATTTTGGACCAAGCTGTTGATTATGTAGAGTGTGCAAAGCTATATCCCTGCATGTATCAAACACCTAAGGCAAGTTTAATCTCTTCTATATTTTCATAATTACAACATACTTCAAAAATTTTGCCCTGCAATAATTTTATTTAAATAATTTCAGATAATATTTGAATTAATGAGTGGAATTGAAGAGAGTCTAGCAAACAAATTAAAAACTAGAGGTGTTATAGTGAAAGGGGAAATACTCCCTGATTTCAATAATGACAGCAGTTTTGATGAGTCGGGTGATGCTAGTGAATCAGAGTTTAGTGAAGATGAGTTTTTAGAAGACAGGTTGGTTGCATAATTGATTGTCAATACTTCACTTATGAATAATGTCTCTTCAGGTATTATCTTCTAATGTTTATAGTTTTTATTTTAAAATCAAAGCATTTTACTTAATTTTACCATTTCAGACAGTTGCTAAACCCAGAAGTTTATAGTAGTAGTGGCATTGAAGATCCAGAAATCTGTACACTCAACTTAGATGTCACTGCAATGATGGCTTATGTGAGCAATATGACCAATGGACACTGCAATTATGTGTTTAAAGAGCATGTCCTTACTCAGCAGTGTCAGTGGGAAGCAGAAAGACCTGTGAAGCCTATTTTAATGAGATTATTTGAAGGTATACATCCAATATTTATGACATAAAGTTCCAAATGGTCATAGTTGCCATGCATGCATATTATTTTGTCTCAGATCAGTCAGTCTCAGAGAGATCAGATTAAGTAGTTCCAAACTAATCTGGTACATTCTCAATTTTTTTACCAACAGGAAAAACATTAGTTTGCTGCAAGACAGCTTGGGATGATTTTGAAAAAATTGTCAATACACTTGGAGGTCCACAAGAAATTAAAAGAACTGCTGAACTAAAACAAATGATGAACATTTATCCTGATAATTATGCAGGTATGTTATTGTTTTAAATAAATAATGGTATATTTAAAAAAAAAGTTGAATGGTGGTAACCACATGTTAGTAAAACTTTGTTTTATTATTTTAGGGGAAGATGACAGCATGAGAGATAATCTTACAGTAAGAGGTCATGTTCGACTCAGATCTAAAATAATTTTCAACTTTGGACATAGAATAAAAGCTTTGACAGTATCAGCAAATGATGGATTTGTTCGAGCAGCTTTACAGCAGGTCAGTACATTGATTTACTATTGATTAGAGATCATTAAATTTAAAATGTACAAAACTAGAAAAGCGAAAAAAAATTTTCAGATCATCAGATATATTCATAAATTGTTCATATCAATTTGTAAGCTAGCACTTTCTTATTTAAGTATGATTTTACTTGTCATTTATTTGAGTACTTTGTCTAGTAAAAGTCTATTCTATAAACTTTTGAATCCTGTATAAAATATGAAAAAGGAATGTCTACGATTATTTTTTTCTTGATTTGTATGAATTTCTGCAGACACGCCTGAATCAAGTAGGTAAGTATGTAAGTATAAAAAAATCATGTGGTATTTTCCTACTTGTTTTCTGTTTTCCAGGGCATCACTTATGCTACATTTATACACGAATCCAGAGCTCTTACAGAAGGTAAAGAAGCAAAATCTAAAATGATATTATTATGATGATTGGTGATAATGCAGTAACTCAAGATTGTTATAAAATTAATAGGGAATCAGGGCTACTTATCATTATCTAGTTCTTCACTGTGATGTTTATTATGTTGTAGGGAAATAAAATATAATTTTATAAGTACTTATGTTGCTAACTGCAAGTTTTTATTTGACGACCGATGTGACGCAGCGGGCGAAAGTCCGCCTGCGACGCAGGAGGTTGCGGGTTTGATTCCCGGCTTGGAAAAAATGTTTGTACGATCTGCAAATATTCTTTGTTCCGAGTGTTCTGGGTATTTTCTATGCATAATAGAAAAATCGATTTATGTATTGTATATCAGTCATCTAGTACCCATAACACAAGCTCTGCTTGGCTTGGGGCTAGATAATGCTGTGTTAAATCGTCCAGGATTATTAATTATTATTTATTTATTGAACCTTTCAGTAAATCGTCAAAGCATTTATGATGAAAAGAACCATCTCACTGTAGTAAGGTTATTGGGTGGGTGGGTATGTATGTACCTAGTAAGTACTATGGTACTACCACCTATTTTACCAATGTAACTCGAACAGTCAAGCCAAAGAGAAAAGTAAAGTTGTCCAAGCAGTGATGGGTTCCCATCCATAATTTAAGGTGTGATAATTTTTATTTCATTTATAATAACTCGACGTAGTACGTAGTTTTTTAAAGATTTTTTATTTGACTTGACTTCTCTATTTGGAAGATCTAAAATCCATTGGAATACAATGATATCAAAATTGTTGCCACAAAACTTATTTCGTCAAAAATGACAAAATATTTACTTTGTCAGTGTCAAAATTGGCAGTAAGACAATTCATTCTCAAAGCAAATGTATACTCTACCGTCTTGGGTTAGGAAGTGCGGCTAAGAATCGAACTAGTCAGACTGTTGCCAGTCGCTGGGTGTTGCCATGAGTCACTTAAGCCATGCTGGCTGGCTGACACTCATGATGAGTGTCAACCAGCCAGCATGGCTTATCCGAGCTGAATAATCGGCCTACGAAACGCTTTGGCCGATTATTCGGCTTTAAGGTGGTTGATCCATTATAAAATGTTTATAGTTTTTTTTATTTTCCGTTCCTTCACGACGCGACGGCGGCGGCGCGCAGCGATGACTGCGGCGCGTCATCATATTTGTTTTCGCCTTGCGATGAGTCTAGTGATTTTATTAATTTACGGGGCAGGGGTCGCCAGGATGCGTGACTGTCAGGTGGGCGCGCATGTAGCGGGGCGAAAGCATTGATGTGTACCTATGTACTTGGTGGCTATTGTCAGCGCTGTAAGTAAAAGTATCGCTGTGGACCTATTACCCTAACATCCCAAAAGAATGTAAGCACTACTTTTATTAACATCCATGATCGCTGTAGATTGCTGTCATTACCTTTGGGTGAAGTCCGTCCCAAGGAATTTTTAAATTAAGTAGTTTATATTAAATTCCTTGGTCCGTCCCAGTCCGTCCGCGTCCCTCAGATTAACTCCACAGTGGTGGAAGCACCGGAAAAGGAAGCACCAATTATTTAGCTTGCTTAGCTTGCTATTATAATAATAAAATAATAATAATTATTATTTGTTATTGTTTATGGTACTCTCACTCTGTGGATGGATTGTGTGTTTGTTTGTTTTGTTTTTTGTTTGTGGTGCAAGCGAAAGCGAAAATAATGCTATTGCAGCTGGTGTTTATTATTAGACTATTAGTAGATATTTAGGTGTAGTAAGCGCAGTAGCCTGCTCTGCTACTCCTCTAATTCTCTGAAATCATGGCAGAAACTAGTGATGAAGTTATAGACTCGCAGCTTCTAGCCGAACATGTTGGTTTCTTGGATAACTGTTTTGATAATTCTTTTGCCTTGCAAAGTTCGCTACTTGCTGTAAAAGAGTATGTTACGGAAGAATTGGAAAGACACGCTATCGAAAAAAAATCGGAGAACCTACCCTGCAAAAAAAGAAGCTTATTCTTGCTTAACAAAACTGCAGCTTCAGAAACTGGCTTACATAAAACCACACTATCTCAGGGTATTAAAAATCAAAACCTTAGCAAGAACTTGAAACATTGGGGTTTACCGGAGGAAATAGCGCGGAAATATGAACAGAGAGGAATAACCGAAATGTTTGAGTGGCAAGTGACCTGCTTAGCTAATTCAAAAGTTATTTTTGACTCGTGTAATTTAGTTTATTCTGCACCTACATCTGCAGGGAAAACTCTCGTAGCCGAGTTACTGATCATTAAAACTATTCTTGAGCGACAAAAGAAGGTAATTGTTATTTTACCTTTTGTTTCCATTGTAAGAGAGAAAATGTTTTACTTGCAAGATATTCTATCTAGTTCTGGGATCAGGGTGGAAGGTTTCATGGGATCCCAGTCACCTCCAGGTGGATTACAGGCTGTCCATGTAGCAATTTGTACTATAGAAAAGGCAAACAGTTTAGTAAACAGACTGCTTGATGATGGAAACATTTCAGAGTTAGGGGCTGTTATTGTTGATGAATTACATTTGCTCGGGGACCCCCATAGAGGCTATATCCTAGAACTTCTACTCACAAAAATAAAATATGTGACTTCAAGATCAGACAATGTACAAATACAAATTGTTGGAATGTCTGCCACACTCCCTAATCTTGAAATTTTAGCAAACTGGTTGAATGCAGAGTTGTTTATCACACAATTCAGACCAATTCCATTAGAAGAGTTCTGCTTGATTGGAAATAAACTTTACAACAAAGATAGAGCTGTTGTGAGCACAGTTAACAAATATATTAATGAAGGTGATAGTGTATTGAATATTTGTCTGGAAACTATCAAAGAAAGCTGTTCCGTTTTGATATTTTGCATGACTAAGAACAGATGTGAAAATCTTGCACAAACAATAGCATCATCGTTTTACAACTTAGGCAGCCAAAAATGTGAATTTGGCTCTGTATTAAGGAATCAACTGAAACCTGACAGCATTGCTGAAGTTTTGGAACAACTGCAAAACTGTCCTGTAGGCCTGGACCGAGTACTGAAACAAACCATATCATTTGGGGTTGCATACCACCATGCTGGCTTAACATTTGATGAAAGAGATATAATTGAGGGTGCTTTCAAATGTGGAGCCATACGCGTTTTAGTTGCTACATCTACACTGAGTTCTGGTGTCAATTTACCTGCTAGAAAGGTTATAATCAGAACACCTGTTTTCATGAGACAGCCTATAAATATTTTGACATATAAGCAAATGATAGGAAGAGCTGGACGCATGGGAAAAGACACCAAAGGAGAAAGCATTTTGATATGCACAGAGAATGAGAAGAAAATTGGCTTTGAGCTTATGGTTGGAGCTTTGGATCCAGTTAAGAGTTGTATTGAGACATCTGACAAATACATGAGAGCAGTATTAGAAATGATTGCTAGTCAAGTGCTGTGTACCAAGTCAGAGCTGGATTTATACTCAAAATGTACCTTACTATTTACTCAGCAGGACTTATCTGCTTCTCAAAATAATATTTTAGATAAAACTTTGGAAGAATTAAAGGATTATGAACTAGTGAGGGTTCAGAATATTGAAGAAGAAGTTCAGTATGTTGCTACTCCTTTGGGGAAGGCTTGCCTTTCGGCATCTATGGCTCCTAATGATGGCTTATCACTGTTTCTGGAGCTGCAAAAAGCTCGTCAATGCTTGGTTTTAGAAACAGACTTGCATATGATATATCTTGTTACTCCATACAGTGTCAGTAGCCAATGGGGAGACATAGACTGGCTTCATCTGTTGACATTGTGGGAATCTTTAACAAAATCAATGAAGAGAGTTGGAGAACTAGTGGGTGTAAAAGAAAGCTTTATTATCCGCTCTTTGAGAGGAGCTAATAAATCAACAAATGTTCAAAATATTATGAATGTTCATAAAAGGTAAGTCTAAGACTAACTATCAAAGTCTGGTAGCTATTTGTTAAAATGAATCAATCAATCTTTCACTTGATGAAGAGAATAAACGTCGCCACACACGGATCACGTGCAATAAACGCCGCCACCGAGCTACAGACTCCATGTCTCGTGCATTTCATATCAACTCTCCTCACTTGGTTGACAGGCTTCCGCGAGTAGCCGCTTCCGGTTTTAGGTGATGGTGACAGTTTAACTGAAAACTCAGTAATCTCTGTCAATTTTCACCATTGATTGCATTAACTAGCGATCAAACAACTGGACCTAACTTTTTATTGCATATTACTCATACTTTTGGTTTCTCTCATGTGTTATTCAATAATTCGCAGGTTTTACACGGCTCTAGCTTTGCAAGACTTGGTAAACGAAGTGCCTTTATCAGAAGTGGCGACAAAATTCCAGTGCGCACGAGGCTTTCTGCAAAGTCTTCAACAAGCTGCTGCTACATTCGCAGGTAAGTGCATACTAGCTGCCTACCTACCAGAAAATTACCTATCAGTAGATAAATAGTGACTTACTCACCGACTAGTCATTTTTAGTGTATTCCTTTTTAATTTACATTATATCATCAAGTTTTTTTAGGAATGGTGACAGCATTCTGTCGCCAACTTGGTTGGAAAAACATGGAAATACTAATATCGCAATTCCAAGATCGATTACATTTCGGTATTCATTCAGATTTGCTAGAACTAATGAGATTACCCTCCTTGAATGGCGTGCGAGCGCGTAGTCTCTTTGATTCGGGCTTCGAAACGGTTACCAGCATCGCCTCTGCTGATGTTAATATCATAGAAAATATTCTTCACAAAGCTGTGCCATTTCAAAGTGAGAAGGAAAGAGAGGGTGATGATTCCCATGATATGAAGAAGCGTAACAAAATAAAATCCATATGGATCACAGGTTATTGCGGCATGACGGCTAAAGAAGCTGCCCAAAACCTAATAATAGAAGCTAGGAAACATCTCGAGGGCGAAATAGGCGTGAAGGATATAAATTGGAGTAATAACGTGGCAAATGTTACTAAACCTGATCAAGAAACCAGAAATGCTATCGATGTTACAATAAAACCCACCAAAATCGTCAATGATACCACAACGGTTGAAGATAAATCTTTAGAAAACGTTCCTATATGTGAAATTGAGCAAGAGCCTATAGCATCCCATAAAGATGACATTATGTTGAAAGAAAATAACTATTATAAAAGTATTGAGCAAAACAAAAATCTCATTCTTAAAACAGTCGAGACTAATCAGATTTTAGAATCAAGACCCAAAACATCTAGAATATCACTAGATTTACTTGATATAAGTGCTGAAGATTTGTATATCAGTGATAATTCTTGTAACATAATTGCAATAGAAAAGCAAAGCTTGTCAACCACAGAACGAATACATACAGTTTGTGACATATCACAAGAGGTTGATACGTTAAATAAACATGGAAAAACAGTGATTCAAAAGCATTCTACTCCTATTGTACAAAATAATACACCCCAAACGATAAACGATGTATCTACTGCTACAAAAGATGATATAGTTTGGGATTCTTTGAATTTTACAGAAGCTGCCCTAGGAAATATAACAAAACTTCGCACATCAGTAAAAGGTTTCTCCCCAAACATAAGTTTTGGAGACACAGATAAAAGTGCCGCTTCTGAAAACGGGATAATAAAAAATGATATTCAGGTCGAAAAAACTAATACTTCAGCGAATTCTAACAAGGATATTAGTTTGTTTTCAACTGATGGAGATAATTCAAGTTTCTTTGAAGAGAGCTTACCGCTTGATCTGATACCGAGCAGATTACTAGACAATAAAAATCAGACACCAAAAGCATCAGCCGCATCGTCAAAGCCAGAAACAACAGCAGATTTTATATGCATAAATTCTAATTCCATGTTAAATGCTTTCGAATCGCCGTTAAATGAAACCGATGAAGATATAATTTTAGTATTTGAAGAAGATGAAAACGATAGTCAACCAACTTCTTTATTAAACCTATCAAAAGAAAATGAAGTGGCGTGCTCTCAAGATAACATTAAAACAATTAACGATTTTAAATCTCCGTCTAACAAACGACCATGTAGAGATAGGACGAACTTAAAACATCAAGCAAAGAAGAAAAAAATGGAATTTGTAGCTGCTGATCTAAACCACATTAGAGATAAACAGCCTCAACCTACAAATAAATCGACGATATTTGTTAATGAATACCGTTTAAATTGTGTGTTACGGAGCAATGACGAATGCACAGAATTACGCGTTTTAGAAAAAAATACAGCAGCTTCTATTTCTCTAAAGTTCAAACCGGCGCCTTACGGTAATACAAAAATCGGCAGTGATATCCTCAACATCGAAAAGAAAAAATCAAAAGACAATGCATTCCTTGGAATGGGTTTGTACTTAGGTAATAATGAATGTATATTTCTGGATCAAAGGTCACTTGAAAACAGAAAACATGTGATAAATTTTCTGTTTCAAAGCAACAAACGAATAAATGTGCATTCACTGAAAAACAATTACCTTAAGTTGAAAAGGGAGCTAGGTATACAGTTGCCTTTACAGACTACCGATGTGTGTATGATTGACTGGTTGATAGATGGCGGTGAAATTACGAGAAGTATTGAATATTTGGTAAGCCTTTGTTTATTCTCTAGCTAAGTATTTATGCTTTAACTTACGCCACATTTATTATGCTTAGATATACAATGCAAGTTGACTTTTATTTTGAAAGTCTATATCATATCTATAGTTTATTACTATCAAATGGTTCATGTAGTATAAGTAATCTTTAATTTTGTAGATGTTGAAGTATTGCGGAGTTAACTTATCCACGGCAATTATAAAGGTAGATGGCAAAAGGAAAAACTTCCCAAATGTGGATTTGAACGCAGAATTATGTATACGTGCATGGTGCGTGTCGATGATATCTGAGAAACAATCTAATAAACTGCTCAATGTTTCTGCAACTACAGAACACACTATCGGTATGTTATACTTTGATGCAACTAAGTTTTAGGGCCTAGGGCCTTAATCATAAACAAACTTTACCTCTGTTAGCTAATGTGTCTTTCAAATCAAATCAAAAATGCTTTATTAGGAACAAAAACACATGTCTTTAAAACGTCTTTGTTCATAGACATAAGCTCCCGTGCTTCGGAGGGCACTTTAAATAGTGGGTCCCGGCTTTTTTAAAGTTGTTAGGCTATGGAAGAGGCCTTCGGGCGGCCTAAGATGTCTGTGACCAGAGTTGCCCACTAACTGATACGAATTTACTTTATTTTTATTGACATACATTGAATGACAACACGTAGCGAGCCGCTGAAATGATAGTGTTTTTATGAATAAGGGCATTATTTTTAATGTATTACATTATATATATTTATTTTGTTACATAATTTTACACCAGTGTCAACCTTCTAAGATATAAAATGTCAATTAGATATCGAACACCAAGTGGCCACCATACTGGCTAGAAGTGAATACTCCGGAATTACCGTAGACAGGAATTTCGCGTCCGAAATGTTGGTCGGCGTGAAACGTTCAAAAGATATATTACAGAAGAAAGCGAATGCGCTGGCCGGTTTCCAAGTCAATATTAATTCTTCCAAATGTGTCGCAAAGGTAATTACTTAGATGTTATTCAGCCAAGATGAAGATGATGCCACTTTCACACATACAAAATTCCTCATCCTAATTTTAGGTTTTTAGGTATGGGTGAAAATGGTCTCATCTTTTTTTTTTTTTTTTGGTCCCGTCATATCAGTTGTCTGTTTTCGAAACAAAAGCTATTGTAGGTAATGCGTCTGATCAAGGCTTTACTTTTTAGTTTATAAAAGCAGTTACACAAGTTTGTTTCGATCTTCATAACCTACAATGCTAAATTGCGTTTAATTTCAAAAATTCATTAGTGCATCCCTACACAATCAAGAAATCCGTCCAAAGGAGTTGTTTCACGCAGTATGGAGCCGTTCCCTGGTCCTTTGTCCTGGGGTCCAGATAATTAGTTAGTCATTAAAGAAACCGTTTATCACTGTTTATTTATTTTATTTTGGTTTCTTTCACAATCTAAAGTAAGTTTTCTTTGTGAAGGAGTGCAACACAATGCAAAACAACATGGCGGGTTTAACGACCAACTGGGTTATAAGTACTGTCGAAGTCAAGATGCGTCACGTTATCATTGCCATTGGACCGTTTTAGACCACTCAACACAATAAACATTTTTCCTTTAGAACTTTGTTTGTCTATATATATATATATGTAAATAAAATTGTTTGTTACTGTTAATCTTATATTTTTTTCCAATTTTTCTATGGTGTTACAAAGACCTAGGCCACTATGAAATTGGTCCTTTAAAGTTCTTTGTGTTAGTGTTCGTCTGGGGGAGGATTACGACCACAGAACTATATTTGAGTAGAATGAGTGAGTGTATGTACCTCGCGTGCCGAAAAAACGGGCTAAGTTAGGGCTGAGAACCTCGTTACTCGCCGCGAAACTCAGTCTACTCCCAACCGGAGGCGGTGTGGTGGTGTGCCAGAGCCTAGAATCGGTTTGCCGCGTGCTTATCGATGCTTTTAAATCATTTATTTTCGCGCGGCTTATATTTCCCATTACTAATATACATTTGTGTGTAAAATACTAATACGCAAAATGTTACACGCTCGGTTTCCATACAAATCGACGAACTCTTTCATTCTACTTAAATATAGTTCTGTGATTACGACCATACCTATTTCTGCCGCCAAGCAATAATGCTCGCATTGCTGTGTCCTGGTTCGTATGGTATGATTTCGGTAAAATTACAGGCTCATGAGACTTTCGAACTACGTCTCAGGGTGGCAAGTGATATCTCTGATGTTGCAAGAGTACATTGCCTACAGTAACCGCTTACCATCAAGTGGGCCGTACATACGTTTGGTTGCCCTTTTGTGGTATAAAAAATCTGGACTCAGGACTATTTGTAGAGCTGTGTCAACGCATAGTTCATCAACAGTAATCAATGTTGTCCTGTTGTTGATCCTGTCAATCAATCAGCCAATTAGTCAGTTACGCAGGTACTGAATTATGTTTAGCTTAAGGTTCCAATTCAATTTCAGGCTCTAGGAATGAGTAAAAGAAAGACAAGTACTAAAAAAATCGTGCTAGCGAACCACAACAGCTTTCTATCAAATGTTTTTATATTCTGGCGGAAACTCGAATGTATCCTGACAAAAACTTTGTATCCACTAACGGAAAAAGCTTATAATTTTGAAGCTAACGAGAAGAACAAGTAAGTTATCATTATTATAACAAAGTAATGGGTTTTGTTTGATAGACTCGTTAAACAGATGGCAATGTAGCAGTTGCAGGAACCGGAAGCCAGCGAAATTTCCCGAACCTACATTCAAATCGTTTCTGACATTCGTAATTCTGGATTCCGATTGGAGTTAAATTTTGAAGATGATGGGGTTAGATTGATGTTGTATGGTTTAAAAACCATCTGGTTTTAGATTAAAGATTATAAAATATTCCAAAAATTTATTTATCCTCAAGCGGGATTTGAACCCAATCCCAAAAGATCGACCACCGCTTGATCTTTAGTATTCCCTTAGTGTGATAATAGCACAGAACAGATATTAGTACCTACGTAGTGATGGTTGGTTTTAGATTGTATTCGAATTTTATGTTTGGGGCACTCTTTTTAACTGCTCGTATGATGGCAAATATATTTGTAACTAACTAACTAAACTAATAAACTTTGTTTCATAGACTACACCCAACATACACGATGCACACTTGCACGGGCCGCATTTGCATGTGCGAGCCAAACTTGCAAAACGTACCCCGAACTTTCTCTATACCAAACGAATACTTAGAAATTACTACTGTTGGGGGACTGATAGAGTTCAACTGCAGGAATATATTCAAAGCTAGCGCAGGGCATGCGATGGTTTCGGCAGATTATTGCCAGTTGGAAATGAGGGTACTAACGCATTTCAGCGAAGATGCTGTTTTGTTGAGGATTATGAGGAGCGGTGTGGACGTGTTCAAGTCTATTGCAGCTTCATGGGGCAACGTGCCGGAGGAAGAGGTAAGAACTTTGCTTTAACAAATTGATTGTATACGATTTTATTTTGTAGAGTTTTATACTTTTACAATACTGAGAGTGTCAGAAATCGACAAGGCAACTGTAATTTTGATGTCAATGTACTTAAAGATCTTAGTTGTGTATTCTTAGGGCCTTTTCTTTTATATCGGTTGGCAGTTTTGCACTGCTGTTATTTATTAGTTTAACAAAAGCCTTTGTGCTTATTTTCCTCTAGCTCCAACGTTTATTAGACCGGACCCTGGTTTAGTATAAATATTATCTTTGGTTCTACATCCAGAGTCCTAACCTAGAACTACACTAGATTAATATTCTTGCTGAAGGTTTACATAGCTGTGTAACTAAGTTTAACTTAAGTTTGCAAAAGGTACAACTAACGCAACGATCTCTTTTCGCAAAGTTGGGACCGCTTGATGTGATTTTGATGTTTCATACTTTCATATTTTCGGGTCGTCTATTGTCGTAATGTCCTATCAAACATTACCCATTATGAAGTTCCGGTTTTTGTGCTGTTGAAGGTCTTTGTATAAATTATAAATGTACAGTTACTGACCCTTTTTATCATTATTTTGCACTTATTGTAGTAGGTGAGTGTAGTCTGTCTGTAGTATTAAAATGAATATACTTAGATAAAATTTCTTGATATAGACAAAGTTCTGTGAATGGTTCAAAAATAAAAATACTAATTAAACAGACGTATGGGCCAGGCCATGATGAGCACCGGTGGTCTAATGGTAGTGACCCCGCCTTCCGATCCGAAGGTCGTGAGTTCAAACCCGGTCGTGCACCAATGGATTTTTCTGTTCGAAAAATTTATGTGCGCAATGCCAGTGCTCTCATACGGTGAAGGAAAACATCGTGAGGAAACCGGCATGTCCAAGAACTAAAAATTCGAAAGACATGTGCCATCCGCCAATCCGCATTGGGTCCGCGTGGTGGATTAAGACCCAATCACTCTCGCCTGAGAGTAGGCCAGTGTCCCAGCAGTGGGAACATTAGAAGGCTGTCATGATGATGATGATGATGATGGGCCAGGCCAAGTAAAGATCGTAAGGTGTGGAAAACAAGGAGGAAGCTTTTACCATGCAGTGAGAGACTTTCAGGCTAAAATATAATAAAATGGGCCTCACATGAATAAAATTGAAAATGTAACTGTCTGTACTTGTATAAACTGAATTGAGTTCCATCTATTTTAACTCTGTGGTTCCATTAAACTAAATATTTGTAGGTGGACGATGATCTCAGACAAAAAGCAAAGCAACTTTGCTACGGCATACTGTATGGGATGGGGAACAAAACCTTAGGCCTACATCTTGACGTCACCGAAATTGAGGCGGCCTCTTTTATGGATTCTTTCTACAAGACATTTCCGCACGTGAAGAAATATACGCAGAGCGTTATCGACGAATGTAGGGAGAAGATATATGTGAAAACTCTGATGAATAGAGTAAGACATTTACCCGATATAACAAGCAAAAACTTAGCTGCGCGAGGTAAGTTATCAACTCGAAATTTCAATTTATTGATCCGTAACTTCACCCTGCTTAAAAAACCTAGGAATTTCCCGTAAAGTAAAAGCAGTAAATTACGTATTATTAAAGTCATTTATTAGGAATAAGGTTAGGGGCGAAACGGAAGGGACCAATGAGAATTCGATTATCGCCCTTTGCGTGAGAATTCTCACCGTTTCTTTTTCAGACGAATGATTTTTCACTTTTACCCTTACTTTATTACTGTTGAACGTTTTGTTGTTTCGTTGTTGGACCTAAACATAAATGTTCATGAAACCAGACGATACCATACATCCAGGTCGTCATTGTTCATTATCATTATTATCATGGTCAGCCTTCTAAATGTGCACACAATTGCGACACTGGCCTTCTCTCGAGCGAACTTGATTAGGTCATACAATACAGGGTCATTCATTATCAACCTGACAAACTTAAGGGATAGGTTCCGCACATAAAAAAAAAATAAGTACCTATATTTTTTTTTTATGTATATTTTGACTTAAAAATCCCAAGTAAACAAAAAAAAATCGTTTACTTTTTTCCGCTCATTTATTATTTATCATTGTTGGGAATCGAGTTAAGCGACGTAATAATGAAATATTCGAGTGTGCGCGCCCCGTAGCGGGTCAAGGACGCGCGGGTTATTGACCCGCGGTTCATTGACGCGCGGGTCACTGACACGTGCCGAGCGCTGCCTTTTCGATTTCTATCAAATAATTATTAACTAAATTTTTTTTAAATAGAAAAAAAAAGGTTTAGAAAAGAAAAAAAAAGTACAAGTATTTTTTTTTATATGTGGAACCTACCCTTTAAGTTTGTCAGGTTGATAATGAATGACCTTATATAATCTACTGTAGCTGCACACTGCATCTAATAAAACGCGGATCCAATGCGTATTGGTAGATACCTATTCATCATTGTGACGATGTGGCGCGGCGAAGGTCCGCCTGCGAAGTAGGAGGTTGCGGGTTCGATTCCCGTCTTGGAACAAACCGTTGTACGATCTGCAAAAATTTGTTTCGGGTGTTCTGGGTATTTTCTATGTATAATAGAAAAATCGATCTATGTATGTTCCTTGCACCCTATCCTAAAGGAATCAGGCAAAGGACTCCGCTCACCGACTAACTATAAGATCCAAAGACCAGCCATCTTTAGGTTAGGTAGGTAGTCTTTAGCCATACATATCACAATTAGCAATTATTTCCAGGTACAGCAGAAAGGCAAGCAGTCAACACAACCATCCAAGGGTCCGCAGCGGATATAGCAAAAGCAGCCATGTGCGCTATAGATAACAGAACAAATTCCCTTGAATACGAACCTAGACTCTTGCTCCAAATGCATGACGAACTAATTTACGAAGTACCCGAAGAACATAAACAAGGTTTTACTAGAATTATGAAAGAAGTTATGGAAGGAACTGTGAAGTTAAAAGTGCCTTTGCCGGTTAATGTCAAAAGTGGATATACTTGGGGCTCTCTTGGAGATGTTAAACTTTAAATAAGCGATTCGTGATTATTTACAAGGCTGTGATTATTTAAAATAATGTATCTAATATTTAACGTAGGAAGTAGATACCTAACTGTTTTTACCGTACTTATAAACTTCCTTTATTAAAGTGAATATTGTTTACAATGAGATTTCAGTTTAGCTTTAATAAACCCGTATTAATAGTTAACGCGTTAGGTACAGGGTAAATCGGCAGCAATTCCCAAATTAAAATTTAAAACTAAAGTGGCGCAGTGTGCAATGTTGCCAAAAACTAAATGATAAATTTCGTTATACTTAACATATTTTTGCTCTTTTAACAATGTCCATGAAAATAATGGCGCACAAATACTACTTTGTACAACTCACGTCATATAAAAAAACAAGGTTATCTTGATAGTTCATACTTTGATAGAAAAAGCCGTAATAACAAGGCCTAATTCCACTTTGACAATCGTGTTTGTGAATCTCAGCGCCATCTCAGCGTGTTTTCCCAAGGTTTTCCCGGGCTTTCCGTTTGTCGGTGTCGGCGGCAGAGGTCAGGGTGGTCGCCCCGCGAGCCCTCAATCGATACCTGCGCGCGGAGGGTGGCAGGCCTCCGCCGCGTCATACCCGACGCGCTCACCAACCTAACATTACCTAATGCACGACTAACTGAAATGTGGCTAAAAACGCTCGTAAAACTCGCGAATCGCGCTGCCCTAATGATGTTATGAGTTGAAGTGATCCATCATGCATCTCCACTTTGAGAGGAACGTCAACTCCAAATGTGACTGCAGCATTCTGTCGCTGTCATGGATGGGCAAGGTACCTGATGAGCTGCCTGAGGTGAGCTTCCTTCTATACTTTCTTAGCTTGCTCACTTGTTTTATAAAACAAACGTTGCTGCAAATTCTTGGCTTGTCGCATATTCGCAAAAGCATATTGTCAGGTTAGTACTGCAGTTAATTTTAGCCTGTACCGATAGCACGGTCTAGTTAGGTAACTACGGTTTGTTATTAGAGAAAGTCCTGGTGTGTAATGTACTAGGTACTGAAATTGTAGTGAATTAATTTGTCGTTCAGGAACCTATTAAGTTTTCTGTAGTTATACGTAAATTATGTGCGGTTATGAAAATGTTTAAAATTTTTAATGAAAATTTGGAAATCTCAGCTTACAAATCTTTCGTTAAAGTTTAATGAACCCTTTGAATTAGTAGACATTAGTATATATTATTTTAGTGAAAAGAAACGATATAAACGCTCCTTTGACTATCGTTAGTAGATGTCAGTGTCATATAATTATCTGCTTTTAAGAAGGCTGGCCTAGGGAGACACATTAAGTGACACGTAGAGTGAGTAAAAAACTGCTATCACAGAAGACAAACTGTTCTTCGTTTGACTAGGAAACGCTTGTAGATTCTAGGAACTAGTGTCTTGTTTTAGAGGACACTACAATTCCTGCACAAATGCACAATAATGTAACGCAGTTATCACCTTGACTACATCCCTATTACAGCAAAATCTATCATTAGGTACATTATTACGTATTGCTTTAAAATGAAATAGATGGCTTTTGGTCGACAGAACACTAAATTAGCTTCAGTCAAATTAACAAACTATTTTTTTCATGGCTTTCTGGGATGAAATCAATCTCAATAGAACTTTATTGATTGAAATAGCAAAGATAATTTTGTAACGTCTTACAAAATAGATGAGCATATGCTTGCCAAGAATAGTCTAATTCATCACGTTTATGGATTTTTGCCAATAGTTTCTAAAAAAAGTAGTAGCAACTCGGGGCATTCGTTACGCTACTAGTTAACTGAAGTTAAGCTACTAGTTGACTAAGTTTCTGGGCTATTTTACCCACAGCGGTACTGTACTTTATTATAATTATATGTGATTCAAAGCCGCGTGTTCGTCATCTGTCTCACCTAGTTCTTCTGTCGCTATATTTGGTCTAGCATTCTGGCTAGACCTACTAAGACCACCGACTGAGAGACCTTAGACAAGAACAATATAAACCTGGCATTACCTTCTTACGTGATCATCATGTAAAATGTCAAGTAGTCTCTACCACAGAAGTATATCCTGAGTACGTAGGTAGTACTAATATCTGTTCTGTGTCTAGAGTTTGTACCGAATATACTAGAATTCTAGTTTCACAACGTGATTACTGATGTTATTTTGACAGGGCTCTACACCACAAAAATTGTATCTAAAAAGATAATAATTAGGTAGAGATTGTAAATATACGGAAAATAACGAACTCAGAACTCTTCACCAACAAAAAATAAGTTCTATGCCTGTCGCCTCAAAACAAAAGACGGGAAATATCGCTTTCCTGTAATTTCTCCGGCTTCGTGCTCTCAACCGCAACTGAGCAATTAGTCGCAACACAGAACAGTTTTTATATTGTCAAGAGATTATAGGCGAGTGAATATTTTGTTTTGTTTTATGCTAGGTTACCTTTTAATAATTGTTAAACGTATGAGTGGTACATGTTGTATTATCTTGTAATTTTTAAAGGCAAGGGTTTTTCGGACCTCCCATTATTATAACTGCGATACTCAAACATCAAGAAATATTGTAAATAAATAATAACAAACCATTAACTACTGCAAGTAATATTTACGTGAGTATTTTAACTAAAACAAAAAACGATCGTTGTCGTCTTAGCGTCTCGCTGGCTGATAAATAAAACGATTTATCTTTTTAATCATCATCATCATCATATCAGCCGATAGACGTCCACTGCTGGACATAGGCCTCCCTCAAAGAGTGCCACGACGACCGATTTTGGGCCTTCACCTTTTTATCATCTTCATCTTTTTAATACATAAGTAGAATTCAGGGTTTGAACGGTGAGAAAATATGTAAAAATAATGCGAGTAAAACCGCACGGGTCTGTTAGTGATAAATAATTAAAGCCGTTGTACATAAGTAGGTAAAAATAAAAAGCAAGCAATCAAAACGCTAAACACAGTTTGATAATGTGTATTCGCACTCAACTCGAACTAAATTGATCGTTCATCACAGCTGCCTTGTATTTTCGATGGTTATTGAAAACAATTCTGGACCTTCGTCGGCTTCTACGGCCGTACGTTTCATATGAACCGCTTCACACAAGCAGTCTACGAAGCTGGGAATAGGGTTGTCAACTTTTCGGATAAGAAACCTAATTTATCATAACAGCAATGCTTCCATTAAAAACTGTCATACCTTTACCTATTCTTGCACGAGAGCGCTGTGCGCTGGTAAGTGAGCTCTCATTCCGATCATATGGTCGTAGGTTGTGCAGACAGCTTGCCAGTGCTCAGGAAACATCGTATCACCAAAAACCAAGATCAAGTCGCGTCAAGATTTAAATGATCCAATCACTCTCGCTCAAGAGGAAGCCAGTGTCCTTGAAGAACATAGAAAGCTGACCATGATGATCTACTCTATTTCATCCAAATGTCAAAACGTCATATGTTTTTTTAATGTGACAGATCTTCAGTACGTCGTTACAACTATTATCATCATAGAGTCAACGGCTCATCCAAACAAAGAAATGGTTTTTCAAGTGCATTATCGGTCATATACGAGTATCATAGGCCGGACTTATTGTTATAGCTAAAACCAATCTGCGAAGCTTTTGGAAGCCCTAGCTACAACACAGATTGTGTAACAGTTTCTTCAGCTACGATTCGGGAGCTGAGGGCCTGAGACCTCGCAAATCCCATTCAATTAACCTTTCCTCGTCTCCACAGCTTTTGACCTAGTTAATTTTATTTCTACTCTACGGTCTTGAGAAGCCGATTTCGTTGCTGCTAAAATGCATTGTTATTTGGTCTTTGCAAGATCTTAGCTGAATTCGTAATGCCACCTATGGGTTGATGCCACTTATGCAGCTGATAATAAATGTAGGTTCGAAAAATATAAATGTAGGTGATCGCATAAATAGGAATCGTTTTGTGACAAGTCGTGCGGTTCTGGTGTATCTTATCTCTACTGGAAAATCTATGAACTAGAATAAATTTATTTATAAATCAAATAACAACACTAAAAGAAATTAAAAATATCAACTCAGTCAGTCTCGTCCTTATGCCTTAGGGAGCTAACAAAGCACTAAGCATATTCTTACAGTATTAGCAATATCCTACTCTGTTTTCACAAGAGCTAGATTGCCCTTTGCATTTATTTGAACCTGCCTGTTCTGTGCATTTATCTGAACTGAAATGTTCTTTCAATAGAGCAGTCATATTAGTTACAGTCAGTTGGAGGCTATGAGCACGTTCTGCACTTTTAACTTTTAATGAAGCACAGCTCATTTAAAATGTACGGTCCATTGCATCATAGTCAGTTGTCACTTGCTGACTAAAAGTTTGCCGATTTGGGGATAATGTTCTAACTTCGATTACATAGGTATACTTACAGAAAACGCGAGGATATATGCATTGTTATTATAGATATCATTGAAAAGGGTTAACTTTATGGTAGGTATTAAAATCTTATAGGTAGGCATTGTGTCTCGCAAAGCTATGGTAATCAAACAGCGAATAATCTATTTACGGGAATAGAAAGAAACCCTAAAAGATAAATGACTATAATTTCCTAATAATTTGAACGCGGAATCGTAAAGATTCCCCTTTCCGTCGCACTTCCGACCTGTTGATTGAACTTCGATATGGCGTCGAATGTGCTATAAGAAATCCGACCTAAACGATCGCTGGGAGTTAATGGAAGAGGGATAAAGTAATATCTGGTTAATTGCCAATTTCGCCTTCGATCTCCGGTGTCCAAACAGGACATGCACTATTAGGTAAGTACTTGTTAATTGGTCTCATCGTGTTAGCCAATATCGAGTGGGGGGCCATTCGTTCTTCGTTTTCCAATTCGCAGTCGCCGTTCGAGAACCTTTATTGCCAAGCGGATATCGGTTCTGCGAGGCTTTGCCCACTTGTGCTCAATACCACTTTAGCTAATTCGTTTCGGGATCTATCGCGTAGGTAGTATATTATTTGTATTAAATTGGCCTAGTTTTTATGTCAATATTTTCGGTGTAATATACTTAAACAAGGTCGTAATTGGATGCTGTGAGCGTTTTGTGCAGTAAATGTGCTCTCAACCAAAATTCATGCTGAATACAGAGTTCTCCGAATCTGTTGTTGTGATGTATCGATTTAATTTCTCTCCCTTTCCCGCGATACAGGCTAGCCCTTGTGCTAGGACCTCCAGTAAACCATTGTATTTGTTTTTCTTTTGGTAAATAAATAATTTGATTTTGATAATTTGATTTTGAATTTTAATCTCTGTCCAGAGGAAGCTTCTGGTTAATCTCTGTCCAGAGGAAGCTTCTGGCAAATGAATCTTGGAAAAAATATTTTTCGAGAAAATGCTTATTAACTATTAATTCTTATTACATACTTTGTTAATGATTTCACTCTTTACATTTTCATTGTTATCACGATTAGGTTCATTACATAACTCATCGATGATTGCTCGACAACCACAATGCTCGGGTTAAATCATATCAAATGTCGAGCACGAGCAAGGTCCTGGGTAATTACGTATGTGCTAGCCGTTTTATAGTTCAATGTTAACGTTCAATGCGAACGCTGTCAAAGTTATACTTACTAGTAGTGTAGAAAACGTACTTACTTACATTTAAAATCTGCTGCGCTCGACGCGCCGGCGCGCGGGGTTAGGTTGAATAAGTTCAGTAGTAGGCGCATAGAGGGCGCGATACCCATAGCCAAGCAAGTGTGCGGGGAGAGACGTGCCGAACCCCGCTTCGCCACCCCGCGCGCCCGCGCCACTAGCGCCGCAAATGCAAACGGCGCGAGCGTCCAGCCAGCCAGTGGCGAACAAAACGGCTGGAAGCTCGGTCATGCCGGCCGACCGATCGATGAGTTGCGCGTGCGCGGTCACTGGGATTGCAGTGTTGTGTTATTGTTCATAAATATGTTCTGAGAACCGCCATACTATTAGAACTTTTTTTGGCTTCTGTATTGTACAATAAATTGCTTTCGGTTACTGTATGCTGGTGTTTCCATCAAACATTGAACCCTCACACCTAAACTTCTACAACTTGGTCCTACGAGTCTGATCTGAAAATTATGGAAACACGCAGTACTACAGCCAAGCGTTTGCCAGAAGATGCCGCGGCGCTTACTACAACACCAACCCACAAGGCAGCGTCTGTTACGGAAGAGAAAACGAACAGCCGCCGCCATCTTATAAGCGTAAGAACGCGGTCGTGTCCGGGCTCAGCGGGTTCAAGCACAAGTACAACTCGAGCCAGTAAAGAGACGCTAAGGCGAAGAGTAGTTTATGAGGCAGAAGTACAACTGGCAAGGATTAAGGAAAATTTAATTTCAAAAAAATTGGCTATGGAGATGGCGGAGATCGACGATGAAAGCGACGAAGAGGATTTAAAAGCTAATCAGAATGTGGATGAGTGGCTCACTGAGGTACACAAGACGTGTGAGAGGCCTCAATTAAGTGAGGGCCCCCATCTTCGCGAGGGGCCCCATCCTCCTGAGGGGCCCCATTTGAGTGAAGGGCCTCGTCTGAGTGAGAAACCTCATCCGAGTGAGGGGCCTCATCTGATTGAGGAACGTCGTCTGGGTGGTGACCCCCTAGTAAAAAAGGCCACATTACCGGGCGAACTGATGGCGAGGTCCGTACCCCGGACCACCAGTATGTGTAACACCGTTATCGCGCCTGAAATTCAAACAGTTCCCCTGAGATTGAGGAACTACGAACTACCAACATTTGGAGGGGGGCCCGCCGATTGGCTTTTGTTTAAAAGGTCGTATGAAATGTCAACGTCTGCGTATCACTTTAGTGATTTTGATAACATCACCCGGCTTCAAAGAGCGCTAACCGGAGAAGCGAAGTGCGCCGTCGAAGACCTACTGAGGACCGGCTCCGACCCGGTAGAAATTATGGACGCCCTTGAGCAGGAATTTGGGCATCCAAACCTTTTGTTAGAATGCGCGCTACAAAAAATAAAAGGGCTTACGCGAATGACGGAGTGCGGATCTGAGCTGCGAAAGTTTACATCAGCGGTGCGAAACTGCGTGTCAATATTGCGAAATATTAGAGCCGACGGGTACATCAACAACCCTCAACTGGTGAGTGATGTACTTAGCAAATTGACACACTCGCAGAGAGCTCAGTATGGTGAATTTGTGATGAAACTAGATACAAGTCAGCATAACGAGGATCTTCGAGTATCACCAAACCTTAAGATTGTTGTGGATTTTCTTACTCACCTGTCACGAGCATCAGCGTATTATATGCCAATAAATACAACATTACCAACCGCATCATCCAGAGCATCGAACAACGTTAACAATTACAATGCCGACGGTCGACGTGTTAACACCACTGCTGCCGGATACCAAAAACGACCAGCATCAGGATTGCAGCGAGTTTTTACAAATGTAGAGGTGCCATCCGTCAGCAGCGAAACAAAATGTGTGTTGTGTGCGGAGGGACATGAGTTATCCGAGTGTGAAAAATACCTTAGTATGCATAATGATGAAAGGTGGGAACTAGTGAGAGGTAATAGGCTGTGCTTCAAGTGTTTATCGCAAAATCACTCGCGCTATCAGTGCCGTGCGAAACGGTGTGACAAGTGTCGTTTGTCACACCACGTGTCACTTCACCACTCTACAGACACTGCGGTCACAGCTACGGTCGCAGAGGTGCCACCTGTGAGCGACAGCGCGTCAGCATCAACTAGGGTAATGGACACTGAGTCGGTGACAAACATTGGTGAGCGATTTACAAAAACATTACTTAAAGTTATTCCAATCGAATTAAATGATAATGATCATAAAAAGATAACTTGTTACGCCTTGTTGGATGACGGTGCTACTGTTTCTCTTATAGATGAATCTCTTACTGCTAACCTAAATGGCCCTGTTGCTGCACTTAGAATTGTTAGTGCACGTGGTATAAGTGTAACCGACGATCGATCGCGTAAGGTAACCACACACATTTGCGGGCCAAATGGCAACGTTCATAAGATTACTTTAAGAACAATAAAAAACCTAGACCTACCTGCACAGAGCATACCCGCCAGCGCTATAAACCACAACTATCTACGTCATCTAGATGTCGCTATGTATAGAGATGCTAAGCCAATGGTACTTATAGGTCAAGATAATTGGGAGTTGATCGTTAATGATAGCATCAGACGGGGTAGATCAGGCCAACCTGTGGCGTCTCACACAAAGCTAGGTTGGGTTGTACATGGGCCTGTAGGATCTGCTAGGGAGGCGGACAGTGAAAGTGTTAATTTTATTTCAGAGAGAGATGACTTGCATGAACTGGTCAAACAACAATTCGAATTGGAGTCTATAGGTATTACAGAAGTCTCTAGGAAAAATGTGGAAACCGAGCGAGCTATCGAGATATTGAATAACACCAGTCGCCGAGTAGAAGGTGGTTGGGAGATAGGACTACTCTGGAAAAGAGATGACGTCGAGTTACCGGATAACTATAACTACGCGTATAAGCGTTTGCAAGGAATTGAGGCTAGGATGAGAAAAGATAAAGAATTTTCACTAGCATACACGCGCCAGATAGATAGGCTTGTAGACGAAAAGTACGCTAGGATTGTCGAAAAATTACCAACGAAACCGGTATGGTACCTACCCCACTTTGGGGTAACAAACCCCAACAAACCCAACAAATTACGATTGGTCTTTGACGCAGCCGCTACTTACCAGGGTACCTCATTAAATGAAAATCTGTTAACCGGTCCAGATATGTTGAATTCGTTGTTAGGAGTATTATTAAGGTTCAGACTAGGCCCAATTGCTTATACGGCAGATATTGCTGATATGTTTTTGAGAGTTAAAATGAGAAATAAAGATCAAGGAGCGCAGTCGTTTTTATGGCGAGGTGAAAAACGTAACACGGAACCTGATATGTATGTTATGGATTGTATGATATTTGGTGCCAAGTCTTCACCAACTTCTGCTATATATATTTTAAATAAAAATGCGAGTGAGTTCGAGCAGCAGAGGCCCGACGCGGTACGGGCCATCCGTGAAAACCATTATATGGATGATTATTTAGATAGCGTAGAAACGATTGAGAGAGCTCGTCAGCTGATTAGAGACGTATCAGAAATTCACGCCTCTGGTGGATTCGTGATAAGAGGATGGGTGACGAATTCTTCTAAGTTAAGGGCCGAGTTACCAGCTGTTGTACCAGGTAAGGTGACACTTGATAGATCACCAAACAGTTCTGAGCGGACTTTAGGAATGATTTGGGTACCTGAAGATGATATTCTCAGATTTGATTTGTCGTTCAAGAAGTTAGAGAAAGACATTGTCGAAGGTATGAAGGTTCCAACCAAAAGAGAATACCTTAGATTTATCATGAGTATTTTTGATCCATTAGGCTTTCTGTACCCTTACACTATCAGATCGAAAATCCTGCTGCAAAGGATATGGAAATCTGGCATAGGTTGGGATGAGAGACTGGAAGAAAGTGAAGTTAATGAGTGGAATCGATGGTTAAAAGATGTGAAGTGTTTGGTCGATGTACGAGTGCCACGCTGGTTTGGTCTGATGTCTGATAAATGGGAGCTTCACGTTTTCGGAGACGCTAGCGAACAAGCGTATTCTGCAGTCGCATATGTAGTAGGGATAAACTCCGAAGGTCAGCGAGCTGCATCGATAGTCGCAGGTAAGGCACGTGTAGCGCCGTTGAAGGTAGTTTCAATCCCAAGGCTAGAACTGCAGGCAGCGGTCTTAGCGAGCAGGTTGGCCAATTGTATAGTGAAAGAATTAGGTACTGAAATTTCATGTAAGTATCTATGGACCGATTCCAAGACCGTTTTAAAGTGGATCAGATCAGATCCTCGCGACTACCAGAAGTTCGTGTCACATCGCCTCGCGGAAATCGACAAGAATTCGAACACCAGCAATTGGCGTTGGGTACCGTCAGCAGAAAACCCTGCCGACGAAGCAACCAAACTTCACTGGCCCACTGAACCCAAATTATGGTATACGGGACCAACGTTTTTGCTTGAGTCTAAAGATAAGTGGCCTACCAATGAGTATGATCATGACGATACCCCGGATAGCGAACGAATACATAGGGTCTGTTTAGTACAGCAGAGTTCATCGTTAATTGATACCAGTAGGTTTTCTTCTTGGACACGGGCAGTAAGGGTAGTAGCTCGGGTCCTTCAGTTCGTAAATAAGTGTAGACATAGACAACACGAACTAACAGCTGATTGCCTTCGAGATGCCGAAACTCTGATTTTTAAGCAAGCTCAAGCAGAATCCTTCCCTGCCGAGCTGAGAGTTATGTCGGACGGAAAACCACCGCCAGCAGGTAGTAAATTGTGTAACTTCGATCCTTTTATTTACGAAGCGGATGGACTGCTCAGGGTGAGAGGACGATTAAGTGCAGCGTCGCATCTGAGTTTTGACGAAAAACACCCGATAATTTTAGATGGCCGAAGCATATCAGCACAATTGTTGATACACTATTTGCATAAAAGAGCGTTACATGCAAATAACAATACTGTGATTAACTGTATTAGGGAAAGGTTTTGGATTACTCAGCTAAGAGGAGCTGTGAAGACTGTCGCTATGACATGTCAATTTTGCCAGATTAGGCGCGCAGTACCATCGGAACCTAAAATGAGTGACTTGCCGTTAATTAGACTCAAAGACACTCGACGAGCCTTTGTACACTGTGGAATTGATTACTTTGGACCGATGGAGGTGGCTATAGGAAGACGCAGAGAGAAAAGGTGGGGTGTGCTTTTCACTTGTCTTGTTACTCGTGCAGTACATTTTGAATTAGCGGCCTCACTATCCGCGGACGCTGCTATAATGGCTTTGCGACGTTTTATAGCTCGTCGTGGCCAACCAGCGATCTTGTTTAGCGATAGAGGGACAAACTTTGTAGGTGCTGATGCAGAACTCAAAGCTGTCTTACGTACATTGGATCATGAGAGGATACAAGACGACGTGACGGCTCGTGGTATTTTATGGCGGTTTAACCCACCAGCAAGTCCACATATGGGAGGATGCTGGGAGCGGCTTGTTAGGTCAGTAAAAGCAGCGCTTAAAATCACCCTAAATCAACGAGCGCCCAGGGAAGAGGTATTGCTTACGTTATTAGCTGAAGCAGAAATGTTGATCAATAGTAGACCTATAACGTACGTAGAGACAGACCCGAATGAGCCTATAGCACTTACACCAAACCATTTACTTCTTGGGACAGCATCAGGCTTATCTTCGTTAGGCACATTTGACCCGATAAATCTTGACGCTAGAAAATCATGGCGAAAGGCACAAGCGTTGGCGGATATGTTCTGGAGCCGCTGGTTAAAGGAGTATGTACCTACGTTACAAAAACGACAAAAATGGCTCAATGCTTCGCAGCCAATAAAGATAGGCGACGTCGTACTGATTTTTGATAAAAATCAACCTCGAAATACTTGGCCTAAGGGACGTATAAGTGGAGTATATCCTGGTAAAGATGGTCAGGTGCGAATTGTAGAGGTAACCTTAGCTAATAAGAACGTATTAAAACGACGTTGTAAAGGTAGTTGTGCTTCCTACTGATGGAAGTGTAATAGACTAAGTCATATTGGTTAATTGGAACGCTTAATACGTATTTTTTGTGTATGGTTACCTTAAATGCGGATATTTTCTTTAAATATAAAATTCAACGTAAGTTGTTTAATTGTTTCTGTATTGTATGGGTTTAATTTGTTTATTTTATATCGAGATTTGCGTTTTTGTGTTTTGATTTCAATTCTTATTCTATGTAAAATTTGTATTGTGTTTTCAAAGTTGGGTGCGTTTTTTACTTGCATTAGTGTTGTCGGCGGGTTAAGTTGGGTGCGTTTTCTACTTGCATTAGTGTTGTCGGCGGGTTAAGTTTAGCCTCTAACAAGGGGGTGGAAATGTAGAAAACGTACTTACTTACATTTAAAATCTGCTGCGCTCGACGCGCCGGCGCGCGGGGTTAGGTTGAATAAGTTCAGTAGTAGGCGCATAGAGGGCGCGATACCCATAGCCAAGCAAGTGTGCGGGGAGAGACGTGCCGAACCCCGCTTCGCCACCCCGCGCGCCCGCGCCACTAGCGCCGCAAATGCAAACGGCGCGAGCGTCCAGCCAGCCAGTGGCGAACAAAACGGCTGGAAGCTCGGTCATGCCGGCCGACCGATCGATGAGTTGCGCGTGCGCGGTCACTGGGATTGCAGTGTTGTGTTATTGTTCATAAATATGTTCTGAGAACCGCCATACTATTAGAACTTTTTTTGGCTTCTGTATTGTACAATAAATTGCTTTCGGTTACTGTATGCTGGTGTTTCCATCAAACATTGAACCCTCACACCTAAACTTCTACAAGTAGGTACCTACCTAATTCAAAATTGATAGTAGATAATAGAATTAATTTTGGCTAAACTAAAATCGCATTCGAGTATTAAATAGTGAAGGTACTCGGATGATAATCGAATTGATTAATTGATAATAAATTGACTGTTAAAAAATCCCAATTATGGAAATATAAAACTGATGTGATTGGTTTTATCTAGGTACTTACATACACAAAATTTATAATAGGAAATTCTTATTTATCGTCATGCTTGGGTTTTCTTGCATTTAGGGCGGTTTCGGTAAGAGCTAAATAAATATTTCTCTTTATCTTTATTCTGGCCTTCAAATATAGTTCTAAACAAATCTACTTAGTATCTTCATGTTCAGTGGGTGTTCGTTAAGGGATAATCGGCTTTGTAAGCTTTCAGTTGAACGAAGCCATCTTAAATAGGTATTATACCTACGTTAGAAAAGTCCCACAGAAAGAGCATCAATAAGTATAAAAGTTCATGGAATTAAGGTATTAAAGGACTACGGTTACATAGCCAAATCCAAATGTGTTTCTTTTATGTTTACCTAGAGACCGCAGAACAGATAGGTACTTAGGTACTAGACAATTCAAAAGTTTACCATTTTCCTCAATTAACTCCATCAAATCTTTTTCGATTTTGCTATGATTTAAATTAAAAAGACTAATTTTCTTTTATAATAAGTAGGTACCTATGTAAAATATAAAGCAAGTGCTCTTTATGTTGAACTGAAGATTCATCCTTATTTAAAATTTGAGAATCGAGATGTTTATAAAATGTTCTCTCTTAAAATAGGTACCTACCGATTTAAAATGTGTTTCGTGTGATAGGAGGAGGGTTGGAAATTGAACCGCAACAACTACTACCAAGAGGGATGGCTAGCTACGGGCAACATTCGAGGTGTTGTAGGTGTCACGTTTACATCCTCCCACGCGCGGCGGCCGCACGAGCTGCCGCTTCGGACAAACTACAATCTGCGTGGACATAGATCTGATGTGAGTTCTCCTTTATAATTATAGCCTTTAATGTTTCTGCTATAACAACATCAGTGGCTGACAGCATCTCTACACTACATGTACATAGTTTATAACGAAAGTCGCTTTCCGCCGTCTTGCTGACGGCGGCGCTGATTTTAATGCAGTTATCATCAATAGATAGAGTAAATCAAGAGAAAGATTTATACATACAGTTTAAGCACCCATGCAAAGCCAAGGTGGGTCGCCAGTATATTATATACCTAATATGTGCGTATTACACTTTTTTCTTTTGTATGAAACGTATAGATGACAAGGACATTATTGTTATAATGCGTCGCATTAGCATACGAGCCGTATGAGACCGATGTGATCCTGCTATTAGTCTCAATTACGTGTAGCTTTATATAATAATGGGTACCATCATTATAAACAATGTCTATTACCTAAACAAAACAAACAAAAGCCGCTCTGAATTATTTCATTACGAAGCTTTAAAATCGAATTTAATTAAAGCCCTACTTAGCTAAATCGCTGAGTCTTTCCTCTTTCAAAAGATTAAGGATTAGAGCTACAAAAGAACAAAACAAAACACCTAACAGAAGCAATTCTAACGCTGCACGAAGGCGATAATACAAACTGAATAAGAGACCTACCGAGCTTAATAACAAGTAGGTACTAAGAGACAATTGCTAAAAGCTTTGCTTGCGTCCTCACCCAGCATTCACTCTAATACCTGGCTTACCTTCATTATGCCATAAATAAGCCTAGATATATTTAAAGATATTACGTGCTTATTAAAACACAAATGCAAAATTTATACCTACCCTTTTAAACATCAAAAAATAGAATAAGGTTCTCTATTCGGTTGTATTTTAGTAACCAAGAACGGTCATTAATGTGGTACTGGAAACTTAAACGTAACTGCGTACCTACATTAATTTTGATTCATAATACTTAGGTTTTGTTTTTGTTTAAGGACTCAACCCAACTTTAGATAGGTAGAACTTACAAGTTCAAATGAAAGTAAAAGCTTAGTGTTTTTATGATAGAGCATTGCTTTTACGATATAAACGGCTTACCTTTGTATTTAAATGTTTCATAGAAAAACTTTATAAAACCATATTGCTTCATAAAAGTTTTACGTCTTGTAAATTTTTCCTCTGTAACATTGGAAAGCTTTTTAAATCTTTCAGCTTTAAATGTGAAGCCAACGATTCGCAACATCGAGTCTCAATTTATGTAAGTGCTTGAAAACAGAAAGTTTGTTTGACTTTGGGATGGGATGGCATTTTACATGAATATATAAATTTTCCGACTACTTTAAAACACGTGGTTCTTTACATTTTAGGATTTTTTGGGGGCGTAGGTATACTTGTATATCATTATATTCTCCCTGCGTTATACCAGTAACGAGAAATACTGAAACGCCATGTAACTAATTAATTTATTTTGAAGTTTGTGCATATGATATTGTAATCTAACGACAGTTAATATGATCATAATATTGAAATACCATTATTATTCCGACGTAAGAGTTTTTTCTCCTTTCTCTCCACCATCCGTCGGGAACGTTGAAACTCTCCTCTTTGGTTATTTTGCCTTTTGAAGGATAAATCCCTAGTAAAATAAGTACCCTTTCCAAGGATTTGAAGATATATTTTAAGAGTCCTTTAATATTTGATTAGCACTCAGTATTCGGCCAATACGAAACGATCGATAAATTGGACACCGCATGCAGGTTAAAGCAGGAATCGGCTTGGTAATTGGTATAGTTATCTCGTTAATGAGATAGTTCATCAGTGACCTAGTGATACACTATTTTAAAGGGAAAAGTTTGAATGCTAGTATGATTGTGGGAGCATCACGCCCATACGACTGAACGGATCTATGAATATATGGGCACCGGCATAAAATTTAATAATGGTCTGGAATAGCATAATACTTAGGTTGTTCCCGTGGGATTAAACATTTTAACCGCGGGTAACACCTCGGGGCGCAGGTAGTAGGCAATACATAAAAGGCCTTATTCATAATAGTATATTAAACCTCTTTTAGCTAATCTATCTTTCAATTTTAATGACATAAGAATGACAAAGTAAGAAAATAAGCAAGCTTTAAACTATTAGTTTCTTTATGAATAAGGGCAAAAAACTTTTATTGTTTTTTGCTAAAATCTTACCCGCTTGTTAGACGATGTGAACATAATCTTGTGAACTCATGTACTTAGTACTTCCCCAGATCCCCATAACTCTGTATAATTTGAGTGGATTCCCTCACGTCCCGGCAGCTTTGTCTAAGAGAATGTACCTATAGGTGAGTTAGGTGGATTTCGTGGAATGTAATAACAAGTCTGGTACCGTCTAAATCTAAAGGATAAATGGCTGGATCATATTATTTCTGCTTTTAGGAGGCCTTAGATATGCGGTAAAAGTATTTTTGATTTGGCAAAACTTGATTGTATACGAGGATGAATTTGACGTAATATTTTCTTGTGGAAAATTAGAAATTCTACGTCACAGTATACCAGACTCATTTGTTTAACACACTGTATGTAAAGTGATTCTGATGTATTTTGAAGTCATCTTTCCCTCAGACTATAATAATATTGAATACGTTCAGTACAGTAATAATAATGAGGGTTTACAAACTTACCTCATAAAGCTTTGTTTGTACTATTTATTACACTAATATACATATATATACATATACTTATGCGAAAGTTTCTATGAATGGATGGATAGATGTTTGCTACTCGATCGCAATACGCAAAAACGCTTTTTATCTCGGGAAAATATACAAAACCCGTGTTCTACACGAACGAAGTCGCGGGGAAAGGTGACAACTAGTGTTTTATAATAATGTGATGATTGTAATCGGGCTTTAGGTACTTATGTTGCAATTTGCAATTCGTATCTTGTTGTTCATTTCATTAGAATAAGGGTAGTGGTACACAGTCGTCTCTAAATTGAATGAACTGCTCGTTTCCGCTGCAAATTAGCGTGTGATCAGCTCCTTAAAACTTCAGCGACCATGTTTTATTTCCTCGCGTAACCTTGTGAACACTTTGTTCCGTACGGATTTCGTACTTTCATTAAATATAAGCCTTTACGCCATGGTACCAAATACCAAGGTCATCTTATTTAGTTTAGAATTACTTAGGGGAATGTACGGCAGTGCAGTACCTCTTGAGAAAAAACGAAATACCTACACATCTTACAATAATAAGCGTAGGTATATTATACATGAAGGACGTAAACAAAATTGTTACTCTCCGATAGAAGTTGTTATTTTAAGTAGAACCTAGTGTTTTGTAGGCATGAACAGTGCTGATATGCAAAACGTTTGCTGTTTTAAAAGCAAACCTTTTGTTTGGGTTGTTTGTTTTTGTTGAATGAATTATGAAAATCAGTCTGTGTTCACCCTGTCTTGTGGTATTGTCTATTGGCTATGCAACATTGAGGGTCTCTAGCACTCATTTCAAAAGGTGTACAGAAACGCAAGTGTAATATTTACGCAACTGGGGTACCTACCTTATAATATTTGGTTTTGATTATGTACCTGCGCTTTCATGTATTGCACTAGGCTATTTGTCCACATTTCATGCAAGATATATGTATTCTCTATGAGGAAATGTATAGATATTCTCTTTTTTCTTCGAGTATGAGCAGGGTGCAGGAAAACTCAAGCCTCGGGTTTGTTTTAACCAAAGTTTGCCACACATTAGAGGTAGTTTTTAGACTGTACCAAGTTAAAGATTATAATGTAGTAGACCTAGTTTGCTTACTGACAACACATACTCATACTACATACATGAAAATGCCACTTGCTTGATTCAAAATCAACCCTTTTAACGCTTCTACTGCTGGCATGGCCTAAACTCATAATTGAGAGTGGTATTAATAGGTAATAGCAAAAGCGTCATTATAATTATTTATTACTGAGAATGTACCAGCACTGAGTGTAGTACTCACATAAGTTGATTCTGTGGTAGTACTAATATCTGTTTTGTGACAGAGTAGTCCCAGTTTGGGATTACTCAGGTATAGGTCTCACTCACAGATTTTGGGAATCCCAAAACCTGTAAGTGAGACCTACCTTTACTTATAACTTAACTCGTATGTAGGTAGATGTAACATGTGGTTACAATATAAAGCATACTACCGATCAAACCTTTGTCCTTGTACCCTTTTAACGTGGATCGAATATCATCAAGTTATATTAGATCAGATTGCATGGCTTCGTAAGGTTAATGCCACTAAAATAAATCTGATCTTTTTGTTGTAACTATGTGTATTTGCTGCGAAAAAAGTTCACTAATCAACAAATCGATTTTTTCGGGTGCGGGTAGTCAAAAAGACAACAATTCCAAAATTTAATCTATATTTAAATAACTTTAATAAATAGTCTAAGTGTACTTACATAGTATATTTATGTTTTAAATGCATTAGTGACTTAGTTCACCTGCCACAAAGTGTTATCTCCTTATTTAACCACACACTTTCATCAATATTTCACATTCACTGTAATCACTACATAACCCTAATTTGGACGACCAATCATGGACAGCACAGACTATCATTCTTCAGCTCAGCAGATGATAAAAGAGTTCAATCAGCGTATGGAGTACTTTGAGGGTGAGCTTCAGAAGAATCTTAATCAGGCACCGGACATCTCATCGCTGGCTTTCGAGTTTTCAAGTTTTAAAACTTTCACATTGTCTTCGTTGCGAGCTCTCCAACATCAAATAGAACTGAACACGCGGTCTATAGATCACCTCGAGATGAGAGGAAGGCGAAAAATACTTCTGCTTCATGGTGTCCCTGAACACCAGAAAGAGGACACTGCCTCGCTGGTGGTTAAAACTGTTACCAATCAGTTAAAAGTCTCACAGTTCTCAAATACTGACATCAGCCGATGCCAGAGAATGGGTCGTTCTACAACTAATAAGCCGAGACCCATTCTCTTTAAACTGCGTGATGTGGCTGTGCGGGGCAAAGTATGGTTTGCCAAGACGAATCTGCGGAGCTCTGGCATTACACTGTCAGAGTTCCTCACGAAATCCCGCCATGAGGTGTTTATGACTGCGAGGCAGCGCTTTGGTATCACGAAGTGCTGGACTAGGGACGGTAATGTGTACGTCGCCAGACCTGATGGCAGTAGACAGCGTGTCAACTGGATGGACGACCTCAACAAGATAGCCGTGTCGCCGACGTCTCAGGTGGAGCCGACGGTGGCAGCAGGAACATCCACAAGGCTACCAGTAGCTTCTCCGAAGCTACAAGCAGTGGTCAAAGACGCTAGGCGGCAGCGCGTCGCATCCAGAAAGTGAAGTAGATGTGTACTACAGTGTGTTGGTGCATCATTTTTCATTGCGCCGCCGGCCGTAATTGAGACTAGCCTTTAGTTTTTTTCAGTTTTCTTCTCATTGTTATGTTTTTTTTTAGTGTACATGAATTTCATTATTATTATTTTCTCTCTCGTTTGGGGTTAGTTTTAGAATTATTTTTATTTTAATGACAGACGATGAATGACAAGAACTGACTTTTTGAATGTGTCATTCTATTTTTCTATGTGTCAGTGTCAAAATTGTCTACTGTCAGCGGTGTAAACCACTTTATCATTCTCGTATATTTACAAATTAACGGAACTGTTTATTTTTGCTAGTAACACAACCGGCAGGTGGACTGCTTGTTGAAGCAATTTTTACTTTAGAGTTTATAGGACTTTTTTATTTTTAATTTCATATTTTATTATTTAAGTTTATTTAAGTTTATGTATAATATTATTTTATAAATGTTAGATCAAAGTGATAACGAGAGTGAACTTTTTGAATCTTGTACCTCTTCTGATGATAGTTTTTGCAGTATTCCTTCTTTAGCCGAGACACTTGTGTCGCAGTTTGCTGATGTCTCTAAAAATTTTAATGTTGTCCATATCAATGCTCAAAGTATTCCTGCCCACTATCCTGACATGTTAGCGTCGCTAGATAATAAAAATATTCATGCAGTACTAGTCTCCGAGACTTGGTTGAAACCTTGTTTACCTTCTACGTCATACCCGCTTCCGGGATTTTTACTGATAAGGAATGACCGTGTTGGAAAGGTTGGTGGAGGCGTTGCTATCTACCTCCGTTCACATATTACTTACTCAGTGGTTAGCACGTCTCCCCAGCCTCCGCAACCTAGTGAAGGTGAACATCTATTTGTAGAAGTCACGCTATCACACGCTAAGGTACTTCTCGGAGTCTATTACTGCCCTTCCTCTGGAATTAATTTCTTTTCATCTTTTGAAAAACTTTTAGAAGATTTTACTCCCTCTTTCAAACATACTATCATTCTAGGTGATTTCAATACTTGCCTTCTAAAACATGACTACCGTTCATCTAAATTTGAAACCCTTGTGAAGGCAAGTAACCTAGCTATTCTTCCTCTTAGTGCCACGCACCATTTTCCTGCATGTGTTCCCTCTCTTCTAGATTTGATAATTGTGTCGTCCACTAATAATGTCTCCAAGCATGGCCAGTACACGGCGGATGCATTCTCATATCATGACCTCATTTTCCTTTCTTTTAAAATTCGTCCGCCAAAAGCCAAGCCCAAAATCATTTCGCAGCGTAATTTCAGTGGCATGAATTTGGAATGTTTACGTGATGATGCAGCAAATTTGGATTGGTCTGAGGTTGCAGATGCATCGACGGTTAATGAAAAACTATCTCTATTTAATGACATAATAACAAAATTGTATGATAAGCATGCTCCTTTTAAAACTATTAAAATCAAACACCTTCCATCACCATGGTTAACACCAGAAATAAGGACCATCATGCATAAAAAAAATTTGGCTAAATTTAAATATAAGTGTCGTCCTTCTGCTGACAATTATAGTAAATATGTAGAGCGCCGGAATCACTGCAATAAGGTGTGTAGAGATGCACAACGCCGATACATTCATAAATCTGTAGATAATGACGATCCGTCAAAAGTTTGGAAATTCTTAAGAACATTAGGGGTTGGTAAATCTCGACATGAGACTGTACCTAAAAATTTAAACATTGATTCGCTAAATCAGCATTTCTCCTCCTCTATCAATATCGATGGACTAACTAAGTTGAATACTATCAATAATCTCTCTTCTATTCCACCCCCTAATATTTCACCTTTTGTTTTTAGTCAATTTCCGGATTGTGATGTCAAGAGAAGCGTTATGTCCATTTCGTCCAATGCTGTTGGGAATGACAACATTAGTCGCAATATGTTATTGCCCATACTCGATGAAATCCTCCCTGTCATAACCTATCTCCTTAATTTCTCCATTACGACCAGTACTTTTCCTAATATTTGGAAAAATGCACAAATTATTCCATTACCTAAAAAGTCAAATCCCTCTACATTTTCCGAATATCGTCCCATATCCATCCTTCCTTTCCTATCCAAAGTCCTAGAGCGCCTAGTTCATGATCAAGTGAACACCTTCCTTACTAAAAATTCCCTCGTCAACCCTTTACAATCTGGGTTTCGTCGTGGTCATAGCACCACATCGGCCTTGATCAAGATCACTGATGACATTCGTCTGGGTATGGACAGGGGATTTGTGACTGTGTTGTCATTGCTTGATTTTAGCAACGCCTTCAACAATGTGGACTTTGATATACTTCTGAGTGTACTGCGCTCTCTTAACATATCTCCAACGGCTATTGACTGGTTTCATAGTTACCTGTTTGGACGCCGGCAACGCATCCGTATTGATGATACTTTCTCATCATGGTGTGATGTAACTGCTGGTGTACCTCAGGGTGGCGTTCTATCACCTCTTCTTTTTGCTATTTTTATAAATTCTATTTCTCAAACACTATCCTCTTCCTACCACCTTTATGCAGATGATCTCCAGATCTACACACAGGCTCCTGTTGATGAAATAGGTGACGCAATAGGAACCATCAACGGCGATTTGACACGTATTCTTGTGTGGAGTAAAACCTTTGGTCTGAGAGTTAATCCTAAAAAAACTCAAGTTATTGTTATAGGTAGCTCCCGAATGACCCCTAAGATCGATTGGTCTATTCTTCCTCAAGTTATATTTGACAATACTCTTATATCAATCAGTGATACAGTCAAGAACCTAGGAGTGTTCGTTGATAAAAATATGTCGTGGGCCCCTCATTTAACCGAACTAAGCCGCAAGATGTTCGCATCAGGTGCCTCATTGAGGAGATTACAAAACTTTTTACCAACATCCACTAAAATTACGCTTGCTCAATCACTCTTGCTTCCTATACTCGATTATGCCGACGCCTGCTATCCCGATCTCACTGAGGCCCAACTTGATAAGCTTGAGCGCCTTCAAAACTTCTGTATCAGGTTCATATTTGGTCTTCGCAAATATGACCACGTTTCCTTTTTTCGTAATAAGCTCAAGTGGTTGCCCATTCGCTCTCGCAGGAGTACTCATATCCTTGCCCTCTTGTACAGTATCTTATTTAACCCGTCAACTCCCCCTTACCTAAAGGAACGCTTTGAATTTCTCCATCTCTCTAATCCTCGTACATTGCGTTCCTCAGATACATTACAGCTCAAAACTCCCGTACATACTTCTACTTTTTATGAAAAATCGTTTACTGTTCAAGCCATTCGTCTATGGAATGCTCTTCCTGTTGACATCAGAAAGGCTAAATCTCTTCCTATATTCAAAAAGTTATTGCTAGATCACTTTTTGTCATAGTTTATATTAGGCATGTATGTATTATTATGTATTAATATATATATTTTTTTTTTTATTATTAAATTAGGTATATTATATTGTATTATATTTTTATTTGCTACATATAATATATTATTAAGATGTTGTAAATAGGTACCTATAGGTATGATGTTTATATATTGTGTACTATATTATTTTTATGTAATGTAATTGTTTGCTTCTACTATTGTTTTGTGTTAAAGAATTGTTGACACCGTCCCATCCCATTCATTTTAAAATCCAGTCCATCCAAAGGTTGTCTGTAAGAAATTGCTCACAGCGATAAGACCGCCCATTGTACTTCGCTATACTTATTTAAATTGTGTTCCTATACTTTGTTTATTTATTTTTTCTTATGTGTTACGGTGTACAATAAAGAGTTTTCTATTCTATTCTATTCTATTCAAATCAAAACTATTTAGGTTTTTTTTTAATGGTTCAATTAGACAAAATAAGATTACTCACGCAATCCAGGTTTTTCTGTATCAAGTACGTTACCCACTTACGTAATCTGTAGGATCTCTACGAAAATGCTTTGACACGCAACAAATTTTTGAAATAACCATGATGACCCCATAAACTATTCTTATGAAATTACTAACTTTTTCTTTATGCAAGTGTTATTGATGAAGACCGATAGAAAAATAAGTTTTATGGAACCAAAGAAAAACTGAATTTATAAATCAGAAATAAACCACATCTACCGAGACACGGGAATCGAGTTCCTTGCAACTAACCAGTCCTAAGAGAAACCCAGTGTATTTTTGAAGCAAAAGTTATCAATTTCACCAGCTAAGTGTATGGGGTATGGTAATTGCTTCTGATTCGCAGGTAATTCTCGTGAAATGGAACGAGCCGTACCAGAAGCTGGCGTCGTGCGACAGTTCTGGTGTGATCTTCGTATGGATCAAGTACGAGGGCCGGTGGAGTATAGAACTGATCAACGACCGCAGCACTCCTGTCACGCACTTCTCCTGGTCGCACGATGGACGGATGGCACTCATTTGTTACCAGGTAAGGGTAAGGTTTCATCATCATGACAGCCTTCTAATATTTCCACTGCAGGGAGTAATTGGGTCATAATCCACCACGCGGAACCAATGCGGATTGGTTCCTTTGGATCGGAAGGCGGTGTGATACCACGACCTCCAGTGCTTCCTAGTGCTTCCAGTAACCTATTTAATAAGATGAAAAAGCATATTGTGAACGTGACGTAAACCTTTTCTCTGAAATGTAAATGATGTGTACCTATACGTGAGGTTATTCTGTGAAAACGTACAGTGAAACCTAAGGCACAAAATTTGATATTTAGAATGTAAAAGTAGGCAGTGTATACTGGAGCTTTCCATTAAAAGTTTTTTAAATCTAAACATCACGGCAGCAAAAGCTTCGGAACTATTTGCAATGCTAATGAATCTATCCGCATTCGCTATAATATAACAACAGCAATCAACAAACTACCTACTTGGTAACCAAGTTGAATCATATCGATGCTCTACAATACCTGCCCAAAAATTTTAATAACAAAGCTTTGCTCTTAACTGCGAACAAATACGAAATACAAGTACATGTTATATCCGGCCTATTGTTCTGACAGGGGATTACATCGGGACTTTTAAAAAATGCGGGTCGATATCACGCATGTTCAATCAATTTCATAAATGTGTCGCTAACCCAATGCCGCCACTCCTACGCCCCTGTCGAAACACCGTCGTTTCGATTTGCTAAAAGGCTTCCATGTGAGGTCGACCGACCGACGTCACGTCAATGTAGTGACGCCTTTGAACACAAACATTTCGAATGGACTAAGAAAGGTGTGTCTGATTTGCGAAGGCGTGCGCGCCATGTATATTCACTACCTACTCGTAAATAGAAGAGCAAATTCCAGAACACGGTGACCCGGAATGAGATCAGACACATAATATAAAATTGGGACCAACATTGAGATTTTTCGATAGAAATAATGTGTAGCTTTCCGTAATTTGTTCGTTTGTCTGAATAATTTATCTATCTTGGAGATCTTGTAGACCAAAAATAATCAAAATAAATACCCTGATCTGAAAGATGTGTTCGTTAATCAATATAACAAGATCCTGTTGAATAGATGAGGGTATGTTTATTGTTTAGACACTTACTTTAGATTTGAATTTATTTACTTACATTGTACTTCCGAAGAGTTCGAAGATGAAGATAAATAACAACTCAAATCTTGTTTGCGGTGGGAGTACTTTACTCTCGTGGCATTTCAGTGCAAACAGATTTACAAGTTCGCCTTATTCAGAATTGGAAACATTTTCAATTTGTGTCGCAGAAATCTGCTAGACGTAAACGTAAATATAGAGCGAACGCAGGGAGCCAATCCAATTTATTGTAACGTCTGCGTGGTCACGGAAGTCTGCTGAGAAATCTTGGGTCTGATTCGGGATTTTATATCGTGTTATTGCCGCGTGCTGATTGATAGCCTATTCTCCATGGGCGTTTCCTTTCATCTGTTTTGTCAGGTAAATAGAGGGATGACAAGCTCTATTTGTCACGCTAAAGGGGCTTGCTTGTATAGCGGCGCCGAGATTAACAATAGACATTGTGTCGTTGTAGTTATGATATGATAATGTAAAACCTTTGTACTTAATTACTTTTTGTGTGTGGGTAGGTGTTATTTTGTAAATAAAATAATAGTTCTCCCTCGCACAATTGTCCTAAAATGTAAACGGTTAACCTTGACCCTCTGTGTTACTTTGACTCCGTGCTAGTTTGACCCCGTCAATTAGTATTATGGGCAGTTATTAGGTACTGACCACCAAATCTTGGCTCTCAAAATACAACTCTTTGTTTGAAGATAAATCTACACTTATTTATACTGAATTATTAAATTATTAGCTTTTTTCATTTTATTCCTAACATTTGTAGAGATTCGCAGAGCTCATTTTCTTGGATTCTGATATCGAATCAAACCAAGCAATAAAGTTCGAGTTTGAGATCGCTGAGTGTTCTGTAAATTGAAAAAACAATATACATAATCGTAATAACATTCATGATCTAGTATTATTACCTACTTGACATTATCTTCAGTACTTCTGTAAGGAGGATCGAGGCCTGAATTTAATATAATTAACTTGCTGAAATCCCGGCTGAAAGAGGGGAGGAGAGGGTCTCCTCCCCATTTATAATTTGGTCCACCCGCTAAAAATCCCCGTATACATTGAAACCTCTTTTATGGGTAATTTTGAATAAAAACGTCATATTCCCAAAGATTGAAGTTAGGTAATCGCATCACTCGCTGAAAATCTTCTTTACAAAAATTGACGGGGGTGGTGTTAAAAACCCCCAAATGTGGACCCACCTTTAAGACCCGTAATTAATTATCCTTACAGCTGCTGCTACATGTCATGTATGTATGTACGCTTTTAAAGATCTTTTAAACTACGCAACTTATTTTAATGCGGTTTCAGCACCCGTGCGAAGCCGGGGCGGGTTAGCCAGTTTATTAGATTATTTGAGTTATTAAAATTCGCCTGAGGTTCAACATGGCAAGCTAGTAGTCTTGCTGCTAGAGAATTAAATAAATTATTAAATTAAATAATGCTGACACACAGCATCATCTGCATGTAGTTTATGAATATTATTTACAACTTGAGGTGTTTATAACCAGGATGGCTTCGTCCTAGTCGGCTCGGTGGCAGGGCAGCGCTACTGGTCCTCGATGCTGTCCCTCGACGCCAGGATCACGTGCGGCTGCTGGACGCCTGATGATAACCAGGTGTACCTGGGCACTGCGTCCGCTCAGCTGGTGGTGATGGATGTGCATGGTGCTATGGTGTCGCAGGTACTTAAAAAAACGAAAACCATACAAATTCATAACAAAATTACTAGGGTGGATTCGACCAACTTCTGGAATCTATTCCGCGGAATAAGAAATGTCAAATACAAGTAACTTGTGTAACTCCTAAAAAAGCGTAGTTACTCGCGAATTCTTGGCATGAGCATCACCTAGTTCGATTGGCACCACACTGAAGCTTTATGATGAAGAGGGATCATCAAAAAAAAAGTTAAGTTTTTGAGCGGTTCTCTTCGATCCTTAGTTACGGAGATCTGACAGGTCCCAGGTTTTTTTTTTTATACTACTAAAGTGGCAACCAAGCGTACGGCCCACAAGATGGTGAGCGGTTACCGCAGCCTATGGGCGCTTGCAATACCAGAGGTATCACTCACGGGTTGCCACCTAAAGGTATGGTGGTAGTCCTTCCCCGGACGAGCTCTATCACAGAGAACTCTACTACTCTTACTCTTTTTTTTTATGTCAGCAAGAGACAAGACGGCCAAGTCGCTATAGCAGACGATCAATTTAAAGCCATGTGCTCTACACATAACAACGAAGTTTTTTACTTTGCGCGGTCATTATTTGGATAGGTGACCATCTGCAGTCGCCATTGAAATGATATGCCACCCTTATTAAAACAACGTGCAGTAACTAACGTTGCGAGTTCAGTTTTTTTCTTTTAATTAAGCGTGCCGTAAAGAAAGTGCCATTGAACGTGTTATAGAAAAATACCCTCCAAAAACTCTGGTTATTATAATTACCAATCAGTTAGTGACATAACAATTTTGTGGTTTATGTATAGATATTTACAGATAACAAAAAATCTGAAATCACTTTGATATCACGTAAAGGCTATAAAGGGACTCGACATAATATCTACGAACATGTTAACAGTTATTCGACGGATCTCGTACTAGCTACTCGTAAAGGCAAACATTTCTGCCTCGACATATGTAATAATAACACTCCTATGTCAATTTCGCAATATCCTTCCAGTGTATTGATATTGAGTGAAATGTGAAATAACCTACGCTTTTCTTAGTTCTATACCTACTAGCTTTTGAGAGTACTGGCATTGATACATTTAGCTAATTGAAAAACTAGCTTTGACTATAATTATAAGCCGCTCAGTAACGTAAGTATTTAATAACTTAGATTTTCAATTACTTAGCAAAGTAAATGAACAATTCAACTGGTAGCTCGTTATGTCGTTAGTTAGTTATCCGTTGCAGTACAAAGTAGCAGAAAGTGTGTCAGAGTCGTAACCGTGCCCTGTGGGAATGTATTGTATTGCTAGGTTCGTATCTCCTAATTAACATAACATAAAACCTTATTCAACACCGAGAGAGATACGAGTGCCTACCTGAAGTTTTAATGCTTTTATTATAGCCTGCTGACTTCATTATTCATTAAAAAAACTGTGGTTTTAGCGGTTCGCAAAGTGTTGTCTTTGTCATTCTTATGTCAGTACGATGTCAGATTTAAAAGACACATTAGATAACAGAGGTTTAAAAAATTAAAGTAGTAGTCAGAAATCATTTAATTTTTTTTTTTTTGTCATTTATGATCTTATAGCTTCGAAACGTCAGCATAAATGACAAAAATCGGTTACCATTAAAGGAGGCTCGTAAATTCGCTCGAATGGCACCGGCATAATAACTAGTAGCCTGGCATACTATTCTAGGTCCAAATAGTTTATCTAAATTGGTTCAGCCGGCAGTTACGCTGTAATAGAGTAACAAACACAAAAAACATTTGAATTAAAAAAAATGAAAGGACGTAAAGTTGGTAAGTATGCAATTAAGTCTCTCTTTAGTAATGTGTCTGACTTTGCTAAAGTTAGAGTTGGTAATTAGCTCTGATTTGGTACCGGCTTGCAAACAACAAAATAGCAGTAACATTCAGCTAAGTAGGTAATCCTTTTGATTCTTAATTAATATGGTTTGGTTACCCATATCACAGATTATCATCGACTTACTACTGCCGTTCGTTCATTAACACCCTAATTAGTAACCTAACAAAGACATTTCAAAGTTTTACGTATTTCAACAATAATTTTACTTTGAATGGGTTCTCGTTAACAGAAATGAAACTGAGTTCCATTCATTCGGTTCTCTTTATTTGTGATGCCAAAGAACAAGTATTGTTTAAAACTTCATTCATTCCATTCTCTTATTCCTACTACCACGTTACAAAGTATGATTCTGTGTCTACAACGGCGAAAACCACGATGGCCTAAGGCCTAGTAGCTGTAAGACAGAAGTATGATTTACATAGGGTCAGTGACTGACTTGAAATCGAGTCAGTGCTGACTTCGAGAACTGACTTGGTCTGTTTACGAAGGGTAAGTACACGAAAATATTGGAGTCAGTTTCTGACCCGATAGCGTTTCACTGACTCCTAATCTATATCTTTATCTATTATACACTATTTCAATGTTGCTATAAAAACTTGTGGTTACCCCGCTTTGTGCCTTACTCTTGAATCCAATGACAATTCCTATTCAATACCAATTTCAATTTATTGAAGTCAAATTTTTATACTCTTGAAAACAAGGTTGAATTTGGCGCTATGTTTTCACTCAAAAGTACGAAATGTGATAATCCAATACTTATCCAATACCGATAGCGTTCAAGAGTAAGGCCCTTGGTCGTGGTTCCAGTTAACTAAACGAGTTAATTCCACCCCCAGGTACAACTGGTAGACGAATGCGGCATAACATCGATGGCGTGGTCGTGCGAGAAGTTCAAGATGGAGGAAGGCGACGACGTGGAAAACAACTCGAATCACGTGTTGGCCGTCGCGCTGGCCAACGGAGAGATCGTCTTGCTGACGGGCCATGACGACGTTAGCCCAGTCAGGTATTACCATCAATATTTATAACCGCCCTTAAAAAAAGGAGTTTTGTTTTGTAGACTAAACAGGTTTTTTTAAGAGATGGTCTCTCGTCCGTGTAATAATGCAACTTCCTACATTTTTGCTCTTTCCAATGAGGCCTCACAACCTTATTTATACGACATGCCAGGGACATTTTCTTTTGTTTATCTAGCTCACCTAACTTGACTTTCCTTCTACCTTTCTTCTATTATGTTCTATAAGAAGCTTTCATTTCGAATAAGGTATACCCACAGAGGAAATAACAGTCACTGCCGATCCAGCAATCCAGTTATTAATGGTCAGATTAGCGGTTCGGAATAAAATGGCTCGTGATGTAAACGCATCTATCATCATATATCATCTATATAAGGTCATTCATTATCAACCTGACAAACTTAAGGGATAGGTTCCACACATAAAAAAAAAAACTTGTATATAAGTAGTTATCCTTGTTAGAAATCAAAAAGGCAGCGCTCGTCACGTGTCAGTAACCCGCTCGTCAATGAACCGCGGGTCAATAACCCGCGCGTCCTTGACCTGCGCGTGTTAATGACCCGCTACGAGGCGCGCACACTCGAATATTTCATTATTACGCCGCTTAACTCGATTCCCAACAATGATAAATAATAATGGAGCAGAAAAACGTAATCGATTTTTTTTTGGTTTACTTGGGATTTTTAAGACAAAATATATGACGGAGCAGCAGGTCCAGGATGCTTCGTAGATAGGATGACGTCAGCCGAGCTGACGTCACTAGCCTATGTTCATAATGGATCACCCATCTTGTTGAAGAAAAGGCATGAACTGTTCAAGTCTTCTTTATTTCAAGCTTCACTAGGTGTTGACGGTCCGACGGCTCGAGTGCGAATGGATTGTACCCGGGTCGTCGGCCGTATTTATAGCAAAACGCAGGCATGCGTCCACAGTTGTTTACAACAAGATAAAATTACTTGTGAATGCCTGAGTCCTGCTTTTAACAATCAAATTAGTTAACTTATGGTCTGAATAGTTAAATTAACTACTAGATTACTAACTGATGGTTTGAATAGTTTTAAATTAACTACTAGATTACTTAAGCTAATCAATTCATGATTTACAAGTTGTTTTAAGCTGGTTTTCTACAATGTGTTTTTAGTTACAGCATGTGATGACGTCATTGCTCCGATACGGCCATTCTGAGAGGCGGTGCGCGCTCTGCACCAGCCTTAGTGTTTCTTTCATGATGATTGATGCTCGTAGGAGATTTCTCGTAGATGCTCGTGGAAGATGCATCGATTGCTACGCTTTAAGCAGTCTAGAACAGAGTGGTTTATAAAGGTTAACTCGTGGAATGGTACTTGAGAATTCTCGTAGGTTGATACTTGATAAAACAAGATAGATTGCTGTGCTCTGAACACAGGTGTTATAGAAAAGTTTACTCGTGGAATGGTTCTCGTAGATATTTGCACTCGTAGATTTTCGTAGTGACTCGCAGTGTTCAGGAAGGTCGTTTGCTGTACTCTTGGCAGCCTAGAACATAAAAAGTTTTTTTTTTTTAAAGGTTAACTCGTGGAATGGTACTTGAGAATTAACTCGTGGAATGGTACTTGAAAATTCTCGTAGGTTGATACTTGATAAAACAAGATAGATTGCTGTGCTCTGAGCAGTCCAGAACACAGGTGTTATAGAAAAGTTTACTCGTGGAATGGTTCTCGTAGATATTTGCACTCGTGGATTTTCGTAGTGACTCGCAGTGTTCAGGAAGGTCGTTTGCTGTACTCTTGGCAGCCTAGAACATAAAACGTTTTTTTTTTTTTAAAGGTTAACTCGTGGAATGGTACTCGTGAGTTTTCGTAAGGTACTCGCTGATACAAGGTAGATAACACAGGTGTTTTAGAGAAGTTTTACTCGTAGACAATTGAACTCGTGGATTCTCGTAGTGACTCGCAGTCTTAAGTAGTCTAGAACACAATAGGGTTTTAAAGGTTATTTCGTGGAGTAAAATGGTACTAGTAGATAATTAAACTCGTGGATTCTCGTAGTGACTTGCAGTCATAAGGAATTTTGTTTGCTGTGCCCTTAGTAGCTTAGAACACAAGAGGGTTAAAGGTAACTCGTGGAATGGAATAGTACTCGTAGATAATTGAACTCGTGGATTCTCGTAGTGACTTTTAGTTAAGCAATTTTGTTTGCTGTGCCCTTGGTAGCCTAGAACACAAGAGGGTTAAAGGTTAGCTCGTGGAATGGAATAGTACTCTTAGATAATTGAACTCGTGGATTCTCATAGTGACTTTTAGTTTTAAGCAATTTTGTTTGCTGTGCCCTTGGTGGCCTAGAACACAAAAAGGTTAACTCGTGGAATGAAATGGTACTCGTAGATAATTGAACTCGTGGATTCTCGCTTTAGTTTTAAGCAATTTTGGTTGCTGTGCCCTTGGTAGCCTAGAACACAAAAAGGTTAACTCGAATGGAATGGTACTCGTAGATAATCGAACTCGTGGATTCTCGTAGTGACTCGTAGTCTTAAGCAATTTTTGGTTGCTGTGCCCTTGGTAGTCTAGAACACAAAAAGGTTAACTCGTGGAATGAAATAGTACTCGTAGATAATTGCACTCGTGGATTCTAGTAGTGACTCGTAGTCTTAAGCAATTTTGGTTGCTGTGCCCTTGGTAGCCTAGAACACAAAAAGGTTAACTCGTGGAATGGAATGGTACTCGTAGATAATTGAACTCGTGGATTCTCGTAGTGACTCAATCTTAAGCAATTTTGTTTGCTGTGTCCTTAGTAGCCTAGAACACAAAAAGGTTAACTCGTGGATTGTTACTCGTAGATAATTGAACTCGTGGATTCTCGTAGATATGGGAAGGAATGATGCTGTGCTCTGGGCGGTCCTGTGCGCCGTGGACACAGGGGATTTGGGAATTTAGACTAGGTTGATGCTGTGTTATACACAGAGGTTCTAAAATGGACAAGGATTAACTCGTAGAATATTTCTCGTAGATATTGGTACTCGTGGATTCTCGTGGATTCTCGTAGATATGGGAAGGAATGATGCTGTGCTCTGGGCGGTCCTGTGCGCCGTGGACACAGGGGATTTGGGAATTTTAGACTAGGTTGATGCTGTGTTATACACAGAGGTTCTCAAATGGACAAGGATTAACTCGTAGAATATTTCTCGTAGATATTGGTACTCGTGGAACTTTTTAACCAATAGTTCAACTTTATAACCAATGGTTCAACTTTATAACCGATGGTTCAACTTTTTAACTGATGGTTCAACTTTTTAACTGATGGTTCAACTTTTTAACTGATGGTTCAACTTTTTAATTGATGGTTCAACTTTTTAACGGATGGTTCAACTTTAACTGATGGTTCAACTTTAACTGATGGTTCAACCTTTTAACTAAAGGGTTCAACTATTGAATCAAAGGTTTATTTCATTAACCAAAGGTTCAACTATTTAACCAAAGGTGTTATTTTGTGGTTAAGCTATGTAATTTTTGTTGTGATGGCGATAAGCGAACTGATGAGGGCGAAGTTAGGTCCCATCCCACTTCTGATGACGGAGCAGCAGGTCCAGGATGCTTCGTAGATAGGATGACGTCAGCCGAGCTGACGTCACTAGCCTATGTTCATAATGGATCACCCATCTTGTTGAAGAAAAGGCATGAACTGTTCAAGTCTTCTTTATTTCAAGCTTCACTAGGTGTTGACGGTCCGACGGCTCGAGTGCGAATGGATTGTACCCGGGTCGTCGGCCGTATTTATAGCAAAACGCAGGCATGAGTCCACAGTTGTTTACAACAAGATAAAATTACTTGTGAATGCCTGAGTCCTGCTTTTAACAATCAAATTAGTTAACTTATGGTCTGAATAGTTAAATTAACTACTAGATTACTAACTGATGGTTTGAATAGTTTTAAATTAACTACTAGATTACTTAAGCTAATCAATTCATGATTTACAAGTTGTTTTAAGCTGGTTTTCTACAATGTGTTTTTAGTTACAGCATGTGATGACGTCATTGCTCCGATATATACATTAAAAAAAATATTATAGGTACATTTTTTTTAATGTGTGGAACCTATCCTTTAAGTTTGTCAGGTTGATAATAAATGACACTGTATATCACTATACAATAAACTCTCGCAATTATTATTGTAATTAAAAACACATGTTCAAAAATAAGGGTGTTGCTACAATTTGCAGTTTACATTATTGGTAGGATTTCTAATTTTCTTTCAAACAACTAGTGGAAGAACGATTTCCATTTGGTTTGGTTTTAGGGTGGTGACTGGGATGAGAGGAGACACGTTAGCCATGGAGTGGGCTAACTCCAGGGAACTGTTGGCGGTAGCTGGGACTATGGTTGCAGGTAAAATGATAGATACCTTATTCTTTATTGTACTTATACACCAAAAATAAATTAAACTAAAATAATAACAAAAAAAAACAATATTGGCAAAAACTTTATTAAACAAAAACCGTCTCAAAAAGCTTAGGTATTATAAAATAATCGATTACTTAGATGATAAAAAAGCTTGGGACGAATGTGCTTTAACTCTACTTGGCATCCATAACAATAGCAAGGATCATGCCAAAAAAACGATAGGAACCCAGCCGGTGTTGTTGCCAGTTCTTTTACGGCATGGGCGCGTTGGAACTGGCGTAAATTTTCTGTGATTTTACTGAATAAAGCACTTTTGATTTGATATGATTTGATTTGATTTAACATTAGTTTGTGGTATAGCTAAGATAAGTTAACCACTCAGCACCAGTCTCACAAACATTAAGAATTATTTAGCTGACAGATGTTCTAAAGCTAAATTGACTAATCTGTAATCCAAAACAAAACTCGCAAAAACTAATTCAAATAGAAACTTTAATATTCAAATTTAACTAAATTCTGCATTTAAAAAAAAATGAACTTTTAAAAATAGTAGATAGAGTTAAATTCAATGAATTTAAAACGAAGGTAATACATAAAAGGTTCAAAGTTAATTTATTGAAGACAAAAGAAAATTGGTAAAACCGTTCCATTTAAAGGAAAAAGATTGAGAAAACCAGTTATTACCTAAAAGCCTTCGCTATTCCAGGAGTACCTAACTTATTTTATACTAAGCAGCACTTATTATACCTATTACCTTTCCTATAAAGGTTTCCCAAAAAGGATGTTTCGAACTACCGTTATAATAAAAATGTGTTACGTTACACCATTATAATAAAAGTATATAGGTACTCATTCGAACCACGTACCTAATGATATCATGACGAGGCAATATCTATGAATGGTTTATACACTCGCCAAAAATAAAGTTGTATGGGTACCCATACAATCTGTGGTAAAAGGGCTCCCTTTCAATCTGACCGACTTTATGACATAGTAAACTTTATAGCGTTGTATTTTTACTCAGCGACGTTAATATTAAAATGTTGCGGCCATGAAATGGTTCTTACTTGAATCAAGCGAAGAAGTGACATTTATATGGAGAGAAATTAAGCAACTGAAGACTCGGGGCGATCGTCCACCGAAGCGGGGCGGGACGCGTTACGAAAGCCAGCTATGAAAGTTTTTATAATCCTTATTAACTGGTTATGAAAAAAAAGACTTTTATCGTAGCTACAATAGTATAGTTTACCTTTGGGCCTTTGGGCCTTTGGCCTAAAAACTCTGTCACCAGAGTTGACCACTGACTCACTAAAGTTTAGTTACAAAATTAACTAAATACATTTTATGGAGTTTTTATGAATTTGAGCACTGATGGTGTAGTAGTAGCATGTATTCTGTAAGTATTAGTGACCCAGCCTTTCGATTCTTGTATATAGGTTCCAAAAGATTTTCTATTAAAAAAAATATGTGCTCAACATCTGTGCTCGTAAAAATCCGGTGGCATTTCTAAAAGCTAAATATTCGAGATTTGTATTTGTATTTGTATTTGTATTTATTTATTTTACTTTAATTAAAACGATTATACACCAATTACATTAATTAAAGAAGAATTAGAAATAAAAATTATAAATAGAGATTGTTAACAAAGAAATTATAGACACATTATTAAATTATAAGCACATAATAACAGAAAATAAGAAAGATAATCAACAAGTCAATAAATCAGATTTAAAATTAGAAATAAACAAATGTCAAATGTCAACAATAATAACAATGCGGAAAAATAAATAAAATATAAGCACTGTCATACGTCGCGCTCACAGAACCGTAAGCATTCCGATACTATCTTTGACCATCCATCCACAAACAGGTCAAAATGTGGATTGGCTTTCAGGAGAGCGTTCAGCGCAGTAAGAGCTCGGGGAAGCGGGGATTGGGCACGGGCGACTGTGCGCGATGCAGGCACGGCAAAAAGTCGATGCTTTCGTATTCTACAGTAATTGTTAGGGACAAAGAACCGACACAGCTCGTCGCTCAGGTCCGGAGCATCTATTTTTCCGCGCAACACTTTACAGGCCATCATCATCTGGTCGTAAGCCCGCCGAACCTCCAACGAGTTATACCCCAAGCAACCGAGAAGAAATTTGGTGGGATACATGTAGGGATAGTACCCGTGCAGTCTCTTGTAAAGAAACCGTAGAAAAGCTTTTTGAACCTTTTCAAGTATTAGACTGTAGGTACTTTCATACGGATTCCATATTGACGCACTGGATTCAAGCTTGCTCCGTACCAGTGCACTAAAAATTAAGCATATTACATGACAATCTCGAAAGTCACTGGCATTTCGAAGAACGAAACCCAGGCGCCTATACGATTCCTTCGACAGAGAAATAATGTGGTCATGAAATGTCAGTTTCCGGTCGAAGGTAACACCCAAATCTTTCATAGTGCTCATTCTCACTATCGTCTGGTTGTTAATTTTATAATCAAAGTGGATTGGGTGCCACATTCGACCGAAAGTCATAAGATAACATTTTTTTGTATTGAAATCCATCTTATTTGTTTTACCCCATTCAAAGATTGCGTCAATATCCTTTTGTAGCGCTAAACAGTCAGCCGCTGACTTAATCTCACTAAAAAGCTTTAAGTCGTCAGCGTAGAGCAAGCTTCCAGCATGAGTCACTACTGCAGGGAGGTCATTGATCATAAGCAAGAACAGTAGGGGTCCGAGTATTGATCCTTGGCTCACCCCAGAACGCGTGTGATAGGGCCGAGACTCATAGAGGCCAAGCCTGACATACTGCTGACGATTGCGGAGGTAGTCTGCGAGAAGCCGGAGAAACCCCGGAGCGAAACCTATGGCTAAAAGTTTCGCCAGCAATATGTCATTATTGACTCTATCAAAAGCCTTCCGGAAATCGAAATAGAGCACATCCACCTGGAGCCCTCTGTCGAGCCGCTTGGAGACGTAATCTACAATCGACAGTAAGTTGGTACTAACAGACCGTTTGGTTCTAAAACCATGCTGTTCATTACAGAGATATTTGTCAACTTGCGCGTAGATGTATTTGTGCAAAATACTTTCAAATATTTTTGCAGGCGATGACAAGATTGCAATAGGGCGGTATTCTTCAACATTTGACTTATTAGAGCTTTTTGGTATTGGGGTTACCCTTGAGAGCTTCCATTGTGAAGGATAAGCTCCAGTTTTTAAGCCTAGGTTAAAAATATGGCACAAAGGACCGCACAGTAAGTTTTTGACACTCTTAAGTACAACAGATGGGAAGCTATCTGGTCCAACAGAACTTCCTGGTTTTAGTTTATTTATTGCGCTACGTACATCATTATAAGTAAAACAATTTATGTCAATGTAATTACTGTCATTAATAGTATTTGAAATTTTAATTTTATCAACATTAAGGTGGGGTACATCAGGTAAAAAAACGCTGGAGAAATAGCTAGCAAAGGCCTCCGCTGCCTCAGGTCCGGAGTAAGTAAAGCCTTGGAACGTTATATTAGACTCAAATCCACCCTTAGACCGAAGGCTAGAAACATACTGCCAGAATTTCCGCGGGTTGAGTTTGATATTGTCTTCAATATCCTTTAGGTAGGCGCTATGTGCAGTCGCAATGCGCGATCTTAAGTCTGCTCTGAATTTTGAAAACTGATTGTAAGTAGTTTCTGAGTGAGCACGTTTCCAAGCCGCGTGAAGTTTTTGTTTATGTTTGGTATCTCGAATGATTTCATATGTAAACCAGACCGGGTAGCGCTTGCATTGAACATTCTGTCGACGTTTCTTTGGCACACACAAATCAAATACCTCATAAATAATTTTATAAAAATGATTAGTAGCACTGAAAACATCTCGGGCCTGCAATACTTCATCCCATAAACTCTCAGATAGCAAACGGTACAACTGCTCATAATTACACTTATTAAAGTTCCAGTCACGTGCTCGATTAATATTACTTGGCGCAGTAAGATCAGAGCGACGACGAGCCGTTTCGATCCTTACCTTAATATCCAAAGGGGGATGGTGCGAATCAGGAGCAACCATTCCCTCTGTGGCTGCAACAATTACTTCACACATACCTTTGTCATCGCTTTCCCGAGCCAATACCACATCCAACATTCTTCCATGCGAATTAAGCACAATGTTCCGCTCACTCAGACCACAAAAAGATATAAAATAACAATAATAATTGACAATATTTAAGGACGCACTATTCAAATTAAGGTCACCTAAAATGAGCACGGGACCTTTCACTGCGTGAACAAAGCTTTCGATCTCGAGCTTTCGAGATCAATCAATCAAGTCAAGAGTAAAAAATAAAATAAAATAGGTCTTATAAATGAAATAAAATAAACCAGTCAGTTAATTGGGTACTCTGAGTGCGGCCGATATACATTTAATATGATGGAAAACATTAACGACGGAATGAAACGTGTGAAGTAAACAAGAACTCGTAAAGTTTAATCTCGCTGTAAAATTGAATCTCGTAGGTTAAGTACGTAACTTTAATCCGGTAAACGGTACAAGTCATTGAAGTTTATGACCAAGGCCACTGAGACGAGAAGTGCGGGATCGATGCCGTACCTACAATTATTTTAAGTTTAGTTAAATTTTTCTTAAATTATTGTTTCTGATATTATCGACGGATCATAAATATTAATGACTGTAAATAATTTATTCAATTAAGTATTTTTATTTGACCCCTTTCCGCTGCCATCCGCGGCATCGCTCGTTCGATACCAGAATAACAAGTATTCTATATATATGTTTAGGATATTTCTATCCTATGAATAAAATAAAACATACAAACTATCGCATTTGGTTTCTGCCCGTGGCTTGGCTCGCTTGTTACCTAGATAACAAGTAGCCTATATGGTATTCGAGGTCCAGATCTATTACTATTCCATGTTTCATACAAATCGATTCGGCCGTTACAACATGATTGGGTTTGAAACATACAAATATCGAAACTTTCGAATTTAATATCAGTAGAAGCAGAATTAGGAAATGTTATTATTAGACACTACATGTGACAATAATATTATTTCGCTTTTGATCTTTTACTAACTGAGGTCTAGCTTTAGAAGTTTTTCCATATTGAAGTAAGATTTCTTATGTAAGTTCGTATGAGTCAGTGGCCAATCTGGTGACAGAGTTTTTAGGCCACCCGTAGGCCTCTGACATGGCCTAATAAATTTGACAAAGCCGAGACCGACAGTATGTGTGTACGTGTCCTCTGAAAAACGGGAGCGCTCAGATGAAAATGCCACTGGCGGTAAGAATTCTTAGAAGGTAGACACAGTTTTAAATATAGCTAAAATCATCCTTTATAATCCTCCACTGTGCAATTTAAGACTTTGTCGAAAGTAACTAATAAACGGGACGGCTCTCGGGATTCTACCTAATATAAAGGAGCGAGAGTATTTTCCTGTGAGCTATCGTGTTAATTTGTGAAATGAAACGCCACACTTTACAAAGTTTACAGCCATTATTAAAACCTTGTCTCGATCTCGGTGGCGCGGTGGGCGACTGCCCGTTTGAGATGAGGATTCGGGTTAGATTACCGATGTGGGACAAATGTTTGCATGATCTGCAAATATTTTTTTCTGGTCTGAGTGTTTCTGTGACATTATCACATTACTCTAATATTACAAATGCGAAAGTTTGTATGTTAGAATGTTTAGATGGATATTTATTCCTCTGTAACTCGACAACCACTGAACCGTTTTTGCTAGATAATGTCCGGGAATAGGACATAGGCTACATTTTATCCCGAAAAAAGAACGGTTTACGAGTTCCACGCGAACGAAATCGCAGGCAACAGTTCATCATGACAGCCTTCTAGTTCCCACTATTGGGACACTGGCCTACTCTCAGGCGAGAGTGATTGGGTCTTAATCCACCACGCGGACCCAATGCGGATTGGTGGATGGCACATGTCTTTCGAATTTTCAATTCTTGGACATGCCGGTATCCTCACGATGTTTTCCTTCACCGTATGAGAGCACTGGCATTGCGCACATATATTTTTCGAACAGAAAAATCCATTTTGAACCCACGACCTTAGGATCGGAAGGCCACCACTACCACTAGACCACCGGTGCTAGTATAAAATAAATAAACATTTTATAAAATGGGTTTACATTTGTGTGTTTACAGAAGAAGGCGTGCCTGAAGATGCGCCGCCCTACAAGAACGTCGTGAAGTTTTACACTGACACTGGGATCCTTATATACAATGTGCCTATACCGTGCAATCAGGTGAGCTACATGAGCCCTTATAGTTGTAAAGCCGTGCTGCACTGTTAAAAATCAATCTCCCTACCATAGACAGTGGATTTTCGTGTCACCTACTTTAGCTGGAAACATTCAACAATAACATGTCAAATAATTTTTAGGTCTTTTAATTATTTTCTGCAGGTATTACTACTTAGTCCACACAATGCATGCTGTGAAATTATACTGTGTTTTATCAATATGCATTATGTTATAGAGCGCTCGTGATGTAGCTGGCCAAGTTGTTCTTAACTGATCAACGAATGCACTGTTTCGCGTAGTCACCATTTGGATGGTTGATCGCCAGTGGCAATTTCAACTGAGCGCTCCCGTGCTTCGGAGGGCACGTTAAGCAGTCAATCCCGGCTTTTTTTAAAGTTGTTATGCCATGACAGAGGCCTTCGGGTGGTTTAAAAAGTCTGTCAGCAGAGTTGGCCACTGACTCATACGAACTTACTTACTAATATGCAATTTATGTGTACATTTTAAGTTGTGAAACAAAGAAAAAACCCATGGTTGGATTAGCAAGGTCACTTTCGTGGAGAGCTTGGTTCACACAAGCATAGCTTCGGAGGGCACGTTAAGCAGTCAATCCAGGCTTTTTCAAAGTTAGGCCATGACCAGAGGCCTTCAGGCAAATCTCTGTCACCAGAGCTGGCCACTAACTCATAGATCATCGCCTGCCTTGTACAATGGAAATGTATGGAACTCAGTGTCAGCAGTGAAGCTTGCTTCTATAATGGGAATGTATAAAATCCATTGCCAGCCATGCGGATTATGGCTTGCAACCATGGATCGTCACCTGCATTGTAGGAAGTTAATTAGGATTGTGTGGTCGCAGGCCCCGGTGACGGCGCTGACGTGGGGCCACGCGGCGCGGCGCGTGTTCGTGGGCGTGGGCGGCGCCGTGTGCACCGCGCGCGTGTGGCGCGCCGTGGCGCCGCTGCAGCTGCTGGCCCGCGTGCGCGCCGCGCAGGCGCTGCTGCACCCGCGCCTCGCGCCGCGCCTGCCGTTGCCGCCGCGCCTGCAGCCCGCGCTCGCCAACCTGTTCGCGCACACCATCCGCGTACGTACTCTGTGTCGCCTCGTCGCCTCGTCGCCTCGTCGCCTCGTCGCCTCCCCCCACCGCCTCCTCGACCCACTTACTTTATCTTTTACATAATAATATGTGGAGCACGATAAACGTATAACAATGTGAACAATGTGGCGCGGCGGGCGAAGGTCTGCCTGTGATGCAGAAGTTTGCAGGTTCGATTCCCGCCTTGGGACAAATGTTTGTACGATCTGCAAGTATTTGTTCCGGGTGTTTTCTATGTGTAATAAAGAATATCTGTCTATGTATTGTGTATATCAGTCATCTAGTACCCACAATACAAGCTCTGCTTAACTTGGGGCTAGATGATAGGTCCAGCATTATAAAAAAAAAACACATCCATCAACCACACTTCAGCCTGGTGGATTTACTTCAACAAATTTTCTTAGAACAAGCTTTTCTCATTTTAAGAATAAAAAAGAGCTTTGTCGCTGAGCTACCATATCGCCCAATCTGTAATATTCACATAGTCGGGAAAATATAAAACAAGAAAAAAATCTTCTCTAAATAATTATCAAAATCCTCCATCGTCGTCCCTTCATTACTGAAGATCGTGACTTCTTTGGTGCAGTTTGTTAACTGTCTGTCTATATAGGTTTCTGTCTGCTGCCTGATGAAGAGCCGCACTAACTGGTATCTCTAGGTGCTCAAGAACTGGTATCTCTAGGTGGACCGACCAAGTATCAGCTGATACTTGGTCGGTCCATCTTTTAGGGCTTCTTCATTTTTCCTTCCACTTTACCCGTCACCATTAGGCGCTCCAGATTAAATTATCAAAATAAGCTTGAGATTATTAATGTAATAACATAAACCAGTGCAACGTCCCCGAGACGAGCGAGCTGCGTCGCTTCGTGTCGCGGCCGCCGGGCGCGGGCGCGCGCCTGCACTGCACCATGATCCGGCACGGGGACGACGAGCAGGGCTGCTACACGCTCTACCTCGAGCACCTTGGTGGACTGGTGCCTTTACTCAAGGGACGCCGCACCAGCAAGATCCGACCTGAGTTCGTGATATTCGATCCGCAAGCCGAAGGTCCGCTTACAATTGTTATGTTGTTTAATAAAATATTTTATATACCTACCATTAAATATAAAAAAACCAGCATTTGTATATTAGTAAACTATCACAAAATAGCAAAAAGTTGCTTTCACATCGTCCGTCGTAATTTATTTAACGACCGATCTGGATTGATTAGATCTTGATTGGAGGGTTACTTCTTCTAAAAAAGGCCAAAAAAGAACATACTGGATACTCAGAGCATATAGAGTTATACTCGATATTTTAGCTTTTGGGATCCGATTTCGATGATTTTTTTTACATAAAAGGTAGTAAAAAAAGTTATTTTACGTTGGTCATACAAATATTTTAGAATCAAAATTTGCGAAACCGTTCTCGATTTTCAGCGAGACTAACGAACATAAATTCATTTTTATTTAACAGAAGATTTGATTTCACAGAAAAGATCCTCAGCATAAACAGCAACTCAAGCAGCAACGGCACAAGCAGCGGCGCCGCGTCATCAAGCAGCGCTGGTAGTTCCAAGGGCAGTGTTCGGAGCTCTCCTAAAGGCTCCCCGCGCACCCCCCGCTTCACCCGCCGCTTCCCCACCCCGCAGATGCACATCGACACATCCTCGTCAGACACTGACAGAGAAGAAGGTAAGTTAGACTCTTCCTCTTCTGACACTGAGAGAGATGAAGGTAAGTTAGACACATCCTCTTCTTACACTGAGAGAGATAAAGGTAAGTTAGACACATCCTCTTCTGACACAGAGAGACGAAGGTAAGTTAGACACATCCTCTTCCGACACAGAGAGAGATGAAGGTAAGTTAGACACATCCTCTTCTTACACTGAGAGAGATAAAGGTCATTTAGACACATCCTCTTGCGACAGAGAAGAAGGTAAGTTAGACACATCCTCTTCCGACACATAGAGAAAAAGGCAAGTACAGTTTTAAAATGCAAATTAAAATGCCACGTAAATTAGCAAGATGTCTTATTTGGTTTATCATCTAGGAACCGGCGACCACGATTATAGCACTGACCGCCGCACCCCGCGCATCCCGTCCCACCCCCTTTAAATTATCAAAGAGACTTCCGAGTTATTTGGTTTGCCTATTTTCTTTTTAATTCTTAGTAAAACCAACAGCGGATACAACTAGTAATATTTGTGTGTCAGGCTGCGCCGCGTCGCCCAAGATGCAGCGACGACGCAAGGCGCGCGAGCGACGCAAGGCGCGCCAGGCGGAGAGGGAGGACACGCTTGAGGGACTGCCCGTCGACTGCTTGCCTGAGGTACTTTATAAAGCCATTAATTCACAATTGTTCTGTGACCAATGACAGTGTGGCCCATAACTGGAATCAGCTTCCAAAAGAAGTAGTTACTGCCACTTCGATAAACGCATTCAAGAATAAACTCGATACCTGGTTGCGAACTAATAAACTGTTAACAATTAAAAACAATCAAGTTTAGTAGAATCAGTGCCTATAATGTAAACATGACTTTTCAACACTGTGACATAGCGGCTCGTCTATTATTAAAATAAATAAATAATAGGCCAAATGCAGTAGTCAGTAGCTGACTGACAGGGACAGTTTCACTAGCTAATAGGTTAGTAGCCCATCTGGAAAACGAAGTGTAGGACGCCCCCCCCCCCACTCGATGGACCGATGACATTAAAGCGGTCGCAGGAAGTCGGTGGATGGTGAAGACTCAAAATCTGTCGTCATGTCGCTCTTTGGGGGATGTTCAGCAGTGGAATCTATCGGCTGATATGATGATGATGATGATAAGTTCATTTGGTAGTCATGAAATAAGACTTATTGTTGTTTAATAAGGGGGGGGGGGCCCGTCTGACACCCTTACTGACATGCCCGAACAATTAGACGCTTATTTAGCAAATCATCCTCAAAATTGCGATATGATTCTATTGGTGGTTTTACTCTGCTTGGTAAGACAGCCACCAAATGCCCTGAGACAATGAGGCAGAGTTAGACGCTAGAACGTAAAATCTTCCAATTATTATGATATTTAACAAAACGCTATTTAATATACAATATATCTTTACAGGATACCCGACTGGTCGAAGTGACCTCCAACATCTGGGGCACGAAGTTCAAAATGCACGGCCTCGCCAAGAACGTGCCAGCGAACCTCGGACAGGTCACGTACAAGACGTCTCTCCTGCACCTCCAGCCTCGGCAGATGACTCTCATGATAACCGAGCTGCGGGACGACTTCCCCATCGGCCCCGACCCCACCTTCAACCCGAACATATTCTCAGAGGACGAGGAAGACGTCTTCCAGTCCGGAGAGTCGGCGACCGAGTCACCCTCGCACGTGCCCGTGGATAGGATGAAGAGGAAGCTAACGCTCGTCGACCGACCGACCCCGCTGCCGAGCCAGGAGTGCGCCTCAGGCTGTGCGGCGTCGCTCGCCCGCGCCGAGTCCTACGACGAGTTCCCCTACATAGACACGGGGGAGGGGGGCACGGAGGGGTTCGCGGCGCGCGCCGCCCCCGCCCCCGCCCCCGCCCCCGCCCCCGGCCGGCACGCGATCTCCCCGCTGCGCTGCGAGGCCTCGCTCCCAACTCTCCAATCCCCTAAAAACGCGGTCGCACCTACAGATATAATCTTCGAACGGCCGTCGCCCCAGGCGGTCGCGTGCGGAGGTCGCGGCGACTTCTACGGGCGCGCCGACTACTCGGTCCGATCGGACTCGCTAGCTCTAAAAAACTTGGTCGACCAACCGTACGTGAAGAAGGTTGACGCGTCGACGCCCGACGCGAGCTGCCTGTCGAAGCTTCGGAAGAATATCTGCGGCCGGGATTCGTACGATGTGAACGCTCGGATACTGAAATCGCTGTGCGCTCGGACGGAGGGCGGGAAGGACGAGCTTAGATACATCGACGAGGAGGGCTCCCCGCCGGCGCGCGTTCAGAGAACGACGACCGTCGTGCCGATTAGTCCGGTGTGCGCCGCGCCCTCCGTCGATACTATGACCCGGAGCTGCAGCGTCGGGTACCTGGATCTGGTGGACCCGAGACACGCGCAGGTGACCGTCGCCGCGCTGCGAGGGGAACCCCCGAGACGCTTAGTGCTCGTGAATCCTAGACGACAGAGGCGACGCAGACCACCGCCCACTCCCCCATCCCCTCCCGCGAAGTCCGCAGAACGCGCGCCCTCCTTACGCCGCTGTGGGAAGTCGCGCTCTCTCGACTCTAGTGACATGCCGCTGGCGGCCGCGGCAGTCGCTGAAGGCGCTAAACTCAGGAAGCTAAAAGCGGAAGCCGAGAGCGAAGCGCCGCGCGTGACGTGTTCGTCGTGCCGGCTCGCGGCTCCGATTGGCGCGAGTCCGGTGGGCGGGGCGTATATATGCACCACGTGCGCGACGCGCGCCGCTCCCCCCGCGCCGCCGCCCGCGCCCTCGCCGCGCCTCGCCACCGACAGCGACTCCGACTACAGCAAGTATTATAGTTAGTAGATGATTAGATGCTTTTCACTTACTGCGCTCTCTCGAATCACTGTTACTTACACTTACGCCTGTTCAAAAATATTACTTGGCTGTTACCCCGAATATCAAGTAGAAAACACTAAAGTTGTCGAAAAACATCAGAAAAATAAGTAATTTTAACTAAATACATGATAAATTTACACAAAACTATTAGAAAGGCTAAACAAGTTATATTCTTGAACGGGACTTATTTGTACGCAGTGATTCTTATATCTACAATACATCTATAAGCTTGTATAGGTCCTAATTATTCTCAATCACAATGGCAACATTGGGATACATATCTTTCCTTTCTATTACGAAGGATCACGACGCGTACTTCTATGCTTCGCTGCTCTATGCACTATGCTTCTAGAAAGTGCTATTTAGATGCCTCTTGGGCCCGAGTATGATCCCATACTTATAATTTACACCTCTATGTACGTGCTAATGTATTGATGCAAGTATTTTAAACTAATCATTACTCATAATCATTACTTGGGGAATCTGAACAGAAACCTATCAAATGAAAACTGTTTGCCGAATCTTAATATTATTAGTATATAAAATTAACATTTTCTTTAGTATCGTGTCCACGCTGAAATATTACATGCAAACTTAGAATTTATTGTAATTTCGGGAATTCCATAATGCACCTCTACATATTAAAAGGAACTGAAAACTTCAGGTCTATGGGATTTACCGTTTTGACTGTGTTCATTGTCAGTCAGTCAATCAGCAACGATTTCGTATATTCAGATGTCACTTACATCTAATACATTTTTAGTGTGCAACGCCCACAAAATCATTCCAAAACTATTATCATGTACACAGGTTCCTTAGAGCAACTAGCATTACGCCTGCTCGCTTCAAGGGCTACTAGGCGTGGGCGGGCGGACCGCGAGACCAGTTCCGCTCCGGCTTCTCCCAGGGCGGCGCGATCTCGCCAGGACAGTCCTGCTGCTGTTCCAGCACCACGGACCCCGAAGCCGCAACGGACTAGACATTCTTCAGCCTCACCTATAAGGTACTAACATAGTATATATTAATGTATAGACGGTCTTTTAGATGCCGTTCTAGGAAGGTAAGTTAGTTGAAATTGTAAGACTGGTTCAGCCATGAACTCTTAGAGCGATTCAAATTAGGACCTAAACTGAATTTTCAAAAAATGTTGTATCATGAATTCAATTATTATTAATTTCACGGTACAAAATTTTGCCTAGAATAGGCTGAGGCTTGTGCCTAGAATAGCTGAAAGGAATAAAGAGGTAAAACAGAGGTAATAGTGATGGGTCATTGTACGAAATGATTCCTGCTCCGCGACCAGGCTTGTCGTTAACCCTAGACAGATGTCTTTGAACTTCGTCACCCTCTAGGAGTTTTCAGGTACTCTCAAGGGCGACGACGCCCGTGCGTTCGGAGGGCAGGTCCCAGTTTCTTCAAAGTTTTTTCAAAAGTTGCCTTCGGGCCTTCGGGTGGCCTAGAAACTGTCACCAGACTTGGCCACTGACTCATACAAACTTACTCACAGGCAACTGTTGAACTCACCGCTTTTGAACCGGCGGAGGAACAAGAAGCCTTCGGAGAGCTCTGACGAGGAGTACTCGCCCGCTGGCTACAGCGAGGTCAACGGCAAGAACTACCGCGACCTCGAGACCTTCCAGAAGGCGCAGCTCAGGAACAAGGTAATTAAATGATATTTGTGCTCGTGGCGCTTAACATCAGGCAAACGACTTGACAGACTTGTAATTTCTTCACAAAAAAAATGTCTGGCTGTCTGGAAGGTATCGTTTTAAGCTATGGGTGTGTTATTTTTTTTAAATACATTTATTTTAAAGTCATTCATTCTTTTAAAGGGAATATTTTAGTTCTTATTCAAGACTTTTTGAAATTGCATAATAACATAGTTAAACCTATTTGAAAATCGCAGTCATAAAAATATTTTTGTGTGCAGCAGGAAAAGATCATCCTGAACCCAAAGGTACTCCGGCATGAATGGCCATCATAGATCGGTCGGATAGCCATTATTTGACTTAATTCTTGGCTTACCAAAGCACGTAGACATCTACCCATGCGATCAGTTAGCGTATTTCATTACGCTAACTTTCACATGGAAGTTTGGTCTTAGAATCTGCGACGAATTTAGTTCTGCAGCAAAATACACTTCAAAGTTATAATGCGTAGACCGCAGCTAAACGCAACTTCGAAAAGCACACAGCAAAATACTATGGCATAATGATCAGGACTGTTTTTTTTGACAACTTGAAAAAATTTGCTTCAAGCCTCTTCTTTGCACAAGCGGAGCGTTGAGCGGAGCGGTGAGTGTTCGACAACGGAGCTTGTGAGTTAGCCTGCCCGCTCAAAGCAATGCACAACGCTCCGCTCCTATGTGGACCACTCGCTTAACACTGCCTTACTATCGTGCAGGCACTGCCTATGCCGCTCCACATTACACAACTATAGCGGTTAAACCGCCACTTTAGAGTAAACGAACGAAAACTCGAACAGAACAATGTAGAAAATGAAGCTATGCTCAATGGTCTGTTTATTAAATGCAAATATGCATGGCATTTGAGATAGAGCGGACCTTCTATGGCCATTAGATATGTTATACCTATTTGTACATCGCCAGTTGCATTGCTGATGGTATCTCACCGCTCAACGCTCCGCTTGTGCATATGAGGCTTGCATTATTTCTTATCACTATGATCACCATTTTGTATTTTGCAGTTGATACGTGCGGGCGGGGTCCCTAGCACGGGCGTGGCGCCCGCGGCGGGCGGTGAGTGTCGCGCGAAGAGACAACTAGTGATGCACAACAAGGCTCCCATGTGGAATGAGAACAGCCAGGTGTACCAGCTCGACTTCGGCGGCAGGGTCACGCAGGAGTCCGCTAAGAACTTCCAAATCGAATACCATGGGAAGCAGGTATGTTATAGCGCCATTTTTTTTTTATGCTGGACAATCCACACAGCATCATCTAGCCTCAAGTTAAGCAGAGCTTGTTTTATGGGTACTAGATGTCTGATATACTTAATACAATACAATACATAGATAGATATATTTTATTATACATAGAAAACACCCAGAACACCCGGAACAAATATTTGTAGATCGTACAAACATTTGTTCCAAGACGGGAACCGAACCCGCAACCTCCTGCGTCGCAGCAGACCTTCGCCCGCCGCGCCACATTGGTCGTCAAATCTCTCAATCTCTCTCGGTCGTTAATCTGTCGGTTTAGTGATTGTGATGTAGGGTTACCCTAACAATTGTTCTATCAAAGATCGATGCATTCAATCGATAGTAGAATGAAATGGTTTTACCATAAGCAACTGTCGATCAATGTCTGACTGACTGAGTGGTGGTTTAGTAGGTCCAAAAAAGAAAATTTGGTATTGCTGTTCTACAAAATTTCCAATTGGGTCTTAACTGTTGATTCACCATGCGGACCCGATGCGGATGATAATTTTTAGTTTTTAGACATGCCGGTATCCTCACGATGTTTTCTTTCACCGCTTAAGAGCACTGGCATTGCGCACATACATTTTTTTAATTAGAAAAAAAACAAAGTGAGAGTGGGCTTTTTGAGTAGAAAACCTATCGAGTCCAAGTGTAGACTACTGCTTCCGAGTAGTAGAAACATCACTCCGACTTGACCGCCTCCGGACATAACAAAATGCGTATTATGTTTATTTGTAGGTGATGCAGTTCGGGCGAATCGACGGCAACGCTTACACACTAGACTTCCAGTACCCGTTCTCGGCGTTGCAAGCGTTCGCCGTGGCGCTCGCCAACGTGACGCAACGTCTCAAGTGAGCGGCGCCGCGTCACCCACTCGACACACTCAGCTTCCTGTTATTACTATAGAACTAAACAACTCAGACGTCTCTGTAAGTTTGTGCGTGTGCGGGGTGTGGTGTGAAACATGGTGTACGCATGTTTTCCCTCTATAGACAAACCAAATAACTCAGATGTCTCCCTGCGCTTTTACGTGCGGGTGCGGGGCGAGGGGCGTGGAGCACGCAGGTTTTTCCCGTGTTACCCGCGTTTTACTCCCCGCACACGTAAATCTTGACCACGTCTGTGGCGCGGTAGCTAGTGCCCGGTTGAGAAATTAGTTATAATGATGTATTTACAAATTAAAAAAGTATAATAATGTCTCCTATCAGTTATCAGCTGGTTGATCTCATAACTCTGTTAGCGACCAATCTTTATTGATCTCCATCTCAAACTGTCTATTAGGACAGTATCTGTCTTTTTTTTTATACCACTAAAGTGGCAACCAAGCGTACGGCCCACTTGATGGTAAGCGGTTACCGTAGCCTATGTATACTTGCAACATCAGAGATATCACTTGCGTGTTACCACTTACTGAGACGTTAGATGGAAAGTCTCATGTGCCTATAATTTCACCTGAAACCATACCTTTCAAACCGGAATACAATAATGCGAGCATTACTGCTTGGCGGCAGAAATGGGTATGGTGGTAATCCTTCCCCGGACGAGCTCCATCACAAAGAACTCTACTACTCCCATAGTACAACTTTTTTAAAGTTTGGGTCTAGATTGCTCTGTTTAAAAATGTCTGCCAGTATTTATTTATTTATTCTTTTGAAATACGCAGGAAGACGTCTTATGGCTGGATTCGACAAACTTTTGGGATAACTATTCCGCGGAATAAAAAATGTCAAATACAAGTAAACTGTCAGCTTACTTGCGAATAACTAGGATTTCTCTGCGATTTTTCTGTGCTTATTCAAGTTTGGTCGAATCCAACCTTAGTTAAGTACTGTTTGCCTATAGTCAACGCTGTATCCTATAGCTGCAATATTGTTCAACGAAATGTTTACCTACCTACTTGAATTTCCGTGCAACAAAATAAACGTGCATGTCGCCGCGTGTGGTTGTTTTAGGACTATTCTAGTCGATGTTGTGTTTAAATTTGTTGGTCGGTCTTGTGTTACACGGGCTTAGTATTAAAAACCTAAATATATTCATAGCATTCAAGATTTTTAACTGAAATCGCCATGGGTTTACGTGCGCATGTTCAGATTTTCAAAGTTGCAAGGTTGTAAGGCCATGACAGAGGCCTTTGGGCGGGCTATTATCGTCGTCACAAGAGTTGACTCGTACGATCTTACTTACTTTTTTTATTACAAGTACCTTTTTTATGTTTAGTACATTAGCTATGAAGTCCGTGTTAACCCCAAAGTATGCTGAGTCTTAATTAGAGGGCTAAAGTTAGGGCTGTTTTAATATAAAACAGTACTCGTGACGTAGCTGGCTAAGTTGTTCTTAACAGATCAACGAAGTTAAGCACTGTTCCGCGTAGCCATCATTTGAATGGGTGACCTCCAGTGGCAATTTCATCTGAGCGCGCCCGTGCTTCGGAGGGCACGTTAAGCGGTCGGTCGCGGCTTTTTCAAAGTTGTTAGGTCATGACATAGGCCTTCGGGCGGCCTAGAAACTCTGTCACCAGAGTTGGCTACTGACTCATACGAACTTACCTTACCTTACCTTAGTACTAACTAGCTCTGTAATAAAATCTCATAGTGTGCCTAGATTGATCAACGATTCAGACAATCGCAACCAAAGATGATACAAAATAAGATTAGGGTTTACAATTTATACTTGGAAAATAAATGTTGGAAAAGCGTATTCTAATGTCTGTAAACGCATTGGTAGGTTTCTCAGATATCTTATTTACGTCAGGACTTGTATCTGCAGTTTAAATGTTTCTATCTCCACACTGCGGTTCTATAACCCAGCGCTAACCATCTCGCTGAATTTGTATTAGGAAATATTCAAAGAGACATTTTCAAAAAGCCAAACTTCATCAGTGCAAGTTACTATGTATAGTTGAAGCGATCATGGGATCGCCTTAACCACCTTAACAACAGAGAGATAAAGCAACGATAAATCGAAGTTAAACTAATCAAAGGCAAAGCCTGATTTGAATAAGGATGACCTAAACCATCCTGCATAAAGAAATCTTCAATGTGAAAGCTTCAACATTTAGTTAGAGACGGACAATACGAAAATATTTTGTACACTACTCTAGGTATAGACTACAGTGGAAAATGTTACCATAGACCCCTAAACCTGGATGTGTCTTTAGAATCTAGGCCTTATTCATAAAAGAAACTTAAATTTTAGCAGCTTGCTGAATAATGTCTTTCCTAGTTATTCATATGTCAATAGAAAAGACGACAGATTTGAAAGACACAGCTAACAGATGTTTTTAATAAGATTATGAATAAGGCTGGTGACTATCTAATGCTTGATAGTCACCAACTGAATGTAAGCTTATAGATGTTGCGTAGACATCAGTGAATTCGCCCATCCATATTTTTACACAAGCTTAGATAGGTAGCTTTGTACTTATATTAAATTCAGGATCAGTGGTCCCTGTTTTAACCAATAGCTTGTGAATAACCCATAAAATTGATGTGGAGAAACCATAATATTTAAAGTCGGTAGCTTTATCACAAATCTATTGCAGATCGCTAATAGGATGCGTCAAGAGGACGAGACGTGTCGGCGCTGCATTTCAAGGCGAATTTCTATAGAAAAACAGAAAGGTTTTTTTCTATGGAAATTATTACACCACAACGCCAACGTCACTGCGGTTGTTGACCCCAAGCTGTCAATTATGATATTTTGCAGTTCATTTTATAAGCTGTAAAAAGATTATACGGAAATACAGCTTTTACAAATTACAAAGGCGTGCGTGGATTTGTGTTTAAGGTATAGGCAGCGGTGTAGTTCTCTCCTTGTTCTTTATTTAGTGACAGAAAGAGAGAAAACACATAAACCGAGGTTTAACCTGACTTTAGTTTCAATACATCTCGATGCATTGGGGACCATCATCACAGAAATTCGTGTCTTACACAATGCCATTTTAACGAATATAAATACAATATTTTAGTATTAAAAAATATATTTTCACAATAGAATTGAATGTACCTAGATCTTTGTGTGTATAGATCTAGAATATTCTAATAACATATCCTAGATCTATGCGAGTGGCTGTAACGTAGGGCCTATGTAAAGTTATTATTTTTGTATAGTTGTCTAGTTTTATAAAGTCAAGATTTATTAGGATAACGGTACTAACGATCAAAAAATATGATACAACTGGCGTAAGTATATTTATTGATATTTTACGGGTAAATTCTAAGGTTTGCTATTTAAATAATTCACTTGTAAAAGTCGAAACGTTGCCGTCGGAATTATGAAATATAATTAAGCAGGGTGTACCGCAAGGTCAACGTTATGATGCCAGAGATCATTTAGAATTTAGATGGATCTTATGACACCCTGTACTCGAGAGTTTAGAAAACACTGACGTATAACTGCCAATAAGAGTACATTTCGTTGGAATAGTGACGATTACCGCTATTTTACTATGTGATGGTACCGCTATCCTAGGGAGAACTGGCTTTAGTGGCTTTTTGATACGTATATTGATGTCATCATTCACTATTATTCAATGTCTTTTGATCAATCTTTCAAAGAATTTGTTTTATTGATTGTCTGTTACAGCACTATCCTTACTAGTTTTTTATATTATTAGCATGTTACATCCTTTGTTATTCCATGTCAATTTATTCTAGTCTAAATGTACTGTTTAGTGAATTTAATGTACTATGTGTGTGCTCTTACTGCACTACCTACCTGAATAGGAAACTAATTGTTGTATTGTGTGTTACTTATTAAAATGATATTGTTGTCATGTAAAATTGTTCTGTAATGGGTAACTGTATAAAAATTATTTTAAAGTATGTTATTGAAATACTCAGTGAATGTAATACCTTAACTCTTCCCAATTTTAGTGTTTGCTCAAGTTTATATGGGTTCGTGTTCGATTCCAAAACCAGAAATAGGATTAGTTGTGTTAATCATATTCAAATTCAAATTCTACCCAATCCTATGTTTACTGTAATCGAAATACATATCGATGGTTAATTATTATTGCATTATTCTAGTGTTATGATTATGAATTATTATGAATCTTAATTTTCACTGATTCATTATTTAAAGACTGCACATTTGTAAATATTTTGTGATTTTATCTGTTACCGTCTACGTAGTTGTAAGATGTATGTTGAATGTTCAGTTATGTTTTGTTTGCGAGAGTTGCAGTTTTGGTTACCAACTTGATGTGCTTTTATATGGATAGTAAAATATGTCCTGGTGTATTTAACTAAAGACAAAGGCATATTTTTTATCTGTTTTTGTGATATTACTAGAAATAAGTAGACACCGGCAGAACAAACACGATAGGCCGAGGCAGTTAACGACATCTGTTATTAAAAACTGTTTTATGATCGTGTCGATTAATTTGTCATTCTTATATTTGTTTTATCTATGTTCCAAGATCATCCAGCATTTTGTAATGTGTCGGCCTTAAAGCATAGATAAATCAAATATTGAGAACGGCAGTCGGTGGTTTTAGGTCTGGCCTGCGCTGAAGGTAGCTTTAACACTTAAATAAGACTAGATTTTGTCAGGATTTACAATGCAATTAACTTACCCGCTTGCCACTCACTACCAATATTTGAGCCATTTATGGTTCCAGATTTCAGTATAACAACTTGCAACATCATTTTTAATGCAAATGCCATGTCAGTGTTGCCCCTTTGCCGTGGTAAGATTAGACAGTTCAGCCAAAAATATATTTAAGTGGTCATCGAAACTGTCTTGTGGTTACTACGCCAAAGGTGTTACTTATGTAACCGATCTTGGATCATAGATGGTTATGATTATGGATGGCAGTTAGGCAGATTCACAGTAGAATAGTAATGTAATGTACTATGTTATCCATGCATGTAAAGGGGTAACAAAAGGCTACAGGCATGCGTTTTGGCCAAATAAATGTTGTCGTGTCATCGCTTTTTCTTTGGATCACTAATCGTTGGTTGTAAATACCTATTTAGTGAGAAATTGTAAATAAAATATTCTACAAGAGACTGTTGTTTTTTTACTAAACCCTTCATTATCCTTGGCACGTCTTCCTGGCTTGTTCACTTTTGTTGACTTTGGGTACCCATGTTGACCTATCCAAAAACTTAAGAGATAGGTACAGATAACTTCAAACTGACCTTTTAGTGTTTCGGATATTCGTATTTTTATGGTCCAATAACGCCGTAACGGCTGAACGTATTTAGATGAAACTTGAAATAGTAATCTTTCTGAACCTGGCCAGCTTTTTATCTACATACCACGCAATTAAACCGCTAGTAAGAACCTAGTAAGTAACCGGGCAGAAGCTAGTAAATTATAAATAGTTAAATAATACACAAATATGTAATGACATAATATTATCATATAATTAACAATGACTTAACGTTTACAATCGCGATTATTGTAATGTATAAAAAGACGTAACTTATATGCACTAAAAGTCTTTTCGTATTCATACCGGTTTATGGCTTACATTTCATTTCATGAGGCTGATTTAAATTTTAAATTTATACTAGCTAATGAAATAAATTCTATTTTGTAAAGATCTATATTTGTAAGCTAATAACGACGATCTACTTATGCATTGGGATGAAATTTGACACGTCTGTAGTAATTATACTGTAATAACTTTATGCTACTTTTTACCCTATAATTCTAAGGCAGGTGGTAATAGGGTGACAAGGTTTCTAAACGCCTAGAATGTAAAGTTTCAGATGTATCCTACGCCTTGCCACATATAAATACTAGTAGATATAAATTAGACCATTTATAACTTCAGTTGCAGTATGCTTGGTTATTTTTGACAGTTGTATAGTTCGCTCGGAGGATCTTGGCCATCTTGAAGTTAGCCGAATATGATGCGCAAAGACAATTTAGTTCGAAAAAGCTTCGTTGCACATCGGAATGCCCAGATCCGCCGAGCGAACTATCATCATCCACAGCCTGACTTCACCCACTGCTGGGTATAGGCCTCCCTTAGTTTGTGCCACTTACTGCGATCCTGTGCTAATCTGATCCAATAACGGCCCGCGACTTTCACTATGTCGACTACCCATCTCGCCAACGGACGACCGACGTTTCTGTAGCCACTTCTAGGCGAACTATACAAAAAAAAATGTTTTTAACGCGAGTGGCTTACGCAACCGCCCGGCGCCCTGCTGGTCTAGTTATATCTACATAGTACTACAAGTCGTTTCACGCCGCGCCGTCCTTTCTATATGTACTTTTAGTACGTACGCTTAGATCTTTTAAACTACGCAACGGATTTGAATGCGGTATTCATCAATAGCTATAGTACCTAATTCAAGATAAAGGTTTATATACTTTAAGCACCCGCGCGAAGCCGAGTCAGATCATAAAATGAAGTGTAAAGCCAAGAACGAGTAGATCAGTGTTGCGCGCTGCCGCGCGGAAGCCTTCGCTAATCGCTGTCGCTGCTCTGCCCCGGCACGTAGTCCGCGTCGTCCTCGTCCGAGATGTCCAGGTCGTCCAGGTCTTGGAAGAGGGATTCATCCACTTTCACTGAATCACCTGGACAAATATTATTTTATTATAGGTAAACTGTGACCACCACCTGTGCGGATAAAAGGGAGCAGACTTAATCGCGGATAAAAGGAAGCAGACTTAATCGCGGATAAAAGGGAGCAGACATAAATCGCGGATAAAAGGGAGCAGACTTAATCGCGGATAAAAGGGAGCAGGCAGACATAAATCGTGGATAAAAGGAAGCAGACTTAATCGCGGATAAAAGGGAGCAGACATAAATCGCGGATAAAAGGGAGCAGACTTAATCGCGGATAAAAGGGAGCAGGCAGACATAAATCGTGGATAAAAGGAAGCAGACTTAATCGCGGATAAAAGGGAGCAGACATAAATCGCGGATAAAAGGGAGCAGACTTAATCGCGGATAAAAGGGAGCAGGCAGACATAAATCGTGGATAAAAGGAAGCAGACTTAATCGCGGATAAAAGGGAGCAGACATAAATCGCGGATAAAAGGGAGCAGACTTAATCACGGATAAAAGGAAGCAGACTTATTCTCTTGTACGAGTAGGTAAACTGACTGTCTATGTCTACTCCTATTAAAACCTTACTACTACTAAAATAATAACAACAATAAATATTTATTGCAGACACAGATAGAGAGAGATTATAGATGCGACAGTTGTTCGAATCCTGGCTGTCAGAAAATTTAGATATCATTTTAAAATGGAGTGAAAAATAGAATCAACTCACCATCTTCAAGGAATTTGAGATCGGATTCGTTAAGCGTTGTGTCTCTCAGGAACAACTCCTTGCCCGTCAGTTTGTTTTTGTCCTTTGCTTCTTTTTCCCGTTTCGCCGGAATACCCAAATCATTTTCAAACTCTTTTCTCCATGCTAGGAAAGATTCTACTGTGACTCTGGTGCCTTCAAATCGTTTCTGAAATTATATTTAAATTTAATTTTGCTAACTTTCTGGTGATCGGTAGCCTTTCGACCTTAATGACGTGGATTCGAAACTGGTTGACTTGTGCATAGTTTTTGATTCGAAAAATTTGCGCAAAAACCTAAGGATCGAAAGATTTTTTATTATTATACCACTATTTCTATTTATTATTTCTTTATTGCCCAAACTGAGCTACTAATGAGCTTTCTCTCTTCTTGTGAGCTTCTAGTTTAGAGGCCTACCTACACCTCACACTACCACAGCATTGTTTACTTACATTAGACATAAAAAAGATATAGTAAAATAGATATAGATCTTGACTATTAGTGAAGTTAGCCATTTGTGCAAAGCCATAAACTAATAAAGATCAAAGAGACCATTTTTATTGATGTACTAGTAGACCCGGCGCGGTTTCACTCACGTAATTTTTTTCGCAGTATTTCCATAATTTCTCACCGTTTAAACCTTCCCTGGACTCTTACAAACATTTCAAGACCAAAATAGACCAGATCTTTCCAGCTGTTCTCTAGTTTTTTTATGTATACAAGATATAAACTAATAACTATAGATACCTGTTCTGCTTCCTCGTCAGCCTTTAACTTGGCAAGAATTTTTTCTTCTCTCTCTTTCTTGATGTTATCCCATTTCTCATTGAGCCACTCCTGCCCAGCTGATACTAATGTGAATATCATCACCATTCCTAGGTTTTCATTGCCCTTGAATTAAGAGTTTATTTCTGTAATGTTTTTATATACAACTAAGGTCGCAACAAAGTCTACCTGATGACCACCTTGGTGGCACAAGCGGTTGGGATATTAGAGGTAGCAGTTTTGTTACCTGCAAAACATGTTTAGATTATCTGCAAATATTTGCTGCTGGTCAGGGTGTTTTTTTTTTTTATACAACTGAATTGGCAACCAAGCGTACGGCCCACAAGATGGTAAGCGGTTACCGCAGACTATGAACGCTTGCAATACCAGAGGTATCACTCGCGGGTTGCCACCTAGAAGCATAGATCGAAAGCCTCATGTGCCAGTAATTTCACCGGAAACCATACCCTTCACACAGCAATGCAAGCATTTTCTCTTTTCGAGTTCTATCACAAAGAACTCTACTATGGTATCTTCTAAAGTACTTGTAGTGTTCCTCATATCCACAATACTGCCATTCGATTCGAAAGGCTATTAAGTGATATGAGTTTAGTATCACATAGGGATTATAAGGGATAGGTCCCTGACATAAAAAAAATACTTATACTTTTTTTTTTCTAAACATTTTTTTTTAAATTAAAAAAAATATATTACGTAATTCTGCTTAATAATTAGTTATTTATCCTTGTTAGAAATTGAAAAGGCAGCGCTCGGCACGTGTCAGTAACCCGCGCATCCTTGACCTGCGCGTTTCAATGACCCGCTACAGGGTGCGCACACTCGAATATTTCATTATTACGCCGCTGAATGACCCTGTAAATAAAATTATATTACCTGTTCAGTTAAATGTGTGAGTAGCTCATTCTTATCAACAATATCATCAAAATTCTCTTCATCATCAATCTCCACCAAGGGTAGTACATCTGGGTACTTTGCTGTGTATGTGAAGACCAACTGACATGCTAGACCATCTCCATCGTCAAATCCTTCTGACTTTATTGGTATACTGAACTTGTTGAAGGGCTTTGTTTCTAAAACTGAAAATAATTAAAATAGCTTTGTTAGTATTATTAGAATATAGATTTCTTAACTGTGATGGATTATATTTTATGTTTGTATTGATGAATAAATATAATCCGAATAGATGCATTTTCAAATTTTTTTGCTTTGAGGGAAAGGTGCCTACTTATTTTACTTTTATTTAGAATTTTTACATTTTATTATAATCTCAAAAAAATATATGAATAAGATGAAATAAACAGAATACCTTGAATAAGAACAAGAAACTTATGATAACTAATTGTAAATACAAATAGTTTATTTGGTATAGAAACATAAAAAACAAAAAAACAAGAGAATGTTGACAGCTGCTTAAGTTAAAAAAAACTGTGTAGCAGTGTCCGCACAGTGCCCGACTCCTTAACTGATACAAATGATTCCTTAATTTGAAGTGTTATAAAAACTACAAGTTAAGAATAGATAAAAGCAAAATATTTAAAATTTTAAAGATATTCTCAGAGAGTAAAATATTCTCAAATCTCTGAGTAATTGGAGATCTAATCTGTGGATTACATTCCTATAGTTCCTAAAATAAATTTAAACCAATGAAAAAATCTGTTCATGGTTTGTACCTAATTTATGGTACCTATCCCATGTTAGGATAATGTATATTATTAGCAAGAATTGGGTGCAAATGAATATTACTATAAGTTCGTTTTAGTTTCATTGAGTACTATACATTAGTGGTAGTGCTTGGGTTGTGCATGAGGCTGGAAGACCTGATTCTTAGCAGGGAAACATACCTTGCATATCTCCATAGTAAATGGAGTCCAAAGCTTCTAATTCACTACTTTGTTCATAGCTGTAATCCATGGTCTTATTTATGTTAAATTTACACGTTTTTCATCTGATTTTCGGCAAAGCCAAAGCAAATTAAGCGGCTAGCTAGCTAAGGAAGACAGCACACGAACGAACAGCACACGAAGACAGACAACAAGACAGACAGACACCAACAGCAACAACAGACACATACAACTGGCTGGCTGGCTGGCTGGCTACCACAGAGATTACATCATCTGGTGATCTGACTACATTGACAGTGTCAATGTCAATTTTACAAATCAACGCGAAGAATCTACGCCGGATTGTCTTAGGCTATCTTGTGAAAACGACATGGGTCCTCCCATTTTCTCGTGTTATTTTAAGTTTTATTGCGTAAATTTGGAGGCAGTTTATCCAATTTAACTTGTTTACATATCTAAGTACAACATTACGAAATTTCGTTTGTATGTTGATACGCGACAATCAAACTAATACACTTGACACTGGCAAAATTGTGGCAAATATGCCACAGAGTCCATAAAAAAGAAGAAGAAGAAAAATCTACGCCAATAGATTAAAAGTCAAGTCTCTCTTCTTCTTCTTTTAATTTGTGGCGCTGTGGCCGTTTGCCAGTCAAGTCTCTCGGTCTCTCGTTTCTCGATAATTTCTCTTCTTCTTCTCTCTGAATCTGACTTAATTTTTGTATTTAGTAGGTACATTCATGACTTAGAATGTTAAAGCTTTTTCTATTTGAATATTCTGTTGTAAATTAAAAACAAAATTAAAATGACCTAACCAACATACCATACGTTCCATAGAAAACATTCTGCATTTGTGGTAGGATAACGAGATATTGGTTAAACTGCTATCAAAACACATTACATCAAAATGCAATAAATGGTAAGGTTTAAATGGAAGGGAGAGTTGGTTTGTTTGTAATTTAGTTCAAGTCATTTTAAATTTTATGAAAAGTATTTTGAAGGAATCGCCGTCAATCCATCAAAATACTACCTAAAACATATTACTAAACTAACTCGTGCATGTTGACAATTATTTGACACTAGCTTTTTTCAAATAAATTGACAGCTGTGTCAGAGGCCTTCAACTAAGAAAAAAAAAAGAACAACAATAACAAAAAACAATTTTTTCTAATTAAATCTACATAATTCTCTCTGAGATCTACATTTATCGTTGAAAATCTAGACGATTATTTTAATTTTGTAGAATTTCTCTGGCTAATAAAATGGATTCACCAGATATTTCGCCCAGTAATTCAGAGGATGTTGTGGAGATAACACCATCACCTCCAACAAGGTAGGATTGGTCTAACTAATTATCTTACATTTTCATAATTAACATATTACAGAGTTTTAAGAGTAGTAGAGTTCTCTGTGACAGAGCTCGTCCGGGGAAGGACTACCACCATACCTATTTCTGCCGCAAAGTAGTAATGCTCGCATTGCTGTGTTCCGGTGTGAAGGGCATGGTTTCCGATGAAATTACTGGCACATGAGGCTTTCGATCTTACCCTCAAGGTGGCTACCCGCGAGTGATACCTCTGGTATTGCAAGCGTCCATAGGCTGCGGTAACTGCTTACCATCTTGTGGGCCGTAGTCTTGGTTGCCACTTCAGTTGTATAAAAAAAAAAATTTGTTTCTATTAATTAAAGGGATTTGTTTGTTTGTGTGAATAAAATGCACGAAACACGTTTGTGCCTCAATTGTTTCAATAAGCTAGCTATGACTCAGTTCGCAGTCCAGACAAGTTCCTGTCATAGCTTCTCAAATAAGTTTGCCAGGCAGGCAGGCCCTAACAATATAATGTAATATATTTAGTTTATCCTTTCAGCATCATCAATGAAGTAAAAACTTCAAGTCAAGATTATAAAGCATTGCAGGAAGAAGTCATGTCTAATTTTCACAAACCAGTTCTACCAAATGTCAATGTTCCTGAGAAGATAATTCTTTGCTTGGACGTCTGTTACGATAACAACAATGCTTTGTACCGCTTGGGAGATGGAACTACATTTACTCCAATTAATATGATGAAAAGAGTTATTGAATTCTTCCTATATTCGAAGTATGCCATCAACAAGAGCACTGAGTTTGCATTACTAATACTAAAGGGAAACGAACCTTGCTGGGTTCAAAACATGACCAACAATTTAAGAGATATCATAAATGCTGTTGACTATCTGAATGTTGAAGAGTATACATCAGAAAACTTTGATTTTAAGAAAATATTTCAGATGGTAAAACAAAAGATGGAAATACCGGAATACAAGGAAGGAGAGTGCATAATGCCTCCACCATATATTGTTAGAATGATAGTACTTTACGGCAGATCAAACTGTGTTCCATTGATACCACAAGAGGACCCATATTTTATTTTTCTAAAGAAACAAATGTACTTTTACATTGACATTTTACTGGCTCATGAAGATGACTGCTCTGCATACAAATGTGAAGGGATTTATGATGCACTTCAAGATCTTGATGATGGCTATTCTTATGTGTATGAGGTTTCACGGAATGCTACTAAGATTCACGATTGCATTGCAAAATTATTAGCACACCCTTTGCAAAGACCACTGCAGAAAAATACAGATTATCGTTTTGGCCCATTGTAAATGATGAAGATTAATGTTTATTGTAATAAGTATATATATATATATATATACCTATACCTACCTAACAAAATTAATAATTATTGAAACATAAAATAATTTTGAAGTATTTATTTCAGCTCTTCAAGGGGTTATGATTGGTATAAAAAAAAAATCTAATCTATTACATATTACAATAACATTCCAAATACTTAGACATTTACTATGTACTTTTCTCAAATGATTTGATATACAAGGATAGTTCTGTAATTACATTTTTATAGAAGCTTAAAATGCAGGTTGATACCATTTTACATTAGTTACTTCATCAACAACATTGAATCATACTGTAAGAACACTATTAACATTACAAAATGAATTAACAAAAATGTTATTCTTTCTATCATATTTCGGCACAGCCATTCTTAATTCCGTACTTACCAATAAACAGTATAATAATATAATACTTTACTAAATAGTTCTAAAACAATGTTTACATTTTTTAATGATTTTATGAAAAGTTTAAATTGATTGTGTGCAATAATTTAGTTTGAGCAATTATAAATAAATGATTCAGGCACCAAATTACACTTCAAGAAGTTTCTAAAGATTTTATATATAAAAAAGAAAAACAATTGTGGGCTGACACTTACCATAAAGAGAAGCAAAAAAAATAATTAATAAAATAAACTCAGCAAACTTTACATCAGTAAATAATACAAAAATAAATGTATATTATGTAACAAACAAGCCATAAAACTATTTACAATGATTACATGAAACTTTTACTGAAGCACAAATATCTTTAAAAAAATATACAATGCAACTCAAAATCATTTGGCATTCTACAAGTATGTAAGATAAACACTTCAATGACAAAAAAACTTATATTTCTACAAAATTTTTATAATAAAATTAACCAGCATCTCAAATATTGTCATTTGAGTTATATTTAAACAATCATGCATAACGCTGTAGCAATTTTATATAGTGATGCACACATTTTTCTTAGTGAATATCTCACCGCCAGTCACAATCACTTTTTGAGAGTAAAAAGATCTAGCATTAAATACATCATATTATAGACCATAAAATAATCTCTCAATTCTTCACAAAAAAATACAGTGTGAATCACATAACATCTTAGCAATCATAAAGTGAACAAATTATGCAAGTTAAGCCATTTTGTAGAAAATTTACACCTACTTTAAAGTTTACATCTGAGATCCTATGGATGTGACAATGAGAATACACTATTGATGTCTAAGATTTGACACTGGTTATTTTACGAACAAAATAAATAACTTCACATATCAGTCTTAACACTTTAAAATCTATTTACAAATTGTAATAAATTCAGCTGTTGTCAAATTAAAATACAATGTAAAATATCAAATGTAAACAGTAGATGAGTCAACAGCCAAATCTAGCCAAAAAAAATTCTTCCACTAGGTTTATTTATCAAATCAGAGCAGCGATATAGTTAATGGAATGACCTTCTTTCTATACATATCATAATTATGCCAATATTTGTGATTTTGGAAGATGAACCAAATTAAAGCAATACTATAATAACAGAAAGTTTACCTCCATTGCCAATACTATTATTAATCAAACAATAACACAAGGAAACCTGTATTGGCTACAGAGTATTTAAAGATAATGGACTTGACAAAATCTGCTAATCAAAAACGAACAGTACTATACGTCCATAAAAATACACCATCACATAAAATATCGGCGTAATAAAGGACAGCAGCAATTCAAAGTCTTGAGTTACTATTTCTGAGTATTTTAATCATATAAATTATCAACATTACCATCCACATCACATTATATCTTTCGCAATCGATCCTAACGCATCACAGGACAACAAATTAGAACTGCAACAAGTTAACAACGCAATTCCAGTTGCACGGATCGCAGGAAGACAGGACTAGATGAATCAATATTTTCATATATTACATTAACGTTTTGTGTCCATTTGAGTCCACACTACCGCCGCCTTTGGCTCGACTCCGCACCGTTTCACATCGACAAAGGAATGTAGCTGAGTATCAGTCTTGCGAAGAGTTGGCTGGTCCAGTTGTCTAAACTCAAAATAACTTAGTGACACAGTCGTCATTATTTCTATTATGGTACCAGTACCTACATATTTAAAGATATCTAGGGGAGGGGGGACTTACTACTCTCTACATCTATAACTAGATTATAGTAATCCTGTACGATTACAGGTGTAGAAAAGTGAAATGTAGGAAGCTAATTGTTTTTTTCCGTTGTCGATCTCGATTGTTTATCGTAAAAATACTTCGAATCAGTTGCTTACCCCAAGCATTTACTTGTTTATATAAAAAAAATATTGGTACTAAATTATACTGTTTTTGTGAAAAATATAACTGAAAAGTATTGAACGGACGACGAAACAACTGACTCAAGCACAAGAAAAACTTTGACACAATCCAGGTGTGTAACTCAAGCTCAAAAGCAATATTGAAACAATGTTAAACTGACATTTCGGCATACTAAAAAAACAGTGTAATGTTGTTTCAATATTGCTTTAAGAGCTCGTTACCCCCCTGGAACTCTACGATCGCGACTGGAACTAAAATAATTGGTCCATTATTGGGTCGTCGCATGGTGCATTCGGGCGTCTTAGTAAGTGATGAGTGCACACAGTACTTATAATTCTTTAGATAAATGTCAGGATTACTAGGAATGTATTTACCGATTATTGTGTAATAATGATGGGATGCTTCCGTAGACAGTCTAAATATTCTATGCATAGCGTGCGGTGTCGCGACTGGTTCAGTAGTTGGGTCGGTAGTTCCGTATTATTGAACGTAGCGTCCTCCGGGATAAGCATCTCATTGGATTCTTAGTGGAACTTTTAGTTACCATCCTAAAAGTAACTAGAGATACATCCACGGTCGAGCGACTAAAGGAGCTGTTAATATGCACAGTGGACGCCCTTGGCTGCTTCGGCTGTCGAGTCGCTAGTTTAACGTGGTATAGTGCAGGCTGCTCTAAACCGATAAAGCTAATATTCTACTTATAGCGTACGCCTTGGCTGGTTCATTCGAAAAACTGGGAGTTCCCTGCGGCATACGTAACTTGGCTGCATCGGTTACTGAATCGTCCGTTCTATGTTGTACAGACTGGAGACTCGTATGGTTCGGTTGGAGAGGTACTAATACCCGGCAGCGTAAGCTGGATGGAGGGGCGGAGCCGCTATTCCCGGACGTTTAAGCTGGGGCGTTATTCGCTATGACATAGAAGATTCCTTACCAATAACGTAAGTAACGTGTTCTAAGCGCGCCATGGTGTGGAATTGTAAAACGGGTTTCGGTAACTGTGTTGTTTTAATAGCGATAGTTTCGCTATCGATATTTGACCTTGAAGAAACAGTCAGCCCTAAAACATGACTCGTCGACGACGATTTCTCACAGATAAAGTAACGAGCCCACGTTTAGTGATAGCGAATATGGGTCTTGGTCGACGTTTCCCCGTGTGGCGAGGCGGCTAGACGGCGGCGTGGCAGCAGGGCGGGCAGCACAGCAGGCGGGGTCAGGGAGGCGCAGGCGCATGCGCGGGCGCACGCTCGGGCAGCGCGGGCGCCGCCGCCTCTGCACCCGCGCCGCCCGCGCGCCCGCGCATCACGTACGCGTACGTGCGGTACCGCTTTATCTGACGATCAAACGATACTGTTGATCGATACAAGTATCTTTACATGGTAATAAACACGCTTTCCGCCGGCTGACTCTCTTTATGTATGCTTAGATCTTTTAAACTAAGCCGTTTTTATCAAAAGACAGAGTAATTCAAGTGGAAGGTTTACAGCTAGCGTGCGATATTGTCAAAACGTGCTAAGATTCGTTATTGAGTTAAAACTCAAAATAGTTTTATTCCAAAACACTTAAGAACCTATTAAAAAAACGTCTTACAAGGTAGATGAATTCAGTTGTTGAATAAGCTACTCACCTCGTATACAAGATAGTGTTCTTTTTCCCGCGCGTGGTGCGTATTCTCCCGCGCGTGTCTCAGCGCCGCTAGCTCCTCTTCCAGCCGCGCGGCACGGTCTTCGTGCGCTGCCAATTGGTCACGCTGCAACAAAACGCACAAAACTAAGATAAGATACTTATTAATTTAAAATAATTATCAGGTTTACAATTAAGAGGGCGCGAGGACGCCATACACTACTAGCAGTTAGTGTAGCTGCGTGTTGCATGCTCGGAACCGGTAAATCACGGTACAAATATCGGTAACATATCGTTCTTTCATTAACTGGCTAAACAGAATGAACGGTTTAAAAACTGAAATCAAACAGGTAACCGGCTACGCCAAGACAAAAGGTTTTGATACCCAAAGTGACCGGTTAAATCCAGAAACGTATCACTAGCGAAAAGTCGCTGAGCAAAACAAGCCACGACATTTCGTTTCAACTGGTTAATATAGGTTTACCTGTTTCTTATTTTAACCAGTTGCCGAAATTTTCTGTTTTTAATTGCCGTTTGTAACGTGTTTCCGAACCCTGGCAGCTTTAGTTACCATGTGCGTTTGATGTTCGTTACGGTCAATGGCCCGAACCGGTTAGAAATTTTACTAGGTACTTTACTGTAGTAAACAAGTATTGTACTGTACCTTATTTTTAATTTTTACTTTATTTTTTAGTACTATCAAATATTTAAGTTGTTGAGGAGTTTTTTTACTATATTGCATTTTAATCAAATCTACTAAGGTTATTTATATGTATTTAAACAACTCTGTAACAATGTATATTACCTATCTATACTAATATTATAAAGAAAGAAGATTTTTGTATTTTTGTTTGTTACGAATAAACTAAAAAACTACTGGTTCAATTTAATAAAATCTTTCATCATTAGAATGCTACATTATCCCTGAGTAACATAGGCTATATTTATTACTAGCAACCCGCCCCGGCTTCGCATAGGTGCTTAAGTTTTCATTGCACCCGTGCGAAGCTGGGGCAGATAAAAAATAAAAATAATATAAGGGCCGGTGTCCTCGCAGCGGGCAGCGGGCAGCGGGTATGGTTACCATGTTTAGTTTGGTGTGCGTGCAGGGCAGCAGGGGCCGTTGGAACTTGCGCTGCGAGCCCACGGCCCCGGCGAGCGGCGCCGCCGAGTACGCGCCGCACACGAAGTTCACCGTCTCCACCCACGAGCACAGCTCCTTCGAGTCGCTGTAACATAAGCACATACACACTTCTTATTACATTCAATCTTCTTAACTATAAAAATGAATTGATGTGCGTTAGTCTCGCTAAAACTAGAGAACTGCTGGACCGATTTGCTTCGTTTTAAAGTGTTTGAGTGGCACTGTACTGCGCTTATCACCCCGAGACATTGTTGCTAAGTCTCTTTCGCCCAGTAATTTTCACTTGCTGCAGTGCCCTTCAAACCTAAACACAGTAATGCTTGCACACTACTGCTTGTATGTAGATTAGACACGGTTAGACTTTTAGACGCGGTTTTTATGTATACAGCGTGTAAAAAGAAGACTATCGAAAACGAAAAGGGGAGAGTTATAGAGAACACCGGTGGTCTAGTGGTAGTGACCCCGCCTTCCGGTCCTAAGGTCTTGGGTTCAAACCTGATCGTGCACCAATGAATTATTCTGTTCGAAAAATTTATGTGCGCAATGCCAGTGCTCTCATACGGTGAAGGAAAACATCGTGAGCAAACCGGCATGTCCAAGAACTAAAAATTCGAAAGACATGTGCCATCCACCAATCCGCATTGGGTCCGCGTGGTGGATTAAAACCCAATCACTCTCGCCTGAGAGTAGGCCAGAGTCCCAGCAGTGGGAACAAGACGAAGACAACAAGGGAAGGCTGTCATGATGATGATTAGTCGTGTAACGCGACCGCGCGATTGAGTGAGACACCCTGTGGATAGTGATTGAAGAGGAAGGTTTACATACCTCGTTTGAAACAAGTACTCTGCTTGATCTGCGGTTTGCAATCTGAACACATGCTGTTTCTTAGTGTAGTCGGTCGCTTTCGTCGCCAGCGCGTGATGTATTCTGTAACAGAGTTGATTTTCAATTTTCAAGTCTTTAACTAAAGACGCGTGTCAATGACCCGCTACGGGGCGCGCACACTCGAATATTTCATTATTACGCCGCTTAACTCGATTCCCAACAATGATAAATAATAATTGAGCAGAAAAACGTAATCGATTTTTTTTTGTTTACTTGGGATTTTTAAGACAAAATATACAAAAAAATTATAATTATTATTTTTTTATGTGTGGAACCTAACCCTTAAGTTTGTCAGGTTGATAATGAATGGACCCTGTATAATATAGCCATAACCTTAGACGCTCGCAATATCATAGATATCACTTGCGCGTTGTCATCCTGAGACGTAACTAGTTTCATGTCTGTAATTTCTCCGGAAATCATACCCTTCGAACCGGAACACAGAAATGCGAGCATTACTGCTTGGCGGCAGAAATAGGTGGTAGTCCTTCTCCAGACGAGCTCTATCACAAAGAACTTTACTACAAAAAACTGTATGTAAATTCACCTAGCTTTAAGACGTTTCAAAATGATCCTTGTAATATGATTGTGTAAAGATACTTTTTACTTTTGTTGGTTGGATGGTATACCTGATAGCATTATGCAGGTTATCAGACATCTGGCCGCGTCGGAAGCCGTGCTCGTCTTTATGCAGGTACAGGACTAGATCGCGCAGCGTGCAGTAGAACATCTTCCAGCCGCGCCGACCGAACGGAGCTGGGAACCAATCACTTGTATAAGGCTGCGTTACCACCAGAGATGTGCGAGGATGTGTAGCGAGGGATGTGTTTGTTAGGAACCAATAGAATCACTTCAATTAGGCTGCGTTTCCACCAGAGATGTGCGAGGATGTGTAGAGAGAGGTGTTTGTTGGGAATCAATAGAATCACTTTATTTAGGCTACGTTTCCACCAGAGATTTGCGAGGATGTGTAACGAGGGATGTGTTTGTTAGGAACCAATAGAACTGTGCTTTCCACTGTCGCCGTTTTATCATTTTTGTGCTAGATTTAGCATAATTCTTGACCCTCTAGCATACAAATTTTGCATTATTGCATATTTTGGCATTTCAAATCAAACATCGATCAAAAATCATCGTAACAAAATTTGAATTTTAGCATAGGTACTTGAAAAAAAATTTGCATTTTTTAGCATTATCTGGAGCAAGTTCTTGCATTTTCTCAAATTAAAAAAAGCAATACTGGTGCTTACTCTTCTTCCCGTTATTATCGACGCAGCACTTCCTCATAACATAGCCCTTCTTGTACTCCACAGCGCGGCTCTGGTCTGGCACATCGAGGAAGGGGTTCCCGCCGGGCGCGGGCGCGGCGCGCGCCTCGCCGCCGCCGCTCACCACCTCTGTGTCACTGATCATACAAACGTATTACTAAATAAAACATAAAACAAAACCTAACTCAGACTCTCATTAAATCTATCATATTTAATGAAACTTGGGATTTTAAACGGTTTTATTTTATAATAAATCATTTGATAGGTAGTAGGTATTCCCTTAGTAATGGGTAACTTAACTTAACTATCACTATAATAACGCTAATAGTTATCATAATAACTAAGTTAGTGACCGTTAAAGTAAGTAAGTTCGTATGAGTCAGCGACCGTTAGGTTAGGTAATATTGTTAGTGACAGGACAGCCTGTCACTACATTGCCTGTGTACATTAGTGATAGCACTAATATATTGCTGTGTACTCACAGGGCCCATTGTAAAGGCTGCGCGCGGATCGCCTGGTAGAGATGCTTGAGCGTATCTCGGGGGAAGTTATCACCGTCGTTGAGATCTGCGAGGTTGTCTATGAACTCTGCGCAGGACATGCGGCGGAAGGCGCCGCCCGCGCCCGCCGCGCCCATCCCGTGCAGGTCCGTGTTCAATAACATTATCGCGCACGTAAGAGTGTGCACTGCGTCTGGAATTATAATAAATAATGCTGGACAATCCACACAGCATCATCTAGCCCCAAGCTAAGCAGAGCTTGTGTTATGGGTAATAGATGACTGATATACTTAATAGAATAATAAATATAATACAATTCTATCATGGTCTTAGCAACTCGCTGATATTATTATTTTTATGAAAGGGCATAACACTCTAGTTCATTTTTATAAGTAACACAATCCCATTTCAAACTTACCCTGCGAGTTAAAGGTCCCCGGATTACACTCGAGATATCGCCTTGAGAAATGCACCAGAACCCGTTCCCGCTCCTGCGTCTCGCCGCTGAGCGCGAACCGCGACAGGAACGTGCGCAGCGCAGCGTCGAGCGTCACGCCGCCGAACTCAAAGTGTTTCACGTACTCTTCCGCCACCGCTCGGGAGAATTCGTTGCTGCAACAAGAGACATGAAGTTAGGCTAAGTACAGAGTACTCGTTGCTGCAACAAGTGACGTGAAGTTAGGCCGAGCACAGAGTTCGTTGCTGCAACAAGAAACGTGAAGTTAGGCCAAGAACAGAGAACTCGTTGCTACAACAAGATACATGAAGTTAGGCTTAAGTACAGAGTACTCGTTGCTGCAACAAGTGACGTGTAGTTAGGCCGAGCACAGAGAGTTCGTTGCTGCAACAAGAAACGTGAAGTAAGACAGAGCCGGAGAATTAGTTGATGCAACAAGAGACTGGTGAAGTTAGGCCGAGTACGGCAGGCACATTAGTCTTCAACGCAATTCCAATCGATCGGTATTGAAATTATGACATTTCGGACACTTGAGTGCAAACCTAGCGCCTAATTTAGTTTCAATAACGTGGATATTGAGTGAACTAAACTCTGATTAGAATTATAATTTGTATTTGACATTTTTATTCCCTGAATAGTTACCAGAAGTTGGTTGGAATCCACACTAAATCGTACAATTATGGGAAGTGACGCATACTATTCTATACACCAATACAAAAACAACTTACTTCTTACGCAGATGCTTCGAAACATCAGATATCTTGAACCCGTCGAGATGGTACAGACGTTTCGCTAACCGCTCAGCGGAGGGGATGTCTACAGACTCGGAGCTGTAGTGAAATAAACGTAACGAGTCATAGATGCAAACTACAGCAGTCGGGACGGTGAACGGTGCGATTTAACAGCGTGTTGGAAACAGTGTAGGCGAAGTGTTAACATATAACTTTGCGGCTGTGCTATGAACTGCAAGACACCTTTCTAGATATTGTCACTCTTGTCACAAGACACCTTTCTAAATATTGCTACTCTCATCACAAGAAGCAATATCGAAAGGTTTCGCGCACTTGTACGCTACAACCTTTGTAGCGTACAAGTGCGCTTTAAGCTGGGATTTAATAAGATATTTTTGGCGTATCGTATATTTGACGCCAGACATTGGGAACAAACGAATTGCAAGTTAAGCGTGTAGGTAGATAACCATTTCAAAAAAAATTGTGGTTGAATTTAAACTCTTTTTCTCTTTGGCGCAGTAAGCAAGTGCCTCGTTGAGAAGCGAGAGTTTGCGGATTCGATCTCCATTGCGGGACAAATGTTTGCGTGATGTGCAAATATTTGTACCGGGTCTGGGTGTTTCTAGTATTTAGAAAATATATATTCGTATATAACGTTGAGTAAAATATCCACCAGTATTTATTTATTTAGGTACCTATAAAACAGATAGACATCTTTGATAAACACAGCAGCAAAGTTACATAACGCGTGTTATACACCAAAGCCTTGATCAAATAACTTACAGAACATCGAAGCTGTCAAATCACGCCCTTTACTACCCGACTATAAAATGCAAGCTTCAAAAAGACCTTACTTTTTACTCAAATGCCTGGACACATCTGACTTCTTGAAGCCGTCTAGGTGGTACAGCCGCTTGGCGAGTCGCTCCGCGGACGGTATGTCCACAGCCTTAGGGCTGTAGTGGAACGAATGCAGGGAATCCCCGTCCGAGCCGTCGTCTGAGCCGCCGTCTGAGCCACTGCATAGCTCCTGGAAATGTGTACCCTATACCATTATATAAATAACAGGCTGTTGCACGCAATTTCGCTTGGAACTAGGAAATGAAATTTCAGCCAAATTGGTTCAGTGGTTGCTGAGTTATAGAGGAACAAATATCCAAGTATCCAAACTTTCGCATTTATGAAATAAGTGCGTTAGTGTGATGGGTTGTTATCAAACAGACCAGCGTGTATAAAGATAATGACAATTTGTTTAAATTAGTAGTTAAGTTTATGATGAGAGTGAATGCTGCAAAAGAGGTCATAATCATATAATCATAATGTTCAAGTGGAAATCCGTGGTGTCTCTATCTACCGCTACGAAATACAGGAAGCTCACTCTAGCTTGAGAATAGGATATTCTTCCAGACAATGAAGAACCGCAAATACACATACAATCATAAGATCATAAATAAACCTTTGCCCCATCGTTATGTATGCCTAGAAACACTATTTTTCTTATGGCAAAGAGATTATATTGCCAAGATATTAACACCTCTTCATATTGGACATCCTAAAAAGCATAGTGTCTCACCTGATAACCCTGATTCTCCGGTGAACTATGTCCATTCTCCTTCCCGTTCTGCACGTAACCACTATTATTATTGTTATTCACATTTTCACTATTCACATTTTGTTTGTCCGCTCCTTTCACTTGTATCACTATTCTGTAGTCATTACTGTGGTCGCCGTTCAACGTGACGTCACTTCCGTGTTCGTTTGAGTATGAGGAGTTTGATTTAGCGCGTTTGTGGCACGGTTCCGATACCAGAATTGTAGAATCTGAGTCCGATGGGTCTGAGAGTTCCATTCTGGGACATTCTCGACCCGTCTCGAACATATCGTCTTGGTCCTGGTAGTCAGGACTGGATATGTTTGATACAGCTTCTGATAGGCTCATGTCACCTGTTGGTAAGAGATTAAGATTGGTTAAGGTTCTTTGAAGCTTCAATATGGTTCGATTGGCACCACAACCATGCTTTTCAGTTATTTAATTTCAGAACTGCTTGTCCGGTGCAGTGTTGTTATTTGTTAACACAGGTTATTGTTTTAGATCAGCAGGTCTATTTGGTTGCAATAACTTTCACTATACTTATTTCAAAGAAAACTGTAATTTTATTTTGCATGAATAATGACTATTTAGTGACAGGTAATTGGATCCCAGTTTGCGACAACACAAACTTACTAACCCTGCAACGGCATGCAAGACAAAAACATCCTCCAGCAAACATTGTCCAGCATTATTATTATTAAATATATATATATTTGACGACCGATGTGGCGCAGCGGGCGCAGATCCGCCTGCGACGCAGAGGTTGCGGGTTCGATTCCCGCCTCGGAACAAATGTTTGTACGATCTACAAATATTTGTTCCGGGTGTTCTGGGTGTTTTCTATGTATAATAAAAAATATCTATCTATGTATTGTATTGTATTAAATATATATCAGTCATCTAGTACCCATAATACAGCTCTGTTTAACAGCAGCTTACCTTGGAGCTAGATGATGCTGTGTTTAAAAAAAAAAAAAAAAAAAAAAAAATGTGTGTGACGACTGTGGAACCGGCAACGTTTTTAAGTTTAAGTTTTAAATTGGATTTAACCAATTTCATCTGGCATCATATTACTACTAGATTTTCATCACAACTTGCTCATGCGACTCACGTCGACGAGTAAAGTGATACATCTGAAAGATTGGCCAATTTGGACCAGCTTGGCCACACTGGCTTACCTCGGGAAGATTGACCCTAATTGCTTCGTTACTTACTGGTACTTGCTTCGTTTTGCATGATCGCAAAACGAAGCAAGTACCTATTATAAAGCAAGCAGTATTGTGCAACTATGTTGCTACAGATGTGTTTACCATTGAGCGGTCGGTGTAAGGCGGTGTGAGGCGGTAACCGCGGCGGGGGGGAGGTGCGCGACGACATCAGCGACGACGACGCCGACGTCGGCGACGCAGGACTCGACGACCTGTGGGGAAGACAATCAACATTCATCATGACAGCCTTCTATTCCCACTGCTGGGACACTAGCCACTCGAGCGAGAGCATGTGTCTTCGGGACCGGTTGCGGAATTCTACGTACAAGTCTCTACTTAGTTAGAGGAACTTAATGCAACAACTGGCACAAAGGTCTTTTCACACAGCATTTTTTACTTACAAAACACTTATGTTAATTTCAATTTCATATAAAATAATGTTGCATAAGGCCCTTTTACTAAATAAAGATTTTTGATTTGATTTTTATTTGATTTGAATTATTGATTGATTTGATTTGCATTATTGTGATGTACGAATTACACGAAATTTCCGAATTTATGTTTTGATTTTAGTTGTCAGTCAGTCAATAACACTAAAATTGCATTAAGGTAGGTGTGCGGATTAGATATATGACCAGTGCGACACCACTGACCTTTGCGAGATGCCGTCAGATATGGAGGTGGAATTAGAAGTGGCCGCGGAACCGTTACAGTGCGTCCGCTCTGACGCGCACGACACCGGCGCGTTGTACGTCCACACAATACTGAAACAACGTACAATATTGTCTAGAACGTGCCTTACGACCCGTCATCTTGTTAATGTAACTTGACGGTGGTATAACCATCAGGCAGGCTTTCTGCCAGTTTTGTATAGAATCTTATTAAAAATACCTGGTAATTTTGTTCCCGAAAATATACAAAATATTTGCAGATTTACTTACATTTCTAAAGTTAATATTCGCGGAAATCAGCGCCTACAGCGTACGCATAGCAGCGTGCCGGTGGTTCCAACACAACGTAGCATGTTGATTGATGACGTCACATCCTCCAGTCAATACTTAAGCTAAGAACTCACGGAGCGGTTCGAACTCGCTAAAGTAATGTAAAATTGAATAGCTCATTTCGGGAATAATCGGCTGAAACGCGATCATCTGCCAAGTTGCGGTTCTAAAAGCAACCGTGGCGGCGGCGGCTACGCACAAACCTGCGGTGTCGGCAAGTAAGTTCGTATGAGTCAGTGGCCAACTCTGGTGACAGTTTTTAAGCCCGAAGGCCTCTGTCATGGCCTAACAACTTTAAAAAAGCCGGGACCGACTGATTAACGTGCCCTCCGAAGCGCTCCTGTGCTCAGTTGAAATTGCCACTGGTTGTCACCCATCCAAATGGTGAGTACGCGGAACAGTGCTTAACTTCGTTGATCTGTTAAGAACAACTTAGCTAGCTAAGACAGGAGCTCTCACGAGCGGTGTCGGTGAGTTTTCATAGCATCATCATCATGACAGCCTTCTAATGTTCCCACTGCTGGGACACTGGCCTACTCTCGGGCGAGAGTGATGAGGTCTTAATCCACCACGCGGACCCAATGCGGATTGGTGGATGGCACATGTCTTTCGATTTTTTAGTTCTTGGACATGCCGGTTTCCTCACGATGTTTTCCTTCACCGTATGAGAGCACTGGCATTGCGCACATAAATTTTTCGAACAAAAAAATCCATTGGTGCACGATCGGGTTTGAACCCACGACCTTAGGATCGGAAGGCGGCGTCACTACCACTAGACCACCAGTGCACATGGGTTTCATATAAAACAGTAAAAAGTAAGTTCGTGTGAGTCAGTGGCAAACTCTACTGACGGAGTTAAAGGTCGTCTGAAGGCCACTGTGATAGCCTAACTTCGAAAAAGCCGGGACAGTTGAACCAAAACAGATGAGAACCGCTCCATTAGTTCTTAACCCTATAGAACTATTATAGTAGAACACACGTGACGTAGCTGGCTAAGTTGTTCATAACAGATCAACGAAGTTAAGCGTTGGCGTAGTCACCATGGAAATTTCAACTGAGCGCTCCCGTGCTTCGGAGGGCACGTTAAGCATTCAGCCTAGTCTTATTCAAAGTTGCCTTCGGGCGGCCTAGAAACTGTCACCAGGGTAGGCCACTGACTCATACGAACTTACTTTTTCTAGTAGAACACAACATACCGGTCCCGTTCGTTTTCGTCTGAGCGCGCGGACGAAGCCGCCGGCGTGGCGGAGTCGGGCCGCGCGTCGAGCAGCGTGTTGAGTGATGACGTCACATCCTCTTCCATATCCACCGCCACCGCGCTCAGTGACGACTCCTTCTGAAACTTGCGTTTCTACGTTTCATTTATAGCAGTCAGTATAGTACTGCCGACGGTTCTCGGCCGTCGCGTCGTGAAGTCAGCCGTTTGTGATGCGCAAAGACAGTTTAGTTCGATAAAGCTCTATTGCGCATCGAAGCGGCTAACTTCACGACGGTCGAAATCCGTTGGCAGAAGGCGGTACAAGGCGGTAAGCGTGAAATAAATAAAATAAATAGTAATTTGCGTGGAGACGCGATGTATGTTGTGCTTGTTTTGCGTGTTTGGAATTGTAGCTGACCTCTCTAAGAGATCTTGAAGCAAACGTTTTTAAATGTTTGATGGTGGTTTGATGCAATGTTGAGGTAAACTTAGCAAACCAATTTTTTTAATTAAAATCAAATCAAATATAATAATAAAATATATTAAAAAAAATTTCATTAACAAAAACCCATTTATTTTTCACCCACGTTCGAGCTTTGTGGTAGACTGAAAACCAGCCCTGCATTTACCTTGTATGCACAGAATTGAACCAAATTTTTACACATACCGTTTTTTATTGTGTTAACCAACACAAGTAGCTCAGTTATTATAATATCCTAAAATACCGCTATCAACGCTTCAAGCCAAACATATCCCAAAGATTATTTCCAGCAAGCTAGGCATGACTCGATAGCTCAACTGTTGAGATGTTGCGGGTTCAAGACCCGCTTAATTCGATTTTATTGGGATATAAAAAAAAACTTTTTTACATAACCAATATTTTTTGGCATAAAACTAATAAGTCCTGAAACCTGTATCTTCTTGTATAAAAGTACTGGAGACTATTATCAAGGTTGACTTTAAGAAAATTGTTTCTAAGTTTTTTAGCAAATGTGTGTATGTATTGTATTGTATTGTTTTATTCCAGAAAGATACTGATGTACACTTGGAAAAGTCAACAAAAATTGGGTTAATACAAAATTATTATCAAAATTAATTAACATTCTTAAAAAACTAATCAAAAGTAAAAAAAATAAACATACATAGGTACTTATGTAGGTAAGTACTTAGTTAAAACGTTAATAACACAAACAAATTTAAAAGTCACAGTAAAATTTTTTCCGCAAGGGCTTCGTCACGAGTATAATATGACTTGTTTAATAACAATCTTCTCACATTACAACCAAAGTTAGTCATGTCAGTATTTCGCAAATTCTGTGACAGCTTATTATACAACTTAATTCCGATACTTAAGAAACTGTTGCCTACTTTAGCTAGTCTGTGTTGAGGAATTCATAAATTATCTTTATGTCTTGTATTATATCTTTGAGTGTCACTATTCATTTTAAAATCATTAATATTAAGTTTAACATAAAGTAGGTTTTGGTATATGTATTCTCCGGTCATTGTCATTATATCTAGTTCCCTAAATTTATCTCTGCCTGTGTGAGTCAGAGAAATAAAAACAGTTATCTATGGCATATATTATGGCACCTATTGGTTGTTGCTAACGACCAATAGGATGCCTTAGATGACTGAGTGTATACAGTTGTCAGAGTCAGTATTAGTACCTGTAAATGGTCTTCAGAGCGCGACGTCCGCACCGAGTGGTGTGTCCGTGTGCACATGTCGACGGCACCCGCCGCGGCACACGCGCCGCCCGCGGGCGACGCCGGCTGGGATATAAACCTGAAAATATTTACCAAACCAATAGAGGTCCTACTAATATTATAAATGCGAAAGTCTGTGACAACTTAACCGATTGTGATGAAATTTAAAATTCAGATGATTTAAGTTCTCGAAAAACACATAATAAGCTACTTTTTATCCTGGATAAATTGATTGTTCCTGTGGGATAGCATAAAAACTGAAAATCCGCTGGTCAGCTCGTACGGAATAATGCTTTTGAAAATCATAAAAACGTATCGTCCAGCTGTCCAAGAGAAGTCCAAAAGTCTAGTGGATATAGAACTCGAAACAAATATTTGCAGATCATGCCAACATTTGTCCCGCAGCGGGAATCTAACCCACAACTTCTCGCTTCTCAACCGGGCGCTCGTTTTCAGCGCCTGATAATATATTTACATTGCATAGAACAAAGTAGCTTCCCGCATTATGTCCCACGTCGCTTAGATTTTTTAAAACTCTACAGATGATGCGGTTTCATCAATAGATATAGTAATTCAAGTGGAAGGTTTATACGCTAAAGCAGCCATGCAAAGATGGGCGAGGCGCTAATAAATAAAAACCAATGAGAAACCTTAAAGCATATTTTTAATAATCTGTATTATCCCATTGCTGGGCAAAGGTCTTCCCCATATCATTCCACATTTCACGATCATCCGCTATTTCCCACCAGTCTGTTTGAAAGGTGTCAGATGTCATTTGTGTAGAGCGTATAAACCGAAGCAACACAAACGGCTGCACATTGGGCGAAAAAAAAAAAGCAACACAAACGGACACTGGCAGAATTGTGAGTCATACAGAAGCCATAAAATAAAGAAGTCGAGTCAAGTCAAATTATTCTCAATGTGTTTGTGAGACGTACAATTTATTAGCATGGTCCCCCGCGAGTCCCGTGTCTGGCGAGGAGTTGTGCCTCTGCGCCAGTTCCACCCGCCCGCAGAGACGCGACTCGCTCGGCGACGCGGGCGTTGAGTTATACCTGCAATACGGACTAACTAGTACCACGGAACAAATACTAGTAGTTCTGCGAACCGTACACCTCGCGAGCATGAACTTTTAAAAACGAGCAATTTACTGTATTTTGAGGAGCTATTCTGTACGAAGAAGGCCCTGAATAGATCTTCACTAATTATTTATGAGACTAACTCAAAATAAATTACTACCTTTTATATAAAATTAATAACCGAATCGGATCTCATATGGCGCTGATATCTAATATCCCCCATATTTACATATTTTTGGCCTTCTTGGAGGAAGTAACCCTTAAGTAAATCTTCTATCTAAAATCCTCAACGAAAATCTATAAAGCCGTAAAAACTGTATACGTAACTTGGTCCAGATCGGCTTTTTCAAGTTGTTAGGCCATGACGGCGACGAATCCACAAAGCCATCCATGTCGCTGGCAGCTGATCTCGATGGCGCAAAATTGTCAAGGAAAAAAATATCCATGGAGGACCACGACCCTCAGCAGTGAGAATATCGATGCGAGGGCATGGCGGAGGCCTTTGGCCAGTAGTGGACGTCTATTGACTAATATGACGATGTAAAATACCTGTGATAGTGTGTGCGATGCGTAGGCGCGTGGTGGTTGTGATGCGGGTGTTCCACACGTGACAGGTTCAGTATAAGGTCGCCGGTCATCATGAACGCTTCGAACTTGGGCTGCGACACGCGCGGTCGCACGCCCTCCAGCAGCGCTTCGCAACTCTCGCCCGACGCGACGCCCGACCCGTTACTCGACGAGTTGCTCGACGAGTTGCTATTCGAGTTGCTCGACGGTGGGCTTGATCTGGAAATTATTTATTTTAGTTTATAACCAGTTAGTGCGGTCGCCCTGCAGGAACAGTTCCGTAAAAGACATGATACAGTGTCGTTTTTTGTACGCCCTTTATGTAACTAAATTTTGGTGCACTAATTAATTATGTCAACCTTCCACTTTCGAAGTCGATGGTGGAATGCTGCGAAGGATAGAGATGGTTAGAGATATTTTGGGGAGACCCCAGCAGGGGGACGAAATAGATAAAAGAAAATATGTCAAAAGAAATACAGAAATGAAATAGTCATTCAGTCATCAAAAATGTTTAGAAAAATAATGAGCAACTGGTGAGGTTGACAGTATTGTTGTTTTTATTGTTGATATAATTAATTACATTCGTGAGATATAACTGGCTACTACAAATATCTCAACGTCTACGTAATAATGAAAGTCCCGTCACCTTGAGACTTTACCGTGAACTTAAGCTTATCGGAAATAAATAAGCTTACAAATAGCTCGTAGTACATTGGTGAAGGACGAATAATTTTGTTAAAACCGTATTCTTGGACTATTTCGGAAAGCAAGGACTAGCAATTGTTATATCGAGGGCGAGTTAAAGTGAGTTTATACCACAAAGCATACTGATGGCTCATCCGATAGTAAATGGTTACCGCCTGGTTATAGCCATTGTACGCAAGCAATACCGGAGAAGCATAACTAGTGTGTTCCAGAAACAAAGATAAAAAGTCTCGTGCCTACTACTACGAAGGGTACGGTTAGGGGTACACAACCGTACCCGGGGCAGATACAAAAGTTCTGCAGATTTGCCAGCGAAAAATTAAGTTACCAACAAAGTAGTTAAAAGAGTAGTATACTCTATAGAGTTCTCTGTGATAGAGCTCGTCTGGGGAAGGACTACCACCATACCTATTTCTGCCGCCAAGCTGTAATGCTCGCATTGCTGTGTTCCGGTGTGAAGGGTATGGTTTCCGGTGAAATTACTGGCACATGAGGCTGTCGATCTTAGCCTCAAGGTGGCAACCCGCGAGTGATACCTCTGATATTGCAAGCGTCCATAGGCTGCGGTAACCGCTTACCATCTTGTGGGCCGTAAGCTTGGTTGCCACTTCAGTTGTATAAAAAAAAAAGTAGACAAACAAGAGGGCTATTGATTTAGAGTTACTTCTAAATCAATGAAGAGGGCTTGATATATTTAAACCTACATGCGAGGAAGCAACCTTTTAGAACCATAGGTGAAGGAACGATTCGATTAGAAAATGATTTATCACTCGCCGAGTAAGACATTTGGTTCCGTATCAATCAATGCCCAAAGTAAGGAGGCATATTTCAATGTCACGGGTGAGTAAGCCGCAATGACGTGTCGAGGGGTTGGCGTCCCCTACGTACGACACATGGTACCGTCACTTATCGCGTCGGAAATCAGCTGTCAAACTGTTAGGGGTTCCTCAGGGTTAACATGGGAGCGAAACATTAGATAAACGTTGAGTTAATCAAGGCTTCGGTTTTACGGACAAGCGTTCTTGAACTTGAAAGCGGTGTCTATTCAATTCGAAAGGTCAAATCTGATTCTCTCTTAAAAACTCTTAAAAACTGTTGATCCAAGAGATTTGATTGCTTTGATTATGGATCCGTAAGTTCATAAATTACTTGCAGTAAACGGTACACAAAATAGCCACACAGACATTACATGACTGGCATTAATATTGGACTATCAATTACCTGGACCTGACTAATTGATTAGATAGAGCACCAAAGCAATATAGCGACGAAGAGTAATATCGTAAGTGTTCCTAGCGATATTAAAAGCGTCGTAAACAGTAGAACATCCTTTAGCCTTTATACACAATACAGATAGAAATAAGGCTTGGTTTTTTGATCGCTAGTCAACGCAATCAATGGGCAGCAAAATATCGTGTCCATATATAATCATCACCAGCATATCAGCTAATAAACGTCCACAGCTGGACATAGACCTCTCCCAAAGGGAGTGCCATGACGATCAATCTTGAGCCTTCACCATTCGCAGACTTCCTGGCGACTGCTTTATTGTCATCGGTATATCGAGTGGTACCGTTCTACATTTAGTTTTCAAGCTCGCAGTCGCTATTCGTAAACCTTTATTCCCCAGCGGTTATTTTGCAAGCTATATGGCCTGTCCGCTTCCACTTCAACTTGCGGATTGTTCTCATACGGATTTTCTTGTTCCGTATTCTATAGCAAAGTGAAATTTCTAGCATAGCTCTTTCCAATCGGATTATTACGAAGCTGAAAGAAGCTCATTTTGCTTGGCTAACGATTTATGCCTCAATGAAGTAGGTAGATGCAATCATATTTTAGCAATACCTGATTCCAATGTTTTGCTAAAATGTTACTAAATATTGTTAAACTAGCTATAAAACGAAGAGTTTAAATAAGGTGTATGATGTCCGTTCGAAGGTGACATGTTCAGTTATGAACAAACCTATAAAATAAATAAAGATTATAAAAAAAAAACGGAGTGTTATTGAGTGATATTTATATGTATGACAATACCTGCTTTAAATCTACATAAGAATTATTGTGAATAGTAGGTACACTCTATCCATGATGGTGCAAGAGGTGACTGCACTGTAAAATAACAATCTCGTTTCGATAACGCAACTTTTTGTTTCACAGGTAAACACATGCATCTTGCAACATTGCTGCACGGTACCAGAGCAAATAGAAAAGTTTCCATGTCATGTTTTTATCTTTATCTATGTAAAAAGTCAACAAACAAAATGTACATACATTGGAGGGGCGAACGAGTCGTCACTATCCATGGATGGTAGAACAGTGGTAAACTTTTTAAATTTTTATCGATAATGCAGAATTTGCACAAATAGGTATTCCCAGCCAGCAGGTATTATTAAATAGGTATTCGCAGCAGCAAATTCCCAGCCGAATAAATTCAGTGACCGCAAGTGTAACCACAAAATAAAAAATAAATGCAATAACCACATCAGCTTTTTGTGATACTCATTACCATTAGGTATAGCTAAAGGCGCGAGATATTATCAGAAACCTACCAAAAAGTAAATAAGTACTGCTTTGCTTTACAAAGAATCATAATGAGTTTTTGCTCTAGGACCTAGTCCTACCTCAAGACATTTTTATGCTTAGCCATCATCGTCATGACCAGCCTTCTAAAGTTCCAACTGCTGGACCCTGGCCTACTGTACAGCGAGAATAATCTGCCAAAGACCTATGCGGAGTTGATGGTACATGTCTTTTGAACTTTCAGTTCTTTGATTGGAAATGCACCGGTTTCCTCTGTTTTCTTTTAGCACTTGAAATGACTCGCATTGACAAAGGATAACAATAAGATGGCCGAGATCCATTGGCAGTACTATACATTGGTGAACATGAGGTTTGAACTCAAAGCAGAGGTGCCACCGCTACGCCAATTGTAGTTCGACACATAAGGAAATTAATCAATCTTATTATGAAAAATTACTTTAACTGCTACAAGTTTCAGCTCTGGAAGGTGATAAAATCTGGTATCATGTATATGGATTACTGTAAATAGATCTTGTCCTGCGTAGGAGAACGTGGAAGAACATGGAAGCCCACCACGATGTATTCTCCCGAGAGAAATACCTATGAATTTAAGAACAGTAAAATTGTTCAGAAGATGATTAAGGACCTTCAGTTATGAGGAGTACTACGCAACAAGGTCATGCAAAATTTACTGACGTTTTAGTAGTTTTAATCGGCTTATTCCAGAAATCCCCTTCCGGCTCTTAAAATAGAAGCGGAGATTTCTGGACAAAAGTTGAATAGTTTAGACCAACAAGCACCGGAACATCAATAAAACACATCTTCATTGCATAATAAAGTCGCATAATTGATAAAAACTCACTTGTCGCGGTTGATGCGTGCCAGACTACGCCGCTCCGCTGATGACGCGAGATATCTTCTCACGCTCGCTTTGATCTGTGGGTCTGAAACACGCATTTATGAGCAACTGTCTCCAGTCTGACAAGACAATCAAGACTTCCGCCTGATGTTAAGCACCACGCCTGACTATAACAGATGCAGTGCCACCCAAAGCTTCAAGTTTTTAAGTGTTTGCGTGGCACTGAACTGCGCTTATCACCCCGAGACATTGTTGTTATGTCTCTCAGGCCAATAATTTCACTTGCTACAGTGCCTTTCAAACCTTAACACAGTAATAATTTATTTTTAAAATTTTTGAATAATTTTATTTATTTTTTGTCATTATGGTGTGCAACGGTACATAACATTACATAACAGGAAGGTAACAAACATGAGTTAGGTGTAAAAAATTGTACCACAGGTTAGGCTCTGTTCTCTTCACTAAGTCTAAAAAAAAACCTGTTATGAGGGGTCACAGGGATTCGCCGAACGGACACTTTCTCACAAATTATCAGTTTAATACAGCTGTATAAAAAAAGAAAATATGCCTTGATGATATATCATAATTCAAAACAAAAGTAATGCTTGCCCACTTCTGCTAGCTGCGGCTTTACTTGTATTGCATCAAGATAAAAGAGAGCCATCGATCACCGGGTTGGCCACAGATGGATATGATCATAGAGTAGTAGAGTTCTTTGTGATAGAGTTCGTCCGGGGAAGACTACCACCACACCTATTTATGCCGCCAAGAAGTAATGCTCGCATTGCTGTGATCCGGTTCGAAGTGTATGGTTTCCGGTGAAATTACAGGCACATGAGACTTTCTATCTAACGTCTCAGGGTGGTAACACGCAAGTGATATCTATGATGTTGCAAGCGTACATAGGCTACGGTAATCGCTTACCATCAAGTGGGCCGTACGTTTGCTTGCCACTTTAGTGGTATAAAGAAAAAAAATATATATCCATCTGTGGACCAGCCACACAGAGTTAATAGAGACAATATGACGACAACGGATGCGCAGTGGGCAAGTGCCCGGATAGCGAGAGGTGCGAGTTCAACTCGTTGCGGGACAAAAGATTGTCAGAAATGAAGAAGATTTCATTTAGCTATTACGGCTTGGTTGAACATCCAAACATCCACACAAAATTCTTAGTTAGAATTATTTCTGTTAGAAGAATGCACGTAGTTTTAGAGGGACATCGATAACGTGGCCCTTGAGGTAAAACGGATCTTCGAGGGTTCGGGAAGGAATCGATAATGGAAATTATTTTGAAGAGGTCCTTACTTTCTTTAGAAACTTATTCCAGCCTATTTACCTATAGTGTCAAATTTAAACACATTTCGCCTATTTTCTCAGTGATTATGGCGTGATTGATAACAAGCAAACTCATAAACATACATATTTACAAACTTTCAAAACATGTTTAAACAAAATAATATCACTGCTTTTCATAATATGAGCTGCGGTTTCATTTGCGTACTAATTAAAAAGTCCACGTCCTTTTCCAGTATTCAAGTCATTTTTATACTAAACTAGTTGTTGATCCGCGCGGTTACATTCGCGTTATTTTTCTTGCATTTTTCCATGTTTGCTAACCGTTTAAACCTTCCCTGGACTCTTACAAATATTTGAAGATTAGATTATTAGCCAAATCGATCCAGCGGATCTCGTGTTTTAGCAAGACTAGGGCATATCAATTCATTTTTATAAGAGAAAATTTCATCTCAAATATGTTCAGCGGTTTAACTTTGAAAACGCTACAGACATAATTCTATCGCATTCATACATATTAGTATAAATAGAAGGAAGGCAGTAGCAAGTAGGATAGATCTAAGCTAGGTTCTTCTTTTAAAACACAAAGTCAATAGCCCACAAGAAACAACTTTGATCGTCTAATTACAAATACATTAGCATCCATAGCATGCTAAGTGGTGGTCTGTAATTTTGGAGATGCTTTATAACCGGAAGTGACGAGAAGATACAAGCAATACACAACACAATATCTACAAGACAATGAAACCTAGGTTACAGAAGTATAATTATTTAAAAATACTAGGCACTACGTTCCTACAATAAAAATATAGAAATCTACGTAAATTTGCATAGCGCTCGTCATCCTAAGACTAGTACATAAGCCGCTCTATTTACTACTGTTAGCTGTTATCTCGGCTCGGGAAATGCATATTTAACGTCTATGTACTGTGCAGGCAGGCACAGTTGGCTGATATCCAGGATAGTGCCTTAAATAAGTAAGGAATGGTAAAAGCAGAAAATGGATAGCTGGAGCATGCATGATGGTTTCCGGCTCAATGGTTGTTTTGAGATCTAAATGTATTTAGATTATGTATGATGTACTTGAGGATTTTAATAGTTCTGATTTAGCTTAGCAATCAGAAAACATAAGGCTTTTATTAAATTATTTTAAAGGGGAAGTACTTAGTTGAAAAGAGATATGAGATAATCCAATCTCCAACAGGCTGGGGATGAAAGTTGAGATTACATTATAATAGAGAACAAAGCCAATGTGAACAAGGTTTACCCAGCTCAGCTCCCGAGAGCCACCTATAAAATAACTCCACGTATCGCTACTCTTATTTGTGGCACTCCGCAAACTCGACCAAACCATCGGGGAATTCTCCAATTTAATAACTTGCAGCCGTTACACGCCCACAAACATCGTTATAACTACAATAAACTACAGTTTAGTAAACTCAACTCACCCTTTCTCAGTCTTAGGGTGACGGGCTCCGACGCGAGTCGCAAGCATTTTAAAACTGCAACAATCGAAAGGTGCACTGTAGCGTATGATTTTAAACAAAATACAAAAGGTCATTAAATAAGCAACCCGTATAAAGCCGAACAATAGCAACTATTTGTTGATCCTGGCTACGATAACCCGCTGATTTCGTAATGTCTGAGGAAATCAATTACGCTATTGCTTTATTAAAATGGTTATTTTTCTTGCGGGTCTAGTCTGTTTCGAGTGGAATACAATGAGTGTGAAAATGTGAATTGCGAAGTTGCGTGCCGACAGCCGACCACGAGCCGGCCATAACGCGATCATTGAATTAGTGATAATAAGTTCGAAGATAACGGTCTGACGAGACGCTCAATAACATGGGATACAACTATTGGTCGGTGGTGCGAAACATTGGCTGAATCAGTATCAGTAGAAAGTATAATCGACGCCTGTTGCTTCTAGTGCAATATCCATGCAAATTTACGCTAACGAAAAAATCAGACCTACTCTATTGCACAGTAATGGAACAACATTTCAATTACAGTGACAGGTTATCTGCAAGTTGAAAATTCTTTGTAGATAAGTGACATGTTCGTGATAAATGGCAAATTCCTTACCTTCTCGGGTAGTGAACCGGTTTACATCAGTCCCATTAACCTTGAGCAAAACGTCTCCCGCCTCGACCTGTAATTCAACAAATACTTATTCAGTTACTTCAAAGTAAACTATAGTTCTGCAGAAACTGTTACATAGCACTAGATGTTCTGCGATTACTCTTTATTGTTTGCATTGCAGTTTTGCGAGTTTGTAAGCTATGAAACTTAACAAGTCGCTACGAAGCCACGAACTTCAAAAAGCTCTGACTTCAACCTCATTAAAATTTCAAGAAGCAATATAGGAATGTAGAGCAGTTCCTCGTATAATAATTTTCACTTCATAGTAAATAATTTGCCGCAATAAGGAACGCCCAAATAAATTAGTAAGTAATCCAATATTCGAGGGTACTTTATTATAACCTTGAGAAGTTCTATGTGACTTTGCTGGCCGAATGAATACAGCCCAAACAAGACCCAAATAATATTGTTTTTGTTCTCGTAGCGAAGTTGTTTTCTTGTATACAACTCGAAATGTTACGTAGTTTTGTGATAAACAAACATCTGGGCATTGAGCATTAAAGGCCTTTCGATATATTGTTGCCGATTGCTCCATAGCCATACATAAGTACACATAATAAAGTAGAACAGGACAAACATCTTGAAAATGGAAACCATAAAGTACATCTACAAATAAAAACGGAATTTTGCCATAAACACGTTCCATAAATACCTACCTAATGTTTAATTCAAACAGAATTCACACACAGACAGCCTCGTCGACAGGACAACTGCCGAAATGTTTTAAATACACGACACACGTTTAGCACAACAAAACCAATGTTAAAAGTTTAATGTCGATAACAATCGGTATCACTACATCGTTGTTGTGATGTCAATGATTCACTGAGGCGCAGTACATTCATCACAGCCGGTTTGTTCAAAACTTGGGAACTCGTCACACTGCAAGACGTGCACCTTGGATCGTACACAACCGAGTGAGTTACTCACAACTATCGGACTGGCTGGAGCGAGAGGATCGCGGCTCGTGGCGGACAAGTTTATCTAAGTAATGGGAAGTAAGAGAGGCTGGCAGCGTGCGAGCGTCCGTCCCGCGTACCGCTCCGCTGTCAACTCGTCGTTATCACAAGAGGTGGAGAGTCCACTAATGGATTGAGCTTACAGATAAATTCGATCAAACTCCCACAGAAGGGCGCAGCGGAAATGTGAATTAGACGCCGCCGCATCGACAACTAACTAGATTAAATCATCGATGAGGATATTTCATTATGTATCTAGGAAGGAAGTTGTCAGTGTTATGATAACCCTACTCATCCATATTATGAATCAATGTGATTAAAATATAAAATGTAGGCCAATTCGCACGTCGAAAAAATTTACCGAATCAGGACTAATTTGTGAATTCCTTCACTAAAATTGATATTGTACTCTGCAATATTATTATATTGCAGTAGAGTCTCTTTCTCTTCATTTTTAATAACTAGATAAAGGATGAAATTGTCAATCCTCTATGGTAGCAGAACACCAAGACCACGGGTAAGGACCAAAATTAAATTGCCCGTGGTCCACCTAGGTGTTCCACGGGCACATTAATTTGCCCTAGTGGAACACCTAGGTGAACTAACAAGGGGGGTAAGGACCGCAATTAAGATTCAATCTTTTAACTTTCGATCACATTATAATTAATGTAATTTCAACTTTGTAATGTTAATTTCGAATCAAGACAAGATCGGAACTTGAACATTTGATAGTGTATCAGAAGATAATGCTAGTAAGTAAGTAAGTTCGTATGAGTCAGTGGCCAACTCTGGTGACAGAGTTTCTTGGCCGACCGAAGGCCTCTGTCTTTTCCTTGAAACTTTGAAAAAGCTGAGACCGACTGCTTGACGTGCCCTCCGAAGCACGGAAGCACTCAGTTGAAATTGCCACTGGCGGTCACCCATCCAAATGGTGACTACGCGGTACAGTGCTTAACTTCGTTGATCTGTTAACAACAACTTAGCCACCTTAACGTCACGAATGCTAGTGATAATGCTGCTCAAGAGTTTACATCAAAATGCTCAGAGGTGTCAAAGATTATGGTTAGTAAACAATCTGTCGATCGATATAAATGAGTGATGTTTGTTTGCGTTACATAAGTGTGGCATATGTTCGCAGACGTGAATTACGTCTAGCAGACAGCCGTGCGTACTCGTAGTACATAAAGCGAATGGTGAGCCCGACGCCAAGGCGCTTACGCCCACTCACGCAGACTTCGTTTTCCACCTACGCGATATTCCTTTTTTTGCCTTGCTTTTCCCCATACATAGTAGAGGTGCCTTAGAGTCAAAGGAGCACTCATATTTGTGTTGAGGGATTTCTACCAGTAAGGCTTCTCAGACTGGGGCGCCTCGCGACCCCTCCCCTCCCACCGCGGTTCACTAATGCCCCCATTACTATTTCTAAAGGAAGGAGAAGTGCGAGAAATGGTTTGACTAATGCAAGGGACGTGGTTTTTGTTTCAATATCTCTAGTAAGAAAAGCTTTGTGATGGTATATCTGATAATCTTAGAAGTTGAATTTTGAGAATCATAAAACACCCTTAGATATTTCAAGAAACACACCCTGCAAACTTCAAAGCTCTAAGACTTACGATTTAGATTGTGTGTTGATTATCAGTCAGTATTTGTTAGTTTATTTGCTTGTAGTCAGTAAACCAATTCAATACAATTTTATATACCTAAGTACTAAGCAGTCCATCCCAGCTTCGCGCGGGTGCAAAGAAACCGCACCCGTGCGAAGCCGGGGCGGGTCACTAGTAAAAAATAAAGCCTATGTTGCTCAGGGATAATGTAGCATTCTAATGGAGAAAGAATTTTTGAAATCGGACCAGTATTTTTTGAGTTTATTTGTAACAAACAAAAATACAAATCTTTCCACTTTATAATATTAGTATAGATTCAATTCGTCTATCTGATTAAACAATGCCCTGTCTGCCTGCCCTGTCTATATGTAGAGTCCTAAATTTAGTTCCGTTGTCGTGGTAATAGCAAGTTTTGAACGCCACTCCCGTACTCATAAAGAAGGGCCACGTCACGTCCATTGACTGTCATCAATTTTACGATCCCACCTTGGCTTTCAATATAGGAAGCAGTAAGCTCTACTGAATAAATAACTTGATCATAACATAGATACCAGGCAAATTTGGTTTACCACAAAAAAAAAATTTAATGGAAAATATTATAGATTTGTACGATGGATAGAAGTGTATTTGAGGTAGATACTATGCAATGCAATAAGCAATTATATAAAAACTATGAATTTTGCATAAACAACTCACTTTATTACAACACCTGTGAGACATGAGATTATAAAAGATTTCCATACACCTGTACAAAATAAAATTACCTAGTATAATTCTGTTATATAACTTTTAATAAAAGTCACGTCCCTTTCCTCGCCACAAGTCTACACTATCAGTGATTTGCATACTACTTTGTATTTTGATCATGGTTTACTTTGATGCATTTATTTTTGTTTCCCTAACGATTTGTGGCGATTACATCCGGATATTAATTCCGTGGGCGCGTGGGGACTGTCAGTCTCAGTCAGAGGGTAAGGTAGCGCGCTGTTCACTTTATTAAATTGCTGGGGACAGCGCAGCGTCTTGATTGAATTGTAGCTTTAAATATAACTCAATACTAAGCACAATTCATATTCTAGGTTAGTGCAAATTGCCATTTATTATGCCAATTTGTTATGAGGTTCAGAAATCTTAGTACATGCGAAGTTTGATTTGAATCTAATGAAAATTTTTAAATGAAAATTTGATTGAAATCTCATTGATTTGAATGGATGGATGTCTGTTACTCAATCACGCCAGAACGGCTCAACGGGTGTACATTAAATAAGACTCAGAAGAGAGATTGTAGTCTGGAATAGCACATGGGCTGCTTTTTATCTTGGAAAAATAAAAGTTTACCGTATTTTACTACCGTGTTTTACGTTTTAATTAATCTTATTTGGCACGTAATTAGAATGAAGTGTTTCGCTGGAATCTCATTTGATAAATATTTTTTAATATTATCCTGGTTTCAAGTTTTCTCTTAGAGTCCCTTTGTACTTGTGTTTTCTGAAAATCACGAAACAGCGAGCCTTATTGTGAGTACTATGTATGTGTTATGTTAGATATTACGTCACGTCAGCTCGATTAGAACTGTGTTTCTCTTCGAGTTGTTGTGGAAACGCAGGTTATACTTGGACAGCTTTTCAATTTCACTAAGTGAAATTGATTGCATATTAATATATCCGATTCGAAGATCAAAGTCAAGGTAGATAAGCAAGAGTGAAGATCCATCTAAAAAGTCTTAAGTATTTTAAATTAAAACAAAATTCAGTCCGTGTACTGTCAAACATAAAATCAAAAAATCTGCTCGACACACCCATAAAAAAATATGATATTACTATGCTATTTATCACCGGATAATAAAGCTATCACAAAAAATAGATATGGACGGATTTATTTTTCAACCGAGCAGCAAACGAGCTGATGCGGTAGTCACCGGAAATGGTATCGTGAATGAAGTTTCCTCGGTTGGCTCAAAACGGAAGGTTTCCAATGTTCTACACGAAGGGATGCAAACGTTCATCGACATATTTACAACGTTACATAACTTTCTACAATAGTGGTAGAGCTCCTTATAATCAGCTCGTCCGGGGAAGTACCTTGTACCTACCATCTCCCACACTTATTACTGCCGCCAAAGAGTAATGCATGAGTAACTTTTGAATGTCATTTCAATAATTTAATGTTATTTTACGAGATTTAGGCTGCGTTTCCACCAGAGCTAAGCGATGATCTGTAGCGAGAGATGTGTTTGTTGGAACCAATAGAATTACTTCATTGAAGCTGTCAGAGCGAGACTAGGTAAATGAGATAAATGAAGTGATTCTATTGGTTCATAACAAACACATCCTCGCACATCTCTGGTGGAAACGCAGCCTTAAAACAGGGGGAGGGGGCTTACTCTTGAATTCAATGACAATTTCACCATAATCTCAATTTTCAGCTGTCTAATTTTTGTACTCTTGAAAACAAGGTTGAATTTGGAGCTAGGTTTGCACTCAAAAGTACGAAATGTCATAAACAAATACTTGTCCAATACCGGCGTTCAAGAGTAAGGGCCCCAGATCGGAACTTGAATTTGATTATTTTTATTAGATGAAATGCCTTGCTACTGTATTTTTCGTAATGCAGCTATACATATTTACTCGACAGGAGAGTCATGAATTTTACAGTATTCTTCCATGCTTTCAAAACTTAGGAAAAGCTAATAAGAACCATATAATGTGGAGTTACATTAATGATAAAAGTTTTACGATTGAGTCAGTTAATTAATTGCCCAATTCACATAAAAAAATCGCATCAAAACACTAGGAGATAGTGTTAGTTATAACATCATCACATCATTTTTATGAAGGCTCAACAGGTCGAGATAACGATAATAATGATTCTTAATGCGACTGTTATCGTTCAATGCCAGTGCCATAACTAACCATTTTAATATTTCATTACTTAATCTCATTATACAACTACTAGCGAACCGCACCGGCTTCGCTCGGCTGCTTACCTATAAACCATCTATCGATAAACACCGCACTAAATTCCTAGTTTAAAAGATGTAAGCGTGCATACAAACAATAAAACAAAGTCGCTTCCGACTTTGTTTCATACTATGTAGAGATGAGAGAGATCAGAAATTTTGAACTAACATTTATTTAACATTTAACTGGCACATGAGGCTTTCAATCTTAGCCTCAAGGTGGCAACCCGCGAGTGATACCTCTGGTATTGCAAGCGTCCATAGGCTGCGGTAACCGCTTACCATCTTATGGGCCGTACGCTTGGTTGCCACTTTAGTTGTATATAAAAAAAAACCTCTGGTTTAACCATGATTATTTTGTAAAAATGCTTTTTGGCTGACTGCAAATCAAAAGCAAATAGGGATATTATACTATACGCCCTGTTTCTTCTTCGTGTATTTTTCAAGATATATAAACTTTTAAGAGGCTTTGTGTATAACAGGAAGATGACAGTTTCCTATAACAGAGTGTAACATTTTTCGTAGAGAATACTTTGTCTAGTTTAGTTTTATTAATGCTAGCCCGGTTGGCCTTTCTTGTGGCAATCTCATTTAAGAGCTACTGTTCGACTGATACAGACAACTTCGCCGAGCGCGAAACCAACTACCTATCCCTAGAATTTACATTCTACTCTCGACTTGCCTCTCTTGCTACGTGCCAATGTTGAGCTGATATCAGGCTCTGTACACAGGTGTTCTCACTACGCGTTATTGTTTTGTTTTAGTATAACATTTTTCTGACATCAATGATTACTTCTGTACTAATAAAACAAGTTAGTCATTGCAGTATTAGCTGTAAGCTAAGACTTCGCGGTGTATAAGCAATTTACGAAAAAAAATGTTAGGTGCTGTAATTCATGGTTAATTTACTCAATATTGTTAATTTAATCTTTCGCGGATATAAATATGTGCAAAACTAACATACTATCAACACATATATACAAAGTACAGCCAGTATTGAATGCTCGTAATAGAGTAGGTAGGTACACTAGGTACTTGTAGTAGTGAATAGTTATTCAATCGTAACAGAGAGTAGCCACACCCACAGAGATTACGGTCATGACCGTGACTTGAGCTGTTGGCTTGAGGTGGCCGTTTGTGATAAAGTAAGAAAATAAATTAAGAGACCTACTTTGAGGCCTGCCAAGATTTGCATATAACGGAGTCAGTTGAGAGACAGAATAGAATAGAATAGAATAGAATAGAATAGAAAACTCTTTTATTGTAAACCGTAACACATAAAAAGGAAAAAAATAAACAAAGTATAGGGATTTTAAAATGAATGGGATGGGACGGTGTCAACAATTATTTTTTGACAGTTCATTTTAAACACAATCTCTTGAAGCAAGTTATACCGAGATATCGGATTAACTATCGGAATTTGCGGCCTAAAGACTGTTCTAGCTGGGACCAAATCTGAAGCGCGGAAGAGCGCTCCAAAGAATTGCCATCGACATTCAACCATCCAAACGATGACATCGCGAAATGACTTTTAAATTTTAACCATTCTATTATTTATTTATAGATATTAGCGAATACATGCGTAGTGCCTGACGAAAGCAGCCAATTTAGGAAGGAATGTTTATTAACATAAATAGGTGACAATATAGGTAAGTACTTGTTGAGTATCGATCACCGGCCTTGGTATAATTTGTGATCGTGCTCTGTCGAGTGGAGAAGCGACGCCTGCTTGACCCAGCCGCTGTCACTTCATACTAAACTGTGACACAGCTCTTAAAGAACAGCTAGCGTATAGACATAGTCCTGCCATCGGATTGCCACTGGAGCTTTTTCGAACTAAATTGTCGTTGCGCATCACAGACGGCTAACTACATGATGGCCAAGATTCGTTGGCAGTAGGTACTGTACTCAGGTGTGAACAAATGTATTTTTTTATTTATTTACATGCGTGTTTCAATGTGCATTATGTTCTCGTTTGCACGAGCATACATATTGTTGTTAACACTTTCAAATTAAGTGCAACTTGTGATTTATTACGCTTCATTTACTTTACATGTGATTGATTGATTCACGTTACATGTTTGGATGGTGTTACTCAATATCTGTAACTGGAAAACGAAGTGTAGGACGGCCCCCCACTCGATAGACCGATGACATAAAAGCGGTCGCAGGAAGTCGGTGGATGGTAAAGGCTCAAAATCGGTCAACAACCACAACAACATGATATACTTTTTATCTTAGTCTCGCCAAAGCAGCGCTGGTATCCGATACTTATGTATTTGTTATTTCTTTTATCTAACAAGCTAGCACTAATCAGTGTTTGGCCAATCTAATATACCTCTAGCAAATAAAAAATTTGTAGGTATCTCTTTCAGTATTTATTTCGCTGGCGCACTCTAATCGCCGCAGATTGCGATAAAATACCTACACAATGTTACAAATCAGGATCATAGCCAGCAACAAGCGCTCTTATTATATGTATAACAATAATCAAGGCTGAGTCGCAAAATAACCAAACCATCAAAAACGTTTTTGTATAACTACTCTCTTCATAGATTTAGAACGGATAGACCGCAAGTGTATTCAAAGTTCCGCTCAAAATTTAAACCTAACTTTAAAAACTAACCATGGTTTTCGTTTGTGTGTGTAGCGGACTTTCATTGCGGTCTCTTACGCGCACACAAGCGTACGAATAATATTGCAACTATTGCAAGTGAATGACATTTCCCGCAAAAAGTAGAGACCCAAAGCTGCTGGTTGAACTAAGACGTTGCTCTAGCGTGCCGAAATTGGACCTGAGTCGGTCCCGACTCCCCAAAAGGTTGCAATAACAAACAATAATTTAGTCTATCTAATTCTACTAAAGGTCTCAACTCAAAATGAGCCAGTTATTCCCTTTTCCGCTGTGATAGTGAGTTGTGACCCCCGTGCGTCATCCAGCATTCGCGTCACGAACGAATGCAAATTGTTAATAATAATGGCTAATAACGCTTTTATCAGAATACTCAAATAAAAAGGTAATGATGTCATAGAGAGAAGATTACCCACACACTGTTAGTAAACATTTTTTGGAGTAAATCAAGGCAACAGTCTGCTAAAGCTGGCTACTAAGTTTGATTTTTTTGCCCTGCCATAACGAAGAGGCCAATTTGATCAGGGGAATATGCAAAACTTTCTGGCCTCAAATACCTACACACGGTACAATTTGGTCCAGTCAGAAAAAACTGAATGTGAATGTATAACTGTTATTATTATTTATTTATTATTATTATGGATCACTAACAAAAGATACACAGGCATACAAATATTTAAATTACAACAGAGGTACTTAGGTCAGGCGCTCTCTCAATTAGAGGTGACCACATCATGACTATGTTATGACTGGTTAATAAAAATTTTGGGTAACAAACTTTCAAATCAAAATGCATTTGCTACTTTGTGTTCATCACTCATAATGTTTCAATGAGGTTTGCATCATCCGATAAGCAGGTAAGTCAAGATTACAGTTTCCAAAAATGGTCAAGCTTGTATTTAATGTTGCAGACTACATTTATCACATGTTTGACAACTTTACATAAACAATAATTTATTCAGGACATAAATAGGTATGTGGTATTGCAGACTTATGGCATTTGGTTTCATGGTGAACCACAAACAAGTCACCAGAAAGGGCATTATTTCAGAAATGGTCTTCATTTGAATGCATAAACTTCAATATCCACAATAAAACTAGTAGATGTACTACCTTCTTTATTTAAACTATTTAGGATTTAGGAATAAAATATTTTATAGACACTTGGCCAAGGGTTGGGCCAAGATTATAGCTATCAATTGTCGCTGTTGTTGCCGATTTCAAATTTTTTTTCACCATTAAAATGTTATATTATCCCTGAGTAACATATTTTATGTCCACCCGTATGAAGCCAGGATGAGGCGCTAGTGTAGATAGTAGATGAGTGAATAATGCACAATGGTACCTGCATGATGTTGGTCTCACTAAACATAACCACCTTGACATAAATGAATTACTAAGTAGTTGTTATGATTAAAATGGATTATGAAGGGAATATACAACTTGATATAGTAGTAACTTAGAGCATCCAAGCTGTAACAAATATATATATACTGAATCTAAATTACTTAGTAGAAACAATGTGTAAATGTGTACAATATTCATGCTGATAGCAAATGTTTAGGTAAGTAATAAAAGCTGATTTTGATAAGGCATTTTAAATAGTAAATCTTTTTCAACTAGTGATTTAACTTGCTACAGTGCTCTTCCAAACTAAAGATAAGTAATGCTTGCACACTACTGCTTAGAGGCAGAATATCAGGCATTGCAGTGGTACCCACCAAGACAGACATTTGCCAAAAAGTACTAACACCAGAGCCTTACTCTTGAATGGATTGGTATTGGACAAGTTGTGGAATTAACAGCAGTAAACTAGAATTGGATTGAAATTGGGATAGAGATTTTGATGAAGAGTAAGTCCCCCAGGTTAAAACTCTGTAAAACACTATTTTGTATAATTTTTTTGTAGTACTTGGTGATTTTTTTATATTATAATAACAGTATTATAATAATAATAAGTTTTTATTCAGTATCAAAATACAACATTTTTTACTCATGTGACCCAACCACACCACCTTCTTTTAGGTAAAAATATCATGAGATCCAGCTCTTCAATAGTTATAGGTAGGCGGATGAATGGTTAAATTGTCTCGGGCTAAGAAAAAATCCTGAACTAATAATAGTCAACCAGGTCTTTTTTAGTAGATAATAATATGTTGTACACCTGTACTTCATCAGTTCATTGAATACAAAATGAAATGTACTGAATGTACTAATTTTAAAACAATCTCTTTATTACCCACAAATAATACTTTTAACGAATACAGAATACATTTTTTTCTTTTTTGAATGGTAAAGCACTAATCAGTGACAGAATAACAAAACGAAAGCAGATAAAAGCATGCGTTGATTGCAAATAGCTATCCTACATTCGGTGATAACAAAAGATCTTACCTCGCCACTGCAAGCCGCTGGTGAGTTCTCTTCAATTTGATAAATAATATGTGGCAAACCGGCTTCGCCAAGCAGAGAGAATCCAAATCCCAAGTTCTCACTACGATTCAGGACCACTAGTCTTTCGTCGGCCATATTCAGTGTACAGCAGCATTGAGAAATTTCACAATGATTTCATATAACCACTTTATTGAACTACATGAGTTGCTACAGTAAAACGATAACACTGGATCAAAAAACAAAGATATTCGTAATTACAACTCACGCACGACAAAATGTAAGCGCACCCAACCAAAGCGAACGACAGGCAAGTTACGGCAGGCAAGACAAGAGAAGAGAGCGACAGCCAGCACAGATGATAAAAAATTATTTGAAAATGAAAGGTATCTTGGTATTGCTAATTTAAAAAAAACCCTGTAAGTTAAATAAACACATTATTTAATTTGTAATATATATCCAATAAGTTTAGGAATGTCACATAAATGTACCAAGGATTTACTTGTTGTTATTACTTTTGGTCATTTATTGCTCTGCATTTCTGTTATAAACAAAACATCTTACGAAATGAAATCTCAACTAACTCGCTTAAAATGTCGCGGGTTTCAGCTAGTAGGTATAATTCCTATTATATTTTTTTAGACTAGCAATTCCAACTTAGTGATGTGAATGTGAGTCATCAATCACCAGTTCAGCGTCAGCTCATTTTTTTCACACACTAGGTAGGTCTAGATTACCTCAATCAAGGCTAAAGTTATCTCAAATAAATCATACAATTTTTATATAAAATTGTATGATTTATATTTTCCGAAAAATCAATAAGAAAAGCATAGATGGACGATTGAGTGATTGGGTTTTAAAATTTTGGTCAATCATCTAATGACTTTGAGCATTGGTTGAATGAGTTAGTTATGTTCAGCCTGCTCACACTCAAGACAACCAACATTGATCTACCTTAATTATAACTTTATCCAAAATGCTATTGCTAAGTGCTTACATTCTCTTGGCATTGAGTGATTTTTGCTAACTTAGTCGTGTAAAAATATTCTCAGGCTACGGGTAAAGTGTGTCAAATATAATACCGCTATTAGTCTCAGTAGCACGTTGTACATTTATTTGGGTCATTTGAGTTAATCAAATTCGCAACATGTATATTGTATCAAATATTGTTAAAGTTACTATCCCCAACTACTTGGCTGGTTTACCGATTCCAGACACATTTGGAGGCTGGTTTCGTCTGGGAGGTAAGTACCTACCTACTAATAATGGATAAGGAAAATTACTTAAAGTATTTATACTGCGTGACCAGCATGAATAGTACCTACCTAATTTTCTAATAAAATAAATATCAAATGGAATACGACCTTGAGAAACACTTTAAAAAATTATTAAAATGCTAACTAAAATTGACAATGATTTTTTAATGGTACCTTTTACCTGGTAGTTATGTAGTAGGTACCTACGTACTATAATAATTAATTACTATCATAATAATTACCTATGTACCTATTGCTAATTTAATATTTCAATGGAAAAACAACTTAGATGTAGGTATCTAATCTATTATATAATTTTAACTAAGTATTTTTGTTTCCAGTTAAAGACTGGTTTGCTTTACTACCACCAACTCTAGTTGTTGGAGGGATTTCTTATTACTCATATCAAACAATAAAGAAGGCAAACAAAGCTGGCAACGGTCAGATAAATTCTAATGTAAGAAAAGACATTCAAAAAGTTGTCGATTTCATTGATATTGAAGACATTACTGAGAAGGCATCTCTTTGTAGATGTTGGAGAAGCAAAAATGTAAGTAATTTTAGAAAAGTATTAGTTACTTATGATTAAGTAGATAATTAAGTGAATGTACCTATGGAAAAGAAAAAGTTCTAAATTGATGCACATTAAATAACGAATAAAGTTATTATTAATTTATTTTTTCTTCGTTGGTCGTTCGTGTGATCTTTATGATTATCAAAAGCTATCGATCAATAGTCATCAGATAAGTAGGGGTACCCTACCTTACTTAATTTATAAGTATTACCTACGATTTAATTTAAAGATAAGCATCAAATTCAAAATAATGAACACCATTTTATCGTGATCTATTTTAATGTTTTACATGGCCTACATAGTACAATTTTTTTAGTGGCCGTACTGTGATGGAGCCCATGGTGCACACAACAAGGCAACCGGTGATAACACTGGACCAGTGGTGGTTAGACATAAGGAAGAAAAGTGAAAAGCCAACATCACACACATATTTTAAGCCTTATAACTAATGCACTTGATCTGAGCTGAGACAGCTTTGAGCAAGCTGTGTATCCTATAAAAGTTGGTAAAATAATTTGAGGCTTAAGTTAAAATCTCAGGTGTTGTTATAATGTTATATACTTAAATAATTATATAATCAAAAAAAAATTGAAATTATATGATTTTATGAAATATTAAACAATTTTACTAGTAATAATTTAGTTTAAGACAACAAAGTTGAGAGCGTTTTATATTTTGTAGGTACCTAATTATCTGCTTTTAGTTATCTACTTATTTTTATGTAACATGCCTACTTATGAAAATAAGTAGTAAAAATAATTAGGTAGGTACCTACTCTTTTATATTCATAATAAATGAGCAGGTGTTTTTTTTTATTTTACATTGCTTTTTACTGCTTTTAGCTGTTTTTTCTTGCCCATTTCATATTATGGAGCACCTACCTCACTATTCATCATGACAGCCTTCAAATATTTCCACTGCTTGAACACTGGCCTACTCTCGAGCAAGAGTGACTGGCACATGTCTTTCGAATTTTTAGTTCTTGGACATGCCGGTTTCCTTACGATGTTTTCCTTCATCGTATGAGAGCATTAGCATTGCGCACATAATTCTTTCGAATAGAAAAATCCATTGGTGCACGACCGGGTTTGAAACCACGACCTTAGATTGGATTGGATCGGGTTACAAGTTACTACCACTAGACTACCGTGCGCACCTCAATATTATTATGTTAATTTCATTAAGTAGTAAATGTTCCCACAGCAGGTGACACTAGCCTACTATCGAGCGAGAGTGTAACAAATACAGATTAAATAAATAATAACATTAACATGTCGACGTATTGTTAATGTTATTATATGTCGAAGTACTACAATCTAATAATTTATACCACGACCACAGGTTACATTTTAATGAGTAACGCAGCGAGTCACGGGTTTAGCTATTTTTAAGGTTGGTACTATGTTGTGTTATGTTAGAAATTAATGGTAGTCAAAAACGTAGGTAGATAAGTCAATAACTCTAGTTAGTAGCTGAGTATCTCAGCTAGCTAGAAACTAAAATTATTGTTTTATAAATAAAATATTTCTTTTTCTTATTTTATGTGATATCATAACACTGACTGGCTTAGCCTGGAGAGCCGCTAATACCACTTGCAAATCTTTCGAAGTTACAAGTTTTCAGAGATTTTCATTTGTTTGAGATATTATTTGATCCAGCTCATCCAGATCAAAATTAACGACGACGACGTGAGGCTGGTGGTTCGATCGATTCGGTACGGTACGTCTCTTTGACTGGACTGACACGTAGACGGTAGGCTAATCTGTCTACGGACTGACATGACATTTTGTTTTGTTGGCACTTAGCATCAGTCAGTTTGCTTGCTTGCTCTCGTTTAATGTATCCATAGTTTAACAATAGGGCTGAAGGTCCATCCAATCTCTCTCTCTCATCCAATCCAAGCTCTCTCTCGTTCGCTTCTGCCTTCCGTCAAGATCCGTCACTTACTTGATGATGTGAGTGAAAGTATTATATTTTATTTTGAGCATGAATCAAGTTTTTCTCTTTCCTAAACTACCTGAAAAAGATGTAGGTAGTATCCTGTTGTAAATCTAAAAAACTGTAGTGCTGCCTGGATACCATAGATTGTCTTTGGCTATCTTGTCAAAACGACATGGGTCTTCCCATTTTAATTATTTTTCTCGTGTTATTTTAAGTTTTATTACGTAAATTTGGTGGCAATTTATACAATTTAACTTGTTTACTTAGCACAAGTGTAAGTAATTGAAATGGAGGGGTAATGTTGGTTGTTAATTTAGTCAGACTTTCCAGGAGAATTTTGAAAGAAAAGTCATCGTTTCTTTCCAAATTTCGTTTGTTTACGTTGCTATGCGACAATCAAACTAATACATACACTTGACACTGGCAAAATTGTGGCAAACTAGCCACAGAGGCCATAAAACAAAAGAAGAAGAAGAAGTAGTGCTGCCTGACGTTTGTTGACGCATCGGCGCCGGTCTGCTACTAACTTCAATTTTGTTTATTTTATTTAGCTACTGGGTGGATGCCGGATGGTTGGATGTTGGATGGAAGGAAAATAATTGTCTATCTATTTTAAGAAGTGAGGCAGGGGTGATGGTTGTGTAACAATTTAGTTATCTTTCTGTATCTCTTGTCTCTTCCAAAGTTAATAGAAACTAGATCGTTTCTTTAGCGAAGCTTTTGCTCGTGAAATTAGGAATTACAAAATGCATACTGTCTCGAATTTAGTTAAAGTTTCAATTCCAAACTATTTGGAGAGTTTACCTATTCCGGAGACACTTGGCGGCTGGTTTCAACTTGGAGGTAAGTACACTTCATGACTTCATGTGGCAAGTAAAATTAATGAGAAGCACTATTAATACGTACGTAGTACTTTAAAACTGTTCTGTGCTATAGGTATAACAAAAAAAAACGTGATCGGTTAGTTGTTGTCATCTAATACTGTGTGTAAAAGGTAATAATTTAAGTTTTTTCTTGTTTTTAGTGAAAGACTGGTTAGCCCTAATTCCCCCAACCCTTGTTATTGGTGGAATAACCTACTACTCTTATTATTCCTACCAAATAATAAAGAAGGTTCAAAATGGGACAACTCCGATAAATCCTTCAATCCGAAAAGACCAAGCTAAGGTAGTTGATATTGTTGACATCGAAGATATTGATGGGAAGCAAGCTTTCTGCAGGTGTTGGAAGAGTGGAATTGTAAGTATTTTTATTTGGTATTATTATTGTAGGGTAGGTAGAAATTCAAGACCCAATTCTAATTTTCCTGTTTGATAAATGATAATATATTTTTACATTTCATTAAAATGTAGGTCAGTGTGTTTTTGATAAAGCAAACATGTGGCATAGATTGGCAATGTTCTATGCAGTCTTTATTGAAATTATAATAGTACCTACCTACCTATTTAAATTTGATCTCAGATTTACCGATCTGCATTGTATCTTTATTGGGCTATGACCCAATTACACATATGCAAGAGAAGGCTAGGAGTATTTGTGCCCATCCCAGTGGGAACATCGAAAGGCTGACCATAAGATTTACATTTTGATTTTTTAAAATTACAATATGCATTGAAGTGCATGATCAGCCCCCCGATTGCGTAATTCGGTTGCAATCAATTTCACTTGGTTTCAATCAAAAACTGACGTATTTTGTATGAATGTGACAGCTTATTAACTGTTCTCTGATTTAAATCGGATTGAAACCGAGTTGCGCAATCGGGGGGCTGCATCAGCAGTGGTGTTGAGGTGCAGGGTATGGTGGGAAAAAGTAACTACAATAATCTGTCGTAACTCCGTTAAATAAAAAAAATTAATGTCTATCCGCGATTAGCTCAAATTACAGACTGCTCCTAAAACAATAATTTTGGGGAAATGCCTGTCCCTCGCTCCCGCGTCTCGCGCCAAACCACGCGCCAATCAAGCGCAGGCTATTCCTATTTTTTTTTAATACATTTTAGCAAAACAGTGCTACCTACTTAACAAGTGGGGTCTGACTTTTTACTAAAATTCATTAAACCATTATATTTGGGCAGCTTATAAACTCCTAATGTCATAGATTAACTAGCTTGAGTGCTTACTTTTGTTTTTTTATTCTAGTGGCCACTCTGTGATGGGACACACGCTACTCACAACACACTGTCAGGAGATAATGCTGGGCCCTTAGTGGTTAAATATAAGGAGAGTAAGTAAAAAAGTTTTTACACAGTCAAAATAATCCTGATACATAACTTTGTATCATGAAATTTTTTATTAAATGTTTTTAGTAAGTAGTTGTATGTTTCACAGCAATGAAATGCTCAACTTTGTTATGAACTTTTTAAATGAACTTGTATTTTACTTAACTATTATTAGGAGTTGTACATAGTACAACTATAAAATCATACTGGATTGTTTCCTGTACTTATACATAGAGAATATAATTTATAAACATAATGAATGGTAGTTTTGGGATATTCAAGCTACTTAATTTAATGATAAGGAGTGTTGTTTTTATAAATAACTCTTGTGAATGATAGCGCAATCAAATAAAACAATTTAATAAATAATGAAAACTATATTTATTAATACTTGATCCTTTATTTCTTGAATACTGAAACTATAATTGAATTAGCATTCTACAATGCCATCACAGACACATTTGACTTTTGTAAAATATAATAATATAATTTGCAGCAACTAATATGTTAAGTTTTTATAACAATATAATTCGGCAGAATACCAGCGTCTGCGAACAGTAGACATTAATGCTGAGTCGAGGCCATTTTGCTGCTGTAGCACACATACACCATTTTACTGTGTTTTTCTTTATTTTTTGATATATGTTTTTATTTTGTATTCCTTTTTTTTCTCTTTATTGTATCTTTTGTTTTTAAATGTATGTCTATGTATGTCTATGTGTAACTGATTAGGTATATCTAGGAGTATAAGAGTCTGCAGTTTATGGAGGTTATTGCATTAGTTAGTGGTTTGTATGGCCCAAGGCCTTATAGAAGGACAAAAACTATGGTCAGGAACTGTCAAGAACCTCGCAACTGCTCTATGCAAATCAGCAACATTTTACAGCCTTGGTTCATTACCCTAATTTAAAAATGATGGTCAACTGTTTTTGACTTATGGCACACCTTTACACATAGATATATGTAGATGTTTGCCCTAACGTTGTAGATTCTATTTTATTTTTATATCATCATCATGACAGCCTTCTAATGTTCTCACTGCTGGGACACTGGCCTACTCTCAGGCGAGAGTGATTGGGTCTTAATCCACCACGCGGACCCAATGCGGATTGGTGGATGGCACATGTCTTTCGAATTATTAGTTCTTGGACATGCCGGTTTCCTCACGATGCTTTCCTTCACCGTATGATTATTATTATTACCTTTTTTTTATATATTTATTTTATTTATTAGGTTTGCCAACAGTTTATTAATACATGATTACATAAGTAAAATTACAAACGAAGAGTTCTAGACTGCATGTGATACCAATAATAGGCAAATACAGCATGATTCGGCTCATTACACTAATAGTAAGTAAGTTGAAATCAGTGGCCAACTCGCATTTTGTAAATCTCGAGTAAATCGATTACGTTTCGGGTCATTGACGCGCTCGAGTTATTGACGCGCGGGTCATTGACACGCGCTGCCCTTTCGATTTCCAACAAGTATAACTAATAATTGACCAGAAATACGTAATTGATTTACTCGAGACTTTTATGACAAAATGTACTAAAGTTAATGTATTTTTTTATGTGTTATGCGATGTTATGCCTGTTACAAAAATTACTCAAAACGACATAATTAGATAAAATATTGCAGAACTAATGCAATAAAATAGATATTCGCAAAAAGTACCAAGAAACGCAAGTAAATTATAATTTCTGATGAGATCTATCAACGTGTGAGCACAAGATCATGTTTTATTAATACAGGATATTAGATACATGTCCTCAGTTCCGTTCATGTTTAAAGATGTACTCGTACCTAGGTATCTGTTTCATTGTAAAATGGTAAATTCGAATAGTTTTATGTACCTACTTTGTATAAGGTACATACTTAATCAATCAACAATTAATTATTGGGAATTGACAATATGTAAGCAAACTATGTATTAGGTAAGGTTAGTGATATTCTTTCTCCCAAGTTTTATAAAATCATCTGAGAAACTCCCCTTTTTCGTTCAACTAAAAACTTACTTCTTCCGAAATTCCATCTATAACCAGAAAGCTCACTCTAGTTCTTTAATCTAATGATTAGAAGTTAACCAAACTCAGTCTTAAAGTTTTTGTGAAGCAACTGGCTCATCTATCCTTAAACCTTCAAGAAAGTAGGGTCCCCTTTAAATGGATGCATCATTTAAGCGCTATGCTAAGTTTTAGCGACTGGAAACCTACAAATTGCTGCTCATTTTTAGAAATTTGCATGGGCATAGCAACTCTAGCTAGTTGCATGTTTCAGCAATCGTCAACTTTTTCTTTTAGTTGCCGAAACGGTCAATATATGGGATTTTAATAGTTTACGACGATACTCGTAAGTTACCGTTTACGATTGTCAAAACCATTATTCTTAATACGGTTTCTGTTACCGAGAGACTCTATCAGTTACCGAAACTCGCAACTACGTCTACATACCTACATCAAAGGTAATTCAAAGAGGACCCTCAAATTCCTCGATAGTTAGACTACTTCAAGCAAAAGTTTTGATTTCTTGAATGTCGACGACGCGACGGCTCGAGCATGGCTCAAGCAACGATGGGCCCAGTAATGGTGCTTTCTCACAACTGAAAAGAAAAGTATTAGTTAGTTATAAGTATGTATTTAAATTAATAACAAATTAAAGTAAAAAGACATGTGTGCTATCCACCGTCCGCATCAGGTCCGCATGGTGGATTACGACCCATAATAACTATCATTCGAGTCAAAATGAGTGTCTTAAGTCGTATTTTTATCAGACTTGTAGTATTTTGTAACTAGTTTGCTTAACACACTTTGATAAAGCCTTGTACCTTGTGTTAAATTTGAGTTGTTTTTTAATACATTTATCTGGGAAAACCTGGCCTCTGGCCTTTACGCTATCTTGTAATGCTTACACTAATATGTTATTGAATTCATAAAACACCCAGAAGCCTCAAATATAAATTGGTGGTATCTCATCGCTGGCCTATATTAACATCTATTAAAGATACGAAGCCATTACCTAGTCATTTCGTTCGTGATTATTAGTAAGTGTATGTGATTGTTGGGTTTGTTATATTATAGCTACACAGCTTAACACAGTTACTATAGATCTGATTGACAAAGAAAGAACTAATGTTCCGACGAAGAAACCTACTTACTTCTATTCTAGTCTCGGCGATCACTTCCTCGTTCCTTAGCAGTTCGTGTTTCAATCCATTTCTTTTCCTGTAAAAAAGGTGTTTTAAGAAAATCTCTGTAATAAAATGCACTTGAAATGAAGTGGGAATTTATTTAAAGTGCACAAATGCAGGCTGTAATGTAGTTTCCGGGCCGTTGGCAGCGTCCTACGCAGTACGCACTTAGTTGGGATTGTTATATGTGGGCTCGGGACGCTGCGTGTCAGGTTACGCACACAATGGACTTCACACAAACATGGCAGCCCGTACCTATTCTTCTCGACAAAACCTTATTCATTTAATAAAGGTCTGAAGTGAATTTAAAATGCATTTTATGGTCCTTCGAGCCGGATTGGGCGGTACTGTTACACTTTCTGGTTTTATAGTGGACGTTTGCATATTTATGACTAAAAAATCTTGCTCTGCTATTGTTATCGTTTCTTTATTGCCAATAATAAAATATACTTACTACTAGTAGTCATAAAATCTCGAAAAGACCACATTTTTTAAATATCATATCGAAAATGATCCAGTTTTCTAATACGCCTACGTCCGTAGGTCTAAATATTTCTGCTATCATATTTTTAGGAATATTGTCTGATACATTTTATTTATTACCTAGTATAGGTTATCTAAATATCGTAAAGATATAGTATCAGTTGAACCGTGTACCTTTATTACTTATTTTAGTGAAAAAAATATTACATCAAATCCAAATTATTGATAAAAAACCGCGATAATCGGTACCTAGTTATAAAGTACCATACACCAATTGTGCTAAGTCACAAACACTTTTTCATTTGGTTATTGTTGTTTTTAAAGTGTTAACCATCACACTAAAGTTTCCCCTGTAAGTTGAGCTATCGGCGCATCGAAACGAAGACATCCTAATGATTATTTCGAGCAAGCGAGATATGTCTCGTTAGCTTAGTAGAGCACCCGCGTTGCAAACGGAGGTTGCGGGTTCAAATCCCGCTTGTGGTGCAATACCTTTTGGGACATTATAATCTTTACTTTGTCATTCGCTTGTTTCTCACTCAGAACAAAGCTCAAAGGCACTACATTGCGCTCGACATACCGACATCGCCACATCAAGTCAACAGTTAATTCACTTGCTAACCTAAACACAGTAGCTTGCACACGTTTTTCTAGACAAAATATTTGCTCTGTGAAGGTATGGGCACAAAACAGATATTAGATGGGTAATACAGTATTTTACTAGAGAGACATAACACCGTAAATAGCATACTAGGTACGGCATATCGGTAAATTGTTATGATCACAACACATAGCTTGTGTTATTACTCACAAGTATATCCGTCTCCACACAATAAGAGCAGTGTACGCTATGCAGACGATACTGCAAGTGACTACCACCATGATGCCCGCAGCAGCACCGGCTGGCTCCCCTCGAGATCTTGGCCGCACCCTTTTTAAATCCTTTTGGACGGCATCTCCAGCTGAAAAACAACTTATATTAGAAGTTTTGAACTTGTGCGACAAAACTGCGTTAAAAAATCCTTTCTAAATGGACTTATAACACTTGCAATAATGTCCATGATGGCATAACTGACCCCGCAACAAATATTTGCAGTTTATTAAAAACATTTGTCCCGCAGGTTGAATCGAACCAGTAACTTCTAGCTTTTCAATCGGGCACTCTCCTACCGCTCCATCGAAGTAGTCTGATATTAATTAGCTCTCTATTTAGAAAACATCTAAACTACAGAACATTGGTTTGTTTCTCTGATCTGTTATCCGAACAAACTTATAGAAATAACTTAATGAGAATTCTCATAGTGATTATAAACTTATGAATTTGTCACATGCACTTAATCGTTCTATGACCCTATAAAACTTACTTAACTGCCCACACACCTACGTATCTCTCACGTGGATTAAAAATACCAATAGTGGGACCGATTCCGCTAATTCTATGACGCTATGTGCAGTTGACACGCAGTATTCACGAATCTTACGCAAGTATCGTGCAGTGTTGTGCATAGAATTAGCAGAATCAGATCCCATTTTACAATCTATACTTTATAAACCTGTGTAATAAATAAATAAATAATACTGGACAATCCACACAGCATCATCTAGCCCCAAGCTAAGCAGAGCTTGTGTTATGGGTACTAGATGAATACTTATTACAATACAATACATACATAGATATATTTTTTATTATACATAGAAAATATTGCAAATATTGCAGATCGTACAAACATTTGTTCCAAGGCGGTAATCGAACCCGTAACCTCCGGCGTCGCAGGCGGACCTTCGCCCGCCGCGCTACATCGGTCGTTAAATAAATAGCTACATTACCTTGCAATAACTCTGCCTGTGAGTCGGGCATGGCTGGGACATCTGCTTTTGCGTCTTCTGTGTCTTCAGGGAAGGTTGGCAGATCCATATGATCTTCATTGTCGTCTCTCGAATGTAGCATGTCGAAGACTTCTGACCTGATGGCATTGCATTGACATTTCTAATTAATCCATTTGTTTTACAATACATTATTGTTTTTTTAGGCTGTTTTATTCTGCTCGCGTCTTTTCGTATCACTGGTGGTTCGGTGGTTTTTTATCCTGGTACCATAGTACCTGGAACGGTACCAAGTACCATGGTACCACGATAAAAAGTAATCTATGTTTTAATTCAGGTAAAAGTGAGTTCGTATAAGTCAGTGGCAGCTCTGGTAACAGTTTTTAGGTTAGGTAGTTTTAGTATTTTAATCCAACTTATCTATTCTATTATTCTAAGCCAAAATTTTCTAAGCCTTTAATAAAAACTGTGTTAACAGTTGCGACTTTACGATGTGATTGAGTATCAAACAAACAAACATTAGCATTTTTAATATTAGCTGTTGCCTGCGATTTCCTTCGCGTGGAACACGGGAACCGTATTTTTTATAGGATATTTATAAACCTATGTACTATTCCAAATTACTACTATCTATGTGCCGTTCAGCCGTTCTGGCGTGACGTGAACGAGTAATAAACATACATCTAAACTTTCGCATTATAACAGTAGGAAGATAAAATTTGTGTGATTAACCAGATTGTAAATGTTTGTAGGATGCGGACAAAGGTGTGCTTGATGGATTGATTATAAAACGTAGAGTTATCTTACAGAGTAGGTACCTACATACAAGGATCTTAGAAAACGCCTCGGGGCCTATATATATTATTTTCATTCCTGTTATCATCCATGATGCATTTAAGTGGACTCTTCAGCAGGAGTCCGTCTTGGTGGGTACCACCGCAGTGTCAGATATTCTACCTCCAAGCAGTAGTGTGCAAGCATTACGTTTAGGTTTGAAGGGCACTGTAGCAAGTGAAATTACTGGGCGAAAGAGACTTTAACAACAATATCTCGGGGTGATAAGCGCAGTGCAGTGCCACGCAAGCACTTAAATTAAATTAATTTATTAATTAATTTTAAGCTTTGGGTGGCACTGCATCTGTAATAGTCAGGCGTGGTGCTTAACATCAGGCGGGCGCCTTGATTGTCTTGTCACTTGCTGTCATAAAAAAAAATAAAAAAAAGTTATCGTATGCATTTTACCTGCTTACTCCATCTTTGTCGTCAACCAGTAGCTTCACCACAGTCGCATTAGCTTCCAATATCTTGTACCGGCTATTATCCTCAACTTCTTTAGCGAGATTTGGTAGAGCACTTTCTTCGGCTTTCAAACTGTCCGTGTTCTCTCCGTAAATTACTTCACAGCCTGAATTAAGAAACACCAATTAGACGTGAAAGGCAATAAACTCAAGCTTTATGTCTTCATTGATCGCAATAAAATGTGGATCGTGATTAATGGCAGCTGCATGCAAAAAGTGTGTTTTGTTGAGACTGAACTTTCATTCTTTGTGTTTAGGCCTGATATTACCAATTGCTTTTATTTCCGGACAGCTTTACACTAAAACCTGCAACATAGTCATTCAAGACTTGTGGAAGTAAAAACTTAAGTCTAAAAAAGTCCAAAGTTAAAAATTGAAGAAGGTAGTACTTAAACTAAAAACTGCAGTAAAGTTATCGACATGCAAACACAAACACACTCGATTCCGGTCAGACGAACGCTTGCATTTGTGGGTCAGGCTGAGCATTAAACTAATGTTTATACTTAACGGTGTTAAAATCCGGTTTCCAGAAAGTTACTCAGACAAGAGTTAATAATTTATCGTACTGGTTTATGTATCTGTCATTAAAGTTAAGATCATGAGTAGCATTTAGTGAGTCATTGGCAAGCTCATTGATTTCATGAAGATATTATCCGGTACCTGCCTACAGCCTCGTTTTCTGGGGTGAAAGTATTAGCAGACATTTTGACAACATCAAACCGCGACTTCATTCGCGAGGATTGGACTAATTTAACTGTACCTTCGACGACTCTATAGAACTCTGTATAGACTCTATATTATACCAATTTATTAATTTTTAATCAAAGATTTAAAACACTTCAAGAGCCTTTTTCATAAACTATAAACCTTTGTTATTAGCTAAATTGTCTCTCAAATTATGATCATCTTTGTTCATTGACAAAGGAAAGACAATACTGAGCAAGCCGCTAAAATAACAGTTTATCTTTTTATGAATAAGGGCATAGATCTTTATTTACTTTGATAAGTATTTCAATGATTGTAGCGCATAAGCTGTGCGTGATTATTAGTCAGTCAGTAACTCTACAGTATAATTTCTTATTTAGAATAGGCCTCAGGCGTTATCAAATGAGAAACTGTTTATTGAAACTTTGCAAAAAGTTCATATAGCTTTTAGATAAACACGTAGATAAGAAGTTATCTTGTATAACACACACTGGAGGAGAAAGCTCATTACATACCTACTTTAAATGATTTTTTGCCAGCGTGATTTAGATTTTTTTTCACTTCCGTTCCGTTATCATTATGTAGCGCTGTTTATATTATTCTGTTTTTTTTTGTTTAATTTTACTGTTGCTATCTGAATAACGAAGCAGTCTTTTATTTCACTAGTTTATAGTCTTTAGTGTGATTTAGGTCCTTTGGGGCCCCGACTTCCGATCTTTATATCGCGGGTTCGTATCTCGGCCGTGCACTAATGATTATTTTCTATTGGAAAAATGTATATGTTCGCTATATTAAATGTGAGTGACTAAAGCGGTGAAGGAAAGCATCGTGGTGAAATCCACGGCTTAGTTAGTTCTGCACGTATTGACTATGTCTTTCCTGTGTATTTAGGTTGGCTAAGCTGAAATAATGGTGTAGTCTAGGTACTGTTAGCGTCTGCTCTTCACACATCTAGATGTAGGCAACAGAGTAACCAACATGCCATGCCATGCCAATTATCTTCAATAGATGGTAATGGCCTGGTGTGATTTATTCATCTATTCTGCATCTACATCTGTAAGTAACCGATCGCTCCCACGACGGCAACCGGAAAAGCGGCTAAGTGGATGTTTCCGCGTGCTATCACCGTGAATAGGCTGGTAATGTGTTTTGCAACACTTTGTTGTCGCTCTGCGTCTCATGCTTATGTTATTTGTACCTACCAATCATTACCATACTGAGAACTTTTATCTATTTTTGCACAGTTTTATGCACATGCGGTCAGTGGTAAACAATGATTACTCCTTGGAACTGATAACTTTTAATTATTTATGTCGCAGTTATATGTGACCTCAGTCACAGAGGTAAAAATCGGTAAAAGGTAGTACTTTCAAAGGTCAAAAGTCAATGTTATCTCAAATATGTTGTGTTATACCCTACTCTTAAAACTTTATGGTGATTGTTTTTATTTTGTTTATTTATTTATATTTCTACCTTCGGAGGAAAAGACTCACCGGTAAAATATTCAATTAACTCAGACACGACAATATTAACAAAATACGCCTCTATACTATTAACTCTAATGCGTTTTTGTAATAGTGAGGTCCATAAGGTTCATTATTGTGTCTAGTTGACAAGCTTCTTTCTTATTGACTCGTAAATTGGTTAAGTGCTCACACACCTCTTATCTATTTAATGGTCATTTGTCATACGGACAAGAGAGTTTAAAATTAACTTATTTTTGGTTTGTGCTCTAGATGAATAACTGCTTCGCATAATAAAGTGATCAAACCGGAAGGTAGCAAAGCAACGGGTTTTCCTTCTCTACCATATTTTCATCATTGCCGTTCTAATAATAAGTAAAAAAGCTCGGATTTTCAACCTTATATTTAGGAGTTTACATGTCCGTTGGTACCTCAGGAACCAGCCACGGTTCTTAAGATTCCCCACATTGAACCGCTGACCTGCGCCTTGTAAGGAAATATCTGCTTGGCGTCCCTTCACTAACTAAGCGTGTTGCAAAGTAAGCCAATCTTTAGCTTGGTCACGTTCGTTTCACTGAGGTAGTTGCCTGGTAGGTTAGGTACAGGATGATTCACTCAGATAGATCAGCGCCCTAACATAGCGCTGCAATAAAAGTTCAGCTCATTGACTGGCATTGCCATCGCTTAGGGTGTGAGTTCCCTATTTAATAATATTTAATATGTACCTATACTTAGGTATTAAATAAAAAATAAAACCGGAACTGCTGGCATATTTGTTAATAATTTTATTTAATATTACTAAATCTTGATTTCTTAAATCGGTATCCACCTAGGACAAACATTTGTATGATAAACATGTGTTTCAACTCTAAAGTTTTGTTCAGTTTTTGGCTCTGTGTAAAATGGTTCAACGATAGTAAGCTTATACATTGAGCTATAAGAAGGCATACTAATTAGACTATTTCAAATGTGTTTGCCAGGGGCAGGTTTAATTTTTTTCTATATTATTTTGTGCATAGAAATTATCGATATTTCACTTAATTATATCATCACGACAGCCTTCTAATGTTCCCACTGCTGGGACACTGGCCTACTCCCAGGCGAGAGTGATTGGGTCTTAATACACCACGCGGACCCAATGCGGATTGGTGGATGGCACATGTCTTTCGAATTTTTAGCTCTTGGACATGCCGGTTTCCTCACGATGTTTTCCTTCACCGTATGAGAGCACTGGCATTGCGCACATAAATTTTTCGAACAGAAAAATCCATTGGTGCACGACCGGGTTTGAACCCACGACCTTAGGATCGGAAGGCGGGGTCACTACCACTAGACCACCAGTGCTCTCACTTAATTATATATACCTACCTATTTCTATATTATTTTTAAATATAAGCTGCTAACACGTTTTCTTTAAATGCACCACGGGAGATTTGGATTATTAATTCATTTTACCCATGTCCTAGCCCTTGAAAGTTTAATAAACAATAGAAAAGTAGCGCTATCCAAAAGATATTTTGTAAATTTGAACGATACGAATAAATAAATAAAACTCTACTTGGATAGTTCTATGTCGTGAATCACACTGTAGGTAAATTCAGCCACTCAATAAATAGAGGTTAAATCTAAACAAATAGGTAGGTTGGGCATACATACACTTACTTAATTAAACCACATTAAACTAAAGTCTCGTCTTGCAAAACCTTTACTGAATAAAGACAATAAAAGGTTTTTTTTTCCTTTGTCAATTTCATTTTGCATATTTCTAAGTAAGAAGGTACCTATAGGAGCTCTAGTAGCGACGGTATAGTGTCTTACGTCCGTCGGCCATCATGCTTCCGGCTCTAAAAATGTTTTGGTTATTTTCCATTTATTATAGTTTTCAAATATATTCTATAGGTTTTGTAACAAAAACTTGCAGTCGAACGAGATAAAAAAATCTACTCTCTTGAGACCAGCAAAGGTCGCGGTGAGGTAAACGAGACACGCTTCATTCACGGTCGAAACGGTATGAATCATTATGTAAAATACTTACTATCTGCTAGTACTACGGTATTCGATACAAAGATATTACTTCCTTACGAGTCATACAAATTACCCAGTAGAATATTATTCGGTATCAAATTGGTAAAGTTGTGAATCACTCCCACACGCAGATGTTCGGAGAATCAACAGGTGATAAACTAATGCATGTTATTAGATTGTCGTTACGATTGACGACTGAAGTTTTAATTGGTTTCTTTGAAAGATTCTTTTGCAGCTGATCTAAGGCTTCTCTTATTGGAATTTGGAAGTAGGAAACTAGTGGAATGACCCCACGCGATTTCTTTATGTGAAGTTATTTTCATACAAAATTTGGCAACTCCAATTTCCAGTATTTAATCATAAATTAGTTTGTTTGTACCTTACCAGTAGTCTCGGAGTAAAAACACAGTATTTAGCAAAGCATGATTGCTATCCGGATTAAATGCGTTGTTGCGGACTGAGCGAATGCGTTGCGGTTCTGGAAATAACGTTATTTTATAACCGAATTTCAGAATTTTTAATGGGTAAGGTACGTCTACCGACTGTTGGTTATTCTTTATTATACTAAATAAACGTATTACCTCTCCCATGAACTACTTAGTTTACTTAGCTTTATTTGCTCATTCAATAGGATGCTTGGTTTTTAGGCATGTTACATAATAAGTACCTACTTAGCGACATATCATTATATTATTACTTAGAGCTAAGGCTTATAGCGGTATCTCTATATCTAATAATACCTACTTTTGTGTGGGAGATTTAAGAGTAGTTGAGTTTTTATGATAGAGCTCGTCCGGGGAAGGACTACCATACCTATTTCTGCCGCCAAGCAGTAATGCTCGCATTGCTGTGTGAAATTATTGGTACATGAGGTACGCTTAGTTGCCACTTCAGTTGTATAAGAAAAAACTTATTAGTGCTACGTAACTCCAGCTAAATAAAAATATCAAAAATTAGAGTATCTAGTTATACATAAGTTCCTTCTAATATAGGTATACTGCTTTTACCTAAGTTTCGTAAGTATATAATACAGAAACGGTGCTACTTATCATCGTTGTTCTATATCATTATCGCCTACCGGTCTGCGGCTGCCGGCCGGTGTGGGTGTATGAAATTTTGTTAAATCTCGAACTAGGAGGTCGTGATCCGGTGGTAATTTATAGTGTAGATTCGTTTAGTTATCTCAAAATGTAAATCGGCAGAGTATTTTATGGGCAGTAGGTACCTATTATTGACAGGAGCATATCAGCGAGATCAACTTACCTACGTAATTATGATAGATAGATTAACAGGGGGACAATGCACAATACACACCAATGCGGGACGTCAGTGTATATTCTTATTCACCCACTTATTCGTAGAAGAGAATAAAGTCCTGCCAATATAATACCGCTGAGATAATAACGCGTGTATCTTCTAGGATATATCTGAAATACGAGTAGGTATATCTGCTAAGATCCGAATTGACGAATCTAATAAAGCAATTAATTAATTACTAGCATAAAGTAGCGCTTGGAATGTTGACTCTACCTTTGATGTGCTCTGGATTACTGCTTCCTACACAGGCTACACAGTAGCGGTAAAGTAATCATTGTTCCAAGTGCCTCCTATGACGACTATCATCGGTCTATTTGGGTGTCGATGCCGGCTGTGTGGTGGGCGTATCAAATTGTTTCATTGATAGCGCTCCATGCAGGAGGTCGCGAACCGTCTCGCCGTCTCGTGTGGGAGATTTAAGAAATTTTGTGCTTTATATCAAATTTACGGTAATTTTGTTACAGAACTATTATCGTTGCTTGGGCTAACCACCTAAATGCTACTAGAGCTAGTGAGGTAATTTTAAATTAACGCAGATATCAGATTAACGCAGATAGGTTTTGCTAATTTTTTATCGTTATTAAATTATTATTTATTATTATTTGCTTATTATTTTCTTCAGTAACATATCAACAGTGGTAAGTAGTTATTTAGTCAAGAATGCAGGCTTACAAAGAATCGAAGGGTCGTGCAAGCGAGCGGCGGACACAAATTGCAATTCATACCTTGAGAACTTTCCCATATAGTACGTTGCCCTCTGTATCTCGATTGTATTATGCAATGCAATCTCTTTGCATAGGTACCTGTATTTATGAATAAAAAGGCCCTTACCCAACGCTGCGGCAAGGACTAACAAGATCTGGTAGCGCGCCATTTCATTACAAAGACCTGCGGAAAGATAACCAGTATTAGACCTACTTACAAATAGGTTGGTAAATGAAGGCTAGTGTTATCTTCTTGTGGTCACATGTACCTATAAGACTGATAAGCGGACAATGGAATATATTATACATACCGCGCGTGTTTGCGCTCAGGGCATCTTTTCTATTTTTGTACTCAATCTGTTCAATGTAAACACGAAACAACGCAATAAATCTCTAAATAGATTTTTCAGTCCACTGAAAATTCCTCCATGTAAATGAGTTCAAATAATAATAAGTAGAAAAGTCTCCTAAATAGTGTGAATACTTACATTTTATTTAGGTTTGAGTTTGTTTTCGCTGTTGAATTTTTAATTAAAATGATTCAAAATTTTAAAAACACCTTACATGTAGAGGTACAAAAATATATATCTAAAGTAAAATAATGAAAACTCAACGAAAATTATCAGTAATATCACTAATAAAATATTTTAGTCAAAGGTAATTTACAAGGATCATAAATACTTATTCAAATTACTTAATTAAAACCCCGGCCGCTAAATTAAATAGCTAAGGAACTTTCGCGATGCATCCTCTAAACCAGTTGGACGTGTTTCGCGGCTGCTAAAAATACCTGGGACATGGGATCCGGCTCCTGTCTGGATGTTACACTTTACACGTAACTTGTATACCCACTGGTTTTGTCTGCTTGTCACTTCACTATGCGCGACCGCGAGCGTGCGCGTGCGACGGTGTCGGGCCGTATTCTGGCCGGACTTACCATTATGTAGGTATTCTGGGTGGCTGCAGGCTGTGCTGACCTCACGCAGGTAGCTCAACTCTTAGGCCGGAGGTCAATCTAACTGCAGGATAAAGACTGTAATAATGGTCTGAACAGTTGGTTTTATGCCGTTTATATTTTGTAGAAAACAAGATTTTTGAATGGATAGCTCAGGGTAGGTCTGGGTACCTACTCTTTGAGCACAGAAATTACTACGCTTTAGGTCTACAATCCTTGGAATTTACATACTCGTTAGCCAAAGACTTTGTTTAGGTAAGTATATGCTTGAATCTCGTAGCAAAGACATTAAAAAATCCTTGATAAACCTATTTCACACAAAGAAAGAAATCGGCAAAATTGTCTGATTAATTTGTCAGAATGCCATAAATAAAAGAAGAAGAACTATCTGCCTACATTCATTGACCTACATATTGAATTTTGTAAGGGTTTTGTATTAAATTTATTTTTGATTGATTGATTTTTTACATAATTTTATAGGTTCTACATATTTTTACTAAGGAAGTCATGATTTTCCATCGATTACGAGTGATAAGTTTTAGTAAATCTTTACTAAGTATAAGGGCCACGCATAAAAACAAAACAGACTTGAAGGTGGATTCTGAAAATATAGCTAATGTTGAAGATAAGTCGATGCTTCACGCGGCAGAAATAAAACATGACATAAAAGAAAGCACAACTGAATGCATAAACCCTGTAAACAGTAGCAATAATAACGATCCAGTACCAGTAAAACCACGTTTAGCATTCAAGTCAAAGAGTGAACCTATTAGGATTTCTTTAAAAAGTAAGTTCTTACCTAATTTGTGTGTTTGCGCATTTTATACGAAAACAATGTTTTATTCCATAAATTCGGAAGTACAGGAGTTGAGTACCTACCTACATAAAAACAAAGTTAGTACCTACTTTGGTCACCCAGGTACACTTATTATTATTTAGCCCTTACCTACTGCAAGGCAAATGCATTATTCCACTCCTCGCGATATAGGATGAGATTAGGAATGCTCAAATTTCTTATTATTTCAGCACTGAAAAAACGCACAAGCAGGAAAACGTTGAGTTTAGGTGACTTGAGAAGGCGGTTTTCACTGAAGGAAACTTTAAACTCGACCAGAATCAGTCAGAAGCTTCAGTCATATAAAAGAGAAAAAGCTAAAAAGAATAATACCATTGCTAAGAAAAATGAAATAAAAGTTTTGTACGCCGCTGGACCTTGGTCTCGCAAAAGAAGACACTATGCTATGCATCTCAGAAAACCTGTTGCGTGTCAGTCACAAAATCTATTTGGCTTCTACAGAAACCAACGGCTATTTGACCCGTACACGTTTTACCAAAGATACAACAACGACAATAACCCTTTCCAAAAGTTCAGGGCAAGAACAGCCCGAAAGAGAAAAAAGCTTAGTGAAGTGCCTAACAGTTGCCGTCACATTCATCATCCTCTGAAAATAATTACTTCTTGCAAAAATGAGAGCTCGCAGCCTTATAGATTTTGTACCAACCCTCTTCATTACAATGTACTTTCTTTCCCAAGTAAATCTAAGCTGTCCAAGAGTCAACATTCATTGAGATTGTACCGCAGTAAAGGTTTTTCTAATGACTGCGTACGGTGCTCCCGTTCCGTGAAAGATAAGCCGTGCCCGGCTGCTAATGTATCACGAGGTCAAATGATGTCTACTTCTAGATTGAATGCTCCTGTGCTATGTGTGGACACAGCTGTCTCAGGTTGCAGTTATGTAAAACAAAGAATCTCAAAATCGTGTAGAGTTAAAATATCGGAATCAGGACATCAAAAATATAAACATTCCATGCGAAAATTTCCAGTTTCAAGTTTATATTCCAACATATTTCAAAAGCATTTGGCATTTACCCTTGGTGCTCATTTTAATCATCGTTCCTCAATCAGAAATATTATTAAGAACGGTTTGTTAGGTTTGGTAATTATAATGTGGTCACCGTGTATCTTTGGCGTGATGGTTGGCTGGCTAATATTATATCCGCTCAGGTTCCAACATGCCATAAGTGCTAATAATATAAAAAATTACAAATGTAGTAAAGGTTATTATAGCCAATATCAGTTTAATTGGTGGTCAACTATTACAAGCTTCTCAAAACGTAGCCTTATAGGAACTAAAAATGTAATCTTATCTCTGATAGGACTACAACCAAAAGAACAAAACGAACAAAAAAACCTGCCGCATTGTCGTTCGCATCTATCAACTGAAAGTTCAAATATTACAAGCTTTAAATCCAAATGTGATCCAAAATGTTCAAATCGGTCGATTAAAAGTCTAACAAAAGATAATCGAAAAGAAACTAAAAATGTTATGTTTCCACTGTTACGACAATCGAATGAACAGCCCAGGCCAAAACACCTGCTACAATGTCGTTCGCATCCAAGCCCTGACAGAAAATACACCTTGGCTCATGCTGACGGAAGAGGTTGGGTGATAAAACCAGTACGTTCATCCGTTCGTCCAAAGAAAAATCGATTCATGCAAGTCTTCGACAAATTATTTGGTGATGCTTCGAGTCATCACACAAATGTAAATAAATGTCAGCAGACACCTTGTGTAAGACGTAGAATCAATACTGCAGCATATTATGCTCGCTGCAGCACAGCAAAGAATAAAAAGTCTAAATTTCCAGATAAAACACAAAAAACTGCAGGATCTACCAGATCGTGTGCTCAATCTCATAAAACAATCTATAACCCAGCAGGCGTCACAAATTGTAAACCGACTGTAGCAAACTGCCAAACCGCATCTAGTATAAAATCTATTGCAGAAAAAATGTTAGACTCTGTTTGTTCGGCTTTAACGAAACGTGTGCATGAAGTGACTCGGCCTAGTAGATGTCTGGAAAACAAACGAAGTCGTTCAGCCATCGGTGTTCGTCGCCCAGACCCAGAACTTGTTCCTCCAAATCTGGTGCGCAGTCGATCAGTCTCCGAGAAGGACGACTGCCTAGTTAAACGTAGACGTCGTAAGAAGTCAGAGCGTATAGCTAGGACCGAATGCGGTCCCCTTACATGCCAAACGAGCGATTCTAAAAACATGACAAGCCCGACACACAGTCGTAGTAAGAAGTCAGAGGGTAAACCTTCCAAATGCGGTCCTCTTACGTGCCAACCAAGCGATCCTAAAAACATGACAGTCCCGGTGCGCAGACGATCTGTCTCCAAGATGGACGAGAGCTTACATAAACGTAGTCGTAGTAAGTTAGAAGAGCGTAACGCTGTCAAATGCGGTCCTCTTACATGCCAACCAGGCAATCCTCAAGATATGACGATCCCTGTGCCCATTCCTCTTGTCTCCAAGATGGACAACACCATAATTAAATGTAGTTGTAAAAAGTCGGAATGTAAAACTATTGAATGCAGTCCTCTTTGCAAGCTAAGCGACCCTCAACCTGTCTCAAAGATGGACAACAAACAAACTGAATGTAATTGTCATAACCTACAAGAACCTATACCTAATACTGAACGTGGTCCTTTTAAATGCGAATGCCATTCAAGCGATCCTCATAACGTTGTTACAAGCCCAGCGCGCAATCGATCCGTCTCGAATAAATACGATAGCAAAGATAAACGGGTGATGGAGCGGAAATCTACCAAACATACACAAGCTTTTTTGCCAACTCCAAAGCTGAAGCGCAAAAGCGTACCGGTACCAGTGCAAAAACGCAAAGACAGTCCTGAGCCAAAACGCAAAGGCAGTCCTGTGCTAAAACGCAAAGACAGCCCAGTTCCGTCGAAACGAATAAAAAAGGGGGAAATACCACATTCGTCAAGATCCAGCTTATACTCGAAGAATGTTTCTAAAAAAAAACCTAAAACTTATGGTCAGAGGTTGTTGGTTTGGTTGAGAGGCCTGTGTGGATCGATAGGTAGCGTCAGTAAGGAGTTGAACGAATCCATTAATAGACCAAAGTGCACTGACATGTTTCTTAAAACTCTCCGATCCCGACCTTGTTTTTGGGTTTACGATATGTGCCCCCAACAATATCCCCTTTTCCTAAAGCAGTACTACTGTGCTAGAAATTGTTTTCACTTCTTTTGTGGTGCTTTGGCAATATGCTTTTGGGCTCCTATTATTTGTAGTTGGTATGCTTGCTTGCAGCTGTGTACAGGTTGTTGCTAATAAAGTAAACTGGACAATTTATATTTTATAGGTTTTTATTTAACGGCACAGTAGGAAGCAGTGGGTAGTTCGTATGTAATACAGGGTGGAAACTTTCAGCGGGTTAATAAAGGAAAGTACCTACCTACCTTTTGCATTCAGCTAAACGAAAATGGTCTCAGTGAGACTAGTGACAACCTATCCAAAATTTTTCGCAAAATTTTGATCCACCTTTTGGTGCCTATTTTTGTAAGATCATTTTCATGTAGTGTTGGCAGTGTCACAGTTTGACTGACTGTAATAATACACGGTTCAACCTAATATTGGTACCTAGTTTCCGGTACCGCTCCCCGGTAAAAGTTTCCATCCGTATCCTGTCTAGGTTGGCAAGCGAATTGACACCAATATCGTTACGAGTTATCTGATGATAGCGGGAGCTATCCCACGAAATATATGTGCCATCCAGAACACCAAGCAGAACACACCTATATCACCACCGTTCATCATCGTATCCAACGTTTTCAGCTACCGAGTAAACGTAGTGCTTACAATCTCTTGGCTTCCGAGGCTCTACCGATTATAATTATTATCTGAGACCGAGGTAATAAATAGTAAATAGGCTAGCTAGTTAAACCCTAAGAGAATGTAAGCACTGATATACCTTTAACATCGAGGAATTTAGGTACCTATCTACATACCTAACGATGGATAGAGAGGTAGTAAGTTTATTTAAATACGATGTGGCGCGGCGGGCGGTCCGCTTGCGATGCAGGAGGTTGCGGGTCATGTGGGTTCGATTCCCGCCTTGGAACAAATGTACGATCTGCAAATATTTGTTCCTAGGTATTTTCGATGTACTAACTATGTATTGTATTGTATTAAGTTTAACGTCATCTAGTACCCACCCATAACACAAGCTTAGCTTATAGCTAGATGATAGTCCAGCATTCTAAGAAGTTAAAACCACGATGTGGGTCAATCATTTATTTGGTCGTATTGACTTCTTTATTTTATGGCTTCTGTGATGACATATCCCTTTATTAATAGGTATACCATGAAACTAATATGTACTACCTTGCAATATTCTATAAATAATGGTCTGTCTAACACGTCTTTATGTTCGGTTCGGACTCTACCGTTTTGCTACTGAAGGAAGTGCGGGTAAGAACTATCGAGTAAAAAAAATGCATTGACATTGAAAATGGCAATTTTGAATTTGACATTTGACTTTACTGACTTGATTGTTAGCGTCCTTTTCCGTAATATTTCCCATTAAAACTTTAGATTATTCCTGTGTTGTTTCAACCTCAGTTCAGCTTTTCTGTTTTGTGGTTTCAGGAACCAACCCAAGAGAATGTATGCACAGCGTTTACAGCAAACTATCAAAGAGTAAAATATAAACGTGAAGGCACTTCCAGACCTACATCAGAACTTCCTTTAAACGGGTGGGCGTGTTTTGGTTAGTGGGCGTTATTAGCCAATGAAGAGTTTCAACTTCTTTTTATGCATTCTCTAAAAGACTCCTGTCGAATATGATTAGAAACATGAATCAATACTTTACACAACAGGTAACTGGCATATTTACTACGAACATTTACAAGATTCTTAAAAATCACTACACTTTGATTTAGTAAAGATAACTTGTACAATATCGAGTCATTGCGAACTCTAGCTATGTACTTAGCTTAGTAATGCAACATAATTTCACAATAATTGTTCAAAACGATTACACATTGTCTAATAACTGATAATTCCGATAGTAAATTCTTGAATGCTTCGTTCTACTCGTCAACGATATCAATATGGCTGCCTGCTTACCGAATCCCCTCCCCGTTCCCCTTTCCCCTCGCCTCCGGCCTCGGTTATTTTTACGTAAAATGGCGCGCGCCGTCAAACGTATTCACGTTTAAACGTAGTGCTTAAATTCTCTCTGGTTTACAGCAGCAGTAGGTTTATTTATTGTATGTTGAATGTTGATTCCAGTTGATTCTGCTGATTCTTCAGAATAATAATTGATAAAAAATCACTAACTAAAGAATTTTCAGTGCCAATTATAAAAACCGGTCGTTTGTCGGCTAGATCGGTATCTGGACAGTGAATTAGTTTGTTAAAATGCAGACAGATGACAAAAGGCGAAAGCAGTCGATAGATCTGGCTTCTTTGGAGCCATCGGCCAGGGTGAAGCAGTTAGCCAACTTTGGGACAATGGTTGAAGTGGACCCTAATGTACCTCCTCGAAGGTACAATAGACATTGGTCTCTCAAAAGGCTCTCTCATCCATCATACAATCATACAATTGATTTGTTGAGCAACAGTTTTATAGTCTCAATCTGACTCATCACCATCACAATGTTATTGTCAACAATTTACTTATTTAGCTTTACAAGGTTTTTGTCAACGGTTTACCTAATTTGTAGGATCTAGTTGTACCTATGTAGTCTAGTTGGTCAATATAAAATAATTTAATGTGCTGAATTGTAAACCGTATAACCTACTGGGGTGAACCTTGCTTTTAATGAAATCTAAATGAATAGCAACCTTGGTATTAATTCATTCAGAATTGTAAGTAATAATAAAATGGAGTTATTTGATGCACTTAAATCATCTTGTTATTTTTAGGTACTATCGTTCTGGCTTGGAAATGGTACGAATGGCGAATGTATACCTAGCAGAGGGAAGCTTAGAAAATGCATACATTTTGTACATGAAGTTTATGACACTATTCTTGGAGAAGATTCGGAAGCATCCCGACTACGGCACTGTACCTGCACAAGTGAAAACTGTCAATCAAGCAAAGCTGAAAGAGGTAATGCCAAAGGCAGAAAAACTCAAGCAGAAGCTACTTGCGCAATTTGTCAAAGAACATACAACTTGGATTGAAAATGCAGTAAGTTACATTTTTTTACTTTTGTCTGTATTAAGTATTTTGTTCCCTGTTGAGAATTGTATTACATACATTGAAAAATAAATAGCTTTGATTGCTGCTGTGGGATAGATATTTGAATGACCTGCTAATTATTATAACATACCTACCTACCTAACTTTTCTTTTAAAAATACAATTTAAATAATAAGTACCTAAAAAATCAAGTATAAAACTGTACCAAGATAGTTAATTTAGGCATAATGTTATTCTGGTTAACCATAGGTATTTAATAACACATGTGTTTTTGGTAGTAGGTAAGTAGACTAGTATTGATTGTATAACTATTTTATTTGTTGCAATAAGTTCCTATGAGTCAGTGTCAGTGGCCAACACATTTTATTTGTTGAATAGATGTATTGGCATATAGACAATAGTTGATTAGTTCGGTATAGATAATGGTGCTGATTAAAGGTTGTTTTGGCAAATAATAGGAAGTCAGACATGAAGAAGAGGAAAGAAGAAAGAAGCAAGAAACAGAAGATGCCAAACTTGCGCTACGCTTGCAAGCAGATGAGGATAAGAAGGACACACACCCACATTTACTACATGATGTAAGTATTCTAGCCTTAGAGCCTTTACACAAGACAAGCATAATTTCTTAATTGTACTCTAACCTATTTTTGCTATAATAAATGGTAGACCTTTACTTACCATAGCGTTTCTTTTTCTGTGGCATAGCAACAAGCAATAAGTACCTGGATATTATTTTCTTACTTTCAATATATTTTTTAAGATTAAAAACATTTGAGAGTTGGAAATTTTTGAGAGTGGGAAATTTTTGAACAAGCATGGCAACTTGTTCAAATATTTCTTTTAAAAATTTATAAACATAAAAATATTGATACAAAAAAAAGTCTATTGCAAAATAAGTAGAACAAATAAATATCTCAAACTTTACTTAGATAACCATCTAAGGTTACAGAATTAGCTACCTGTAAAGTATGAGAGCAGAACTAGTTTTTCTTGTGCCACACAACCTAATTAGCATTAATGACAAACATTCAACACATTCTTTAGTTGTTTCATTCTCTGTGATGGACACACCACTCTTGATTGTAATAAAAAATGGTTTTTTGTATCTTGCTGTCTTAATTTTGGTAATCTTGATAATAAATATATGAAAATAAACATATCAGTTTTTGCAACAGTTTTTGAGATTTTCAAACAGTTCAAAATATTCATAAATTAAACAGTGAGCTCGCCAGCCCTTATGTATCATTACAAGCCAGTGTACTGCACCAATGGTCGACACGTCCTAGTCCTGGTGCAGGTGTCTAACAGTAGGTATACGCAGGACGCGTGGGCAGCTAGTCCCTCCGCGCCGCCGGTAGATGGCGTGCTGTATCCTGACGACTTCGCGGCCGAGCCCCCCCGCGCGCCGCCGCACCACTACCAGCCGGTACCCCCGCTCATACCGCCTTCGAGACCGCACAAGTAAGTTTTACGACTCAGGGGTCCATTGCATAACAAAATACAAGTTCATAATACTAGTGATTTTGTATGGAAAAACGGTCATATTAGGTTTATATTATCATGTACTTTATTATTCAATTGGCCCCTGGTCTTTGATGACTGATGATGATAGATCTCTGGAATATTATTCTCCTTTAGTATTCATATTACTCAAGTAATTTTTAGAAAATCGTGAATATGACTAAATCATGATAATAATAAATCAAGTTTATTTTGAAACAGTTAAGCGTAGGTTAGTTATATATACATGCAGGTAGGTCTTACTTATGCTATCAAAATTGGTCCACATTCTAGTAAAGCACTAAGGTAAGTATACCTTACTAAAGCACTGGTCTTCCATGACATTAGGTGCCTTACCTTGTGTTAGCTTCACATAAATTAATATGACATACACACAGGTTATAGAGGTACTTGCTAGAGATTTTGGTAAAATATTTTTTACACTAATTCCGCATAAATATGTATTGTGCTTGTACGTATGTAACAGCGAGGGCGCGTACAGCGAGGCGCTATGCGGGTCTATGCGGCTGCGCACCGTGGTGGTGCCCTCCGCACTCCTGGCGCGCTTCCTGCGCCTCGCCGCCGCCAACACCGCGCGCAACGTGGAGACGTGCGGCATACTCGCTGGCATCCTGGTATCTAACACTATATCACATACCTGCCTTACTCTTGAATCCGATGACAATCCCGATCCAATCCCATGACTTTGAAAAAGCCGGGACCGACTGCTTAACGTGTCCTCCGAAGCACGGGAGCGCTCAGTTGAAATTACCACTGGCGGTCACCCATCCAAATGATACTGGGATTACTGGGCGAAAGAGACTTACAACAATGTCTCGGGGTGATAAGCGACGTGCAGTACCACGCAAACTTAAAACTAAACTTTGCTAAGCTGTCATAAAAAAAAACATCACATTAATAATATAAATGCGATAGTATAGATGCCGATTCTTGTTCTTGGACAGTTCTTGGACATGCCGGTTTCCTTACGATGTTTTCCTTCACCGTATGAGAGATATGGTATTGCGCACATAATCTTCATGAATATAAGAATGATTTGCTATGTGTTAGGCTCGCTAAAACTCGACAAAGGCTGAACCGATTTGGCTGATTTTGATCTTGAAATGTTTGTACAAGTCCAGGGAAGGTCTAGAATTAAACGGTTAAAAAATTTGGAAAAATTGCTAGAAAAATAACGCGGGTGAAATCGCGCGGGTCACTAGTTTTTTTATAAAATGAATGTTAATGATATTCCAGGAGCGAGACCAGCTGAAGATAACGCACGTGGTGGTGCCGAAGCAGTCCGGCACGCCCGACTCGTGCAGCACCAACAACGAGGAGGATATCTTCCTCTACCAGGACCAGCATAACCTCATCACGCTCGGCTGGATACATGTAGGTTCTACATCATGAGAGCCTTCTAATAGCTCCTACTCTATGAGAGCACTGGTGGTCTAGTGGTAGTGACATCGCCTTCCGATCCTAAGGACGTGGGTTCAAACCCGTGCACCAATGGACAATATGTGCGCAATGCCAGTGCTCTGATACGGTGAAGGAAAACATCGAGAGAAAACCGGCATGTCTGAGAACTAAAAGTTGGAAAGAGGTGTGCCATCCACCAATCCGCATCGGGTCCGCGAGGTGGATTAAGACCCAATCACTATCGCTCGAGAGTAAGTTAATGTCCCAGCAGTGGGAACATTAGAAGGCTGTCATGATGATGATTGTGTATCTGGGGTGTTCCAGCTGGTGAATCGTTAGTTTATTCCAGACGCATCCAACGCAAACGGCGTTCTTGTCGTCAGTGGACCTCCACACGCAGTGCTCGTACCAGCTGATGATGCCGGAAGCTATAGCCATCGTCTGCGCGCCCAAGTATAACGAGTGAGTGATATGTTATTAGAACCTTTGAAACTAAAAAAAAAAACCCCAAAAACTGTGTAATCAAAGTTTTTTAAAACCTTTGAAACTAAAAACTAAAAAATCCTAAAAATTCTGTAAGTCAGAGTTTGCCAATGACTCATACGAACTTACTTTACTTACTATTATAAGTTTTGAAAATGATTTTCCAAAAAAACTGATTTTTGTCAACTTTGGAAGAAAAATAACCGAAAATTTTTATTTTTATTTTTGGACCGATGCGGCGCAGCGGGCGAAGGTCCGCTTGCGACGCAGGAGGTTGCGGGTTCGATTCCCGCCTTGGAACAAATGTTTGTACGATCTGCAAATACGTGTTCCGGATGTTCTAGGTATTTTCTATGTATAATAAAAAATATCTATAAATAAATAAATAATGCTGGTCAATCCACACAGCATCATTTAGCCCCAAGGTAAGCTTCTGTTAAACAGAGCTGTATTATGGGTACTAGATGACTGATATATACTTAATACAATACAATACATAAATAGATATTTTTTTATTATATATAGAAAATACCCAGAACACCCGGAACAAATATTTGTAGATCGTACAAACATTTGACCCGAGGCGGGAATCGAACCCGCAACCTCCGCGTTGCAGGTAGACCTGCGCCCGCTGCGCCACATCGGTCGTCTATTTATGTATTAAATAAATAAATAAATAAATAATGCTGGACAATCCACACAGCATCATCTAGCCTAAGGTAAGCTGCTGTTAAACAGAGCTGTATTATGGGTACTAGATGACTGATATATACTTAATACAATACAATACATAAATAGATATTTTTTTATTATATATAGAAAATACCCAGAACACCCGGAACAAATATTTGTAGATCGTACAAACATTTGACCCGAGGCGGGAATCGAACCCGCAACCTCCGCGTTGCAGGCAGACCTGCGCCCGCTGCGCCACATCGGTCGTCTATTTATGTATTATGTTTGTACTAAGTATAGCAGTCATCCCATAACACAAGCTCTGCTTAGCTTGGGGCTAGATGATGCTGTGTGGATTGTCTAGCATTATTTACATTTTAAATACATTTTAATGTAAGTACATACATTTTGTCCCGAAAGTGTTCAGTTCAGTCAGTTTAGTTCTAAGGAATTATCCACTTTTTGTCTCTGTTCTGTCAACTGTAAGTAATTCACCTCTGAATATAAGTATTTTTACTATTATTATTATAACTGGAGCTTTGTTATCAGAACTGGCTACTTCGCCCTGACGCCAAACTACGGCATGCAGTTCATAGCTAACTGCCGGCAGAGCGGCTTCCACCCCCACCCCGCCGACCCGCCCCTGTTCCACGTATGTACCCCTTACTTCATTACTACTACTAATTACTACTACTAATTACTACTATGTGGTTTTGGCACTCTACGGGAGAAGCCAGTCCAGCAGTAGACATTTATTGACTGATTTGATAATGAAGATTACTGGGTCACACAGTAATTTATTTAGTTTGAAATTGAATGAATGAATTAATAGTAAGTGTGAATTTATTTTATTTTATTTGTGTATGATTTCAGAATGTAGCCCATATTCGGTTGGATGACTCGGCCCCCGTCGAAATGGTTGATCTTCGATGATGGATTTGAACAAGTTACGCAATCTTCACCTCATATTCTATTTACACACGAACTACGTCTAGTGTTCACTTGCATATAACGGCTTAGGCTGAATAATGCTTAAGTTGCATATACAAGTTTATTTACACTTGAACTACATCTAGTGTTCACTTGCATATAACAGCTTAGCCTGAATATAACGGCTTAGGCTGAATATAACGGCTTAGGTTGAATATACAAGCTTATGGTGAATATAATGCACGCTGAACGTCGGCGCTGATATATGGATCGTTACAAATGTAGCGTTTTGTAGTTACACTGATGCAAGCCAAGTTAGTTTTACTGCACAATTGTTGATAATCGTCAATATTTTAATTGCCAAAATTACGTAAGAACTGCTTATAAGTCAAGCTTCTCTTACGGTTAATGGATTTATATTTATCACTGTAATTAAACTTTTTTAACGCAAATTTTCCCGCTGCATCTGACCGTTTTAGATATGCGTTGATTGACAGTCAAGCAGTAGCGAAACAATCTATACTAATATTATGAAGAGAGAAGGTTTGTATTTTTGTTTGTTACGAATAAACTCAAAAACTACTGGTCCGATTTCAAAAATTCTTTCACCATTAGAATGCTACATTATCCCTGAGTAACATAGGGTATATTTTATTACTAGCGACCCGCCCCGGTTTTGCACGGGTGCAGTTTCATTGCACCCGCGCGAAGCTGGGGCGGATCGGCTAGTTTTATATAAATTTAGGTAATTATTTAAAGTTTCGCATTAGTAGGTTAGCCATGCATTTATTGCAAACATGCCAAATGCGTGTCTATGTATGGAAGATGTTTGTTGCGGGACTTGCGGGGCCAATGTTGGCATGGTGTGCAAATATTTGTTCCGGGTCTGAGGTTTGTGGAACCATTACATAACACTTGTAGCTCTTATACTCAGAGAATATTAATGATCCTTGAGATATGATCGAATAATAATATTTTGATTTTGACTTGAATCCTAATTTAGGTTCAGGACTGTATGTAACTGTTAAAAGTGTTATGTTTATGAAAAACCTATAAATATCAAAAACTTTGTATGCTCGAATGATGTTTTTGTATCGAAGTTAAATTAAAAGAAGAAGAAGAAGTATCGAAGTTAAGCACTGTTCCGCGTAGTCATTATTTGGATAGGTGACCGCCAGTGGCAATTTCAACTGAGCGCTTTCGTGCTTCGGAGGGCACGTTAAGCAGTCGGCCCCGGATTTTCATAGTTGTTAGGCCATGACAGAGGCCTTCGGGCGGCCTAAAAACTCTGTCACCAGAGTTGGCCACTGACTCGTACGAACTTACTTTTTTTTATAATATTGTACCAAGCACTTACTATTATAACTGTTGGGTGTTGCCTTCTATATTTAAATGCACTTATATTTAAGTAAGTAACAAAAGATTTATATCGACATCGCGATTCGCAATCTTAGAAGGCTGGATTAGTCTAAACTCGTGTTAGCAGGCAGAATAAATCGTAGTTATCTGAAAGTAAACTGAGATTTTACTTGTATTTGACATTCCTTATGGCCCATTTACACCGTACCATAATTGCATGCAAGAATTGCCTTGTCAAATTGATTTTATAACAAAAATGTTCTGAAATGAAATTGACAAGGCAATTATTGCATGCAATTATGGTATGGTGTAAATGGGCCATTACTCTAAATAGTTATACCAGAAGTTGGTCGAATCCACAATAAGCAATATCTAGAATTTTCATATTCTAACACATTTCTAAAGAATTGTCTACACAATGCTTATAAACAGATCTAATCACGCAAATTAAAGCTTGACGGTTTGGGCGACACTTAACAACAGGCGAACGTTTCGAGACACTCAATTACTAAAATAAAAAAACCATTGATTTAAGCTGAACTTTGATAATCTCTGCATAATATTAAGCAAACTAGCTTAATATTAAGGGGCTATCGGCTTCCCGCTGTCTGTCCCTTTGTATGTATAGTTCGCATGGCGGATCTCGGCCGTAGTAAAGTTAGCCGTTTCGATGCGCAATGGAGCTTATTCGAACAAAATTGTCTTTGCGCATCACAAATGGCTAACTTCACGGAAGCCTAGATCCGCCGTGCGAACTATACGCTTAGATCTTTTAAAATACGCTACGGATTTTAACGCAATTTTTATAAATAGAGTGATTCAAGAGGAAGGTTTATGCGTATAGTTTAAGCACCCGTGCGAAGCCGGGGCAAGTCGCTAGTTGACTTGACTTAGCTTCTTTATTTTATGGTTTCTGTGACTTTTATCTGTCAGTCGCTAGTTATAACTCAAGATTAGACCAGGGGCCTATATGTAGCAGCAATTCTACACTTTTCTGCCTCATTAATTATTGTAAAATCTTCTGAAATACGGAGCGCAGACGCAAGTAAATTGTTTGCAGTGCAAAGTTGCAGAGTGGTCATCAAATGAATGAATGAATGAACACTTTTTTGTACACAAAAAAAAATACTTATTAACTAATATAACATTAACAAAGTACAAAGGGCGGCCTCTGCTGTTTTGATCGCGATGTCGCTTGATTATTGTAAGGAGGTTCCTTCGGGGCCCAGTATTATCGTGTGATAAGGCACAGCCTGAAGACTGAAGTGTAGGTTAGAATGTAGAGAACACACTGTTTTTTTGTATACCGAAATGTCAGTCTAACACTGTTTCAATATTGCTTTTGAGTTTGTACCCATCTGTACTTAGATATTAAAGTATCATGGTTATTAACATTTCACTAAAAACGGGTTATTTACCATGATTTGTGACTTTTGTTGAGTCCCGATATCTCGGCGCAGTTACATGCACCATGATCACGGGAGCAAAACTCACAGATCATGGTAAATATCCCGTTTTTAGTGATAATTAGAATACTGTACTATTTTGCTGATATAACTAGACCGCCCTGAGACATCTACATCCACAATAACACAGCTCAATTGTAAACTTGGAAGTGGTCGAAAAATCAGTTACAACTTTCAAACCGGAATAGTGCATACAAATATTGTGTTATCAACTTTAGTGTTAAAAGTCCGTGCCTATTTTTGACACCAAGCAGCAATTTTCGCATTGCCGAAAAAATTACAAACACATGAGACTTTTGATAATAAAAGCTTGTTAATAATCTGTCGCTCTGTTTTTTAAGGATACCTTTGCGACTTCAGGGCGGTTTGGATATTCCGGCATAACTGTATTGGTTTATTATTTATTGACTTTGACTTGACTTTGACTTTGACTGAACTTGTATTTAGGCTGACTAAAGATTATTACAGCATTATTTCTGTTGGACCATTGTATAGCTGAAAATAATCTTTTCCTAACCATCATTACATCCTGTATATTGTTAGAAGTGCACGTGTACAGTCAGCAAAAAATGTGGTCACCCTAAGGTTGAGATTCATTTGATCGTCATAGATTTTACAGAAACTTTTGTCAAAAGTGATAGACCACTTTCTTTGCTGACTGTACAGAAGGCCAATTCGCGTGACAACTAATTGGAAAGTAAAAATCGAGACTAATTTGTGATTCTACACCGCAATAAAAAATACAATCTCTTCGGTGATACTCTATGTAATACCCCTTGTAATGTTGTTTTAGAAGATTACCATAATATGGGACTTTACGAGAATAAGACAAGATCGGAACATGAATTAGACTATTTTTTATTACCTACGTGAATTGACTTTCAGTTATCGGGCTCAATGGGTAACCACACACATATATTTTATTTACCAATTGAGAACGACCACCATATTATTAAATATAAATGACTTAAAATATTTTATACTTACTATAAAGTCGAAGCTTTATTCACACTTAGCTAAAAGCTTATTTTATTGTTACGTTTGCTACACCTAGTGTATTAATTTATTTTTGTTTTAATAGCACTGTTTCACGAGCTTTAGGTGTAAGTTCCACTGTCTCATGCGAGTCTGTTTTGTCACTAAATGTGGTTTATCTTGTAACAAGGTTTGTCTTGTATTTCAAGGCTCGTTTTTATTTGAGATTTGGTTTAATTTTGGCTAAGTTTATTCTAGATAGATGATCGGAAAAAATGGCGTTAAACAAATAAACATCTCTTCAAACTAAATCAAATCAAATCAAATACATTTATTGCTGTCATATGGTACATTATTCTCTTCCACCCTATATCTCACTTGTGTACTGTCTATATACCTACTATATACTTTATAGGTATAGTTCTCACGGCGGATCTCGGCCGTCGTGAAGTTAGCCGTTTCGATGCGCAATAGAGCTTTTTCAAACTAAATAGTCTTTGCGCATCACAAACGGCTAACTCCACGGAAGCCTAGATCCGCCGTGCGAACTATACACAAGTATAGTAGGTACTAGGTACTGCCGACAGATCTCGCCCATCGTGAAGTTATTATACGCTTGGTTGCCACTTTAGTGGTATAAAAAAAAAAAAAAAATGTATACTCTGTCCACGACTCCATTGCACATCGAAAGGCGAAACGGCTAACTTCACAAAGGTCGAGATTCGCCACGCCGCCGCCGGCGCCGGCAGTACTTTATTATGGGCTGCGGATGTTTACATAATATGATGAATAATATCTCGAACCGAATGAAACATGAATAAATTAAGTTAGATTCACAATTATTGTTACGTGTTAGTATTTAGACTCTTCAAATATTTGTGCCATTGATGTCAAAGAAATGTAAATGATTATCAGAAATAACATCAAGTAAATGTACACCACTTTATAAATAGTTTTAGTTTAAAAAAATAATAATATTTAGAATCAAATTGCTTGGTGATTTGTACAAAATAAAATCCACAGTTTTCAATATCTATTTATAATATAAAAAGTTCCTAAAGAACGGAATTTAGATTTCATCGATCAAAAGGTGTAATAATGTTTGTGCAATTAATATAAATCGTAAGAGCAGAGTCTTTATGTTTATGAATAATGGACCAATGTGAATAAAACATGTACTAAATTAAGATAACTTTTATTTATTGCAATAAATACAGATATAGAAAGAGCACGGATGTTGGTTTATAGCAGTCACCCTATTTAATAATGTAACTGATTAAGGTACATAAAGACGGATTCCCACGGTGCGTGATTTTACGGATTTTTATTGATACGCAAAGCAGACACTACACACCGCACCTCAGCTCGTTTAACGGTGCGTATCCAGACGGATACACAGACGTGTGTAATTTAATAACAAGCTATTTTAACGCTCTATACGAAGAAGAACGCGGCGGATACAACGACGCACGCACTACGAACACGGACCCGGACGGAGCACGGATATTTCCTTGGTTCGGCCGCCCCGGGTGTAATCTCGTGCGTGCTCATGCGCGATATAACGCATCGTGGGAATCCACCTTAGTGTTGATAAATATGGATAAACGAAGTTTGGTTTGTTTATGTAACTACAGTAATTATTATAGATAGTGTGCTCTAAATATAATAAGATTTTGTGCTGACACAAATAGTAAAATTGTAGTAAAAGTAGGAACTGCAGACAATTTTTATGCACCTCAGTTCACACACTATCGCTGGCACCGACGTTTAACCTAAATATCTGTTCTGTGCCTAAACGATACGCACGGTTAAACTATTGGTGCACACCAGCCTAAAACACGTAATTTAATTTTACTGTATGATTTTTTATTTATATAAGGTACAACAATCTAATTACTTTGCTAGTGATTATAATAATCTTAACATAATATAAAACAATGTCGCTTCCCGCGCCGTCTGTACGTATGTTCGCTTTGAGTTAGATCTTTTATACTATGTAACGGATTTGATGCGGTTTTCATCAATAGATAGAGTGATTCAAGAGGAAGGTTTATAGCCGGAGCGGGTCGCTAGTAAGTACTATTTATAAACTACAATTTTAAGGCACTCGGTGCTTGCTTCTTCAAAGTTTCAAATTTACAAATCTTAACTTAGCTAATACCTTATCTATAACTAAAATATATAAGTAAATAACAACTGTATCAAATGATATGATAGAGTATTGCTTGCTTTATTTTTATTACATTAGTTTTGGCTATGAGTAAACTATTCTAAAATACTATGAAAACCCATAAAAGCACAAAGGTGAAGGAACGTTTTACCTACTTAAATATAATAATATTATAGTGCAGGAATCAGCGCAGTGGTAGATACATCAATATTCTTGCCAATACGTAATAATACATAAAGTACAAAGGTACTACCAACCAGTGTAATTGCTATATTTACCAACTAAGGCACCATGTGGGACACTGAACAAGCTCAATCACAATGTAAGTGCTTTAAATGTACAGTATTATCTCGAGATCTTGATAAGTATAGGTACAAATTAGGGGAGCTGTATCTTAGTAATAATTAATTTCACTAAAATATACAAAGACCATTATCAGGCCCAATTTAATGTACTATGGCTGCGAAGCATGGACACTCACACAGAAAGAAGAGAATAAGCTGCTAGTGGCAGAAATAAAAGTTTACCGCAAAATTTTAGGTCCAACTCAGAGGGAAGATGGCAGCTGGAGACTTCGTAGAAACCAGGAAATCGAAGACCTAGTGTCAGAGCCTAATATCATAAGAGAAACAAAATCTACCAGACTCCGATGGCTCGGGCATGTAGTCCGCACGGGCGAAGATCGAGCAATCAGGCGAGCATACACGGGTCGTCCAGGTGGCCGTAGACCCATAGGTCGTCCGAGGTACCGTTGGAGCGACCAAGTTGAAAAAGATCTGCGCGAACTAAATGTCGCCGACTGGACGCAAACAGCGACGGACAGAATTGCCTGGCGGACTCTAGTGTCGGAGGCCAAGATCCACTTTGTGTCGCTGCGCCACAGCAGTAAGTAAGTAAGTAAAATATACAAAAATATACAATAGTGATCTAATTAGTTTACCTATGTTAGATAGTGACTACGGCTTCTTATAACAGTTAAACTTTCACAAAGCACACAAACCTACTTGTTTATAAGAAATAAATTATACATTTGCTAAAAAATACCTTATAGGTTGCTACGTTTTGAATTGCGATAATTATATTTTTGGTAGCGTAATGTTTACGTACCTACAGAGTTATAGAATAGAACCCAAGGATCTATATAGGTACATACTCTTGAAAGCGATAAATGATATAATCGTCGCAAAAATCCTAGTTCAACTTATGTTGGTGATAATAAGTTTGGAGCATTCACAGACATAACCTGAACCATGAAAACTGTCACGAAATATCGCGTTTGTCCGCAAAAGTAGGCCCTAATTTAAAAGTAAAAATGGCAAAGTGCTATCACAACTAAGACGCCTGTTAATTCAATATGATCTTTGCACATGAATCCAGAACTTATGGTTCCCTTCTTCGCTTTGGAAGGCGCTTCGATGTGCACCGTCTTGTTCATCATCCAATAGTAGACCTCGGTAAGGCCCTGGGATTTTAGTTCAGGACCCACTGTCTTCCTTATCCGGTCGTTGTAGGAGTTCAGCCAATTTATCTAGAAACAAGTGTTTTTTCAGAGCAAGTTAAAATTTGCTGAGTGCTCAAATTCAAAATTCAGTTTTAAAATTAAATTCAAAACAGATTTATTCAATAAAATTAAAAGGATCATTTTGAAACGTTGAAATGACGTCACTTCTACGCGCCCTAGTAAAGCCTAGCTAGTTTGCCAATGCTTGATACTATAGTAGTTTATTGAGTCTTGATTAGTTTGCTAGTGAAGGCACTTTTAATACGAAACATCGATATTTCGGTCAAACGCTCGTAGCAGGCGCGATCAATGTCACAGTGAAGAAATAATCCTTTACCTCATAATCCGTGAGTAAAGACCGGTCGATGAGCTTGGGCTCATAAGGCAGCAGCGTAGTCTCCCGGAAGCCAAGGTACCCGTTCGGCCTAGCGACAACCTCCAGAACATTTCCAAGGCGAACTCCAAACTTGTTTATGTCGTACCATCCGGGCTCTAGAAAGGATTGCAAATGATTTTTTTTTTATAAAATGAATTTCTGTTCGTTAGTCTCGCTAAAAATCGAGAATGGCTGGACTCGAGTCGTAAGTCCAGCAGTAAGGTGGACTTACGTCCAAGGAAGGTTTAAACGGAAAGAAAAATGACGCGAGTGAAACCGCGTGCATGGGTCAGCTAGTAGTAATTAAAGAAGTCTTGTCAATTTCAATTACAGATTTTCTTTTCTGTCTGATTTAAATACTCACCAGCTGTAACGAAGTATCCTTCTCTGAACGTGTGAAGATTTGTGTCCTGTCTGTAATCTATTACTACAGGATCTGAAATATGTGAAAATATGTTTAAAAGAAACACAACATCTAAATTTTCCGTCATAATTACTTTTGTTATCTTCTTCACAAAAAGATACCTTCGTATTATTTTTAATTAGCATGCATGCGAAGTCTAGATTTCTCGCGGAATCTCAAACCTCAATTATACAGCCATGCGGCAATTTAGCGAAAATTACCTTCTTTTCGGTTCAAAGCCGATCCAACTCCATAGCCCGTAGGGTGCATATAATCCTGCTTAGCGTTCCACAGTGGTGCTCTTGCCACCGGGTCAGCATGGGCCGCCGGTAGCGCAGACGGCATGCTAAGCATCGCCAATGCAGCCAGGGAACGGAGGACGGTGGTGTAAGCGCGGCGCTCCTCTCGGTTTGGGAACCCAAAATGGACTGTCCGGGTTACTACCGTTGTACCCTCTGGGAATTTCACATGTTTCGTAAGTTATAACAGTTTTGGTCCTTCGAGCCGGTTTATAATAAATTAGCAATTTTACAGCTTCTTCGCCAATTCACTCGAACTTTGAAAGGCATACAACTTTACAAACGACTGAAAAGGTAGTACCTACTTACAACTTATAAAATAAGGTCAATCGATGAGACAGGCACAGTAACAAGTAGAGGCGGTACTACTTACTTTTTACTATGTAGGTCGCTTTTTTTAAATTTGCTATTTTGAGATGAAGGCGACTGGTATCCATAGTCGTGAACCCAATCACGAGAGAGTTAAGTGTTAGAAGATTGTAAGTTTCTCACCTCCGTATTGCCCGCCAGAATGCACCACGAGTGTGGCGTTCTTGAATATCCTCCGGTTAGATACGTTACTAGGCCTGTAGTCAGGCTCTGCGCCGTTGGTAGAGAATGCAACCCTGGTCTTCATTGAAGTACCGATGTAGCCAGCCTGAGTCTCCCGGGTATCATCTACCGTTTTAGTGACTGATAGCTCGTCTAGGCCCGATTTGTTCTGGAATTAAATATGTACTAATAAATCGAAGATGACGTATCGAATGGAAACAAGCCACTGAACGCCATTACTTAAATATAGTTTTAGGACTTTTAGTTAATTAATTTGATTATATTCGTATACCCGTAGTCATAACTTAGCCTTTTCTTTACGCCTGAAGTACAGGTTTTCCTAGTTCAGGAATAGTATAATTTTTACTCTTAGTTAGTTATTAATCCCTTTATATTGTAAACCTTAATACTAAGACTATTAATAAAGTTTATTTATTTATTTACTTAATTTCTAAACATAGGACATAGGTCTACCTTATTTTACCGATCATAGACATAAGACCATCACATCACATCACACATGATGCCGTGAAGTAGGTACCTACCTATCCTTTAATTAAAAATTATTACAAAAAATTTTACCTACCTCAATATAACTAAAGAGAGTGCACATAGCGACAGCATCTCGCAAATGCGCCCGTCTCATCCCCTTCACTTCGGCCTCGTTCTTCATGGCCTTCAAATAGATGATGGGGGACAGTTGGAACACACGCTTAGCCGGTGGTACGCTCTGGGCGATGGCTGCAGAGGCGCCGCGTTGGAAGGTTCCGGCAGCGGGAACTAAAATCTTAGTCTCGGCTGAACGTCGGAGTTCCGTGTAGATTGTCGTGTAGTCGTTGACCCTTTCAAAGCAAAGGTTAAGATCATCAAAAAACTAAAGACTGAAATGACTGACTGAAAATTTTCTAATTTATTTCCTACTTGACCGTTTTTCTTAATAGACCATGCATTTTTTGGGAAAAGTTCTATTAGAAAAATACTTCTTTAACGCAAATAGTTGATGACTCACTTGGTGCAATTGAAGCAAGTCGAGACCATCAGAGCCTCTCGCACAGGCATGGAAAGTTTCCCTGGAGGTGCAAATACTTTCAAATCCCTCAGGGTAATAATCACGAAGGCCTTTAACAACGGGGCGTGAGGGACATCCCTTCCCCGAATATTGAGGAGCCAGGATATTTCGTCCAGAGCCGTGACGACCATAGCATCTGCGCTTAAAGCTCGGAGCTCCTCTCGAACAGCTGATACCTTTTCTCGCCAGCTTATGCCTGAGGGTAAATGGAAATATTATACGCTCACACCGAACTATCTCTATGTCATTGATTTGGAGTCGTTAGGTCGAGAATAGTTACGTTGTGTTCTGTACTTACACATATCCTGTTATTTTATGCCTAAGAGAATCGGTTTTGCACTTAAAACCGATCCATAGGGTTTGACCACTAGAAGACATAAGACAGCAAGAACTAGTATGGTGGTATCACCTGTGTACTCAGGATCGTGCAGCCTAGCGACGATCTTGGAGAAGTCAGGTCGCCTTCTCGCAGGGTCCAGTTCTTCGTTCCACAGCGTGTCAATCAGAATCGGTATATGGACCAGCTGGAGTCCTTCTCGTTGTAGTGAAGTGGAGAGAGAATGCCACTCTCCTACCGAAGTGAGTCGCGCGTCGCCTCCGATACGTCCAGTGCGGCTTAGGCGTTCCTGCAATAAAGAAACCTACTTAATTTTAGTCACGTAGGTACCCAGAAAAATCAACCGTTTAAAAACTGGTGTGGCTCAAAGCACACTGGTACAAGCAAGGCTTTTTTTCTGTACTTACCGTAATCCACTCCGTCACAGTAGGCTGGCTTGGGTCATCACCATCCAGCACAAGCCAAGCACAAGACAGCGTAGAACGGGCGCGGCTGACGTCACCACTTGGCACCCATATCGCTGCTCCACCATCAGCCAGGACTGCTGCCGTTCCGGAGCCATCCCAACCGCTGATGTATTCAAGTCGACGCTCTTCCGGGGCTGGGTCTTCGCTCTGTACAAGATTAGTTCTTGAACTATGATTTGTAATGACGAGTGCAGTGTAAACTTACTTTAAAACAGTTAAGGAGTTTGGAGTCACTCACAAGTGACACAAGCATTCAAGAAATTGTCTAACAATTATGCAAGCGTTGCTCGATTGCATTAGAAAGTTTTTTATTTGCTACAACTATAAACTTTTACGTTATCATAGTTCGCAGAGCGGATCTAGGCTTCCGTGAAGTTAGCCGTTTGTGATGCGTAAAGACAATTTAGTTTGAAAAAGCTCCATTGCGCATCGAAACGGCTAATTTCACGACGGCCGAGATCCGTTGTGAGAACTATACCTCTGGTTGTATGTATACCATCCTACATGATCCTGCTCACTGTGTGATGCGATAATTCAGTTAGTGGAATAGGAATTGCTTCATTCCTCTGACGTCATTATTCTCTGATAGGTACCTACATGTTATACAACGTGAAGGTGCAAACTGCAAGGGTAGTCCCAACTTACCAAATGCTCGTCACTGAAGAATACAATAAAACCATCAAAAGCTGTAGTCATCTGCGTGTACCCCGTGTTTCTCATCGCACTGCGCAGTTTTCCAAGCGGGTTGGTGTCGCTAGTGGCATCAACACACACAGGAATAGCTGGCGTGGTAGACATCTCTTGCAGAGTGATGGTGACGGGAGACATGGCAGGTGAGGTAAGAGGGGTACTGGGACTGCTTGTAGCCGGTGACATCCGCGCTCCATGTGATTCTGTGAATTTAGAACTTACTTATTAAATATTGCTAATATGAAGTGCTCGTAGTACTTTCGTGGACATTGCATTTCACAATAAGATGGTAATCAAAGTTTTCATCGACTTTTTATTTTAATGTGGGAGAGCAGAGCATTTTTTGTTATTTTAATTTTAATTTAGTCTAAAAGTTTTTTAAACATCGGGGTAATCGGGAAACGTACCTTTGCACCACACCACACTTGATTCCCGATTTAACCGTATCAATGAACGTAAAACTAGGAACTAACAAATCGTAACGCTCATTTATATATCATTACAAAACGTACCTACATAGCGAGATAGAACGAGAAGAAAGGCATTCCACATCCCTTTCTAGGGAATTCCTAAAAAAGCTCACCAGAAGGAGAAAGCGGCTAGCGACAACGGCGTTTGTAGCGCGGGAATCTACCAGGGCCACATAGCGTATCAAGAGTTTGGTGGCAGAAAGCTTTAGCGAAAGCTCTCTGGTGCAACAGGGACGGCTGAGTCGTATTATCTACCCTCCCGTTTTCGCACCCCAATGGAGGCGTGTTTACTTACTAACCTGTATGTGTGTGAGTAAGAGTTATCCTGTAGTGTAAGTAATTACCCTGACTTTAACACAAATGAGATAAGATGCCCTACATGTTAATTACCTATCACATTTGTTTTTATAAAATAAATAAAATAAATTAGAGCTCTTTTGTTTTAGTAAAATTATTACAGTAAGTACTGTAGTACCTACGGTTACAGTACGGTCTTAACAAATTTCTAAGTTAACATAACATAGCTGTTCTGTGCTTATCAGTCTGAGGTGCTTAAAGATCTATTCTTATCAAACTTTTCTGAGCTTGTTGAACCTATGTTTTGGGCTAGACTCGGCTTGAAGGAAATGTGTTTTGTACAACACATCTACATATTGCGCAGGCTCCTTCTTGAGGTCAATACCCTGAAAAGAGGTACCCAAGGGATGGGGATTCCATTGGAATGACGTCAACAACTAGCAGGACTTCAGAGCCTGCGAGGAGGCTTCAAGCCCTTTCACTTTCAATACTCACACGAACACCCTAGCACTCCGTAAACTCATAAATATTGAGAGTGTGAGTGATTTTTGTAAGCTTGTTTTAACTTGATAAAAATGTTACAGAAGTCGAGATAACCAGTGGATTTAAAAAAATAAATGATTATCTGTTTAATAAGTGATATGAGATATAAATATTGAAACATCCTAGGTACTTGTAAAATCAATTTGTTCTATAAGTACTTCCAAGAAAAACTAAAACAGAGGTGGAAAATCTGAAAATCGAACTGATATAGTGTTCTGTAAATTGAACATGCACCAACTGAGGTGTGAGGCTAACCTCTATTGCTCTAATCTTGGTAAATTAATGCAGTAGCATGCTATACTTGCTAATATAATATTATGTTAAACGTCATAATTACTGTTATTTATTACTGGGCAAAACATTGTTATATTAGGTTATTGAGCTGTTATTCATTTATTTTCTAAATTAGCACAGGTATTTTAGATAAGCAAACATAAAAACAAAGCAAAGCCTTACGTTCACTAGTGTGAGCAACAAAGGACTCGCACACAAGCAAAGACTCCAATCTTACGCCTACCACAAGCCAAAAAAATCCTCACGCACGTGCCTACGTCCCTTAAGGATAATGACGCGTTCCCGAAGGGACGAAATATCCTGCGAAGTACCAGGGCAACAGAGATTGCAAAGAGGTAGGTGCGTGACGTGGTCCTCTGCAAGGATACTCAAGGATAAGGCAACGACCGCGCGGTCGGGCGGCCATTCACTCCGTTTACCACCCAAGTGCATTTAATGATAAATGCATCGAGTAAATATTGTACGAGGTTAACAAAACACGTACAAGTCCATACAATTACCTTGCGTTAGTATGTAAAAAAAACTTATCAAATGCGAATAGCACTTGCACATTGGCTGTTCTGTCTAAGTCCTATGAAAAAACATTGGAAAAACTTACTTTATTTCAGAAACACTAATACCAGTCTTAGTGTACAAATTTAAAAAATGTAAAAGCTAAAAAGGTAGAATAAAGAAACATGTCTAGCTTACTTACTTCTGTAGCAAATGAAAACCGCACCGGGATTTGCATTTGCCTTTTTACATTTTATTCTTTAAGTTAATCAGGCCAAAACAAACCACAATTATTAGGAAACAATTTATTTCAGACCGTGCTTATTACGTACTGGTAGGCACTAAAAAGTATATTTTTAAATTTTAATAAAATCATTTTATTTAAGTCACTTGCTCTACATAACAGCAACTTAAGTCTAACAAGTTTTAGCTTTAATTTTATCAAGTTTAAAGTGCACATCATACTTATAACATACTAGCGGACCCGCCCTGGCTTCGCACGGGTGTGGGTGGGGGCACGGGTAATTCAAGAGGAAATAAAAACTTTTCTCTTGAATTACACTAACTATTGCTGAAAACCACGTTAAAATCCGTTGTGTAAGTAGTTTAGAATTTATAAGCGTATATACATATAATATTTATACATAGAGACGGACTTCATTTTATACTATGTACCTAAGGAATTTTATATATTTTTTTTTTATACCACTAAAGGGGCAACCAAGCGTACGGCCCACTTGATGGTCAGCGGTTACCGTAGCCTATGTACGCGTGCAACATTATAGATATCACTTGCGTGTTACCACCCTGAGACGTTAGATGGAAAGTCTCATGTGCCTGTAATTTCACCGGAAACCATACTCTTCGAACCGGAACACAGCAATGCGAGCATTGCTGCTTGGCGGCAGAAATAGGTATGGTGGTAGTCCTTCCCCGGACGAGCTCTATCACAAAGAACTCTACTACTTGGAAGGAAGCCCTTGATTTATCCTTTCCAAACAAAACTGGTAAACAAGCACAGTAATAAAAATACTCAAATCAAAGCAACATTTGCCACACAATATATCTACAAAAACTAAATTAAAATAATTAATTATGGTTTATGTAAAACCGTCTACTTATTGCGGTAAAACTTAAAATCGTCCAAAGGAAGGATCGAAAGTTTTTGCAACGAAACTTGTTGGGGAAAAGAAAAGGAGAGAATTTCCGGAACGTAACGAAACGGTTTGTAACTTTCCCGTTCATAACATTAGGAGAGCATGAACTCACAGGGTATTCAACATTACATTTTACATCGTGTGAGGTAGTGTGAGTGCTTGTAAGAACACTGCTTGCTTGTGGTGGTTCATTTTACTTGTTGCGGTTGACTACGCCTTCTATAAAATATAAAAGATGGCAGCCGATGAGCCGATCGATATACCTAAATATTATCTAAATTACACCTTGTGTACAAACACACATATACTCGTACATTGTAAAACGCACCGTAAATACGCGCGAGTTTTCACCATAAAATTTACCGTGCTAAGTTATCTGTGCCTATGGTTTTCTCTTAGTAAAATGAAATATTACAAATTATTGTAACAACAAAGGATAAATATACTTAAGATGATTATAGGTACACTGATAAATGTTTATCGACTAAAGATCTTAGAATTTAGTTCTTCAGTAATTTGTCAGGATGACGCAAAAAGTACCAACACATTCAATTACCCTTAAAAAAAGTGCGTAAAATTGCGTACGAAAGAACAATGGATTGCCCCCTTTTTATACCAGGGACATATAGGATGTGAAGAGATAAAATCATCCGAAAGCTTTGGAGCGCTTTTGTGATTATGGGGGCGGCAAAAGCGGTGGCATGTGGCACGGCAGGGCGGTTAGCGATGGCGATGGCGATGGCGCATAGCGGTGGGGCCGCAGGGGGCGCGGTGCGGCGCGGCACGGGGCGGACGGCGCGTGATATAGGGAGAACATACGAAAATTTTGGTTTGAATGATGACTTCATCTAGACATGTTTTATTTTTTTAACAAAGTTTATTACATTTTGAAAATATTGCAAAAAAATTGCGCTCAGCTGAATGTGTAAAATACGAACTTCAAAAATTCATGCGACTTTCAAGATCATCCGATTCTTTATCTCTCTATAAAATGACAAAAAAACAGGAACCTTTTTGTTTTTAGGGGAGACGCGATATGACGTCATTCTCGCCTTAATTCTACCTGGCTAACATGAGGAACAAGGAGCTCTCTGAATTCATTCCCGCTCTCCCTTTCACCTCCCTCCCGTTCCTTTCCTGGAATGTTTAGTTTCTTTGGAATCCACACTTTGGATACAAAGCGTTGTTATTCATTATAATGTTGCTAAACGTTTTGTTCAGTAACAGCTATTATACTATAAATACATATAATACTTTATTTTTTTCTTTATTTTCATTCATAATATCAGCCAAGTCCACAGTTGGACACCTCAATACTCAATACATTTATTGCTCTCATAATGGTAGGTACAGAAATGTATTAGTTGTTACAGATTAAGTGGCAGTATCACTTACAAACTCTGTAAAAGGGTTGGACAGGCAAGATGGAGATATACCGTGGTTTAAATGAGTCTCATTACATCGTCCTAATAAACTTGGTTTCCCTTTTCGTGCTTGCCAAATATATAGCAGGTGTTTATGACATAATTATAATTGGTTTATAAAAGTTAAATATACTTAATTGAGCTCGGTTAAATAGAGCTGTTTTTTTTATTAATGATATTTTAATAAAACAGCGCGTTACAATGTAATTTTTCGGGCATGAGTTCGTAACCCGTTCACGTTTCGGTTCGCTCAGCTACTAGGCGCATCTAACTCGTAGAAGGTGGACGAAATCACTGTAAAGTATTAGGTGAGTATTGCATACGAGAAGGTATTTTAAATGAGCTCAGAGATATAATACTATTATCTATTATTATTTACTCTGTAGAGCAGAGACAAGATACGATATATTTTTCATTCATCAAATTTTTGTAGGTAATATTCACAAATTTCTGAAAAGTATATCGTCAAAGCTATTATTAAATTAATTTCAAGAGTATGTAATTGAGCAAAATTTAAAGAGCAAATCAACGTCACTTTAGCTCGATAGGATCAGTATTATTTGTGAAACATTTGCCATCGAACCGGAATCGCCTTGCTAAACAAAAGACGACAAGCCGACACGATGCATGGCGATATAACGCCACGGCCATATATTATTTGCCACAACAACTAGTAGGTATTCTATTTTTAAGCAACTCAAGGAAATTTAATTTTTGCTTCTAGTGGCCGTGGGTTCAAAATATGTTTTTATTTGATAAATGTACAATTGTACATAATAATATTTTGCCCTTGTGCCAATGCTCTAAAAGAATACAAATGCATGTCCAAGAAATAAAAATTCTAGGGATATGTGATATCCACCAATACGCATTGGGTCCGCGTGCGGCGTGGTGGATTATTATGATCCAAACACTCTCTAAAATAGGTCTAAGTATATTCCATCAGCGGGAACAGTCGAGGACTGAGCATAATGACGATAAAGAAAGGGACGACGCGCGACGGCCCGCTCCATTCATTACCATGTTATGCTCGTGCTACGGATAAAATACATCGACAAACTGGAAAATACTACGGGCGTCCCGGGTATATTGGTGTGCTGTACAGTAAACGATTACAGCACACAGCCAACCGTGTCCAATACCAGCAACTACATCATACCGTGAGTGAAAGAGAGCGAGTCTTCCAGCACACCAGAATGTATAAACCTCGGTTATCACTTTTAATTTCAGCTCGAAGCTTCGAATGGGGCGGGCTGCATGTGTCTGGTTAATCTGGTCGGGGTCAGCGTCTTGTGTAAGTAGGGCGCTGCACCTCTTGGCTCTGCTGACCGCCTGGTGCAGCGGTCGCGTTTGACGCATGTCACTGCGTCATGGGGGCGTGTGCGACGGCACACTCACTTCGTAAACGCAAACAGGTTACTTTGCCTGTTGACACAAGCGCAAGTAACTCTGTTTATTTGCGTACGAGACACGCTTAGATACGAGTATGAAGGTGTGAATCGGTGCAAGGGACATCCATGTGTGCATTCACGCATTCTCGTAATAAAAAAATATCTTTATACTTACTGGCTCACATTACAATAATTATTGTACTATATATACTCGTATTATAATAGTAACTAACTTAATATATGAAACTGTTATCGGACTCGATGATCGTACCTCGTCTTTCGATACATTTTACGTGATATTGTATGTATGAGAACTGAGAATACAAGTGTTACTATAATTATTATACTCTTATTTACACTACACATACGTCCATAATGTTCTTACAAACACAATAATTACACACTACTCGTGTAGTCATCATGAAGGCATGAGTATTAGGTGTAGTGTGTGAGCCTCATATGAGCCACACGTGTCAGAAAGGGTTGCACATGTGGGCTATATGTACCAGGGCAGCAGAAGCAGGGTGGAGGTGTAACGTCACATATGTTCGTGCGTGTGTGTGGCTTGCTTAGGGGCGCAGGGTTGTGTGAATAGAAAGGGGACGATAGGGTGAGTCTGTGTGAAATTTACCCAATGTGGAGCCTCAATGGTATATCTATAGAGTTGGTTTGTTATTCGTCTCCATGATGTATGAAGATGTGTGTAAAACCGAATGCGAATCTATTTAATTCGATGCAAATAAATGATGTATTTTATTATTGTGAAGGTGGTTATATGGCGTGGTGCACCTGTGCCGAAATATCGAGAAACAAAGCATTAAAACTCTTGATAGATGAGGTTAAAGTAAAGTAAAGTTAAAAATCTCTTTAATCATATCACAAGGATCATTTAGAAACTTTTTTAAAGCTAGGTGAATTTACGCCAGTTCCACGCGCCCCAGCCTAGAAGAATCTGGCAACAAACTCAACTGGGTTCCTAGTTGACCTATCGGGTCGGCAACATATCAACATCGCCTCTACTCCAGCGGTTCAGTGTTCTTTCATTTAAATTCATACTGCACCACAGCCAGGAGGCTGAGACGCGACGTCGTATTTGATGGTTGGTTAACTTTGTTAGCTGATGGGTTTAGCGATACTGATCTATCGCATAATAATACGTCTTCCATTTGTTTTCGATATAACAAATATTCAAAGATCATGCAAACATTTGTCTTTCAGCATGGGAATCGAACCCGCTATCTCACATCAAGGTCAATCGTATATGTCTGCTTCAACCTTAGGTGCCCCGTTTATAGTGAAAAGAATATTATTACAACATCAATCTTCCTAGCAAGACGTTGACATTGCATTATCTCTATTACCTAATTGAATACTTGACTGGGAATTCATAAAATACCAATAAAATTATTATTTTGATGCGATAATTACGCAAGCGGTTTGTGTGCTACTTTTTCGTAGCTCATTGCTACGCGAGCGCGTTTATGTCTTTTTCGGGGGTTACGTAATCCTAGTGCTACGATGAGCGTAGCAAGTATTTCAACTTTGTGCTTTACCGGCCGAGATTTTTTTACTGATTCATCAACTATTTTGTTGCCTTATCTCACTTATTATATTTTTGTAAAGATAATACTTATAAACATAGGAAAAACATAAATAACAACTAGATAAAATTATCTTAATATTTTTTTAAGGAAAAGCAAAGCATTATAAAGTTATCTTCTCTTGCGTGAATATTTAATTGGATAATTTGATGTAAAACCAAGGTTAACCTGGCAGATATTTAGGGTCGTCTGGCTAGGCTAAAACGAGCCAGCTACGAACAAATGTGAGGAATGCTATCCAGGCATTCCACACAACCCTTGCTAACTCATGCTTGCCTAGTACCCGAGATTCAAGTGAGGCCATCTTTGTCGAAATGGCGGCCGGGCGCGGCTGACTTGCGCATTACAAAACTACACGTAATGCGGCACGCGGGGGGGAAAGTGAAAAACACAACTTTTTTATTTATTCTATTCATAAAACTATCAACATAAAACGATAAATAACTAAGTTCTGAGGAAACTGGCTAGGTAAGGTATCTACGAGATGTTTGAACAAATCATAAAACACCGTCTACGCATAACAAATATTTCGGCCGCCAAGCAGTACCATTGCTGTGTTCCGGTGTGAAGGGTATGGTTTCCGGTGAAATTACTGGCACATGAGGCTTTCGATCTTAGCCTCAAAGTGGCAACCCGTGAGTGATACCTCTGGTATTGCAAGCGTACATAGGCTGCGGTAACCGCTTACCATCTTGTGGGCCGTACGCTTGGTTGCCACTTCAGTTGTATAAAAAAAAAAAGTTGTGCTAGATTATGTAAAAGTCAGCAAGCAATAATTTTGTGCTCATTCAAAGCGGATCGAAAATAACTAACCTGCCTTAACGTAGGGCAATGTTCTGTAGGTAAAGGACTTGAGTACGAGGCACCCTTATTGAACTTCTCAGCAGACATGAACTCCTAGTCCACAAAGTCATTGGGAGTGACATGGCCATTATTTCTCGTTAAGGAAATCCCTTCAGTCATTCACACCTTCGGGCAAGGCCATCTTTAATTCTGCTGTTAATTAGCAGGAGCTTTTGACAACAAGTAATCAACAACAAGTCTTTTGTTTTAGTTACGTCAGAAACGCACGCGCAATCTTTTGTTGTAAAATCATTGTAAAGATTTTACATAGAATGAAGTTCCCCGTAAAAGAGTGTTTTGTAACTTGTAACCAAACTCTAAATTTATTATAATATCAATAAAATAAATTGCTAGTTTGTTATCAAATAATAACATCTCCGAGCCCTTTAAATTATTTATAATATAACACAAGTTACCAGGAGATCATAAGATACTAAGCGATGAAAAGGGCTTCTCAAGGGCCTGTCGAATTCCAAGGTTTGGGCACGCACAGGGCGTGGTTAGAAGGTAAGACCAGCCAATCGGTGGAGAGTAAGTTACGCAAGATGGCACGCACCGGTCCTTTATCTACCTACGGGATACTGTTTTTTATTTCTTTCTTGTTTTGGGGTAAGAAAGAGACGAAATAACAGAGTTCTTCATGCATTGCAACACACTGTCGCCGCCGCCGCGGGGCGCCGCCCGTGCCGATGGATGAGCAGTTGAGCAGCCGTCACAGAATGTGTATTAAGTATATTTATACGGCTCGGTAGTATTTTTGTTATGGTTAATACGAAGAACGGAGGATTTTTCTTGTGTTTATTCGATAAATTTATGCCATTTGAGATGTCACCACTCAATACATGCCATCATACATACATACATTTTAATGGTTTTAAGGATTTTCTTTGACATCTGCAAACATTATAGGTATTGTACAATACCTATAATGGCAATAAGTACATTATGCTGCGCCATAAAATCAGAAATATGTGCTTTATGAATAACGCCCGTTCGTTAATCTCCGACTTTCTATAAACTTCTGCTTGCCTGGTACATTTGAGCGCGATGTTGGTGCGGTTCCGCCTCCATGCGATTATAGTGGCCGGAAGGTAGGCATAGGGCGGAAGGGCGGAAGCTTGAGGGACAAATCCGATCGACATGGGCTGAACAATCATTAGTGGCCTGTAACGTGGTTTATGCATAAAATAGTTAGGGTTTTAAAAACTCAAGTTCATGAGATCACACGCATAACTTTAATAATTAATATGACTTTTGAGACTAATTTAAAGTTCCATAGATAAGTCACGTCGACCTTAAGTTAAAGCAATAAAGTTCAAATTGTTTTGAGAAATAATGTTCTGCTTAAAGGAAGGGGCATTCACAACACACCATCCAAAACCACAATAATAAATAGGTTTGGGGTGATCTCCCTTATCCAATTACGAAAATAAATTATACATTAAGTAAATTTATTGCTTACGTTCATCTTATTTTCATATTCATATTTACATAGGTCAGCATCAGAAAAATAATACATGCAATTTTATTTTTCGATAATCGTGATATTTATTGCTTGAGTTTTGTGATCCATCACTATATTTTATCGATGTTCAAGCTATTGGAAACGTATCGGCGATTGCCGATAATGTCGAACCGTTCGGAAAAGACTAGGGAATCATGGGTGCAGAGAAGGTTGTTCGACCAGAAATCGATACTCCATTAATACAGTTCGAAGCTATAGAGCACGGTATATTGGTTCCGGCAGGTGAATGGAACCCGGATAGGGGGATGCGTTGGGGCGGGACGCATGAGATAGGAGATGTCTGGCGTTTTCCATCTCACCCAGTCTGGATTTAAGCTTTAGAGAGCTTAAATCCTTGAAAGCTTGCAATCATGCCTTGCTTCAAGAGGTCAAAAGTAAAAATATTAGAAAGTTGCAGCAGTGCCACATAACAGATATGCCGTGCATTGCTGCCAAGTAAAAATTTAAACTTAGTTTTGTTTTTTTATAGCCAATATCAAAATAACAAAAAAAAAAAACTTTTATTTAAATTAGGCTTGATTTCTTAAGAATGCCAAAATATGACACACTTGGTATCAACAAAAACGCGCATAACGTCGCAAACACAAAAAACGCGTAATAAAAAAACCTAACCTAATGTTATGCGTAATTAGATCGAATATGTATTAGGACAGCATACTACGGCAGGAGCTGTTAAAGTATACAGAATAAATAATAGTGCTGAGGGCGTAGGGCCGCCCGTATTTCGGCGTAGAGGATAAAAGGTCAATGTGCTTTTAAATAAATAAAAGAAAGCCTTGGTTATAGGTACTTTTATCATAAAACTACCACTAATAATTTGGTACAAAGAGGAAAGTTACAAGAAAAAAGTTACGTACTTATTCTCTCGTTTTGAGAAAAAAAAAACAAATGAGTAGAGTACCTAATCTAAAAGTTAGAAAGTTATTTTGATATCATCCGGACGGCTAAAGAATGTGCTGCTGTAGGTAGACTGCTCGCCATTCCTATCCTGAAAGCTTACAATCCGCTTACACCAGGATCGCATACTCTGGAAGAAGTGTTTGGGATTTCAGTACGTCCCTTTTCATCAGGAGGGGCGGAGAAACCGTCCCACGTGGGTGTTGTTATGAAAACTGCGTGGTCGATGTACCAGTAAACCATGAATTGAGGAAAGTGTTCAATTCGAAATAATGAAGACGTCCTTTTACATTTTTTTACTTTTATAATTTCTCATAGCCGTTACACTCTTTCCAGAGCGGTCTTGGTCACCAGGGAGTAGTCAGGGGGGATATGATGCGTCTCTCGATATCGATACGATATTTATAATTTGCTATTTGCTAATAATAGTAATAGTCTGGAATAACATAAAGACTACTTTTCATCTATTTATTACGCGAGAGAAACCGCAGGTAGAAGCTAACTAGGAGATTTGAGAATCACAACCAAATTGTCTTGTCGAATTTGTGTTGTTTAATTTTCATTTTATGTTTGCCTAAAATTATTTAGGTTTAACCTTCTGCTAGCCATTCGTTTAATATTTTTAAATCTTATACATAATCACTTGTTTATTGCAATTATCTAGAACTGTATAGGTAGGATGATTTAGAGCAATATTGCAATAACAACAAAAAACTACCCAATAATAATAATAATACTCTAACAAAAAGCTAAACCTACAATGAAATAATGATTAGCTAACTGTTCTGATTACCATAGATCCGGGGTTCTTAGAGTTTTAGGATAACGTAACACCCACCAAATGCCTTTTATTTTATGGAACCCCATATCAAATGATCACAAATCGAAGAAACTGATATTTATATTAGAACAAAAACTTTTATTATATTATTTTATATGCTTTACTATAACTTTACATGCGAAGTAACTGTTAATAATTATATTCACTTCTTATTTACGTACAAAAAGATTGTTCTGAAGGGTAAAAGCTAGTGAGTAATTAAAGTACAAAACGTTCAAAATGTACAAAAACGTTTTGATTTTATAAAATAAGTATAACTATTTTTTAAATTAATACAACCAACTGTACGATACTGCTTAGTGATTTATCTGTAAGGTCTGTAAGGTTGTCTGCGGCGGTTGTCGGGCCCAGTAGGCGGAGTGGTCAGTCAGTATGTGGGCCACGGCCGTGTCTGTTTGTCTGTCTGGTTGCCAAGTGGCCAGCGAGGCAGCCCAGGCTGCGCGGCCACTGCACCAGGCGCACAGCAAGCTGAGGAGCTGGTGGTCCGGTGTAGCCAACTGGTGACAGCTGTTTGTGACAAGAAAACTAAAAATGGTTGCTTAATTTCATAATAATAAATGAAATCGAACCATAGTTATAAAGTAGGTAAACGAAACTGCAAACTATTGTGTAAACTACTTTCTAAAAAAGCATTCAGCATCATGCCATTGTATATCAATACATGTGGCGATCATCACCAATTTCTGGCCTGCATGGCCGCGGTGACATAGCCACAATAAAAATATAGTAAAAATCATATCCACGGCGCATTATCTCGGAGTTCGTATCATTCGTTCTCGTATCCCACCCTAGTATCGAACCCGCAACGTCTCGCTTCTCAAACGGGCACTCGCCCACCGCGTCACCATTATTACTATATCTATTTATGACCTCAACCCACGGCTCTGGATGGTTTCGAATCATGGAAACGGCGTTTGAAATGATGATGATGGAAACATGGATGGATACCAGCAAGTTCACCTTGGTGAGGATCCAGATTTGTTACCGAATACTTACGAAAAAAACTTTTAGAAAATGTAAAAATACGTATTTTTGGGATAAATAATCTTTAATAATACTAATAGAAAAAAAAACTTTTAAAGGGCGGCGTAAATACTCAAAAGCTGGATAGTTGCAGCCAAAAGTAAAGATAGTTGGTAACATTACAGGTTGCACACAGACACAATCGGGGCGGTGCGTGGCAGTCGCGGAGTGCATTCACCGCGGCCGACGACCGAGAATGCATTTGAGTCGTGAATTATTTATTGAGAGCCACTTTTTCCGAAGCACTGTGTAGTGTAGTGGAATCAGACGGTCGGCTGTAGGTAGGTGCTGTCATCATAATACCTGAGAGAGGTTCCTACTTAAAATAATTAGTTTTTTCATTATAAGTATAAAAAACTTTTTATTTTAACAATTTGTAATGGTAGGTACAATAGGGCTTTCGATGGATTAAAATGGTAAGAGAGGAGAAGAGATTATCATTATGGTCAGCCTTCTTATGTTCCCACTGCTGGCACTGGCCTAATCCTAGCTTAGTGAACCAAGAGTGATTGGGCCCTAGGTAATTGACGTAGGTATGAATGATTACGTGGAGCCAATGTAGATTGGTGGATGGCACCATGTTTTAGATCTAAGACATGACGGTTTCAACTGTGCTTTCTTTCACGAGTTTGAAAGATGCACACACAACCGGTTTCATATTCGAACCCATGACCTTACGTTAGGAAGGTGGGGTCACTACACCAAACTAGACCACTAACGGACACTGGCGGACTTTTCAATTTAACGCTTTTTATCAATAAGTAATTAAATAGTAATCAAATTAAGTATAATTAAAGTTTACTTGTCATCTTTGGTACCTAACATTTTTGTATAAAAAATGCTAAAGAACGCATCGAACTGTAGAACCCCACACACATTTTTGTAACGAAATAAAAATAAAATAAACCCATAAAATGTATGCTGTAGTCCATACAAACTATTTCCGGAATCGCGTAAAAACAAATCAGTGTCCATAGCCGTCCACGGCCATCAAACTAACCCTTCAGCAATAAAGCAAGACAATGGGTCATTTGTCACAGCCCGCACGCACCTATTACTGGGTCACACTGTACTGTAAGGCGGAGGGCATATCGGCGAAATTAACTTTTGAATTGTTTGTTTTTGCGGAAATAATCGTAACAAGAGTGTACGCTTCTGGCAGCAGCGAAGCGGCTAGGTCACCTAACAGATCAGTAAGCAAACACTCGGCGCGGTCATCGATGGCTGACCGCTATTAAACAGTACCTACTCTAGGTTATTTATTTCTACCATAAGGGCCCATTTAAACCGTACAATAATTGCATGGAAGAATGGCCTTGTCAAATTCATTTCGAAACATTTTTTTTGTTGCAATTATGGTATGGTTGCAGTTATTATTGTATGGGATGGGACATAACCCTATTCGAAGGTCAGCTAACTCATCATAATATCACACCATCTATTTTTGGGGCTATGCTACGACACGCGCCTGTTATTAATTTTAGTAGGTATCTGTTATTAAAATTTGTAAAACTGACAGCGGAGGGTAACACAAAAATAAGTGAAACTCGCCCTCCCCACTATGAACTAAAAACTTTTGCTGACCGTAACTCGAGCCTTCACTTCGGTCACAAAGCCAATAACACCATGACATGGACCACCAGTGACACGGCCAAGAGGCAATACAATTTCCTTCAGCTAAGCTAGAAAAAAAAACTTTTGCAAATCTTACGCGCTTTTGCCAATCAGTAAAATAAAAAAAAGGTACTCGCGTACTATTAAACAGGTTAGTGGGGCGTTCGTAAGGGCGCGGCCTTTCGCAAGCCTTCACTCTATGCTACCCTGGTAGATATTTCTTTTTATGGGCTACGCGACGGGTAAAATGTCAGGGAGTGCCGCCGCGCCCCCAGGGTTTATGGATTCGCTTTACGGATGAAATAGCTCCTTCGGTCGTTAGGCGCGATGACCGTGGAAAGGCACTGATAGAATGACTTTTGCAGGTGATAAAGAAATACAAATTGTGGTTTTATGTTGTTAAGAAATAAAATAAAAAATAATTGTTGCAATAAATGGACGAGATTGATTTTATACTTCTCTAGGGTCTACTTTTACGTTGCGCTTACGGGGGCTTATCAATATTATTTTAGAAAATGTAGAAAAGGTTAGCACTTTTTTTCCGATTTCAATAAAGGTTCTATGCTAAAACGAGGTAGGAGGAACGCTTTTGTCTGTGTGTGTTACGTGTATCTACCAATGTGTACTATACTACCTTGTTTCTTTTTGCTACGCGCTTCGTGCGGTCGGGACATCCCACCCGCACACAGAGGTGTCTAAAATAAAACCAAAAACACCCTCTCGGCTCGTCCTTGCGCACCTCCTGCCAGCGCATGTTCTCCTGATAACGAAGGAACACCAGCGCCCCATATTTCCCACGCTCGCACCCAAGAAGGCCCCTCGACAGATTATAAAATAATTACTACGCCACGACCACAGGTTGTTGATAATGACTATCCCAGGACCCTGATCTCCATCCTTTTTTAATTCCTGGGATGAGCCCCTCGCACTCGCTGGCTGCTGCGAGAACGAACGGATACGTAACGACAGTTTGATTCCTTTTTTTATACGCTCGTTAATTTTGTTATTCAATCGGATGACCTTTTTTTAGATCAGCCGAGAGGTAAGCTACTGATTTTTACCTAACTAGTGTAGAGCTTTTATGGGCTGAATTTTTTTATACTTAGTTGGAAATTAGTCGTACAAAGGAAAATTTAGACCGCATACCTTGCGCAATTTTGTCTGAAGATAAATTTTATTACTCAACTAGCTGAGTTGCGCGATTTCACTCGCGTTATTTTCCCTGGGCTCACACATAGCCAAATCGGTCTACTAGCCGTTCTCAAGTTTTAGGGAGACAAACGAGCAGCAATTCATTTAAATTGCATTATTGCATTTTATTTTATTATGAAGATAAAGATTCCACATATTCCTTTCCGTAAAGTTCTTTTCCGATTTTTTCAGATTTTCATGGAATTGAATTTTAGAAATTTCATCTTTACATAATGTTCTTTTACGCAGCTTTGATTTAGTGGACGAAAAGTTACTTTTATTGTTAAAGTTGGTGGTTAAAAACCTTTTATGCGTTCAATTATGGAGCTGTCAAGTTGACATGAACCGGGGGCGGGGGTGTCCCGGAAGCGACCCAAAAGCAGGCGTAATCTAACACTAAATAATAAGCACATGATTTCCAGTAGATTTTTACTATTTTTTTTATACAAGGTGGATGAAGAACGCAGTGCAGTGCCATACAACTTTAAAACTAGTAAATCTTTGTATGACACTGTAGCTGCTATGGTCAGGCGCACAACATAACCGTCCTTTCCTGACATAATAAAAACATCTTAAATGTTAATAGATGGCATGGTCGTAGAGTTTATTACGTCGTTAACCATTCGATTGATTACAATTAGGATTTGCGCAAGATGTGGTCACTTCTAATTGAAAGAGCACGGTCTAACCTGAGTAGGTACCATGTGCATTTCATAAATGTGTAGTTTTTTAATTTTATTTAACTGAAGTGGCAACCAAGTGTACGGCCCACAAGATGGTAAGCGGTTACCGCAGCCTATTGACGTTTGCAATACCAGATGTATCACTCGCGGATTGCCACCTTGAGGTTAAGATCGAAAGCCTCTTGTGCCAGTAATTTCACCAGAAACCATACCCTTTACACCGGAACACAGCAATGCGAGCATTACTGCTTGGCGGCAGAAATAAAGTACCTATGTCTCAGCATCTTTCGCTGGTAAACCATAAAAAAATTAAAATTAAATTACCTTCTCAGATAGTACTCTTAACATAATAAGTTAACAACGTTGCATGGTAACTAATATTCTAATAAATATTTGAATTTTTGATCTCTGTGACCAAGGTCTTTGTCGTGACCAATATTCCTTGTGAAACTACAGCTGCATTATAAAAATATTATACACACACAATACAAATTTTAGAAAAACACGCAAATATTATAATAATTAACACGGGTAGTAACTTATAAAGCTTACCTGCAACAAACGCCGCTAACAGCAGGAGCTGAATCTGCACCGATTTCTTCATCATACCGCCATGCAACCGGAAGTCCATGGGTTCACGTCTTGGATGCTTCAATTCTTCAGTAGTGGATACTATTCCAATTCGGATAGGTATCACCGCATTTTTTAACCAAATAAACTTTACTAAAGTTCCTATTTGGGACTCTACTTTTAAAAAAGTTATGACTTCAACATTTTAAATTTAATCAATGTAAGAAATTATATATAAGAAAAAGTATGTTGGTACAGGAAACTGAAATCTAGATAATATTTATCTGCCTATTTCTTACATAAAAGCCCTACTGATTTCTAAAATCTATTTCTAAAGCTGCCCACTAAGCTATGGTGATTCGCGTGGTTTCGCGAGCGGTTCCGTGCTTAGTGCCGTCAGTTTTGGCACTCCTGAAGCGCGCCTTACCCACGGATTAGACAATAGTACCACGTGTCAACCCCACCACCACTTACCACCCTGGTGGGAAATGGGGACAGGGAGCGTCCCCATGAAGAAAATTGTCTTGCGCCACTAATTGAAACCGTGTTTGTTCTATTTTAACGATGAAGGTACACCACCGAAGTGATTGACGATCGATGCTCCAGTAAATTTGTAGAGATTGAATTTCCAAGCTGATTGAAATGTACGGCTTTGAATTATTATTAAATTGACATACATAATTTCTAATCCGCATTGAGTCCGCGTGGTGGATTAAGACCCAATTACTCTCGATGGAGAGTAGGCCAGTGTCCCAGCAGAGGGAACATTAGAAGGCTGTCATGATACATAATTAGGTTTTTTTTTCTTAACACTAGCTTCACAAAGATGTTCACAAATGAAAAATGTAAGTTAAACGCAACTTTTCCTAGGACAATCTGACAAACTACTTTAATCTCGAGCTTTGGGACTACTAGGACAGTTTTTTTAGGGCGTATATTTCTTCTTGTTATAGTAAAATTTAAAATCTGGTAGCTCGATGCAGTTTCCATGTCTTACCGTTTCCTGAGTAAATAACTACTGTTATAATGTAATACCTACAATGTTGTATACAATGTCAAAATCATACTTAGTGGTCTGAGTCAGTGGCCAACTCTGGTAACAGAAGTAGGCCACCCGAAGGCCTCTGTTATGACTACTTTGAAAAAAGCCGGGATCGACTGCTTAACGTGCCCTCCGAAGCACGGGAGCTCTCAGTTGAAATTGAAGCGCTCGTTCACTGTAGAGTCAGTGACACTTTCGTCTGCGAGAGTGTTCTAACTGTGCAGTGCTTCTACAGGTTCTACCTAGGTATAGTAATTTTGATGTTATTGTATTATATTTATATGGTAGCTGTAGATAGTGTAAAGTAACAAGGACGAGTTCATTTGTGAGCGTCTCAATTACCAAAATAGAATGATACAATTATTTCATGGGCAAAATAATTAGTGTAGAACTGTAGGCAGACAGTAATTTACTACTACAGGATACCGTAATTATTATTTACATAATATACCTACCTACCTACTAGATATCGGATTTTTTCTAAGGAACTTCTACTGTGACATATTATTATTTACCTACTAAACAATGAAGTAGGTATGTAAGTAGGTATAAATATGCTCTATCTTTAATATCACCTATTGACAAAATAGTATAGGAGCATCTGATGGTAAGCAGTTACCATAACGTATAATGTTACCTGTGCCATAAATTAACGAGGTAAGTAAGTTCGTATGAGTCAGTGGCCAACTCTGGTGACAGAGCTATCATACGCATTGTCATCCTGACCGTAGATCTCTCTCATGTGCTAGTGATTTCACCGGCAACAATAACCTTTGAACCGAAATACAGCAACCAAAGCTATGAGAGCATTTTATATTGGCGTCACAAATAGGCATGGTACCCTAGTAGTAATGGTGACATTACATTAGGATTATCTGTTTAAGTATCAGACATTACAAGTTATAGGGTAGGTACCTCAACACCCATTACCAAACAATATTTGCATGCACATTTGTTCTCAGCCGGAATCGAACCTCATTTTTCAACCGGACGCTTGTCCACTTCGCCGCCGAGGTCGTCAATAGGTCGGTTATAGAACAAGGCCAGTGTCGTCCCCTAATTGGCTGCTTGCAAATGTTAGCAGAGCGACAATCATGCCGCGACATTTCCCCTAAAAGCCTGTTACCTTTCGTCGCCCGCTTTATAGGCTGTGGCTATCAACCTATTTACGGATTTGGTACTGAAAAGAGTACCTACCTACCTGTGTGTATATTACTTACTAGCTGTGCCCCGCTATTTTGCAGTTATTTTATGCTATCCTACAGGAAAAGCCAATCAGAAGGGCGATTCTCGTGTATAGATAAATGGTCACATGATATATTATGTCACATGTGACCACGGCACGAGAATCGCCCTCCTCGTAATATTATATGATATACTTCTTTGTTTAATGGCCTCTGTGGCTAGTTTGCCACAATTTTGCCAGTGTCAAGTGTATTAGTTTGATTGTCGCTTAGCAACGTAAACAAACGAAATTTGGAAAGAAACGATGACTTTTCTTTCAAAATTCTCCTGGAAAGTCTTTGACTAAATTACCAACCAACATTACCCCTCCATTTCAATTACTTACACTTGTGCTAAGTAAACAAGTTAAATTGAATAAACTGCCACCAAATTTACGCAATAAAACTTAAAATAACACGAGAAAAATAATTAAAATGGGAAGACCCATGTCGTTTTGACAAGATAGCCAAAGACAATCCTTATATATGATATAAGTACTAACCTATTAGTCTGAAGGACGACGCGATGTCAACAGTAAAAAAATAAATATACGCGAGCATAGTAAGTACATTTCTATAAAAACTGAATTGCTGTTTATTAGTCTGACTAAAACTGGACAACGGCTAAACCAATTTGGCTTATTTTGGCAACGATACTTTGTCTTACGTGAAACAAGATATTACCAAGTTGATAATAAACTACACATAATATTTGTAAACATGTTTATTTATAACCAAAAATGTACATTATTATTTAAAATGCTACAACTTCATACAAACATTACACAATAAATATAACAGGCAGTAAGTTATAATCCAGTTAGTAAAAAGTTTAATACCATATTCAATTTGGTCACATGCGTTGTAGATTTAGAAAAGTATGTATTATCAACAGGTACCAAAAGTTATTTTTTTTTACTTCTGAGATGACAAATTACCGATAAAAATGTAGGTTGATGCAAATACATAAGATACTATTTAATCTACGTTTACGATACTTTTTTCACATACCAAGCGCCAGCGCAAGATAACATTTTTAAAACCTGTCTATTTGTTGTTTTATATAAAAAAAAAAACACAAAAAAAATATTTTCGTAATTAATCTACTACGCATGAGCACAATACTTCAACTTTAAATGCAATCCAAAATTTTCGGACGGGCATGATTCGAACCCGCGTCCTTTGACGTAGAATGGCAGACACCGCAACCGCTGTACCACCGCCCGAATATCAACTCGCTCGAAAAACTTGGAAGAACATAAGAACCGATAAATGGCAGATATATTTTAATCAGATTCAAAGATAATTCCCCTTTTATAAATAAATAATCGTTATTCCTACGCAGTGTAGCCATCTTTAGCCATTTAACTTTAATGGTATTAATTTTTAACTATTACTTGAAAACATTATTAACATCTATTATGCAACACCCGATATTTACATAAAATACAAATTCGATACATTGTAACACACATGTCATAATGCGTTTGATATCATGTTACTTATATAAATTTCGCTATTTTTCTACTTACAATGGACCGAATGTGCACTTAATACAGTAAAGTTGGCGATTTTAGACAAATTTGAAAATATCAATGGGTTTATCATCTGACACCAGTTACAAACAGTTGAAAACCATTTCCCTCATCAACTGAAATGCAACATGTCTGAATCCGCCGACCGTATTTGTACATAACTCAACAACCTAACAGTATTTATTTCACGTTATTACAATATCATATATTAATTACAAATACAAAACAAATAGGTACACTAATGAATTCAAAATTAACAATTATTATATTTTTTTAAACTACACACAGAAAACTAGAGCTAAATATTTACCTACCCTATCGTTATATACATAATTTACATAATATCATATTTTTTTCTAATCTCATTTATCAGATTCCGAAAATATTAAATAAGATTAAAAGTAAGGAAATGATAGTTTGCTTTAGTAACAGGTGCAAAAATAGAAAAAAAAAATTGTGTTAGTTATTTTACTTACAATAAAAAAATAATTAGGAAATTATTAGAAAATAATTTTATTTTCAAGGATGGGTTTTTTTTTCACGAGCAGAAAATTGTAGTTTGAAAAATCTAGAAGCAGAATAGGAAGAGTAGGAATGAGCAGGTATATTACAAAATGTCTACAATTTTCTGTTCACAAAGTAATAATACATTTCAGTTTATATATCCTATGTACTGTAGGCCTGCTAATAAACTTACAATATCTTAATATAATGTTACGCTACAAACTTTAAGATATGTTTGTCACAATTAAATCAAATTATTATGATACATTATAAATATTTTGAAAATAATGTATTACGAGATCTAATTCACGCATCATTAACAATTAAATATATATGTTTATTTATTAAATAAATAAAGTTTACAATATGATTTAGTTTAGTTTATACAACTGGAAATAGCCCCCGAACATAAATCATTATAAAAACAGACCAAACTCGCCTCAACTTGAACGGTTCAGTATTCTTTGTTACAAACAAATCAGCATCGTTACCGAAATCACATTACTTCTGGTAAAACAACCGAATAGCCGAGACGATGCCGATCTGGCACATCTGCCACAACCTTTATAAATCAATAAAATTACGAAAATGTGTCATCCACCAAACCGCAATATGTCCGCGTGGTGGATAAAGATCCAATCACTCTCACTCAAGAGTAGGCCAGTGGTATTAGAAGGCTGTCATGATGATAACCTTTACAATCTTTACTAGTATTACAAATCAAAGTCGCTTCCCGTCTTCTGTCACTCTGAATGTACATTTTATGTATGCATGTATGCTTAAATTACGCAACGGATTATAATGCGGTTTTTATCAATGAAGTGATTCAAAAGAAGATTTAATAAACGCATTAGTTTAATTAATTAACTTATTTTATTTATAAAGTAACTAACACGATTTTTATAAACCAATTACACTAGTTACATAAGATTAGAAACATTATTTGTAATAAATTAAAATTATAGTAACAAATAGAAATAAAAACAAAAATAAATCAATACAATATAGTACCTGTGCGAAGTCGGGGCGGGTCGCTAGTATATCATAAATGTTATAAAGTACCATAGCACGCTATAATTCCGTAAGCGTATTAACAACACCACTTTTTATAGGTCAAGTTTACCGCACCGTCCACTAAATAAATACAAGATAACACACGCAATTATTTGTGTAATTTTACTACAATTATAAACTAGCGGCCCGCCCCGGCTTCGCACGGGCTACGCTTAAACTATATGTACCTTCCTCATAAATCTTCTATATGGTTTTAAAGATCATTAGCGTATTTACATAAAGAGGTACTACTTATGTACAGACTCGAGAAGCAACTTTGTTTTAAAGTATGCAAAGATGCGAAAGTTTGGATGTATTTTTTTTATACAACTGAAGTGGCAACCAAGCGTACGGCCCACAAGATGGTAAGCGGTTACCGCAGCCTATGGACGCTTGCAATACCAGAGAGGTATCACTCGCGGGTTGCCACCTTGAGGCTGATAACGAAAGCCTCATGTGCCAGTAATTTCACCGGAAACCATACCCTTCACACCGGAACACAGCAATGCGAGCATTACTGCTTGGCGGCAGAAATAGGTATGGTGGTAATCCTTCCCCGGACGAGCTCTATCACAGAGAACTCTACTACTCTTATGTATGGATAGATATATGTATATTTGGTACTCAATCGCGGCAACGGGTTGATCAACTCTGATAGCGACCAATCTCCATTGAAATCCGTCTCAAATTGTATAAGACAGTTTGACCAGAGCTCTACTGTAGACAGTATGAGATAGAGATCAATAGAGATTGGTCGCTTAACAGAGTTATGTGGTCAACCCGCTGAACGGCTGTACTGGTCTGAATAAAATTTGGCACAGAAATAGATTATAATCTGGAATAGCACAAAGGCTTTTTATCCCGGTAAAATGTACGGTTCCCGTGTTCCACACGAACGAAGTCGCGGGCAACAGCTACTGGACTAATATCGTACAAGCAAACTGACCTCCATTTACTCTGCGGGTATTGTTTTTCATAGTTTTTTTTATACCACTTAAGTGGCAACCAAGCAACCTACTTGATGGTAAGCGGTTACCGTAGCCTATGTAAGCATGCAACATCATACATATCACGTGCGTGTCACCACCCTGAGACGTTTATGTGTGAATTAGTTCCAATTTAATTAATTTTCATTAAAAAAAAACATATGTGCATGGCCCTATAATGTTTGCATTGCTGGAACACTGGATTACTCACAAGCGAGAGTGATTGGGTTTTAATCCACCACGCCGACCTGCAGTTAGTTATAACAATTGACTTCGTCCAGACTAGTCTGATCAACAATTATGCCTTAGAAATTTACCGCCTTATTCCTAAAATAAATTGTCATTTCAGCGGCTCGCTTTCCTTGTCATTCTTATGTCAAAGACATGACAGATTTGAAAGACATATTAGCTAACAGAGTTTTATATTAATTATGAATGAATGATTTACTAAAATATATATAAACATAGGTTTGTGCGACTGTATATTAAATAATGCCCCAAATATGTCTTTTAGTAAAGCAGTGTGTACATACATAAAAAGCCAATGTCTTTTCCCAGGGTTTTAAAAATCTTTACTAAATTTCATTAATACCAGCTATGTGGTTTAGCTGTGAAAACTTACCAAACAAACAGACAAATATACTTTTATAATATCAGTAAAGAGACAAATAAATAGACTCATGACTAAATTAGAAAATAACAAGGAATCTTAATTATTCAGGAATTATTAACAGAATTCATTCATTAAGATTTATATTTACACTAGTAACATCCACTCTTTGCTAATTGACTTGAGCAACGTCGCCATTAAGGTAAACGCTCACTAGTGCTCAGCGCATGCATCTGCACGAAAAACTAGTCAGACAATCGTAAATGTAAACGTATCGGCCAGCTGTCAATTTCTATGAATTTTTGATACTTAGTTCATTTTACACACTAAAGAGGCGCTATTAAAAAAATTATACAAATTGACAGCTGGACGTAACGTTGGTCCGTATTCAAGAGCGAAACTCAAGCTCAAATTGATACTCAAGCAAAGATTTTTGACAGTTCTTAATAATATAATACTTTTATCAAATCGATGCTTGCTTGCCCACTCAAATTTGGGTCGTGAATACGATGCGTTTACGTTTACCTACGATTGTCAAATAAGTTTTTTTTTGTACTTCGCCCTCTAATTAGTTACCTAAATAACACAAATTTAATTATCAAAAGATGCAATACGCACTCTATAGACAACATTTAAATGTTACACAATTTATTAGAGATAACTGACTGTAACGTGCTCTACGAAACGTTGCACTCGTCGTCTTGAGACAATGTTTCATATGCTGTTATTACACGCGAGACTGTGTAGTTGTGTACGCTGCTGACTAGTGAGCGATCACCTTTAACATGTCCAAGTTGATAACATTACATTTACTCATTATTTGCACTATATTCAGAGTCCTAGGACAGACTACGTTAATTTAGGTTATAAGTACTCCAAAAACTCAAAGATATGAGTTACAAAAGGGATAATAGATTTTATTCCTACGAGTACAATTGTTCTAATCGATAAACGATATTTTTTTTAAATATGTGACTTCATCTAGCACATCACCACATACCAATATTATTGGAAGTAATAAATAAATGTTTAAGCTGAATATTTTTTTATATTTAGGTAGACTCAGTTTTCACATTTTAACTTAACCTTTAGCAGGTACGAAGTGGCAATTCCTTGCCGCATACTAAAGGTTAATTGCAAGTATAGAAAAAGAAATATATTTTTTCGTTAAAAAATATAGCTTTTATGAAAGAAATAAGCAATTACGAGTAAATCTTTCCGAGACCGAAATTGTTAGATTAAAAAGATTACCTAAAAGTTGACACGGTTTTCGTAAAATGCCCTTGCAATTGTCGTCTCGCTCACTTTATCTTATATTGTTACTACTACCTCGTTTGAAGTGAGTTCCAAATTCCGAACTATTTGTGGAATGAAAAATGAGATCGCATACCTTTCTAGAATCATTCCTCAACTAAGGGTTTTCCTCATTTTGAAAAACTAAAATCAAATCAGGTAGGTATTTCTGTTACATTCAGGCTTTTTTCAGATCATTGTAAAAGAATGTGATTCAGATTACAGACAAATGCACAGGTAAAAATACAGGATACAGGTAAAAAAAAAACAAAAAAAAACTTCCATTCGCATGACATTTCATTCGTTTCAGTAGTACTATGTTCGTTCACTTTTATTTATCTTTACCTTATTTTTTTTCGGATCGTATTCGGCGGAATCATGTGAATGATATTAGTCAATCAGTTTTAATCGCAAACCTCTTAAAAAAAATCGTCGCAGTCGCAATAGAGTCGATTTTATGAGCTACTTTGGTCGAACCCTAGTTTAAGAAACCCTAACATAGAGCTTTCTCAATCATTTTCTGACCGGGATCTGCCGATTACGATCCGAAAAATGTGGAATGATTTCGATGACAGACCTCAAATTCTCTTCATCATCAAAAAATGATTCGCTAAGATATAAGCGAAATACCGACCGAAGTTTCATGCTCAAACAAATTGCTAACAAAATAAAAGCGAAACGGCGGTATAACGCTTAGAAGATCTACTGTTGACGATAATCGTGACATCGGAGTTCAATTTATGCCGGTGACAACAGAACTTCAGAGCATTCAAGACTTATGTCTGAACCACGGAAACTGTCACTTTTGTCCGCAAGAGTAGACCCTAAACAAATAAATTAAAATCCAGCTACCTTACAGCTGTTTCATTAGAGTTGGTTGTCATCGTTCGATAGCGGGAGGTCCTTGGTGGTGGCGGCGGGGCGGTACAGTGGGTTCTTGCCTTTAATAGGCAGTGGGTGCGCTTCGGTGTTGAACACCCATTCGTCCAGCGGTAGGTATGTGTCGTCGGTAAACAGTAAGTATAGATACTGCAACAAAACAGTCAGAATAAGTAATAAATCTTTTTTACTCATATAACTATCGTGAATTATATCAAAATAATTTGAATGCGTAGTAGTACAAAAACAAGATAGATTTGTGAAGTGTTTACCTTGAGCGTCTCAGCTAGGAAGTAGCTCTGCTGTACATCATCCCCTTGCGGCTCGCTCTGGTACACGTTCACGAGCCCCGTGTAGCCGCCCTCCACGCGGCAGTGCTTCTCCAGCGCCTGTCACAACACACTAACTATAGCCAACAACATACGTCAACAAACGCCAATCTGCCAACAACATACGTCAACAAACGCTAATCTGCCAACAACATACGTCAACAAACGCCAATCTGCCAACAACATACGTTAAAAAACGCCAATCAGCCAACAACATACGTCAACAAACGCTAATCTGCCAGCAACAAACGCTAGACATAAATATACAAAGTGTTTTATAATATTTTTATCACGTTATTATTTACCTTTTTATTTATATCTCCCGACGTTTAATAACGCGATAAAATCCCGAGAATTTTATAAAAAACCATGTGTTCTGCCTCTCGATTGCGTAATTCGGTTTCAATCGATTTCACTTGGTTTCAATTAAAAACTGACGTATATTTATGAATGTGACAACTTATTGACAGTTTCAATCAGAGAGAAAGAGAGAAACCGAGTTTGCAATCGATTTTTCGCTTTTTTTTAACCGATAGCCCAAAAACCATAACATAGGTACACATTTCTTTCAATTTAAGAAGGATAAAAAGTGGTATTGAATTCAGTTGTGTAACATAATGTTGTCCCGAAAGTGGGGACATAATTTTGACCCCATAAAAAAAATTGCTCTAAGTCTCTATTTTTTCTAACACCCCATAAAAAAAATTGCTAAGCCTCAATGTATTTTCTCTGTTCCTACAACGTAAGGTAAATTAGTTACACCTATTCCGATCACTGCAGAGGCATATAAATGCCTTACAGGCTTTGGTACGAATAGTGTAAGGAGTGAACGAAAGAATGAATAAAAAACAGATATAGACCTGGACAGCCTCCCAGCCCCAGTCGCGGTACTTCTGCTGCTTGGTGAGTCGCCACATGATGAAGTAGCTCTCGAAGGTCTCGGGACGCAAGATGTAGACTTTCTCGTTCGTCTTTTGCGCCCGCGCTTCAACCGCTCCAGAGAACCTGCAATTGAGAGTGAATTAAGAATATAATATCTACACTCGCTCGCGACGTATCTGGCTAAGTTGTTTATAACAGATCAACGAATTTAAGCACCGTTCCGCCTCGACACTATTTGGATGGGTAGCTATTATTGGCTAATCCTAAACATGTCGAAATAACAAAAATGCTTCTCAAAGGTTAAACATATTTTTCGGATATTATAATCTTTATTATACAGATTATAATATCCCAAAAAATATCAAGCCTTAAGCAGGATTTGAACCCGCAACCACCGCTTGATACGCGGGTGCTCTACCAATTCTCGCTTGAACGAAATAATCATTGGGATGTCTTTGGCTCGAAACGCCGATAGCTCAACCTACAGGGGAAACGTTGCAGTTATAAAAGCCTGTTCAATGAGTAAAGTTAATTTAGTTCATTGACGCTTGAGGCAAAATAATTTTAGAGATATTATAATCTTTAGTATTCCCTTAGTGTGATTGTTAACACTATAAAAACAAAAATAACCAGAAGTATAATAGTTACCTGAAAGCTTCTGGTCCAAGTTTGGTCTCGGAGCGCGCGTAGCTCTCGTGGCAGGTGCTTGTTAGCTTGTGGGCGACGTCCATGTAACGCTCCGATAGCGCGTTGTCTAACGTCTTCGAAGCCAATGCGAACATACCGCCTGGAAAGAAAAAACAAAATCAAATATCATTGTCATGTGTTCACACGTCACACACGTCAATTGTCAGAAAGGTCAAAGTCAAGGTCAAGGTCAAAGTCAAGGATAACTTCAGATCAAGTCTTTGGTCGTCTACATCAAACGAAGTCAAATGTCATGTGCTCCAGTATTACAGTAGTAGTAGTAGTATAAGTAAATTATAAACGTTATACTTGCAAAGCATGAGAGATGGACGTTCTTTTCTATAACGCGTCCATACTCGCTGAGCTCGGCGAAGTATGCCATCCTCTGTTTGAATAACTGAAGAGTACGTGTTGGACGTGTTCTCTAAGTGTTACTCAAAGTTAAATTTCAAAGTTGGTAAAAAGGTCAAGGCCAAGGTCAGGGTCAAAGTCAAGGTCAAGTTCAAAGTCAAACATTATAATTCCTAGCCTAGGTTGTCGTAAATAAGCTACCTGCAAAGCATGAAAGATGGTCCATCTTCTCCTCAATAACGCGTCCGTATTTCAGTTCTGCTAGGTACGCCATCCCCGAAGGCGAGACGCGCAGCATCTTGTCGAGCGCCGCCTGCATTGAGGCGTCGAACATAGCGCGTGCCTGCGTGTCTGTCTGCCCGCTCACTAGCCACGCCTTCAAGAGGTACTCGTAGAACGAGTCGCCAAGCGCCCCCAGTGATATGTGCCCTGAAATATGATGAAATAGTACCAATATACAAAACGAATGACTGGGCGAAAGAGACTTTAACAACAATGTACCGGGTTAAAAACGCAGTGCAGTGCAACGCAAACACTTAAAAACATAAAGCTTTGGGTGTCACTGTCACTTGCTGACATAAAAAAAAAGTTCAATGGTCTAATTTTTTTTTGTTCTGTGTTTATCTGCGATCAGTGTTCAGACTATGAGCAGGTTTGGTGTAGGCAGTCTGGCTTGTCGAAGATTTAAATAAATAAATAAATAAAACATTTCTCCCTCTTATTTATTATCAGTTTCATCCAATTCCAAAGTCAAAGTCAAAGTCAAAAATGATTTATTTCAATAAAATCACAAGGATCATTTTGAAACGTCTTAATGAGCTAGGTGAATTTACGCCAGTTCCACGCGCCCCAGCCTAGAAGAATCTGGCAACAAACTCGGCTGGGTTCCTAGCTTTTTTTTGATGATTCCATAATGTGTTGTCGGGATTATCAAGCTGTTAGGGAAAATATTGTAAGAAAACCGGCATGTCTAAGAACTAAAATTTCAAAACACATGCTAATTTTGCCAAGTGACAATTTGACAAATGTTTGCATGATCACATTGATGACCATGTAAATATTTGTCCCGTAGCGGGGATCGAACCCGCAGCCTCTCGCTTCTGAACCGAGCAGTCGCCCACCGCGCCATCGAGGTCGTATCATACAAAAACAAATTACAAAATTCATTTATTCAAATAAGCATGTTTACAAGTAAATGTGCAGTTCTGCCTTCTGTGTTAGTTTAACATATAAACTGTATTACAGAAAAACAGTGACTTCCCCATAACTGTGTTCACACAAAAGCATTTATTAAGAACAATCATCATGGTAAAGTTTAGTGTGTAACTATAGTTACGTTAGACTAGTACTCACTCTGTCCCCATTGGCCCGTGCGTGGGTTGATGAAGTTCGGGTACAGGTCTCCCGGTTTCTCAATGTTGTTCAGCACTTCTCGTATCCGCTCCACCTTCTGCCTGTAAACTGTTTATGACTTTCTTAGATTTTGATCATCGTGATTGGGTAGCAAACATCCTTCAATTGTAAACTTTAGAAACTTCCCAATGACAGGATCTAATTGCCAATTACCTATACATGTCTCGCTTTGTATTAAAGTATGTATATTCTTTCGTTCTTTGTGACTTCGGACTTTTTGGCGACCCTGCATAATTAGACAATAATATAAATAAAAAATACGCAGGTTAGAACTGTGCTGTAAGAACATACCGTAACAGAAAACAATACAACTTAATTTCAATGAGACCGATAGTGGGCGAATGTTATATCCTAATTCTGCCCATGGCCGGCGTCGGCGTCGTCGCATCTAGACAAAGCGTTTTTTTTCGAGTGGGTGCACATTACGAGTTACTGTTTGCTTACCATCACGTCCTGTGACGTCACTCAGGTAAGTGAACTCTAGATGTAGGGTGCCCAGTTCAGACAGGATACTGTTCGGACCCGCCCAGTGGTATTGTCGGCTCGCCTGAAACATTACAAGTGCTATTTTAACCGCGGCGAAACGGAGTCAGATGGTCTACATACACTTGCGAGCTAAAACCTCGTGACAAATTATCATAGTTTAACTTGTATCGGTGATTGCTTCGTTCTTGTTCTTGTTCGTCATAAATGAGTTCGTCTTATTGAGACTACTGCATTGCCAGTTATACTGCCATCACGCAGCAGTGTGCAAGCATTACTGTTTAGGTATGAAGCAAGTGAAATTGAAATTACTTGGCCATAAACATTATGCAATTTGGTTACTCTTTGTATTCATGTATTATATGAACTTTAAAATAATGAAAAATGCAATGCTTAGTATTATTATGTATACATAACACAACTTGATATATTTGTGTAGCTGTCATAATATTTTTATTAGTCTTGAAAGAGTAAAATATATATGGTCTTGTCTAGACCAGTGCCTCTGTGCCAGTGCGGTAGTTAAGTAAATTTATTGCAATCAACTATATCAAAGAAACCTTTCAATAAGCAGTTATAAACGTGTATAATGAAGTTGAATTGCAACATTTTATAACAGTTATATTTTTTAAAAGCACTGGTTATCCAAATCATTATTTTTTTCCTCTCACCTTTGACACTCACTGTCCGGTCGCCTAATCGCAAAACGCGATAAATTCTGACCTATTGTGTTATTTTACCCAAAAGCACAGAACAGATAATAGTACAACGTATGTCTAACCTAAATATTGGTTATAAAGATATGGTCTTAAAGCGACATCAATCATCTATCTAAGTGCTTATTTCGTGTATGAATTTAATTGAGAGTAAACTAAGTTGAGTAAGTTTCAACAACAGAATTTGGACAAAAGACTGCGTAGAAAGTTGCGTTTAAGTACGAGAGCTATTTCAGTGTGACCAGAACCACAGAACAATAGATAGTTAGAGGGATAGTAAAGGATAAATTGTAGTTAATGATCGATAGTTATTCTATCAAGGCCGGCCATTGCCCATAAAGGAAACATAATTATTATGACATTGACATTTTACGACACGAAATCAGGTCACGCGTTGGATTTATTATTTTAAGAGCCATCATAACACTCCGGGGCGCCATGATAAACGTCTCGCCAGCCAGTTTTTTTCAAAAAGCGCTGAATCAATTAAAATAATTAATTCATAAATTGGGGGACCAATTCCGTAACAAACAAAAAAAAAATAAAAAAAAACTACTGTCGAATTGATAACCTCATCCTTTTTTGAAGTCTATATATAAAAGGTAGAGACGTTCAGTTGTGTACCTTAGTAGCAGGGTTGATAAGTGCGTATGGTAAGCCGGTGGGAGTCTCGAAGGCTGGCAGCAGAGCATCCGCGACCTCAGCAGCCTTGTCCTTGAACATCGAGTCCCCAGTCAGGGCGTAGCACGACAGTAGACCGCCTATGAAACGGATCGTGGTCTCAAACACTGAAAGCTCCGAGTCCTGAAACACAAAGAACAAGATCGTGATATTTTAAATGAACTGGAAAACGAAGGATAGGACGGCCCCCCACTCGAAGGACCGATGACATTAAAGCGTTCTCAGTATGTTGATGGATGGTGGCTTAAAATTGGAGGTCATGCCGCTCTTTGGGGGAGGCATATTATGCCCAGCAGTGGACGTCTATCATCGACTGATATGATGATGATGCAAATGGTAGAGTCGATCGCTTGATGTTAATAGCTATGCCTGTAGGCCTACAACAAGCTTTTGTAGACATATTACACCTACATTTCAGCATAAAAATGACAGTGATATATTATTTCAATATCTAGTGCTATGAGCTTGTGGTACGCGCCTTGACCATAACAGAATCATTGTCACCCAAAAATGTATTCTCTTTAATCTAAATAATGATTCAGTAGCTAAGTAGGTATTTGATATTATTTACGTGACTGACAGACAATCAATGCTCAGCTGAACAGGAACGTAAGGATGAAATATATATACGTAAGGATGAGTAGTAGACTTCTCTGTGATAGAGCTCGTCCGGGGAACTACTACCACCATACCTATTTTATTAATTGCCGCCAAGCAGTTATGCTCGCATTGCTGTGTTCCGGTGTGAAGGGTATGGTTTCCGGTGAAATTACTGGCACATGAGGCTTTCGATCTTAGCCTCAAGGTGGCAACCCGCGAGTGATACCTCTGGTATTGCAAGCGTCCATAGGCTGCGGTAACCGCTTACCAACTTGTGGGCGGTACGCTTGGTTGCCACTTCAGTTGTATATAAAAAAAAAAAATGATGACAAACGCGGTGAAGATGAGTGGAATTAAGATGGGTGATCTCTACTGTATATTAGTACATTTATAAGAAGTTTCCATCCAACAACGACATGTTGGACTAATTAAAACACTTAGTTGATCGTTATTGCAATCAACAGACAAGCACATTAGCGCCATCACATGTTTCATCGACGACGATTCATACTCAATTATTTTCATTGTAGAGAAACTGTTTTCAATTTTGTTTTGTAAGCCGTATGTTTTTAGATGTATAGGACGGTCTACGACGACTCGATGGGCCTATGATATTAAAGTAGTCGCAGGAAATCGGTAGATGGTAGGTAAGTAAGTTTATATGAGTCAGTGGCCAACTTTGGTGACAGAGTTTTTAGACCGCCCAAAGGCATTTGACTTACAACGCTTAACAACTTTGTAAAAGCTTCAAAAACTTCGAGGAAGGTAAAAGGTGATGGCTCAAGACCGGTCGTCATGGCACTCTTTGGGGGAGGCCTATGTCCTACAGTGGAAGTCTAATAGGATGATATGATGACGATGTTTTAGGATTTAAATCAAAAAGGTACTGCTTCACGATGTTTCGCTCTGTTTTGAACAAACTTTAATTCATGTATTGTAAATGTTTACGTTCAGGCTGTGTGTCAATCTAGACTAGAACAATAGCTGTGACCTTTGTTTTGGAATAATATAGCACGTGCTCTTGTGTAAACAAAATCATCAACATGATGACCGATCAGCGATCAGTCTTCTAATGTAAACTGCTGAGAAACTGACTTAATCTAGAGCGAGAGAGCTTCGGTCTTAAAGCGGTGAGGTGAAACGCTTGTATTTGGTTGTTTTTATAACCAATAAAAAACATCCGAACATGGATTGGTGGATGATAAGTATTTTTAGTTCTTGGACATGCCGGTTTTTACAATGTTTTTCGCACAGGACCAAGTTCGATGGCCCGAGTTTAAGATCGAAAGGCTGCGTTATTACCACTAGATCACTGCTCTACAATAATTCCACAAAAAAGTAATATCTTTTAAGTAAGCATTTACGGTTTTCAGTAGCTGAGAGTTTAAAAGAAACGTGAAAGAAACAGCTCAACGCTGGAATGAAAGGCCTTTCATCGGTTCTGGGAAAGTAGCACTAAGAATACTTTTCAATAAGCTAGTGTGATCAAAATGTACATCGCGAAACACATGTAGGTATGTTGTTGGCAAGATTTAAAGGAGTTTTTTATGTCATCAAGTGACAACCTGGTCAAGTCGCTCGCCTTTTGCGCTCGCCTGTTGTTATTTGACCATAATAGTTGCAGTGCCACCTAAATCATTCAGTTTTAAAGTCTTGCGTGGTACTGCACTGTCACTCCAAGACGTACATTTCAACTAGTAATTTCAATTGCAACTGGGCCCTATAAACCTAAAAATGTGGTGGTACCTTACTCACCAAGACGGACTCTTGCTGAAAGATTTAAATCACAAAAAACTATGCAGAAGAAACGAATTTAGACGAGAATTTAGATTTAGCGAGAGAACAATGCAGATTCCGAAACACAAATAGCACAATATTGCAGTAACCAGAAATTCTGCTCATAGTTATCTGCAGAGTATTTACATCAATAGAGCAGCTAGTAATGGTATCGTTATTTAACGATAGATACTTAAAAACATTCAAAAACATTATTAAGTGCTGATAAATCATAGAATCACGCGGTTCGACTGAACATTCTGTGCAATTTAAAAAGTAATAAGAAAAATACGAAGAAAAACATTGTAGGTAACTTGATTACAGCTATACAAACAGAAGGGAATACTCAAGTAATTTAATAGCTAACGAACTCAGATAACGTCAGAGATAATGCTTAATTTCCCGAGTCGAGTTAATTGAAGCTGACTTTAAATTAGTCACCATTCAACTTTGCAGACTTTTAGATTCAATACATAATTATCAAGTTATATAGGCTCATATACATAGTAATCAACGGGTTCGCGATAATAATGAAGTAAACAAGTACCTACTGTAGTAAGTAAAAAAAGACTCCATAAATGGAATATACTATATGGCCTATGGAGGTTTCAATCGATTAACTTATGAAATTGGTTAAAATGTGTTATAAATGTTATGCAGCGTTTCTTTTAGTATGTAATTATGTATAGATTTTTTTGAAATTAGCTAAAAAACATAAAAGTTTTTGATAGTTGTGCGTTTACTCCGAAACAGTGACCGAAGTCTGAACTATGACGTGCGTTTTGAGGGTTTAGTGGTAGGGCCAGTGAGTGCCCCAGCAATTGGAATATGAGGGGATTACTAATGGCTCGATCCTTGAAGCTACCCAAGATTCATAAAAACGCTGCCACTAGTCCTAACGCCATTGATTATTGTGTATTTTATTGACTTACTACTTCATTGATGTGCAGATGTTCGGCGACCCACTCGCGACCTTCGCGGTACTCATCCATAAGCCCCATCAGGTATAGAGTATCTAGTCCATCAACGATGGACGCTCCGAGATCTCCCCCTCCAAAGACACTGGACAGATGAGCCCGCTTCGAGATAGGTTTGAGCTCGTTCTTGCCCCACGCGTAAAGCTTGTAGTTGTTCCATGCGTGACGCATCATCTGCAACAAACAAACAAGAAGGTTGTAGATCATTTGAGCTAGTTATTGGATCATTTCGTTGATGCAAATCTTAATTAGGATGTGAGCTGTGACTTGTGTTGTGAGTCAGATGCAGGAGTTGTCATCATCATCATTATCATATAATAGATCTCCACTGCTGGACATAGGCCAAGGCAGGAATGATGCAGGATCAATGCAACATAACTAGTAGCAGGAAAAAGTTGTATAGGGAAAAAGTCGCGCGTTGGCAGTAAAAGGAAAAAAATATTTACGAACGTGCTATATCAAACTACAGTTTTGAAATGGAAGTTGAAAATTCTAGTGATTAAAGTAAATATATTTCTCATATAGCCGCCATATTTCACATCTCAAAGCCGTGTCGTGAACGAAGTATTTCAAAAGAGCCCGCAAAGCTTTCGTTCTGGGCAAGTTTTAATCTTGGGGTTCGTGCAGCGGCGGGACACTAATGAAAGGATATCGGACTTTCGTCGAGGCCATTAATTATTATTAGGTCCCGGGAACTCAGAGAAAATCGCCAATGACTTGGAAAAACTGGTGACTTTACCAATTACACTTTTGAACGGAACGAGAGATGAAATTTTATGATTTGTAACGAGAGGGGAATTGAGTTAAAAGGAATTTTCAAAGAGGTGCCGCCGCGGTTAAGAGTTTGAAGAGATTTTAGTGCATTTAATTAGTTAATAAGGCTCCAAATTCCAGAAGAAAACTGCGTAGCCGGTATCGGTAGAGTAGTTTTTTATAACAATGTCGAAGTCGTCGCCGATAGTTATCAATTTAGTAAACTCGCATATTCTATTTTTTTTATTAACATTTTACATCACACACGATATCATCTAATCTCTATTACACTATATTTGTGTTAGAAACCTGCTGCTTCCCTAATCATAGCCAACTTACCTCCCTAACATAGTGTCGCTTGAGTTTGGTTGTGTTGAATTCAAGCAAATCCACTGGGCGCTCTTGCCCACTTGTTTCAGATCTTTCCCAGCGGATGGCACGGGTCATCCTGCCTGCTCGAGGATGCACATACTCCTTACGACCTATATCCGATATCCGAACCATGAGGATCATGGCAAACGTAAACGCCACTGCGAGCACAGCCACCCGTTTCCGCGAATTCATATTTTTATAATCGTGAACTAAAATAATAAATTAATCAAAAGCGATTTGTATTCGTTACACTAGTTGTTTGGATTGCGAATTGCGATAAAGTTGTGGCTTTATTGGCATGTAAAACGGAGTTTAAATTTGAACAAAATAATTTGGTACTTAAACACGAAACGCGTGCGCTATCGCCCGGTCTGTATCACAGCGCGCAAATGATTACTGGGGAATCAAACCGTACTGACCGGTATTGATGAATGAATGATGTCGCACACAAGCTTACCTATTTGTTATACAATTCTGCTTATCGGGTGTTTAGACAACAGTGTGAGTAATCAATCCGACACGTGTCAGCTTTGATTTTATAAAAAAAAGATATTTGCAGATCATGCAAATATTTGTTGGAGGAACTAACCCGCAACTCTTGTGCCCATCAATCACCGGTCAATATTTTATTAGAGAAAGCAAGTAAATATTATTCACTGTTTGCTCTAAAAAAAAATTGCGATATCCATTTGTAGTTAGGTTCGTTCGTATGAGTCAATGGCCAACTCTGGTGACAAAGTTTCAAAGTAAGTAAGTTTTAAAGTAGTTAGGTATTAACCAGATAGATAGTGTTAATTGTTTGGCTTATAATATAATGATAGTTTACCGGTTCCAGTAACTTAGAAGAGCCATAACCATTTTTCATCAATCATCACATTTACCACCATTCTATCATTGTCAGAAGCAATTTAGTGTATTCGCATGTTGAAGCGGCATTTTTGGTGATCGTCAAAATGAAATTGTAATCGAGTCGAAATGAATCGATACCAAAAACGATGACACACCTTGAACAATCGGATCTAAGAAACTAATGAACTAGAGACAAGGCGACAAGGTCAGCCAAATTACGAGTGATGACGGCGACATAAATCTTCTGATTTATTCAATTGAATTTATTGAAAGGAAGATCACCGAAAAAACCTTTTTTATTTTTCGGAAGCAAACTGATTGTCAAAAGATCGTCGTTAGATTAGTTACATGATTAGATGGTGCAACTCACCCTAAATTCCCTACAGTTTGTAATAATTGTTTATTAATATAAGCTCTCGGTCAAGCTCCTTACTTGAGTTTAAACTGACGTTGGCGTCGGTCGCGTCGTTTCAATTAGCAGCTAGCACTAATGGATCTAGTATAATAAGTAAGACGAAAGAAATAAAAGTCGAATACGTTTACAAAAACAATTACTCGCATCAAAATCGGCGTGTGTCCTTCGCGGTGATCCTCTTAATATTTCATCGCTAGCGGTATTTATATCAGAGTGCTTCCGTGATTCAGAAAGCTCGTTACGCTGTCGGAGACCTACATGAGGAACATGTACTTCCACACCAAAGTTGGCCACTAACTCATCCTAAACATGGGCCTTATTTATAATCATACTATTAATCTCTGTTAGCTAACGTATCTTTCAAATTCGTCATCGTCTTTGTTAATAACATAATAATGACAAGAAACGACTTGAGGTTACAGTTTCGTTTCGGAGATTAGTGCAAAAATAACTTATTATATAATTTGTAAAAGCATTTATATAAAATTTATATAGGTATAAAACCTATTTTTCTATAAATAGGTTCGAGATATATGTGACTTGGCTCTTGACTGGCACCGTTTAGTGCAGTATTCAGGTCGGAATGATTATAACCCGACCTTTGGCCATGTGCATTTGGGTCATTTAGACTTAGCTGTGCAGTTCAATACGCTATCCTCGTCGTTAATTCGCACAGATTGACAAATCCTACAGAATTATAAATTGGAAAGTTTATGAAGGTATTTTTTATTATTTCAAAGTGAGTGCTAAATAACTTATATTACATAATAATTTGCTTTTTATGCTGGCACAACTGACAGAAGCTAGTAAACTATTTTAAAACAATTTATGATCGAAAAGCTAAAGAAAACCTTGATTTAAAAATGGAGATATGCAATTAACAAAAATCTCAAAAATCCAAATGCTTTTCTAGGATTATGATTATGATGATAAAAATAAAGATATTTATTTTCAAAATTGTAGGTACAATTTCTTTATAACTTAACCTATTATGAATCAAACGCATGCCCAATTTTTTTTTTTTACTGAATTACAAAATGCTTTATTAATAGCATCAATCTCAATCTAGTAGCCAGACGTAATCGCTTATCGCAAATTAAGTCGCACGATCAAAAACATCGAGCCTAATAAAAATGTAATCAAATCCTATGCTCATTCACCGAAATCAAAAGATTCCGTCCGAGCACCCTACTCTACCGATGTCAATCATACAAGTAATCTGACTATTTCTCCACAAAATAGCGCAGAAGATAAAATCAGTTTCACTGACAGCCGAAATATTCTGGTTCAACCGTCGAAGATCGATAGACCTAATAAAACGAAGGGTGAAGAGCACTGAGTAGTATTGAGTACCGACTGCATCTGTAGAGTCAGTTCAAAAAGAGGCAAACCGTGGATCATTGCATTTTGTTTCTTATGTCAACAATATAAAAGTCACCGGGACGACTGGTTTCTTATGAACAGATTTTAGTTATAGCGTGTCAATCAATACGCTTTATAACGCTAGTTTTCAATCACACTGGCTCGGATCTAAGGATTCTAAGTTCAACACTGTCAAAGTGCTGAACTTATGTTTCCAAGGTTTCCAATCACCATAATATTACTTGAGTGCGTGTAATAATGTTACAGCGACAAGTTAACATGTGTCATTATGAGGTTCTGCGTGGCTGTCATCCAATCTGTACCTACGCTAGGATTGTTTGTTGCCAGATTCATATAAGCTGAGGCGCGTGGAATTAAAATTAATTCACCTAGCTTGTAAGAAGATACAAGAGATATTGTTTCAAAGTGATCCTTTGGTAAATCAAACTTTTATGTCTTTGTGTATGGGATGACGACGGTTAGACGCGATGGCACGTTTTGCCGAAGAAGACTAAACTTAGCTTCATACAATATCACTCGTAGGGTATACGTGTGACTTTAGCACAGTTTCAAAATCCAAAGCAAGTTTAGGGAACGCCTGTAACGTCCCTATTTCCTCTGCGTTTAGGCCAGTATTTTATTTATAAAATGGTAATTTAGCACATTCACTAATCACATTAAAATTGACATCGTTGCAGTGCCAATGGCCTGATAAAAGCGCGATATAGTTTAATTCATGTTCATGTCAGATGACAGTGCTTCATGAGTTAAAGTGGCGAGAGAGTCATGGAGCAAAGAGTATACTCTGTAAGTAAGTAAGTATGTACTATACAATAATATCTTCTACGCCTATAATGAAAAGTATCTGTTGGCAGCGTACGTGAGACGAGAACGGTATGTGTCGAGATTGCCGCTGCGGGAAGTAATCTCAACGGGCGGTAATTAAGTGGAAGGCTGCTCGTGGCCGAAGTAAATCCGAGCCTTCTCCAGATTTAGTGTTATGGCCCGCGCAGGCACACTACACATTGACGACGAAAACTTAATACCTGCGACTTTGTACCGGGGCTATCCAGCGACCTTCTGTTCGTTATATACGGCCGTTATATTCGTACCGGCTGGAGCTGGTAAGCCTGCTTTTTGTGTGAGTGGAGTATAAGACCACTTCCACCGCACACATCTCCACGCTGACTTATCGCTGTTGCGGCTCGCCAAACTATCCGTTTAACGGTCCTGCTCCACCCCGATTGAATCCTTCGCGAAAGCTATAACCCCTGACTTATTTTGCAGTTCTGTGATATCATGTTTCTGGAAAACTATGCCACTCGATTATGAACTATTTTCTGTATTACATTCTGTGAGTGCGAGTAGGTACTGTTTTCCAAGACTGTATAAAAGCAGTTGATACAATTGATTGTTTGTTTGAAGTGGTAAGAAACAAACATGTGTCTCAATAATGTGAAAGGAATCTCATTTGTGTGCTCCGTCTAGCTGAACTTCAAAGGGGGTTGCTTGCTTATTGGGCCTTAAAAACATGGCGTAGTTTTTTTAAATCAAAGAGATGTTGACGACGCTGACATTTGACGGCCAACATAAACGGCGGACCGAGGGACAGCTTGAGTTTTTTCACTAATGGAAAATCTGCATAATGGGTCGCTTGCCGTGATTCGATTTGTTCAGAATACGTTATCCTCAATCCCGCCGGCCGCCCGGACGCCGCCGTCGTCGGGCCCTCTAATGGACCGTCACTATTTACTCTGTGGCGGAAGACGACAGTTTTTGTCGATCTCCTTTTGCAAAGTGAGCTCACAAGTAGGCCATCTTAGTGACTTTAACTTCCTTCGTGAGAATAAGACGAACGATCGCGGGTGGCCGGTTTACGGACAAACATGAGAGTTAGGACGGGACTACGGGACCCTTGTAAGCGATATCCAATAATGTCGGACCCTTGAGTGCACCCGTGTTTTGTAGCCATTACAGAGGCGTCCGACCGAAAATATTCGTTAGCTTTCTCGCGAAGTCCAGCTTAGAAGTGACACGGGAGAATGTTGTAAATCATCCCAGAGTCTGAAACATTAAAAGGCATGACGACGCAAAAGCAATTAATTAATGCAAAGCGAGCTCGGTTGCACGGAATTCCGGAAAAATTGGGGTTTTACTATAGAGTCAGTTTTATTTGTGCTCGCGAAACAATGCAAATCCGTTTGATGTTTAGAGCCGCAGAGACCCACCAGCAGGGTGTGGTGTAGAGAAGGATAATCGGAAAATTCTGATAGAGGTTAGAAAGGGCTACATTTGTCACTGTCAAGGTGACGATATGACAGCTACGACAGCTCGTAAGCCGCACCTTCGCTATCACCATCAAATGTTTATTGAAACTGCTCAAAATATAATGGACAATTTGAGATATCACACACATTACGGTGAGATCGATAACATCAAGTTTGATTACGATATGAATATCTACTACTCAATAAGCTAAATACGATAATAAAGAAATAAAACACAGGGGAATTTCTACAGCCGTTCGTGTAGAAAAGGAAAATGTGAGTAGAAGGCATTTAAAGGTTAGAGTTAAGCGTGTGAGCCGCCAGGTGCGAACAGAAATATTTTTACACTCCTTCACATCATAGTCTATTGAAGCGGAGCGGACGAAGGAAAATGTAACACGAAAAAGAGGAAACAAGCGAAACTACGGATCTCGATACCTCTAGATAAATAGATGGCAACAAAAACGTTCATCAATTTCGTTCGGATCGTGATAAGGTTCGAGATAGGATTGGAAATAACGTTTTAGGAAATGGAAAGTAGAATTTTGACGTCTATTAAAATACTTTTTATTACGCGATCAGCATCCCGAATTGTTTATTTAATCTTCATCAGTCGGTAGACGTCTATTAGCTAGACGGACGAAGAACGATTTTGAGCCTCCATCATCCACCGAATTTGAGTTTAAAGTTCTGCAAGGCACTGCACTGCGCTAGTTACCTCGAGACGTAGTTATTAAACCTATTTCTCCCAGTAACTTCACTTCATTGTGTAAGTAAAGAATTGAATCATCAAATTCGATCGAACGGACAGGTTTGAAAGCGAATTGAAACTACAGTTCTTGAATGAAAGGGTGGTTAGTTACTTGCGGTAAGCCAGTATCGAGCAGCACTATAATACTCGATAGACCGCACCCGCACGTGCATTGTATTCGGATCGTTCATTTGAATTTATAAATGGATGCATGTATGCGCAATGAAACGTACATTCAGAGGGCTGCATTGGTACCGCTCTATTTGCTAGCATTCGGACTAGGGTAGGCAATAGGCATGCCAAATGTCAGCAAAGCCGGGAGGTGGATCAACACTTTCCTATTTATTTACCATAATTTGTGAGTTTTATTGATTCCCGATATTTCGGCGCAGTTACATGCACCAGTTCAGTCAGTTCTCCCGTGATCATGGTGCATGTAACTGCGCCGAAATATCGTAAATCAATAAAACTCACAAATAATGGTAAAGATTCCGTTTTTAGTGAAAATTATGTTAATAACCTGATAGTTTTAAAAACTATAACACTTTCCTAGTTGCTTTTCTAGTACTAAGGGGCTGGCCAGAAAAGACGTAAGACGAGGACACCTAACGCAGCTAAAAATCATAAAACTGTGAGTTTGAATGTCCCCCTAATCATACCGTAACGATTGAAACGATTTGCATACAATTTGGAATATGGCTTGTTATCATGATTATTATGTTTTATCCGGATACCTTTGACGTGAGGTAAGCTAGAAGCTATTCAATAAATATATGATTCGAATGATTGAAAAAGCTGCTGTAACCAACATTATAATACAAACATGGAACGAAGTATAGCTAAAAGTATCCCATTTATTGCAATTTTATTCAGAGTCAAATAACCGGTCAAATGTCCGAAATGCCGGATATGTAAAGCACCCCTTTTCAGGACAGGCATAGACGGAAGTACGTGTAGGCGCGGAACGCAAACAGCGGTGTTTCCGCTTTTGCGGTACACTTTGCAACGCTCAATAAAGTAATTTATAGAACTTTACTTCGCTGTTGCGGAATCAATACGGGGTACGGAGCTCGGTGCTGTATTGTTCCTAGTGTTGCTTTTTATTCAACGTAGGCTGATGCATCTACAGAAAAAGAAATATCAGCATTTAATATTCATATACACGCTAGTATTTATGAGTTTATAATTAATTAAAAAATATCTAAAGGTTTATTAAAAGTTGTAGAGAATACATTACTCGACAGACTTGTTACAAAGAGTACACGCCATAAACTGTTCCCAACTCAATAAATCTCCCATAGGAAATCCCAGCGACATTTCAATGGCGTTATAAAAGCAAGTTACGGCAATCCCGGCTGTAACTACTGGTCAGAGGTAGGAGGGGTGAAGGCTGTTATTTTTCCTGCAACACCTGCGGACTCAGTAAATTACCGGAGTACGCCTCGCCGACGACGCTTCGTTCAGTGAGTAATCGCCCTAAGGCAGCCAATGAAAGCTCCTTACAAATATTTACACGGAAAATGTTGAGAAAATAATATGAAACTTGAACATTTGTAACACATTTTATGGAGATCTTACGGGTCTTACACAACGTTTTTTACCAAAATACCTGGAGAAATAAAATTGTTCTACTAAAGCAAGTTATATAAATTTTATAAAAAGCTTAGCTATATTATGTAATGTATTATACCTACGCTATAGCTACGTACTTATAAATAATTTACAATCTTGTCATTCCTAAAACTCTCTAACCCCTTATTAATAAAACAAACTGTCATTTTAGGGGCTTGCTAAATTTGACATTATTATGTCAATGAACAAAGATAAATTATTATGAATAAAGCTCCGAGAATATAATTAGGTTACCTTTTGTACAAATTGCTGTAATGTAAAAAAATACTTGCAGGAAACGTTAAGACTGCTTTTCGACATCTTTAGATATTGATTGGAGACAGATAGGTGCGCACGCTACGCACTACAAAAAGTTTTAAATCACATTATTTATAATGAAATTATATTTTAATATAATTTTCTTCTTGGAAAACGTTTCAAAAATATCTAGAAAATACATGCGATGAAGTCATGTTGAAAAACTCATTCTTATGGCATTGACCTAGTCTTATCTGTTGATTTTTACTCTCAACTTTTCCCACGCAGCCGCGCATTTGACCATTGTATGTAACATTAGTACATCCAACGATAAAAATAATTATCGAAGCGCTCGTGCTAAAACTGACTAAGTACGAAGGTAAGCACTGTTCCGCGTGGTCACCACCTGGATGGGTGACCGCCTGTGCCAATTTTAACTTCGGGTTTCGTGCTTGGACTCCGTCCATGGTCAAAAATTGTTATACCATAAGATAACGGAGACTTCCAGTCAACTTGTTAACTTCGTCACCAAAGTTTGAAACTGACTTTATACAAGTTGTAAGAATTCCGATGACCTCGCCTAGGGTGGATACGATTATCCACTAGTCAGTTTCAAACTTTGGTGACAAGTAATTTTTTATTTTAATAAAATAATATAAGAAAACACAAAATAGTTTTTGTCAAAATAATTTTTTTTTCTTTCTTTCTTTGTTACTAAATAAAAAAAAGACCCTCGGCAGGTACGTGTTTGATTACCTGGATTTTATGTAATACTAGTGAAACGTCCCACGACTTTGTCTGCGTTGAGTTTTTTATACAAACTTTATCTTCCCACTGCGTTGAGAAGTCGAATTTCGGGATTTCTTTTCTTAGTGCGGGGTGCACTACACCATACACCATATGAGCAATGTACCTTCTAAATTTAATGTTTCTAGGACTTGTGGTTTATGCTGTGCCTACTCTTGCGAACAAAAGCGATATATCGTGCTAGTTTTCGTGGTTCAGCGTAAATGCCCTGAACTTAGTTGTCACCGACATAAGTTGAGCTACTATATTTGCCACGATTATCGTTCGTCGTTTCCAAGAGTAGACCCCCTGATGATGATAGATTAATGAAAGACTTGAAAACTTTCTCTAACTTATCCACACAATTCTGTGGATAATCTCTGAAAGTTTAAATATCAAACCACATCACAGTAGGAGGTGAGAAAGAGAAGAGCTAATCGTTAGTTACGGGCGCGCCGAGTTTATCCTTTGTGTAAACCTTCGCTCAGCCCGCGCTAAGCCGGCTCAAGGCTAGAGCTAAAGGAGGTGCATCTCGGAAGAAATGCGCCTTCATTTCCTAAGGTGCAGCTTGCGCCTTTAAGATAAAGCGAAAAGTTTCGCTAACGACAGTTATTTTTAAGATTTTTCCGCTTTAAGAGAGCATGTCATAGCCCCCACTAGATGGACCGATGACATTAAAGCGGTCGCAGTTTGGGGGAGGCCTATGTCCAGCAGTGGACGTTTATCGGCTGATATGATGATGATGAAGAGAGCATGTAAAGCAAACAGGTCTTAAAATCCTGATTTATTTGAATTTTGTGATAGTTATCATGTTATCATCTTATGCCCTCATAAAAAAAACTGTAATTTCAGCGGCTTACTAAGCATTGCCTTTCTTGTCATTGCTGTCCATTTCAGACTACTACTACTTCTAGCTAACAGAGGTTTAAAGCACGTTTTAAGCAGCCGAGTTTGTTGCCAAATTCTTCTAGGCTGGGGCGCGTGGAACTGGCGTAAATTCATCTAGCTTTAAGACTTCAAAATAATCCTTGTGATATTATTGAATAAATATATGTTTTACTTTACTTTATGAATAAGGCCATAAGATACTGGAAAAGCAAAAGACTACGTGGTTAAAACGTCATTCCTTATTTTACTACAACGCAGGTTATTCTTCGTTGTTGCCACATTGAACGTGCTTCAGCTGTCTAACTTTGTAAGCTTTTAAGGAGCTTACCATATTTGATTAACGAATCAGCAGCTTTACTAAGGAATTTTAACGCAGAGTAAATACCTAGCATTTACTAAACAAACGAAAGAAAACATCGAGAGGTAACCGGCATGTCCAAGAACTAATACAAAAAAGTCACCATCAATATTAGCCAACAGACGTCTACTGCTGAACATAGGTGAAGATAGGTAAATAGCACCGTGAGGAGAGGACCGATCTCGAGTCTTCACCATCCACCCACTTCCTGCGACCGCTTTAATGTCATCGGTCCATCGTTGGGAGGGTGGCGGCGTATACTTCGTTTTCTAGTTCCAGAGAACCTTGATGTTCCTAGCGCAGCTATAATCGGTTCTGCGAGCTATATGGCCATGTGCCATCTGTGTGTGGTTCGCGTGGTGGATTATGATGTGCTAATCACTCCCGCTCGTGAGAAGGCCAACAGTGACATTCGAAGTCATTGACGATTTATTAAACATGACTTAGGTATAGTTAATGTGAATCTTATTTAATTGATCATCAATCTACCATTAAATAGTGAGTAACGAGAGCGTATTCAAACCTCTAGATTGGTCATAAATCTCCAACCTTTAAAGCGATTTAAACAACACCCAGCCTGAGCCGTTATACAAAACTCATAATACTGAATAGTATCACCGGTGCCTTAGACAAGTTGCAATCCAAACTTTTTTGCTATACAAATACAACAAGTAAGTAAGTAGGTTAGGTAGTAGGCAGTTAGATACCTAGAGTACTTTCGTCAGGTGGTGTGACATTTTAGTAAAAAGTTTAGCATTTAATGCTATCTTTTTTTATTTGTAAGTTGTCGATTTTTCCATATTATAAGACCAATGGATTTATAATTTAGAAATAAATCAACAATTTTCTTTAATTGTATGGAGAACTCAGTAGTCTGGTTCTCTAAAAAAAACAAGCCGAAGATAAACCTGAAAAATGTTATCCCTTTGCGTTTTGAGTTTCGAAAATTCTGCTTTTGTGCCCACTTCCCAGTGAAAATTCAACAAAACGTTTCATAAAACGCTAAGCATCTTGTCTTCGGAAGCTGGCTCTATAAACGTTTACGATCTGGTTTAACTGCAGAGTGCATTAAAATACTGCAGTTGAATTCGGCAAGTACTACGGATTATGGAGACGAGTGGTGGCCGGCGCCGGCGGTGGGAGGTGAACCGCAGCACTCTCGACAACTAATTACTAGTGTTTCTTCTCGTACTGGCATGAATGAAGAACCTGATGACAGTTGCATTATAAATTCGGTATCATCATTATCTCTGGCTTAAAGGCCAGAGAAAGCAAGAAAGCAAGAAAAACAACTAGATATAGAACATTTTCATCCATGCCTAAAGAAATTTTTAAAAATTCTGTATAAGTTAAAAGTTATACAAAATATAGTTCGGATCCGTGAAGGTAAAATAGAGGATCGCGGTCGAGAAGAGTATGAGTAGAGTAGCCAATTTGACACGAAAAAAGAAGATGATATTCATTTTCTGCGCAAAAATTTGCAGAACATGATTGTAAGGCAAAAGCACGTATGTACATACGTACGTGCCATACCACTTCTGCTTTGTAATTATATGGAGTTGTTGCGGCATGACATGGCACACAGCTTGCGTGACGTAATGTGCATTTAGACGTAATGCGTGACAGCTTAAAAGTGACAAACAGGCTGCGTACAATATGCAGAGCGGAAAGGCAACGTCGCTTTACCGCATGCAGTGATGACGATGTATTCAACGATATTCCCTATAGGACGTCACACCATACAAACGTGACTACGCCTTTTTTTTTTTTTTTTTGTTAACGGGGAGGAATCTGCATCCAGACATCCCGTCGCATAAGGGTACGACGGGGGTGTGTGAGGTTGTCGGACTCGACGACTCACTAAACCATCCCCGGTGGCCAGCCTCGATGCATGCCAAGGGGCTCCACGGTCCCCTAGGGCTGTCAGTGGTGCCCCTCTCGCATCGCGCTCCAAGCACTTCCCGGGGCTAACAAAAGTCAGCCCCAGCACCTCGCAGTGCTGCGGCAGCACAGGGCCACCCCTGTACTACCGCCCTTCCCGGATTAAACGTGACTACGCCTACGTCCTTCATTCATACGCAGGCGGTGTGCTGTGCCTTTATTGTTTGTATTACTGTTATAAAGATAATAATGCAGACTACATATCTAAATAAGACCCTGCTCTAGATTCGAAGAAAATGTTAACTAAAAACCGCATATTAATTATTCATGCCCTTACCGCATTAAGGGTGAGTTGCACCATCTAACGTTAACGTTAAATTGTTTAATCGTCGTCGAACAATTTGACGTTAACGTTAGATTATGGTGCAACTCACTCTACGTCAATATTTACTTGACGGAAAAGTCCGTCAAGTAAATATTGACGTGCCATTAAGCATGCATTTATTATATCGCTGATCTGTCAATATATACTTCATATCTTACCAGTAGCGTAGATAATAAGATGTGTGTTGCCTGTGTACCGGTGTACCCTCAGGTAAATATTTGCATAAGGCTCTCGAGGATACCATTTCGTCTGCCAGCTCGACGAAGGTACACACGCATTGACATTTAAAATCACAGCCGGCTTAGCGATATATAAACCTCATTTTCCTTATTCAAATCGAGTGTTTTTATTTATATGTACCTATAAACTTGTCTAATGTATTAGAAACCGGTTTACCTTAGACTTTTATACACAACGTAGTAACGCCGAACGGTGAAACGCTTGAGGAAAATTCGTTTTTTAATCTATTGTTTGTTACTGTTAACTATTTTGTTAATTTAAACACTTTAGAAATAACATGTGGTACTGTGATTGCAAGGAAAATACACCATCTAACTAAGTAACAGCACAGAATAAAAAAAGTAAATAACAGCTGAAGATATCCTATTAAATTTGGTATATTAGTTTATGACCTGAATTAAACATGGGATACTTTCCTCGAGCGGCAGCTAAATAGTTAGTAGAAATAATTTTAATAATGCCAGTTTTTAGCAAAAAATACGATTTGTTTCGATCTCTTTTAATTTCGCCATCTTTCGCCATGAATCTACCGGCAACCCGTGAGCTAAGCCAACACGCGGATTAGTATGCGCAGAGATGTACAATTAATGTCATGAAATACTTGTACTGTACGATCTGTTTACATACATGTTAAACGGAATTATATAAATTGTGTAGTCATAGAGAGCAACGGTGGTGTGGCGGTAGCACCTATGCCTTCCGATCCTAAGGTCGTGGATTCGAATCCGTACCTCATAACACTGCTTTCAAGCGGTAAAGGAAAACATCGCAAGAAAACCGGCATGTTCTGGAACTAAACATTCGAAAGACATGTGCCATCCACCAATCCGCATTGGCTCAACCCAATCACTCTCACTCAAAAGTGGGCCATTGTCCAATCAGTGGAAACAACAGAAGTACTGCTTTATCAAAACATTATAATGTGCTAATGACACTTGAGATTATTACAAGTTAAAATACATACCTACATGAAATTGCCTATAAGAACAAAACTCGCCGAGGACTGTTAAGTATAAAATATGGCAAAGACGTTCCCCCGTCTCACTTTAATTTCAGTCGAGGCGAGAACCACGGAAGACGAGATGATATTGGCAAAGTTTTGAGGGGTTCCTCGAGTGTATTCGGGCATACTATTTCTATTCGGGTTTCACAATCGCCGTTGGTACGTCCAGTAGAGATTTACTGTCTCACAATAAATATAACATTAGAAACGCGCAGTGGAGATCTCTGAGTTCGTTCGTTTGATTTATAAAGATCATGTCTGGATGTAATAGTGCCTATTAAGATTCTTCAAGTGACGTAAGTTTAGCAGACATCTTTTTAAAAGTTAGGCCAGGGACAATTTATGTTAGGCTTAGGCACCGTAAAACAAGTCGTGTAGAAAATGTTGAGTACGTACGTGGCTAGCCTAGACCGAATTACAATGAAGATAGCGGGGAGTGTTAGAAACTCGATTTATCCTAGTGGAGGGACCGTAACGAGGGCGCTTTGCCGCCGTGCCATCTGCAATAGTCTCTCTACATGGAAAAGGCGGACAGAGAGTGACCACGACAATATTATCGGTTTCAAGACTTTACCAGCTGAAATAAAACTGAAAATCGTGATTGAGAAATCTAAACCCTTCAACAAACTGTCATTTTAGCGGCTTTTTCAAAGTTGTTAGGCCATGTCGGAAGCATGAACTAACCTAATCTACCGAAATTCAACTCCTAGAGGATGCAGCGGAAAAAAGTTTGCATTAAAAAAGGCCAGTGCGGATAAAACGCGGAATATTTTTTGTAATATAAAAGATTGCAGATTCTAAACAGTCATTTTATTTTACACTACACTTCGAGCTGTGAGCTTATTTTATTACAAGAATCATTGGCTACTGCCTACTTTTTCTAAATGCTTTTAGCAAACAAATTCGTATAAGCTTTGCATGTCTGCAAGTCTGCATAAACACTCATGGGACGTTCCAACTGTAAATCTGTATTTGGGTGCATGTGGTGAATTTGCGGTTTTCGACAAGTTGCATATTATTGCAAGTTACAGCCCCGAGCTGCACGTCTGTGCTGTAATGGCTGGGCTGGTGGTTCCTCGGCTGTCGCCAGCCGTGCCTGGAATCCCAACTTTTCTTCAATCGTTTTATTCATAGCGTTCAGTTCCAAGTTTCTCAATGTTTCTCAGGTCTTTTACTTCTAAATTATTCCCGCGCCAAATTGCTTCTTTCATGCAATTCATGACACAGTGCAGTATGTAGGTAGGTATAAAAATACAATCTTTAAGTAACGGTAAACTATTAGTACATAACGCGTAGCTGTTGTTTAAATGGATGATGCGATTGACACACTATAACCGAATTCACGTAAGTACAATTTAAAAAATGCAAAATACTTTGTTTTTTTTTGCCTGTTTTTATTTTAATGTGCGTTTTTTTTTAATACAAAACTTAAAGAATTTTGTAATTTATAACCATAAAATAAAATGTGTGTTGTGTACATAGTATGTTTATTATTTCATACAATATTTAAACAAGTGCGGCATCGGTAGATACTGAGCTACTTATTCATTTGCAGTATTCAATGTAAATAATGTGGCACAATATTTAAAACACACACATATAAGAAACAAGTAATGCATACTAAACGGGGAACACAAACTAAGAGCAATAGAAAACACTTTTCAAACTTGTTGATTTGTGAACTGCCGGTGTACAATGGAGGACTCAATGGATTACCCGCCTCTAAAACAATTAACATTTTTGCTTACAGATGCCATATAATCTTATTTGGAAGTAAAATAAGTTGAATTAAAGATTTCCAAGAAAGAGTTCAGAGATCAGAACACAATAAAATAAAGTATCAAACTAAGTTGAATAAAAGCAGCGCGAGATTTTGAGATTTCCACTAATCCGTTTTATAAGACAAAGCCTTTGCTCAAGAAAAATAGCACAATGTGAGCTTCTTGGGACAAAAGGCGACGCTACTCAAAGTCGGCGGAGTTAACCTAATGCTACTTTGAGACACTCAAAGAAATTGCTGATCAACCTCGTGTGAGGCTTTCTTGACAGAACCATACTAGCTAGACCGTAATTTATTTGAGGATTTAGAGAATTTTCTTTACAAAAACGTAAGCACATTTGAATAAGACTGGTTTCGAAAATTGGGCATTCGCTCGACAATAGAAGGAAACATGATTTGGCTTCGCCGAGGGTTACTACGCAAGAAACTAATTGTTGGTACAGGACGCGTCAAAAGCTCCGGTATGCCAGATGTGCATTGTCAACAGACATAATGCCCTGTAGGTATGTTACTCGACACAAATGTCACTTCTTGCGCGCGAGTTCCGCAGATGCCAAAAGAGTACGAAAACGATCGATAATAGCAGGTTCTGTTTCAACTTTTTCGGGTGCTGCGGTCACCGGGAACTTTCGAGGTGTATTTATTAATTGTTCTGCAGAAGAATATTAATTAATATTTTCACTAAACGTAAAGTAGTAGAGTTCTCTGTGATAGAGCTCGACCGGGGAAGAACTACCACCATACCTATTTCTGCCGCCAAGCAGTAATGCTCGCATTGCTGTGTTCCGGTGTGAAGGGTATGGTTTCCGGTGAAATTACTGGCACAAGAGGCTTTCGATCTTAGCCTCAAGTTGGCAACCCGCGAGTGATACCTCTGTTATTGCAAGCGTCCATAGGCTGCGGTAACCGCTTACCATCTTGTGGGCCGTACGCTTGGTTGCCACTTTAGTTGTATAAAAAAAAAAAAAGTAAAATTCACATGCGATCATAACCTTATAATGCGCGAGATCACTGAAAATAAATATAACAAAATTAAATCACCTTTTAAATCTTGTTTGTTTGGTTATTGTTCTCGGTTTGGTCACCTGGTAGATTAAGAAAAAACTACCTACTATGATGAAAATAGGCGACGAATATTTCCAGTTCCTCGTAAAACGCAACACAAGTAGGTATTATTTTACAATAATCTTAGAGCCTTCTTAGGACAGTTTTGTGATATTCGGTGTTTGGTAACCGAAGAACCACCAATTTACATAAACTTAGTTTATAAACAGTGGGATCAGCCAATAGCAGGCCACAAATGGCATCGCGCCCGGTGCTCGATTGGCTAAGTTACCGCTTGGCACGTATTATCCATTCAGCGCCGATGAGAAAGGCTCGAGAGTGCACCACTCGACCCAGGCACTCGGAAGCCTCCTCGTGCATGCAATTACACAACCAACTGTATACCCAGTATTATTGTAATAACTCTTAGCTTTAATTGTTTATTTCTAATCTAAAACCCAAAACGTTTAGTATTAGCTAAAATATCTGTTGATCTGACAAAAGTTATCATTGTTCGTTTTACTATTGTGAAGATTAAAGATAAACACAAAGTAGTATTTCGCGGTTCAGCTGGCATAAATTCTGATTTAGCAGCTAGTATCAGTTTTCGCATCGATAATACGAATACAACCTAGGATTTATGTCAGGGTTTTAATCGGAAGACAAAATCACGGAGGAGTCACGAGGCGCCTGAGCGTATTATTGTGCAATAAGATTTTCACGCGAGCATAGAGCCCGTTTACGATCTGATATTGAATAACTTCCCGTAGCATTATTGATTTATATTAAACTAGCGACCCACCCCGGCTTCGCACGGGTGCTTAAACTATACGTAAAAACCTTCCTCTTAAATAACTCAATCTATATAAGCAATCTGGTTAGCGGTGAAGTGCCACATTTCCGAATTATTTGATTGGAATTTAAATGAATTTATAATTCCAACTCAGCAGAAATATCGTTGGTTGTGAGGGTTTCAGGTACAAATACTGTAAAAAAATATAGCAGAATCACCATAATAAGCCTACCAGGCGACACGGTAATTTATTCTGTGTACAATTCAATCAAACCAAATCAAACTTGCGCAACTTCCGTTCCGAAGCTAATAGAGATTGTCATCTATAAAAATACCACAGAACTGGATTCAACTGTCGTGTCGATGCATGTACTTATAATATAATGCGGACAAGTGTATTATGCAGACCGTTTGAAAAAGACATCTCATCCGAGATCCAATTTACGTGGAGCCGGGAGCAAACCGCATATAATCCAGTTGTGGGCCCGACTCCGCAAACAATTCATTTCAATTTCAATTCAAGTGCGCCAGCTCTCCTCTCCGCGGTCACAGTTCAGTCTCACGTCTATTCTAGTTAGAATAGATGAAAACATAGTACGTAATACTAAACCTTCCAACAGGGTAAGTAACTAGCTTTTGCTCGTGAGCTTGCTGGTTTTGATTTACTTTATTAGTAGCTTAAATATGCTATTCCAGGATCCCAGCTGTGTCCCAGGCAAGACGTTGGCATCATCCAAATTGTTTCAACAGTTGGTGATGGAACCACATGCACATGCAAACATTTTAATTTTCAAAATATCTCATAGTTACTTATATAGAATGTTGAATTGGTAGATGAGGGCGATATTTTTTATTTTTGTTTGTTACGATTATACTCAAAAACCAAAATTCTTTCACCATTAGAATGCTCCATTATCCCTGAGTAACATAGGCTATATTTATTATTAGCGACCCGCCCCGGCTTGCATTGCAATTGCTTGCACGGGTGCTGTTTCATTGCACCCGTGCGAAGCTGGGACGGACTGCTAGTACAAAATAAAAATAAAAAAACTCTGTCAGTAACCGAATCGATAAACATTAGGTTTCGGGCAGCATCAAAACACTTTCGGCCTTCAATAAATCATTTTTTACGCTTCTCGCTTCCAGGCGATAACTAAAGGAAAGCCGTAGAAAATAATTTACATGTAAAATAATGGATGGATTACGTTTGTTTGAATCAGTGTTGTTGAAAATTCAAAATATGAGTTTCTTTGATATTTATGGCTGCATGCAAAACGAACCATTAATACATTAATACATACATTGCAAATAGAGCTCCAAAAAAACGTTAATACGTTTAAATTAATTTTAGTAACTACGAGTACAAAAAGTACATACAGTCGAAATTAATACTGTATTAAGTTGTGTTTGAGCAGTAAACATCTACTTAAGATCTTGTTAAACAAGTAAATTAGATTTACAAGTGACCGTAAAGTTTACCCCGCAAAATTTGGAACGGAGAACATCTAATCTAATGGAATTCTTTGATATCTGAAGCGAATTCGAGAACATAATTAAAGTTTCGGTAGCGGAAATCATATTTCACTTTATTGAATTTGATTTTCAAGGACTAATTTCTGTATTTCCGAGCACTAATGTGATAAAAATTAAAATGAATGAAGTTGAATTTTGAGATCGAAGGTAAGTATGGTTTACACAAGACATAAAATATGCACCAAATCTTTAATGTAAGCTAAAATCTTTCCGACTTCTTACAAGAAGTAAGAATGGAAAACAGGGTGCTTGAACCAGCATCGGGTCGAGGGAGGCGAGTGGCGAAGTTGCTCGTTTTATATGCAAATTTTCCACGTCCTTATGAATATGAAAATTTTCTATTAGAACGTGTCGCAGTCAGCGTTCCCTTGATGTGTTGTGAAAGATGCCCTTCTTCGAAGATCGTCACTACTCAGCACTATACTGTCGAACATGCAAATTGAGTTGAGTCAAGTTTTGCACTGCACTACATTTGAAGGGTTGAAATTTAATTTTGCACGGGTCAACTAGGGACGGCAGATGTTACAAAAAAGACGAAAACAATTTTAAAATGCGGGCGGTTGTTTTTGCACGACCAGCCGGAGCCATTAGTTACGGCAAAAAGATTTCACATCCGTTCATGGTAAACTAAAAAGACGGAACATTTTAATCATAGTTCGATTGCTAGCTGCTGTTGGGAAACTCACGAGTCTATGCCTTAAACGGTATTGTGTGGGTGAAACGAGTGCGGCCTCGGGCTTCGCATGCAGACACGTAACTACTCCCTCCGGAGTTGAGGACTTCGCCATTCGCCGAATACCTTTAAGTTAGCGACGGTCCCCTAACAAACTTTAAGGTTTGTAATATAATAATAGATAGAGTTTATTATGACGCAGGTCGTGGCGCGTGCGTGTTTTGTAAGAGCAAATCATTTACGGATGTTAAACCTGTTAGAGGAATTCCATGTCGCGGAATCGAAGCATTAAAGGTTTATAGTCAAAGAAAATGTTTGTATATGAATTCAGTCAACCTAATCTTGATTTCATTTCCAGTCCATCAGACATCGATTAATATTCATATTCATTTGTCGACTCTCCTTCAATTAATCATGACTCGTATCTTGTGGACTCATGACTCGTATCTTGTGGACCAGCGCTAGGAGATGTAATCGGAATTAAGATAATAAATTAACAGAAGTTGATCATGTTTTATTATAGAAAAAAAATATAAGTTAAGATCTGTATTTTAATAGTATCTACTTATCTAGTTCCGTGGTTCCCTAATGTTTAGCAAACTAGTAAAAAAATGGCAACTGATATCTAATTTCGGAGCGTGAATTTACGGTTGCAGCGTGCCACTTAGGATTGATGAAATGAACGAAAAAATATTCCAATTATTACAATGTAGCCTAAGAGATAACTAAATAATGTAAGTAAATGAGTTCTTGAAATAAAGTCAGATAAGCAAACAAAGATAAAACCACAGTCTGAATGTGACGTTAACTGTTCTTAATTTAACAGTCCTCTGTTAGTGCGGAGGACAGGCGCAGTGAAAAGTCTATGTGAACTGCGGGGTACAAGCGACGCCGACACAGCCACGGGGTCGCGCTGAGAGCTCACAATTCATAAAAAACAGGCACTCTGCCAACAGATGCACCGCTCTACAATTCAACATTTAAGCACTTTAGCGTCCATTTGAAATTCAAATTAACAAGCTTTCCCGACAATTCGCCGAGCACCAGACGACACTAAACTAATCCCGAAAACGCTGAAAAAATATTTTGAACTTGTTAAGACACGTATGAGAGAACTTTGGCAATAAAACGAAAAAAACGGCTCTGAGGCCTTCACTGAGTTAAAGTTAGTCAAAGTAGCGTACTTGGATGCGAGCTATCTTGGCGATGGTCAATAAACTTAGCCGGGACGACTCGTGCAGCAATAAAGCAGAACTTCCGCAACAGTTTATCCCGTGAATCTCATAAGAAAGTTTTTAATAATCTTTCAAGTTTTATTCATAATATTGAAGTAAGGAGGGGGCGTAATGTTTGCGTTAATGTAGACTTTTAGATATCAGTCAGGCGATAGAGATTCGCTCGAGGCACGTCGAGGACGACGTTCGGGTTTGTTTGCCAAGAATTCAATCGGAGCCAGCCAGGGAGTAGCGAAGGCAATATGCGCTCACCCCGGAGACTGACGAGACGCCACCCGCTCACTAATTGAGCCATCAACAAATCTGCTGCAGTAATCACAAAGACGGCAAACGGTCTCTAGCTGTTTGAAACTGTGGCCTGTGCAGCATTTGCGTTACAAATGCATCTATAAATTCCAGTTGGTATACATTTTGCGGGAACATCCGTAAATGTACAAAAGATTTAAGTAAGTATATTTGTAAAATGTATTAAAACATTGTGTAAACAAAAGGTAAAGGATTACAGAAAAATAATTTAAAGAGGTTTTAAAAATAAAGCTGATATATTGGGGCGTCTCTGTACATCGGCTTTACGGGGCGGTTCGTAAATGTTGACTACTTACGGGAGCTAATAAAATTTTTGCGACGAGAGCTGGAGCGAAATTCGGTACAATGTAAAATCCAATTTATTGATGTTCTTGTGAAATACCAGGTTTCGGATTTATGAGAGACACCGGAGAATGTAGTAGGTTGACCTTTGTGCAATCAATCACTGTGAAGCAAAGCCGATGGTAATGTCTCTCGGGAACGGCATGTCATGCTACCTATTGATGAAGCAGTCGCTGTGGTTAATCTTGGGTACGGTAAACTCAGTTATCAGTTTCAGTGACTTAATTGAACATCTTAGATCTCACTTTCAGTCTCTTCATAGTACGATAATATAAGATATTTTATAATAATATGCATAAAAAAATATGAATGTGGCTATTCTCCATAGGAGGTCAATAATAATTGATAATAATAAAACTTATCTTACGAGTTTCTTTTACATTCTTAACTAAATTATCAATATTTATACCATTCGAGTTTAATTGCGAATCCAATAATACAGACGAAACAATGGGACAGACCTGGGCACAAAGGTTAAGTAAAAACGACAGCACGACTGCTCTCGGCAATCTCCACCACCGAACACCAACAGAATAATCAAACACGACAACACACAACATGATTAATGCTGCTCGAAGTATCTACTTCAATTTATTTTTAAATCAAAGTTTAAAAAGTCCACCCAAAAACTCACAACAAAATTGAATACTCCGGACCATATAGAGAGCGTATCCGAGAGACTACGCATAAAACAAAATGTAAAGCAAGACATAAAAGCTAATTAGAAATGCTGAACTGCGGACATTTTCGATAAAGATAATACGATAAATGAAACAAGACACTTCGCTTCAGGGGGTAATGTTTTATGGAGGGATGCATTTAATTACGATTCTCTTATCAATGCACGTACGATGCGGCAAGCGCGATGAATGAATTCACCGAACGCATTGAGTTGGAGATATGAAAATTTGACAAAAAGTGTTGTCTAATCTTGTTCATTTATCTGTAGTCTTTAAATTTATGATGTTTATAAGTGAAATAAATCAATAAATCATCAGTACCATTGTTACAATATCGATATCGATCAAAATATTTGCAATGCAAAAGGAAACATTGATTTACTTTACTACTGAAATTAGCTTTCAAGATTTTTACTATCTGGAGTGGATATCTGTGAAGAGTTCTTAGAGATTTATTACTGTCCACATAAAGTGGGGTCCGAGCAAAAAGCTGGTGTCGCTTCCGCTGACCAAGGAATCCGCTGCGATGACGGATCACGGAGGGCAAACGGCATCCATCATTTGGAGTGCGGCGTGGATCCACAGACAACGTACAACTGAGGAACCAGTACAATAACTATATCTACCAAATAGTCGCGATATTATTTCGTGATATCGCGAACATAACCATCAACTTCATGACAGCCTTCTAAGGCTGTCATGAAGTTGATGGGCGTAAGTGACAAAGGTCAATTTTCACGATAGTTTTACGGAAGAAGCGGAGCATTTTACTTATTTGTATCAGAGGACTCATCACGAAAAATCTGTTTGACAATCAATCGTTAAAACGTATCGTTAAGCTGTCAATATAGAATTTTTAATAGCGCCACTATAGTGTATAAAATGAATTACAAATTCCTAAACAAATTGACAGCTGGACGATACGTTAACGTTTACGATTTTCAAATGAGTTTTTCGTGATGTGCCCTCAGACTTTCTTAATGTAAGTGATTGTGAGTTAGATAATAATATTACTATTATTAGTAGATTAGTTAAACCAAGTTACTGATTTCACTTGTACTTGTTATGATACTGGCAGATATACCATGTGAGGTAGGTACTTATTTCAAGCTCGATAATACCCAACGATCATGTTATCAACATCGTTTGTGTTCTGATGCGATACTAAAATATTTAATGATGGGTCTTTAACAATATCTGAAATCAACTCTACCATTTTTATAATGCTTCCAAAATAATTTTGGCAATAGATTTTGGATAAGTTTTCGGTCAAATCTGAAAAAAAAAGTTTTTAGTGATTATAACATTAGAGAGTTTATTTTAACCATCAAACAGCTTAGCGATTTGTTTTTTTTAAACCACCAAGGCGGCAAACAAGCAAATATCCCACCTGATGTTTTTGTTTTGGATAGTTATATTTATTGTTTGGTGATGTACTTACCAGCCAGTCTGTTTCTGCTCTGTGTTTTTTGTTTTTGGTGTCGAATAAATACTTTTCTTTCTTTCTTTCTTTCTGATGTTGTATTTTCATTTAACAATTTTTGTGAAAGAGGTCTTCAGGCGGCCTAAAAACTCTGTCACCAGTGTTGGCAACTGACTCATACTAATTTACTTGCGTACTTAAAATTGTTGTTCTGTAAGACGAATTTACAAATTTCAAGCTTTGCAGCATTGAACCTAAAGATAAAGTTCAACTCAAGTTCATATCAAAACGTACCGGTATAACGAGTCGTCAGTAGGGTTTAACAGAAAACGTAACGAAATATTGCAAGACCCAAGTAACATTGCATAAGAGAGCCGGCTGTTTGCACTCCACTGTACTGTTACAAACAGATTAGTTACCATCATGTGTTGCTGAATTATTACATACCATGCCACTTTCACTTCGCTTTCCCAAGAGCTCATATTTACATACACTATGCATCTTCTTTTTAATAGTTATGTTTCGTTAAAAAAGTGTAAGCATCTAAAGATAATAAAGGAAGATTTATAGAAATCCCGTCTCAACTCTCAACCAAATCTATTGAAATTGAATCCTATTGAATACCGGATAAGTCTTTGTTGTTATGTCACCATAAATTCGGCAGACAGCACGAGAGAAGTACTACATTTCACATCGAACTCCGGCATTGTATTCAATAGATCATACCTATCAGGATAGCCTTTGAAATTGAAATGCAGACAGGACTACATTTCAAAGATAATCAATTCGGTCGACGAGCGCAACCGGGTAATTTGCATATCATAATAATTTTGTATGAGCCGCAAATTTGAGATCATTTGCTCGAAAAACGCGATACTTTTATATTAAAGAAGTAATCTTTACTGCGATCTAGGTAGAATATAAGGTAGTTACGAGTATACATGGGAAGGTGAGTTAATTCATCGCACGGATATAGCATCGTCTGAGACAATATTAAGTACCATAATATAAGTTTCGTCTGGCATCAGCCTGAGAGAGCGGGTGCCGAAAACGAAAACTATCGTAACGAGATCGGGATTTCTTAGAACGTTACCATCGTTCTCAAAGGACGCAACGCACGAGAGGCTGCTTATCGCGTTTGTGGTATCCGTCAACTTTGATTTTGACGAGACGTCGCCGTTTTCTAAATTAAATAACATCTACAAAGAAGCCTGTAGGACTAAGCGATCACAATGAATTCTATAAAGTTTGAACGACTAAATAATAAGTCAAAGTCATTGGCGTAATGTAAAATCTTGTGGAATTCGTTTTTATTAGTTTTATTTGCACAAATAAGGGAAATACGCAAACAACAAACAATTGAAAATCTATGTGTAAGGTATATTTATGATGTTTGACATTTTTAGCCAAAAACAGTGACACTCTTTACAAATACGCTAGTGATAGTGATATGCGACCACAATAAATTGTAGTGCAGAACCAATATTATTATTAGTAGGCGAGTATTCATAGTAAATATTGTTATATTGTTGTGACAGACAATCAATTTAGCGACTAAACGAAGTTAGAAGATGCGACGTGTTTGTCGGAGTAGGCTCACAGTGTCAGGGCAAAATATCAGGTTAAGTCACCCGAAAAAACAGACTCAGCATTTTTATTTCTAACGAAAATGTTGTAGGTACAATACGAGTAGGTACGTATCTTTATTACTAAAAAGGTCACTGTCATATGAAAAGAAGATAAAAATGTATTAAGCTGGAGTTGTAGCAAAAGGATGTTTGTTTGCCTACTGGAGTTCTATTTACGTCCTTATATTTTTATTTATTGTCCTCGGAAGCAAATATTGCCCACTACATGTACAAGAATTTCATATCCTCTCAATAATTCATCATATTACTTAGTTGTATATTTATACATACCCTGAGGCGCGGCAGCGAAAAATTAGTTCTGCTCTATGAACCTCTGTTGAATTATAATTTAATATATATATTAACTAATGAACAACCTTCGATAGGAAAAAAATATATTTAGTACGTTTAGTTAAAGTATTTCGAAAAGAAGAAGAATTCAAGAAGATTTAATTAGGATTTTATTACGCTAAGGTTGGATTCGACCAAACTTGAATAAGTAAGCGCTATTCTCCGAGTAATTCGTAGTTATAACTAACAGTTTCCTTGTATTTGACATTTCTTATTCCGGGGAATAATTATTCCAAATGTTGGTCGAATCCAGCCTTAAACGAATATAAAGATCGCGATTTTTAAGTAAGAACACCTGCCGGGCTATTACGCAATCCGATTCTAATCAGCAAAATGTCTATAAGCTGTCATATTCATACAAAATACGTCAGTTTTCCATTGAAACACAGTGAAATCGATTGCAACCGAATTACATAATAGCCCACAGGTTACTTAGTGTTGGTTGACTCATCCGCATAACTTATAAATATTGAGCGTATGAATCAACACCATAAAGGTCGGTTTCTAGAGGACGAGTTTGGATATTCTGTCTGAAGATTACATTCGGAAATCTTGGGTAAAATAATTCAATATGACGGTGGCGATACTGGCGATAGAGCCCACAATGACAGAACAATCGTCAATACATCGCGCCTTCTGCCAGCCTTACAAGTTTACTTGAAGTTTTACCTTATATCTTTAGCTAGCCTATAAATCGTAGCTCACTCACAGATGACAAGCTGCTAATGCGTAGAGAAAATCAATGACAAGAGGAACGCGGCTGGTGTCTAAGAAAATGTCTAAAACCTATTTTAAAATGTTAATAAACAGATGATTAGTTAGTTTGACTTTGAAATACCTACGTATTTGGTTTCAAATGTAAACTAATCAATAAAATTTAGCTTAGTACAGTTTGGTTTCATTAATGTTAGTTCGAACATTTATTAATATCAAATGAGTAAACGTATACATTTTATTTGGACTGATGTTATAATGTGTGGGTATTTCGAGGGGGCAAAATCAGTGCGATTAAACGCTCTTAAATAAATATAAATAAAGATTATATAATCTATACATATAATAATATACGTATAGTATAAGTTAGATATATCTTTTGTATACTACGCAAACAAACTGTTTTATTGCCTTATTCCCGTTTCTGTACATTTTACTTAAACAAAAAACTGTACTTATTGATAGTAAAATTTTTGACAGATCGTAAACATTTTACTGCGCTTGAGTTTACCGTTTCATAAAGCTCTCTGCTAGACCAAAAGTCCTAGAGTACTCTTTATGTTGTCATCGTTAATGTTATGGACTTTTAATGGAAAATATAATTAGTCGTTAAATACATTAACTCCATTAGAGTGCAATAAAATTTTGATTTGATTTTGATTACTTTCGTCTAAACTGAACATCAACACAGCAAGCAGCATTGCCTTTTGCCCGTGATATACATTTTCTTTAAGATAGTTTTCAATTACTTTCAGCGATGAGTTAGTCGGACTTTCTATGATATTCAAGCGTGGCTTTGGTGAGTGAATTCGTAAGCTCGATTATTTATTTGGTTCTCGTTCCACGGAGCTTGCCCCTCGTGTCACTACGTAAAGAGGAGTAATCGCTTGCGGCTGCTAGCTGAGTGAATTTTTCCATTCGGAAAATGGCCGGAGGAATTAGGTAACGCCGAGTTTCATATTTCAAGGGAAGCCAGTCGGATCCCTCGCCCTAAACCATTGTATCACAGAAAAACCGTGTACAGCCGTTTTTTGAGATGTTTTTTATGTCGCTCGTAAAAAGGAGAACATGAAAATATTACCGGTAGAGCGGAAATCGCGAATTGCCACAATAGCGCTATAAGGATGAATAAAAATGAATCTGTACGAATTAACTCTCGACGCTGAAATGAGGTTATTCCCAAGGGCTAGGATACTTCACTGCTTAGCTTACCTGAAACAACAACATTATTAAATTAAAGAATGCTTTACAGCCAATTTCAAAGATTAAATTTACATTCTTTCACATTATTTGATTTTGTGGCTCTCCAGGGTACAAAAATATAATAACTTAAATATCTTAATTGCTACTATTATCCTAATTGTGTGGATTAAATAAAGTTTTAGTATTGCCCGTAAACGCTATCAGTGAACAAAGCACTAACGCGTCACCGTGTCGTCGTTCGTGGTATGACATGGTGGTCGTGGTTACTTACACAGCAGTATAACATTGAATAAACAAAAGTGTCTTACTCGTCGAAGTAATAACATACTGGGTTACCTTTACTTAGCGACAAACACATTTTTTTTTTAAAGTAATTTATAAGCCTGTGTTTTGTCTTATTTGGATCATGCATCCCTAAAAAAATACCATACCTACATGCATTATACGATTGGCACCTATACTTAGTACGTGAAATGAAGGCATGAATATTTCAGTTTACAATCTCTACTCGTATCGGACGTGTGATATTGCCGTAAAGCTGTTTCGGGAGGCAAGCAAACGATGAAGGCTGAGCTAAAGGAGCCGTATCTATCTAAAGAGCTTCCCGAAGGACAAACGAGCCAGATAAGCTGGGGCACTGCACTCCCGCTCACTAAGCACCGCAGAGGAGTTTAATATTTTAGAATACAATGCATCGCTCTCGAAATCTCTCTTGGGAAGAATTTGCACTATCCATCACGAGCGCGGCTCGAACGAAGCACTTAACTCGTTGCCCACGCATATAAATCTGTAGTATTATTGCACACACGCATGGATATCATTACGAGCAAAATACCTTTGATAACATTTATCTTAGATAACATTACTTGTTATGTAACACGATGAAGTCGGTTTTCATTCGCGAGAACCTCTTAATTGGCTCTCTATTGCTAACGGATGTCTAATTTACTATAATAAAGCTGTTGGTTTTTCAAAAAATAAATAAATAAATAAGTCGCTCACCTTGTGTTAAGCGCAATTAAATGACCATAATATAAAGTTTTAAAGTTCTACGTGGCACTGCATTGCGCTCTTCACTCGTCTCGTCTTGCTGACCTAACTAAACACAGTAATGCTGTGAGCATGCTTACTGCGGTTCCCACGAAGACGGACTTGCTGGTAAAATTTATCTAGTGATAATTCATCAAATGGATAATGTATTGTCCTATCTTAAGATAAATACAAGTAACAATAAGTAGCGGCACAAACCAGTCCCAGATAAAGTTTCTCAATCTCGGACTTCCTTAGACTTTTATTCCTACGTCTATTCATGAGCTTCACCAGACTATTTTTTCTCGTTTCTTGGAAAGGAAGTCTTTATCCAGCGTGCTCTTTGTCTTCTTTCATAGATTTATTCGATTGCAGTCCACGGTAACTGTTTACCAATACCGTTAACTTGTTAAAAAAATAGCGGAAATAAACTTTGTGATTATTCGATATTGATTAGAAACGAGAAAACCGCTGTGTAACTTAGATCCTTGACTTAAAAATTAGCTAGTTTATGTTGCATTGAACAGAGGGGCAATGCCACTAATTAAAAAAAAGCACTTGCATGCATAATTGAATTTTTACATCTACAATGCAGCTGTAATTTGTCACTTTAAATAGTACCTAGTATTGCCCCCGCTCAGACCAGTAAATATATCTATCGGTTCTCGTAAGAAAATCACACCACGACCCCTAAGTAGATTATCCTTTCGTTTGTTCTATATCCTCATACAAAGCTAGTAAAATTACAACAGATACCTGGGTGATTCGCAAAAGTCGTGTTTTTGCCACGTCCAAGCTTGCGAACATATTAAAACGTTCAGTTTCAGTATTCCTGTATTTTTATTTGGAAATAGTATACGAGTACGCTTTTATTGTATTAGTGATACCTTCAATTATGTGCGTAGAAAAGCTGTAATGAATTTTTAAAGGCGTAAAATCTAAGTTCTTTAGCGCGTCCTCTACACCTCTTATTTCATTCAATCGCGTAATACGCAATAATAAACATTAAATTAATACTATTTTTTAACGTTAGGTTAAATAAGGATACTTTAGGTAATAATGGATATCATTTATATTTTATTTAAACTCCACGTTTTTGTTTTACAAAGCAAACAAATCTGTCCGCGAAAAAAAACTAATTTCAATGGCAACACATAAACTCCAATGTACACTGCTGTTTATAACAAGCCCTAGAATAATTCTGACGCCACTCCCTGCACCCTTCAGTTATCCGTTGTCGAGCTACAGGAGCAGATTTGCTCAAAGTGTTACGTGTTTAGCAGAAAAAAATTTCTTCGAAGTATTTTTTATGCGTTTGTTTGTGTTGACTGCTTTTTCATTTTTTCTGTACATTACTTGGGTGATGGGTGATATATGTAATAATAAATAGTATTAATAATATTTATACTTTCAGAGAAAATAAATATTTTATGCTGGTTTCTAATTTCTATGTCACTAATTTCTTTAGATTTCTTTGGCAAAGCGTACCAAAGAAATTAGACTTGGCACAAAGAAATTAGAAAAATGATATTATTATTGTATTTCTGTATGTTTTTACTGTTGATATTGTTGTTCCAATTAATAAAAATGAAATGCAGAGAGAGAAAAATATCAATTATATCAAGCAATTAGTTTTGCTTTTGTTAATAGGTTACATGCATGTAAGATAATTGTTGCATAGTTTTTTTATGTGTTTGCATCGTAGAAGTGGACATTTGCTACCTGTTTCATGTTTTTAAATTGCACTAAAATTATGAATAACACAAACGAAAGAAAAAGGAAACAAAATAAGAATGAAACGAACTGTGATTATGATAAAAAGAATTAGATTTCAGAGTCTTTTACATAGTAATATAGGAAATCGAGACGAACGCCATATTAATAAAAAGCGCGCGCGCCTCGTAGTTGTAACGGAGGGGTCATTGACGCGCGGGTTAACGACACGCGGTTCTTTGACGCGTGGGTCATTGACACGCGTCGCTAGCTGCCTTTTCGATTTACAACAAGGATATTTAGTAATTCACCTGAAAAACGTAAGTAATCGGTTTACTCGAGATTTTAAGAAAAAATAGACTTAGTTCCAGTAGTAAAAAATCTAATTTGAGAAATAGAAAAAATGGTTTAAATAACATAAAATAAAGTTTAAATAACATAAATAAATACCTACCGATAATCATATAATAATTAAAATAAATATTTTTAAATGCTTTCAGCTGAATTTAGTGTTGTTATTTGTGTTTATAAGATTGATTAGTGATGCTGATGAATGATGAGATGATGACTAAATCTTAATTTCTTCATAAATTAGGCTTTTAGGTGTAACATTCTAATTTATTTGGACAAAATTCTAATTGAATAGGCATTATTTCTAATTTCTGTGGACTATTTCTATTTTTTTTGGGCCAAACCTAATTTCTTTGGCCACAAAAGTCTTTAAACCACTAAAGCTTCAAAACGGCTTTATACCTCAATTTGAGGGCTAATTACATTAAAATGAATGTCTTCGAGTGCTTATTTAAGTAAGTATGTTATTTTATTTTGAGAAAAAATTAAAAAAAAATTGAATAAATTAAAAATTAAATTAGTAAATTTCGACCGCCTTTTGCGAATCATCCAGCTAATTGATAAGAATCCATAAAAATCTAAGGTGAATTCGACTAACTTCTGCAATAACTATTCCGTAAATAAAAAAAATTCAAATGCAAGTAAACTGTCGGTTTACTCAGGAATAACTGCGATTCATTCGGAGAATAGTGCCTATTTGAGAATCCAACCGTAGGCGGGACGATATAACCTCGAGAATCTGAACTAAGCAGCACAATAAAGAGATAAGATTGTCAACCAGTGTCAGAAACAGTGGATATGAATCACTGCGCGCCCGCCCCATGAGCAACATTACCGCGCATTAGCTGAACATCAGAGAACATCAACGAGCGTATTATCCCCCAACAGTTTGATAGATGAGCTCTTTACTTCCCACTAGCAAATCTACCCCAGCTTCGCACGGGTGCAATGAAAACTTAAGCACCCGTACAAAGCCGGGGCGGGTCGCCAGTATAATATAATATAGCCTTTGTTACTCAGGGTGTAGCATTGTAATCGTAAAAGAATTTTTGAAATCGTACCAGGAGTTCCTTGACAAAAAGTACAAATCTTCTTTCTTTATAATATTAGTAAGTATAGATAATATTGAAGTAAAGACCAATAGTACTAGTATCGGGAAAGTGACCGGAAAGGACGCAGAACACTGCCTTGTAATAGGATAAGTGGTGATCTGGAAAATCCTAATCTGATATTCGGGGTCGATCGCTGCCTGCGAAATTGGAGAAGGAAACATTTTCGCTTGTTTAGATAAATTGATATTGTATTAACATTGCATATTATTTTGCTGCGGCTCCACACAAATTTGATCCTTATGGGCGTATCGTATCGCTAGAAAATGTTTTAATGTTTCGCGATCATGATACCACTCGCGGCGTCGGCGTCGATACAGATTCGATGATCGGAACGGCAAAATTTATGTGGCCAGCTTTAAAATTTCTTGAATATTAACTGTTAAAAGAGTAACGCATATCAGAAAACCTCGAAAATCTATTACAACATTGAATAATGTATTCAATATTTAAATGTTCGTGTGAATTAGATGAACCCTCTATTAGAATCAGTAATCACTATCAATAAACTTGACATAAACGACCCAAGTTTATATTTGGCTGTCTTAAAATTGTTTGCAGTCGGTTCATTGACACTGATCGAGATCGACCGGTGGACAATGGATCCAGGCAAGCGGTCAGCGGCGGAAGACACCCATTATGAGATATCCCAGCGGACATTAGCCACCGGCAGCTTACCACCGGAGATTATGCACTTAGCGATAATTAAACGCAACTTAGGCTGGATTCAACCAACTTCTGGATTAACTATTCTGCGGAATAAGAAATGTCAAATACAAGTAAACTGTCAGTTTACTCGCGAATAACTACCATTTATTCGGAGAATCGTGCCTATGCGGTGTGGATTGTCCAGCATTATTTATTTATTCCAGTTTGGTCGAATCCAACCGTAATAGATTTGTTTAAAATATGATACTGGACTGAGACTACTGACAAGACTCAGTTTTCAGGTACCGAGTTCAGAGGCTCAGAGACAATAGCGACAACTGCTAATAGCAGCCAATCTTATAAAAAAGTTCAAAATAAAGAAAGTCATGCATGATATTCATTTATCATAATACATAGCAATTAACTGAAATGATAGTGTAGACGTAGAGTCGTGGTAGAGGTTTTATGTATTTGTTTAGTTGTCATAAAATTTGCAACTTTTATTAGTTTATCGTGTGAGTTTCTAGTCTTAGGATTGCTTTTCTTGTGTTTCAATACTTGTCTGTAAATAACGTCGTTCATTATTATACTATATAGAATAATTTATTATGATGTAGGTACTACAGCATCGTCAAGAAAATACCCGTGCGATGAATCCTAGGAGAAAACAGACAATTTATGTAAGGCTGTTCTGTGTAACAAAACGTTAGTCGTTGCACGGAATAAATAAGTAGGTAGAAAGCTTAATGGCATTGTCCTTCTAGAGTGGAGCCTGGAGCAGTTACGAATTTTTTTTTCTTTCTTTATTGCAATTTTCTAATTCTCCAATATACAAACCTATATTCAATTAGAAATCGGGTCCACAAGCGATAAAAAACAGCAAGAGAGGAGAGTATAAGAGACAAGGTATTTACGATGGTAGACGAAAACGTCATATGCACCAGGAAAACAGAAGAGGACAAGAGTTTAAACGGACACGCATTAAAGACAATGAAAGAGTTCCGGAGCGGCAACGGTTTGCTAATTACACCTCGCATTAGGAAGGACGGCGTCATTGTATGATTAGCTGAACCTTAGCCTGGAACCAATTTAAGCGGTTACACTACCGTTCGTGTTTCGTAATGGTTGCAACACCACCTTTTCAAAGGAACTTTGTACCGTCTTTGTTTGTGTTTCGTGACCCGGGATGATTCATGCCCAAGTTGCCCCATGCCCATGCTTCATTCATCATGATCGACCTTATAATGTTCCCACTGCTGGCATACTGGCTCGAGATTCGGTTTTAATTAACCACGCGAGCCAAATGCCAATTTTGGTTTTGTAGCATTAATTATTGTGTGATATAAAATAGATTCAAATAAAAACCCGTAAATGGCAACTGAAACCAAACGGTGTATATACCAGTAACGTTTAAAACAAAAGCTTAATCTTTTAGCGATGGTCAATACTCCGCTCGGAAATTGCAATGGAATTCATTTATGTGCATAATGATTTATCTCTCTCTGGGAATAAAACGAAAGATAAAGAAGTTCACTTAATTGGCGGGTTTGCTCGGTAAATCCAACTTTGTCGTCGACGTGTTTTTATTTGTATTGAAGTTGCCGTAACTTTTATCACTGAGGGCACGGTTAAACCTTTTACTGCACGTTTAGCTGTGGCAATCCACACCCGCATGTCGCCTAATAGTTTTAAATTAAAATATTGATGTCAGACATTACTTTTAGCTAAAAATGGCTGTGTTTCAACACCAGTAAGTTAGTAATGTCGGCAGCAGTATATATAATATATAGGAATAAGAAAACATTCTAGCAAAACTTACGAAAATATGAGTGACATCATTTCAACATTCACCGCAAACACACACACGGCGGCGCACTGACAAAATATGCCAACCGCATGTGTATCGCAATCCAACTCGCAATAAGATAGTTAAAGTGCTTAGATAAAGAACCAACAAATACGTTATAAATTATAATTTACTAGCGGCTAGTCCCGGCCGTGCGAAGCCGGGGCGGGTCGCTAATCATTCATAAGGTAGGGGTAGGAGCCGACCGCACGTTTTAGCCGCGCGGGGCTACCTATTTCATAGTTCATGTGCACGCCCCTCTCTGGCCACGGCGCGCGCGCTGGCTTTTTTAGTATTTTGTTTAGATTGACATTTTTATAATTCGTCATAACTTTTGAATGGAATGTCTGATTTCAATAATTTCAAATGAAATGATTTATTTGGATAAGGACTAATATAAAGGTATGGAATGCATGGTCTGTTTTACTTTTTGTGATGCGCAAAGTCAATTTAGAGCACCGGTGGTCTAGTGGTAGTGACCCCGCCTTCCGATCCGAAGGTCGTGGGTTCAAACCCGGTCGTGCACCAATGGATTTTTCTGTTCGAAAAATTTATGTGCGCAATGCCAGTGCTCTCATACGGTGAAGGAAAACATCGTGAGGAAACCGGCATGTCCAAGAACTAAAAATTCGAAAGACATGTGCCATCCGCCAATCCGCATTGGGTCCGCGTGGTGGATTAAGACCCAATCACTGTCGCCTGAGAGTAGGCCAGTGTCCCAGCAGTGGGAACATTAGAAGGCTGTCATGATGAAAGACAATTTAGTTAGAAAAAGCTCCATTGCGCATCGAACCGGCTAACTTCACAGAAGCCTAGATCCGCCGAGAGAACTATACGTCGATAAAATTAGAAGTGCGTGTACCACTGCCACCTGCTATATAATGTTTAGTTAGCGACTTCTTTCAGTAGTAGCCTGACCATTACCTGTTAGCGAACGCTAAGTCGTGTTACTTAGTTCAACGAGCCGTAAATAGTTACAAAACAATGGAGATCTCACAGCGAGGAACCTACTTAAAGTACCTAGTTAGAATTCACCACGCTTTCTACGAAAAACTTCGCTTCCTGGTTTAAGAAATAACTATGCGATGACAAAAGAAAATACATTTACTAAACAGCCTTCGTAATTTTATATTTTGAATGATAAAGCAATTTTTTTTTACGAAAAATAAAATAAAAAATATTAAGTAATAATATGGGTTATGAAGTGATATGAAAGAGTCTGCAATTTTGCAATTGCTGATATTATAAAATGCAATGAGTCCCAGGAAATTAAGAATAGGTAGTTTAACAATATGAAAAATTTATGCCGAACAAAATAGGATTATCAGTACGATTTTTTGCAATTATACGTCTGATAAGAATAAATTTGTAGGTGTAAGTAAATCGATATTTGTTAGTGTTTTCATGTTTTAAAAATACAGTAAGTTTTTCGATTTTTTTATTATTCCTTTAAAAGTTAATTCATCAATAACAAACTATACCCTTCAAAGGCTGCTGCTTGGCGACAGAAATAGGTAAGCATGGCAATATACAAGACTTATTTTCAGAAATTTGTTCTGAGTACTTAAATTCTGCGTCAAAATGAAGGATATATACCCTCCAAATCTTATGCTGTAAGTTATAGCATAAGTTAAGTAGGGCAACAGGTCATTTCTTTTTAGAATGCGACTTGCATTGTATTCATAGAAGTATATTTAAGTACTTCTGTGATTGTATTCCTAATAGAGCTAACGATTGATTGACCGTTTGCTTTGCTGTAGGCGCTTCTAATGAACAACACGTTACCCAATCTAAGTTTAACGAAGGCTTGCCTAGTAACCAGGGTAATGTAATTATAAGCATTCACAAGTGGAATTTTAAACTGGTATTTTACATTTTATAATTGAAACTATTTTATCTGAAGATAAGTCTGTAAATTAAAAGATAAAAAGCGAAGGACGTATGTCGCACATCAAATAATTGTGCAATTCAAATTGCATATTGTAGCGTTAAGGTGCTCAAAAATGAGGCTTCAGTGTCAGGGTCTTACAAATCAAAGCAAATCCAATCTATTGGTATTGGAATTATGACATTTCGTACTCCTTAACGCCAAGTTAATTTCAATAATGAACTGAACTCCGATGTTACCGACCAAAATCACAAACACAGAAGTAAATTAGAATTTGATTGAAATTGAGATTGGATCGGAATTGGCATTGGATTCAAGAGTCACCCAGGTTCTATTTCATACGTGTAATTTGCGTATATACAGCGAGCAGTAAAGTATTACGAAGTTCCGGTTTGAATAATAGCCGGTGTCGGCCGGTGATGTCCATGTCAAGGTGATGAACTCAATGTAAATACTGTGCTGTACTTCGCAGTTTAGCATAAAATGTTATAACTGCAGCGTTTGCAAATTGTCGACCGTTTTAAAAATACCGAAACTTTCCATTTTAGTTTTATGGACAGTCTGGGTTGACGACCTCTGTGGGGGCTGCGATCGATTCCCGCTGCGGTATATTTATCAAAAATATTTGTATGATCTGCAAATATTTGTTTTGGTTTTGAAATATGTTGCTTGTAGTACCAAATACTTTTACTAATACTTAATTTTTGATATCACGACAGTGGGAAGCGTAGTGTGGGCTCAGGCGGGTCTATGGTATTCATATTACCTACTTATCTATGTAAGTATGTGATTGTTTGGTGGGTTGTTTTTTTTTAGTAAAAAAGGGCCATTGTTATTGAAATGAGATAAAAGCTCAAACAACGAAGACACGAGAAGATTGAAGAATCTAGATGCCGCCGTAGCGTAGGCGCAAGCAGTGGGCAAAACGTCGTGATAAAAATGTAGCTAGACCGAAAATTACAATCCGAGAAAGTGTCGATATTGGCGTGTTCGGTGTCAGCGCACGACGATGATACCGTTCCCAAGAATGTGTGCCGGGTCACCGGCAGAGAACACCATTACCGTTACCGCAATAGCAAGATTATCATAACTCTTGACAGTTTTCAAAGAGCTATGTTTGACCGTGAAGCGTATGAATGGGTTTACAAAGTAGGTCGGCGGTTAGTGTTGATATGTTGATAAAGTAAGTAAGTAATTATTGGGCGTTGAGATGTTGACATCGGTTTTTTTAGCGCTCGGTATAATCCGTAAAGGATTTTTCTTTAACTGGTAGTTAGGAGTGTTATAATTTTGTAGTGTGAATAGCTGTGTTAACTGCCTGTGACATCATAGGAAATAATAACCAAAAACAACAGCTCTGATGTAAGCGATCGACGAATTATCCGTATTGTATTCTATATTAGGTATAACTATAATATTTGAGTTTGAGCAGAAAGTAATTTTGTAATAATATGTTTTTCCTGCATATAATTAAGTACATGTACTTATATTTGCACTTCTCGTTAATCTCGTGATCGAAAATAGCCCCATATTGCAGACGCTTTGTTATTTTTTGTCGTCACCTTCCTCGAAATCTTCTTAAAACTCATACAATAATCGACCTCATTCATTCAAACAATGGAAAAGAATGTGTCTTGGACAAAGTCTGGTTGTTACAATACATACGAGTACAACCGTGAAATGAGAAGAATAAAGGTTTCTTAATACTATTTACTTGATCAACCATTGTTTGAAATAAACAGAGCTCTACAATGTTACCTGTTTACATCTTTGGTTCTCAACATTTTAGTACGTTTTCTAATAAATATATATTTTAAAAAATAACCATGAAGAAAAACAATTATTATAAAAACAATCTTGTTAGTGATGGTCACGCCCGCGGACGTGAGTCGCCAAACGTAAAAAAACTACCACAAGCTCGTACGAGAAACTTGGTAAGTGGTAACACAACAGACCACAGGAACATTAACAGTTTCATGTTAAAATTCCCGCAACGGGAATCAGAGGGTGCCTCTGTCGTCGTCGAAGATCACAGAGATTGCAACAAGAGCCTTGTTTAGTTAGACTATAGCAGCGTCACACAAAAAGTGTATTACTGACAATGGCATCATCACTATCATCCACAACCGAGTTTACCTACCTCCCTTAGTTTGTACCCATCTACTGCGATCTTACGCTAATCTGATCCACTCACAGCTTGCGACTTTGACTATGTCGTCTTCCCGCGAGATGGGAAGACGACATAGTTAATGGTAAACAGACGTTTCCATAGCCAATTCTCGGCCAATAAAGGGTTGGACAAAGGGTTTATTAAATCTAAACCTATAAATTATAGGTATTTTAATGGATAAAGAATAAAGAAGTGTAGCCGCGTTTGTCGTTCAGCTTTGCTGATCAAATATTGCACCGGAGCTATCGCATTGTCCCGAATTATACGAGACTGATAATAGGCTATCATTACAACTCTACTAGAGTGTGCTGCCAGATCTTTGTATGACTGTTTTTCAACTTTTCCGTAGAATAATCCGTTATTTTCAGACATATTTTAAGGGAGATCCTTCGAGCATATTAAACAAATTTAATTAATATAAATAAACGATTATTCTCAATGTCTTTTGGGATATCTATCTTACTTTTGACACTAAGAGCAAATCTCGGTTATGTGAGTAGGAGGACACTACGAGCATTGGATTTTGTTGGATTTTGTCTTAGAACAAGATCAGTCTGAGAACTTATCGTTTGACAATCTTTTAGTACGCTGATCTTGATAGTGACTGGTAATTTAGAGGCTGATCGATATTTCTTTATGTATAAATTCGACTTAATTTTACGCAAAAAAAACCTATTAAAAATAAGGGCCCTACTTTCTTTGTGTTTTATTCTCTTTCGTATACGTTTATGGAATACTTACTAGTTCCGTTTCAAGTGTTTGCCAAGCAATATTGTGATTATTTTTATTATTTTTCTATTATGAGTTAGGCAATGCTTTGCTAACCTACAGTTATCTAAAGTCGATGTACAAAGGTTTATAGAACCTCCTTTTCAGCTTAAAGTAGGCACAGAAGTTAAATAATGGTAGCAGGTAAGAAAGTACGATAAAGTGAAAAAAATGAAGCAGCGTTTGTCGCCAGGCTGATCAAATATTTACGCCATGGATCGCATCGTCCCAAATAATACGGCGCTGATTGGATATTTGTCCAACTCGTCTTGAATAACAAAAGGTTTTGCATAATAGATAACTTTCTTTCGTAAAATTTTATCGATTTTACCTTTAGTATTTTTTATTTCTTTACATTTTTCATGTTTAGAAAACTGCTGGCATCAGGACGTCCTCGTGAACCAATAAAAAAAATGACAAATGGTATGCACTGCCACCATTGATGCCAGTGCCAGTGCGATAAAGAAAACATCGTCAAAAACCGAAAGTTCGACATTGTGCCATCCCCGATCCGTATTGATCCCCCGTGACGCGTACGCGCGTGGGGATCAATAAAGACCCAGCCACTCTCGCTCGAGAGTGTAGACCAGAGTCCCAAAACATTAGAAGGAAGAATATAAAATGGTTATCGTAAACATTAATTGCTGTTCGTTACTCCCGCACGGGACAGCTAGTTGTCAAGGTAAGGTATTGAACAGATTGAAAAAGTATGACGTTTTAAGTAATATTATATCGGTCCTTTGTATTTTAATTCATTAGTAAAGGACGGCAACAATTTTAGCTCGTTTAGTTTAGAAAATGTTACAACAGAATCGACACAATTGTCAATATAACATTTATTTGTTTGTAGGCTAGCTTAGCTATTCTATTGAGTAGGTGGGTTTATGTAATCGACGAATTTAATGAGTTTTTGTTATAATCTATCGAGTGACGTCACGTCACGGCAAATGCTATAGTGTAGGACCTACACTGTTGGTAATGCATCTGATAGATTATCATATATAATAATCTTTTTATTATATAATAATAAATTGTGCGTTAGCCTCGCTAAAACTCGACAACGGCTGGACAGATTTGGTAAATTTTGGTCTTGAAATATTTGTAGGAGTCCAGGAAAGGTTAAAACGGTGAGAAATTCTAGAAAAATTGCGAAAATAATAACGAGAGTGAAACCGCGCCGGGTCAGCTAGTCTATTATAAATTCAAATGTAATATTTTATTATTTGCCATTTAGCTATATTTGTGGTGTAAATTGCTTATAGCATCATGAGGACTGTGGCAGAGTGCCTGACATCTCCACTCTGAAAGTGTATCGTGCAGAGGGTAATCGATGAAGGAAGCTATTTCCTTGATGGATTATCTTCTCCTCAGCATGTCACAGTGCCTATTTTTAATTTAATTTAACTATTTTTAAATGTGTGTTAATTTTAAACTCTAGAAATAAACTGTTTATTGTCTGAAAGAATTGGCCACTGTCTCATACGAACGAACGAACGAACCAGAAATATGTTCAGTTGCAATAGATTTCTCTAGGTTTCGATCAAAAACTGACGTATTTTGTATGAATTGTCAGCTATTGACAGTTCGTTGTTTAAAATCGGATTGCAACCGAGTTGCGTAATCGCCCCCTATCTAGTAACATTTTTTAAGGCACATTGCAATTTAATTTACGTGCACTTGCTGTCACTGTCCTGGCGCCCACCACGCCATTGTGCGGTCAACGATCTATAAAATTTGCGTCAAATTATGCATATCGAAAGTACTTTGTGAAAGTCAGGAAAGTAGATCGTGCCTTAAGTACAGTCGCGTTCATTCGCTTTAATGCGTTCTATTGCATCGTTTCAATATTAATTCAAGTTCTTGTAACAGAGAGAAAAACACTGTAGGCACAGAAAAATTCTCAATGTCTTTGAACTACGCAAGCAACTACGCAAGTACTCATAAAACTATCGTGAACTATATCATACATTTTACAAAAGGTGTTTTCACGTACCGGTATATATCTTCACCGATATACCGGTACGTGAAAACACCCGTTTTCCTAAGTACCTATAAATGAATTGATTAAACCTAGTTTGTTAACTTTAGATAATGATCTACAGTAGATAGAATAAGAAGTTAGAAGGAGTTTAAAAATAAACTCAACTCACTACTGTATTCCAGTTTAAAAGTAGCCCATGGATATGATACTATTATAAAATAGCAGAGGTGAGTAGGAACAGTACAGATACAGTAGTATGATTCTATTTTTTATAGTATTATGCCCTTATTAATTAAAAAAACTGCCATTTCAGCAGTTTGCTAGGTACCTATTTTCTTTCCTTGTCGTTCTTATTTCAATAAACAAAGACAATGATAGATTTGAAAGACACATCAGCTAACAGAGGTTTAAAATATGTTTATGAATAAGGCCATTCATGTAGAATACTCATAAAGTAATCAAAAATTCCAGTATACTAACAATATATCATAGAGATATATTTAAGAAGGTAGTTTATAAAAATATACCAATCAAATCAATCGACAAAGTATCCTGATCAGATCAGATCAGAGTGTGTTCGGAGTATGGCATTCACAGGATGCCATGTAATTTTGTCGACATGGTTCGCAGCTTTGGTCAGTGCATTACTGGTGTGATTATATACCTACTGCGTGCTATTATCATACAACCTTGAGAGTTGTTTGTATATTTTTGCATCTGAATTATCTAATAATGAAAATGAAATTCTGTAAAAATAACATGCTGCGATTACACTTTCTTGGATAAGATTTTATCTATTTAATTATTACAGTGGCATTATCAACTGAATAATATTTGACAATTTCAGTTTTCTTGTTCTTTAGTAAAATCATCATCAGCTTCATATCTTGACTGTATAGACTGGACCAGTAGAGCATGCTAGCTTTGTCCAATATTTTGCAGCTAGCATGTTCTACATCAGACTCATATGAAAAGCAGGTAAAAAAAGTAAATTTGTACCTATGAGTCAGTGGCCAACTCTGGTGACAGAGTTTTTAGGCCACCTGAAGGTTTCTGTCATGGCCTAACAACTTTTAAAAAGATTATTTTATAGACCCTAAGCACTTCAGTGTGCCTTTGAGGGTCAACAGCACACTCCGAACACACTCCGATTTGATCCGATTAGGAAACTTTGTCAATTGATTTACAGTACAAAGCAGTACAAAGTTTGTATGAAAAACTTATTTAAATGGAAATATTAATACAATTTGAAACTTTTTAAGGCAATGTGCGACATTTGTAAAGCATCTGTCTACAAGGTCAAGGTATAAAATAATTATGTAGGCAGACACTTTCTTATTAAATAGACAAATCATTGAAAGAAACATCAAAAGATGCAGCATGGAGATATTTGATTACTATTTTATATATATGTAAATTGTAAACAAATGTTACTATGGCAGCACGCTGCTTGTTTCAATTTATAAATACAGGAATTTACTAGAATCAGACTTACCTCTTTCACTTTTTCCAGTTTTTGTTTTGTGTCAGGATCTGCACTCGATGATAATGCTACAACCTCATATTTATCTGAGCTGGCTCCTTTCACTGATTGAGACACATCTTTACCCGCGTGGATGCCAACCGCAGGCTCTTCTATGGCATCAACTGGAGGCTTGCTCGGCCCTTTCGACGAGGAAACTGAAGGTGCTAAGTCAAACTGAGGTCTTTCCAGCACTTTCATACTCATGTCCTCATCTATCTTAGCCCTCAACCGGTTCCTATCCTCCACTATGTGAGGGTCATCCCCCTCTTCATTATGACGCACGATACCCTCGATAGGAAATTCTCCCACATCGTTCTGGGCCAGCGGAGGAGGCATCAGCAGTTCAGGGCCCGCTTTTTGAATTCGTTTGTACACATTATACACACTATCGTTCACACTGTTGGAATTTTTGAACTCTGGCAAATAGAAAAGTGCTCCCAGCCATACGATCCCGAATGTCAAAAGTACGGAGGCAATTAAATATTTCTCTCGGAGGCGGAACGATCGCCGAGAAATGCTCGGGACTGGTACTCCATTCACAAAACGCTGGTATGTGGGCAAAATTCCCGTCATGTTTACGTAAACACAGATCCTACACCTAAAATTATAAAATAAATAGCGAGTGACAGTTCAAAGACACGACCCGTCAGCTTTGGTCGACGGTCGCCATTAAAATCTGCCAAAATCTCCCCTCCCTCCCTCATCCACTCCACTCTTCTATAATACTTACTTTACTACCTGCTTGAGTGTGCCAGTTTTTATAAAAAAAATACCCAGCCAAAAAAAATACATGTCCAAGGAACATATTTATCCTTACCTTATATCATTTTAAACTGTAGATAAGTAACTAAATTTTTGACTGGCTCAGAACTTAAATTTATAGAACCACCTAAAATCTTGCTTATAAAAGTAAGCATCGTAGATAACAGGATAATTCATACGTTTTAATAAGTGTAGGTATTCATTGCCATCTTAGTGGTAGCCCCAACGCATATAAATATTTAATTAATAATTCGGTTTTGCTTTGGTTCATGTATTTTAGAGTAAAATACGACTTCCATCCACGTACAACTTTTGTTTCGATACTAGTTATTTGTCAAATTGGATCATTTTCGTACGAAGACTGCCATATTGTTTTGCTGATAGTTGTACGATTAAAGTGTTATATTAAGTGTTCTTGCCGCTTACTATTATTATTACCAGCAATAATCTCTGTTCCTCAATGTGCCATAAGTTTTGGGAAAATCTTTTAGCTGCCAACACTATAACCTGCCAACACAAAGATGACAAGGTGGTTTAGGAATACCATCTACAAAAAATATTTTCTACTGTAAGTGGACAAGGTAAGTAATTATTTTTTTATGACAGCAAGTGGTCAAGATATTTTTTTGCATTAATAAGTGTTACAAGAGGTCTTATAAGTAATATATAGTATATATAACACTGTAAGTACCTAGTTTGCCTTGATATGCGCGACACCACACATCAAAAAGTCTTGCAGGACGGTTGCCCAAAAAAAGTTCTAGTTCTTTTTTGTCTTCGCTCATCTCTATTTAGACTAGTAAGTAGATAAAGTCTCATTCGTGCTTTGGAAATTGTCTGTAACTTGTTTTTCTCATTAAACTTGCTGCAGTGACCTATATATTTAAACAAACTTCTTGCACACTAGGGTAAATGAATGAGTTATTGGCTGGCAGTAGTTATTGGCTACTTCATACTCAAACACTTCCTAAAAGCTACTGATGCTAAGTACGATATCTCCCTTCATTCTAGAGAATAGTTTACATTATTTAGCTTCAATATTTGTGCCAATTTGTACCACCTTTCGAATAATTTCGTATAAACTAAATCATAACTGATTGACAATCGGCAATCCGGCTACTATGGTGGGGTTTTGTTGTGAAAACGGTAAGGATTGTGTTTGACTACAATTCGAATGAAACTTGTCTCATACTTCGTAACGTTGTAGTTTATCGTATTTCGTTATTATTTAAGTTATTTTGTCTTCATTTAAAATTTTGTTGTATTTTAGTAGTTTATTACTTTAAAACATTAAATTATGGTATGGCCATTAACAGAAACGAAAAAAACTAAGTTTTAAGTTACTGGCCAATTGGTTATACATGCTCATCACCGCCAGTCACCTACGAATACAATTTATATTCTGTTCTGGCGAAAATGGGCTTCTTCCAAGTAATGCAAAAAGTGGAACCTTACTCCGCAATATTAAAAAAAAACTACTTAGTTAGTTTTTGGTCAATCAGTACAATGCCAAATCTGACGTTTTGCTGAAGAGCACAGAATAGATGGCCAGTTGAGTAACCACCGCATGTAGAGATCAGTTCAAGATCCGATTGCCTGAAATAAACTTGTGCCGAAACCGATACTAATTCATTTTGTTTGGTGAACTTTACTTTAATTATTTATACAAGGGCTTCGAAAAGTTCGTTTAAATCAGAGCTAAGAACTGGATAATTATGTTCCTTGTATTTCTTAAAAAAATTACTATAATCTGCCGTGTTTTGTAAAAAATGCTATAGCCAATAACTGAAACCAAACATGCCAGTAACTAATTCTGGGGTGCCAGTAACACATTTTTTATTTGAAAGAATATAAAAACTTTATAAACAATGTTAATTATTTTTATTGTTAATAAAATGATATTAGATTTTTTTCCGTCTCCATTAGCACCATAAAAACATCATTTGGATGACGCGTACAGAAACTATAGCAATTTTAATTGAAAGGTGCTTAGGGGGGCAATAACTGGTGCTTTTACCCTACTTCCTTTCCTATTCTGTGACACTTCTAGGTACTCACGCTGTAGTAAGAAGTATTTTGCATTGACTCACTAAAGAGTTTCTCTTTCTACCTATAAGTGCTATAGCAGAAATGTCAGTGTTGTATCGGAGACCACAAGTGCTCTATTTCAGTAATAATTCAGAAAAAAAAAAAAGAAAAGTTATAACTAAAGATAGTTATAACTTTTCACAGCGTCACTTTTATTTATATTTATTCTAACAAGGCCTTACCGAAGGTAATGGACGAATCAGACGAAGATGAAAAGTACACAAAAAACTACCATTTTCACCACCAATACTTTTAAGTGGCAACATTATTAATAGTCGAATGAAATAGCTTGTGCGAGTCATCTATTTATATTAAATGGAACTATTTATCTACATTTTATACTAATTTTCTCGAATATGGTTAGGATGGCGCTGAAGGCATAAAAACTAAAGTTGTATGGTATTCCGTCGGTCCATGCGTGTCGGTCGCATTCGCATCAATCGCATCCATATCGTATCGCGTCGTCCATTCGTCCATACGTGTTAGTTAATCTATGTTGAGGTTGACACTAACGGGAAACGGTCGATGCGCTTCCTCATGGCATTAGATGTTCTATAGCTAAGCAAGATGTAGGTACTAGTGGTACAGTCAGCGTCAAATTTATATGAACGTCTAGCTAGAGTAGTCAAAATGATCTGAATTGATGCTGTTGAAATTGCTTTTAAGTTTTACAGATCATTTTGACTACCTACTCTAGATAGACGCTCATATCAATTTGACGCTGACTGTACCTCCTATGACTATAATGCATTTTAGATAAAGTCCCTTGATCAGTTGTGTTATTGATCTGTTTTCGAATATCTCTAGGTACCGTTATTATTGTACCTATTTGCTAATTTATCTACATCTTGCCTGAGAGCTTACTTTGGAGTTAACTGCCTAGATAGGTAAAAGTAAAACCTATGTATCTTCTGAAATAAATAAATACCATGGGCTTGGTAGATGTACTAACTCATCATCACGACAGCCAATAGACCCACAGCTTGATCACACTTGATATAGGAGGCCCAAGGAGGGCCTAAATGTTGTGTATGTACTTACCTACTTAATATTTAGAAAATAAATAAAATAGATTGGATAATCTTGATACATCTTTTAATTTCAGTATTTCATTGTACAAAAGTATTCAGCCTTAATTACCTAGGTTCAAATTATTTTAATCTAAATTCTCTCATTTTGCAATACAGCCGAGAGTACAAAGGCACAAAAAAATTATTAGCTATTAAACATCTGGAATGAGATCCGTTTTATAAAATATCAAGAAGCCATCTTTTTGGATAAGCCAAAAAATATGTCTAGTAAATACAAAATCACGACGACAAAATTATTTAGAATGTTACATATAATTATGAAGATTTAAATATTTTATTTACAAGTTTTTATTCACATACTTTTTTTGTAACTATCATAACTTGTTTCTGATAAAAAACTGTGCAACTGTTAGTTGCCTCACTTAATGCTATGACCTGGGTTTAAATCTGGACATGTAAAAATCACAATCTGGGCAATACATTGCGGGGGGGTTTACTAATTTTTTACGACATAAGTTGCAGGGTAATTTTGGGGTCCCGTGTGCATTGTTTTCTGGATTCTGAATAAACTGAGGAACCATCTGGGGAGGCACGGGGGAGTCGGTGCCTCCTTTAGTTCCTGGTTCGAAAGAAACAGACTTCTTTTGCATTTGCTTCGGTGGTGGCAAGTGTTGATACGGGTTGTAGCCACTCTGGGGGTACTGATACTGCCTGGGATCATTCGGACCAGCGCTGTTCTCGATCGCGCTTTGATTATACCCAGGTCTCTGTTGGTGAGGGGGAGGAAAGTGCCGCGCTTCGGTTGTCATGTCAGGGTAGTAACTATTGGGCATCTTCTGGTAATTGCCATTGAAGTTATCGAGTGGTAGCTCGCCGTGCGGGGGCGGCACTCGCTGGTAGGTGGTGGGCTGGCTGACCGCAGCCTGCGGATATCGACTAGAGTAATCCGAGCTGGCGTAGCTCGTCGGTGGGTTGTGATAGCTCGCGTAGGACGGCGAATTCGAAGGCACGCTCTGATACGGAGACGTGTTATTAATTTGTACATTGTTGTTGTATTGGCCATACGTTTGGCGATTGGCGCCATAGCCGGCGTGTGGTGGGGAGTTTTGCGGCAACGTGTGGTAGTAAGCGTTATTTGGCTGGCTCATCTGATGGTGCTGGTTCGGTGGGTGCAGATAAGTGTTAGGAACGTTTCTTGGTAAGTTAATGTTCTGTTTGGCTATGGGGTTCTGTGAGGTTGGGGTCAGTCTGTTCGCGGGGTTTTGGCTGAAGTTCGGTGGGCTTGAGTTGCTTTGGCTCGTGTAGATGGGTGGCTGGGTGTAAGGTATCGGGGTCGCGCTGTGCGGTGCGCTCGTGGGAAGCGCTTGGTATATCTGATTGTTACTCGCGGCGCCGTGCGGTTGTCCTGTTTGAGTGGGGCTGCTTCCGTACACTGCGGTGCTTTTCTGCGCACAGTGTTGCTGCTGCAGTCGCGCTTGCGCCATTTGATACGAGGACGGATAGTTCTGCGATCGTACGTAATCGCTGTGTGTGCCGTCATTGTTCGCGATTGAGTTCTGCGATAGAGACGATATCGTGGACCGCGAGGATTGGCTGTCGAATGATTCCTGCCTTTGGAGGGAAGGTTTCTCGGACTGTAACGGCAAGGTGGTCAACTCAGGCTTGTTCATCGCAGATTTTAACACTCGCTCTAAAATGGGGTTCGGTATATAGCTGTCGTCTTCTTGATCTTCCGCAGTTGAGACTAAGATAACTTGGTCACAGAACGATACCGACTTCTTTTTTGGTTTTTCGCCGTACGCATTGTTCGCTTTAATTCCGAGTTCGTCTTCCATTTGGATAGGGTCGATGGAAGAGGAGGAAGCTCGGCGGACGTTGACGTTCTGTTGCGTTGAGAGGTTTAGAACGTTTCTGTTGCTCCCCATACCGACCAGTGCGACGTGAGACCTTTCACTGTCATTCAGCGTGTTTTGTGAGTTGCTTTCAAATCTAGAGGCCATGTTTCGGACGCTGTTGACGTTTTCGAAGGATTTTTCGCTTTCATTGTGGTTGAAATGGTGTCCTTCGGGAGACAACACTCTTTTTTGGTTCTCTGCCGCCTTCGCTTGACGATCTTGCAATTCCTGAAGAAAGTTGTTCGCGTACGGCGTTCTGGGTATACCGTCTTCGTTAATCTGGTAATGCGGCGTCTGCTGCGCGTATTGTTGATGTCTCTGGTTGGGCTCGTAGTGGTCGACCCTATGGAGTTCATCGAGTATGCTCGTCATGTTGATAGGAGAGGGTGGAGGAGGGAACTCTTCACTAGGCTGTCTCGAGTGGTTGACAGAATTAAGTGGACTGGGGTAGGGAGGGAGTTCCATCATTTGCGGAGAACGTCTTGCTGGTGCACAATCGACCACATCTACTCCATTATCGAACGTTCTGCTGAAGTTTTGAACTCTCTGCGGCTGTTGCGGATACGTCGGAGCCGGATCTCTCTTGGTCGGACTCTGCTCCTGATGGATCATCGCTTTCGTGACTACAGTGTGGAAGTTTTGCGTGGAATTGTCAAAACTGTCGTAGTGGTTAGTCGACTGATCTTCGTAGTTTATGAATGGCATCGATTGAGGTTCGTCTCCGTACTGCTCTGAGAAACCGCCGTCTTCCTCGATCTCCTGATGGGATCGTTCGTTCTGGCCATATTTAGTACCGCTAAGTTGTGAGGTAGTTCTTAGCGGTGGTGGGGGTGGCACTTTAGCAGCAGTCAGCATCTTTCCTGCGCTGCCGTGGAAACTCTTTCGCATGAGCTTGCTTCTCTCCAGGTTGGGATTGGTTCCGCTCGCTGCAGAATACTCTAGATGTCCCTCAGATAAGTATCCACTTAGATTCGTCTGCTCATCGGCCGTTCTTCTGCCGACTTCAGCGTCATCGACGGACGCCACTCGTTTATCTTTCGGGGCCGCTTCATTGGCATCCGCGCCCTCGGTTAGATCGGGCATCGATCTGTTCTTCCGCCGGATCAACCCACCCATTAATTTTCGTCTGATTTTATGCTGCTTCTTGTTTTTCTTATCCTCGGCCGGTTCCTCTTTCTTCGCTTCGGGAACAGCCGGGGTTTCCTTTCGAGCGCGACCTCGATCCTCGCTTCTCGACCGCTTCTCCCGCCCCTTATCTTCGTCGCGAGATTTGTGGCGAGGTGGGCGCTCGCGCGAGACCATCTCGATATCATCGTCGATCGTCTTGATAGCTTTCTTCGAGCCTTTCTTTTTGGGGAGCGTCGCATAGATTTCTATCGGGACCGGGGCCGACTCGATGCCGCTTCTGGTGTTCCGCACCGGCGCGGGGTCGGGCGTCCGCGCCGCGCTGGCGAGGCGGCGCTGCAGATGGCGCGCGCGCATCACGCAGTTGTTATGCCGCATGCGCGCGAACGTTATCGTATGCGGATTGTTGTACGGCGCCTCCATCGCAGCGCGGGCTTTCGACGCCGCCGCGTCGCAGAGTAGTAACGCCGTTTCTAAATCAGCGGCGGTCTCGGCCGCCGCGGATCGTTCGAGCAACCTATCGGCTTCGTGGCAGAGCGCGGCGCAGTCGCCCAGCGCTATGATCTCAGGAATCTGAGCGAGCTGCAGATTGTGACGCAGGCCTTGTTGCAACGGCAAGCTGTCAGTCGACGACAAGGAGTAGGAGTCGTAGCCGCCGTCGCAGGAGCCGCCGCTAGACAGCTCGCCCTTGCGCGTGGGGCTGCCGGGCGGGCCGCGTACTCTCTGGTACATGTAGGGGCTATCGGCGGTGGACGAACCGCTGCTGCCGCTGTTGCGGTCCCCAGACCAGTTGCCGGAGTCTCGCCTCGCTCGGCCTCCTGCCTCGGCGGTATCGGAGCCGGCAGATAAACTCCTAGCTAGTTGCGTCCGCCTGGCTCGCGCTTCCATCGCATCGAATGCCTTCCTTTGCGCTTCGGCACAGTCTTCGAAATCCGGGCCGGGGGTCAACGCTCGCCTCACGCTGGGCGGCGGCCGCTCCGGGGCTGGGGTGATAGCGCGCCTGGGTTCCCCCGCCGGGAAGGGGACCACATCGCGCGGGGCGTGTCTCGTGTCGCACGGCGTCCCATCCGCCGCTGCGTATAGCAACAGCAGCGGCTGGAAGCGTCCCCGGCGGCATTTGTCGACTACTTGCGACCATTCAGGTCCGATTTCTTTAACATCCGCGTCATCGAAGTATATCCACATGCGGAGCTTGCTGTGGAAGAAGAAGGTGGAGTAGTGCTTGCCGTAGTAGGTGACGAGGCCGACGAGCCGGTGCGTGGAGGCGTCGGCCCAGGCGCGGTCGACGCACGCGTGGAAGGCGTCGGTCGGGCGCAGCTCGGTGCCGAGCGCGGCGTACACGGCGCTCACGTGCTCCGCGGAAGGCCGCTCCGAGTCCCACACCATGCCTATGGAAACCACTTCGGGCCGGTTCATGAGGGTTCGGCATATTTGAATCTTCGCTCCACAAGCGTTCTGTAAAGAAAGAAGCAAACTGTTAGTGTCTGTGGCGGTTAAGTTTCACTGAATAAATCGGTACAAAGAAATATATGTTTATCAAAGCGACATGTCCTAAAAGCGACTGAGCAAAGAGGAAGTATGATCTGTTCTGTGGTATAGGTATGACTGAAATAGAGATCGTTGAGAGCTGAAATTATTCTGAACAAGTCACGGTGCAGTTACTTACAGGACAATCTCTGATATCCCCCATTCCGCCTGCCTTCTTGAGCAGCAAGCCGAAACTGTCGCCATGTTCGCCGAGCGCCGCTTGCGCCGTTAACGCCGTCGCCGAGACGTAGTGCACCATCTGTAATACACACACACATATATAAGTATCTTAGTCATTCATTCAGACAAGAGAGAGTTTGAGAATCTTATCAGTTGAATAAACTAATCACAAAAATCACACAAACAAGTGAGATTCTCGCCTTATGAGCTTTCTGCAGTGACTATGGCCTCGCCATACCACACTTTGTCGGAATTCTGCATTTTTAAAGAATTCTTCTAAAGGAGAATTTTTAAAGGGTTCTTTCTTTTTAAGACATCAGCGTAGCCCTAATGACAATTATAAATAATGAGAAATTAATTCCGGGCTCGGAAGGTCAGTTAAATCACAGAGTGTTAAATCAACGGAACAAAATATGCAATGCTAACCCAATCAAACCTTATTAGATACGAGCTGAACCGCGCGTTTTCCCTCGCGGTTCATCAGTTTTTATGCTAGCCTATGGATTATTCCAGGACTTAAGTCATCTACATTTCAAATTTCATCACAATCGGTTAAGTCGTTACGACGATACGTGGTAACAAACATATACACACAGACTTTCGATATAATATTAGTAGGATTTTAGAAGTTAAGAGTACAAACCTGAGTAAAAGGCAGCGGCTCCGAGGTCGCCTGACACGCTCCACACACCGACTGCTCTACCAGCATCATCGCGAACTTTCTATGAGGCACGCAGTGAGGCGCTCGGCACGCGTCATCGTCCCTCCTGTCCCCCGAGCCGGCGGCGACGTGCGCGTGCACCCGCAGGAGCAAGTGCTCGAAGCACTCGCTCGCGTCGGCCATGCAGCCGAGCTGGAAGCGAGCTCCGGCCCCGCCGAGAGCACGGCGCAGGCTGTCGGCCGCCGGGGCTCGCTCTGCTGACCATTGTAATTGCGTGAACAGTTCCTGTGGACAAGGGATAGCCTGGATTATTAATTAGGACTGGAAATTGTAATGTATGTGGCAACAGCTTTCTGTCACAGGCAGCAACGGCTTGACCCTCTCGGATATGACGTTTGTGGGTTTTTAAAGCCAATAAGTAATTAGTGATTTGTGCTTCCTTGCTTATGGCTCTACTTATGGCTGTAGGCAAAGCCATAAATAGTAACTTATGTCATACAGGCTTGGTTAGCTCTCGGTCACCACTTGGCTGGCTAGTAGTTTATGTTTGTGATTTCCTAAAGCGAAAAGAGTATAAAATGAAAGGTTTTTCTCTGATACACGCGCGAACCTTCCAATAACAAGCCAATTCGTAAAGAAAGTTCCAACTGGTTATGGAAATAAGGACTCAAATTTTAGTAGCTCAAGATCGAATATCGTTTGCTTTATCCGAATGGAACAAAACCAGTATGGCACGAATACGAGTAAAGGTATAGGTCACAACCACCGTGACCCGGCTAGGCTGAGGCGGTCATTCGACGCTCAAACTTGTATCTCGATGTTTTATGTTTCGTAACCGTTAGTTGAGTGGAGTTTTGTTTCTGACGACTAGTCTAGGAACAAGTCTAGTGCGAAAACTATTTGCAAAATAAACGTTTTACTCTTCCGCAGAGATTAAAATGCCCTAAAAATTTTAAGTAATTGCTAAACTTTCGTCTACCTTTGATCTTATTATAAGGTTCAGATAAAATACTGTCAAAAGTTTATAATATCCCATAAAAATTCGCTGCAAGCGGGACTTGAACCCACAACCTTACGCGGATACGCGGGTGCTCCTACTAGGTGAAGTCTCAATGGCTCAATTGGTAGAGCACCCGAATATCAAGCGGAAGGTTGTAGGTTTGAATCCCGCTTGACTTGAGGAACAACTCGAACAGGCACTATTCACTATATATACGTAGTATTCGCGAGTAAAGTGACAGTTTACTTGCATTTGACATTTATTATTCCGCATAAAAGTTATTCCAGATGTTAGTCGAATCCAGTGTGGTGGCCTGCTTACTACTGCGAAATATTTCACACAATTGATTTTGTTCTACCAACTAGGCAGCTGTACTTTCACCTATACTTTATAAAGCACTGTACCTACTGGTGAACAAACCAGTCAAAACAGTTTGACTACGAGAAGAACCCCACTTTTTAGACACCTGTTTTTTGTACCTTCCGATCAAAGTCCAATAGTGAGCTTCAATATCTTGAAGTTACGATATACAAAATTTACGTGTAAGTTCCGTAAATCGTCGTTAAATAATCCTCGTTTAAGGCTATGGGCCAAATCCCACGTGGGTTGAGGCTTAAAGAAGTGAATATAATTGATACGTTTTCCGGTACAACGGCGGACGCAGCTTGCCTGCCTTCCGTTACTCACGCGATGCACGCAAGAACCTCGCTTTATAGGATTTTGAGCTTTTAAGTTTCAATAAAACTTGTATTAGCAAACTTTAACAAGGTATTTTTCCAATTTGTAATACGTTCTAACGCAACGGGATTATGTTAAATCACAGGTGAAGTATAGTAAGAGTGAACTAAGATCCAGTTTTGTGATCGTATGTTAACGCAACTAATTCTTAAAATTTACAGCAAGGACTCAATTTTCAGTCTTATTCCATTGGTGGCAGATAACTATTTTGACACATATAGTACCAAGTTGACCTTGATAGTATATATCCTACTATAGATAGATAGACCTAGACTGATAATAATTTGATCCTAGATTAGAACGTAATAAAGACGTTAACACTTGCTAAAAGATAAATTTACAGGTATTCTTGGTTTTACATTCATGGTGTGCCTTCAAATAAGAATAATCATCATAAGCTATTAAAATACAAAAATTCAGTGATGTGTTTTGAATACAAATTGTAATACTATGTATTATTTCCCTTAATAAAATTATTCTTGAACCAGCTGTCACGTTTTACTTAACGTAGTGATGGGAAATACAAAATAACTAAGGGCAAAACTGACTAAAACTATCATTGAAGATGATCACATCACTAGTTGGAACAATAGACGATTCAAGACGCGCACGCATTACACCGGAGAGGCTTTATATGCGTATGCGCATACCTAATAAGATAGCCTTCTGTATTCTTGATAAATACCAAATACGCGATGTAGAGTCTATAATAAAACTATAAAAATAATGCAGTCTGCAAAAACTTATTTTAAAATTCTTTACTTTACTCTTTAGTAAAGTAAGTAATCTAAATTTTAACGTTAAAACACAACAAATCATAGAAACATTAGACCTCTATTCTGAATAATACGGGTTAACTTCGAAGATTGTCAAGTCAACTTGCCATTATCGATTCATTAATTCATTGCCTATGAATAGTAAATACGCCTTGAATATGCACTTGACTTATCGATTCTGAAAACAACCGGCTCAGTGATTTAAATTTATAAATTAGCAATTGCCTGCAAATTAATTAAACACGATGAAGTAACGGGTTCCATTAGCAAGCGAGCGCGTTGAAGTCTTTTATACCGAGCTCGTAAACGGGACCCTGAACGAGACGAGAATGAAGTCATTCTCAATACGGAAATACTGTTATTAGGTATCCTGCACAAAGAAAAATACATTACAAACTTTTTCGGTTTCATGCATTCAGTGGAGCCTTTTTCGCTACAAATATAATATTGAACGATTTTTTAAACTAATAATAACAGTGTACCAAACTTACTCTGAAGAGAGATAAGGTAGTTGGGCTGATGAGTGGATCCATAGGTGCGTCATGCCTCGCGGACGACGATGGCCTCGACCGTGGTAGGGTGTTATGCCGCACTCCTGCCAAGGACCCCGTAAGGAGCATATCCTTAGGAGGCAACAGCTCTCGCAGCCCCTCGATCTTCTGCTTCTGTATAACCGCCTTAGTGTTGCTCCCGCCATCGCTGTTCTCCTTACGCTTGTACCGAAACTTTATCATCTCCGCATCGTCCTCGATCCAATCAGTTCATTTTCAATTCAGTATCCATACGTCGAAAAGACAATGGCTGCGCGCTGAATAACACACACATCAGCTAACTCTATATGGCGATAAGTAAACAGAACACGTAGAAGACACTTTTCGCTTGAATTCTATTAGTGAAACGTTGAGATATGCCTATCCGCACTATTTTTACTCGATGTTCGAACTGAATAATAATGGGCTGAATTGGGCGCGAAAACACCTTGCGTAGCAGGTGGGCCGCTCGGGACTCATAGAACGTAGCTGTTGCGGTTCATCGCTCTACTAATTGGTAACTATAGACGACACATATCACTTTTAATGACTTTTGAAGAAACTTAATTGCTTTCTATGTTATTATAATGAAGTAAAAACAAAGCGAACGGAGCAGAAGAGGCTCTCGAACTGACTGCGGGGCCAGAAGAGCAGAGTGCGGGGGCAGGGACGACTCTACCTTCCAGGTACACACGCTTTTTTGTAATCTATTGTTAACTTAACCCACGTGGGTTCTCCGACCTCTCTCTCTAACTTATTTAGCGTGTCGCTGTCTCGACGTTTTAAAGATTCGAGGCTTTGTTTATATTTCTATAGAGATAACTGGAAAAGTACTTTAAAGTACAAGTTTTTAAAGTTGAATGTTTGAAGAACACGTGCTGAACATGGAAACTTGTTCGGCAGATGTGCACGTAGAAGTACAAAAGATAAATAGCAAGCCAAATGTGCAAAACAAAACAATTTTTCTTTTAGTTTTCTGTCTAAGCGCGAATTATGTCATTGAGCCAGCTTACGGTATTTGAAAAAAAAATGTGAATGAGATCGCAATAGATTCATATAATAATACACCACTATGACAATGCGTATTAAACGAACTCTATTAATCAATTTCGAAGATTTCCACTTTAACATTCGATGATTCATACGTGAAGAATGTAAGACCCTTATGATAAACGAGCCTTTGAAAGAATTGACGAGCAAATAAAAATAACAAATCTTGAGATTTTACGTTCAACAGCGGCAGAGTATTTACCATTTGAATGAACTTTCACGTGACTCAGTATGTAAGTATGTCAAGCTTGTAAACTTCCTTTATGAGGTCACTCAAAGCGGTTCTTATATACGATCATCGAAATTACCTAACTATTCGTAGCATCCTGCTAATACTATAAACGCGAATGTTTGTAAAGATGTGCTTGTATTTTCGTTACTCAATCACGCTTAATGTAGTAACTAATACATTTTCACGAAATGTGTCACGCATCTAGCCTGGTAAAACTTGAAAGAAACCGCAGGCTCAAACAATGTAGGTACAACCTACTACAATTTCACTTTGAGACTAGCACTTGACGGATAGTAAACTGTATCTCCATATCTGAACAATTTGAGCTTCCTTTTCCACTTACGAATCATGTCTCATCCAAAACGGATATGTTAATTTAATGGCTAATTACTTTTGTAGTTTTAAAAGTGGTTTTTGAACCATTGGATTACGTAGTCACGGTAACCCTAACAAAAAAAGGTGATGTTGAGGCTGTGTTCTGAGAATCCGGACCATTAGCCCCTCAGCGAATATCTGATCGCCCCATAAGGAAAAACAGAACAAAATCGCCGCCCACACTTTGTATAATCGTGTTCTAGATAAATTAATAAATTCTGCATTCAGGTTTTATGAATGGGATTTGCTGTTTCGTCTCTACCTCTAATCAAATCGAAGGCAATCTTGTGTGGTCTCAAAAAGGTTACTTAAGAGTAGTAGAGTTGTAGTATAAAAAAAAAAAAAAAACAGAAATATTTGTAAAGCAACATTTTAACTCTGATGTTAACTAGTTATTTTTCTATATAACTTTAAACTTTGACTGGGTTTCCGGTTTACCAGAGAAATTAATGGCTGTACAACTATACTTCAAAATGTTATGTGTGAACCCTGAGCTAATATCAGCTATAGGTGCTTATTTATTAAACTTATTGCCATTTGTATTGTTGAACGTATAAAAACAAACGGGTGGTGAAACTTTGACAAAAAGTTATATTATCGTATTGTAGAGAGTCTATTACACCGATCACCGATGAAACATTGTTGTGATTTTATAGGAAGTGAGTGAGAAACATACATTTATTAATGAAACTTCAATCAAGCGACGCGCACCGTGAGAGGCTCTCACATGACGGGGCTGCGATCCAGTTACAGTTTCAACCTACTTATTACGTGTGAGAAAATAATAATTCAAACGTTTTTCTATTATTCATTAGAGAAATGTACCAGCGCAAGTTAAAGTAAAATATGCTTTATTCTCCAGGCATACGACTTACGAATTCAAATTTATTTCAACGGTAAAGTTTTGTCTGTGAAGCCAGGATAAGTCTAAGTCTAGCCCAAACTAGTTCTGCCAGTCAAACCAGTACACTTCTGTCATAAAGGTAATATAGTTTTGTCAGATATTTTACAAACAAGTTTAAAATTGCAGTCACGATAACTCTTGCGCAGTGAGATAAAAAAGACATTGAGGAATACGAAAAAGCTGTATTTAATACATACTTAATTGAATTAAAAGATATGCTAACATCCTCTCAGAAGACCTCTAAGCGATTTTATCTGACGGTTCCGTACAGAGTTAATCACACAGTGCTACGAAAATGTACGAAAAACCATTGTCTAAATAATTTATTTATGTAATTTGTTTCGGTGTACTCGACTTTGGTCCTCGTACTTGCATGTTTTGTAATGACTGCCGAAATCGGGCATTCAGGAGGCGGATCTGAGTAATCCGAACAGTCTCAGCATATCATAAGATCGTTACTCATGCTTGCGACAGAAACCTTCAGAGGCTCACGAGTTCTTGGAAGTTGCCAGACGTTTTCCTTACAAGAGCATAATGTCATTTTTATGTCCTACTTTTTTACTTAATAGTAGTATAGCGTTATAGAGAGTGAAAGACTAGATTTTAATTTTTAATGAGTACAGTAAGAATACGAATAGTTTTAGAATTTTATCCGAACAATATATTTGCAATTGAATTTCTCCAGTAACAAAAGAATAGTCTGAGACAATAATAAAAAATCTCGGATTTCGCTAGAGCCAAATTAACTTTTATAAAGAAATAAATTAAGAAATACTCACGAAAGCACAGAACTTATATAAACAGATAAACGCAAGAAATTTTAGAGTTTAAACATTTTAATCGCATTATTAAGTTCTTCGTTAACTTCGTTAGCTAAACTCTCTGTATCAATTTATTATCATTACTTTTTTTGTTTGTTGTGCAGACTAGATGTAACAACTTTATCTAAGCAATTAAGTTGGTCCAATTATACAAACGGCCCACGATTCACGAAGTAAATTAAGTTAACACATGTTCATATTTTGATGGTTGCATGGTTGCTAAGGTGTGAGCGAAGGTGCAAACAATACACCATTGAATTACAGACAGGAGATACCTTAATTCTGTAGAATTTACAATTGCGCCAATAATACCATTGTAATAAATGAAACCTATTGAAAGATATACCTACTTATGGTGTTCAAGGCAAATCATATGAGGTCATGCTTTGTAATATGTTATGGAAAATTGCGATTGAATTAGTATTGTAAGCTTGAATGTAGGTAGTTATTAGAAATCATACAAGCATAACCTGTAATTTGCACATGCATACGAGTTGCGTTTTATTGTTTTTGCTGAAGTAGCCTAAACCTTGACCTGTATAGTAACGGCCAGGTGTAAAGACTTGACACTCTTGACAGTAGCTTTACAAATAGAGTATTTAATAGGTAGCAAGCATAGACATTGAGGTAGCAAGTAACTGCCAACTATGGTTTACAAACTTATATCCCCAGCTTAATGATCACTTTTTCGTGTATTCCTGTTTCATTTGACGATTTCATCCGATAAGCAAAAATTAATAAAAACAATTCCTTTTTTTCAACCAGCACCCGCTTTACCAGATTTTAGTTACCAGATTCAACTGGTTCATGAAGGTATCAATAGAGTATAGTGTAAAATATTATATTTTACGTGTTTTCTGCGAAGAAAATCTAGTAAACTGGTTTTGAAAACCTTTTCTAGCATAAACAAGTTACAAAGTGGACAACTCATATACCTACGTAAGCGTACACGCCGGTAAATTCAACGGGAACCAAACACGTCCATACTCAGGTGTGATGAACTTTAGCGATTGGTTCCACGTAGTAACTACTAAGTACTCTATGTAAAAGATTACATATTAACTTTAAAGTAATCTGTGTCTCTCCGTAATAACTTTATAGCAATCTGTGAACTATCGATTCGTTCTACGCGCAGCATCTAATTGAATTACGAGTATGACTGTTGTGTAAGTGCCCGATAAACCTTGATTTATCGATGTTACATTCTAATCGAGAGATTTGTTTCAAGTTTCAAAAGGGCCGGGAACACCTTTAGTGTTAGGAACGCTGCGAATTTCCTGTGCCTGCTTCACGCTGCAAATATGTAAGAACTGCACCGGTTTTACTGCTTTAAGAAATATATTCCTGTTTATCCTCAAGGTATCAAATTCTCTATCAATAAGGTTTTACCAATTAAACCGGTAATTTCTCAGAATACTTCAGTGCAATATCAATAAAAAAAAATCGTTTAGTGAATGCTAATGCATAGGATAAGGTAGAGCAGTGGGCTTTAACATAGGATGATAACGAAGAAACTTAGGTAGTATTTAAAAATGCCTACGAATTGGGAGGGCCGTTTTGAGGACAAAATTCGCAGTTCAAAACTTCAAACCGAGGACTAATCGGAGCAATTTTATTACGAACTTGTATAGCGTAGGCTGTCTCTTTGGCGAGTGCCTCTACAAGTCTGTCTGTGCGCTCCAATAAGTCACGTGGTGGGCGAGACAATGGGACATCGAAGGACTAGACCGCATAATCAACTACTTGCATTACCGTCTGTACTGGTTTGAGCTCTTATTGTAGCGCTAAATTAAGACTGCTATCATGCAAAAATAGTTTTTACTAGCGCTACAATAAGAGCGCATAAGGCCTACAGTGTAGATAACCATATTATAAGTATAAACTTGTTCAAGTACCCGTTTCCAGCTATCTTATGCTATTGATTAATTTTCACTCCTATTCAAGTCATCGAGTAGCCCTGAAACGTCGAATGTGAAACTTGCGCAAACCGATGCTTAAAGAACTAGTGCGGTGAAAGGAATAAACTTTCATCATCCACATTTTAAGTCTGTGATAGAACATTTGGTTTTAGGAAATACCGACTTTAGCAGTGATTGCAAATACCGCACCCGCAGAAATATTCGAAGCCGAGCGTTACGCCACTTACCTAGTAAGTAAATAGAGCCATGGCTAGGTGCAAGTAACTATTGTTATATTTATAACGTGTAATGAGAAATAGATTAGACACGACTCAACGGTACCGCAAGTTATTCTATGAAATGTTGCAATTGCCTACGACATGTTTCATTACCTGTGCGTATGAAATTACCTTTAAAATAATCTTTAACCTGACCCTGAAATATACCTACCAGACGTATTTACGTATCGCAATATAGAGTTGTCGCAGACATTTAAATGTTATCTGTGCATTATTTGGCCCGCAGCCATCTGCAAGGCTAACAAGAAGCCAATTCTTGATAACTCCTTCCAATCCAAAACACCGCTCACTTGATTAGAACACAAATTGAATGATAATGACCTTTGCCACTTACACTTCACTATTACACAAAAACACTTGTTTAGTTTCCACTGCAAACACGTGGCGTTAATCCGATTTGCATGGAAATTGTCTATTTTGCGAACTCAATATGTTTTTTCAAAGTTTTATAAAAACGTGCACGACCACGCGATGCGATGTGTTGTCGGCGTTTACGTACGCGTACTAACCGCAGTGACAGGCAGCGCAAGCGTCAGACAAAGACAACGCGAAGGCTCTACGCTGAACTACCTCGCGCACTAGTGCGAGCGAGACGGCAGATGCTTGCGAGGCTTGCGCGGGAGTCCGGTTATGTATCTTCTACATAAGGTAAGATCTTTGTAAGTAGAAACTCTATTATTTAAAATGTTTATGGTGGTTAATCGTTGACAAGAAAATTGTTTATAAAAATGTATGGGTTCTAAAATTGTTTTGTCAAAAAACTCTTATTAGTTAGGAGGTAGGAGGTTGGTACGTAAGAAGCTTTCCATACTACCATAACTTTAAAAAAATGGGTGTTGATGAAAGCAAGCTTTCGATTTAAGAGACGACCTCTAGAGCGGTTCTGTTTCTCAAGAAACTACCATACCTTCTACCTTGTAGGTATTGTTCATATAATATACAGTCTAAAATCTAGAGTCTAGTCGGTATGGCCAGCGATCTTAAGTCAATACTGTAGACTGCACCAGTATAATCTTGTCTAGATCGTAATTGCTTAAGCATTCACTTCTCAAGCTTTGTGTTTCGTAAACTTCCAATCGTTTGAAATTACCTCAATCTGGTCACTAACATCGCCAAGGATATAATCAGTGACACTAATAAGAATGGGAGGTGCTACAACCGTATTTTTTTATTCATCAAATAAGTTTATTGCCAAGACCTCCACATACATTGGTTTTGCATACGGCTTAGTATGCAAAACCAATGCAGTTTCGGTCGTGCTGTGCTCAGCATAGCGGTAAATGTTCGCTAGTCACTTGAAGGATGCATCATCGCATGCCCAATCACTTTCTGAACGACTCCTTTTTCTCTCCTTTTACATAATCCTGTTTTTTCAAATTATTTTTAAGTTCTTTTCTAATCAATATCAATCACTAAACTCGCCATTTTATTATACGTCTCGCTAAAAGATGTTTTGCAGCAAACATACAATCAAGACTATTCTTTGGCGAAGGTCACCTTTCAACAAAAGCTTCGTTATACCACAGAATATACGATTTCTAGTGAGAGGAGAGTAATGTTACCGACTGTTGGTCTGGCACATGATTTAAAAAATGCATGAAGTATAAGAGAAAACTCTACATATAACTGTCTCTAAGATCTGCCATATTAACAGCCGTTAACTTTAATATCTATCAGCCAACGCCAACGAAGATACTGCGATGACCATGCAATAGTTGGCATGTAGATATTAAATGTCAAGAGTGTGCCACAGCAATAGTGCAGGTTGCATGCAACAGCTTGCTAATAGCATAATAATTGGTAGCATAATTTATTGGCTCATTGAAGCTGTTTAGTAGTGATAATGAATCAAATATTATGAATGTTATTTTTAATCTATAGCATAAAAAACCTTTTTAGTATAATCATCGGATGAAGTGTTTTTAATATGTAGCTATTCACATACCAATGGGGTTAGCAATTTTCGATAAAAAATATTTACGGTCGTCTAAAGAAGTGGCATGGTATGAGTCAGAGGAATCCATAAATAATTTGAGTAGAAACTGTTGTTTAGGTATGCTATGATTCCAAGCGTGTGAACAAAGTTCATGAGAAATGTTTGTGTGTTTTTTTTCAAACAATAAGAAAGGTTTAATTAAACATTCTTTTCGTTTGCTTCCTAGTAGGTCTTCAAAAGAATTAGGATTCTGTTAGAAATATCTTTCAAAAAAATAATACAATTTGGTGCGGAACAGATTGTGCTCAGCGCACTAAACAGAAACGTGCCTTCAACTGTAGAAATATTCTTAGTTTAAAATTCAAATAGAAAATTGTCGACCTCTTTTGAGTAGTTTCTAAAATGAACATAAACTGATTTAACAATAGAACTGCATCTGTGGAAGTCACAGTGGATGTTCACACGGTAATAAACTTGTATGATTTAAAAAGGCGAAGCTATTGATGATCAATGAACGAGCTGACGCGCCTTTAGTTTGGTAAATATAAATTCGATTCTAGCGCTATAGGAATAAGGTTTTCATAATATAATCGTTCAAACACTGCAAAATAATACAAAAATAATTTGAAAAAAAACTATACCTCAAAAAATCAGAACATCGAACCTTTATATATATATATATATATATATATATATATATAATAAGGTATACAACTACTTTAATTGTAAGAGTTTTTTAACGGGTACTTAAACCGGACCATTCCAGGAGATTTGTGTCAAAAGACCCAAAATTTCGAAACAGGAAAATCAACCAATGCCCACTCTCGCTACGTCTTCGTACACTGTCCTACTTATTGCGATACCACATTCACACAGAAATCGGATTTGCAGCTTAATCGCCTGCGTAAACCCGTGCATTATGACGGTGTAATGAGTATTAACACGAACAAGACAATACAAACGCTGATCACTGGAACGACTTACACCAAGTGATCCTTGTGATTTTATTGAAGTAAGTAAGCAAGTGCCCGTCCAGGAAAGTACCCAAAGTTGCTCGAAGTTTACCTTACCAATACCTGTCGCCAAGCAATAATGATTCCATTGCTGTGCTACGGTCGAAGAGTATAGTTTATAGGGATATTACAGGCACATAATGTTTGCCGACAAAACGTTATAAAAAATACTGTTTTCGACGGAGTTAGGCACTGGAAACCTGATTTCTATGTGAATTAGGCTGCACTTGCTCATTTCACTTAATAATAATAATAATAATAAGTTTATTTATTTCTCAAAAAGCAATGTCTTACACTAATATAAAAAGCAATGTCTTACACTAAATAAGTAGGTTTGTTAGCACAAGTTTGTTACAGTAGGTTAGTTTAGCTAAGAGGTAAGAAGTAGTGTCCATGCGGCAGGCATATAACCGTGACCCCACACTAGGATTCCCTGTATTGTAGTATCTAAGCCACATACCAACCCCATAGGCAACACTTATTTATATAACTAGGTACTGTTTATTTATAGTGCTATGCAGGTATTATATAGCCTCTTATTTATATGGTAAAGGGTTCACCTCTAAACTCCACACTAGGCTAGCCTGGGTTGTGGAATTTAGTGCCCCCCGTTAGGAGCTTAAATATAATTTTAGAGAAAGAAAACAAAAGCAAAGTTAAAGTAGTAGGAAGGTATATAAGTACAGTAACAATCTATTGAGGTTCATAGCGGTCTTTAGAGAGTTTAACTGTTTCATATTATTATGTATTTGTTTGAAAGTAATAGGTAATACACCTAGGTACTTAAATATTTTAACTCAAATACCTAACTCTAGTCTAATATTATTTTATCTAGGCACTAGGTTTATATATTATTTATCCAATATAAGCTATAGCTAGGCATAATTACAATAGGTATTTAGACTTATTTAAAGACAATATCAAAAGGGGATTAGATCCCTAACAGTGGGTATGATGATTGACACTTAATTATTAAAGATTAGCAATTCTTACCACTTGTTTTAATACATTTCAGTTCTAGTAGATTATAGGAACATAGATTTAATAACTTGTAACCAGTTTTCGTTCAAACGCTTGATTTATTTGTTCAATATGTAAGTATTTATTATAAGTTCAAATTATTATTCATGTATTGGTGATTGGTACTGATTTATTTTAAGATAAATAAATATTGTAAAACTGTTTAGTTTGAAATGATTAATGAACAAGTACTAAATAATTATAAATCGGAAAAACACTTTTAACTAAATTAAATAAGTTATCAAGTTGACGTAGGCAGCAGCAGTAGACGTCTGTTGCTGATTTATGATGATGATGATGATGATGATGATGACATCTTAGAAATCAATTATACATTGATCTATGTTTAATGGCAATAGGTAGTCTATCAAGATAATGACAGAACAATTTAGAATTCCTCGACTTGTCCGACACCACTCACTTCGGGTTGAAGGTTGGTGGTTATAAAATACAAATAAAAAAGTAGTGGTGGGTTATACACTGTGGTGTAACTTAGTCTACATCATGTTCTGCACCTAATGAAGTAGGATCCAGAAGATTTTTTTACGTACAGAAACTTTTTTTCTAAAGAACCAATTTCATAGTGGCCTAGGTCTTAGTAACACCGTAGAGAAATTGGAAAAAAATATAAAACTAATATTATAATACAATTTTATTTTTATGTAGACAAACAAAGTTCTATATGAAAAATGTTTGTTGTGTTGAGTTTCCTAAAACGGGAACACTGGAGGTCCGCCATGACAGCTATTAGCTAATGATCGTGACGCATCTTGACTTTGACAGTACCTAATAACTTATTAGGTACTGTCAAAGTCAAGATGCGTTGAATAAGAATAACCCAGTTGTTCGTTAGACCCGCCATGTTGTTTTGCATTGTGTTGCACTCCTTCACAAAGATAAACTTACATAAGATTGTGAAAGAAGCTAAAATAAATTAAATAAACAGCTTAAAATGGTTTCTTTATTGAATATCTAAATATCTAGACCCCTACAAAGGACCTAGGCCCGGCTCCATACATCAAGAAACAACTCCTTTATCTTTACATTACATAGTTTTCAACAAAGTCGCTTCGCCGCCCCTGTCCTAAAACAATTTAAACTACTTACGCAACGCGTTCAATGCTGTTTTCATCAATAGATAGAGTAATTCTAGAGGAAAGTTTAAGCACCCGTGAGAAGCCGGGGCGGGTCGCTAGTGTTTTAAACGAAATAACATTCACTTTAAAAGAAAACGTTTGCTACAATTTAAACCTAATTAGGTATACTACAGCATTTTACCCAATTAAAATGCCCATAAAAAATCTGAAGATATAAAATTGTTGCGATATCTGACTGTCTGACAATCAAGGCACAGCGTAAACCGTAAGATCTAGAAACCTGAAAGTCTCAGGTTTTTTTATGTGTATTTCTTAGGGGACAAAGACAAGAATTCCCAAAATTCATTTCCCAGAGGACGCAGCAGAAACTCAAAGTCAAAGTCACGGGGCGTTCCACTATAGTAGCCAATAAAACCGGCTTCATAAAAAATACTTGTAGTATATTTGTTAGAGAACATGAGCAGTTGAGTAAATAGTACTTCCTTGAGTAAATAGTGAGTGATTCAACAACCCAATTAATATTATAATCAATCATAAACAGATTGAAAAAGTTAAAAATGTGCTGCAAATTGCCCACAACTCGCATATTATGCGATATTATGCAGAGTTGAGTAATTGAGTAATTGTGCTTTCGTTTTAGCTAATTAAGATATTTTTGAAGATTATGCAAGAAGAAACAAGGCAATGCGCACTATGATAAATAAACGCTTGAGTTGCTTGAATTCCCTTTAACTTATTAAGTACTCACAACGTTTTGAAAAACCTGCTATATTTTTAAGCAATTAAGATTTTAAAATTAAAATATTCCGAGCTGGCATACACCTTTACCATTGTATGGGCATTTAAATGATAATTACATCAATCAGACAAAATACCAAGCACTTTAGAGGCTGTTTATTGAATTGAATAAATTACTCGTTCATAACATACCTACACGTTATAAATATCATAAAACAAGATAAGGAATCAAGTTCTAATATAACTTTATCAAATATTTCGAAATTAATTAACTTGTCTTTGACATTTGATTAAAAAGTATAAACCATCCCACGCCCGCTCTGTGAACTTTGACAGAGTTGATCATCTACTTACAAGCCGAAGCGGTAAATAAAACTGACATAACATATTTTTTTCGAGAGTGTGAATGGCGTAAGGCCAATAATAGCTGAGAGAATTAAAATTGTAACATAATAAGGTAAGTTACAAGTGTGTGCGATAAAATCAGATGATGTGACTTCATAAGTTCACACTGGACTTCTGAAACAATCTGCTATTGTTGCGTTTAAATTACTAATTGACTAAACATGGTCACGGTCAAGTCGTGTGACAATATTATACGTTTAAAATTATTTCGAATAGTATGTTCATGGATATTTTCATGGGTGGATAACTCAGCATTTCATAAGAAATCCAATAGTAATTTTTTTGATTGATAATTTATTTCATCACAAAAAAACTTTTTACAATACTGGTTAATGATGCCTAAAACCTTTGTTAGGTTTATCTAGAGACTAGGTACTCGCTATCATACAAAACAAATTAATACGTCTATAAAGACAATTCAAAGTGATCCTTACGATTGCATTGAATAGGAAGGTACATCTATATTACAACCTAAACTATTTTAAATTAAAAAGCTCACGCTCACACAATAATAGCATCTTACATCACAAAGTAAGTAGGTATCTAAGCATTTACTACAACAACACTCGTTGTCAGCAAATACCTACAGCTAAACTCCGTCACAATAATGCTATGGAATTAAGCATTATTGTAGTTTAAATAATAAAAACTCTAAATTTCGAAGAAATATTTTATGTTCTATGATCCCAAAGTAGAACTTTGCGTTCTGTTAATTCTTCCAAGATCTTCGAGTAAGGTTTAATTACCGGTTAGTCAACATAACAGTCGTGCCGAAACGGTTGCTGAGAGACAGGGACAGCTAACTGTATTAGCTAACTGGCATTGAACTTACTTGAAACTTACTCAAAGATCGTGAAGAAGGCCCTAAGCCTCACGTCTTGGTCGTCCAGTAAAAGGCAGCGAGGGCGATTAGCGTAGCGACTGGCGCCTAACTTTTCCTTGTCATTGATAGGGGCGTGACGCACGCGACCTAGGCGGCAATACACACATGATTCACCTTTTTATGGGCATTACAACATTTATATAAAAGATGCAATAAAGTTTTCATTCTAGAGTAAAAAGGAATTTCCCGTAATTCAAATTTCATGGCAAAATGTTTGTGGTGGTATTAAAGTTGATGTTTTCTAGTTATAAGCTTTGCTTCTATAATTAAAGCTATGAATTACAGTCAATAAATTCCGTCACCAGAGTTAGCCACTGACTTGTAGGCAGTACATACTTTTTAAAATAAATCCGTTATTGTGCTCATAATTTTGAGACATATCATTTGAATTGTGGTAGTGGCCTACAAATCAAACTGGTCGCACATGATGTAAGATTAGAAAAATTACTCCATATCTGATTAAAATAATCCGAAAGGCGTGTGTTTAATCTGAGGGTTTACTCTTAAAAGCGACAAACGATAATCGTAGAAAATATAGTAGGTCAATTTATGACGGTAACAACTAAGTACAGAGCATTCTCGAACTTATGCTGAACCACGAAAACTGTCACGATATTTATAGCTTTTGTCCGCAAGAGTAGATTATCTGATAGTCGCCAATGTAGCTTACGACACAGTGGGCAGAGACCTTGGTGTATGTAGGCTGTTGTTTACAGCTTCCTGTAACTACTGTTTAACTAATTTTACCTAGTGATATCACCCAAACCTGACCCTAAATGCTTCAAATAAGGGATTACAATTATAGAGATTACAAGAATATTCTAACATAAACATTGGCGTACAATTTGATATCATAGGAATCGAAATAAAGAGTAGTAGAGTTCACTGTGATAGAGCTCGTCCGGGGAAGGACTACCACCATACCTATTTCTGCCGCAAAGCAGTAATGCTCGCATTGCTGTGTTCCGGTGTGAAGGGTATGGTTTCCGGTGAAATTACTGGCACATGAGGCTTTCGATCTAAGCCTCAAGGTGGCAACCCGCAAGTGATACCTCTGGTATTGCAAGCGTCCATAGGCTGCGGTAACCGCTTACCATCTTGTGTGCCGTACGCTTGGTTGCCACTTTAGTTGTATAAAAAAAAAAACCGATAATACGAAACGTAGAAGTACATAGCTGCCTTATTGAGTATACACAATAACAACGTCGCATTACCTGTACTAAACTGCATTGTTTGGTAAAACGGTGTGCATTTTCGAAAACAATGTGATGTAGCTGTCTATTTTAGGTGTACTGGTATCCAGTTTACATAACAGGGTAATTGTCCAAAATTTATGATGTAAATTAGGTGTTGTAACGTAACTTTACCTGCTCTTTTATGTAGATTTGTATGAGTCAGTCAGACCAACTCTGGTGACTAAATTAATCGGCCACTCTCTCTGTCATAGACTAACGACGACATTTTACAAGCCGGGACCGACAGCTTAACTTCGTTAACCTATTAGGAATGATTTATTCGTGCTGTGGGTGAAGTCAGACTGTGGATGATGATGATGATTAAGTCATCTACGCTGCAAGCGCTTCAGGTTATTCAGGTTGCAAATAGGTCGTCAAAGCTTCTAAAGCAAACACGCAAGCAAAGCCATGGGTTGAAAACTTGAAGCTAGTGTTAGATAAAATCAGCAATTTTGTACAAAGCGTTGGTGCCATTTGAACAAACTTGAGAAGTTGAGACTACAATGTTATGCCGGCTTAGTTCCACTTCAACTTGCGGCTCCCACAATTGCATTCATAATACTTCATGCTTGTTAATGTTGCTTTAACTCTGCTACAGTTTGTATATAATATATACTTATGGGTACACTTAAAATTGTAGCGTTTCAGTTTTGTTTTGTTTCTATACTTAGTTAAATAGAAAATTAAAAAACCGTTTAGAATTTCCTTTTTCGCGCAGTCCAAACTAGATGTGAAAAACCAAATTATTTTATCAGAAAAAAAATCATATGACCGAAATCCCTAATACTGACAATTGCACGTTTTTGGTACACCTACAATTTTTAATGATTACAAAACTATTGAAACATTATGGTCATCTTTGTTGGAGAGATATATTTATATTATAAAATAAACAGTAACGAATGAATTTCTGAAAATAATATATTAATTGCCCAAAACCGTTTTAAAAACTTTCGAAATCAAATAAAAACTGTCTCTATAAAAACTTAAAAAATGACTGAATTGTTTATGTAAATCAATAACGTCATCGATATAACGCCTCGCGCCTGAGGTGGCATAGTCGTGAAACCGCTGATTAGCCATACATTTGATACGTCCATGGGATAGATCACGAGAGCGTGCCTCGCTTACGATCGTGATTGGACTCAGGCTAGGTAGTGGCGAGGAGAAAACATTTTTAAACCTAACAACAATAATATTACAGAGGTTTTATAATTAAACAGAGATATAACATTATCACCTTTTTCTTGTCTCTTATCCATATCATCTACTTTGTACGGGAATTTTTTGTGTCAAATTTTGACACAAATTCCCAAAATCACCCATAAAATTTAATTTATCTTCAAATGGATTTTTTTCAATCTAAATTAGAACTATAAAATAATAAATTTGTAAATTACTTCTATTAACTACACGCTCAAGTGTCTGCTTATTATTATACAGGATTTATGATGTCTTACAAATTCATTACTTATTTACTATCAAGTACGCATTAAACACACTACGGAGTGTGTAAGTGTAAGCTACTATTGTTAGAAATATCACGGAGGAAATATTTGTTTGTAAATATAGATGTGCTCTACTTTTGTTTTATCTCTTGTTTGGTCTACCTCATCCACTTCTGTCTGTAAGGTTACACGCTGTACACAACACACTACGTGTTGTATAGCCGCGCACGCGCAGCTGCAGAACCGGTCTTGGCTTCTCGTTTACACCGAGCACCAGGGCTGCAGCTAGGAGGCTGTGTTTGAGGGGTGTTTTCATACACATACATCTTTTTGCTAGGGAAGTTTGGCTAATACGCAATGTATAGTTAGTAGTACTAACAGCGAATCTCGGCCATAGTAAAGTTAGCCATTTCATCACAAACGGCTAACGGCAGTTAGTCGGCATAAGGTAATATACCTACTTCATAAGTTTACTGAGCAATGCTGTACTGACACTGGTTTATTGTATCAGCAACTACGTTAAGAGTGCTGATGGTGTTTTGCTGACAACTACTGGCCTTTCTGCTGGTTGCTTTGCCAAATTAGTTCTTTAAAGCCAGAGGGTGTAAGGCACGACTAGGTCTACTTACGACTACTACTACTACTACGACTAGGACTAGGCTTTACCACCCTGAATTGAAGATTCGATGACCTGTTCTGACAATTGCGTGTCAGGCAGACACGCCATAGTACTATTACACGTTACTCCGTGCGATCTTTCTGATAGATTAGATACGAACTAAGCTATTACACAATATGGTTCTGTTGGTGTCAGTGTACTTATACAAGTATCTGATTACAGCGGCAATATCACATCTTAAATGTAGTCGCAGTAACTACTATTAAGTGGTGTTATACAGTCGTAACCGTATTACAAGATTGAGAAAATCTCTAGATAGTTGAAAAAAAAAATTGTTTACCGACATCTGTACCTCTCTGGCTTTCTTGCTTACTTTGGTCCCTCTGTTTGTACTCTTAGACCTTTTAAACTACGCAACAGACTTTAATGCGGTTTTCATCAATAGATAAAGTGAGATACGCTTATACACGTACAAAGCTGGGGTAGGTCGCTAGTACGATTCATAAAAGATCTGAGACGAACTGGCAACCTAAGATTCCAAATCATAACGATTACAACTTGAACCTTCTCTTATAAGTGATTCAAAGACAATTTTAATGCGTTTGAATGTTTGAATAATTATTTATTTATAATAGTGCTACAATGAGTATTAAGTAATTGCTGGTTCCATTTGCATGCGGTCGAGGCACGTAGTACCGTGACACAGTTCTGAGAAACGTGCCTAGATCAATCAGACTTCGGTTAAAATAAACAATTTCTGTTGGCCTACTTTATTTTTTATTTTAATCTTAGGGCGGTTATCCACTGAAGCGCGTAGCTGCGTCAACCAAACCAATAGAATCTTGTCAAAGCTCCGTCATAGAAAGTTGCCTCACGTTAATTCGCTCAACGTTGACCTGTTATCACTTTTCTTTGTAAGTAAATGTACCTATCTACTAAACTAAATTAAAAGTGTAACTTATTCAAATAGTCTTGTAATAAATTGCAAAAACGTAGCACGCTTTTAGTTTTTAGATATTTTTGCGTAATCTGCTAAAATTTGCATCATAATCTGTGATTTAAAAAATCTCTAATCATATTCTAAAACAATAAAACTGGCGCCGGCGTCGACATAATAATAATATAAGCGAGTCGCCGTTTCAAGAAAGTGGCTAAGACAAAGTAAAAGTTTTAATTAAATGATAATATCCGAGCAGATAACGTAGAGTTCATTGTATCTTACTATCTCTAGGCTTGACTTTTCTTACAGATAGGAATACAAAACTCATTAGTGTGCAAGTTAGTCGCATACACACATACATAAAACGTAGTTGGAACACGTGAAAAAATATATTGTCTTATTGGCTATGTTTTTGTAAAGGCCTGAATAATATCTGACTACCATGAATAGAAAACTACATAAAATCTACTCGTAAGTGCCATTTACAGAACATCAAAAGTCTATAAAAATAAACAAAGATAGTTCAATGCTTTCAATTGAAATAGGTAGATAACTGCGTAGTAGGTACCTTTGTTTGAGTCACTTCACACTTGATTTCCGAGCTTTTATACCGTAACGTAAATATTTGTAAACTAAATTATCGAAATTTAGTACTATTGCAGTACTTACTTATCTACATTTTATTTATTTATTTACAAGGGGCCCATTGCTTAACAAGAAATTTAAAATTTTTAATGTTAGTGATTTTGTATGTAATAACGCTCAAATTATTAGTTTAAAGTACCTAAGTTTAATCTTTATTATTTTAAACTATTATTAGTGGTGGATTAGAACTCTTCACCAAGAGACCGTTTTTGTGAGTACCGTAGTGTAAAATTATATGTTTTTTTAAAGATAAATTATATTGAACACCATGTAAATAAAAACAAATGACTGACACTGGTTGGCGCCACAACAACTGCCGGGTCTCAGAACCAATCACAGCAGAGGCTGAAAGTTCTACGAACTCGCGCAACTTTATTACTGGTTGAAAAGCGCGCCAAGCTATACCGGTTTTAAATAGAAGCTTACGCGCCGCACGCGCGTCCATCTTTATTATTGACTCGAATAAATTGGTAAGCTTTAGCGATGGTCAAATATTTCTTTAGGCTATTGTGTGATTGTTGTTGACTATTGGTAAGGGAAAATAAGCCTTAGTTAATAAATAAACAAGCATACACTGTGCGATTCTCAGTATTTATATTTCTCTTATGTTTCTATCAAAAGTTCAGCGTATAAAAGTCCCGTTACTAACTGATTTATCATAAACCTATTGAAGAAATAGACAAAGGGCCATAAACCTAGACCTTTAAGGGCTTATTTAAACAGCTATACAACCGAGCTGTTGCTAGTCTGGATAGCTAAATCACGATTCGAAACTAGGCGCCGATAAAACTATGAAACCGGTCTAGCCCTGAGATTAATCCAATAGCACGTTGGACTCTACCATAAAGCGGCTATTTAAAGCCAACAAGTTTCAAGTAATAGCTTCTATGAAATTGTCAGAATTTGGCTTCAGATATAATTGTATTAAGTAAATTACCTAATAGAAATTAAAAATTTCAAGTAAAACTACGGGGACTGCGAAGGATAGAGATGATTGGAGATATTTGGGGGAGACCACTGCCCAGCATTGGGACGAAATACGTTAATAAGGAAGAAACTACAGAGGGATAATATAACTTTGATTCTAAGTATATTCTATTTCCTAAAAAATAGTCATATTTATATTACCAAGGTACTCGTAGCTTCCAAAAGCGTTCAATAAAATTCAGTCAGTTTTCAGTGTTCAAAACTTTAGATCGTGATGCATGAGTGAAAATATTTTGAAATCATTTCCTATATTCATCTATGGACGTGTTCTTATAAAGTTTTCTGTTTAATCGTTAGTTTCTCTGTCGTAGTTCCAACGAGTCGAAAGCTCGGGATTTAGTCTGAACAACGCAGCTATTGTTCGCAAAGGTCACGCTTTGAGCGTGCGACGGCCGAGGTCACACTGTTGTCTTTCTCTTTGTTGCCACGATATGCCCGCCCCTTTAGACGAATACCCAGTGAAGATGCGAATCTTTAAGAATATAGAAAGAATTTTACCAATATTGCTGATGGCAGACATTGCTAATATTGGCTGAAAGCAGACCATCCCGACATAAAACACCTAAACATCATATAGAGTAGACTCCACACGAGAAGTCTTTTGGTATTAGGAACTACGAATACTATGATACCACAACATCCGAAAAAACCAACATTCAGCGGGGAACGAACACAAAAACTCTCGCTTTACAACTGGGTATTTGCTCACCTCGCCAATGAGGTCGTTTACATATATGAAAATCATAGAATAATAGTGTAAACAGTAAATCTTTTTGATTTATCGATGTCATCTTGTCTATGCAATGGATAGTACTTTAAGTCGACAAGCCGTGGTTACCCTTTTGGCAACGAAAATATCTCTACTAAGTACTATTAGTCCTAGTTAGAATAAACTTTGACTGACTCTCGTTGAGTTTTAAGAGTTGCGTAACGACTTCGAAACTCTGTACAGGGTTACGAAATCGGAAAACAAGACACACTTTCTTTTGAACTTGTTTATATGACTCACTAGTTGCATACTAGGGATAATAATAATAGTAGTTAAATAATACATGTTAGGGTCAACGCTACATAGAGTTTAAAAAATACAGATGTAGTCAAAGTCAAAGTCAAAAATGATTTATTTCAATAAAATCACAAGGATCATTTTGAAACTTCATTAATCATTTGATCATTTTTAAAGCTAGGTGTATCTAAAAAGCATAATTATTATGTTAACTCTGCAATGTATTTGTCTTTGCACAGAATATTAAACAAGTACTATTTTTACACAGTGTGCGAAAAAGTCGGTATAATGATTTGCTAAGATCACAGTAATTTGCCCTGCTGACACACAAAACAAAAGGTCAATATTTACGTATTTATCAGCTTCGTTTCAATCTTTAATCACATTATAACTATGACTATTTTTGAGATCAAGCCAAGATTGGAACTAGAATTTAATTATTTTTATTAACTTACGCTAATTATTGAACTACAGATATTATAACCATAATCGAAGCTATCGATACAAAGCGCTAACTTATACACGAAGATACGTAACATAAGTATGGTGTACGGTACGATGTAAATAGGGATGTGCTTACCTTGAGTGCGCAAAAAATGCAGGACGGGCCGAGACAAGCATGGCCGGTCAGCTCACGGAAGCTGCGACGGAATATGTCCAGATGCCATAACACCTGAGGACAAAATAAAAATACCAGTCAAATCAATTCTAAAGATGCAAGAAGTGCTCGTGAGACGTGGTTAAGCACTGTTCCGCGGGTCTCGCGACTGTTCTATTTTGATCAAATTACAGTCGTAAAAGCTAGTTAAATATATAATAGTCAATCAATAGTTGTTTTGACAAAGAATAGAGTTCAATATTACAAAAAGAAATTAACACGAATAAATTTAAAGACATATTATATGATCCAAAGCCGCGTAAAGTTTCTTACATTGGCCTTAAAAATAAGTCTTTTCGACCAACGAACCTAACAGATGACGTCAAGCTTTCAACAATGGATAGACCACCACATGGTCTAAAACCGCGTAAAGTTTTTGATAGTGGTTCTTACTTTTCGCCTCACCACACCACATGGTCTAAAAAGACGCATTTCGCCTTGGCACGGGTGCGTCAGGTGTGCGACATGTGACGTCGCAAAAACTCCTGCGACGGTTATTAAGAGGTGCATAATATCGGGGTGCATGGTGCATCATGTGCCTACGCATGTGCCTTTAAAAAAAATTCATAAACCAATTTGTGCTCTATTCCTAGAGGCAGGTTGTTTTTAAATTGTAAAGGGAAGGTGTTATTTCTATTTATACGTAGAGACAGGTTGTCTGACGTTTGTTTGGTGTTATTTTGTATGTAATACTTTTTATCAAATATCTGCTTGTGATAATTATAATATAAGAAATAAATATAATTTAAATTGAGAAGGCGTATTTTTATGTGTTACGTTACGTTATAACGCCAACGCGTTTCTTGTTGCATTCGCCCACATAAATGTCTATACCTACTATAATAAACTAGTATTTTATATTTCTAAAAACTACCAGCTCAAAAAAGTAGCTAATTACATATTAATTAATTCATTTTTACAAGATAGCTTTCAACACACAGTATTCACATTAACTATATGAACACTAAATGATTAAAGTAAAACGTATGGTGTCTACTTACAGACCTGTAATAAGTTGACAAGAAATACTGTTTCTATGCAATTACAATACAACGCATCTTTACGTACGAGTCGAAATAAAATAGTTTTACCATACATATTATAGCACCTGTTGTAGGCTTGGGCAGAGTACCGGCCCTTTTCGCGATTGTTTCGTAGCAGGTGGAAATAACCAGTTTTGGACTTCTGAGCCTCCGAGCAGATGCATTCGTATAATCCTTCTAAATATTCCTTATTAACGATTCCTATTGGTTTTGAATCGACCTCTGCTCGTCTCTTGCAAACTTGATTTGGAAATGTCAAGGCGAGGATGCGATTAGTTTGATGCATACCTTCCTCTATGATATTTAATAGTTTGTGGTAGCCTTTTTCTCACGATTCATAACTTAATAGGTAAGTTGCGTAATCCCTATTAGAAATGGTTGTAAAAGTGTACCTGAACATTTTTATTAATAACCTTATTGCCTTAAAACAGAAGCTCGCAAATGAAAGTGCAAAAATATGCTAATAATAATGTAAAGATTTACTTGTGAGATAATGAGGATGTTGGGTGCTCGTATTGACATCCTATTCTGACGGAACCACAAAAAGCTGTCAAGGCGGAAGAACAGATGCGCACGCACATTCTGCGCGAAGGGCAGCTAAGTAGCGCACAACTTCTATAAAAACCTAAGTGATACATAAAGTGATTTGCAAGCGATTTTATACCATATTGTTTGTGAGCAAGGTAGTTACTTGAACGAGAGATCTGTTAGTAGATTTAGCACGTAAGCATGTAAGCAGGTAGCAGTAAGATGAATGCTGATTTTTCTGAGTCACGTAACTGGAGTACTGTTACCTTGCTTAGTAGGTAACCAACTGCGCAGGAACTAGTAATAAAATAATCTAGACTAAGTATGACTTAGACATGGTAATATTCTAGTGGTGGTCTGAAGTTCAAACAGTTACTTTTTGCATAATGTATCTTTGCAAAAACCGGACTGCTCAAGTGCCTATATTTATTTACATATGTTATGGAAATTTGAATTGACTTTTCACCTGCTATCCTGGAAGATTAGCTCATTAGTTGGTGCCTTAATAAAGTGCTATCTAGAAATAGAAGGGTATAAAAAACCCCTGCGCTCTACCACTTAGTATAATAGAGCGCGGGGAGTTGTAGATAATGTGTGCAAAATGCAAATTTACAGGTAGGCAGAAGACACAAAAGTGCAAGATGAAGATGGATCATCGAAAAAAAAAGCTAGGAACCTAAACGAGTTTGTTGCTAGATTATTCTAGGCTTAGGCGCGTGGATCCTTGTGAATAAAAATATTTAAAATTTTAATAATTTGAATATTAGCATATTATGCAAGGAGTCTTTTCACTATCACAGAATAGGTCTTATTTAAACTTACACGGCTCAAAGTCATAAAAACTGTATTATCAACCTTTTATCATTTTGTAAGAATTCGAACATTTTGTTGTATTTATAAGCTCAAGCTGTCCTTATACAAATAAGGCTTCTAAGGTCGAGTTCACACTGGGTGTATAGAGTTATCGGGCTCCGCTAAGTGATATACAGAGATCCGTGTGTGTTCAACCTACATTTAGTAGGGCTCGTGACAAACAGATAATATGTCTTGCTAATGGAAGGGAGATAAACATTTCGAAACATTAGTTTTTTGGAACAACGGTTTTTTTTATCAGCGTCGTAATTACAAGATGTTTTGGCTAATGGCAGGTTTACTTTGAGCGAGTCAATTAGTGAATCAGTGGTATGAACTACAGAGGGTTTACTCTTGCGAACAAAAGCGATATAGCGTGACAGTTTCGTGGTTCAGCCTATATCCGTAAACGCGATTTTTGATGTCACCGACATAAGTTGGACTACGATATTTTCCACGATTACCGTTTGTCGCTTTCAAGAGTAGACCACCAGTTCTTAGAATTTATACGATGCCTGCAACAAATTAACGCCGATACAACTGCCTGAATAATTACGTTTTTTATAAAAATGCGAAAGCCAAACTTGTTTTGTTTGTTCAGACTCAACAGCATAACGACTGAAAATGCACGGTTCCTATATGTTATAGAAATTTTAGAACAGCTTTTGTGATATCCCACAATGGTATAGCTTCTAATACAAGTATTATAAAAAATCTAGGCATTCATTCCCCACGCTTTATTAGCACGACGCCGACGCCGAAGTTCGTACAAGCCGGAGAACATAACGGGAGGTAGGCGTGCCGTCTGACTGTGACGACTGTGACGTACAAAACGTACGCAAACTGGTAGAAGTTTTTGCTCAAGCTAATTTATAAAGAAGTGAACATCACCTCAGGGCTATAAAAGCTGTCAATAACAACTCGCGATATTTGGCTACAACAATAATATTTCTGGCCTTTCCGAGGCTGTTTGGCATTATCTGTAACGTAAAATGTGGTTTGGCACGTATAGATAGTATAAATTACTTATTAAGTACAGTACACATTACTACATGTACATTACAATACAATACAGTACAATCGTTTATTTCTTGTAAGTAAATGATTTACCAGTTTTGGTAAAAACATATTTTTACAATGTCAATGATACTTATAAAAAAATATAAAATATAACTATATCAATGCCTATACCTTCTATCTAATTAATATCTATCATGTGCCGAGCTCCCAGGCCCTTTTGTCTTCAAGGTAGGCGTTCACATTATAGTAAGCCTTTTGTGTAAGTTTTTATAGTTTTCTTAAATTTATTTTCATTTGTTGTAAGCATCGGCCATTTTCGTATTTCTAAATTAGTACGAATATGAATCGATATCCGGCCAATAACCGGCCTTCCGGTGCCTTGTCACTCTTGTCAGTCACCACATGTAGCTAAATAGTTGATATCAAATATTTAGCTACATATTTAGTACCTACCAGACTGTTCTTTACTGTTTTACCAACCTACACCACAGAATAGATATTAGTACTGCCCTACACACGGGGATCAAAATGAAGAGCTCAATTTGCACGGCAGTGTTTTCTTATGTTTGTCTTCTAGTATTTTAGTTTTTATCTATTTACCAGAAGATTGATTAGGTAGTTAACTATAACCACTGAGCATGATACAATCCGTTTTAAGTTTTGCCTCTTTTTAGGGTTACTGAAACAAATAGAGGACCCTTATCATCATCACTTTGTCGTCAGTGAAAGTTTGTCAAAAAAAGTGCTCAATACTCGAAATAGGTTCTACAGAAATTTTCAAAAATTTTACAATTTGATTCAAAATCAAACTGGGTCTTATCTTCTACAGTATGGAACTCTTAGAGTGCTAATCTCGCTCGCACTTATATCATGATCGACATAAAGTAAATCGACCAAAACAAATGAAGACAACACGATGTACACTTCCTAACAACTAGCTATAAATCTCCGTTCATTAGTTGTACTTACAAGTGCTAAATGATCCTCAAAGAATATGTAATGTTACAGAAAGTTTTACACGTTTTTGCACCTTATTTTTCGCCTGTAGGTATAGTGATGTGCCTGAACGAAAAGTTTGCTTTTCAGATACGAATACGGAAGAATTATCATCATGAAACAGCCCGTAATCGGAACGTATGCGACAGCGTAAGCAACAAAGCAACTTTGCTGTTCATTTATACGCAGCACTTATCAGTGAATATTTTGTATTTTAGAGCTATATCAATTTAACTTGGCTTGTCTTTAAGAGGCCTTTCCAAGATTTAGCGATATAATTCATGAAGTTCGCGTTAATGTATCTTTATATAGTAGAAGTAATAGCCCGCGCGACGAGGAGCGATACGTCCTCCCTCCATAAGCGCTCAGCGCTGTTTGAGAGTCGCTGCTTCGATCGATATGATTATAAGTTCGCAAAAGTGTGATTTAAAAAAATTCGTATTAAAAAAAGTCAATGCTATTAGACTATTTTCTTCGTTGTATTTATTTAATAAAAACTTAAACTTTAATTTAGTAGGTGTATTTTTATTGTAAACTCCTTACTTTAGCAGAAATAACAAGCGTAAAATAGGGAAAAGTACGCGTTTTTTAGACCGTCTTTATTCAAAAATATTGAACTAACATGTTGTATTTTTCTCTATTCACTTAAATTTTAAAACTGTGATTATTATAATTGCATTTTTAGAAATATGATAGACTTTGTTATTTCATAGAAAAAATGATCGAAAGTTGACTGGAATTGCTCATTTTACAAAACGTGCGTTACTAATTATTTTATTAATCAGTTATGTCTTGAGTTAATTAATATTATGCTCTGTTGGCTTAAATTTTAAGGGATAAAGCTTTTATTTGTTTTTATTTTCGTTAAAATATCTTCAACACACGAGCCACAATAGTGTTCGAAACTTCACGGGCTACAAGAAAATTCAAGGATTGTCAAGGATAGGGCTCTTAATGCCATTTTGTTTATATATATAATCCATGACGGGTTCTTAAAGACGAACAAGGAATACTCTAGCTAGACGTATGTTACGAGTACCTATGTCACAACATAATTGTTTTAAAAATACGGATATACAAGCACATCACTAGATGTAGGGAGGGCAGTGATGCATCTAACATATTGAATTTATAATGTGGAGTAAAAAGTACGATTTGACGGCTAGTGAGCGGCGTGGGAAGTGGCGAGCTCACACGATTTATTACAAGTACTGCTGCTAATCGGAATATAATCTGTGTAATGTTATGGAACTGAGAGCAAATACGGGTTAAGCTGTTTGTTACTGTAGAGCTTTGTAAATGCTAAAAATTACTTGATAAGTCAACAATTTTATGAGCATAAAGTGATCTCGGACGACCTGTTTTTTTTGGTGTTATTAATTCGGTTTTTTTTTATACTTACCACTTAACTGACAACCAAGCGTACGGCCCACTTGATGGTAAGCGGTACCGTAACCGTAGCCTATGTACGTACCTATGTATTAGTAGTAGATAGAGCTCTTTGTAATAGAGCTCGTCCGGGGAAGAACTACTACCATACCTATTTCTGCCACCAAGCAGTACCTAATGTTCGCATTGCATTCCAGTTTGAAGGGTTTGTTCCAGTTTCCGGTGAAATTACAGGCACATGAGACTTCAGATCCACGTCTCAGGATAGCATCGCGTAAGTGATATCTCAGATGTCGCAAGCGTACATAGGCTACGGTAACCGCTTACCATCAAGTAAGTCTTTTTTTGTGCGATCTGTCTCAAAACTAGGACAAAACTAGGTGACAGATGGGAATAATCCGGCTGTACATTTGGTATAATTTTTTTTTATCCAGATATCTGATAGAATCTACATAAACTTTTTTTTGTAGCCCTAAACTTTTAGGGCTAGATGGAGGAAGGTAGTTATGTAATGTAGTATGATGTATTTTTGTAGTTCCAAGTTGAAGCTGTTACCTAAGCTGTTTACCGAACTGAGAGAAATGTTCGTGTGCAAACAGGAATTGAAGTGTATTGCGTGCTGTCAATGCACGATACTTACAGCGGAAATAAATTTGAATCGTAATATAGTGAGCACTTCCCACCGGAAGCCACTCACCTACATTTTGATTTTACGTCAAAATTATCATTTAATTCCGTAATGCACTATCGGAGATTCTCAATGTCAATAAATTCAAATGTGGCGGAGCTGGCTTAGTCGTTTTATCATTATTATATTGCCCATATTCATAAAAAAACGCTAAGTAAGCGATGTCTTCCAAAGAGTCTTCCAGATCAAAGAAGTTAGACTAGACAACGTTTCCACAGGTCATCATTTGGATGGGTGACCGCCAGTTCTCCGAAGCATGCAAATGCTTCGGAGAAAGGTGCTGCTGTACCCAGAACAAAGCGATCGTTAAGCCATTAAGTTGGCCTTCTGGCGGCCTCAGTGGCCAACTTCGTCTCCAGATTTGGCCACTGACTAATACGAAGATACTTGCTTTTTAATAGGTTCATACATAATGAAATACTCATAGATTTTCTATCGACACCGTCTTGACACTGACGTCTATAAAACCATCACAAAACTCAAAGCACATTGACGAAAGTTATCGTAATTATGTACTTATTTGATTCCTTTCATTTGAAAATTAGCGTGGTAATAAGTTACTAGTTACTAGTTTCTAAGTTGATGACCGGAACACATTTGCAATTGTTTTTAATTGATCAGTTATAAATGAGTTGGCACAAGTTAGTTCGTATGAGTCAGCGGCCAACTCTGGTTAAATATGGAGGGCTTTCAAAATGTAATGTTACAATAATAATGTACATTTCATACCGCTGAAAGATTTAAAACAACTGAAAGCAATGGGACCACGAGCATTAACTATTACTCGTGATCTCATCTATGGGACAAGAGAAACACCCAGTTGTGTATCAGCCTAAAAATCACAAAACAATAAAATAATTGTATGATGTGAGTCTTAAATTACCTACTGTCTTTGGTGTTTGGTAAAAAACACGCTAAGTTTAGCATGACGCTATGGTCACGGCTGTTTACTCTTTGCCTGTATTTAAATAATTATTTTAAACTTGAATTTTCACTTTTTAGAGACAACATTATTAGTTGAGATTTTTAAAACTAGATTGTTCATCAGACACATTCATCGTATCTTACAACTATTCGTATTATAAATGCGAAAGTTTAAATGGATGTTCGTTACTCAGTCACGCCAGAACGACAAATCGGATCTGGATTAAATTTGGCACAGAGATAGATTATAGTCTGGAATAGCACATATTTTTTTATCTTGAAAAATGTACGGCTTCCGCTTTTCATGCAAATAAAGTCGTATAAGCTGATGAAAAAGTTGCATTAAACATTTTTTAAAAGGTAGAGATAGTCACGAATTCATAGCTACAAGTGGCGAAACAGTTTTTTTAAACACCGAGGTACTTGTTTGCTGTTTATATCATTACCTACTTACAGAGATGCCTGTCTCATAAACTACTATGTCTGATTTAAATAAGTACGTGTTTGAATAGCGCATTATAAAATATCATCGATTACACAACATAACAACAGTATTTTATACAAAATAGGTAAGTAACATAACTTACTATATAAAATAATTGTAGGTTGGAGCATTTAACACGTTCTCTACTTATGTGCATACATTTAAGATAGCTGGCAGGTAGAGTAGGTACAATTATGATAACTACTTATGAGTTATTTACTCCAATTTGCCTGCAATTATTATTAAACGGCACTTATGCATAAGTATCCACATTACATATTGTAAATTTATTTATTTACTTCCTTCGAAATTATTCGTACCTATTTACTTTTAAAAATCTTTCAAAAAATTACACGAAAAATTGATTTACGTAAAGTAATTATATAATTGGAGAGCAACGGTATCGGCTGTGTCACTCTGATTATAGTGAGTGAACACTCAGCTTTAAAACGTAAAATATATAAAATCGTTGCAAGACTATAATTGCCAATCAACACACAGCCAATACGGTAAGTCTTACAAACCTGAAATTATCACCTTAATGTAAAGAGCCACAGAACAGATATTATGGTAAGATAGTAAAGCATAAAAAAACTAAATCCTTGCATGAAAAAAAGCCAGCCATAATATATAACTTTGCCACCTCAGTCAGACAAATTGACTGAGTTTGTCACAGACAAATTCATATTTTGTTGTCAGAGTTAGACTCCTGCATCGTGTATTGCCAACGCTGAAACGTAGCACTCGCATGCTGAGCTGTATTCAATCTAAATACAGCACGATGGAGCTCATTTTATATTGAAAGCTATTCAGAAGTGCTTTTTAGACCCTGCAGTGGTTTAACTTTAAAGACTTGCCCGCCGCAAACCGGTCAACGAATTCAGCTTGTGCCAGATTTCCACGAATACATCGGAGTCAATTTACTTTTTATACACCAGAATTATTCTATCCATTTATTATTTTCAAATTAGTAGCTAACAGCCCAAGATTATAGAGTTACGTTTTTGCTTCAATGCAAATCACCACTCAATAAACCATTAATTTATTAATATGTAGCAGGTAGGATATTACAGTAAGGCACGCAGATATGAATCAGACGTACTAGTGGTCTAGTGGTAGTGGTCCCGGCCTCCGATTCTAATATCGTGGGTTCGAAACCAAACAAAGGAGGTTGTGGTAAGAAAAAGTTAAATGGAAACAAACATTAACGCGTAAAACATCATATAAGCAGATCCTTATCATTGTACATTGCTGGTCATAGATTCCATATTTCCCATAAATTGTTTCTGGATTCCTGCATCAATATCATCATTAAAAAGTACTTTCTCTAATAACAAAAATTCTAGTAAAAGAGTGGCTTCATTCATGCACCATTAGGGCCCACCAGCCGAAACACGCAAGATCCCAAAGTTAAAATGCCAGTACATAATTCTCCTGGTCAAAACGCGCAGTATAACGAAGCATCCCTTTTAAAATGGGGAGATCGTCCATCCGTGCAATGGCCACTACCTGTAGATCTACCTGTATACAAAATCCCAGCCTATAATTTGTGTCTGACCATATACAAAACGAATATACGTGAGTTTTTGTCCCGTTTCCACGTAAACAAAAACATGCTACGGCGATTGCCATCTCGCTCTAGATCGCGTTGATGTCTTTGCTTCCCGCGTGCAGTGGCGTAGCACAGGCGTAGACCGGCGTAGTATATGCAAAAACTAAACAGTTTTCTATGAATGCTATTGGTATTTGATAAAGCTATGCAAATGTATCATCAATTCAGAATTCTTTTGACATAATATTTTGGCGATGTGCAAACAAAACAATTTGCTAATTTAGCAAAATCGCTTGTTTACGACTTCGTTTGTGCTGAGTTTAAAAAATAATTAATAAGCTGTAAGTCAGTCATTCACTTGATTGTTTTTTTAGAGCTTACTGTGCAAGATATTGCATTCATTTTAAATTGAAGGCACGAAGGCTTCGAAGGGAAGCAGGGAGAGGGATCGAGCTACACGGTCGTGGTCAAACCGGCTCTGGACGAATACATTTTTAAAGATTTTCGGAGGGAATCTCTTTTTGAAAGTTTTTAACGTTTTCTGGTTTCAATATACCATGATTTTATCATCAATTCTTAGTAGTTATCAGTAAAATTTGTATACTATTTAATAAGCATAAATAACACGCATAATTACATAAACATAAACAGTGAATTAATAGAACACTTCATTAAAAAAATTCTCATCTAAACAAATTTAAAAGCAAAATGAATATGTTCGCTAGTTTCGCTAGTTTCATTAATAAAATGCTAAACAAACTATGAAAGTAGGCTTTAGGGCTCACCTTCGCGCTGTGGTAGAGAGCACTATTCCGTGTCATTTTAGCTTTAGTCATTTTGGGGAATCCAGTCAATCACAATCACTGTCCTTATCACAACACTGCACGAACTTTCATATTGTTTACAACTGTTTTATGTCTGTGAGAAAATAGTGAAACTCGCACACTCGTGCGCAGTGTTTACTATAAGAGAACGGACGTGGGAGTGTAGTCAACTCAGCGCAGCAGAGTAAGCGACGCTAGCGCCGTAACGAGCGGTGGCGTAGATCGGAACTAAATCCAGTAACGGCTCGCTAGCGCAGCGGGCGGCTACGACATTAAACTTTACTATACATCGTAGGATCTCGTCTAGAGGCTTTCTCGAGGCTCTTTTTTTAGACGCCATTTTGTTAGGCCCGCGGGAAGGCAGGATGATGGTGGTAGAACATAATTGCGGTTATTATAAACATGTCATGACAAATAAATTGGTCATAATAAAAGTCTGAGAATTCCCTATGTGTGTGTTTTTGTTTTATTTCATGAAATTTTATTTTGAGTGCGAGTTAGTGTCTAGACTTTTCGTGCCTCAGCCAACTAAGACATTTTTGCAATCTATGACCCCCTACAAAGCCTTCATCTTTAAATCTCAACGTTTAATGGCAGGACACACAAGTATACCTGTGCCCAAAACACATTCGTATACCTGCATACAAGCTGCATACAATCGTATGATTTTTTTCCATAAGCAGGTGTTGTTCAAAAAAAAGGTTCACAAAAAGGTTCCACGTTATGGAGTAGGGGAGATTTCGACGCAGAGGGATGATGGATCAAAAAGATATAAAGCCTTTTAAAAGTCGCGCACCTTGCGATTTTACAACTTATTTATGAAGTAAATTATTTTAATTGATGCTCATCGTGTCTTCGCAGTTTAAATACTTTTTTATTCTTTTTGGATTAAGGAGTCATCATCATATCAGTCATGGATTTACTTACTTACTCCACTGTCCTTTTCTATTGGCCTCTTCCATAAAGTGCCAAAGGTCCTGGGCCTTGATCCTGGGCCACTTCCTGCAATCGCTACAATGTCATTGGTCTATCTATCAAGTGGAAGGGACGTCCTACGCTTTGTTTTCCTGTTCGCTTCAAATTGGGAGTGCCAAAGAGTCGCAAAAACTAAGCAAAATAAAAATTACAAATGTTAAATAAAAAAGTATGTTAGGTAGGTACGACAAAGGACGTTCAAATATCTCCAGCTGGTTGGATGACTTCACGCAGAACTTAATTATTGTGGGCTTATCGGTTATGGTTTTTTAATTAGTTAAGTACCTCTTCAGATTACTTATTAGTTGCTAACTCCAAATGAACTTTTCCAGTCGTGTGAAATACTCCATTGAATAACCATCTATTGCTAAACTTATGAACTAACTATTTAGTGTTAGTATTTTCATAGAGTAAGTAAGTACATAATATTAGTCGTGTAATATTACCAAATAGGTAAAAATAGTAAGTCAAGGAAGGAATCCGAACCATTATGTGTATGAACCCACTGGTGAATACAGCGAGAAAAACACGCATAATTAACTCTTTTTTATAAACCATTTTTTGCCACTGTTTTGTTCTGTCTGTATACTTAGGAGCCTTGTACCTCAATTAGACGAAACTAACATATTTTCATAAAAAAAAAAACTTAACGTAGGTAATTTTATGATTTAGAACATTATGAATGTGAACATAGTCACAGACGTCGTCGCTGTGGTAATTTTGAGATCGTAAGACGCGTAGGATATTAAATGTTAAAACAAGGAAGCTAAGCTATAAATCGATAAGAGCATAGATCATTTCAGATAAGACCACGTTAGGTCGGAATTGCAGCTTGCTTAAAACGCTGCGAGTTTTGTACTATTAAATCTAGCACAGTGTCGCAATTGTCTTATACCACAGTATAGAAATGGTATTACTTGTAGTGTGGCACAAAGGTATGCGCAGGTATCATTTTCCCTTTGTGCCATCGCACGTGCTCACAATATGTTTCTGCTCTACCTGCGATGTACTTACCCTACTGTAATGCAAACTATTGTAGTGGACGTGAGCAGAATTTCGTAGAATACTGGTTTTGAGCAGATTTGGTTACAATGATTGTAAAATAAAATAAGTTAGTCGTTATCCAGAACTTACTTTACTTCCATGAAATTTGTGCCATTTTTAGCACAATTTACGAGTACTTAGTTCTAAAACTACAGGCTAACATTTCTCTGTTCGGGGCTTATTCTTTACGCATCTTAAACTTGTGATGCTAAATCACAAGTTTTAGAATCACTTAAAACTTTATAATAGTTATGTTTACACGAAGATTTTTTTTAGAATAGCTGCTCAGCTACCATCACGCAGTTGATGTCTGTTAAAACCATGCAGTAATCTTGTCCAATTACGTGGCGCAGTCTTTGTAGGTGAGAAATAGGAACAAATTATTATAACCGTAGAGTAATTTTAGAGGCTGGATTGTACCTTGCTTTTTCAAACACATCTATCAAATGGTTATTTTTGTTTTTATAGTGATAACCATCACACTAGGGGAATACTAAAGATTATAATATCCGGGAATACTAAAGATTATAATAGCGCCCGCGTATCAAGCGGTGGTTGCGGGTTCAAATCCCGCTTGAGGCAATATAATTTTTGGGATATTATAACATCTATCAAATTATCATCAAATTAAAAGACTATACATTACAATGAAAATTACTTTATAATTATTGCTTGTTTTGTTGGTGGCAAGTGTTATGAATTTGATATGATTAGAGGTGTAGTTTGCCAAGTCCAGCGCTTCTTTTACATGGGTGACCAACATCTGAGAAATTTCGAGTTTCTCAAAACATATCCAGTTTAAGTTGCTTGCAACATGTAGCCCTTTAGAGAGTATGTAGACTCCGTCACTAAGGTAGGTCTCAAGCTCATATGAACTAACACTATAAGTAATAAAGTTTCCATTCCATTAAAAATGTGCGAGATATAGCAAGAGTACCAATAATAGCTTTGTTATCAGTGACTTGCTAGTCTATGAAAACGAAGCGATCCCACTGGTAGATTTTACACACATCCACTCATCCTTAAACATCTCCAGTAGAAAAGTCGGGACTTAGCGAAAAAGCATGATCTAAAAATACACCGTAAGCCCCGTTACGTAAAGATATAAAACTAAGAGCAGTAAGAAGCCCCTTGATTATAATAAGCCATAGCAATGTGGTCACATTCCTCAAGACTAGAATGCAGAAGGGATTGCGTTAACGAGGACCTTGGATGCTGACGTACCTACGCCAATAAGCACATAATAAACAAGTATTGAATCTGCATATTCTGCATTGTAGCGTTTTAGACGAATGCTATTTTTCTATTCTTGATGGTTTTCTGTATTATTAGATTATATTAGCCCAGAACCGTAAACTCGGGATACCTCGTACTATGCATTCAATTTCAGTAATTTACTCGTTTATTTGGCGTTCGGTAAACTCCAAAATAATAAATTCATTAATACAGACAAAAATGTTAATGCGTTTTTCAAAATCTATTGCGAATCTATTTGATATTTATTAACTGTATCTACTGTGGCAATGAATTCAACTGCAGATGATAAATTTATGTTTCCAGTTTGAAAAGTACGTTTCCAGTCTTCAACTCGTTGAGATAATAACCAAAATAACATATATTAAGATGTGTTTGAAATGTGTGCTCGTTCCTCGTTCCTGGTTTACTCTTGGACAGTTTTAAGTGATGGTGAAAAAACCGATGTACGAGTAGGTACTTAGTCAAATCACGTAGGTATAATCATCATATCAATTGTGTTTGATGAAGAATGGCATCATCATGACCAGCCAGCGTTCTAAATTTGACCAACAGTTGGTTACTATAATACCTTCAGGCGAAAGCGATTGTGGGTCAAAATCAAATCAAAATCCATCATGCCCGACTCGCGCCTAATGCGGATAAAATGCACACGTCTTTCAAATTTTTAGTTCTTGGACCGGTTTTTTCACAAACTTTTCCTTCACCGTTTTAGATATTCAGACTTCGACAACTTTGGAAAAGAAAAATCCATTGGTTCACGACCGATTTCAAACCCCCAAGACATAAAAATCGGAAAGCTAAGTTACAATGACTAGACCACCAGTTCTCATAAGGTACTTAGGTATTAATTTTAACATGTTCCGGATAGATAGATAGATAGATACTCGTATTACCAAACAAAACAAAGAAGATTAATAATGCCTATTCGCATTCAATAGGATATCACTCAACCTCACACCGCATCGGCACGATATAGAATAGAAACAAAAATAAACAATAAGTTCAATCATCTCGAGAGGTAAAAACTTCACGCCTTCCCTTTCCACCCTTTGAGAACATAAAAAACCAATTTGAAAAGAAACAAAAAAAGGATTAGTTCTAAGGAGTTTTGGAAGCACAACAGTTAATTTAGGAGATTATGATCTTTGATGATAACAGACCTTTGAAATTGGTTTTCTGATTCTTACTTTCAGATTTGTAATGAGACAGCGTCGAAAAGAAATAGTACCTAGTAATCGAAGTGGATGGCATAATGTAGATTAAAGGAAAGGAGGCCTAAGCTGTTTAGGGATAGAGGTTTCTCGGGGTACCTAACCTTATACGGTATATACCTATAGCCGCCAAGCAATAATGTTTGCATTACTGCTTAGCGTAAACTGAATTGACTTTTTTATGCATGTATACAGGGCCTAACTTTAAATATGTAATTTGTCTTTTTAACACCTTATCATAACCGGTTAAACCACAAATAATCTAACCTCTCTCTTGCTCACCAAGGAGTCCAGAACAAAAAGAGTGGAAGAGCAACCCGATCTTTCATACGAGTAGTTCCTCCTAAATACGTGTTTAATATACGCAGCATGTTACTATACTACTGTTGGTTTAGTAGTAGGTCATAGTAAACTAAACCAGTTTTCTGTTAAGAGGAAATGCTCACTCAAAAAGCTTTTACTGTTAACGATAACTCCAATTATAGACGAACACTAGTACTAGCCAATGTTATGTATCAGTTGTTTATTAGTCAGGAACTCAGGAAGTAATATTCGAAAGTATAACCAAACTAGCTGTTTCCTGTGACTTCGTTCGCGTGGGCATTTTATGCCGAAAGTAATGCATGAAAAAATCAATATCGATCGAGACCTGTGCCGAGACTGAATTGAATTATATGAATGTGAAACTGTGGCTTTAAGCGAAGATAATAAAAAAAAACATATTTTCTTAGCTCATTATAATTTCGTACAGTTGGTATGGTAGGTTTATTAAATCTCGTTATGACATTTTTTTCGAACCCTGTTATATAAAATCCTACTAACTTATAGAGTCTTTTTAATAGTTACTGATCGTAACTCATATTATTTACTTCGTGATGTTAAGATAATCAAGCGCCTGTTAAAAGTGAACACCAATCTCTCTGCGCATTGCCTATATCTCTGCTAAGGCGTTCGTGGCTAGCACCATAATATATGACGAAAGAAACAAAATCATAAAAACCGGCCAAACTCAATGAAATAAGTAATAAGTACCGTTATGTAAAGTGAAGAGGTGTTGTATATATATACCTTTCCAATAAGCGTTCTTCAATTATTATGTACACACCATTGTTCTTTATAACTAGTTCGCAGTTTAGTAAACTTTCCAGAAGCACTGTCTCAAACATCACATACCTAGTACAGTCACCGTGAGAAATTCACACCTGCTAATTAATATAAAGTATGAGTTTAATTATTGCTTTCTGTTGGCGCCAACTTTATCAAATCATTAGATATTTTAATAAACCTAAGTGCATGATTTTATATATTAATTTAAAAGACAATGAATTAAAATCTTCAAAGGTTTGTCTTATGACAACGTCTACATTTTCATACGCTAACAAGTGCAAGTTACAAGGTATGCGTTTCCGCTGCGAGAGCATTGAATTAATCAAGTCTGATTCAGGCCATCAAACACTTATATAAGTTTTGACCTCCAAAGTGCGAGTACAAGACACTTACCTATATGTTTGCTAAACATGTTGGCTTAGACGGTAGGTAAGGTAAGTACACTACACCACTACACACGATTCCCACGACACAGCCATTCGCGCACTCGCCTGACACAATGGGTGTAACGAAATAACCGAAGAAAAGTCAGATGACTCATTAAATGCTTGCAAATATTAGCGACATGATCGTAATAGAGTTTATAGAACAAGATACTGAATGTCATAACTTTAAATATTTTAATTTCAACACACGATTAGAACATAAGGAAATACTAATGAATATTCAATTGAACTGAGGATGAGACTTGGATAGAAATGAGATAAGACGTTTAGACTTAGATTAAGTTATAGTTTCTTGTAAATGTCAAACTAAGCCCAATGTTTAGAACTCTTCCTACATATTATGATAGCATTTCCTGAACATGAAAAGAAATCTGACAATCAAAGGAACGTTTACTAAGGTGATAAGTTACAAACAAATCAATATGTCTATCGATAAATAATTACAAAATTTTTCAAGCCCGAATTGCACTCAAATAAGGTCCAATATATCACGCACGATTCACGATCCCATCATTTACATCACAAGGTATCTAACAAAACTGGATCCGTTGACCGGGTAAATCTAGCATAATATCGCACGAATTTCACCCAAACTACGACCAGTTTGGCTCGGGCCGTGACTTATGGATATTATTTAAAAGCACCAAAATATGGAAACCTCTATTTTCGAATCGAAAGGCTCCCAAAAAGTAGCTACGTGAACCGGTGATGTAGTAACGGCTTTTCCAAACTTAAGCTATATTTATAGACCTCGAATCTCGAGTCTGTAACGAAGCGAGGACAGGTTAACGCCCAGGCGATTTGAGTTTAAATAGCTTATTAGCATTTTGTTATCGGACTCAAACTATACGCGGACTTCATTGGAAGACTGTTAGATGATCCTATTGTTCCACAGTTCATGTTAACTTGTAACTGTATCAGCGTATTTACTAAATTCACTGAAATTTTTACTGTTCTTTAGAAAACGCAGTAGAATCGGAGTTAGACACAAAGTGATATTATGTTTGCGTACGCAGTTATTTTTTAGAAGTTGTGTCTTAAATATGTTTTGTTTTCTGTAGAAATAACCTGATTTTGGCACACCCATGATTAAGTTGTCGCAAAAACGAAATCTTTCTATAAGACCGTCACGCCAATTAGAGTGGGCGTGGAGGTATGTTGACCATTGATGTTATCGGTTCCACTGAAAACATTCAAATTGATCGTTAAACTATAACAGTCTATTATGTTTTCTACTGGTCCAAACACAGTAGCATTATTTAAATACTTGGAGTTTTTACATGTTTCACGGGATTTCACCATTAGCCTGATTTGCTCAATTGATTTGTATCTGTTTTACTTTGGTTTGGTTGTCATTTAGATGTATTTACTATTGTAATCTTTTGTATTGTTGTCTTCTTACATTAATCACAACATTGTTTACTATTGTACATTCTTATCTGCGCACACAACTCCCATTACAATCGACAATGACATTACTTCCTATTTGTATCGATAGAGTTTTTTTATTGTCAGCCATATTTGTACAATTATTCCATAAATAAACGATACTAGAGTTCCATATCAGTGGCTGTTTCCTAACATGTCTGGTAGACTAGCTAGTCTCACGGGTAGACGGCGCCTGCGCAGCCACGCGCTAAACCAACGCGATCGTCGTGAGAAATTATATAACAGTCGTGGTTCGTGGATTTCTTATAATCGTTATACGTGTTTATGTAGGTGTAGAAGTCAATTTGCTTTTATTACCATAGACAAAAATTTTATTATTCAAAAAACACATCAGTAAACATACAGCGAAATATTTTGGATTTTGGCAGCTGTAACCTATTTAAAATTATGGTTTACTGATACAGGTTCAATACTTTCAGATGAAAGTGATTAAGTCATCCACCACGCGGACCCAATGCGGATTTGTAGATGCACATGTTTTTCAAATTATTAATAATTTATCTAGATGCTGGTTTTTTATGATAGTTTTCTTCCGCACATGCAAGGAAAGACTAAAGAATTAATTTAGTGGGTAGTACCCACTAAATTAATACGTTTCGGTACCTACGAAACGTATCTAGCTGATACTTACGTTTTATCTATTTTATTTTTATTTTCTTTTGTTTCTGTATTGTTTTACGTGTTTTTAGTTTATTCTAAGAAATAGGTACTTACTTATACTCACTTACTCACCTTGTCTTGTATTAGTTTCCTTTTTTGTGTGTGTGTCAAATAAATAAATTCTTATTCTTATTCTTATTTGACGACCGATGTGGCGCAGCGGGCGAAGGTCCGCCTGCGACGCGGAGGTTGCGGGTTCGATTCCCGCCTCGAGTCAAATGTTTGTACGATCTACAAATATTTGTTCCGGGTGTTCTGGGTATTTTCTATATATAATAAAAAAAATATCTATCTATGTATTGTATTAAGTATATATCAGTCATCTAGTAAACATAATACAGCTGTGTTTAACAGTAGCTTAACTTGGGGCTAGATGATGCTGTGTGGATTGTCCAGCATTATTTATTATTTATTTATTTATTTATTCTTATTCTTTGATATTCGAAATTGTTTTGTTGTTACCATTGAATTCTTTGAGGTCTTATTTTTTATTATTAAGTAATCTATGTTGTTGTATAATGTTGCACCTAGATTACAATAAAAATACGAGCTGAACCGCGCGGCTTTACCCGCATTTAGCAGATTTATGCTAGCCCACAGGAACAGTCAATTTTTCCGTAGCCTATGTGTTATTCCAGGATTTAAGTCAACTACATTTCAAATTTTATCACAATCGGTTAAGTCGTCAAGCAGATACGTGGTAACAAACATACACACAGACTTTCGCATTTATAAAATTATAGTAGAATTACTTACCACACAACTGCACTACAATAACATTATAACAACTTGCTGCTCGGTAACCACAAGTAGAAATAGAGTAAGCGGGAAGCGCGAACCGACCGCGGTCCCACAGTTATTCTAATATTAAATCTATACAATTGCTTTTACACTTTCATTTTCCAATAATACGTAGAACATTGGTGTCGAATAAGAGCAATATTTTTCCCCCCGACATTCCTTTATTGCTAAAGATTGTGACTCCTTTGGTGTAGTTTGTTAACTATCTGTCTCCATCGGTTTTTATCTGCCTGATGATGGAGTCAGACTAACATGTTATAATTAATTTGAATAACTCATAAAAATATATTTTTTTTTACTTAAATACAGTTTAGCAATGTATTAAATAATATTACGGTCTAGCCTTATGTTTAAGCTAATGAGTAATTTAATGTTTAAAAAATTATAAAAAATATACTTTGTCATCTGTAGATCTAAAAAAAGACGATTAATTTTACCTTGTGTGCCTATAACTCCTAACAGGCTTAGCTTTAGGTTTTCTTACCTATCGAAGACAGCATTAAAAAAATATTAAATTACCTTCAAATTTGTGGAAGCTCCCTTTTAATATAATATATGTATATAATAGGTAATATTTATCGTGGAAATTAACTTGATATTTTTCTTTTTATTAAAGGGCAACCGTATATTAGTGCAAAAACTAGTACTCATAAAAACCAGTCAACCTTACATTGCAAAGCGCATTGCACCAATTAATGTAACAATGCCGAAGAAGACAAACGAAACCCTTCGACCCATGTCCAAGACCCATCTGAGAAAATACGCGATACAATGAAATTGTAGGATCTCACAATAAAGGACCTGTTTATAGATTTCCTACAACTTCCTTGTTGCTAGGTCTGTCATTGCTTGGGAATCGGTGGACACAACAACAAACCTGCCATAAAGTAAATGCACTGGAAGTCCCTACAGACCGGCAATTTTAAGATCAATAATTATATTATTGCCCGGCATGGAGCCATGTAGTGCAGCACAAATTGGCGCTAATGTCTCAATTTAATAAAGCGATTAACGGAACTGCTAGGGCATTGCCATAATTGCTTGGTGTGGTCATGACGTCAAAACTTTAATTGCCCTTGTCTCTCTTATTCTTAAGAATCCATGTTATCTAAACAGAACACTAGTGCATAAGACAGCATATTAGTAAAAAAACTTCAAGGTTTTGATGTATCAGCGTCTTTTCTGTAAACGTTTGCTATTTGATCAAATGGTATTAGATTCCGAACAGTGAGCCGCCTTTCGTAGAATCACCCATTTTACTACGCATAGCTGTTAAAGTGTCGACATATAGAGTTTCCCTAATAATAATGCTCGTGTAACACGAGACATTCCGGTTCGATTGTGGATGTTTAGTGGAGTTAGTAAAAGGGACCTTGCTAAAGAGTACCTGCTTCCTTACTGCCAGGTGAAGAGTCGAAGGTCCTATTAAGCCACGTGTGACCTACCTCTGACCGGAGTAATTAGATAGGCGAGTTGTGGGGTCACGCTTGGCTGCTTTTCCCACGTCTGATTCGGGCTCGAACCCTCGTTTCTTGAGATGGAGATACGGAATATAAAATAATAAATTGTAACAGTTTTTATTTGGATAAGGTTGGTGGATTTCTGTCTGGTGGTTTTCATAATGACAGGTATGGGTGACGGTATCGTAAAATTCGTAAATACCTACTTTATTGATTTATTGAGAGCAAGCTCTAGCTTTTGCGAACCGCAATTCTCATCTTAGGGTCACCATAATATCTTAAAACTCTATGATACAATGAAATTCTTCGTAAAGAAAACAAAATGGTCCTTTCTCTACCACATGCCACATAGAAGTTAATTCGACTAACTGAAGAGATGACTCAATACAGCAGTGTAGGTGGACGGATACTGTGAAATAAATAGTGATTTAGGAATCATAACTCACGCACATAGGCTTTTAAAAAGGTTTAAAACCTAAATCGTGGCCAAAGTCACGAATAATCGCCTTCTGTTAACTCAGACGCAATAAATGTCACTCAGAGACGCCAATAACCATAGCACGAGTTTCTGGCAATCGCAATCAATCGATCGCGGTAGAAACGCGTTTATTTATTTTTACAGAACAGAAAAACACTGTTTTGTGCCCCGGGACGAATTACGGTCATTCCCCACACACAGTACCTCCAAAGGAACAAACCCAATAGAGCGGTCGAACAATGATTGTTTTTTTCTGCAGTTTAGTTTTACCGAACTTGCGTACTAATTTAATCTGTGGCTGAAACCTGGGTCCTTGAAGCAGGAAGGGTGAGTCATCAAGTCGGGTCGAGGGTCTCGGTTCGGCGAGCATAATAACTTTACTCCAACGGTCACAATGCGAACTTACAAAGGCAGCATTCAGTTTTATAAAGCGGACAAGTGTCACCAGTGCATGAAGTTGCCATACCAGAATGCTGAAAGTTACTGATACTAGATTAGTTTTTGGACCCGTAAACATAACACGATGACAAAAGAAATCACAACATCAATAGTATCTAAAATGACTTTTTGAGAATACGAAAAATTCGATTTAGGTATAGATATTTTGTGAGTGTTTAGAATGATTTCATAGAATGATAATTCTGAATATTGATATGCTAGATAAAATTTATAGGTAGGTAGGGACAAAAAACGGAATTGTCTAAAATCTCTCGTCCTAATTTTCATAGGTAATTACTATTACAACCAATGAAGCACAACGTCGTACGCCTTTCATTGAGCATTGGACACACTAGAGTCTAGTGTGTCCAAAGGTGCAACAGACCGATTAATGCCCTAACTAGGGGCAAACGCGGGGTCGATACCCATATTTGACAACAAAGCTGTGGTTTCACACCCTGACGCGTCAATTGATCAAGCCAATAAATAATTTATAGTTATGTACTGTACAGGCAAATATAAATACTGACGGACTTTTGCATATTAGCGCCTTAAATTTATCAAGTCTGTACAATGGGATCTAACTGATATAATACTTACCACATAATATGTATATATATTTTGTAAAAACAATAACATAAAATATCTTAAATAGAAACACCCAGACATATAAGGAAAATTGAACATGATGCACTAAGTCAGTACTCAGTACCTAGTTACCTACCACCAATTACTGGTTGGATCAGATAAAACTTTCGTAGGCAAGAGTTACGTAATAAAAGCAATCATGAACTAATTAAAATGAGTATAGAGCGATTAATTATCTTCGTGTCGTTTCCTTACATCCCAGACATACTACAGACATACTGCATAATAGGGTAAGAATTTTACTTCACACGATCACATTTCTTTCAGGAAATTACAATCTCGAGCAATTCGTGTAAGAGATGAAATATTCTCACAATTCATTACAATTCTAATGACAACAATAAAATGACAACTGCATCTCTAATTATATTGTGATTAGACTTATTTCCGGCAGAAAAGACGGCGAAATTATGGGAAGTGAGAGATTACAAGAAATTCAAGGTTTCCGGAGGCACTGAGACGGACACCCACCCACATCGTTCATAATGGTTCCCGAGATTTGGAGTGAAATTATATACATTGAGGATGACACAAATGCACATCTACAAGACCTACCTGTCCACACATTAAACAACAGTTTAACTGTCGGTAATGTCGATTGTTTTACATAAGATTTCATAATTTTGTAGGCAGGTTATGTGGGTTAGAGTCATCCCCTATATTGATGTCTAAATAGTAACTGTGCCTTCGATAGACAGTACCTATGCTTTTCACTTCACACAAGCACATTTCTTTCCGGAAATTACAATCTAGGTAACCTTACCTACATATTCCGCAAAAGTATAAAAAAGGATAATTAATCATAAAATTAGCGTTTTATATATTAGCGTACATGTCATATCCATAAAAACCGCATAAATAAGCTAAATTAACACCATGTTAAATAAATTGATGAAAACCTTTTTACCCGAACTGCCAGGAAGAGTTTTATAAATTGAATGTCAAAATCTTTAAAGAAATAATCTATCTGACCCGGAACCCAACTGTTTAAACTAGTATATAGACACGATATTAATAATATATACACACGTGTTAATTTACGTCAGATGAATAAGCATTATTGATTGCCTGCATAACTGTAGTACGTTTTAAATATAGTTTTTCACTGTGACTCCAAACCTCAAGCTTGCCTCAGAATCAAAAAAAGGTCTTACAGGTTTTTTCATCGTATAATTTAAGCATTGAGACTGACTTGCAACAATTGACTTGAGTTCAGTTCAAGATTAAATTACTAAGTAAAACGATAAAGTAATAAGAAAAAAGTTTCAAACAGACAGACATACAGACATTTTACAAACTATAATCGAAATGTCTAACTAAATAATCAGTATGCAAACATTCGTGTATCGAGACGTACGAGCCGCTCATTGATAAGATTTCCCATTATCGCTAAAACATAGATACCTACAGTCAGGAAGCATGTCTGCCATGATATAAAAATATACCAACAGTAAAAAATAAACCATAAAGATTATTGTTATTAGACGTCAAACTGTTTTGTTTGTCAGTTCTATTTTATGAATAAGTGAAGTGATAAAAATAACATTATAAGAGATGAAATTATCACCGTTTCACGTTCTTCTCATCGTCAGTTTTCTGGTAAGTTATTTACAATTTCTACTTATACTTATATAATTCGTTTTACACCAGTAAATTACATCCTCATCTATAGATTAAAAACAATTTTTTAGCTCTCTTTACCAAAGAATTTCTGACTCGAGATAATATTCTAAGTCATTATTGAATAACTCCACGTTGCGCGTTGTTATAAGAATAAAAGCTATAATAATGTCCTCTATTCATGAGTGTTGTTCATATAAAAATATGTAGTGCTCTTAACAGTCTTATCAGTATTATCACAAACGGTTTGAGCGCGTGTGTTGTAGTCAGGCGAGCTCGCCTCTGTAAGATAAAGTTCTAATTGTATGTCAAACGTTTTGATTTTATTAGAAGCAGTTGTCAATGTCACTGTCAATAATTACCCTCATTCATAAAATAAAGAGCACGTTTCGAGTTCGAGCAATTGACCCCGCCTTCCGATCCGGGTTCAAACCCGGTCGTGCACCAATGGATTTTTCTGTTCGAAAAATATATGTGCGCAATGCCAGTGCTCTCATACGGTGAAGGAAAACATCGTGAGGAAACCGGCATGTCCAAGAACTAAAAATTCGAAAGACATGTGCCATCCACCAATCCGCATTGGGTTCGCGTGGTGGATTAAGACCTAATCACTCTCGCCCGAGAGTAGGCCAGTGTCCCAACAGTGGGAACATTAGAAGGCTGTCATGATATGTACATTTTTCTTGTTGTTCTTATATCTATGAACAAAGACGATGATTTTGAAGGACAAATTAGCAAAGAAAAGTACGTTAATGAATAATTTAGTATTAAGTGGAGACTTTAATCAAGAATGAAATTGAAAATCGCATCATTCGATCACCTAGTCCATAGAATAACTAATCATTGAATAACCGAAAATAAGGAGATTTTTTTTGCAGGATACCTTATCTGCAGGATTGTTAATGCCCCAACTGGCAAGTCATGTCAAGGGTTTGGGGGGAAACCACATAGTCATAGGAATGATGGGAGCGATATACTCCGCATCTCAACTAATCTCAGGACCTCTTATTGTAAGTTAACTGTCCTATCATATGTATATTATTTATATAAGCTGTTGTAAATTATATATTATGGCAATTAGGCAGTATACAGGATCAACAAATTGAAAGTATCCGAAGGAACAATTACAACGGCATGATTACAAACCATTTAGAACTTAACTTGACTGCAAAATGCCTGACACATTTTTTTTTTTTTGTGCTTTTATTTGAAATAGCACTGGTTTAATTAAAGTTGATAAACCTTTAAATTATTATTTTCAGGGAAGCTTGAGTGACTTAAAAGGAAGGAAGCAAATACTGCTTTTATGTTTGAGTGTGTGTGGCGTTTCTTACTTCATGCTAGGATTAACCTCATCGGTTTTTATATTCCTTGTGCTAAGAGGGATATTAGGTGAGTCGTCTTTATATTTTAATGTTTTTTTTCTGATATTTTAAGTACCTAAAAACTATATATTTTTAAATACACATAGAATACCAATAATATTTGAAAAATGTTTACTTACACCGAACACTACTTCCACAGAATAGTATTATATTTGTTTAGTACAAGGTTATTGATGTTTATATCTAATGTTAACGTTTTTGTTTTGGGACAAAACGAAAGGATGGCCTTAACTACCAGGATTACTGTCGTGCATGGCATTCGTAGAAAAATTAAAGCCCAGCAAATTTCAATAAAACACCTGTTTCTAATTTCAAACTGAATAAAAAGGTTAAGAAAACAATCGAACACAAGTAATTTAATTTCAGGACTTATGAAACAAACCCAGTTGCTGTCTAAAGCCTTAGCCCCCGACCACGTGAAAGATGTGAACAATCAGTCGGTGCTCTACGGCCGATTGGCCTCGCTGTCAGGCGTCGGAATGTCAATAGGGCCCATAATAGGAGGTCACATAATGGAAGCCAATCCTGATTATGGGTTCACTATAATAACTACAATTATGTTGGGACTTTTTGCTGTAAATCTAGGTAATGGATTTATGGTTATTTGAAAAAAAATCTACATTGAATTATTTTTTAACAGTCTCAGACATAAAATATCATTTGTTTCAAGATATTTTTTATAGACAACAATATGATCAACATTATCAAATCAATCAATCAATGAAATATTTTTGTTGTTTTCAGGTTTAATAAACATACTGCCAGAAATAACAAAAAAAGAGAAAAAAAATAAAAAGAAAGCTAAACAAATAAGCGCCATAGCTCCTAAATTAATCGACTCCCTGAAAGTACCAATCAAGGAATCGATCGACGAATTCTACAAAATTGATTGGCCCAACTACGGAGACATTTTCCTCTACAAACTACTAATGACTTTATCCATGGGGATGTATTTTACAAACTTCGGGTTATTTCTGAAAACAATACACACAGTGTCGCCTAAGAATCTTGGATACATCATCTCGCTCCAAGGTGTAACCGGGTCTCTATGCACTTACTTTATTGGCCACATCAATAAGCTGTATAAAAGCGATAAAGACTACAGCGAGAGGAACTACCACGTTTTTATAATCGTTACGACGACACTGTTCAGTCTTGCCCTGGCACCAAATGTGTATATTTACACTACACTCCTTATACCACTAGCAATATCCAGTTCTGTAGCGAGAATTGTAAGTTTAGAGATGGTAACAAGCAGAACTAGTGGTGACCATCGAGGAACCGTCATAGGGGCTGCAAACAGTGTCCGTTCTCTTTCAGGTGTTGTGATACCAGTAGTAGCTGGTATAATTAATCAGTATATAGGTGTCGTTTATACATTTTACTGTGCCGCGTCGTTTGCAGCGGTCGGTGTGGTAATAAGTCGGAGAATACGGATAACGAGTTTAGAGGATAAAGATAAATAATTTTAAATTGATATCTACTTAAACCTTTATAATTAAGTTATATAATTTATTCTATATTTATTGTTTTTTATTGCTACTTGATGCTAAAAATTAAAAATGCTTTTTAAATAATCTCATAATTAAACCAAGTATTTTTACATAATATTAAATGATCTCCTTCATTCACAGCTAGATTAAATATTATCACATAATACGGAGTAGTTTACGAAAATTATAACTGTTTCATTCTGGTCTTGAGGTCATTTCAAGTCATGTCTGGGTTTGGATCTTAAAATCAAGCTTTTTGTGGTGTAAAGCAACTTTAAAGATTAAGAAATTGTCAATTTGATTTTCATAAAGTGTGGTTAAATTGGTCTTCATCTTATCAGGCTCAGTTAAATTTCGATACAGCTTCAGAATCATAAATACTGTCCCATTTTACGCTAAACTGGTTGAGATTCACACAATGTTTGACGTAAAACAGAACATGAAATCGAGACAGCGAAACTAAGGCGTGCAAGGTAATTTACAAATACAGTTACTTACATCATAATTAAACTGGTTATCGTAATGACCTAACCACAGTATATTAGGTTTATATAAATTTGTACAAGCCCGCCGAAATCAAGTCTTAGAAGGCATCTCATCATGTATAGAAGTTATTTTGAACCTGATTCAAGTAGGTTAGATTTCATTGTTAGTTAGACATTCGTGTATCAAGTACCTACGCTTCGATCATTCATGCATGAGGTTTGCCATTATCACAAAAACAGATACAACAGATAATGTATGGTGTCAATTATAAATAACTAGCGTCTTCGATGCCAATTTTTTTTGTTGCTAAATTACTATTCCTTTAACAATTTTGACCCATATCGAAGTTACTAGCAATTATTATTGTGGTCGTCTGTTTTTTCCGAAGCATTAGCTATAATCTCAGTGTTTAGTTTCTTTTAGGCAAGCGTGCCCATTTAGTTGTCAACCTGTTGACTGTTGTCAAAATTACAGTGATAAAAAATATTAGAACATGAATCTGTCGCCGTTTCAAGTTTTTCTACTTTTCTGCTTCCTGGTAAGTTACTTGTAATTTTCATCCATGCATTCGTTTATAGTTCGCACAGCGGATCTAGGCTTCCGTGAAGTTAGCCGTTTGTGATGCGCAAAGACAATTTAGTTTGAAAAAGCTCCATTGCGCATCAAAACGGCTAATTTCACGACGGCCGAGATCCGTTGTGAGAACTTTACTTATCTTTACCGTTAATATAGCAAAAAAAGCTTATTCACCTGCCTGTTTATAATATTTAATTCTCTAGCGAAGTAGCGACTGGTGCGCGTGAATTGTTTGTTATGTGTAGCCGTTATGTGTAGACTCTTTTAAACCAAGAACTGAGTAAACAATTAACTTTTCTTTACAACCCTTTGGAATAACTTCATGAACCTTCAAAATCCATAGGAAAATTCGTTGACGACATCTCATTATTGAATAATGTTTTTAGGATACCTTTTCTGCGGGATTGCTGATGCCCCAACTACCGAGTCATATCAGAGGTTTGGGGGGAAACCACTTGGTCGTAGGAATGATGGGAGCCATATACTCCGCATCTCAACTAATCTCAGGACCTATTATTGTAAGTGAATCGCATGCAGCGCAGTCAAAGTTGATATTGTAGTAGATTTTGTTAGCGATAAGGCCGCCCTTTGTATTACCTACCTTTAAGTGTACATTTGTCTCAATTTTTGTTATGGTTTGTATTTGTTTTGTGGTGATCATTAAAGTGTAGATAACACTATCTATCTAAAATATTTAGGTGGTACTAATATCTGTTCTGTGACTAAAGCTTAAAATTATGAATTTTCAGGGAAGTTTGGGTGACTTAAAAGGAAGAAAGCCAATGTTACTTTTATGCTTGAGTGTTTGTGGCGTTTCCTATTTCATGCTAGGATTAACTTCATCGGTTTTTATATTTCTTGCCTTGAGAGGCGTGATAGGTGAGTACCTAACTTTATTTTAATTGACTGACATCTTCAGAAATCAACTCTTGACCAACTCTGTAGAGACGTTGAATGCCCCATATTTTTTATTTTGCATAGCACTCTAATAATAATTGTAATCATACCCAAAATTTAAATCAAAGTATAAGGTGTGCGTAAAGTATATTTTATTATCTTTTATCCTGACCCACTGCTAATCAAAATTCGCTACAAATCCATATTTTTTTTATTGGAATTGGAATTTTGTTAATATTTACAAAATTGTGCTAAGCATATAACAAAACTGTCATTATTTTATGTGAGCATCCAGAGATTCTAGAGAATGGTCATAATAGGGATTACTGTTGAACGTAGTTTAGTTTTAAAAACCAAAATTTTAAATTATTATAGGAAAAGAACAAAAAAACATTATTTTATTATTTTTTTTAGGAATGATGAAACAAACCCAGTTGTTATCAAAAGCCTTAGCACCTGACCACGTGGATGATGTGAACCATCGGTTAGTGCTCTACGGCCGATTGGCCTCGCTGTCAGGCGTCGGAATGACAATAGGGCCATTATTAGGAGGCCACATAATAGAAGCAAATCCTGATTATGGGTTCACTATAATCACAACGATTATTTTAGGATTTTTTGCAGTCAATCTAGGTAATGGATTATTATGTAGTTATTGAAAAACTGCACCATAAACTATTAAAAAATGTACACCTACTTAAATGTTATCTAATATCTGTTCTGTGGTGTTATATTTCAAAGATTTCATGAAACGGTTTTTATTTTGATAAGAGTAAAATAATCATCATTTGAAGCACCTTAATTTTTCGATTTTTCAGGTTTAATAAACTCACTGCCAAAAGATACAAATGAAAATAAAAATGAACGAACACCAGTTCAAGAAATAACTGACAAAACTCCCAATACACTAATCGACTCCCTAAAAGGATCACTCAAGGAATCAATTGCTAATTTATACAAAATCGATTGGCCCCACTACGGAGACATCTTCCTCTACAAACTACTAATGACTCTATCGATGGGGATGTACTCCACAAACAACGGACTATTTCTGAAGACAAAACACGCAGTATCGCCTAAGAATCTCGGATATATTATCTCGCTTCAGAGTATGACCGGGACTTTATGCACTTACTATATTGGGCATGTCAATAAACTGTATCAAAGCGATACAGATTACAGCGAGAGGAACTACCACGTTTTCATCATCGTAGCGACGACACTGTTCAGTCTTGCCCTGGCACCAAATGTGTATATTTACACTGCACTTCTTATACCGCTAGCTATAGCTAGTTCTGTAGCGAGAATTGGGAGTTTAGAGATGGTGACAAGCAGAACTAGTGGTGACAATCGAGGAACCGTGACAGGGGCTTCCAACAGTATGCGTTCTCTTTCAGGAGTTGTGATATCACTGGTTGCTGCTATAATTAATCAGTATATAGATGTCGTTTATACATTTTACTGTGGCGCGTCTATTGCAGCGGTCGGTGTGCTAGTAAGTCGGAGAATACGATTGACGCATTTAGATGCTAAAGATAAATAATTGTTAAATTGTTACGAGTCAATATAATTTACTTTATTATAAATACTTACCATTTCTTATTATTTTATTTTCTGCTTTATCCATGCTTCAGAAAAATACGATTTCTACGTTTTATTTAAGTTTTATTACGTCGCGTCTGTAGTAATCTAACAAATGGAAACTCATTTTGTTTATATTCATCAACCCACTGATTTTACATATTATATTTAGAAAAAATACAGGCATAGGGATTTTCCCAAATGCACTCTTTGTAGTGCACTCTTTGTAGTGATTTTTTGTTACTGTTATTTCAATTGAAATGCTAGCGAAGAATTGCAAGCAAAACATATTTTTTTATAGAGTTTTATTATAATTATACTATCAAAACCAACATCAAAAATAAAAAACAAGGCCTTTACTGTGACCTTTACCATCTGTTGAAGATGATGACACTTTGAATGTGTGCAGTACAGCATGCTATAGTGCCTGGGAGAGGTTTTTAGATGGAGTAGGCTTGTATTGTAAGTATCAAAATAGTTTTGGTCTAATTAGCGTACGTTTATCACGTCAAGGCGTAATTACTAGAATTGCAGGTGCTCCCATGGGGCTTTCCCACGATATGGTTCCTTCCGGAGGCGGCGACCCGTGACGCTACCGTCTTCGCCCACCTCGTGCCTCTCATTGTTCTGCGTAGAGTTAGCAAAATAAGTCTATTTTTGTTACCTACTTAGTGTCCATTTTAGATTGCAGTTTAGAATAAAGATATTAAAATTTTGGGTATTATTTTGGAAATTTCTATGCTGACACTACAGGTCTTATTCTGACTCTTCTAGTTTTTTTTTTTTTTTTTTGAGGGGACTCCCTTTTCCGCATTTGGACTCGTGGTTGGTCCATTATGCGTGGGTACTGGCTACGAATGTAACCAGCCTAACTCCTCCCGACTCTTCTAGTTAAAATCATGTAGATAAGACTGAACAAGAATAGATACGGGAAAAAAGGATTTCTTAACAAACACTACTCAAAGTGTGATGACGTTTTTTAATTTTTCAGGCGAACTATATCCAAACAATTTCATCTAAAATAGTATTTGATTGGCGTTTGAGTAGTCGTGTCGTGCGTAAAGGCTTCTTCTGAGAAACATTCAGAAGACACAAAAAACTTATGGCAAGTATAGAGCAAAGTTAAGCCAATCGTTTTGTTGTAAACTCTACTTCTGGTCATTTCAACGTGCGTATCTACCGCCCTTTGCATTTAGAATTCGGCGAAGCAAGACCATGTATTCAAAAACTGACCTCACAGCTCAGTTGGTACTCTGCGTAGTGCCTACCTTATGCGCTGTAGGTTGTAAGTTTGATTCCCATCCAAGACAAACATTAGTATGATGTTTCTAACAAGGATAACTAATTATTAAGCAGAATTACGTAATTTTTTTTTAAATGTATGTAAAGTACTATGTTTTTTAAAAACTACCAGATTTTCTCAAAAGATTTTCAAATAAAATGGCATCTTTATGATTCACAAACAAAAACCTATGCAGCGCAGCATTTGGGTATCACCATAATATATTCTTAGACACACTAACCTTGCACTCGTCACAGAACAGATATTATTACTGCTCTCGTTTCGACTATGGATACCAGTGTAATTTCCTACTAAAGTTGTAGGTACGAGTACATACATAAGCATGTAAAGGTAAGCTACTTTTAAACCCAAATAGCGGTTCTTCCCGAATTAATCAGTAACAGTTTAAGTTTTTATCCTTGGAAGGCGGTATCCATACTAATGCAATTTTAAAGAATAAAAAGCTCGACGGAAACGAATGGAGTGCCGAACGGTACGACGCATGCTGGTATGTCATTCGGCAGGTGCATCGACTAAAAACAACGACAATGATCTTTATGTCTTTGGAATAACGGTCCTGGAAAAAAACGCACTGATTGTTGAATAAGAGAGCCTAGCTAGATCTAATAGAGCTCTACCAGTATTTAATAATAATTATAATGAAGAATAAAAAAGGTAGGTTCGTAGCTATTATTCAGTTACTAACTATTGTGAAAGAGGTAAAACGGCCGCCTGAAAGAGTATTAAAAACAGTATTCAGGTAAGCATCTTAGTAATTCAAACTATAGCAATTTATTTTTAATTAGTTTCGCGCTCGAAAAACACTAAAGAACTCCTACTCGAACTCGAACATTATCTAAAAAAGGAAGTAGATATTTAAAATGCCAATTAATGCTGACCTTTTCTGATAATAACATGCGCATGCGTCGTCATCGTCGTATCGTGAAATATTGTTACTTTGTAAAATAATCAACAGGTGGAGACGTGGAGTTTCAATTATTATTATTGCAAAGCTTAATGTCTTTGTTGCAAAGGAAGCTCTTGACAAAAATATCTCTACACATGGAGTATACACTTTGGTGGACGATTTAGCACAGGTGTGAATTATTAATAATATGTACCTAATTTATTATATTGATTTAAGTGTTGTTGATAATGGATTTCCGCAGTCTCCTCTGAGTCTACTGGCTAACTGTAAATACATGATGCAAATTGCTGTAGATACATATAAGAAAGATCTATGAATAGATTTCAAGATTTCAAGATATTTATTTGCACAAATAAGTGTTACGCCGATGTGGCGCAGCGGGCGCAGGTCCGCCTGCGACGCAGAGGTTGCGGGTTCGATTCCCGCCTCGGAACAAATGTTTGTACGATCTACAAATATTTGTTCCGGGTGTTCTGGGTATTTTCTATATATAATAAAAAATATCTATCTATGTATTGTATTGTATTAAATATATATCAGTCATCTAGTACCCATAATACAGCTCTGTTTAACAGCAGCTCACTTTGAGGCTAGATGATGCTGTGTGGATTGTCCAGCATTATTTATTTATTTGTTATTTAGGTACTACAAAAGGTCTTAAAAGTAATATGGCACTTAGAACTTATTTGCCCTTTTCAGGCATTGCAAATTATATGTAGGCTATATATACTCATACCAGTAATAGTCAGTCACCTTGCTTTGCTAAAAAAAGGTCTATTATCTTTTCGGAGTCTAGAAGCTAAAATTAATTCCGGGTATTAAGTATATCCTAAGAACTCTCATAAGAGATATTTATTACGAGTAGATATTCATAGATCTTTCTTATATGTACAGCAATTTGCAGAAAGAGATTTTGCAAGAAAATAACTACTCAAACGATATCGCGGGTGTTCCAATGCCAGGTGTACATAAAGCAATAGCTGGGCTTGCGGCACGCGCTCCCTGATTGCTCTGCCTACGTAATCTTGTGCGGCCTACCACTGTTGACTGTTTGTAAGTATAACTGTTAAATAGGTAGATAAGCTTCTGCTATTGCTACTGCAGTAAAATTAGCTTATATAAGAAAGTTTTCAAAATCTTCAAGGATCTTCTTTTGAGTGCAGTAACGGTGTGGTAATAAGGGTTTTCTGATATATTTATAGGTAATTTATTCTTTTGAAATACAATCTGGTCCATGACCAGTGACCACCCTCGGTCAACTAGTAATCAAATTTTGTAATAATATGAATTTATTTGCGCACGTACAGTTCCTAGTTTTTTTGAGACATTTCTTTTTAGCTGACACGCCTGAAAGCTAGGTTTTAGAACAGATAATAGTACTTCGGCTAGGTATAGTTTGGATGACTTCGAATAGTCTAATGTCTATGCCCACCAGTCCCAGTAGGCATATCTTCATGAATATACCAAGAAGATATTTGTATATTAACAAAGTCCACGTATGGTCATTTCACATTCAAAGCTAGTCTCTGCACACGCACGAGCTTCCTTCATTGGCGATAAAGTGCTATTGGCGTCTAATATATGAAATTCAATGGTGTATATATGTATACCTAGTAAGAATAGAATCACTTGTACTACGCTAAAATGTTTCTTATAAATCAATCTTTCTTGTCAACTACTGTAGATTTTTTTTTATTTGGATCTAGCTGCTGTCTGCTTCACTCGAGAGATGCATTACATAAAAAAACAGCCTATGTATTTCCTCGGATATTAGAAATATACGCGGTTAAGCCGTGAAAAGGTAGCAGACAGACAGACATACTTTCACTTTTAATCGATATACAAGTATTCAATTAGTGTGATGGTTAACACTATAAAAACAAAAATAACCAAGTATATATGTCACGACTAAAATGTAATCTTCCGCGATCTTATCAGAACCACATAAATGTCTTTAAACGTGATTTTGATATACGATTAGTTATAGGTACTTGCTGCAGTATAAAAACAATAAAATAGTAGTTAAACTTGGGTTAGGAACGTAAATACAAATTATTAAAAACAAAGTCTCCACATGTGGTCACGAATAAACAAAAACCAAAGACGTGATTCGGATAGTAAGCAAGTACTTTTAGAGAAATATCTTAAGTAAGCAATCGTGCACCTGTACAAAGATAGATGTGAAGGCACGAACTAACATTGTCAAGAGTCAAGACTCGTATCGGGGTTTGAACTACGAGTATGTTCGGCTACTGTTCCTAATCCTATGTTGTTAACAAGGTTATCTATCTAATAAACTAGTCGGCACTTTATGGAATGTATAGTCACAGAACACCCATACCCTCCTGTCTGATACGCCACACTGTTCGGTCTTGTGCCTCATCCATTGTCGTCCGACCACGTTGACGATGTCGTCCGACCATCAGACAGGTATAGTTAATAGATAAAGGCAATAAAGACTCTCTTAGAATTCACGGAGGCGGGCGTGAGATTAACTAGCTATAGTGGGAGAAAGATTGAAAGAGCTTGACTGACTGTGCTGAGAAGAGTGTTTAAGAGAGACACCAATAAAGTGATTTCTTATCAAAAATTTAGAAGTATAAGCTACCTTACCAACCTTACCAACTTTTGAAGTTAAGGTTTTTCCAAAAAAAAATGTTACAACTAGCCTTCTCCCCTACCGACATAATTAGCTCTATTCTATAATATTTTACTAATTGTTCACGTGTAATTAGATTATAAAAAGCTACGCACTTATTAACAAACATGTCTACTCTTTGAAGGGTGAATCTTTGATCGACTTGAAATGTAGACAGTTACGATACGAATTCACGACACAACTGGGGCACGGAGTCATAACAAAAACTTTTATAGACCCGTGATACAAACTATAAAGGAAGCTAAGGTAAACTTTGGAATGAGGTTTATAAACAGCTGAAAAAATTGAGACAGACTTGAGATGAATCCGTTTGAAACAAATACTGTACTGATGCTGCCCCATTAATGGGTTACTACTGTTTCTTGGAACGACGAATTTCTACTAATATTAGAAATTCGAAAGTTTGGATATTTCTATGTTTGCGGTTTTTATGCCGTAATTGCTGAACCGATTTAAATAATACCATATAGTTTTAGACCATAGGCTTCTGAGTATGGTGTATTAGTATTGGGTCGTGAGCAATTTCTATTTGTTTCCTAAACAAAGGAACATAAAAACGTTACAAGAGTCTTGTATCAATTTCTACGAAGATCAACGCAATGATAGTGATAGTTTCATTATCATTACACATACTCGTAATATTATGTTGTGTGCTCGTACACAGTAAGGGATACGATAGCGGTTGCAAAAAACAAGTTAAGATTTTCTAGGATACGTATAGGCAGTTGTAAATTTTCACCTGCGTTTCCACCAGAGATGTGCGAGTTAGTGTAGCGAGCGAGGGATGTGTTCGTTAGGAACCAATAGAATCACTTCATTTGCATAGTATCGCTCTGACAGTTTCAATGAAGTGATTCTATTGGTTTCAACAAACACATTTCTCTCGCTAGACATCCTCGCACATTTCTGGTGGAAACGCAGCCTTAGGATCAGTTTTTCAACAGCTTGCGCTAGTTTCGATCTTGTTCTTTTATTCTAGCTATTATAATTCTAGCGAAATGATATTTCTGAGACAACGCCAATATTTTATGAACCTAACCTTATCTTGGTAAGGTAGTTACTTGGTACAACGAACCCGTTCTTTATCTCAGCCAAATGCGGCTAAGCTTAAAGGGCTTATCTTAAAAACTGCATGTAGTACTTACGCTTAGTTTTTAATTAGAAACCGGAAGATCAACGACCGGGTAAGTTTGATTCTATTAGAAATCTCGTAGTTGAAGAGTGTAGAACCGGAGTCCTTTCGAAGAAAGACCTACGGCCTCACAGTCTCCAATAAGCTTCAATGTTTCGCACTCCTTGGATATTATTAGTAGGTGAACCAATAAGTTCTCCTGCTACAGTAACTATTACCGCTGTCTTTTAACACGTCGTCTACGCTGGGGTTTGGAACTGGCGTAAGTTCACCCAGGTTTTAGACGTTTCATAGATGATTGATGATTGATTATTCAATAAAAGTATTTAGAATTTTAAATTGGAACCTTCTAATCTCCCAAATAAACTATGTCAAAGTTTATTTGGGAGATTTGAATCTATCTATCTACGAATGCTATCGACAATATTGACGACCAATGTGGCGCGGTGGGCGAAGGTCCGCCTGCGACGCGGAGGTTGCGGGTTCGATTCCCGCCTTGGGACAAATGTTTGTAGGATCTGCAAATATTTGTTCCGGGTGTTCTGGGTGTTTTCTATGTATAATAAAAAAAAATATCTATTTATGTATTGTATTGTATTAAATATATATCAGTCATCTAGTACCCATAATACAGCTCTGTTTAACAGCAGCTTACCTTGGGGCTAGATGATGCTGTGTGGATTGTCCAGCATTATTAAAAAAAAATAAAAAAAATAAAAAAAAAAAGTTTTAAGCCGCGGTGAAGATTGCATTTTCTTCGAACGGGGCCCGAGTGGAAAACAATGAAACAATTTCATTTCTATTACCGAAGATTAATAGGGCTATCGCGTGCTCCAATTAGATATGTTATACCTTATATGGGAACAAGAGGGCTATTAAAAACCGCCAGATTTAAGAGGAATTCGAGTTCACACAAATTATAGGGTTTAAGTAATACTCTATATAAATCCAATTACGGGAATACAAAGTTATTTCCACGATGTGTTTTAAGATAAATTGTAAAATCGTGATTGCAAACGTTTTTGCTTGTTAGATCAGCAAATCCAAGCCTTGGGCTATCAACTTAAGCTGTGTGACGTGTAAAACCAACCAATCATATCGTCAGAATATGATATAATACCATGCAACACGATTCTAACTGGCAACAATGTTATGTCAGCCTGGTAACACACCTAGAGCTTCTTAGCTAGTTCAAGCTTATATTATTTTCTCTTTAGCGCATCAAGTAATCCATCATTACAGACCGCGAAATCTTCACGTCATATAACGTCGCCACTCTCCTATTGTCGCCTAGTTTTTCCTTTTTCAAACATTCCTGGCTCGTGGCAAACGTTCACGGTAATATTTAGTTAGCCATGGTATTACGCAGAAAATTTTAGAATGCAAAATATTTTATATGCATTTCAAGTCGGAACGGAATGTAGAAATTATAAAATGAGACGTGAAGTAAGATAGATGGAATTTGAAACATAGTTCCTATCTAAGCCTTCTAAACAGTCTAATTAAAAATTACAAACTTCTGGCCGCGGCATTACTCGTAAACAGGCCAAAAGTTTATGCTCAAGGTAAAAAATAATAAATTATGAACATAAACAAGTACTTAAATTGTATCGTATCCAAACACGTACAAAACAACCAAAAATATTAAACAATAGTAGGTAACATTTTTATCATACTATAAAAACTGTGAACTAAAATGCCAATTTAAAAAACATATCGTTGAATAACTCGACAGATAGTGTTATTTTATAGCCGGGTTATAAAACTTAGGACTGTTAAATTGATAATAAGAGTCTAATTCTAAACTTGAGCTATCAAATTTAAAGTCGATAAAAAAGTAGCCATCATTATTATAGCTTCATCAAACGAAACTACTGTCTTCACATAGTAACTAGGCACCTCCTATTACTATACGTTGGTATTTTAATGGAGTTTGACGACAGCCATGGTACACGTCATTGCGTCGTCGTCTACGTACCCATCTACCATCATCAACACAAGTGGTTTATGTGTTCACCTACACTTTAAGGCGTTTTTATGAGGATCACACAGAAAACTAAGAAGTTTTAGTACACCTAAAAACATTGGTGGACTGAATGTACACCTAAAAACATTGATGAACATATGAATTCTAGCAACCAACCCAACCTCTGAAATTTCAGAAGATACCTTATAAGTTTTGTCTTGGCCTTTTCTCAGTGACTGTACGTCATTACATCCACGTCGTATGGGGATTTTTTCAATCGTTTTTGAGGTACCTAATTACTCGTGTGTAAATTGGAACAGATTTATCATGCGTACACGGCGTATGCCGGAATGTATGTAGTGCCTTCTCAGATGCGTGATGTGAGTAGTGTTGTATGCTTGTAGCTATTTACTAGGATTGACTTTACTTACGACATTGACTCGGTCGGCGAGTGTCCGGTTGAAAAGCGAGAGGTTGTTGGTTCTATTCCCACTGTGGGACAAAAGTCAGTCTCTGTGTAAGAAATCTATTCATACTAGCTAAAACGTTTTTCTCCGGGTTTAATTTTTTCATACCAACCTTACTTTCTAACTTTCTGCTACCTCATCCAAGGCCCGTAGTATTCAAGAAAAGAAAGATTCATACTTGAGTGTGAATTGTGACTCAAATATAATTTCTGGGACCACCTCTACTGGACCCTTATCCCCCCCTACACTACACAATAAAAATATCCAAAATTCATGGATATGTTATTGACTTATGGCTATGCGTTGATTGTTAGTCAGTCGGTCAGTAAAGCAACGATTTTATGTTTATACCTACAATAAACACCTTTAATGATATAAGAGACTGATGTTGTTTACTATAAATATTTTCTCTACATTTTTGGTTTGATGTTTTAAAACAGTCATAATATTAGATTAGTCCACAAACAGAAAAATCTCCCGGGTATCATACATTATACTATTATTTCTAGATTTTTTTTTAACGTAAACACATTCATAACGATCAAAATTGTCACAGTACATAAGGAGGTTTAAACAATTTACGAAACAATGAAAATAATATAAGAGTTCTCGTCAAGCCTATTTGCTAAAACGCATTTACAGAAACTACGACGAAAAACGCGCCAGTATCTGGTTTGAAACCACAAACTGTTAGATCATCTACAAAATGAATAATACTACATGATTATGTAGGTACAATCTCAGCAAAAATAGTTAAGATATTTAAATAAACTAAACTAATTATTAAAGTAGAAGGTAACCCAAAAAGACACTTTTTAAAAATGATGATTTTAATTTAGTTTCAGTTCTCCGTAAGTACGTTAAACTTTATTTAGACTTCGTTACAACGCTTATTACCTACTATAAAAAAAAATTTACCCCGCATTCTGCTTAGATTTACAACTTTATATTACTTATTAAGCTACTTATACGCTGTATAGAGTGACTCAGACAACCTGCTTTCTATGTAAATCAACGTTTATTATCGTGGTGGGTGACGCCTACGGCTACGATGATCCCTGAAGAATAGCCTATTTAGATAACAATAAAAAAAGTAAGACAATAAAAGCTGAAAGTAAGAATCGCTATTGTAAGAGAACACACTCTGTTTCCGACTCTAACTAATAAGAGCACATAGGATGATAGGACTGTCGTAATACGCGCGATCATATGACTATCGGTTACTTTGTCATGTAGAGTAAAAACTCATGTCAAAAATAATCAGTTTCGGTACCTGGTACTACCTAACCTGACTCTGTGGTGTCGGCTCTACAAACCTTAGATATTAAACTTAAGATATCAAACACTAAACATTTTATTGAAATTCAAGAAATTTTTTTTGGAAAATAACTAATAATATAAGTAAATACTCAACTCGACAGCTATTGGGTTTTATGATCAAAGTCAAAGTCAGCTCCTAATTTCTAAGCACGGATATCTTGAAAGATAGGTAACCAAAAAATGTATAGGTTAAAATTCTGAAATTCATATTTTCTGAATTTCCGATTTCTGGTTGCATGCTAAAGCTTTTGTTTTCCGCTAAAACAAAGGTCAATCGAAAGTCACGTGTCCTAGAGACTTCAGTGAAGTGCCTAAGGAGACAGGTTGAATAACGTTGCAATACTTGCATAATAGCCAGTCGAATACAACGTTTAACAGAGAAAGGTGAGCGAACATACTATCTTTACGAAGAAAACAAACAAACGCAACATACAGCATAAAACAGGTTTAGTCGTTACCACGACCCCTAATGCTAATAGCCTTCGGTGTCATCACCACCATGAGATAACAATCCATAACCAACCTTAAAGTTTACGGGATAGGTTTTATTTTCGTTAGCTAAGAGGAGAGCCGCAAATTAGTACATACCGTTACACGTATATCACCAAACCATTATTGTCTTGTGGTTTGACCGCTGGTTTTTACCTTTGACCGTGATCGATGTAAACATAACTGTTTTTTTAAGAGACGCGCTTTTTGTATGACAACTCGACTTGATCGAAAGTAGATCTAAGGCCAAGTTAACCACAATATAACACATACCCTCTTTCATTTTCTTTTTTGTATGCATTTTGTAATAAATAATGGGAATTTGGGGTATAAACAGTTTTAAATATAATCATCACTATAGATTTCAAAATAAAAAAAACACGTCACAAACTAATCTTGTCAATTTTATTAGTGATCTAACGCTAGTGGCCAAAAAATAACCAAGCAACCGAAAACAAATATAACACTGTAAAAGAAAATGTCGAGAGAATAAGATAGTAAATGGGTAGTACACAATGAGGTAGGTATGTGGCTACAATAAGCTCGACAGCCCATAATACTTCGTTAAATATTCAAATTGAGGATTAAAGCTCCCAGCTTACTCGTTGAAATTTAAATAATACCACGCCTGTGCCCTCTGACGGGCACAAATGCGTCTCGATTTATCTCCCAATATTATTTACGTCATCTTAAGAACGGATTAGGCACTAAAATATTTTAAAGTCAAGTCAAGAGGACGAGATAACGAAGGTCAATCATTTAAGTGTTAAAAAACGCCTAAATTGTGACTTTCGTAACAATTTAAATTTTCTATTATGTAGAGGCACAGCGTGTTAATTGGCAAGGCTAGCTTTGGGTCGCTAATATTTTGTAATCTTTGCGGCGACACACAACATGGGCTCTGGATGGTTTTTTAATAACGAGCGTGCCACGTAACGTAAGTAACAATGAACCTGTCATTGTTGTTAGATAACTTATTAAAACCTACCAAAACATTCACAAATTTAAAAAAAATGATCGTGTAAAGAGTGTGTACACACAGCGAGCTTTTCTATTGTTCAAGCTTTACAATAATTTATTAGTACTTTCATTGTGCACCGCGCGTTCAGTGAAAATTCTAAAAATTGCGTATGACGTAAACTGCTAAAATTTCACGATTATCTCATCTCGCCCATGTTATGGCTTCGGCCTGTTAATATCGGAGTCCGCCCACAAGAGTCAACAAACACGTGGTGCGTGCATATACTTATAAGCACCGTGAAATATTCCCAGAATTTCACAAGCGTTGGCATATAAGGATAAACTCGGCAGTAGACTGTTTTGCACTACAAAAACAAAAAGATACCGCGTAACCAGGCGATGTTGCTGCTATCTGAATGAATGCCTAAGAATCTTATGAATTATGTTCATCCGTCCTGTAGATCCATTAAAAGCTCTTATTGCAACGCTCGTTTTGTCAGTTTTGTATATAAAAACATTTCAAACTCAGATCAGTAATAGAGCTAATGGTAGAGCCTCATACGACGCACTAGGGATTTTCTATGCCCTACAACCACACAGATAAATATTTTGGAATGCTAGTTACCTTATGATTTTAGGTAGTTAGCAGCAAAGAAATTGAGAATGATCGAATTTGATTATATGCTTGACGGTTAGCAGTGCATAGATCCAGAGATTCGAATTTTCAGCGCCTCCCTGTTGAATATTGAATAGTATGCGTCCAGTAGCAAGTCAGTGCTTGACTGCCTAACTGTGCAGTTCTATTACTATTGTAAAATGTATTAGTTATGTATAATCCAGCTATTAGTGTGATTTCTGAAAAAGAAGCTTACCTGCACAGCGCTGTTCAGAAAGCAGTTGTTCAGCCCTGGGGCGTTCCAAAGCCCTTTCGTGGTGTGAAATACCCCTGAGTCCCTTGACCCATCCCGGGAGTGCTGGGGTCGCAGTTCATCGTGGTAGCTCTGCGCTGAGGCCGCCATCGCGATCGCCATTATAAATCACAAGTCTCCATTGTGGTGCTGTTTGCGCCGCGACATTTCGATATCTAGAAAGATAAGGGGTTATTGAGAAGTTAATTACCAATAACACTGTTGCATACGGAATTGCTGCCACATAAGCTTTCCCGTTTCCGTAAACAAAACTATAGCAGACGTGTGTTAGACAAAGTACTTTTTAAATGGAGGTATCAAAACTTTGAAAGAAAACTAGCGTGTTGACCAAATTATAGGCTATAGTCAGATTAGCAACATAATAAATGCGGACCCAACCCGTGTTCATCCACATCAGTGTTAGTTCACATAACCTCTTATTTCGTGGACGTAACACATAAAAAGTGATGCTCTGTTAGATTTTAAATGGACATTTCAAAACCTTGCATTAAGCCCTATTTTATTTGTTAACTTAACGATTCCCAGCAATTATAACATCCAAATAGATAAGCATCTAAGAAATTATCGCAAGTTGAAGACGCTCGTTCAGTTCACACGTACAAGAAGGGGGGTCGGTTTTGTTCTGATTTCTCATTATTGTAGGTAATTGAAACATTGGGGTTAATAAGCCGGGTTTCATATTAATTGCACAATTAGACATTATGATGCCTTTCACTGCGGCGACTATTGTTGCCGGCGTCAACAATGAATGGTTCACCTTTGTCTGGAAACAAAGAACGTACCAACATAACAGAATTTGTTATTATCTTTTCACAAGTGATTTACAACTTTACTTGGTATAAACATATATCAATTCAAAACACCAATATTTGTAGATTTATATATATGTAAGCTACTGATGACCATCATTTACTAAAGAATGCACGTGGAAGTACCTAGTCAAGTTCAAGTGGCACAAAAACATATCGTTGCCCTAATGGCAGGGGCAAATGACATCACATTCTTGAGATGAACGATATCGCGTGTTGGAGAAACGATAGAGATATTGTGACATAATAATGTGTTTTTACAGGCTTTTCACTCGCCAACAAAAAAAAACAAAGTAAATTTGAAGGTTAAAAGACCAAAACATGTGTTTTACAGGACTGTGATATCAGTATGTTGTTGCAGAGACTCGACCCGCGCTCACAGCGTTTGCGCATATGGCGAATTCCACGAACCAATAACAGTACCTACGCTGGTTATTCCAAAGCTTTTCAAGTTTATAAAGTACTACTTGTATCTACTTACTCCCCGCACTTCGTTCACGCAATTATATTGATTTACCAATCTGGGAGTACCCTACTCTTGGGCATTATAAATATGTTATCTGTGTCTTGGGTAAGCTTAAGTTTTGGGAACTTTATTTTCAATGCACCTCTAGGGCTAAGAAGAATATTAGGTACTTTTACTAAACTATTGTAAGCCTTATTGCATATGAATTTGTGTTTCTAGTTTTTTCTTGTTCTGTTGTCTTTGTTTTAGTAACGAGGCAATTACCATGTTTGGAGATGGCAAGGATTTCAAATATCTACATATAAGAACCTCTTAAGAAAATTATATTTACAGAATAATATGTTAGCTTGTAAAACACACATCTGTGTTTAGTTTTAGCAGGCATAGCTGTGGCGCTCCCGGAAAGGAACGTGTAGGTAGGTAATTTTGTAATGCTTGTGTCGGTATTGATGGATGTAGCCAGAAAATTGGGGCATTTCCTCGAGTAATACAAATTACAATAAACACTGCGACGACAAGAGAATAAATAAGTAATAATAATTATTATTCTTATGCATAGTATATGCCCAGAATACCCAAAAAAAAATTAGTACCTAAACAATGTTCTGCTAATTTTTTACCGGTTTGCAGTTCTAATTTTCTAGTTTTCCTACATCTTCATACATTGAGAATGTTAATACTTTTAAACATTTTATTATGATTGACTTTTTTTCTTACCCACCGAAGTTTTGTCAAAAAAAATAAAACTTAATCCTGAATCCTGGAAAAAAATAAAACTTAACTAAATTCATTTAGGATACATAGAGACTCGTAGATAGATACTTACCTAACAAACCTTTGCTAACCTTAGATAGTTTATTATTGTTTTACATTATATAGTATTAGACTATTATTACTTACTTACCTCCTTACCCCTAACCAGAATCCTAATTCCAGCTCAAGAACGTACGTGCCCAGTATACATGATACTTATAAACACTGCAAGCAAACTGCGCTATTTCAGTAACAAGTAACCCACAATAAATCCGTACGTTCGCTTCCGATTTATCACGATCAGTCGATAATCACAAAATCAGGTTAAATTCTGTATGAAGTAATCACATCCCAACCGGGTTTTAATTTACTAAGACGTAACAAGAAAATAGGAAACGATATTACTCAGAGTGTGAATTTTAGAAGCACATCGCTAGGAAGTAAATATTTTTAAGTTTTTTAATTTGAAACTGTTTGTTTGGCTTTGCTACTTACTATTGTCCCTACATTGTCTCTGTCTATTAGCCCAGTCATATTAGGGCTTTCACCTCGGAATGAAAGATAATAAGCTGCAAATTGGTATGAACCTTTGTTTTGTCATTCTAAATGTTGTCTCAAAAGTCACAATCGTTATCGTGTCCGCGTCTCAAGATATTCAAGGTCAAAGGTCACAAAAATCGGTTTTTCGCGAATATCTGGCTTCCTATCGGTTAAATGAGATTTGCATTTATTATAAAAGTTGTAGGCTATAAAATTCCCTACAACTTTTGTTTAAACTTTTTTTTCATACGACCAACCGTTTTGAAGGTAGAGCGCGAAGAGTGCACATCGTACAGTCATATACGGCCTAATGCAAGGTCAAGCGTGAGTTATGGTTATCAGTACGTTATAAAGTCAATTATTTACTTGGAAATTATAATTATTAAACAATGCCTATTATTTATGTATTAACTATTAATTATTTATATTTAATTAAAGTAAGTAACTTGATTATTTATATATAATTATTCATATTTAACTATTTAAGTATAAAATATTATTAATTCTGGATTATATATTTTAGTTTTATTTTAAGTTAACACGACATTATATATCTTTTCTTTAAAACGCGTAAATTTCTCAATACTTATATACCTGGAAATACTTGTCCCTACCCTATGCCCTTTTCTATTCATTGCCGGGACAGATGTTCTATAGTATTCAAGGCCACTCTCTCCACTTTGTATGAGTCAAGATTATTCGTTAGTTTGAAATTGTACCGTTGCAACTACGGACGTACGGTTTTAAGAGCTATGGCTGATTTGTGTTTTATATGTGATAAGAAACTTTCAGAAGGTGTTTCTGTGAATGTCGTACGTGGTTTACAAACTTTAAAAACTGCAAGTATTGAAAGAAATGATGGACATATAGACTATTTAAATACTTTAAGTTCTGTAAATGTGCATTCCGAGTGTCGAAAAGTGTACACGAGTAAAAATGTTATTATTGCATCAAAACGACGCACAGATGAGAGTGAACCTTCAACGTCAAGTGCACCTCGTAAAAAACGAAATGAAAGTTTCTTATCACATATAAAACACAAATCAGCCATAGCTCTTAAAACCGTACGTCCGTAGTTGCAACGGTACAATTTCAAACTAACGAATAATCTTGACTCATACAAAGTGGAGAGAGTGGCCTTGAATACTATAGAACATCTGTCCCGGCAATGAATAGAAAAGGGCATAGGGTAGGGACAAGTATTTCCAGGTATATAAGTATTGAGAAATTTACGCGTTTTAAAGAAAAGATATATAATGTCGTGTTAACTTAAAATAAAACTAAAATATATAATCCAGAATTAATAATATTTTATACTTAAATAGTTAAATATGAATAATTATATATAAATAATCAAGTTACTTACTTTAATTAAATATAAATAATTAATAGTTAATACATAAATAATAGGCATTGTTTAATAATTATAATTTCCAAGTAAATAATTGACTTTATAACGTACTGATAACCATAACTCACGCTTGACCTTGCATTAGGCCGTATATGACTGTACGATGTGCACTCTTCGCGCTCTACCTTCAAAACGGTTGGTCGTATGAAAAAAAAGTTTAAACAAAAGTTGTAGGGAATTTTATAGCCTACAACTTTTATAATAAATGCAAATCTCATTTAACCGATAGGAAGCCAGATATTCGCGAAAAACCGATTTTTGTGACCTTTGACCTTGAATATCTTGAGACGCGGACACGATAACGATTGTGACTTTTGAGACAACATTTAGAATGACAAAACAAAGGTTCATACCAATTTGCAGCTTATTATCTTTCATTCCGAGGTTGACCCCTTTTTTTACCTAATATGACTGGGCTATATTCTAAGGTGGTCTGGAAGAGATCGCTTTCAGCGATAAGAATTCGTTTTTATGCTTTTATTTTCTTGTTTTCTGTGTGGTGTTGGTGTACAACAAAGTGTTTTCTATCTTCTATCTATCTATTGTCATTTATAAGCCCAATTCAACTAATTTTAAATGTTTTTATAGTAATTCACAAACTTGTCCAGACATAAACTGTTCATCTTGCGAACAATCTTTAAAACAGTTAATTTACAATAAGTAGGTCTTAAGCTTTCTCCACAAGAAGTCTTCAATTATAATAATTGATCAATCAATAGCCCTAAACATGAACACAAATCGATGGGCCTAAATGTGAACATGTCGAAGGGTAAAGAACTCTACTCCGTGGTCCGTGGTAATCCGCACCCAAAATGATTTTCAAGTGGAACCAGTTTTCATCTGGCGTTGAATAAAAGATCGTAAGTACCCACCTATAAGATTTTTGGACGTGTTATTAGTTATTATGACGTAACCCTTTTTTAATTAAAAAATGTTGCATGAGTTTACTTTTTTTAGAAGTTACAACTTTACTTACCGCAGCTAATAATCATCGATGTTTATCCACATTTTATGACGAATACCTACTACTACCTACATAAATAGTTTGTAGCTGATCTTTAAATTTAGTCGAAGTTATATTATTATTGTTTTTGTTTTATGACATTATGAACTTATTTACATTAAATTTCTAATACAAAAACAAGTTTTGTAAGTACGTGAGAATGGAACGAACGAGAGTTTAAAGCTCTAACTCTAATAATTAATATTTTAAAATTAGGTTGCTAACATAAATGCTAGTCTAAAGTCTAGCGTGATATGTATGTACGTAGGTATGCACGTAATAAAAACTGTAACTAAGTAATGATGATTGAACTTAATAACCGAAATTATACGACGAAATGACCTGCATTCCAATGATGATGCGGACTTCACAAACTTTCAGTTTTTTTTCAATAAAATTAAATAAATTTTAAGAAAAAGAAAGAAATTCAGAAATTGTGAGATCTATTAGATTAGACACATTACTTATACAGTTATCAAACTGCATAACAAAATATGTTTTTTATATAAGGTAGATTATACCTACTGAAATAAGTATGGAAAAGGACGTGTCGCGGGCATAGGTAGGTCAGTACCTATACGGCAGTGTTCCATCATTTAGTATCTAGTTATCTACAGATATTTTCCTAAATAGGTTTCTCCTTAGAGCGTTTCTTTCATAGCATGGGTAGATTTAACCTTTTAAACTAAACGAATGAGAAAACAAGCAACCATAAGCCATAAAAATAGAAGCTCGCTCTCTAACAACAAATCGTTGTCACAAAACGTTTTAAAAGCATATTAACGTGTCTGTCCTGTCCATTATTTGGACAGAGCAATCGATGAGCGCAAGTCACCATCAAATGACTGGTAATTTTGGGAAGATCTAAGTTATAAAATGGGTGGTTACGTTCAAATTGTTTGTTTACTTTTGTCTGGGGAAGATTGTAGCTTACTTCTTGCCTTTATGTTTTCACAATTTAGTAAGTACTTTTTATACATTTTGTATATTATGGAGGTGAGTATATTATGTAACTATGGTTAGTTCAATAAAAAATCAAAATCAAAACTGATCTTAGCGATAAGACAATTGCTTAGTGAGAATGGAAATGTGTGAAGTATTATGGTGATAAAATCTTTGCAAAGAAATATTTTCACACTCAAGTGGTTGCAAGTGCAATCCTGGGAATTAAATTCGAAAGAAAGTCAACTTTTAAGAGTAGGGACATAAACGTGGGTCGCTTTCAAGTGCATGGTAATAAATAAATCATGATAACCTTAAAAGCGTCGCCTTTCAGGCGCGGTACATAAGTTCAAGGCGATACGTTATGAGGATCGTAAATATAATCTTTTAATTTACTCAGTTCTTTCTATCTAGTTTAGATAATATGAATGTCGACAGGAATCACTGTTCAGTTCATTTAGCTTGATCCTTGTGATTTTATTGAATAGGTACCTACAACTCTATTGATTCTTTGACTTCGTTAGTAATAGGCTCTGCCTTTTGTGCAATAGGTAAGATTGCAGGTTCGATTCCCACCTTGAACCTTTAGCAATTAAGCAATACCTACCTATATTAAAATAAAAGTTAGTTGCAATTAGGTATCAACTTTTTTTAAGCTTTGAAGTACCTATTTTACATCAAGAATGTGGTCAATATCCTCTCAAATTTAAATGCCGCTATGACTAAATACAGTATCATAAGTATGTCAGTCATACCGACTCATACCACGGCATACAGAATGTGTAAAGGTTGATGATTATCATTCTTTGAGATTGCGGTCGCGATTTAGCCTCGGGCTAGAATCATAGCCAAAAAACCTGATTGCAACCAGTAGTAGCTTTTGACACGAATCGATAAACATCTAGCTTTGTATGTGAATGTGACCTACGATGGAATCTGCATGATTAGCAAGCCTTTTAGGAAAAATGTCATAGCACAAAAAATAGGAACACATACTCGTAGCATTTAATTCTGTTAAAAGTCAAGGTACCATAAAGCATTATTTTTAACCACATTTGAAGAAAACTGAAAAGACAGGTTCTAAGACACGTACCAAAATTAAGATTACCTACAGAAACGGTTTAAAACCCCAATAAAAAACCGTGCTCTCAATTTTATTAGAGCAACATCAATAGTAGGTAATAAAACGGCGTGGTCGTCGTCTTGAAATTCAAACAAAGTTCGTTAAAGTACATATACATACCTACCTGGACGCTGTAGCTATCCAGAGATTTGTAGCACGCGTGTGTTGAAAGGCACGCACACAGACACATATCACGAAGTTGATTACACGTACACAAAAGGAGCAAGAACGGAGGCTGCGCGTGCGCCGACCCACGAGATGGCACGAGTCAAACCTCGCATAACATCACTGTTATTATTTCACAGCGTCTTCAGCCTTATTTAGATAGGAATACATAGAATAGTATCTACTAATGACTTTTTTTGCATCAATGTAGATATATTTATCATTGATGACAAGGAAGCAATGTAGGATAATAATTTGCAAATGGAGAAAAATACCAATGAATTATAAGTACTACCTGATATTCATCTTGATTAGAAAGTAAAGGACCACCAACGATTTAAGAGTCTTACAATTGTTTGAAGCTGTATTTAAACATTCGCTTGACCAAAGTAACGTGGATAACTACCGTGAAGATGCATTATATCAAAAACCATATAATATGTATCGAAAACTATTAACTTTACAGGGGTAGGTACATACGGTGACATTATGATAATGACCATAATTCGTCAACGTCAAATCTAACTAAGACTGTCCACAGTTCATATTGTCCAGTCCAGGTTCAAGGGCTATAAGCCCACAATACAGCCAGGAAAATAAGACAACATTGTGCACTTTGGCTTTTACTCTGGCACTTTGTAAAGGACCAGAATATGCATCACTTTTGTCATGTTTCTTTTAGTAAAGGCTAATTCACACTTGAGTTAAGTAATAAAATATGATTTGCTGTAGAAATATTTTTATCGATGAGCAAACTTTGGAATGATTTCAACGGGTATATTTGCAGTTGTAAAACTTGCGAATGGTTTTATAGAGTTTTTGAGGAAAAATATGCTATAGGTATTTTATTTTATTAAATAGGTGCTTTTACCGCGTCATTCGCGCCTTCATACTAAGTTTGAATGCGTATATAGGATGAATGATAACTGTATTAATACAAACGAAGTATAAATTAAATTAGCCATAACATGGTGAACAAAATGCATCAAACAAGAAAGTAACACAATAGGTGTGAAGGAGTACAGAAAACATAACAAAACAACGAGAGGTTTCATTCGCATGTCGAACTACCTACTCTACATAATAGCTAGTAACTACAATGTCATCTTCTACTCTATTTTACATTCTGTAAATTCGAATTATGTAGACAAAAGCGTCTCTCGAGTTCCATCGAAAGCTCTACAGTGAGCTATACAGTTACTTTTATTTAAAAAGAAGCATAGGTGTGCTTACTTATTGCTGGTTAGTACCAAAATCATCAAATTGTTAGTCGTATAAATTCTTCCACGACTCCTAATATTTATAAAATTTTAGTTTAATCAGGTTCAATCAAAACCTTGGAAGTTGCTACATGAAGTGCGAGGAAATGACAGTAAAAATGCAAGTGGCTAACCACAGGTTAAAACCCGTACATGTAGGCCTACTGCGAGCTTTATTGCAGCGCTTGTTTTGTCCGTTTTGTTTTGTATGAAAACAGTTCAAACAAGTGCTGTAAACGCTGCAATAGAGCTTGTGGAACCAGACGCCAGTTTCGCCGAGCTGTTGCCGTACCTATGCCATTGTCTGGACTCTAACTCTGCATTGAGATTGAATCAGTCGGTCGTGATGTGGGCCATATCGCGATGAAAGCAACCACGATCGAGAGAGTTGTCACACGATTCCTTTGACTGATCATGGCATTGCGTAGAATAATGCATAATCACGACATATGAATCCAATTTTAAATGGCTTGACGCATTGTAATGAATATGATCTAATATGATAGCATGAGTTTTATTCCGCATTTGTTTCTTGAATATTGTTGAAATAAAAATATATTTAGAGAACATCATAGGAGTAATATTATATTTTCTGCTCGTAACGCAAGTATGTTCGTAACGAAAGATATGCAGAAAGCAATGTGATGCTATGCAAATAAAACTGGTAGACCACTTGCTCAAATATATTCGAAGCTGTTACAAGATAAAACCTGAGGATATAACACACATAAAATACTAGTACTAGCCAGTAAAGTGATCGTATCATCCCAGAAACCTGAAACGCGTTTATTAATGCGTCTTACTCTGCGTTATGAACATTCGTATCTGACAAATGCATCTTCTGATTGCAAAGCTTTTTATCAGAACAGAACTGAACTTATAAGACCGATATTCTTGAAAGAAGCCGACTGCATGATAAGCCAACCTAAAATCGTAAAAGGTCATACAGAATGGGAGCAAAAACTGATTTGAAGTGGCACATGGGTTTTCAAAGAGAAGAGTTGTAGTTTTGTCTTCCATGTAAAAAAATGCTAGAACTCTTTAAGTGAGTAGGTTTTGTACCAAGCTAATTAGTAAAAACTTTTGCGTGTTTTTGTTATTGCCTGGGTCGAAAGCTATTTCCACTCTGAAGTTTACATTGAACCTAAGTATCATAGAAGGTACTGACTGACTACACACAAGGCACAGCCGAAATGGTGGGTTAAAAATTTGGGAAGGGTGGGGTGTGTATTCCTTTTTATGTGCACAAAGAAAAATTCAACGTGGACAAAATCACGGAGCGTTCTACTACTTGCCCTATAAAATTATACCAACTTTATACATAACCTACTGGGCAAGAACTCAGATGTTAAATTGAGCTTGCAAATGTGCAATAGAGTGAAGTATGGTATAAATGCTAGTGTACTAGGTATAATTGACGAGTATGTATAACTGTCGGTAAATTATAGGATCAAAGTCAAACACGGGTGAAATTGACCATGTTTAGTTAACGGTGCGCGTCCGCTATCAAAGCTTCTTCAATGAGTTAACGGCAAAAAATAAATCCTTTCTATCAACAATCTTTATAGAGGTAAATGGGACGTTTGTATTTGCGTGTAGGTAGCCCATTCAAACCATCTGTGCTTCTTAAATATATTTACACAGCGTATCTACACGTATGTAACCTAAGCTCCTAAGAAATTATGCCAGTTATGATGACCATACTTATGTTAAGTAGTATTGTAACCTTTTTGAAAAGTTTAAATTGGGTTTAGGTTGCTTAAAATATGATAGTTTGAATATTTTAAGTAGAAAACTAGAAACGATTCAAATATTTGTGTTGAAAGTGTGAAAACTAAGAAACTTGATAGCAAGAGCGTTGTTTTAAATAATAATAGAAAGGAACCAGTTCTATTAAGTAGAATTAAATAAACTTATAATTTTATTGTAGCACTTTGGAACAAACGAACTTTGGTGACAACAGATACCGGCACCATGCTGATATCGAAATAGCACTCGCCTATTGTAGCTGGTGGAGTCATTAGTCATAAATTTTCTCATTTTTCAACGTTGCTAAACATAATTAGAGTTAATTTATTACTGTAAAGGTTATAAGTATCAAGCTTATTAGATATAATTTTTTTAACTTATTAGATTAGACGACCGATGTGGTGCGGCGGGCAAAACTTCGCATGCGACGCGGAGGTTGCGAGTTCGATTCCCGCCTCGGGGTCGGGACAAATGTTTGTACGATCTGCAAATATTTGTTCCGTGTGTTTTCGGTTTTTCTATGTAAGTATAATAAAAAATATCTGTGGATTGTATTAAGTAGGTATATTAGTCATCTAGTACCCATACATAACACAAGCTCTGCTTAGCTTGGAGCTAGATGATGTTGTGTGGATTGTCCAGCATTATTTATTTATTTATTACAATTACCTACACCTAAGATAAATAGTAGTCATATTTTATAATAAAATCGCCCAATGAGATATAATATTTACGAATTCCCAGAGCCTTACAGATTAAACAGTGAGGTGAAATAAAATGCATGTTTTGCTGGAGGACTTTTCACAAAATCTTAAAAAAAAACAGGCAAAAGTGTCTCTGAGAATCCTATACACTGTACATTTCGTCAATTTATAACATCACTACAAGCAAACAATATGCAATTGAAATAAAGATAAGCACTTAATAATATATTATGTACGGTGAATATGAAAAAAATGGCCTACCCACCTGGCAGGCACGTGCTGACTTCACCTGTTACTTCGAATGGACCCGTCTTAAACTGGCAGCTAGAGCTATTATTTTTTACGTATTGAAATTGCTGATACGACGCATACATAGTGGTAAATTGTAATTATGGGTACGGTCTCTAGTATTAACTTAACAATGTTGACGGGTATCTATTAAATGGTAGAGTTATTATGTTTTTTAAATATGTTAATGTTTTAGTTTTTTTGTACTTTCAGATCTAGGTTTTTAATTTTGATGGGTGAGGTAGTCAGCGATAAATTTAGTCATGACTTCGTTCGCTCAATGTACAGCGAGAGTAAAGAATTTTCTTATTTACTTAATTAAACCCAGGATTGAGTTTTGTAAAAAATTTTGTTAGTGCACCTCGTAAGCAAGATACAAATCTTATATGAGTTACGATTTCGTTTAGGCTGTCGTTGGTTGTCAGTCAATTAAAGATGTTCTATATTAATTATTCTCGTTATATTCTATGTAGGTATACTTACCAACTAAACAATAAATTATTCAAGTATACTTACCAAATTTATATACGTAATAAAAATACTTAATAAGATTTTTTTTCATTAAGTATTATTCTTCTAACTTCACTACCTACAAGGTATCTTTTTAACATAATATTTCACACTTACCTCACACAAGTAAATCCACACTGTAGCGATCCTTTTGTCCAAAACAAACTATAGTTCACACCTTTTTCGTAATCACACCTTTATTTATTTTAATCCTTCACATTTGCAACAAATCACGATGTGCTCTACAAAAGCACTAGTTCAAAGTCTTTGTAAACACTTTTGTTAAATTCTATTTAAACAAATACTGGCAGGAAAGATTAATGTTCGAATTACAAAAGTTCAAAATACGCTTTCCCGCCAGAGTATAACAACCGGCAAATAAGGTATAAAACAAACGCTCGGTGCTCTCGAAGGCAAGACGCGTCTAACCGCGTACGAAGCCGGTTGAGCGCTGCTCTGTTCGTTTATTTTCAACTCGACTCCGCTTCGCCAAGACGCCAAGCTTGGACGCACACGCCACAAAAAAATACGTGCTAGGATCCAAAACAATCCTCCAGGACCTTTTTGTAATGGGATATACTCTTGAGATTCAAAACAACTACCTACCTTGATTGACTGGTTTTATTGCCTACATTATCACAGTAGCTTTTTTACACCTTATTTAGAGTTTGTCTAGGCTTAATTTTGTACTTCATTTTCACCTTCCTTCATTTCATTTTCTAGTTGCTCAACGACGTCCAAGCTAATATCTCCATCGAAATCATCTTTACTTTGAGGTTTTACTTGACCGCGTTTTAGGAAAGGTTCATGTAGAGCTTTGTAGAGTTTTTTCGCTTTAGTCGCGCCGAAACCGGGACAGTCCGCCAATCTGTTCTCGGTCGCTTTTATGATGTTCTCCAGTGTCCCGAATGTGGTGATTAATGTCATCGCATCTGTTTTGTTGACGGGTTTTATGGACGATAACGCGTTTATGATCTAAAACAAAACATATTTTTTTGGTTTTATGATTGCTAGTAAATCCGATGGATGTTGTTGCAGCCATACATTTGTTATGATTGACTAAACATACCAAAAGAAACATGCAAACGGAAGGAAAGTAGTCCATCTACCATCTAGTTATTTCATCACAGTAAAGGGATTGACATTCTTAGTAAAGGGGAGATTGATGGATTTGAAAAGGGTTAGATACTAAAGTAGTTTGCATCTATGTGTCAGTGACCAACTCTGGTGCCGTGATGAAGGCTTTCGGGCGGCCTATTAACTCCGTGTTAATAGACCTGAAGGCCTTTTTAAAACACACCCAAACAACTTTTAATAAGCCTATAGGATTACTATGATGATCAGTTCATTAGTTGATGACGTGTGTGCCGTTTCGGTGTTCATCACACAAATGGCATATCAGCTCCCGTGAACAGAACCCATTAACACAGTTTATGTAAAAAAGCAATATCTCTTGACTCGTTTTAATAGTTTTAATAGTATTTCGATAAAGACCAATGATGTTCGTTTATTTTATTAACCACGAAAAAATACTTATCTAGTCTAGTCTATAGTTCTTTGTTCAGTAGTTAGGTAACCTCTAATGTAAAGTGAAAGTCAAGAGCTTTATTCCATAAAATCACAAGGATCACTTTGAAATCAAAGAAACGTTAATGAACATTGCCCGTCTAACTAAAAGTTGGATTATGTATGTGTTTAATTAAATACTTAGTTGAATACCTACACTGGTATGCTGATGAAAACTTTTTTAAAGGAAAATTTAATTTATTTTAGCTTCTTTCATAATCTTATGTAAGTTTATCATTGTGAAGGAGTGCAACACAATGCAAAACAACATGGCGGGTTTAACGAACAACTGGGTTATTAGGTACTGTCAAAGTCAAGATGCGTCACGATCATTGGCTAATAGCTGTCATGGCGGACCTCCAGTGTTCCCGTTATAAGAAACTCAACACAACAAACATTTTTCATAAAGAACTTTGTTTGTCTACATAAAAATAAAATTGTATTACAATGTTAGTTTTATATTTTTTTCCAATTTCTCTATGGTGTTACTAAGACCTAGACCACTATGAAGTGAGAGCTCGTCTGGGGAAGGACTACCACCATACCTATTACTGCCGCCAAGCAGCTGTGTTCCGGTTCGAAGGGTATGGTTTCCGATGAAATTACAGGCACATGAGACTTTCCAACTAACGTCTCGGGGTGGTACCACGCAAGTGATATCTATGATGTTACATGATGTTATAGGCTACGGTAACCGCTGACCATCAAGTGGGCCGTACGCTTGGCTGCCACTTTAGTGGTATAGAAATATTGAAATAGAGACATCTCTCGGCAATCATCTGAACTAAATTAAGTTATGCTTTTTTGGACATAACCACAGACATAACCCACCATTTGTTCAGGAAGGGTGGGTGCACGCTTGAAATACGGTTCTATATTAAAAATTTTTGCTTACCTTTTGATGCGGGTCATTCTCAATTTTCTCCATAATCTTATCGGGTGGTTTATTCTCATAAACCTTGTAGTTTTCTACGATTTTTGCCGCTTCTTCCGGGCTCCAGGCTAGCATTAGTGTCACATCTGTCAAGAGACATATTCTTGTTAAATTCTTCAGTGGTGTGTGTGGGTCTTTCAGGTCTACCTAAAATAGCATTCGCAATTTATTTTTATAAATTTTTTTAAAAGCTCGACTTATTCGTTCACTGAAACAGAGTCAGCGAATAGAATCAATTACAAATTGCGTCACGACATTTTCGCTCATATTTACCGTTGTTTATTAGCTGAATAAGCTGAGACTGAGCCTATAAGACGAGATGTCCTGCTAAATATTTAAAGCATGCTAAAGTAAGTAAGTAAATAATATGTGAAGCTTGCTTATCATTTATGCAGTGTGTAAGTACCTGTACTAGAAGAACTCTTAGATCATACTTCCGTCCCAGTTCCTTCAACCGATTATGTATGTAATCTGGATTCATATTATGGTAACGCAGTGAGAGGAACAACAGACATATGGTTTTGCCAACTTCGTAATCTGGTATTATGTCATCAAACTCCCATGGGACACATTTTATGAACTTAAGCAAAGGGTTTCCTCTCTGAAAAAGTTTAAATTATAAAACAAAATTTTTAATAAAATCTTTCATAAATCTTATCAATGACCGTCTGTCTAGATAAAAAAAACCTGTTTGTAATAAAGATCAAGGCAAATGTTGAATTTATAAGCTTTCTTTCTCTGCACATTATCAAATCTATCTGCCATAAGAGTCATCATCATTATCATGTCTTCATTAGTTTTTATTAGAACCTGGCCTACTCACAATCGAGAGTGATTGGTTTATAATCCATTATGCAGACCTAATGCTGAATGGTTGATGGCATTATGTTTGTCTGATTTTTTTTAAAGATTTTCTCTCAATAATTACCTTTAATAATTGAGAGCTCTGTCAAGAAATTACCTGTTTTTGATTGACTAGGACACAGTTGGTTTTAGAAGATGTTGGCTTTGTGGTAATGTCTTTAGAAGTGCCTGAAAATAACAAGTGCATTATTCACACACTAAATGCTTGAACGGTTTCAGTTAGGCAAGTGCCTAACTGATTATTGATGATTGATTTAAGCAAATGCAGTATGTTTCAAAGAGTGGCTTCGAATCTTGAAATGAGCTTTTACTGTCAACCAGACTAATTCAAATGATTGCATGGGGCTGTTATATTCAAAATCAAAAGTATGCCGTAAGAGGCCTGCGATAACTGAAGTAACGCGAGTTAGCTCATTGTAAAATAACAGTAATTTGTTATTTTATATATGTTGTTTTCATGGACGTTTGAGTCAGTGTTGGGGCCCTAAAACATACACATATTTTCCCTTGATAATTATAATTTCCATCTTAGAAGCAATAATTTAAATTGGTTGCTTACTTACCCGGTTGCGGTGGTTTATCAGGTTCAAGTTCTAACTTGGGCTTTTTGGGTGAAGTAGGTTCACTGATTTCTGCCAGTAAATCATCAAAACCGTCTTCTAATTCCATAATTTCAGCAGCACAACACAACACAACCATGGGTCTGTATCTACCAATCTTCTTCTTCTTCTTCTTATAATTTGTGGCAAATCAACTAAACAAGCAAGACAAACACTTGATTTCTTTTTTTTTTCGCCCAATGGGCAGACACTTAAGCCTGCCTATTTTTTTATTTTGCCCAATGGGCAGGCCAGAGTCCTGACCATACCGCCTTTTCTTACGTTAATGTTTTTTTCATAGGATAAGGTATAAAAATATATTTGATTCGTGTTTTTTTTTATTGTTTTTGTACATTGAATGTATCATTGATACATCTGAATGAATTCACAAACTAGATTCAAGATATTTATTTGCATAGATGTGGCGTGTGCTTGTAATTTAAAACGCGGAGCGTATTACGCGCGCGACCGCACGTGGCATGTCGCGTGCGACATGCCTTGCCTGCTGCGATAATGGGCTTTGTTTTGGCACTCTCTCAATATTTTTAGAGACTTTGGCTATTGTTTGTTCCGTCTGATATTGACATTACAGTACTGCTGTCAGTGTCAGACCTGTCAGCTGTCTCTGTCAGGCGGGCGGCTGGCTGGCTTGCTGACTGTCGTCCGTCTATCTCAGATTCGTACTACAGTAGTAGTATTTGTACTACAACTTCATGCTTCGTACTATGTACTACCCATACCTAAGGATAGTACAAAAAAAATTATAAGTATAATATATGTATTTTTGTGTTTAATCGGTCATTTGACGAGATTATGTTTACTTTTGTAACATTACCTGGCAATCCAACTGAATTTAAAGTTCAACGGTTGGTAAAATTTGCTTCTTTTTCTGTATAAATAAACTTTGTAATTTGTCAACGTCATGAATAGAAATAATCGTAAATAATATATTTTTTTTCATTTTGAACAACTTGTTAGAATTTTAGGAAGAGATAATATTGGCTAAGTCAGTGTTGGTGATTTTGAGTACTAGTTTTCTTAGAAATACTACTATTTTATAGTACTACAGTTTTTATCGTACTTATCTTATCTTATCCAACCCTGGTCTGTCTGTCTGTCTATGTCTGTTTGTCTGTCTGCTCCAGGGTCTGTTTTGTTTGGATTCATTCCAGAATTGATAATATTATAATATACAAGTAAATATGTAATCAACACTGTGGAAAAAATATAAACCTAAAGTTCTTGCTGAAATGAAAACCAGAGAGAATATATGCACTACGTTTAGAACGGACAAAACAAACTCTTCTTCTTTTAATTTATGGCGTCTGTCTCAACTTCTTCTTCTTTTCTTCTAAGGCCTCTGTGGCTAGTTTGCCACAATTTTGCCAGTGTCAAGTGTAAATTTTTATTGTCGCTTAGCAACGTAAACAAACGAAATTTGGAAAGAAACGATGACTTTTCTTTCAAAATTCTCTTAGAAAGTCTTTGACTAAATTACCAACCAACATCACCCCTCCATTTCAATTACTTACACTTGTGTTATGTAAACAAATTAAATTGGATAAACTGCCACCAAATTTACGCAATAAAACCTTAAAATAACACGAAATAAATAATTAAAATGGGACGACCCATGTCGTTTTGACAAGATAGCCAAAGACAATCGTCTGTCTCAACAACAAAGAAGTTAAAAGTGAAGTGACAGCAAATTGAAAAGTGACTGTGACCGAAAAATCTAAATAGGACTTGGCTTAGGGACAAACATCCAAGCCAAAACAAATAAAAAAAAAAAATTTTTAGTAAATATTGTTCGCTCCAAAATGGATTGTTTTTAATCCTAGATATTAGCTAGATGATTGTTCAAAAATTGTTAATTGCATCTCAATCACGTGCTAATATACCATGGTTTATTACTAGTTATCAATGTGGTCATGAGTGCATCTAACTCAAAGCAAACCAGTGACTTCGAAGATGACGAGATATTCGATGATTCCACGTTTCTCGCGAACTTTGACAACACATCTTTTAAACAAACAAAAGTTTCTGAGAGTAACGTGAATGATTCTCTTGATACAAGTGCTCTGAATGTGAGGTATGTTAAGTTGAGTCAATATAATTTAATATAATTTCTGAGCTTGAACTGAACTGCTAAGAACTCATAGAGGGTGTGTTTCACATAAATTTCCTCTTATATTTTCAGTGCACTATGCTGTGATGAAGAAATAAGTGGATATGACAAGCTTACGGGGAAAACATGGATATATCCTACAAACTATCCCATCAGGGACTATCAGTTCAACATAATAAAAGCTGCAATATTAAAAAATACACTTGTAAGTGTAGCTTTTTTCTATTATGTATTCTATTATGTCTGTGTGTGGTCAGTTATTTTGCTACAATCCAAGACATGTCACATTAAATTAAATTCAATTCAATTCAATGTGCTGGCAGGTACCTGCCTGCAATGGAGATATTTTTAACGTATTTTTGATACTTAGACATTATAATTAATTTCGAGAATCTTCATCAGGGTTGAGTGACACGGCGCGCGTCTTTCTCCGGTACATGAAAACACCCGTTTAAAAATAAATGATATAGTTTACGATAGTTTTATTAGTAAAATATATATAATATTTTTTAAATGTTTTATGGTTCTGGAATTCAGCTACCCACATAGGTTTAAGGGTTAAACAATAATTGAGAATTCAACTAGTTAGGTGCAAAGCTTTCTCATGCAAATAGCTTAGTCTTTGTTTCCTAAAAAGTGTATTATTTCATGGTTAAATATACAATGATGACTGCCAAAACCAATACAAGATTTTTGTTTGTAGTCTTAAAGTTCCTATAATATTTTATGGTATCTTCCAGGTAAGCTTGCCCACAGGCTTAGGCAAGACATTCATAGCTGCTGTAATAATGTACAACTTCTTCAGATGGTATCCACTGGGCAAGATAGTATTCACAGCGCCCACTAGGCCCCTGGTGGCGCAGCAGATTGATGCATGCTACAATATTGTAGCTATTCCTCCTAATGATACTATTGAAATGACAGGTAACCATCTTTTGACTAGCTTTTATGCCCATTCAATATATGGGATATTAACCATATATTAACTCGTCGATAATGGGGCTGACTGCACTTGTAGTAAAATATCATAAGCTAGTAATTAAGCATATCATCATGACAGCCTTCTAATGTTCCCACTGCTGGGACACTGGCCTACTCTCGGGCGAGAGTGATTGGGTCTTAATCCACCATGAGGACCCAATGCAGATTGGTGGATGCATAGTGTCTGTAGTTAAGTTTTTACTGTCCTCCCTGCAACTTCATCTCAGCATATTTTTGTAGATAGTTACGAGGTTGTTAGAGTCGTAATCCAATATTTATTATGTATTTCAGGACACATGCAAGTCGCCACCAGAAAAACCCACTGGGAAAACAAAAGGGTATTCTTTGCCACTCCCCAGGTAGTTTACAACGACCTTAAATCTGGCATATGTTCAGCCGAGATGATCAGATGTTTGGTCATAGATGAAGCACATAGGGCTAGAGGGAACTACGCTTATTGCCAGATTGTTGGCGCTCTGGATGATTTGAAACTCAAGACTTACAGACTGCTGGCACTCTCGGCTACTCCTGGAAGTAAAGTGGAAGATGTTATTAATGTAAGCTTTATTTTATAATAAAATACACTTGACACAATGCCATCTAGCCCCAAATTTAACAAAGCTTATACTATGGAAAATAGAATACATATAATACATAATTGTGCAGGGTTATGTTACTTCATGCTTTTGTGTCAAAGAGCTCTATGTTTAATTTTGACTAAAAGCATATTTATACTATGACATACATACACAAAATAATATTCAATAACAATACAAAATACAATATATTAAATTATACAAGACACAAAATACAAATCATGATAAATTAAATAGGTATCCCGTTTTTAGTGTAAATTATATTATTAACCATGTAACCATAAATTATGGCTTTAAGTATGACTAAAAGTTATAACTCTCAGGTGGTGAGGAGTCTCCACATAGCCCACCTTGAACTCAGGACAGAGAACTGCATAGACGTGGCTCCGTACAGTCACGCGCGGAAAATTAACACTGTCATTATACAGCTGGGACCAGAGCTGACACAACTTAGGCAGCAGTATGTTGAGGTCAGTAATTATTACATCATGACATCCTTCTAATGTGGGAACTGCTGGGACACTGGCCTCAATCTCAAGCGAATTTGGGTTTTAATCACTACCAACCACTACACTATACACTAATTTAAAGGCGCCGTTTGAAAACACTTGAGTGCACCTTTTTGAATAGAAAAATCTAGTGGTGTTTATCTCTGTATGATTTTAGATCTTGGACCAATATGCACGAAGATTGAAACAATTCAACATACTGCCACAAAACTTGGGCAACTTGTCCAAGGGTAGGATTGTGATGCTGTATAAAGAATACCAGACAAAAGATAGAGGGTCCAGGTAATGCACCTTTTTTTTTAAAAAATTTCAATGGTTTGTTGGATTGGATCCTGATAAATTTGCTATTATATCTCACTAGCGACCGCTTCCAACTGCTTTACATGCTTGGGAGGGCACGTTAAGCAGTTGGTTCTGGCTTTTTCAAAGTTGTTAGGCCATGATGGTAGCCATCGGGTGGCCTATTAACTTCGTCACTAGAGTTGGCTACTGACTCATACGAACTTACTTTATTTACTAGAAGTTGGTCGAACCTACCTACTATAGTAGGTTATAACCTACTATAGTAGTTACTGTGGATTCGACTAACTTCTGGTATACCAGAAGTTAGTCGAATCCACAGTAACTTAGTGTTATAACACTAAGTAACTGTGCATTCGACCAACTTGTTGTATAACTTTTCTGAGAATAAGATAATGTCAAAAACAAGTGTTAAAAATACTCTTTATCTTTGATTGATTCAATGAATCCAACCTGAGTGTGATATTTCAGGCATCCACAGCACAACTACATAATGAAAGACTTCACTCTCCTAATAGCGCTATACCACGGACTGGAACTTCTACTGAAGCATGGTTCACGAGTCTTCTTAAACTTCTTCGACGAGCACCCTGAAAAGTCCTGGATCCAGTCGGATGATAGATTGACGGCGCTGCTTGAGAGATTGAGAGACGATCTCGGCATCAATCCTTTGGCCTTGGATAGAAGTATATTGCCTGATGGAACTGTACCCGAAGTTAGTATAAATTCTACCATCCTGCTATTATTATAAGAGCTACTTTTGAAGCATAAGCGTTTCCCAACTTCTTCGACAAACACCCTGAGAAATCCTGGATCCAGTTAAGTGATAGATTGACGGCGCTGCTTGAAAGATTGAGTGACGTACTTGGTGTCAAGCTCTTGGTGATGGATATAAATATTGTATTGGCTGAGAGGACTATATACAAATTGACTATATACTAATATACTAATATACAAATTGTATATTACTTGCAACTTTGCAAGAAATTGTATTTTATTGATGTTATGACTCCTGGCTATTCAACCAATGCACGAGTATCACGTGACGCAGTTTGACACGAATTTATTCGTTGATATTATTCAATACCTCTTTTCGCAAAATCCTACAATTTTTTTATTGGTTTCAGATTCCAAAGAACTTGACTTTCGGACATCCAAAGTTTGACAAACTCAAAGCAATCATGGTAGAACATTTCACTAACGCCAAAAACAACAAACAGGATACTAAAGCAATAGGTAAGAATTTATTAAACACTTTCCAAGGTTTTATTCGTTTCTGATTTGATCGCGTAATAAAACTTCTAGCATAGCTATTTTCATAGCTTATTGTGCAACTTTGAGCTTGTGAATAAAACCAATAATTAGCGACCACGTCTCAGTGCCAAAAGTCATCACTGGCAACACCCACTTGTAGACTTTTGTCTTGAAGAATCAACATTTGGAGAACGAAGGTCACGAGTTGAAGTGGCAGTTGGCAGACCATATAGCTCGCAGAACCAATAGCCGCTGTTCTCGAATGGCGACCACGAAACTGGAGAACAAAGTGTTGGACAGCCCCCCACCGCGGTCCGAATCAACCCTTTCAAAAAGTTATTTGGTGATTCGCACCGCGTTCCGAATCGACCCATTTAAAAACAGCTCTTGGCGATTCGCACCGCGGTTCGAATAACTCGCGGTGCGAATCGCCGAAGGACCCCACTCGATAGACCTTAGATGATATTGCTCGCAGTCGTTGAATAGTAAAGAATGAAGATAGGTCGTTCTGGCACTCTACGATTGAAGCTTATGTTCAGAAGATGTCTGTTGGCTTTATGATGATGATTGTAGTTATGTGACACCTTGTTTGTTTCAGTATTCTGTGAGTACAGAGAGAGTGTAAACTTGGTCCACTGTCTCCTACTACAGTGCCGGCCGTTGATCATCCCACAAATGTTCGTTGGACAAGGCGCATCCGGTAAGTATTACCTGCTGCAGCACGCGGCTTCGCTCGCGCAGTACTCGAGCGAGAGTGGGTCTTAATACACCACGCGAACCCAATGCGGACACATGTCTGTCGAATTTTTAGTTCTTAGACATGCTGGTTTCCTCACGATGTTTTCCTGAGAGCACTGGCATTGCGCACATCAATTTTTCGTGATGAAAAATCCATTAGTGCTAGACCGGATTCGAACCCACGACCTTAAGATCGGAAGGTGGGGTCGACACACTAAACGACCAGTATGTATGCGGGTATAAAAACAATTACTACATTATTACATATTACAATTGTACTCATAACACAAGCTCTGCTTAGCTTGGGGCTAGATGATGCAGTGTGGATTGTCTAGTATTTATTTATTATTTATTTATTCCTCACTAGCAGTCCGTCCCAGCTTCGTGCGGGTGCAATAAAACCGTACCCGTGTAAAGTCGCTAGTAATAAATATAGCCTATGTTACTCAAGAATAATGTAGCATTCTAATCGTGAAAGAATTTTTGAAATCGAACCAGTCGTTTTTGAGTTTATTCGTTACAAACAAAATTACAAAAATACAAATCTTTTCTCTTTATAATATTAGTATAGATTTGTTTCTCATAGCTGATTGATATCGCAGGCAAAGACGGCAAAACGGTGGTATCGCAGAAGCAGCAGCTGCGCGTGATGCGCAGTTTCCGGGAAGGCGCGTGCAACGCGCTCGTCGCCACCTGCGTCGCCGAGGAGGGCTTGGACGTGGGCTCCGTGGACTTGATCCTCTGCTTCGACATCTCCACGCGCTCGCCTGTCAGACTTGTGCAAAGGTTATTCATTGAATATAATATAACTTATTTGAATGAAACGTTAATGAAGATAGTAGGTATTATTATATCCGCCTTTAAGTATGTGTCAATGCGCAAATATTTGTTGTTCGATAGCAAAATACATTTGTGTTCGGCTGAGATTCGAAGCCACGCACGTACGCGCCGCCTGTCTCGATTTCCAACAAGGATAACTAATAATTGACCAGATAAACTAGCGATTTATTCGTGACTTATAACACAAAAAGTATTCATATTTAAAAAAAAAGTACCTACATGTATATATTTCGTTATGTGTGGAACCTATTACTTGAATGTTATGCGCTAAAAAAAGACCTTTTTTTTTATACAACTGAAGTGGCAACCAAGCGTACGGCTCACAAGATGGTAAGCGGTTACCGTAGCCTATGGACGCTTGCAAAACCGAGGTATCACTCACGGGTTGCCACCTTGAGGCTAAGATCGAAAGCCTCATGTACCAGTAATTTCACCGAAAACCATACCCTTCACACCGGAACACAACAATGCGAGCATTACTGCTTGGCGACCTTGTATTAGAAAAGATTATGTATGTATAAACTTATATCAGATGCGGACGAACGGGAAGAGAACGTGGAGGTCAAGTCTTTTTACTGGTCACCGAAGGCAGAGAACACCAGGTAAAAAGAATGAAAATATATCTAACTTGCTTTAGAAAGGATGTGTTTTAAAGTGCTTGTATGTATTTATTTTTATTTTATTACTTTTATGTTTCTCGAAGTACTTATCTATTTTCAAAATAATATTTTGACGATCGATGTGGGGCGGCGGGCGAAGGTTCGCCTGCGACGCAGTTGGTTACGGATTCGATTCCCGCCTTGGGATAAATGTTTATACGATCTGCAAATACACTCGAGAGCAATGAATCCGGGTCACTCAAAGAATCCAAAAAATCGATCAAATTCGAAAATCGAATTGGTCGAAAGTTATGTTCTCCGACGAATCAAAATTTATGCTCTACAAGCACGATGGAAGACACAGAGTGTATAGAAGACCAGGGGAAAGATTCAAGCAAGCATGCATCGAAGAAAAAGTAGCCTACGGTGGTGGGTCTGTACTTGTGTGGGCCGGAATTTCCTCTGAAAGTCGCACAGAGCTGGTGATCATAGAAAACGGCTCTTTAACTAGCGTAAGATATGTGGAAGAAATCCTCAACGAACACGTTGGTCCATTTATGGTCAATTTGGGTGAGGATGCTATATTTATGCATGACAATGCCCGACCTCATACAGGTAGGATTGTGAATGACTACCTTCAAGAGATGAACATTACTTGTATGGAGTGGCCAGCGCGCAGCCCGGATATCAACCCGATCGAGCATGCTTGGGACGAGCTAGGGAGATGCGTAAAACAACGAAACCCTCCCCCAATCACGCTTCCTGAGCTCAAAATTGCTCTCACAGAGGAATGGGAGAATATTCCCCAAAATCGTATGAGGAACTTGGTGTACAGCATGCCAAACCGCGTAAACGCAGTAATGGAAGCACGAGGAGGTAATACGAAGTATTGAAATTCAAGAAAATCGTCATAAAGTTCAAAAATTTCATGTTTCCTATTTTTGTTTTAAGGAGAGATCAGCAGTTTTTTTTCTTTATGTAATTTTGTGTAAATAAAATGTATGGTGACTCATATTTTTTTAACTTTCATTTAAGGAGTTTTAAATTGTCTATTAAATACAATTTATTGCATTAACCTAGCATTCTTACTTTCCGAGATTTTTTGGATTCTTTGAGTGACCCGGATTCATTGCTCTCGAGTGTATTTGTTCCGGGTGTTCCGGGTATTTTCTATGTATAATAATAAAATATATAACTATGTATTGTATTGTATTACGTATATCAGTCATCTAATACCCATAATAAAGCATACTAGCTCTGCTTAGTTTAGATGATGTTGTGTGGATTATCCAGCATTATTTACTTATTTATTTAAAAATAAACTATAATACAAATATGAATATATCAGCTATCTACTTATCTTAGTTCCCAAAAAATGACCATCAAAATTTTATTCCAGACGTTATTAGACTGCATGCGGCAACGCGACGGCCTCAACAAAAAGATCCAGCAGTCCAAGGAGGTTGAAAAGAACTTATACAAGCTGAACCCGCGGATGCTCCCGCACGGCTTCACCCCGCAATGCCAGAAGATGTACATCACTGTTAAAAAGGATGTTATAGAGAAGGATAAATCTTGTAAGAAGGTAATAACTCCTTGATTTTGGTAACACTAGATGTTTTTTTTTTTTTTTTTTTATACAACTGAAGTGGCAACCAAGCGTACGGCCCACAAGATGGTAAGCGGTTACCGCAGCCTATGGACGCTTGCAATACCAGAGGTATCACTCGCGGGTTGCCACCTTGAGGCTAAGATCGAAAGTCTCATGTGCCAGTAATTTCACCGGAAACCATACCCTTCACACCGGAACACAGCAATGCGAGCATTACTGCTTGGCGGCAGAAATAGGTATGGTGGTAGTCCTTCCCCGGACGAGCTCTATCACAGAGAACTCTACTACTCTTGATGTTGATGAGATGTTGCCTGCGACTTCGTTCTTTTTTCCGTAATGCCCAAATCGGCTCAGTGGGAGTCGAGTTGTAGAGGAACATTCATCCAAACATACAACCAAACTTTCGCATTTATAACATTAGTGTTATAGTGTGATTAGTGTGATGTGACTAGCTGTTGTTTGTGACTTCGTTCGCTTGGAAATGTCGATGTGTACCTTCCGGGATATTCCTATTCCAGATTATAGTAATCAAACTCAAAAGAGGAACAAAAAGCTAAGAGTAGTAGAGTTCTCTGTGATAGAGCTCGTCCGGGGAAGGACTACCACCATACCTATTTCTGCCGCCAAGCAGTAATGCTCGCATTGCTGTGTTCCGGTGTGAAGGGTATGGTTTCCGGTGAAATTACTGGCACATGAGGCTTTCAATCTTAGCCTCAAGGTGGCAACCCGCGAGTAATACCTCTGGTATTGCAAGCGTCCATAGGCTGCGGTAACCGCTTATCATCTTGTGGGCCGTACGCTTGGTTGCCATTTCAGTTGTATAAAAAAAAAAAAAAAAAAAACACAATTCTGCCAATAAGTACGGCCTGAGGCCCATTGCATAATATACAAGTTCATAATACTAGTGATTTTGTATGGAAAAACGCAGACTCACGTAGCTTTACTTTATTATTCAATCGGATAAATAGATGAAAAAGTCATAATAATAATTTTGAGGTTGATTCTTTTTAATTTTAGTCCGCTCAGTTCATAGGTTGCCTGGCAGAGATCGCTTTCAGCGATAAGGCCGCCCATTGTATTATCTCTTAATTTAAGTTTGTTGCTTTGTATTATTTCTGTGTTGTGATCAATAAAGCGCTACCTATCTATCTATTTATCTTGTATTCAAAATTAACTAACCTACTCAGAAATTGTTGACACCGTCCCATCTCCGACCGATGTGGCGCAGCGGGCGCAGGTCCGCCTGCGACGCAGAGGTTGCGGGTTCGATTCCCGCCTTGGGACAAATGTTTGTACGATCTACAAATATTTGTTCCGGGTGTTCTGGGTATTTTCTATGTTTAATAAAAAATATCTATCTATGTATTGTATTGTATTAAATATATATCAGTCATCTAGTACCCATAATACAGCTCTGTTTAACAGCAGCTTACTTTGGGGCTAGATGATGCTGTGTGGATTGTCCAGCATTATTTGTTTATTTTATTTATTTATCTCATTCTTATGAGATTCTGTCCATCCTAAGGTTGCTTGGAAGAAATCGCTCATAGCGATAAAGCCGCCCATTGTACTTCGCTTTAATTAAGTAATATCTGTGTAACCTTTTAATTATTTCTTGTGTGTTGTGAAATAAAGAGTTATCTATCTATCTATCTATCTTTTATAATTTGGTATTTACAGCAGCCTCCGAAAGACAAACTGAAAGGTCAAAAGGACCTCCGCAGCATGTTAGCAGGCAGCGCCTCGACTAGTACCGCTAGCCCGGCCCAGCTCAAGAACAATCTCGACGCCTCACAGGGCGGGGACGAGTTCCGACGCGACGCCATGATACCTGACCCGATGATGATTGATGAACCTATTATTAGTATGTTTTCACTATTATTTTTCTTGGTTTTTTTTTCTTTTTCTTTTATACAACTAAAGTTAATTTAGGTTTTTGTAATGGGTTTCCGCAAATTAACTAGAACTAAAAAAGAATCTATTCTATCAATTATACAACTAATGTGGCAACCAAGCGTACGGCCCACAAGATAAGCGGTTACCGCAGCTTAGTGGCGCTTGCAATACCAGAGGTATCACTCACGGGTTGCCACCCTAAGGCGTAGATCGAAAGTCTTAAGTGCCTGTAATTTCACCAGAAACCATACCCTTTGGACAGCAATGCAAACATTACTTAACGGCAGAAATAGGTATGGTGATAGTTCTCCCTCGGACGAGCTCTATCACAAAGAACTCTACTACTCTTATATGCAATATATTACTTAGTTGTTCGTCCAGCAGCACTATTGGCAGACGATATCACAAAAATCGCAGGCTGAAACTGGATGAGGCTAGCACATGACCGAGAGGAATGGCACATACAAAGGGATGCCCAGCAGTGGGTGAAGTCGGGCAGTGGATGATGATGATGAGGTTTTAAGCTATAAGTAGCGCACTGGTGGTAGTGATCAATCAATCAATCATTTATTATTTGCTTCAAATACGGTTACAAGGTTCTTAAAATTAGGAAAAGTACCACCTATTTCTACCATTTTAGGCATGCAAAAAAGTACACAGTGAATAAAATTATAAAAAACAAAAAAGAATCGAACAGCTACAAAAAATTAAGTAATAAGATAAGTAAAAGAATGAAATGTCAAATGAATGAAATAAGTATTGTACTAAATAAATAAAAAAGTCCCCCCCTCCTTCCGATCCTAAGGACGTGGGTTTGAACCTGGTCATACACAAATGGATTTTTTATTAGAAAAAATTAAATGTGCAGTGCTCTCATACGGTGAAGGAAAACATTGTGAGGAACCGGCATGTCCAAAAACTAAATATTCGAAAGACATGTGCCATCCACTAATCTGCATTAGGTCGGTGTGGTAGATTAAGACCTAATCACTCTCGCTTATGAGTAGGGCAGTGTCCTTGCAGTGGGTTCATTAGAAGGTTGTCATGATGATGTGAGGACAAAAAATATTTTTTTTCGAACATTTTTTTTGTTCTTTTTACAGTCATCAACTCGCAGGATACGCCCATACAAGATACTGCAATGCAATCGCCTATGAAAACAAAACAACCTAAAAAGAAACAAAAAATTGCAGCAAAATCTCCCGCCAAAAACTACGGTGACATCAGAGCCCTCTTTAGTACAGCGACGAAATCTACTAAAAGCTACACAAAACTCATAAACGAGTTGGGCGTTACCGATAGCGGTGTTCCAACTAAATTAATCAACTTACTGGTCGACCTAAACATAGATACTAGCAACACAGAAAAAACTTGCTACATTTGCCGAAGCATTTGCGACTGTAAGAAGTTCAAAAATACAGAAGATACAAACAAACCAGTTCCAGTCAAGTTTCTACATGAACCGCTTTTACCTAATTTAGACCTAATCGATGATATGGATGCCGATACAATTCTGAGGTGTAATAAAAGTATAGTGGAAACTCAAGACATTGAGAATATTAGTAAAGAAATCAGTTTTACAATCGGAGATACAGAAAAATTTGATAAAGCCAATTGTAGTGCTAACTTTGATTTGGAATTTGATTTTGACGCTCTTGACGATATCAATTCTCCCGAAATTCCAGCAGTGACTGAAAATATGGAAACCGCTGATACGAACTTCGATTTAGGCAATATTGATGATATATTTGCTGATAGTAGTCCGGAAGAAGCTATTGAGAAAGAAAGCGAACTGAATGATGATGTTACCGAGTTAAAAGATGAACCAAAAGATACTGATAAAGCATTAGGGTTCTTTGGACTTGACAGTATAGACGATATATTTGCTGATTCTGATGACAGCGTAATCCAGTTACCACCAGAATCTGAAGTAGTAACCAAACCCACGGACATAAAGAAAAATTCAATTGAAATACAAAAACAGACAGTGCTGACTTTGAAAGACGACTGTGTACCTAATTCTGCATACCCACTCAGTCCTTCTATATTATCTGGCAAACTAGTAAGGAAACGATCTCAATCACCTATATTATTTAGCCAAACGAGCGCAAAAAAAGCAAAACCATCAAATTCCACGCCAAACAGAAGCGTTACAAACAAAGTACTACCAACTTTCACTGGTAGTAACGTTATAGTGATTGATGATGATGATGAAAAGTCCAATATAGTTGACACTAATAAAAGTATGTTCACTATAACTCAGTTAGTGAATATGATCAACAAGACTGAAGATAAGTCAATGAAAGAAACCAGCAATAATGCCATTAAAAAAATAGAATTGTTAAGTGACGAAGAAAGAAGTACTTCGCCGATTCTTTTAACGCAAGCTGACAGGAAAAAATCTGTTAATTTGAGTAATTCTAAGAGTAAAACTATACCTCTAAGTAAAAGCCTCATTGTTTTGGACAGTGATAGTGATTCTAATGACTGCAACAACACACAAATACTCGACTTTTATAAAGAAGTAGCAAAACACGATGCTTGTAAAAACAAAACAATAAATACTAGTGAATTTAGCGGTAAAGAGACTTTAGATGATGTAGAAACCAAGTTAAAAACAAAAGATTCTAGATATATTAATAAAATTAACACATCTAAAAGAATTAGTTTCTTTGACGCAGTATCTACAGAAACTGAACCTGACTCAAATAATGCCATTGATGGTCGTAAAAGGAAGTATGACGAAGAAGACAAAGAATCCTTAACAGCATCACCATATTTCAACAAGAAACAAAAATTAGAAGAAGAAAATGATAAACCTTTGAGCTTGCAACAGAAAGTTTTAGCTGCGTTATCATCAAATAAGAACACTCAAGAATTCAAAAATAATCAAAACATTTTACATTTCACGGTATCACAACCAAACTTTTCGCAAAAAGAGAATACGAAACCCAAAGAAGAAAATACAGATTTTAATAAACGGACTGATATAATCCGATCTATGGATGTTTTACAAAAATACAAGAAAGAAAACAAAATACTGAGTCTGAGAAAGAAATTCAATACGATATTCAAGAAGAGTCCACAGAAATCACCTCTAAAGACATCACCGCTAAAAACTAGCGCTCTTGAGAATAGCGACGACGATTTCCGCACCTGCGAAGAATATTTCAGTCCGAAAAAGATTCGCAAAGCAGACACTCCCAAGAAGAGAATAGTATTTGACGACAATGACGATGATTTCATTTACGACAAAAGCGGTCGTAGAAGTCCAAAAGGAAGTAATAGTAAAAACCAAATAATTGGGTCAACAACAAATCACAAAGTGCGAAAAGTGAGTTTATTTTCTACATATCAGAATCGCATTCAGTTTATTTTGCGTGTGCCTGCAATCTCTAATGTCATCTGAAATTTTAAAGCTAACTTTCCTTTCGGATACAATTGAGTGCTTCTTCTTCAGCTTGCTTCGCTTTTATATATAAATGCCAATAGAAAAGGCTTCATTGGTGTTCTTGGCCTCTTACTGGAGGCCTATGTTCAGCTGTTTCAGGACTTCATAGGTTGTTCATAATTCTGTAATGTGATTTTGTTAATTTCAGAAAAAGAAAAGGATCAACTCTCTATTAGACTTTGAAGCGGCACTATCAGACTCTGACAGCGGCGATGAGTTAACAGACTCGAGTGCCGGCAGCATAGCTGAGTTTATATGTGATGACGATGACGTCACACACCATGAAGATATGCAAGCTCTTTATTTGAAATCAGTCAGGTAACAAATCCTCATAACCAAGCCTGTCAAGCATGCATGTTTGCTGTGCATGTGCACCAACCCGTAGAGTGAGGTTGCCAGTGAAATTGCAAGCAATGAGGCATGACATCATAGGGTTGTTCGCCCATTTAAGAAGCACAGAGTGACTCGTAAGCCGATCGAACCAGTGAACTGTTTTATGTCTCAGGGTGGCACATTAGATTTCATAGATTTAGAACCATTAGAGGGAAGGGAACATTACATGGCTGTCATGATGATGATGTTGGAGATGATTTCTCGCCGCTAGCAAGGAATAGTGCTCTTTCGCTAGAAGTAGTAAAGTAGTAGGATAGTATTTTGGTCGATGAATACATTTTTCATTATTCGTTTTTAGGAGTCCAGTGAAAAAGAATGGTTTCAAGATACCAGAATTACCGAAGAAGTACAATCAACTAGATGTATTTTCGCAATTTGTCCCCGAAGATGCTTATGAAATGGTATGTTAGCTAGTGTAATTATGCACATGCATTAGGTATAATTATGTACATATCGCAAGAGTAATTTTTTTTGTTATCATGTAGTTTGCTTTTTGCTGGTTTAGTAATATTTTTGATATCATTTCAGGACAGTTTTTGCGTCGATTCGCACATCGGGTTAACGCAAATTAACGATGTTTCCGAGTTAGAACTCGCAGAGACTTTACTAAAGAAGAAAAAGAGAAAGAAACAACGCTCTCCCTCGCTCGAACAGAACGAAAGTCCACTTGTAAAGCGTAAATATAAGAAAGTGAATAGACTAAATAGTGATTCTGATGATAGCTCGTAGCTGTTTGTACAGTATCCGACACAACAATGCATAAGGTCTTGTTCCTGAGAAACTCGATAAAAAATCAATCAAGTTATCATCGTCATGGATTTCCATACTTTGTTTATGCTTTGTGTCAACCCCTTTTATATGCGCAATGCATCAGATGCTCGCTGCTAATGCTTGTCTTGGCGTTTTTAGCACGTTTCAAGGATAATTGCACTTGCATAATATGTGGCGGATACTCTAGTACCTATTCGTGTTAGTATTCGTCTGTGCAAGTGAGCCTAAAGCAATTTGTAATACTGAACTTTGAAAAGTATTTTAATTTTACCAGCAGGCCTGGATTCCTACCCTCTTACTTATAATCATGTCTTTTAAAGCATAATGGAGTAGTCTGTCTATTCTAACACCAATGAACGATAGCAACAGCTTTTTACGAAACCTATAGTAGAGAATATTATAAGTAAATGGGTAAAACGATACTGTGATATAAATTTTAGTTTATATAAGTTTTTTAATGTGTAGATCCTGCTCTATTTAATTCTGAATTTGATTTGATAATATTTAATTATGTCCTTTAATGACCGTGAAATAAAACAATTCAATTTTAATAATATTTTATTTATTTGTCTTAAATTAAATAAGTCCACTCAAGAAAACTAACCAGTATTCTAATTATAACGACGCTCAAGCACACATTCTTTGATAGTTCTTCACAAATGAGTTGGTTGAGTTTCGACAGAAACTCCCGAGTAGAATTTCAAAATAAGGTTCATAGATAACAAAAAAATTATTTGTCGAATTAATTTTATGGCCATGACAGACATACTTGCATTAAGGAAGAATATTGTTATCGGCTCTCTCCATTGAAGCAAAGACGATTATGACATTCTATCTCTGCAGTGGAATTATATATTCAGAAATTATAGATGACAATAATAAAATTTACGGTGCTCGGATTTATTATATAACAGTAAATATTTTACCTTTTTTTTTTTGTTTGCGTGCAACATTCCTATCTACCTACACATAGTACATAATATGCTGCACAGAGCTAAGAGTTTCAGCTTTTTAAGTTCACAAAAGCTGGTGCAATGTGCTTCACAAATCACTGATTCGAAATCAGTATTTAAAGACAAACCTACAAAGCTTATTGCTGTTGATCTTAGATAACTTCTCACGATATAATCACGCTAAGATAGAAATTCATTCTCTGACCCCCTACTAACAAGACTTTAGATGCATATCATTGAATGTTCTAATTTTTTTTTAAAGTGTGTACTACTTATTCATCACTAGTCTTAGCCGTTTCTCTGGGCTGCCGTCTCTTCTGCAAGTCTTCTAACTCGGATTGCAGTTCCGCGTACCGTTTCTGGAGTTGCTTTTCACGGTCCGTTTGTCGGTTTACATCTTCTGTCAATGACTGAAACACAAAATACATGGTATATAAACGGTTTTATTTGCAGTTACATAGTTTTAGTTTTATTAAATTGGTGTGGCTAAAATAACACTGCGGCCATGCAGGCCCAATAATTGTGTTCGCCACATAATTGAAGATTGAGAACAAAATTCTGGGTGGGATTGATTGTGTCAAAGTACTACAGGATGTGCCGAAGAAGCGTACAGAACAAACATTCGGGAAAGAACCTACATCAATAACCTCTTTATAAAATGCTTTCAATAAGGAGTAAGTGTCAAAATCCTACAATTGCCCTCTGGTAATCTATAAAATTATAGGTTTAGGTTGGTAATAATGTTATTATACTCGATTCCTTGTTCTATAAAAAACTCTTACCTCTATCCTACGTGGAATGGCAGCCTTTTCTTGCTCTGCTAAGAATTTGAAGGTGGACTGTTCCAAATTGGCCTGTTCTATCTGATCCTGTAACTCCTGGAATTGCTTGATCAGTGACGCCGCTCGACTTTGATAACCACCTAGAAAATAATATATTTGTTACCCCAACTAAACCTTTTTGAACCAATAGGTATAGTTACACCAAATACACCCAACACAGTGCACAAAGGAAGCCTTCAAGCGGGATATTAGGTCCATCACTAGAATTGGCCGCTGCCACATACGAACTTACTGATAGCACAAAGAATTTATTTTCCATAACTTCAACTAAGGCCTGGTTTACACGTCCATAGTCAACTACGTAACTATTATTTGTCAAAATAACTGTAAATTTTTTAAGGGTTTCATTTTTACGTTCACGTTTAACTAGTTCACTAGTGTATAACATAATGTTTCACCAGAATATAACAATTACGTTTCACCAGTATAAAAAAGTCGATTATTTGATGATTTTACCTGTAATTACTCTGAGTTTTTTCTCTATCTTAGAACATTTCTTAGCTTCCTTGGCCATGTGGCTCCTATTCTGCTCCAGTCTTTTCTCGGCCGATTCAAGTCTGTCCTTCTTGCTGGCTAGATTAGCGCGCGTATATCTGTTTTGTCCAGGCAAGAACAGGACCTGAAAAAATATGTAGTTACTGCATTAGTGTAACCAGAGTGATTGCAAATCTTCTGTAATTTTACGTTCTTGAACAATTAAAAATCGAATGGTACACAACCTGAAATGCTACTAATACGAAGACACTAAAATTACAGTTCCACAATCAGTGGACACAATAAAATAAAAAATAATATTCTACCTATTAATCCTATTAATATTATTGATAAATGCGTAAGTCTGCGTGTGTGAATGTTTGTTACCACGTATCTCCATGACGACTAAATTGATCATAATAAAATTTGCAATGTAGATGGATTATGTTCTGGAATAACACATAGACTTCTTTTTATACTGTTCCTGTGGGATAGCATAAAAACTGGAAAACCGCGGTGACCACTAGTAGGTTATAATAAGTATGCAAGTCTTACCTGAGCCAGACACTCCTCCCACACCTGCGTATACGCATCCATGCTCAGTTCTCCGTGCCCCATGCCTGATTTTACGGCGTCCATTTCCTTCTTCAGCTCTAACTTGGCCTCCTCCAGCTCTTGTGAGGAGAACTCCTCATAGGGATGCTGTTCTAAGTACGCCAAGTGCGAAGCTTGCAGTTGGATGGCGCGCTTCTTATCTACGCCTGTAATTAAGTAAGTTCGTATGAGTTAGTGGCCAACTCTGGTGGCAGAGTTTCTTGGTCACCCGATCAAGTTTTGTATGGTTAGAATTATATTACTGAAGCGCAGTGCGTCGGGACGCATTCTGTAAATGTATGGATACGATATACTTATGACGCGTCACGACACTCCACGACAGAATAATGTAACCCTGGCTTTAGTATCATATTCGGAATTGCCGTGTCATGATCTATAACTTTATCTTTGACAGTTTTTTAAAATAAAGCCTATAAAGGCTTTTTTAGTAGTGTTATGCGCCGTAACTACAATTTATTTTTGTGTTTGAAGCAGAACTTAGCCATAAAGAAGTTGGTAATCACCCGGCGGTGGGTCTCTAAGCGAGTCGTAGTGCAGCATGGTGACCATCTCCGCCTTGAGCAGTTCCTCTGCGTGCTGCAGCGCGGTGAGGGAGGAGGAGGAGGAGGAGGAGGAGCCGGGCGCGCGCACCACGCTCGCGTTCACCTCGCAGGGCCGCGCGCACCCGCGCTGCACCGCCTGCGACCGCAGCTTCAGCTCCGCTAAACCTGACACGAGATACAACATTATAATCATACCTTTAGGGCCCTTAATCTTTTAAAAATTATTGCTTAAATTTGTTCCGGGTGTTTTCTATGTTAGGTAAAAAATAGCTATCTATGTATTGTATTGTATTAAGTATATCAGACATCTAGAACCCATAATACAAGCTCTGCTTAACTTGGGGCTAGATAATGCTGTGTGGATTGTCCAGCATTATTTATTTATTTATTTGACAACCAGTAGAGTATGTTAGCCTCGTCAGATGTTGGACGATGCAAATACGCTCTGAAACAGGGCGGCCTAAATAAAATGTGTGTTTAAAATATATTTATTTTCTTTCATTCCATCAAATTATAGTGACCACTGGTCACATCGTATACGGGAGCGCTCGCAACATAGCTTGTTAAGTTGTTCTTAAGAAATCAACGAAGTTACGCACTGTTCCGTGTAGTCACTATTTATGTGAAAACACGCGCAAATAACAAAAAATCTGTTATTTCGGTTTAAGGAACTATCTTATGAAGAACTTCACTTTTCACTTTACATTTCAGTGTACAAGGATTTTCAGTTCTCTTTTCACTTTAGATATGCGTCGCCATCGTGTGCAGAATCAGTGATATACGTGTACAATACAACTAACGTATATCCTCCTGCTCCCTCGCGTGTCTTGCGTCCATATCGGCCTGGTCCTCGACGAGGCTGGCGTGCGACCTGCCCTCCGCGACCTCATCCTCCTGATCGGGCACCACAATCTCGTAGTCGTTCCGCGGCATCGGCAGCGTCTGCAGCGCGCTCCGGACCGACGCTTTTAACTGCAACATTATACAGTGGGGGTAACCACAAGCTCGTATAGCAACATTACATTATATTGAAATAACATTACACTGCTTTTTGTATGCCGAAATGCCAATTTAACATTGTTTCAATGATGCTTTTTTGTGTGTGTGTCAAATAAATAAATTCTTATTCTTATTCTTTTGAGCTTGTGATTACTCACGGTGGTAATTTATGTTTTTTATGGTGTTAATCATCACACTAAGGGAAACTAATATACCAATACTACTATTACAATACTACTGATATACCAATGTACTTTTTTATTATTCAACCTGCAATGTGTGTCATAATTTGTCAAAATAACGTTTACTTTACTTTTACTTTACTTTAAAAAAAGGTTGAGCTATCGGCGCTTCGAGCTGACCGAAGACATCCCAATGATTATTTCGTTCAATGGAGCACTCGCGTATCAAGCGGTGGTTGCGGGTTCAAATCACGCTTGAGGTGAAATAATTTTTGGAATATAATCTTTAACATTAGACAGGTTATCGCCATTACGACCGAACACTATAAGAGGGGGCTCTTCTAACACAGGTTATTAAAACTTAACTGAAGAGCTTCAAACCTTTAACCTGTTTGAATTGAATTGAAACTGTAACTGTAATGTAATATTATTTTTTTGATTATATTTTGAATACAAATATGTCCGCCTTTGCAGGCCTTTGCCTTACAGTGGGACAGTCACGGCTGTATAAATATAATAATAATTACTAAAATGTCATTTATATTATATGAGTATTCATTGTTTGAGACCTCGTTCATCCATCTTTATTTTTTTTTATAAAAAGTCAAAAAATCTTCCTCACTTAAGATTTGATTAGTAGAGTAGCGCATTAGCATTTCACACAATTTCTAGCAAACACATTGGTTAGGTGCTGGTTACTGATAAGTGTAACCACCACACTAAAGGAATAATAAAGTTTTAAATTATTCCAAAAAATCGACTTCGCAGCGCATCTAGTCTGTATCCCAAAGATTATTTCGAACTATCTAGATTCTAAACAGAACTAAACAGAAAAAAATAAAATAAACTATGTTCATTACACAATAGTATGTCTGAGATGGGAATCGAACCCACAACCTACAGCGTAGCGGTAGAGCTACCAACTGAACTGTGTACCAAGTACATGTATTGATTGATCAATTTAACTGAATATTAATATCACCTGCTTTTGCATTTGATGCGCCAGTTGCGGAGTGTCGCCAGCACCCAACCTGTCTTCTGGATTGATGCTCAATTTGTCTCGGAGCCCGGGCGTCTAAAACAAATATTAGCCGTAAAATACATTTAAATACTAGATTTGATATTTTTAACAGACTTCAAATAAAAAAGTTATCAATTCAACTGTTTTTTTTTAAACTGATACGCGATTCCTCCACCAATTAGAGGTGGTCTCATATAAGTTTTATCGAAATCGGTTCAGTACTTTTTGAATAAATCATAAGAAACGTTTCATTAGCGGTGGTTTTTAATTTTTCTAATAATTAATTAATACAATTCAATAGCGGTCAAGTTTCAATAGCGGTGGTTTTTAATTTTTCTAAAAATTTATACATTAATTTAGACAGAAACAAAAACTTACAGTCAATGATCCAGGTGGTGCTATTCCATGACCTGGTGTGTTGAAGCTTCCAGGCGTTGATACTTCACTCCGCTGAGACCTGTAAGTCACGTGCTATTAGCCTGGCTAAGACGTTCATTAGTCAGAGGTGAACAGAGATCGGCCCACCTTGTGGTAAGCGATTATCGCAACTTAAGATCAAAAGTCTCATGTGTTTGTACATTCACTTGGTTAGATCAGTTCACTGAGGCCAGAAACCACTAAAAACTACAGCAAATTAATTGAATTGTTCAACTAATCTAAGTGAACAATTCAATATCTTTTGAATGGTACACAAATGCAATGTAGTAATGCAGATAGGTAATTTTTTTTTACCTACTTGTTTCACTGCTGGGCAAAGGTCTCCCCGAAATTCCTCCATTAATCTCGGTCCTTGGCAGTCTCCCACCAATTTTATAACAAAAGACGTTAAATTACTTAGAAGTAGTTGTAAGTTACCTGAAAGGCGTAGCGAGCACCGTGTTAGGCGTGGCGACGGCCTGCGAGGCCGGCAGCGCGCCGGAGAAGTCGGGCTGGTGCAGAGGCGTGTTCAGCCCTCCCTTGAGAGGCGTGTCCACGTGCGTGAGGGCCATCACGTTCTGAGCTTCCATAAGAATTCTACAACAAACGCATTTATTTTGTTAGCTTAAGTCAGCTTTTATTTAAACTAGCTGTAGCTCTTTTAGTTAGCGTGAAAGTATTAATTGGTAACGAAAGTGAGGCTTTGCGCTGGTACGTAATTCGTATAAAAGATAGGTACCCCCGCTGTACTCCGCACTTCGGTCTAAGATTGGACAAGAGCCTGTTCAGATGGAGTGTGCGTACTGACAGTAAAGTAAAGTAAAAAATATATTTATTCAATAATATCACAAGGATCATTTTGAAACGTCTTAAAGCTAGGCTAGGCTTCCACGCCGATCCGAAAGTAGCTAAGAAACTTATCGCTGTGTTCTTGAGCCTTGGATATAATTATAAAAACATTGTGACATGTAGAATTGGATGCACGTTAAATCGTCGACTTTCTCTTTGTTAATACTTTTCCATCGACGGTATGCAAGCTACAATACAACTGCTTCATCTTGCTTTATGTTTATTTCTGCCCCTGGGTTTCTCCCAAACCAATCAAATCGTGAGTAGAAGCGCACGTAAAACCGCGCATCTGGACGCAATGTAAATTGAAACGCGCAAGAGAATTGGCATAAGGATTGAATGTCTGAGGACTTGTTTGTAGCTTATTTTTTTTTTTTTCGCAACATTGTTATTTATGATTTTGTTAAACTTAAACTTTTGACCTGTAACTTGTCTGTTATCAATAAAATAGTACGAGTATGAGTATGAGTATGTGTATAATATACCTGTCCTGGTGCGTAGCGGGCGTGCGCAGCGCGGTGGCGGGCGTGGGCGTGAGCGCGTACTCGGCCAGCAGCGCGTCCGTGGCCGCGCCCGCGCCGCCCGCGCCCGACCGCGCCGCCTCCGACGCGCGCCCCAGCTTCACCACCTGCTGCAGCTCCTGACAACCAACAAACAACACAACGCTCTTCAACGCGCTACCCACATAACTATATTTAAGTACAATGAGCGAGTGTATGTAATCGCCTCGCATGTCGAGAAGAGCTCAGCCCTGAGCTCGCCGCGAAACTCAGTCTGCTCCCAACCGGGGGCGGTGTGGTAGTGTGGCAGGGCGTAGAATCGGTTTGCCGCATGCTAATCGATGCTTTTAAATCATTAATTTTCGCGCGGCATATGTTTCCCATTATTACATTCGTCTGTAAAAAACAAATACGCGTACAAATGGACGAACTCTTTTATTCTACATAAATATAGTTCTGTGGCTATTCCAATATATTGCTATTGGAGCATAAAGCTGGACACTTACTAGGTCCACCGCGGATATGTCTGCAAACTTGCCCGCGGGCAAGTCTGTAGACATATCCGCTGGACCTCGCTACTATAGGCCAAACTGTCTGCGACGGTCCTACACGAGCACATACCTATAGCGCGCACCTGTAGCGCTCGTGATGTAGCTGGCTAAGTTGTTCTTAACAGATCAACGAAGCTAAGCACTGTTCCGCGTAGTCACCATTTGGATGGTTTTTAAAAAGTCGTACAACATGTATACCAAGATTTGTTTAGATCAGATTTAAATTACGACCTGTAGAGAAATACCAACAAACTGACAAACAAAAGCAAGCAACAGACCTGCAGCAGACTTCGCTTGCTCTGTAAACTAGTTATTTTATACTCTGTATCGAGATCAACGTAAGCCAATAAAGATTAACCTGATCTAGAACTTTACCTGATCCGACACTTGAGGCTCCGGCAGCACCAGCTTGCTCCGCTTGCGAGCGGGCTGGTCGCCCTGCAGCATGGCTTGCGGCACGTCGTTCTCCTTGCGCTGCTTCAGCTTGCTCTTGTCTTTGCGACGGTCTCTCTGTAAAATTAAGTAAGAAAGTTCGTATGAGTCAGTGGCCAAAAAGTATCAGTGATAACATTAAGTAACATTAACACGCAACACACACAGCGGACGGGCGCGGGTCGGGTCAGATCCGCCGCGGGTGTTTTTTGTTTTAATTAGTATGGACGTCAAGGATGACATCAAACTGAACGCGGGAGCGGCTGCCGCGCGCGCACCCGACCCGCGCCCGCGTTCTGTGTGTGTTGCGCTTAAGCATACAGATGATCTCCTTGCAATGTTATGGAATAAATCAAATCAAATCAACAACAACACCGGCCTATCGTTTTTTTTTGCCTGACCCTTGCTATTGATGGTTCACAACTGATTAGTTAAAGAACGCGACGAAGTGTTATATCCAGTTCGCGTGGAAACTTGACACTATCCTCTTATTTACGAAATACCTCTTAGGTTGAATTTGGACAAAACTCGATTAAACACATTTCTACATATTAATCGTAGTTACTCGAGAGTATACTAACAGTTTACTTGTATTTATTTCTTATTCGGTAGAATAGTTATTTCAGAAGTTGGTTGAAACTAGTTAAAGTCTACTATACTCTAAGTAAGGGTGGAAAACATTTCGCACTCTTGAGTAACCCACTTAATTTGGGAACTTATCATGTAAGAGTAGCTGAGTTCTCTGTGATAGAGCTCGTCCGGGGAAAGACTACCACCATACCTATTTCTGCCGCCAAGCAGTAATGCTCGCATTGCTGTGTTCCGGTGTGAAGGGTATGGTTTCCGGTGAAATTACTGGCACATGAGGCTTTAAATCTTAGCCTCAAGGTGGCAACCCGCGAGTGATACCTCTGGTATTGCAAGCGTCCATAGGCTGCGGTAACCGCTTACCATCTCTTGGGCCGTACGCTTGGTTGCCACTTCAGTTGTATAAAAAAAAAAAGTTCTCACTGTTGAGCCTCTAGCCAGAAGGCTGACAACACAGTGAACTAAGATCAAACTCCTCTCGCTAGAGAGTAGTCAAAGTCAAAGTCTGTCATGATGATGATTGGGTCTTCATAGATGGATTATTTATGATTCAATCACTCTCGGTCGACAGTTATAATGTGTCCCCAAACATGCACACTCTCAAATAAAGCCTATGATAATTCTGAAGTGACTTAATTTTGAAGTGAATATAAAGTTACTCTTACCTCTTCTTTTTCCGAGTGTAACTCCCCATCGAGATGTTGCTGTCGAAGCCTCGAGAAGTCAGGCGCCATCGGGTCCACCACCTCGACGGACGTGTCGTAGAACCCGGAGGCAGGTCGCTTCTCAAACGGAATCTCCGCGTTGTAGTCCACTCCGCGCTTCTTCCTACGTCTGAACGAGACAGAAGATGTTATGCCTAGGGGCCACACAGAGACGTAAGAGAAGGACTGGACGAGGATGCGGCGCCCCTTTCTTACAATCAGTAAGACGTCGTGACGCAAACATACATGTATATTAAAGACGGGGCGCGAACACACTTTTTTTTTATACCATTAAAGTGGCAACCAAGTGTACGGCCCACTAGATGGTAAGCGGTTACCGGTTACCGTAGCCTATGTACGCATGCAACGCAACATCATAGATATCACTTGCGTGTTACCACCCTGAGACGGCAAATGGAAAGTCTCATATGCCTGTAATTTCACCGGAAACACAGCAATGGAATGTGGCGAAGACAAGTGGCGAGTGGCCATTTTAAGCTCAATGTTGTAAAGTTATGTATTATGTACGAGTATGTTACGTTTTAAGATTTTAATTTGCTTTATTACTCTTATCCTAATCATGCCTATTTGTGTCTGTTTTTGTTAATGAATAAATTTATTTTCTTTCTTTTTATATTATTATTTATTATTAATTTTTTTTCTAGTGTGTTTAGGTTTGAAAGGCACTGTAGCAAGTGAAATTACTGGGCGAAAGAGACTTAACAACAAAGTCTCGGGGTGATGAGCGCAATGCAGTGCCACACAGAACTTAAAAACTTTAAGCTTTGGGCGGCACTGCGACTTATGGTCAGGCGTGGTACTTAACATCAGGCGGGATCATTTTGTCACAAAAAAAAATTTTGAGTTCACATTCTTAAGGCATTTACGACGACCGATGTGGCGCAGCGGGCACAGGTCCGCCTGCGACGCGGAGGTAGCGGGTTCGATTAACGCCTCAAGTCAAATGTTTGTACGATCTACAAATATTTGTTCCAGGTGTTCTGGGTATTTTCTATTTAAAATAAAAAAATATCTATCTATGTATTGTATTGTATTAAGTATTTCAGTCATATATTACCCATAATACAGCTCTGTTTAACAGCAGCTTACCTTGGCGCTAGATGATGCTGTGTGGATTGTCCAGCATTATTTATTTATTTATTTAGGACAACCAGTCTAGGGTGGGAATTGAACCAACAACGTCAACAGTTTGGTGCTCCCTAGGTAAAGCCACACTTACTTGTAAGGCACTCCAATACCAGCGGCGCTGAGCTCGCGTCTCTTCTGCAGTGCGGCGAGTCTGCGCGCCTCCTCCAGTTGTTTCTCGCGCGCCTTGCGCTTCGCTTTCTTGCCTTGAGTGTTGGCGAGACGGGCACGCGCCTCTGACAGCATCTCCAACTCTGTAAGATATTGTTATGACTTGCATTTACAGTGTGGTTAACTGCAGTTACACTCAACACACATAGATAAATGTTTGCATGATCTACAAATATTTGTTCTGGATCTGGGTGTTTGTATGTTTAAAATATTTAGAATTAAATTTATGAGAAAATAAACATTTTTTTTTTTATCATAAATAGTGTTTACAAAAAAAAAGTAGCAAGTGTATTCTATCAGTTACCAGCCCCCGATTGCGTAATTTGGTTGCAATTGATTTCACTTGATTTGACTTGAACTGACGTTTTTGTATGAATGTGACAGCTTATTGACAGTTCGATGATTGAAATCGGATTGAAATCGAGTTAGGCAATCGGCGGGCAGGTTTCCATAGTACAAGCTTTGGTTGCTTATCAAAGCTTGTACTATGGAAACTCCATCTAGTGCTGTGTAAAAATGTCTGCCAATATTTATTTACTTGCACTGACACTAGTTTACATAATTAAAATAGTATATTATTTCATTATGATTAACTTTTCATTGATGGTATATATTCCTGTTGATCAAATAAACTATTGTGCATTTTCTTAACATATAAAAACACTTGGCATTCAACAATTGCGTCTAGTTAGTCTCGACTACTTACTTATGCGCCAAAAGAAACTTGAAAAAAGTGTGTTTGGGTTAAAAATACTGAAGATTATTTATTTAAGTATATATTCACACTAGAATGGTACATATCAAATTTCAATAATTTAGTTTAGTTCAAATTACATAACAGTAATATCTATGACAAGTCTTACCATCTTCATCCATGTCCTTAGGATCTGGTCTAGCTGGCTTGGTTTCAGGATTTGGATCTATTTCACCAGGTTTTAGTTTACGCGGATCATCACCAATATCTTCTCCTTCTTCTTTCTTCTGAGCTTGATCTCTGTACAAAATTATATAGGAAGCCTGTTAGTTATCTTACTGATTTAATAAATAATTAATGTTGATCACTGGCGGTAATACCCAAAAACATCAACATCATAGGCAGTTCTTTGAATCCACCTATTATAAGTATCCCATATGTCATATTTTTACTAATACTAATATTTACCAATAGTACTTACAGCAAATATTCGTATCTCTCCAAACACTGGGCTGCAGTACGCCCAATGATTGGTGCGATGGTCCTCCATTGCGTTGGCATCAACTTGGCCAAGTGCAGCAACTTCTCGTCCTCTTCCCGAGACCATTCCGTCTTCTTGATGCTGGGATCCAGCCACTCGTACCAACGGGCCTTGCATTGCTTAGCAGACTTTCTGTGCAAAAGTGATGCGATACGAGACCACTGGTTTTTGCCATATTTCATCACAGCCGCCTTGAGAATTTCATCCTAAAATCACAGAATAATTAATAGCGTCTGCTGAATCTGAGTCTACAAGTGGAGAAGAAGAAATGTTCAAGCAAACGAATGAAAACAAACCTCGGTGTTGCGCCAAACGCCGCCTTTTATCATAATTCGTGGCATGTTTAGGGTTTTTATTACTTTTTTATATGAACGACCAAAAAAGTTACAGTATCAGAAAACCGTTCTGCTAAATTACATAATCTAAGCGAATTATTTATCTTTTCCAAATTATTTTTGTGAACACTGAGAACACATTATTCATCGCGGTCCGCCGACGCCATTTCCCAAGAGAATGTAATCACTACGGCCATTTCGCTAATTTTGTAAGGACACAATGTTGTCTGTCAAATTTGACAATGACATTGCTCCTTGTAGACAAAATACAAGGGGATTGTCTTTGGCTATCTTGTCAGAACAACATGGGTTAGTTATTTACACAAGAGAACAAGAGAATGTAAACGAAGTGCTTACATTCTCTTGAATACGCACTACGTCTAATTATGTTCCTTGACATGGGTCCTCCCAATTTAAATGTTATTCTCGTGTTATTTTGAGTTTTGTTGCGTTTTTTTGAAATTTGGTGGTAGTTTACCCAATCTAACTTGTTTGTATCGCAAAAGTGTAAATAGTCAAAGGCTCTCCTTGGGAATTTCGAAAGAAACGCCGCCATTTCTATCCAAATATTTGTCTATGGCTGTTATGCGACAATCAAACTCATCTAGAATACCTTGACTGACACTGGCGAATATGCCACAGAGTCCATAAGTGAAGAAGAAGAAGATTCTCTAAGGCACCTGTTACACGTAAAGTAATTACTGTGCCTGTGGGCCGCCAATAAATACTAATGTATCGCGGTATTTATTAAATGTGTAACTAGCGTACTAATGAATGTATTTGATGATGTATTTAGTGGATTTCTAGATTTCTTGATTCCGTATTAACCACTCTTCGGTTTGTGATATATATTGAACGTGTAATCTCGCGTCAGTATTTATCACGTACTACTCATGCGTACTACGTACGCTAGCAATGGAGGCGGACGACTTGTTTGAAGACTTTCAAACCCCTGATGGGTTTTTGAAGGATTGAACAGAGTCGGAGCCGGAGGTGTCGTTGGTCGGCGTCTTTGCCCTCGTTCTCGCCCTGCATCTCAGAGACCACTCTCTAAAGAATCAAGAAATTCTAAAAGAGTTTATTCTAAATTCAAAAATACTGCCAGAGGTTTAGGACTGTTCGTTGAAAGATAACAAAAATAATTTTCACTAAAAACGGGATATTTACCATGATTTGTGAGTTTTATTGATTCCCGATGTTTCGGCGCAGTTACATGCACCATGATCACGGGAGAACTACGTGGAAAAAAAATTATAATAAAGATGTTAAAAAAAAATATAATGTTATAAAAAGATATGATAGTTATACATTAAAAGTTTATTTTAACATGTATTCAGCAAGAAACTGGACTAAATACTGACGTAATAAACATTGAACGTGTGACTGGTGTATTAATCCATCAGTAACAACTCTCGTCTATCAAAGACTATCAATGACTGAACTGACGAATCACAATAAATACTTTACGTGTAACAGGCGCTTATGCATGTAACTAATAATATTTTACTTTTAAATTCCTTGTTCGTGAAAAATCTTAAGATTGAAAACATTCATTTCTTTTTACAAAACGGAGATTACTTGACATTGGCAAGTTTCAGATGGTCCATCATTGTTGTCAGTCAATGTCAAGCAAGTCAATCAATCACTAATCTATACCGTTTTATCTATTTAGTCTATGATAATATATGTAAAGTTTCAAGTTTATTAGAAAAATGTAACACTACAGAATAAATATCTAAGGCGTTACATTCATCTTAATTAAAAATTACACAATTACACACAACAAAAATAAAAATACAACATACAACACAGCATCATACACATTAAAAAAAAAGAAAAAAGGAAAAATAAATAACAGCAAAAATTGGCAAACATAATATGTATTAGTGTTATTATTAGGTTTTGTGTTGTATCGTTTGTGTTTAGACAAATCATTCTGGTTTTAAAATTTCGAGCGACGACCCGCCCAATATCACCGGTCATATTTGTTTTTTTGTTCCACTCTCCATTTCGGTTGTAGGAAACTCTAGCATGACTGAGAGTCTCAGTCGTGAGTGTGACTGAGAGTCTAGTTATGCTTGAGACTGAGACACTGGCACAAGCACACAAGCCACAGACGCCATAAACAAAGAAGTGAAGTGAATTTCAATGTCTGTCTGTCAATGTCAATTGTCAATCAAGACGATAGCGTTCCTTTCCTGGCACTCCCTTTTAATAAATTTTGATAAATTGGCTTGTGCAGGCTGTACAGCTGAATAAAATGCGGTTAGATTGAAGCAGTTAATTCTACCGCTGAAAAATGATTAATTGAGTGTTCTTGATGACCATAGTACTGCCCTGAGCGGATATCTAGGTATGATCGCAATTCGCAATGAACCGCTAGTTAGCGATTGAGTTCTTATCTAAGAATTTATTTACTGAGGATCTGTAGCATAGCGCTCTATAACCTACTGCTTATTGTCATGTCACTAAATATTGCAAAACCTACATTATATAGCGTAGCTAAAATATAGGACGGATGTTGCGATATCCGTCCGTATCACAATTACCGACACCTACCGACTCATTACATTGTTTATGGTTGGTAGGCACTTGACTCATCCGCTGGCTTCTTTTGTTTTGTTTCAGAATCATGTCTACCATGTCAAGGACAGCTCACATGAGCCAGCAAAAGCTGGCTGAGAAACTGGTTATATTGAATGAGAGAGGTATTGGAATGCTGACTAGAATCTACAACATCAAAAAAGCCTGCGGGGATGCCAAGTCTAAGCCAGCCTTCCTCTCAGACAAGTCATTGGAGTCCTCAATCAAACACATTGTAAGGAGATTCCCTAATATTGATGTAAAAGGTTTACAAGCTATCACTAACATTAGAAATGAAATCATAAAATCTTTGTCATTATATTACTACACATTTGTAGACTTATTAGACTTCAAAGATAATGTTTGTGAACTCCTCAATATATTAGATGCCTGTCAAATCACTCTAGATTTGACTCTCAATTTTGAATTGACTAAAAACTACCTTGATTTGGTAACAGTCTATGTTTCTTTGATGATTCTGCTTTCTCGGGTAGAAGATCGCAAGGCAGTGTTAGGTCTTTTTAATGCTGCACATGAAATGGTACACAACCAAATTGATTCAAGTTTTCCACGCTTGGGCCAACTAATTGTTGACTATGATGCTCCGTTCAAAAAGTTGTCTGAAGAATTTGCACCACATCAAAAAACCTTATCTGCTGCCTTGAATTCATTGTGGCATGTGTATCCTGCAAGAAACCTCACAGCTGAACACTGGAGATCAGAACAGAAGCTCAGTTTGGTAAGTAATGCAGCGCAGCTGTTAAAACCATCAGAAACAAACACAATGTCTTGTGAGTATATATCCTTGGAGTTGTTGGAAAGATGGGTCATATTTGGTTTTGCCATCTGCCATCACATGCTTCAACAGGACCATGCTAATAAAATGTGGGTCAGTGCTTTAGAATCTGGCTGGGTGGTAGCACTCTTCAGAGATGAAGTTATTTACATCCACACATACATCCAAAGCTTCTTTGATGGAATCAAAGGATATGGAAAGAGAATATCAGAAGTGAAAGACTGCTATCATCATGCTGTGCAGAAGGCAGGTTACAAGCATAGGGAAAGAAGAAAGTTTTTGAGAACAGCTTTGAAGGAACTTGGTCTTATATTGACAGATCAACCAGGGTTGCTGGGACCTAAAGCCTTGTTGATATTCATTGGCTTGTGCTATGCAAGAGATGAAGTTTACTGGCTTCTGCGCCACAATGACAACCCACCACAGAAAGTCAAAGGTAAAGCAGCAGAAGACTTAGTAGATAGACAACTACCTGAGCTGCTGTTTCACATAGAAGAACTAAGGGCATTGGTAAGGAAATACAGCCAAGTAATGCAGAGATACTATGTCCAGTATTTGTCAGGATTTGATGCAGTAGCTTTGAACTTGATGATTCAAAACCTGTCAGTGTGCCCAGAGGATGAAAGCATCATTTTGTCCTCATTGTGCAACACTGCTTCTGGGCTAAATGTTAAGCAAGTAGAAGACAACCAGACATTTGATTTCCGGGCATTCCGTTTAGATTGGTTCAGATTGCAAACATACACTTCACTTGCAAAAACTCCATTGAATCTGGTTGATCAAAGAGAACTTGCACAGTTTATTGATAAAATGGTTTTCCACACCAAAATGGTAGATAATCTTGATGAAATTTTGGTTGAGACATCTGATCTGTCCATATTCTGCTTTTACAGCAAAATCTTTGAAAACCAGTTCCACATGTGCCTTGAATTCCCAGCACAAAACAGATACATCATTGCATTCCCTCTGATCTGTAGCCATTTTCAAAACTGCACACATGACTTGTGTCCAGAAGAAAGACACCATATTAGAGAAAGAAGTCTCTCAGTTGTCAATATCTTCTTGGATGAAATGGCTAAAGAGGCAAAGAATATCATTACCACGATTTGTGATGAACAGTGTACTATGAGCGACAAGTTACTGCCTAAACATTGTGCGCAAACAATCGCCCACCTTGCTAACCGAAAGAAAAAGGATAAAAGCAAGAAAAACACAATTGAAATGGTTGTTCCTGGGGCTGAGAGCTACAGAAAAACGAGAGAAGAATTGACTACAATGGATAAACTGCACATGGCGTTGACGGAACTTTGCTTCGCTATCAATTACTGTGCAACAGTAAACGTGTGGGAGTACACATTTGCGCCACGAGAGTATTTACATCAGCATCTAGAAACTCGCTTTTCTAAGGCATTAGTTGGCATGGTCATGTTTAACCAGGACACCAGCGAGATTGCGAAGCCCTCCGAGCTTTTAGTCAGCGTGCGAGCATACATGAATGTACTCCAAACTGTAGAGAATTACGTGCACATCGATATCACGAGAGTATTCAACAACTGCCTCTTGCAGCAAACTCAGAACATGGACAGTCATGGAGAGAAAACTATAGCGTCTTTATATACGCAGTGGTATTCTGAAATTCTACTAAGGAGAGTGAGTGCAGGCAGTATTTGTTTCTCCATGAACCAAAAAGCATTTGTAACTCTATCGGCGGAAGGCGCTGTTCCATTCAATGCAGAGGAATACTCAGACATCAACGAGCTTAGATCTTTGGCGGAATTAATCGGACCCTATGGCATGAAATTGCTGAGCGAGACACTGATGTGGCATATTGCTAGCCAAGTTCAAGAGCTGAAAAAGCTGGTTATACAAAACAAGGAAGTACTCCAAATGTTGAGAACTAACTTTGATAAACCAGATATAATGAGAGAACAGTTCAAGAGGTTGCAGCAAGTGGATAATGTGCTGCAGAGGATGACTATTATCGGAGTTATTTTAAGCTTCAGGCAAATAGCACAGGAGTCGCTTTTGGATGTTTTGGAGCGGCGGATTCCTTTCTTGATTAGTTCTATTAAAGATTTTCAGCAGCAGCTACCGAGCGGTGATCCTATGCGAGTGATATCTGAGATGTGTTCTGCAGCTGGACTATCTTGTAAAGTGGATCCTACTTTAGCTACTGCTCTTCGCCAACAAAAAGCGGAGGTTGAAGAAGAGGAACATTTGATAGTGTGTCTGTTGATGGTATTCGTGGCGGTCTCGCTTCCCCGCCTCGCTCGGAGTGACGGGTCCTTCTACCGTCCCTCGTTGGAAGGTCACGCAAACAACATTCACTGCATGGCTCCAGCTATCAACCACATTTTCGGAGCACTGTTTACGATCTGCGGCCAGGGGGATATCGAGGATCGTATGAAGGAGTTCTTGGCTTTGGCGTCATCATCTCTTCTAAGGCTGGGTCAGGAGACCGAAAAAGAAGCTATCAAAAACCGAGAATCTGTGTATCTTCTCCTAGATTTGATTGTTCAGGAATCGCCATTCCTTACCATGGATCTGCTAGAATCCTGTTTTCCTTACGTGTTGATTCGAAATGCTTATCACGAAGTTTACAAGCAGGAACAAATGTTGCTGCATTGAATATAGAGAAGCTAAAATAAAAGACAGGCTAACGTAATATTAATCAGTTAGTGTTAGAGCGAGCTAGGCTTACCTAGCGGTATTGCTATAGTTAGTGTATTGTATTGTATAGAACTAAGTTTCGACAAAAATATTCCAAGATCATAGAGAATAAAATTATTCTCTGTGCACTTTTGATTCGTGGAATGGAAATTGTCTTCGCTTTTAATACCTTTAGGCACTTATAAGAAATTGTGTCATTTGCCTTTTGAAATAATATAAGTAAAATATTCCACTCGAAGTATTTCTCTTTTTATCCTTTGTTTACAAAGGCTATCTTAAGAATAGTAGTATTATGTTAATTTAAGTAAAAATTTAGACATGTTTTATCTTAAACAAACATTGGCACCGATTAAACATTTGATTTAAGACTCGTTATTTAGAAAGAAGTTATTTATTAATTAAGTAAGTTTAATTTTGTTATTAATACTACCTAATTTTATGAAGATGTTTGCATTTAAAAGTAAGTTTAGTTAGATTGTTGCTAGCACCAACCAAATACACAAATTGTAATAAAGACTAAGTTATCCACTATCCATAATCATAATAATAACCTCATAAAGTTATACTTATACTAGCGACCCGCCCCGGCTTCGCACAAACCTTCCTCTTGAATCACTCTATCTATTGCTACTTTAAAAGATCTAAGCGTACATAAATACAAAGGGACAAACGGCGGAAAGCGACTTTATTTTATACTTACTACTATTTAAAGAGTCTAAACGGGGCGCGTAAATATCTGTTGCCATCTTTGTTTAGTGTTTATAAATACGAGGCACATATTGCGAGTTGCTATAGCGAACCGTTACGCCACTTCGGAACGCAACCCAAATAATTATTTGTTATTCATAAATATTGAACCTACATTATCATATTGTTGTTTAACCTACCTACAGTCACATTTGTTTGAACAAGCAACGGTAAACTATTTTGACAAATTGTAATTATTTATCAAGGAAATAATATTGAAAATTGAGCTCCAATACCAATTTTAATCATTGATTGAGCTGACTAGCAATTAAAAACCGGAGTAAGTACCTACTTTTAGGTGCAACAAGCTAACGCCATAAAGCACTGTTCCAATGCAATGGCAATTTTATTCTTTGATGTAAGCTAAGTGTAGCATAGATTATATTTTAAGCATTAAAATTTTATATTATTTGTAAAATAGTTATGAAAAAATGACCCTCAATAATGTACTATTTCTAATTAAGTTAAGCAATACTTTTGTACCTTGTATATACCTACAAATACACATCCATTTAATAAAACTTATATAAAAACGTTTGATGAGTTATTTTTAATAGCCTATTAATTTTTATTATTAAGTCCAAGGCAGGTGTCCGACCGCCGCGCCAGCAAGTGTGCGATGGACGATAAAATATTGAAGCAAGATAACTTGCAGACTATCTTTTGTTTACGTGTATTTGTTTACCGGCAACAACTCGCGTATCGCCACTCGCACGCGGTGAGACACTTGCCCAAGAACTAAAAGTTCGAAAGGTCTGAGTCCGAATCACTCTCGATTGAGAGTAGTCCAGTGTCCCAGCTGTGGGAACATAAGGCTGTCATGATGATATATTTATAATACTCTCAAGAAAATTGGTCTATAGATGTTGTGATGTAAGCCAAAACACAAAATTCATGTAAAATTTATGTATTTTTTTATTATTTTGAAATCACATGTCGTAACATTCATCTTGTTAATTAAAAATATTCACATTATCATTTAAATAATCTATTACGGTAATCTAGCTTATACTTAGGAGAAATAATGCCATTGAGTGGTTACTGTACTACTAATGATGGATACAACTTCCATCGGTTACACGATTGGTCAAGTCACTAACAACTGAAACATCGCCCTCTTCTTTTTACATACAAATATACAATAATATAGTACATTATAGAACTCGCGTATTGTTTCCACATTCACTAATAAAATGGCATTAATATGGTATTCTTAAAATGTAAAGAAATAATAAAAAATACATCATGCTCTTTGGCTTGCACGACGGAAAGTAAACTACACTTATTTTATTAAACAAAATCTCGTTATCTATCAAAGAGATCAATTAAATTGTGGATAAACGAAGTCGCTATGAGGGTAAATAGACAAAGGTGTGATATGCAAATTTGTTTTACCAGGTAGTAGGTATAAAATATAATGTCTTTTTGAGCCATATTCTAAAATAACTTGATATAAATAAAAAATGCATTACAAATTACAATTTCATTATCATTAGCATGTTGAAAGATTTCAGTCTAATAACATTTTGATCATTTGGCAATACTGTTTAATTTAATATTCTACTTAACAATAGAAAAAAATATTAGAACCAAATCAAAAAGTATGTTAGCTGGCATAGGAAGACAAAATGCGAATTTTTGAGATTATTTCAATAGTTTGAGCCCATGACTAATTTCATTTTACTAAAAGATGCACTAACTATCAATATCAATGCAAACGAAGAACTACTACAACAATAAAGGAACAGGAATACAAATTGGTATAATGGCACCTCGACATTCCACTTACGTTAACATTAAACACGTTTAAAATAACTTTTATATAAAAATTACATTAGGGAGATTCGAGTAAAACCAGCTGTGAACATATTCACTTACGTTACCTACATGTTTGCGTACAGTTGATATTTTTACATAACATAGGTAGATACCTATAGTTTCAATTTATATACATAAATGTCGGAGCAAACTCTGCTGAACAGTTTTGAGACATCTGTGCGAACATCTGAGTTCCATACTTTTGTTACTTATTGTATAAAAATAAAGGTTTCATTCACAAATTGCTCGATCCACATTTGAGCTCATGTATGACTTTTGTCCATCATTGAGCAAATGAGTATAATATTACTTGGAAAAATAAATTGGCTTGAGTAACATTTCGACACTCACAAACGTTGAATGTTATTGATATCGCTCTGTCACCCGACACATGTACAATTAAACGAAGATTGGGAGCTTTCGCATGTACCTAAGGCCAAGGCACACACGATACCTACTGAGTATGATCGCTTGAACTCGCACATAATCGATTCTCTTTCGACACTCATATTCCGCAAATGTCACGAGCCTCGCTCACATCACTAGCGTTCGAATCATCATCTAGTTTTCGAAACAAACGACGATCGATCTCGAAAATCGATCGAATCTCCGAAGCTAACAGTATCGTGTGTGTTTTGTCCCGATACCACCCCAACATGATTTTTAAGATAATCGACTTTTGGCATCATTGTTGGTATGGGCAATCGTCACCTGGCACCTTGCACAGGTGACGATTAGTGTGATGAGTTGACGACGCCCTAGACTTCAGCCAACTTCTAGAGTGTACAGGCCCAAAAGAATAATCACTACAGCCTGTAGCATTAGCATAGTTGACTGTTTTCTGTATGGAAACAGACAAAAACTGTTTTCTTCGAACTTGTCTACTCCATAGAGAAGACCGGGTGCTGAAGCTAACCAGGCTGTTGGAGCACGGAGCACTAGATATCTAGATATCGGCCTGCCGTTTCTGGTGATGCGGCGTGACAGTGAGTCCGTCGGGCGAGTGCAGTGTTATCGTGGTCTGCGAGGCGACGGTCACCTGCGTGCGCTCGCGGCACACGTAGCCGAGGAGCAGCGGCACGGCGGGCGCCAGGGCCACCAGCTCGAGCGCCTCGCCGCTGTATGCGTACTGTCAGACCTTGTGCGGGGGACGCATCTCGTACGACTGCGGGTACGCGCCCGCGTACGGCTCGCGGCGCCCGCTCGGCCCGGCCGGGGCGACCGCTGGAATAGTACAATTAAGTTAGTTAAGACATCAAAGGCACTTATTATTATATTTTATTACTTAGATAACAGAAACGAGGTGTTGCTTCACCATTCGATGGACCGAATACATAAAAACAGTCGGTGAATGGTGAAGGGTCAAGATCTGTCGTCATGGCACTTTTTCGATGATACCTATGTCCAGCAGTGGACATTTATCGACTAATATGATGATGATGATGATAATGATTTAACCAGCTGGTTTAAATATACACGCCTGTAGATTAAAAAATGATACTTTCATTCGGTTTTAAATGTGCCGGAATCTTTCGAACTCCAAAAAGGTCCATTATCCATATTGTACTCCGTCTCAAATATCCTATAGGAGAGCTCGTGACATAGCTGGCTAAGTTGTTCATAACAGATCAACGAAGTTAAGCAGTGTTCCACGTAGGCATCGTTTGGATGAGTAAACGCCAGCGGCAATTTGAACTGAGCGCTCCCGTGCTTCGGAGGGCACGTTAAGCAGTCGGTCGGCTTTTTCAAAGTTGTTAGGCCATGACAGAGGCCTTCGGGCGGCCTAGAAACTCTGTCACTAGAGTTCGCCACTGACATGAGTCATGGACTTACTTAGTATCCTATAGATAGATAGATAGATAGATAGTGTTAGTTAGTTAGTTAGTTACCTAGATCCCGTGGCGCGTAGGCAAGCGGCGCGGCATACCCCTTGTGGTTCCGCTGACGGCGGTGTCCGGCGCGGGGCGCGGCGCGCGCGGGGGAGCGTGGGGGCGCCGCCGCCGCCGCGCCGCCGTGCCGCATGCGCCGCAGCGTGTTCATCGGCCGCCGCAGCGTTTCCGACAGCCGTCTGCACATAACCAAGGAGTATTTAAACAACCTAACCAAAAAAGCTTAAACAATACAATCTTTTGGAACTCGAGAACCCTCCTTTTTACCAGTAGAAAAGTAGCGTATATCTTATTTCCGGTCAAAATTTCAGCCAAATTGGTTTAATAGTTTCGGAGCCTAATCGGTACAAACAAACAAAAAAAAACTTTCCTCTTTAATATTATTTATTGGTATTGATTACTGACTCGCGCGGTTTCTCGTTTTCTTTAAATCTTCCCCGGACTCTCACAAATATTTCGAAACCAAAATTAGCCAATGTGATCCAACTGTTTTCGAATTTTGACAAGATTAACGAATTTTTATTTACAAGCAAGTATGAAACATCCTACAGATTTGTTCTATAACAGTTCTCACCTTGCCGGAGGTCTCTTCGGGTTCGACGAGGGCGTGTGCACCGCGCAGCACTTTATAAACGCCCCCATGCACACGATGAGCGCGACTCCAGCCAATAGCACCACCCACCACTTGGAGATCACCCACACTTGCAGCGACTGGAGGGTGTCCCGGTTCAGGAGCAGGTTTTTGAGCCGGACCAGAGGACCTTCCGCGTCTACTGCGCGGCACTTCAGAAACACGTCGCAGTAACCCTGGAAATTGTTTTATGTTAAGACTAGCTGTCGTTCGCGTGCAACTCGGGAACCGAACTTTTAACGGGATGAAAAGTAGCCTATGTCCTATTCCCGGTCATTATCTATTTATGTTTTAAATTTCAGCCAAATCGATTCAGTGGTTGTCGACTTATAGAGTAAAGGATCGTTTAAACCACCACGGCGGCGACGCGAAAGCAAAGCGGAAGCGTCAGCCGCGCGGCGGACGCTGCAATGGCTTAGCAATGGCGCCTTGTACACAAAACGCGACCGCGACGCGGCAACACAGCGTTCGCAAAGTCCACTTTAGCGTCGCCGCGTTGGTTTGAACGATCCTTTACAAACATCCAAACTTTCGCATTTACTAGTGTGACTAGCGACATGCCGTCTTCGCATGGGTGCTTATTAAACTATACGTATAAACCTTCCTCTTGAATCACTCTATCTATTGATGAAAACAGCATCATGAGAAAAGACGGCAGGAAACGACTTTGTTTATACTATGAACTAAAATTCATATGCCATCCACCAATATACATTGGGTCTGATCTGATCTGCCACTCTAGATATCATAGCACCATATAATAAACTACAGAGTTTGCTGCCAGTTTCTTCTAGACTGGGGTGCGTGGAACAGGCGTTAATTCACTTAGCTTGTAAGACGTTTCAAGTGATCATTCAAAGTGAGTATTTTGAAATTGTTAAATGTACCAATCCACCTACTTGGAAGTTATCGCAGGGAGATCCGGGTCGCAAACTAATGCCTCCAACAGGCAAATTGTGTTTCGACGCGAAGTCTGCCGTGCTTTGACACGTGTCCGGGTTCGGTCCGATTTGGCAGGCGAGCTGGCAGAGCGCCCGCCGGTCCACCACAGCGGTGACGCCGTCCGCGACGCGCTGCGGCCCCGACGAGAGGAAGCATTCCGACATGTTCCACGCGAGGCACATAGAGCCGGTGCAATCGCCGCTGATGCACAGTTGGGTGTCTGGAATTGTATTAAGTAGGTAAAGTCCGGTGATGAAGTTCTCTAAAGGCCTCCAGCAATAAAGTTAATGTGGCCACCATTATTTATATACTTAATTGGTCGCAACCTTATCACACTCAATGATGAAATAAACGCGTTGTCATCAACAAATGTGTATGTGTATGACATGGCACCAATTATCGCAAGAGATTGACCTACACAAACACAAAAGAAACTCGTACGTAATGGCCCTTACTTGCAGTATGTCGGATCAGTGGGCGAGGGGGGCCATTGCGTAATACTAATCTGTTCTGTGCCATTACGGATTCATCTATAAAGTAGCCACTACATGTTGGCAGAGTCAACGCCAGCGCAAGTGTAGGCGAGCGTAAGCAAATCGGCCAGCGAGGCGAGCTATATTATTTTGTGAATATGGCAACATTTTAATGACATAAGCAAATCAATCAATCAACCAAATATTGTTTGTTGATTGTGTTTGATGACGTGTTTGTTTTGTTAAATAATCAAGTTTATTTGATTTTGATTTTATTATTTTATTATGATTTGGTAATTGTGAGATAAATTTGTAATTAAGCCTAAAAGTGATTATACTCCGGTACTAAGTAAGTATTTAACTTATTGTAAATTGACTTATCTAAGAGCATGTACCATGTCAAGAGATAAATAAATGATTTGATTTGATTATGTCAAGGCAAAAATGGTGTCCACACGTTGGGTGGTTCACTCGGCAAGGCTGTGCCAACACGCGTGCTACATAACAAAGTGCGTGTACCGTTGTTGCAGAGCGTGTGGTTGGGCATGGCCCGGGGCGCGGGGCACTCGGCGGAGCGGCCGGAGCAGTAGGACGCGTGGCTGCACTCGGTGGCCTCGCGGCACGTCTGGTTGCGCGACGACTCCACGAACTGGCACGTCTGCGAGTTGCAGCACGGACCTTGCGACGGACTAAGGAACATACATTACATTATTTAGTACATCATTTGTATCAATTATTATATTCAGCCTGCATCGTTCCTGCAGGCCAAAGGCATTCCAATCCCCCTTCAATGTAATACGGTTGTTAATTGTGTCCAATTGATTGCAACCGAATTACACAACAGAGGAATGGTTATGCAACTCGGTTGGAATCGTTCAATAGATTAAAACCAAGTGAAATTGATTGCAAACTAATTCCATAATTGCCCCTCAAACTCGTTATTAAATTTGTAACATACATATTATTATAAGATGGCCCTTCAATTGACGGTCTTTTCGCGTAGCGATTTTCAGACAACCTTTGCTCACCACTTAATTTTAATATGTTAGATATAAACCAATTCTTAATTTATTAATAACTTTATTGATACTGTTAACCAATGGTAATAATGGAATACGAGGACATCCAAAAACAGCTGTTCAACTACGATTTGTTTGCTACATTTGCTATCTTTGTTAGTAGAATTATCTTTCTATAAGTTTACCTGCACTGAGTATTAGCCTTCCTCGTACACCTCTTGGCTGTAACGTTTCGTTCTCTGTCGAAGGAGCTCACGAGGCGCGGGTAGCAACAGTGATCCTTGCATTCCAGCTCATCGTATCCTGAATACACACATTTAAGGGTTTTGTAACTAAACTGACAATTACGTTTATATTCTTAATGTCATTTAAGGTTTTAAAGTTTTAAAGTGTGTGAAACTGCACACGCTCATCATCCCGAGACGTAGTTATTAAGTCTTTTTCGTAATTTTACTTGCTGCAGTGCCCTTCAAATTTTAACACAGTATTATGCTTGCAAGCATTACTGCGAGAACATCAGGATATTACGGTAGGCCTGGGGTCTACTCTTGAAACCCACAAACGATAATCGTGGCAAATATCGTAGTTCAACTTATGTCGGTGACACGGTGAGTTTAGCGCATTTTTTTTCTATTTGGCCTACTTGATGGTAAACGGTCACCGTAGCGTTTGTAATAGTTCTCACGGCGGATCTCGGCCGTCGTGAAGTTAACTAAATTGTCTTTGCGCATCACAAACGGCTAACTTCACGGAAATCTAGATCCGCCGTGCGAACTAGGCTTGCAACATCACAGATATCACTTGCGCGTTGCCACCTAGAGACGAAGATATAAAGTCTCATTCACGGACTGAACATAAGCTGAACTACAAAAACACGATATATCGCTGGTCTAAAGGCTCGATTACATTTCACGATTCATCGTGACGATTTGAAGCAGGGAGCCTAAATCGCAAGGTGTAATCGCTGTTAGGCAGTTCGTCGTCGTTTCACGATTCATCGTCACAATAAATCGTGAAATGTAATCGAGCCTTTAGAAAGGCGATTTAGGGAGGCTATCGTGTAGTGTAAACAGAACGTCCAATCTGTCGTCACGGCTCATCGTGTAATGTATTAGGCCTTTCAGTAGTCTGGCGAGGTGATACTAACCGCAATCACACTCCTCGCCGACCTCCACGATCTTGTTCCCACAGAAGGCGCCCTGGCTGGTGGTGAGACAGTTCCGCTTGCGTCCGTCCCTCACGGCGTCTAGCACCGCACTGATGTTGCCGACGGAGCACTGAGAGAAGCGACTGTTGTTCGGTCGGTCGCCGGAAGTCGCGGATGCGAACATTATAAAGTTGCCTTCTTGACCGCCCGGCCGGCATTCCGATGGGTAGTCGTGCTAGAAGATATTATATAATAGAATTCTAGCAGTGCCCTGCGGTTTAGCAGTTTACATGCTGTCTCAAGAAAAGTCAATATTTCCTGAATAAAAATTTAACCTATATGCTATTTTACATTTTACACTATAATCTATCTCTGTGCCACTGTCTATTTATGTTTTAAATATCAGCCAAATGGTTTAAGTGGTTGTCGAGTTATAGAGGAACAAACATATAAACATCTAAACTTTCGCATTAATAATATTAGTGTGTTAGAACAAACAAGAACTTACCGGAGATCCGAAGTTATGTCCGATCTCGTGCGCCAAGGTGAGCTGGCTGACTTTAGGCGGCACCCGGCTGTTGTAGTTCACAAACGTTATGATGCCGGTGTTGAGGGAGCGCTTCGTGCTCTGGTATATACCCCCGATGGTTTCTGTGTACGTTTTATATTTCTCGCAGATGCCGCCAGAGGCGCCGCTCGCACTTGCCACCCACGCCAAACCTGAACACAGATTTAGGACCTTATTAATAATCATACCTTATAAATAGCACATTTGAGATTAAGTACCTAGTACCTAAGTCTCAAATGTGCTAAACTGTTTGTTGTCCCAAATAAAATAAAAAATACCATAAACCTCTGTTAGACAATAATCATCATCATATCAGTCGGTAGACCTCCACTACTGGACATAGGCCTCCCCTAAAGAGCGCCATGACGACCGACTTCCTGCGACCGCTTTAATGTCATCGGTTCATCGAGTGGGAGTCGATCCTGCCTGTTAGATAATGTGTTCTATATCTCATCTTCGTTATTTGTTTTTATAGTGTTCAAATCTCGCTTGGGGCAATTTTTTTTGGAATATAAATAATTTTAATCTTTCATTTCTTTCATCGCGATACGAAAAAAAAGAACAATCTCTCATCGTTTTTGTTCATGACGTAAGAATAACAAGAAAACACAATACTTAGCAAGCCGCTAAAATAACGGTTATTTTATAAACAGGCATATTAACTTATGACATACCAAGAGTGCCGCCAGTAAAATCCCTGTACGTGAAAACGTAAGCCAGGCAAAAGTCTTCATGATTCGCCAAAGAGTGTAGGTTTAAAAAGTTGGACACGTCAATATTCGGCATACAAAACTGGTTAGTTTCGCTCGGGTAGAAGTGCTTACTGCAAAGTGCATCGTCATCGATCTGTGGACATGAGAAAAATAATTTTATTCATGGAATTTAAAATTTAAAGACCCACCCGACTCACCAAACAAAAAAGACATCAGTTTCGATTTTCATAGAAAAAATTGAACTGCACCAAAGTCAAAGTCGAAAGAGTTTTATTCAATTAAATCACAAGGATCGCTTTGAAACGCCTACAAACTAGTTAAATTTACGCCAGTTCCAACCTACACAGATTGGTTGCGTCAAATTTGAAAATGCGATCTAACTCGCATGCTAAGAACATGTTTTCGGTAATTCCAATAAGCCTAAACATTGAATAACATTACATTGAAGATTTGATGCCTTAGACATTTTCCACCGGCGAGAAAAACGAGCAATGTAATGTGTTTTAATAACTGTAATCAGTAGGCAAATACTAGTCGACCACAAGATGGCAGCACTTGCCGAAATAGCGGTTAAACCATTAAAAACCGGAGCTAATTAAACTTCCCGGCAAACATGAATCATTGACTATCGTGAACGCCTTCAGTTCTAAGAAATAAATCGTCGTAGCATTAAGCAAATTTCACCTTTATCCGTTGCACTTCAAACTTGATATTCCTATGCTGCAGTCGGCCATCGAACTTCGTATCTCGGTAAATGTAGTTGACTGCCGTGACGTGGTGTGAGATAAGAGAGAGTATCTCTTCTCTGGTTTTCATATCGACCTCTAACTTTTTACTTGGATCTCGGTGCTGTAACAAATAAGCGATAATGTTTTATAGATTCCTTACTTTACATGTAGTAAGTAGTATGTAGTAGTAGTAGTAGTATTGTATTTTGTATGTAGTGTAGTTAATGTAGTTATAATAGTATAGACATAGACATATTTTTATTTGCAGTTAAAACACACACACAGTACAAACAAAATGAAAGAAGAAAATCTTGAAGAGATTATGAAAGTGAGAAATTATGGAAAATTGCGAAAAAAATTACGTAGTCTTGTCTTGTATATAAAAATTAATTGCTGTGCGTTAGGCTCGCTAAAACTCAACAACGGCTGGACCGATTTGCCTAAATTTGATCTTGAAATGTTTGTAGGAGTCCAGGGAAGGTTTAAATGGTGAGAAATTATGGAAAAATTGCGAAAAAAATAACGCGAGTGAAACCGTGCCGGGTCAGCTAGTTATAAGATAAATGTCTTACATCTGGGAATCCCTCCCGCACGTGTTTCCATATGAGCGGATCTGTTTGTATGTACAGCGAGCACGTGTTCGCGGGGTTGTCCGGCGCGGGCGCTGCTCGCCGCGTGCGCGTGTGCTCGCCCGTGTTCGCCGCCCGCGAGTATTTGTTGTACGTGTGGAAGTCCCAATGTCTGAAATATTAATGACAATGTATAAAAAAATATTATTACTTAGATTTTCTCAAGGGGGTTTCGTAGCTCAAAAGAAAAATACAGATCACTTTAGTGTCGGTCTGTCATGTCAAGACCCTCTTTCTGTTATAGTATTTTCAATTAACATATTATAAAGCTCTGTGAGCGGATAGTACCGTAAAAATTATGAAAATTTAATTATGACTAAGAACGCCTAATTTTTGTATGAAAATGGCAAAAATGAAATCCTAGGGTCTAGTAACTTTACAATTTCGAAATTTAAAATGCTAGTAGGTACTGTGAAATTGTTACACATTAGAATAAATGAAACTACTAGCATAATTTATTTTTTGTAAATTTTTGAGATTTTTTAGTAACCAAATTCGAGTTCTAAATGGAGGAACAAAATTACTAGGAATGCATTGTTATTTAACCAAGTTAATTGCAGTCAGCCTATCTTCTCAAAATAACAGAAGACTTAGTTTCATATTAATTAATAGCAGTTGACATACCTAGGTGGATCGTCCCTCAAGCTATTAGGATGGGGGGGTTGCGAGACTGGAACGTGGTGGTTTTGAGGGGGTGTGGATAGAGGTGGGACCGTCGAAGAGACATCTTCTTCCACTCCTGAGTTTTGGATCCTCTCCATCCATTGCACGACCTCGTCTGTAATGCCACAGCCACCAACGTGCCCTGGAAAAAACATTGTCTATTAGTCTACAGTCGCGATTCCTACAGTTGGTTCCGTACAAAAAGCACCAGGGTTCCGCAAATTTTTATAGGTAGAGATTGGATGCTACCCCAGATGCGCATAAAACTGTCGGACATAAAACATAAAACCGTAGTATAAAGTAATTACTGATAAAACAGTTAAGTAGGTACCGAAAATAAAATTATTCAAAGAATAAGGTGTATTAAAATATTTCTATAATTTTTTTTGCTATAGTTCAAATTACAGCGTCCTCAATTTGTAATCATTTGATATGGGTTCCATAAAATAAAAGGTATTTGGTGGGTGTTTATGAACCCCTTTTGGGCCTTACTCTTGAATCCAATGACAATTCCGATCCAATTCCAATTTCAATGTAATTCAAATTTTTGTACTCTTGAAAACAAGGTTGATTTTGGCACTAGGTTTGCACTCAAGAGTAGATACGAAATGTCATTTCCAATACTTATCCAAAACCAATCGATTGGAATTGCCTTAAAAAGTAAGGCTTCAGGTTTACAGGTCACCAAGATCACAGTTCGTCCTAGGACCAGGTGAGCCAGTGGACCACCGACTGATGTAACAACTAACATCACAACACAATAACAATCGCATATAGACGCGAGCCGTACGTGTCCCGAATACGTCGAGACGATTTACAGAGATTTATAATCCGGATTAGACGAACGTACGAATTAATGCCATGTACGGTTCGAGCTCTCGGAAGAATCGATAAAAACCCACGTTTGATGTCAAAATATTTCTCATTACAAAATGTAACAGTATTCAATGATACAATATTTCAAGCTTTGTGGTTTTACCTTGATTATTATGGATTTGAAATCTACGAACATTCCATTACATAACAAACCACTACTTACATTAACTTTCAGTTACTTGCAACTAATGTCCGGGTTCTTGATCGCTAGTCAACGCAACCAATGGTTAAAATTGACAGCGAGCGCTCAGTTTCAGCTTTATTGCCTTGATAATGAGAGGTACTAAACCATTTTGATAATAAATAACAAGTACATAATAAGTACAAACCAATTAACAATAACCATAATCAAAATCATAATTTTAGCTACAGGCAGCCCTAACTCATTTCAATATAATTTCTCTTCAAATATATTTGCCCCTAATTCATAAAAAAAAACAGTTATTTTAGCGACTTTCTAAGTATTATTTATTTCCTTGTCATTATTGTGTCAATGAACAAAGACGATTATATTTCAATGACTTAGCTAACACAAGTTTAAACAGTTTATAGAACGTTTATGAAGTTTGCAAAATTTTTTTTAAAGGAATATCTTCAATATTAATAGGTAGCTTTTTAAATTCATGATAAATTGCAAGTTTTGCGGTCTCGCCCGGGAGAGTTATAGGACACGGTCTTGCTTCCCCGTTCGAATAAATAGCGAAACGACGACAAGGAACTCTTCCTATACTGTTATTCCGAGATTTATCAACCAAGTTAGTGGAAGATTTATATCCCGAACACACATTTGTCCAGTTCTCTTTGTTTCCCGCTCTGATTTACTTTTCAGGACTATAAGACACTAGCGTCCCGCCTTGGGTTCGCACAGATGCTTAAATTATACGAATACCTTCCTCTTCAATAACATCTAATGATGAAAACCTCATTAAATTGTTGCGTAGTATAAAAGATCTAAGCGTACATACATACAGAGGGAGACTTTGTTTTATACATACTATTTAAAGATTACTATTATGTAGTTTTTAGTGTTTCGCAATAAACAGACTAGCTTCGTAAAAGAGACATCAAAAATTCTCGAGATATCTTATTACGCGAAAATATGGATGGACGTTTAACTCAATGACGCCAGAACGGCAGAACGGATGTAGGTGAAATTTGGCCCAGAAAGAGATTATAGTCTGGAATATCACATAAGCTATAACATCAAAATATCCACGCGAACAAAGTCGCGGGCAACAGTTAGTGCATATATCCGCATAAACCGTCACAAAAAAATTTAGCTTTACACAATAACGTTATTAAATACGATACATCAATCAAACAAAAGTTAATGGACGGGGTTAATCTAAGCACGAACAGTCCAGTGTAACAGCTAACAACATACCTAGGGTTCATAATGACGCTTGGAAAGTACAATGCAAATGAAAACGCTTGGGATTTTGAATTAAAAACTGCTGAATGGTGGATTTCAGTGAGCGTGTCGTGTTAGTGCACATTGGCGTTTTGCATCCGGCGCTCTGCATTTTAACGAAGCTCCTATACTACCCTCTGATACACTGAAGCACAGAACAGATATTAGTACTAGGTAACGGGAACCGTATTTATTTTGTTGCCGAATTATATTTTTACGGGTACTTCAATAAATATGATAAATATAAAAGCCGAGAGAGCTCCAGGAATAGATTTACGTACCGATTCGGAAAGTTTGTTTATTTAGGCTTCGAAAATTTAACTTAGTGGCTTACTACTTTCGCTATTTTTCGAATAATGTGTTTTTATGTGTAAACTTTATAATAAGAAATCTTTTCTTTAATATATCGATGTGTCTAATCCAACTAGAATGGTTCCATCCTTTCATAAAATATGCTTTCACCTCCAGCTCTCATTGTAGCGTTAGTTATGTATACTAATCCTAGCTCTACTAGCCTACTCCTACTACTACCTACTATGCTGTCTCTTGGTTAGACAGTCAGGTAACAAAATACGCAGTTACAATATTGAGCTTTAAAATAATCTCAAAATGGATCGTTACCGTAAAAATAAATTCTTATATCAAAATACTATTGGTTCAGTTAAAAGTGGTTAAATAACACGTAGGAATAACCACCGTGAACTACAGATAAAGACGTTTTCTATTTGTACTATTTTGTACTAATTCACGAGCACGAATAGCCTTCGTGTAACTATAAAATTGTCCAAAGATCTCAATCGAGATATCTCTATACCATTTTGTAAAGTTAACATTTTCATTTAAAATACTTTATTTACTTATTACAATATTACATACACACACATATTTGAATAGCAGATACAATTTGCAAACATAATTAAAGGCTTGTACTTGTACAGTCAGGAACTTTGATTTAGGACCGATTTATGGTTGAATATCGTAGGTACTACTAGGTACAGCTAACTGAATACCGTAGGAGTTACTTTTTTAGCATAGCATGTAAGTTATTATATTGGTATTGAGAATGCGTTGTACGTTACTAGGGCCAACTGCGTCCAGTTATACCAACCCGACGACGAAGTTACGTTATGGGACAAGGTGGGTAACCACAAGCTCAAAAGCAATATTGAAATAATGAAAAACTGACTATTTAGGCATACAAAAACCAATTAATAAAAAATGTAATATTATTTCAATTTTGCCATAAGATCTTGTGGTTACCCCCCTGGATGCAGAACAATTAATTTACTTATTCGACCGAAATGTATGAGAAAAACCGTCACGTGATATTATCACTCTATTTATTCATTTATGGCTTCGTATTCCATCGTCGTTTAGCACAGTACTTGATACCCATACGTCTATACTTCTTACGACAATATTATTTTGCTGTTAAAATAGTTTATGAAAAAGAGGTTGAATGATTTGAATCGCATCATTTCTTTTCGTCTACATTTTACACGCATATCACTATTGAATCTAGGAAAAGGGTCCGAAATTAAAGTTTGTGACTGTACTCACCACAACCTAACATTGAGTTGTTTCTCAGAATTTGTTTTTGAAATCTTAATAAAACTTTTTTATTTCTAACAAACTACTCAACTCAACTCAAACTACACAATTTTTTAGGGTTATCTGACCAAACGAGTGCAATGAAAAAACTCAATGATACGACGAATAAACGATGATAAAAAGAGGGATTGTCCATTCGACCTATGGAAACTTCATTGTGATTAAGATTATAAGTTATTAAATTTATAATAAATGTTCATGATAACACTTAATTATTGATCTACCTACACTTCCATTTTTTAGAGTTATCTGACACAGACACAGAGTGTGCCCAGAGTAAGAAAAAACCCAATGATGATACGACGAATAACGATGATAAGAAAAGAGATTGTACATTTGACCTTCGGAAACTTCACTCTAAATATAAGTTTATCATATATTTCTTCTTTGATTCAAATGTCATTTCTCTATTAAAATATGGTATTATCAATATACTCATCCGTACGAGTCGGTGCCTCCTCGACTGCGTACGGTCGGATCCGGATAACGGAAATTACCGGCTGCTGGCGTTCTGAGCCCGCCGTTACTGTAGCATCATCTGTGCGCTAATGCCTGCAGGCTACTACAAATATCACATTTGGCTCGTTTAACTCGAACCTCATTTGCGGTAATCTATAATGTGATTCTGTTGGAGTCGACTGGATAAACTCGAATATTGATGTTTCAGTTTGTTTGGTTTTGTAACTCGTGCAAGTTCTACTTGGGAATTCAGTTCTAGGCAAACACGTACAGTATTTTGATGACATAGAGCCGCCAAATCCATGTTTCCTTCAAACATTTTCGTGTGAAATAAGTTTAGAGTTATAAAGTAGGTAACGAAGTCCAGAGAGCTACGAAATCTCTGCTTCATATTTACTTTTCCAACTGAGAATTCTCGTTCGATGGTCTCCTAACAAGACTTCTTGAAACCTTTAGCAAACGAACTAACGATGCCTTCTAAGAGTAGAGTAAGAGTAGTCTTTGTCAAGTAAGTATATATTTCTTAGATCGATATGGATAGAGATAAGTGTAAATTATTTATTACAATTCGTTTGCTCTTGTAATTGTGTAAATAGAGTTTAACAATAATAATAAATTCTATGATTTCGACACTAGAATACCTTTCAAGTATCAAGGATCATGTGCACAACAATTTTAATATTCAATATGTGCCTTTCTGTATACAGATATGGATAAATCCGAAAAGCACCCAGACTTCGAGAGATGCCAAGTTGTGTAGCAAAGTTACGATAAAAGAGGGGACACAAGGCATACGCTTATTTACACTTTCCGAAGTTAATATAAGCACGCACATGACACGTCAACTTCGCGCTTCGAATTTGATACAGAGTTTTCCGAAATTCGCGGCGCTCCGAGATGTTTAAATTGTACAAATTCTATTTCCGCGAGATGAGGAGTTTGGAAGCTTGGCAAATGAAATTAGAGATCCACAAGGCAGATTTCACGTGAGGCTGTAGGTATCTCAACTTGGGTGGCTGGCGTCTTAATGTACGAAACATACAACATCTTTACTTGAACTTTATACAAAAGTTGGAGCATCATAATGTTATTTTTCACATTCATATTTTAAGGTGTACCAAATCTGAAAAGCAGAACACGGAAGAATGGGCATACTTTAGGTGACAACAGACTTTATGCTAAAACACACTACACATTGGACAAAGGTGGTGAAAACGATGATAAGAAATAAGCATTATACGAGTAAGTATGTAGAAATTTTGTAGCCGTACTGTTGCATAATCTTATGTTATTTTTGGGAAAGGGTAAGCGATGACATGCACAAAAGATCGGCTAAAGCATTCTAATAAAATAATATCGATAGGTAGACAATTAGACCTGCAGTAGTAAACAGGGACAAAATGATGATGTATTTTAATATGTCCTTTACATAATATGACAATCGTTATTTTTGTTTGTTTCAAAACCTTTTTATCGGTTTGATTGAAGTCTTTCATATTCAAATAAAAGCTCCACAGAAAACGCTTCAAGGAGAGACGAAGGAGGGCTGCTCAATAAGTCGTAATGAAAACAAATGTAGCTACGAACACGATCCTTCCTGTTTACTCGATAGGTATACTTGTTTTTCGATCAAACACAATTTTTAGAAAAGGAATACAAAATAAATGACTAGAACGCGATTCATTACTTAGATAAATCTGTGCAAAGATGATAACTATGACAATAAATTCTGAGACATGTAAATGTTGGGACTTGGGACGTATTCGTATCTAATCAATACATGTCATGAATTATAATAATGTCACCCCAACGTTGTTTACAGGCGGCGTCGCCCCGACATAATAACTTGGGACGGGGATCGTATTTTTTTTTATATACAACTGAAGTGGCAACCAAGCGTACGGCCCACAAGATGGTAAGCGGTTACCGCAGCCTATGGACGCTTGCTATACCAGAGGTATCACTCGCGGGTTGCCACCTTGAGGCTAAGATCATGTGCCAGTAATTTCACCGAAAACTATACCCTTCACACCGGAACACAGCAATGCGAGCATTACTGCTTGGCGGCAGAAATAGGTATGGTGGTAGTCCTTCCCCGGACGAGCTCTTCCACAGAGAACTCTACTACTCTTAAGTATTTATGCGATTCGGTAGTCTCGCATATTCAGGTAGGTCGTTGTGCTGCGAAATTGCATCTACAATCTACAACACAGTTGAAACGACAAAAATGCAAACTCGGAACTCAGCAGCCAGGTGAGGCTAGGCGGGGGCGGTGTTGTTGACTCGAAATTACCATTCCGGCGCAGCCTGCAAACTGCGGTGCGGACGAATGAATATGTAACGCTGTATTTGAACTGGTTTAATGACATTGTGTGGGTATGAGCTAGTCCTAATGCTAGTATTGTCAGTATTGTTTGGAATTGGAGATCAAACCTTTGACGTTTGCGAAATTAATTCAGCCAGTATCTGAACTCGTTTTAAATGACTCGGTTAAGTTTTTTTTTTCATATTTATTGACCACTTGAGTTTTAAATCAGAGGTTTTGAGTGTTTGATTCAGTTATTGTATCTTATTAATCCCTGTTATTGTTATTGCACATAGTGCTTCTTTCAGAACCTGTGTAAGGTACAATATGGGGCAATCATCTTGGCTAATTAAATTTAGTTTCCGGTCTGTTTCCAGAGTTGGCCATTGACCAAACAAACTTACGTACTGTAAAGATATCAATCAAACAAACATCCATAATTCTAACAGTTTGTATAATATAAGTAATATAATTTATTAACAAAATAAAATATGTACATGAATAATTACATTACATTACAAACAGTTTGTTATGACAAAAATACAAATCGAACACCTGAATAAAGGATGGCACATCCCAGGAAGCCGTGTAGCAATCAGCCGGCGACAGCGCCGAGCAAATGAGATTAAACTTTGTTAAACGACCTTGCGTGCATACAGCATGCAATCCATTTGGTGCGCGACACTGTTGCAAAACTTCTACACGGGCACAGCTCGGGAGCTTAGCTCGTACACTTGGCTGGTTTCCGACTGGGATATTAAGACCACAGTCTTTACTGTTTTATTCTGTTTTTTTTTTATACAACTGAAGTGGCAACCAAGCGTACGGCCAACAAGATGGTAAGCGGTTACCGTAGCCTATGGACGCTTGCAATACCAGAGGTATCACTCGCGGGTTGCCACCTTGGCTTTTGGCTAAGATCGAAAGCCTCATGTGCTAGTAATTTCACCGGAAACCATACGCTTCACACCGGAACACAGAAAAACGAGCTTTGCGGCAGAAATAGGTATGGTGGTAGTCCTTCCCCGGACGAGCTCTATCACAGAGAACTCAACTATTCTGAATTATATTTCATGACTTTAATAAAAACATAGTTCTTACCGAATCCGCAAAACAAACCGTAGATGATGAAATATATAAAAACAAAAAACCCCGATGAAAATCCCCAAGCAGCAGATATCGTAGATATATAACTTTGAAAATGTCTAGTTGAAGGAGTCTGACATTGACGCGGTATGATTGACCACTTGCTAAAATTGATGCGTTCTGCTTGCTCTAAATGGTTAACCACAGCCTTTGGACTGATGACCTTGTGAAGGTTGTGGTAAGTAAGTAAGTGGTGAGACGATGGAAATGAGGTATAGTACAAGGCTCGTTTGGCTGAATGAGATCATCTCACTAAATGACCAATTGCCATAATGCATCTCGCGGTAATAAAATATGAACTGCACCGACAGCTCTGAAAGTTTTTAGTGAGCAAAGAATATGCAGCCGTTGGACATGTTCTATATTTTGTGTTCCGGACCGTAGTCGCCATTCGAGAATCCATATCCGGGTAAGTAACAATGTTGTAAGTAGATTATATAGCACGATATTTTGAGGGGTTCTTATTCTCTATTGTAATAATTTTAAGTTTATTTATGTGAAGTGAACTGACTAAACTCTTCACAAGCTGCAGAGCGTGTTACCTCTCTGCACTACTCCTCATCTACAAACTGCGCATGGAGAGTTTACGAGTTTCTGTTAGTTAATTTCGTTATTGCACGTTCACATAACTTAATTATACGTAAGGTACGTGTGTACGTAAAACGTGTACCGTACCCCGCAATGGGATAACACTGTTGATTGTCTTGTATAACACAAATCACAATTTATTGGGTAAAAGCGAATATTGCTTTGTTTAATCAATTTTCAATGTAATTTCTACCGTGGTAATCTAAACCAAGGTGAATGTCGCACGTGCATGTAATAATTAAGGTCATATTTTTTACAGTGTATTTTACATGAATCACGTTTTTCTTAGCAAGAAATTTCCGCATAAAGCAGTAATGCTTGGATTAGCGGAACGAATAGTCATAGCATCTACTCTTATCAACTTGGCGAACTGAATGAAATGAGTGAACAAGTAAAAATTGCAAACGAAACCCCCGAAACGATTGCACTGTTATAAGGATAGAATGTACAGTACAGAATAAAATTAGTTAACCTTCTGCTGTTGACATAAATCTTCTAAATTCTGGTTTTGTGTACTTTATTTCGTTTATTTCCTCACGTCTTTGTGTAGGTGGTTCACAAGTTATGTGGTATAATTAATTATACATCGAGCTCATTTGTCATTAGTGCACGCAATGTGGTTTCTACCGGGAAGCCACTACTTTCCCCAGGTGGTAAAAGGTGGAACGTGGATGCCTGCCATTTAGCTACCCTTGGCACATAAAATACCTTATCGTGTTTACGGTTTGCATTTTGCATAGTGACGTCAACTACGTATGCTTATGGATGATGTAGCGCGGTCGAATGCTTTGCGTAGGAGCTCTCTCGTCTTGAACAAATTTTATCCTCAAGTCACGGAGAGCCGAGATGATCATATTATGTCATCATATTTATTGAGTAACTAGCTATGTGCTGTGTAGTATGTATGTAGTACCATTATTTGTTATGAGGTATTGCTTACCGTGTCTTCGGTTCGCATAGGGGTCAGTGACGTCACCATCTTTGTAGATGACGGAGTGGACCCGGGTGCGAGTGGTGTTTGGCGGAAAGTAACGCCTTGCGTGCTCCACGTAGTAAGAGCCATCGTGGGCGACGATTTTCCCTTCGAAAACGCCATCCGTCACCGAACCAAAGACCTTCGAACGAGGATCGTCTGTGAAAGAAATAGAGATAAAGTAACAACAATACATCTCTACCAGATCCGGATAATATAGATGAATGGTTTTTTTAACAACAATAATTTTTGTATTAATAATATTGACCGTGTACAGTGTAAGTGTGTATTGTATAAACATTAGCTAAATACCAAGAAAGTCATATATTGACTTCCTTGCTAAAAACGTACAATCTACTCCACAATTACGTAACATGATAAATGCCTTCTAAAATAACCATAAAAAATTCTACATGAAAATACTGGTAAGAACTACTACTGGTACTGGCGTCTTGTATGAAGCTGAGTAGTGAAATATATCACGATAAATTCTGGACAAGACTATCATAAATAACTTTTCTTGTCTAAATCTAAATTGGTTGTCTTGCTTGCACTAAGCAACCAGTATGGTTACATAAAGTACTTTACGCTCAATAAAATGTATAAGGCGGAGGGATACAGAACATCGTTCAGAATATAATAATAGGTCTTAGGACGATGACGTTTGTACGTGATAGCACTTTCAATTCAACTATATAAGTCGTCTCGATGCCGATGTGGTCTATAACATCCTGCATCGTGAGACAGCGAGCGATAGTAAGCCACGAATCCATGATAATTACCTGTTATTTCGTATTGTTAAGCTTAAATTCGCAAATCTATAACAATGAGGCCTCATCCAGGGTGAACGCACGGTGACGGACGTATTATTAGGAACATTTTATGGTCGCGCCCACGCCCGCCACTGTATTATAAACATAAACACTTAACAGCCACATTATATGATTCTAATCCCACACTAGGATTATCAGTGTCGTGGGTATAAATGTACAGTACTATGGGTTTCCGATATGTTACGCCTGAATCAAATAGCCACCATAGCACGATACCCGGATCTGAATCAAATATTTGCAGATCATGCAAACAAGGTCCTGCAGCAGGTGTAGAACCTCTTCTCGAGCCTCGGCTGGATTTACGTCCGCCGCGTCTCCGAGGTCGTCAATGTCAATGTCGTTACGACCTAACCATAGAGTCTATAAACGAGGCATCTTCGAGAAGTCTGAAGCAAAGTACCAAAGTTGCGTACAAAGGGAGATTTAAGAGCTTATATAGGATGAGTGCACAGACACACATAAAACTCTGTGGATAAGTGTGTGTAAATAAGATGGAAAGAGCGGGTTCGAACCGCTAGGTATTTTACATACTTATACGTGTAATAACATTACGTGATAATTGATAACACTACATTCCTGTACAAACTAAAATTCGTATCTAATCTACGTACTTACAACTTTGTAAAATGTTATTGGCGAATATTTTTTTATGTATGTAATATATTTATTATAGTTGTCGGTTGCCCTATCGCAAAGTTGATGAATAACTACAGAAGAAATCTATCAAACAAAACTGATATTAATACAAGATTTGATTTCTGGTTTTAAACGTAATTTAGTTGAATATTTAATGATTCACAACGTCAACAATACCACATCAAAGACAGCTAAGTATAAATGTTTATTATTAAAGCATTTTGTGAATTAATTGGCTCCGTGTCGTTATTTTACTGAAATATTAAAGTTATACATAAAAGTATTTAGGTGACGTTGTTGAAATCAGATTTTTCGGAAGCGGATCTGAATAAACATAATAATTATGTAGCCGTTTTAACAATCTCAAATGCGAATTGCGAACCAAAATAGAACACAGATACTGAATGTGGTTGTAGCTAAACCAATGCCTTCAGATTGCAAGCAGATCATTGCCGAGCGGATGGATCCAGTAGATGACTCTTCCGGATCGTTTGCTAAACCAGTGGAGTTTTGCAGGCACAATCCGCAAGGGCTTTTCTATAAATATAGTACAGTATACAGTAGATGATAATTATGTCCTGCTAACTACCACAACGTTGAACATGTACAGTATATTTGCAGAAAATAATAAGATCAATTATAGCAAGACAAAAATATTACATAACATTTTTATTTTGCTAAAAGTAACCGAAGGTTATCGAACCGAAGGTATCTGTTTTATACAAAATCCTCCCAAAGCTCATAAACTTAGTAATATTCTAAACTTTTTGAGCCTAAAATGAAAACGAAATAAACGTAAAAGAAGCACGTAGTTTAAAAGCAATTTAAAAAGGAACCCCAAACTCAATTACTACTCCATGTTAATGAATGGTCGAAGTTATAAAACTTTAACTAGCTTACGATATCCTGTCATGCCTGAAACTACAGGTATGTAAACTACATTAATAGCAGTGCTTTGTACGGATGACTCATTTCATTTGTGGGCAGGGGACATGGCTAATAGAATAGTGGGACCTCGTGCATTGAACGGTGCAATTAGGGGCACGAACTAGGGTTGCCAGCTATAAAACTGCCTGATAGTTATCAACTGATGTCGCCGGAACTGTGAGCTTTGATGATAACATGCAATCAGAAAATAAAGAAACCGAATACGATGGTAAACAAAGAGTTGAAAGAGTTTTGTGTGTTTTGCTTTGACACCCCTACAGAAAGATATACGATCTGTATCAGTGTAATGGTTGTTGGTATTGGAATCCTGCAAGTGTGCACGGATCGATCAATGATTGCATGCTCCACTGACATACGAGTATAAATTACCATAAATGGTTCCTTTGAAGTTGAATAAATCGACAATGTTTGCGAAGCGCGCTGCTTTCTTAGTGAAAACAAATGGTGTAAACCAAGAACTGCTAGACGTAATGTTTGGACTTGTTCTACCTTCTGCTACCTTCTAAGACCTCGTCGAAGAATGCTTTTAAGTTTTGATGATCTTTGATGCTAAGTTAAGAAACCGCTTCGATTGAACCAGTAAAAAAAAAACATAATAATGAATGAGTTTTTTACTTACTCACTTCTTCCCTCGCTCGATTAATTAAAATGGTAATTAATCGACTAAATTAACACGTGACATAAAATGTATAAAATTGAAATGCTTAACAATTGATTTATTGAACATACTCAGTTACAGCGACATAAATGGTCGTCTACTAGCAAGTTAGGCCACCTGTTAGCTAATGGGCAGAAAGCTTCACACAGGTAAGTTAAGCATTTTAGACCCTAAGCTTTCACGTCTTTCAGCTCAAAAGACTCAAAGGAAAGGTAAAACTAATGAAACAGTTCAAAACAAAGAAATTTTAAGTATGTGACGATTAATTAGGTACTGATTCTTTAGACTAAACAATGGTAGACAAAATGTTCACACCTATTTAGCGAAGACAATGATATATTGAACCGACCGGCGAGGTCACCCTTCCTAGAATGGCAACAGAGGAAATATGCTCAATAAAATTGATAGCCAACGTTCGGCATTCCAGGAACAAATGGATTATGGAACAAGCGGAGGGTTATAAATTGACAAAACCAACATACCATACCTTTTCTGAAAAACAACACCATGTAAATACAATAGTCAGATTGTTTACCTCATTCATGCGTCCTCAATGATTCTATTTAAATTGGTGTAGGTTAGGTTAGGTACTGCAAGCCTTTTTATCTAAAACGTGTCTCAGGCACTACAGCGTCTGTCACTTTATTTATATAGGTATTACAAAATTAATCATTTTATAGGAGTAAAATAATATTACAATAAGTAATCATAATTATTTAATTGTATGTAAGATTAAGTACGATACGTCATCTTTGTTGGAGTAATAAAAAAAAGGTTTTTTAAACATTACTTTATGTTTATGCATAAATATTTTATCAGCACAACTTTTTTACCAGCAAAGAAGTTTCAATATTATTTGACTAAAAACGAGCTAGAATATAGCGCAAACGTAGGCAAGGCAAGAGATGAGAAATGGTTTTCGCGAAACCGCAGGAAGTCGAAAATGTTTTCAGTAAGTATTTAAAAGGAGCGACGTCCGACGCGCCAGCAAAAAACCCACTAGAATATTTTTGTAAAGTCAAGAGGTCTAGGTGCGTATTCCGGATTCAAATTATCTTTTGGCGGGAGGAGAAATTATAAACTAAGAAGCTGGGTGAGACAGTTGAGACAATAAGATGAAAAATCTTGAAAGAATATCCAACTTTCAAAATGGAACAACATTTTACTGAAAATACCATTCAAGCATACGCGTAATAACAATAAGAAATGCAAACATTTGTTTTGTTTTTAAAACATTATGCTAGTAAGAACACGAATCAAAGAGTCAAGAATCTGTTTGTTCATCAGTTATCATGAAAAAATAAACAATCCAACAAACGGAAGTCGTGAGTGTAATAGTTTTAGGGCTCTCCCGTCCGGGGGGTATGCAAAACGTTGTTGCATTGCAACCCAGCGGTAAAGTGCATCGGAGACCGCAGTAAGTAGGGCGACGAACTGTGCGATCGATGACGGCCGGCCCTCCGTACAACTTTATCCATTTACACTGTTCCAAACTTTTGCGATCATAACAACCGCATCGGGGCATTCGCAGCACGAATCACAACTGCTTTGTCCACACTAATCGGTCCAGTACAATATTGTGTAAGGTAAGCAGTGTAAGTTACAAGTTACTTAGTAACATGCTCTAACGATACACCTGTTACAGAAAAAAATGCTGGTGTCTTCATGATGGCGACAGTCCTAAGATGGCTTACTCCGCAACTGTTACTAATAAGATGTCGCAATTTTATGAATTTTATGAAGATTCTTTGACTGAACCATGAACTGAATCTATTTATTGTACTGAAAGCAAACTAATACCGAGGTCCCGTTTAGCATATTTACCGAGACGAGAATGCGGGGGAAATTCGGAGTAGAATAATTATTTACATAGCGTCCGCAAAACTATCGATGCGGACAACGCTCGCCCGCGCCCGCCGACATTAAAAGTCGAGTAGGTCCCAGCCGAAAGCTCCCAATTAGCCGAGACTTTGACGCAGCCGTTCTACCGCCAAGTAATTGCAAAAAGAATATTTTAGTTTAGAAATGTGAAAATCTACAGCGTGGGCAGATGCAAGAGTCTGAGCAGCGTTCGACTTTTGTTTGATTAAAGAGAGACACAATCGCGGTCGACATACTCCAAGCGGGGACTTATTAAATTTTCCCTCGGGGTGAGGGCGAACAATGGCGTCTATCTTGGTTAGATAACGCTGCTGTTCTCGGCTCCCGGTGTACAATGAGCGGCGGGCGCAACTTGCGGCTGTCAGTCCGCCACACGCCACCTACAAAAGTTTGCGCTCCTTTCTTGACAGTATGCGAGTGTTTCACTCTAAACTGCTAAAGCTTTTCACTTTTCTATACTTTTAAGTGAGTCTGTTGTTTCGAAAGCTTTATTTCTTCTGAAGATGCTCATAGACAGGCAACTTTTCAAGCAATACTGACCTGCGACACAGTTGTAGAGAAATATAATGCAACATTATAAATAGCAATGACGTTGTTCAATTTGGTTTATTTACCCTTGTGTTATTGGTTGTAGTGTGTTGTTTTGTATCTTTGTAAGTTGTAGAGTAGTGTTTGTTAAAATTGCAAAAGTATACACCAAACGAAAATTAATACAAACCTGTCAACTCTCCATGATATATGTGTGATGTATCGACATCATGAAGCTGACCCTGTGAGCCTTCAACCTAAAACAAATTAATTCAATTAATACATATATCAATCACAACAGACACGAGTCTAAAACAGTTAGTTAGTAAATAGGGTACTAGATAGTGTCCCTATGTGATAAAGCTCGCCTGAAATCTCAGAGATCTGATAAATTGTATTTGCTTGAGCTAAATCTTGAGCAGGATCGTTAGTAACATAGTATTCACGTAACAGTACTGCCAACAGATCTCGGCCTTCGTGAAGTTAGCCATTTGTGATGCGCAAAGACAAGTTAGTTCGAAAAAGCTCCAAAGAGATCCGTTGGCAGTATTGTAAACGCATAAATATGTGTACCTTGAAGTCATCACTGAAAGCAGAAAGGTCTCTGCGCAGTCGCATGCTGAACCGCCTTCCTTGGGCGCGAAAGCTGAGCCGCAGATCTGGTGAGTCTGTAGACCGTCGTGATCGCACATGCTGCTGGTGTAACACATCAGTATCGTAGTCTAGCCCTTCGTAATGCTGGATGTATTCACTTAGCTTTCGGCGAGATGCTGCAACAATAAGAAAAGGTGATGTTATGTAAGTAATTGTTAAAAGACGCGAAGTTTTCTACAGATGAGCAGAGAAATCTCATATTTGTTATATACCAAATGACTGTGACCGTTTCCTATAGAAAACTGTTGGTACGGTAAGCTAGAGGGGCTTGACTAGACAGAGTAACAAAGTAAGGTTATGTTGGTCGAAAGGAAAATTGAGTTTTTCCAGATAATGCGAACTATATTCTGAGTAATTAAGTATTCTAATGGACCGGAAGCTTGATTCGAAGCGATAGGATTATTTGTAAACCGTTAACTAGATAAATGAAGATCTCAATCAAGCTAGACAATGGGATGTAAAATACATGTAGGTAATAAAGCAAAGCATTGCATGAGCGTAATTTGCAAACGAATAAAATTATTATTCCTTCCTTTGCAGGAACAAAGAATCAAAAGGATCTAAATTTAATCATAACACCTACGGGCCAGTCTTTTCAAAACATTCAAAAATGAAAATTTAACTGACTGTAAAGATACCACTTCCCAAAAGATTTTTTATGGAAATGGTAATAGACGGAAAATAAATAATGTCTCTTTGTAATATTTCATTATAGTTGATTGCGTAAATGACGCTCATTCATAAAATATACTTCCCTATGTTACTTTACGGATTAGGCGTACGTTGATTGTCTGTTAGTCAGTAACGCAACAGATGTATAGGTACTATGGGTAGATGAATGATTCATTGTTACGAATGAGACACAATGGATAGCCGTGTCGTCTCGCCAACTCGGCCCATTTGATTAAACTGATGTTTCAAACGACTTAAAAAACATTGGATTTTTCTTGCTACATTTTTTATCCTTGTTCATTTTATACTTTCCGAGCTGAATTACATTTAAATTGAGGATAATGAACGCAACAAAATTGAACAACTAAAACTGTTCTGACTTCATAGGTTTCTATAAATATTTATCAAGGGAAACGGAAAAAAAATATTAGGAGAGTTTTATTAGGACCAACGATTTATAAAATCATACGGGTGGACCATTCACGACATTATGTTCCGTCACCACGAGATTTACGACCTTCTAATGCAAGAAGCATCCTAAAATAATACACTCAAACCCAGGTCCATTTGCTTATTTATATTCTGCTATCGTGGTGTATTATTGAGCAGCATTTATTATGTACACCGTGTACAAAGACAGATATGGAAGTTGTTACGTGGCGAGAGCTCAGGGCACGTAAGAAGCTTGCCCAAATAAATAGCCCATACATTCTTGTTAGACCTCCGTTAGTAGAAAATGCGTCTTCAAGCAAAGTGCTCTACAAAAACCTGATGTAAAATGAGGCTAATGTGTGTTTATAGAAAAGTGGACATGAAATCATTACAAGACTGGGTAGTTCAAGTTATACCATAAAGAATAAGACACCATTCATACTGGTAAAACAACATTATATCTACCTACTAACCAAATCTAACTCCTAATAGAGCAACAAATTATATTACTTTTAATAAATATACGATCGTTAACCGGTAGGAATAGAAATTACCCAGCAAACAACTTATTAAATCCAAATTAAATACTTCTGTAGGTAGGTAGTAGGTACTACCAAAAAACTCTTAAACGGAATACAAAATTGGCAGGCGGTCATTGATCTGTTTACAGGAAACTATACCAATATATTTGAATGGGTTTCTCATTACCGGAATAACGAGCTACATTTATGTGAGCTCAGTAATTCACGGGATCGTAACTATAATAAAAGCATGAATCATTCAACAGACAATGTAAAGACACCTAATAGAGTTTGTGGCTTGTCAGTTCAGTGGAATATTTACACATGTACACGTTTATTTGTTCAGTCATACAATACAGAGGGTTTTTGCTTTGGGCTATGCGCTGGGTTACCGGGTCAGTGGGACAGGAGACCCCCCACCCCATGTCGCTATTTGGATGAAATCACAAACGCTGGAATACCACGACCAGAATGATAGTAGACAAGTATTTGCGTACGCTATAGATACATCTACTTTATAACAGCTATTTATTATTCTAGGTAGTAGATACCTAAAGGTACAACGAGATTAGCTCCCAAAATACCGAGTTCCGTTATGAATCGTACGACGAGAAACTTTTTGGAAGTGAAAGGTAGCAGCCTCGCAGATTTAGGGATTATTGGATACACCTCCGGGATTTAGAAACTGGGGGTCCCAACTTCCCAAGTTTTCAAATCGGTTTGAAAATTGCACGGCACAGCTTGTAAGTAAAATATTAAAATCAATATTGAAGAGAAGAATGACCGCGCTGGGCTATACATCTATCTAATTTCTGAATGATGAAGGATGGACATTACCATAGAAAAACAGGCAATATTCAGGAATAGTAAGAATTAAAATAATATTAACATGCTATTTTGAACATTATTGAACAATATTGAAATAAAATTAAGATAAATTATTAGTCTTAATTTATTATTACTAATTTGAAATTTATCCTTAAAATTAAGTAACAGGGTTTATTTAAAAATACTTTACTTACTAGGAATGTATTTAATTATGTACCTATTTCAACATACAATATCATTAGGTACATAATTTATTATAATATTAATTACATAATGCAACAGACAATGGTGTAAATAGCTTATTATTTTACAATAATACCAAGTAGCATAGAATAAATCGCTACCTAAGCTATCAACCGCTAATAACAAAGTTACCGTACCGCTAGCGGTTAATAAAGGGCCTCCATCATAGTGAATCGAGCTTTAAAAAAATACTATTATATAACATTATAAAGCATCAGAGGCAACTATACTAAGAAAACCTATTTTGAAATATCTCAAGCAAACCTTTGATTGTCTAAAACTGATCAGTTTAGTTATAATCTGGGTCAATACAATAATCAAGAACAAACGGATTTAGTAAAATTATTCATAAGATATCCGATTTACTCGTGTATGAATAACCTTTAGCTATCATGCTGTTTGCCGTGTTGTTGTACAATTTCAGGGTTTGTAAGTCGTTAGTACTTTTATACAATATATATATTTTTTAATATATATATATATATTTTACCTTAATAGAAGTCCCTTCAGAGTTCGTTCTTTGTCTGTGTCTCAGTTTGTAGCTCAGCCCCCCTACCATGAACTCTTAGAGCGATTCAAATTAGGACCTAAACTGAATTGTCACAAAAATTTGTACCATGAAATAAATAATTATTAAAGTCCATGGTATAAAATTTTTTGACAATTCAGTTTAGGTCCTAATTTGAATCGCTCTAAGAGTTCATGGTAGGGGGCTGTAAACATAATTTCAAACATAAGTAACTTTCTATAGATATGTAATTGAAATTAGGAACATATATGCTTGTACCCTAACAATCTTCATCAGTAATACAATACACAAAGCAAGCTATACTAAATATACCAACCCACTAACTAGCGTTGAATAGAAAGTCTCCGTTTGAGTATTAAACGCGTAGTAAATTAAATAATACCCAGAGGAAGGGACCAATTACTTAGTGACCAGTTACGTCGATAAAAGCTTTCGCTTAATACCTACTGTGTGATTGGTCTATAAAATTATGTCCATCAAAACTACAAACAAATCTAATACAAAACTGTGTTTGGTTAAGTATAATATTAATGTATTAACGCAACTTCCATCAAGAAAGTAAGCTACTAACTACGAGTATTTCTATTCTATACATAGAATTGATTAAAGATTATTTTTCTTCATGTGACTAACAGAAAACCTATATGTATTATATTATTAATTCCTATTATTAATTCTGAACCCCTTTCAGTATACAGAGTTGCAATGTTTTCTTAGCCATACAAAAAGTATCAATATTCGATCCCAGCCTAGAATTAGGTTTTATTAAGCATTGCAAATAATTGCATTGCAATTATTTGCAATGCTACAAACATTGCCCGCCGGGTTTGTATTAGGTAAGTTTCTGTCGTCTTTACTGGCAAAAAAATAATTCAAAGTCAGTTTTTGCCCCTAATAACCTTTCGAATTCTTTCCTAACTTTGGAAAGGACCAAAAGCTTCATTTTGTTGAAACTTTTACTTATAATGTAATTTTATTCTAGTACTAGTAGACCCGGCGCAGTTTCACTCGCGTTATTTTTTTCGCAATTTTTTCATAATATCTAACCGTCCCTTCCCTTCCCTGGAATCGAATAAAAATGTTTCAAGACCAAAATCAGTCAAAACGGTCCAGCCGTTGTCGAGTTTTAGCGAGCCTAACGCACTGCAATGCAAACTGCATTCATTGTTACATATGAAGAAGATTAAATCAATTGTTGAAGTAATAATCAAGCTTTAACATATTTTTTTAATAGCCTTTTGTGTCCCACTGCTGGGCACAGGCCTCTCCTTGATTTCTCCAGTCATCTCGGTCTTGTGCCAGTTGAACCCAAGCTCTAGACCATTTCTTTTTAGTCTGCCACGACGATTTGCTGTCTGAGGGCACAACTGAGTGGTAATTTTGGCCTACAGCTCATCCGGCATGCGACAGACGTGACCAGCCTAGCTCCATTTAAGTGTCGCAACTTTGTGAGCTACATCAGCTATTTGGGTTCTGGAGCGCATAGTTGTATTTCGTATACGGTCGGTACGTTTAACACCAAGAATGCTGCGCTCCATCGCTCGCTGACAAACCCCGAGTTTGGATCCTTTTGGATGTTTGTGGGCCATAAATTAGTATGGGAAGGATAACACATGTTCATGAGCTTTAGCTAGCAAGTCTAGCAATTTCTTGATCTTGCCTAGACTGGAAGGATACTATTTGGCACAAGTAAAGGTACTCATTGACATATTGCATATCCTTCCCATAGACAGCGATTTTTCGCTTGGTAATGTTTGTCTTTGTCATGTTCATTTTCAGTCCAATCTCGAGGCTTGTAGTGCTTAGGTCTACAAGCATACTTTGTAACTCTCGGGCAGTTAATGAAAAAAGAACAATGTCGTCAGCAAAACGAAGGTCCGCCAACGTTTATGCTTTTCTGTCCCACCTGGTTGCTAACTTTTTAAAGACTTCTTCGAGGCGACTGTGATGTACTGGTGAAGAGTTTTGGCGTTAATGGGTCACTTTGCTTGACACCTTTTTCTATAAAAAACAGACGAAAAATCTCTAGTACTATTCCGCTTAACCTTTTAACTGATGAGGTCACACAGTTACCACAGTTAACCTCAAAAGAAAAATATCGACACGTGTTTCATCCCTCCACGGGACATCCTCAGGACCATCGACTTGTTCTCCGGCAGACGTGTTGCTCCGTCGAGCGCTGGAGCCAAAAACCTTTTTCTATTGCAAAAGTAGTAATATAAAGTGTTTACTTTTAATAAATATGTTATAAATAATTAGGAAATCGAATATACCTCCGTAATTGGCTATTTATTTAATTGTATTGTGTTTTAAACCACCGCTTACTTGTATTGGAACGGGCGCGCCACTAATCATTAGGTATAGAATGATAGTTTCATTTTTTATAAAATTCTAGTCACGCATTTATGAACGAAAAATAAAATAAAATAAAAAATAACCCTGGTGGTTGTTTAATGTGTATAATTTAAACTACACTTGCTAATTATATCATACAAATTGTTAGTTTGCTCTGTTAATGTCTTCATGAAAACAAAAAATATTATTTGTTTTAAATTGATTAAGTCAGGCATAATAGCGAATCAAATTACTCGCTTTTCACTTTACCTTGACACAGCTCGATTCGATTCAAAACAGTTTTGTTATCTGCAATCCCACAGCACTGCAATAGTGCACGTTCCGCCAGTGACACAATAACTTGCTCTGAATTTGCCCGATCAATGGTCAATATAAATACTGATGGGAATTAACTACCGTGCAATACGACCTAATTGATATACTGTGCACCGGCTGTGGACAACGGAGCGAAGCCAATTTGTACTGCTCTTCGTCCAATTAATTTGACACAAGCCAATCCAAGCAACCGCCACTTCGTTCTTACGATAGGTAATTGGCGATCATTTTGAATACAGGATACTTCAAGATGACAATCAGAAACAATATAGCACATCTAGTTATGTTACAGAGAAAGTAAAGGTTAGATAATAACCATGCGAATACAAAGGTGTATTGAGTCAAACAAAGCAAATATCAATAAAGGTTGTATAATAAGTCTACTATAGAAATAATACAGAGAATACCATCTTCCACATGGAGAAAAACATCATTAAATAAAGTAGGGATTACTGGAATTTCAAAGCTACGAATACAAAGGTGTATTGAGTCAAACAAAGCAAATATCAATAAAGGTTGTATAATAAGTCTACTATAGAAATAATACAGAGAATACCATCTTCCACATGGAGAAAAACATCATTAAATAAAGTAGGGATTACTGGAATTTCAAAGCTACACACCCAAACGTAACATTTGCAATGCAAATGCAATACTTTTCCTTTCATCTACAACCATCAATCTACACGAAATTCACAGACAAACAAAACACTCAGCAAAAACAGAACACAATAAAGCACAAATTACTTTAAAAGTTTTCTGTCTTTGTCACAATTTGACCAAAACTCGTTAGCTCCTTGTGCTGAAAACAAAGATTTCTTCGTTAATACAAGTAAGCAGCTCATGTTAGTGTAAGAGGCAATAGTTGGAAAGCTAGCGAGGAGAGTGGTGACGTCATGTGCCGCTAATTGCCTTCGTTGGGCAGCGACAACTCCGAGCTTACGTACTCGACTAGCAGACTATAAGCGAACAGCGAGTTTACTTTACATATCCGATGTAAATGATTTTTTTTGCAGAACAACGGCGCATAAAATTTAGACTAGCCAGCGCCAGCGGGTTGATCACATAGCTCTGTAAGCCACCTGCGCCCCGGCCGCAAATGTAACTTTGTATAATGTAACATTTACTTATAATACGAAAAGTTAATTATGCAGTTGGTACGTAATACGTATCTAGAAAACTAGACCGAAATTGCAAAATATTTTAGTTTTTTTTATTTATTTAGGTATAGTAAAGTATAAATGACACTAAACACTAATTGTAATTATTTTGTATTCTAAATTTAAAGCTTCTATGTCTGCTAGAAGTGCCTTAGAGTTTTGTCAGTCAGTAAGTGAGTGACAAAATAAGAAACTTTGACTAGTTATAATTCTTAAACTACTGACTGGTTCAAATTGAATGAAATTTGAAATAGGTATACCGTGTTTATACAATGCCTGCTTGGTTACTTAAAGTTCAGGCTTCTAGTTATATCCACAACGAAGTTATAGGGGGATGAAAATGGTAGATTCACATCGAGTGTTTTAGCTGTTCACTTTCGGCTACGACTACTGAAGCGTAACTCCAGCGACTATGTATCTGTGCCGAATTGCTCGCAGCGTTCACTAAATGGTTACCTACTGTCGTCAAAAGCTACAACTACTAAACTGTTAAATTGTTCTACGTGCGGGAAATCTTTTTAGGATACACTTGAATAAGTGAATAGTTAGCTGGATTACGGAGGCCATTAAAAGTTGAAGCACGTACCTAGTTAGTTCCAGATATTTTCACATTTTTTAACAAGCACGACTCACGAGTTTCAGAATTTCTGAAGCTTTTATGAAAAGCGTTATGATAAAGTCACAGACAGACGTAACTATCAGAAACTTTTGGGAATAATATAGCGAGCGGGAATGTCCCAACACAACCCAAATTATAATTTTTGAACTTGCCTGGGTCCTGGGTCATACAGACCCTTTAGAAATCATCTAGGGGATTTAAGGTGAATTGGGTGTGTGTAAATTAGCTAAAATACTATAAATAGGTAAAGTACTTATGAATTTTTATGAAACTGTTTTATAAAATCTTAAAAATTTCATTTTATTTCCGCTTACAAAACTGGAGATGGAAACTCTATATCTCTCCCAAGAGGTATCGTGGTGACCCAATTACTCTACGCTCCAGTGCTGAGAATAAAAATATACAAACCTAGTGCCGTGTTTCTGCATGGCGGCCGCAGCGGCAGTAAGACTTTTACAAGTTTTTCGTTACCATCCCAGGTATTATGGTATTATTAGGTTTTCATCAAGGAAATCAATATAGATATTGACTTCCTTGGATTTCATAAAAGTATAATACCTATTTTCAGGCACCATTTCAGAGCCTACCTTATTTACATACCGTTTTTTTTAGTGTACTGCGAAAGTTTTTTTTATCGATTGATATTACCATTGGCTCAGTCTCTACCATCGAGCAAATCTCTGGTACTTAGTCGTTATAAAAAAAGTAACTAACTAAATACACAAAAAGTCAGGTTCCACCGAGATTTGAACTCGGATCGCAGGATTCAGAGTCCTGAGTGCTAACCGTTACACCATGGAACCGATGAGCACTAAAGCGAATTTTTAGAATGCTCCATGAATGGCTGCGGAACTAAAGCTCGCAGATAGCAGTTATTCATTGTTTGTAACGAGCGACTTATCATCCATGCAGACGTTTGTTTACGTTTGCATGGTACCTACCTAACCACGAGCTGTTGCCAACTTGCTACTTTCAGCTACTACTGGCCACTCTTCAAAAAGCGCCAGCCAAAAACCCATTTAGTAGAATGCGTTTTTGGCTGGCGATGTTCAGCAGTAATTTGCAAAATACCTATACACTGACAATCCTAGATAGAATAGAATAGAAGGGCGATTAGGTATGTAATGTAATTCGGTTGCAATCAATTTCACTTGGTTTCAGTTAAAAACTGACGTTGTATGAATATGACAGCATGATGACAGCTAATTTAACGGTTCGTTGATTAAAATCGGATTGCAAACGAATTGCATAATCGCCCTACAGGTCACGGTTATCTTTAGCGTGCATAAATAATAACGACTCATAAAGGCATTGATTATAATTAGCGATAGGTACTTTGACTACTAACGTAATGATTCCCAATTGTGCCATATGTGCTCATACCGTGTCAAATTGTCCACACCTGGACACGAATGCGAATCTTTATTGAGACAGAGTTTTATTTGTGGTTTTATTTCACTTTTTACGAGTCTAGCCACAAAAGCCAACAGTTGGCAACAGTGACGGAGAGTCGTTCCGCCCGCCCGCCCTGAAGCGTCGCTTCTGTGGGGTCGTTGACCGAGCATCCGACCACCACAGACTCTCGATTTAATATACATACCTACCTACTAAAGCTTACTACCGACATCGACAGTCCATTTTCCATGATTTTAGAAAGAGTAACTAACCAAATATTCGATTATTATTGAATCAGATTAAAGCTAATTTGGAATCTGGCGGTTGTGCCCAAAATTGGTATGTCAAGCGAGCAAGATAGAATAAAAACACTAGCATAGGTCATTTCATTTACAATTAGGTACTTACTTAATTTTAGTAATCGAGTTCCCAGGGAACCAATAAATAAATAAGTATACTAAAGATTGGCACAAACTACCCAAATTGCATACACATTGTCGTGTTCTCCCAGACACAATAAATCCAAGTATCAAAGCTATAACTATGAAAACACTGTCGCATGCGATGACAAGCTGTTTACTTGTCTGGCGGCTGGCTGGACGTAAATTTCGTAATAAGTAGTCGCCTACACACGGAAGCATTTCTGTGATAGAGACAAGAAAATATGCAGCACTGCGTTTTAATTTTTTCTAGACACGCTAGTTAGTTACAGACAGAGTCAATGTGCGAATGCTGAGTTGATTTTATTATTATATATTGTTTTTGTTTACACCTGACCAGTGTAAACAAAGTGTATTTTTTTATCAATAGCACTAGGTATTGATAAAAAAAAATATAACAAATATCGACATTTCAATAAGTTTATGAATTCGTTTTCAAAATAACTTACACTATCAAAGATATATTAATAGAACTATAGTGAAGTACACTATTTGCCTGCTATTAAAACCAGGTAGGTACAGATATAAAATACACCCAACAAACAGACAATGTTATCCCAGTTTGTACACTAACAATAGATTCCAAGATATTGACGTAGGTAGGGCTTCGAAACTGCCACGTCATGCTCAGCGAAGCGTGCCGGCCTCCAAGGCTGTAACACGATTTAGAGCCTTGCCAGCCTTGCCTCAAGCTAAATAACCTGCGTAACAGTTTTTTTTTGTGAAGGCTAGAGGCAGATAGTAACTGATATTTACCTCTACCTGTGCCTCTATATTACTCTGTGGCTCTACACAGGGGGGATAACTTATAATTCGTTATAACACAAAACTATTACACAAAAACATTGTTTGTCAGTAGTCATCATCGTCACCAATTCAGTGTGTGTTGTTGTTTGCACTGCGTTTTCTAGTACGCGGTTGCCAATTGAGAATCTGCATTCCCCAGCGTTCATCGGTTCTGCGAGCTATATGGCCTGCCCACTGCTTTTAACTTGTATATTCTCAGAGCTAAGACATATGTCGGTGACCTTTGTTCTTCTGCGGATTTCCTCGGATACCGCGTAACTGACCACTGACCCCTAGATTTTTTGTTTCTACACATATCACCTCAGACTGGACATTTGATTTGTGACATAAGTCCTGTCCATAAGACCCGGTCGCCCCGAAGGAGTAATCACAACAACAATCCACCCTAACTAAGAAACAACAAAAGCCAGAAAGCAGTCGCTAGTCATCTAGAAACAGTAATAAAGCTATTATTATAAACGGTCTGATGGCACTGATGGTTAATAGAGGAAGAAAATTTTATTTTCACTTTGTTTCGGCCTATAAAATATTCTCCAGTGATTCCGTAAATCCTTCTCTCAACAGACCGTTGAAGGATTATAGCAGCGGGCCACTTCGCCTATAAACAATTTTACGACCAGCTTTGTACAAAATTACAGCTTACTTGTTTGCAAGTTGCAATGCGATTACTTTGACTTTTTCTATCGGTTATCGTTACCAATGAAAATTTTCAGAATCACTGAAAAGTCTCGTCGGCTGAAATCTTAAGATACACCTGTTTTTGTTTTTTTCCGTTTTATTTCAGAGAATGGTTGAAATTGATGCAGGCTCATCCTAGTCTGAGGACCATAAGATAATGCTTTGTGTCTCTGTCAATAAAGATATTTTCATTTTCAAATTCGTTAGTAACGTGCACTAACTGTAAAGTTTGTGATCTAAAAATCAGGTTTTGATAGACGACTCCCTTTAAATTAAGAAATAAGTCTAAAATTATAAATTAACTTACAAAAGTGCAAATAATATTTTGATAAGTTCTGCGGGCTTTGGCGATGGATGAGCCTACGCCAAATGTCGCCATCATTGTGAAATTCTTCGACCGAGAAGGTTTGCGCACTTGACCGTCAACACGCTCATGCGTCCGTAATGTTCGTCAAGCGGAAAATAAATTTTGACACTGGACCACCGGGCACTTCCTTTTTCGAACAAAAGGATAGGGCGGGTCAAAAAACTGCTTTATAATGGAGCTTGTAGAGAAAAAGGCAGTAGGTATTATAATAGGTATACTTGTATTTTCATTCTGGGTATTATGCCGGTGGCTACATTTGGATTCTACGTGAGACTAACGACGATAGCAACTAAGGAATATACAACATTTTCAATTAGGTAGAACAGGGTTTGATGATGGTTTGAAACATGGCGACTCTTACTCTAGCCTTAGAAGCAACAGGACACGAAATTTTAATTTTATTCTAAGTCCGTGCGTGAAACCGATCCACGTAGGTATCATTATGATGATATCACACAGCCAACTTTGTGTAAAGAGGAGTCGTTCAGTGGATGTGAGATAGCGTTGGTGGTTTTTTGGTGTGCTATCATAGACGTCCTGTTGGCATTGGCTGGCAGCATGTGTGCCTCGTCACAGAATGGTCGTGACCTCGCAGGTTCAACGAACGAGCCGTCACAGCTCGCGCGCGCGATGCGTCAACCTCGTCTCATGTGTGCTAATCACACCCTCAGCCTCGGATTCGTCATTTTTTGAGCGAAACATTGCTAAAGTGCAAACCAACACTCTGAGTGGGTAAGTAAGTTATTTTCTGCTGTTTCATAAATTTAGACTGGGCAAGGTTAATTAACAATACGGTCTGTTCTGAACAGTCCTGTCAGTTAAACGCTGCCGTTATAATATAACGGTTCTAGAGTATGTCAGACTTAGATGGGCCAAATAAATATGTAGGTAATGTGTGTGTTGGACAGGCCTGGAATACTTAATCATTACTGGACATTATCCTTTAGCCTAAGTCCTAGGCTTACAAATTATAACAATTAGAATTGCCCAGTAAAAAAAGTGAATAATTAAATTAGGTTATTAAAACTTTCACGAACATTTCATAACTAACCGCGATCAGAGATCTAACGACCTTTGCAAAAAACCGCTAGACCCTTCATTGCAGAGTTGCTGGAATGTTTCTGCATGGAGCCTATTAGACTTCTTTAGTATTTAATTAACGTCTCGTTAATTAAACGTAGACGATAAATCAGCTGTTCTTGCCAGTTAGATTTTTTCTTGTCGCGTGAATAACCGCTAAGTTTACAATTATTACACTAGGCCGTGCCCTTGTTTTGTTGGTTAAACCATTATTTTATGCTTCCTATTTCCTTGGAAAAATGACAGCTATTTTGACAATTGGTTGAGGAAAAATGAATGGCGAATTATCTGCGATTACGCAACTCGGTTGCAATCCGATTTTTAATTAGCGAACTGTCATGACTGTCATACATAATTCACACCAACGTCAGTTTTTGGTTAAAACCAAGTAAAATCGGTAGATGGCACAAACTAAGCCTATTTATATACATACACCCAGCAATGGGTGAAGAAAATAATAAATAAAAATGGAATACAATAAAAAAGACATATTATAGAGAACCGAAGCGGATCTGCAAGACCACTTTTTGTTTTGGCAGTCGTTAACTCTCTGCAATTATAACACATAACAATTAAATAAGATCTAATTAAAATTACCGTTTCACAGTGTAAAAGAAATACCGGGGGTAAATTCTGCGTCGAAAAGTTAACATCGCGCTGGTTTGAGGCAGGCTCATACGATTATTTCATGCGTTATTTGAGTAAGAACAAAGGAATATTTTGCGCAACCGTGAAAACAATGTTCTGACGGGCATTTGGTATGACCTTTATTGTTTCACATCTGAAAACTTTGCAAGAAGTTCGAGTTAGAAATACTTTATAATAATATACGTGTTTTGTTTGTTTCATAATCGCGCCGAAACAACAGAAACAGTTTTGTTGAAAAGTTCAGATAGATTAAACGTATGAAAAATAGGAACGCGTAATTTTACCCATTTGTTCTCTAAGCTACTTCGGTGTTATGCTAGGGAACTAAATAAATAATCTTTAAATTTCAAATAAAAAATAATAAGTTATAGAGAATAAATAGTGGGATCCAAGGCTTTCGGAACGCAATATTAGTTATATGGTATGGTGGGGTTTTAGAATTTTAGGACAAGGCTGTCAAAATACCTGGACAGGTTAAAACTTAGGGTTCGACCCAAGTGAGTGATGGACGAGACACGGATTACAGCAATTATATGTATTTTCATCCATTTTTTGTACGATATCCAGACCGACTACCTATAATGGGAGATGACATGGTATAAGAGCGATTTCCTAATCCAGCAATATATAGGTACAATATAACTTAACGTCCCTAGTAGCTAGAAGCTCCAAGAGGAGTATTCCATCCATGCACGTGATTACTTTGACGTGTGCAAAAGTTAAATTATCTAGCTCTGATTTTTGATAAAAATTTAAAACAGGCATTATCAAAAGTTAAACTCATTAGAACTTCTATCTATTAGTGCTGCTATTTAAACATGCATCTCAAAGTCAAAGTTTAACTTTGAGAGATCAGAGTTGACGTGAATGGAATCTACTAGGTAGGACATTCAACATTAATTGAAGAAAATTCCCTCTTTTGATTTTTTCATGATAATATTTTGGAAATCAGAGTTAGATATTAAGTAGCGCTGGCTGACGCGCCGAGTCATAGAATCGCCTTCAGAAATCCAAGTGCATAAAGTCATTTCAATCGAAATGTGTGTGACTCATTGCACTAAAATAAGTTTGTCTTTCGGGCACTGTTCAAAGTTAAACGAGTCAGCTTTAAATTTAAGATCCATAAAAAAGTAGTAGGTATAAATATAACTGTGTGTAGTTAGGTTAGCTTTTAGTCGAATTTAGGTTTTTGATATTTAAAGCAATCAAACGTTAGAGTAAAATGCACAAGGTTTATTAGATAATTTGTGTCGCAGAACTCACTAAAAGCTAATCTGTGTCGAGTTCGCAGATAAGCGCGGATGAATGGGCGCTATTTCCTCTCGTCAGACATTTTCGCACGAACTGCGCCCTACTGTAGGTAACTGGGACAGAAATAAACGACAACACTTCTCTATGCAACCATGTTGAATTGGAAATGCTTGTATTGGAAATGGACAGAGCTGGGATAGCTTTTAGATGAACATTGACGAAGTGTCATACAGAACCAGAAGTGCCAAGAACCTGCTTAAATGGCACAGGTGGTCTACGCAAAAAGACAAAAACTATTTTTTTCTTACCAAACCAAATGAAAAGGATTAAGTAGGTACGGTTTGTTTTTAATTAACTAGGGTGTGTAATCTTAGAAAGGAAATAAATGTCTTTGTGTGTTTTGAGGTCAAACAAAAACGATTTGTTATTAATAATACTTAAGTTCACTAATAAATAAAATTTATATTTATTAGAAACTAGCGGCTCGTCCCGGCTTCGCACGGGTGCAATGAAAACTTAAGCACCCGTGCGAAGCCGGGTGCTTAAAGCCGGGGCGGGTCGCTAGTCATACATAAGGTAGGAGCCGACCTCACGTTTTAGCCGCGCGGCTACCTATTTTATTGTGCATGCCCCTCTCTGGCCACGGCGCGCGGCGCGCGCGCGGGCGTTTTTAGTATTTTGTATGAAGTGTCATTTTTATAATTAGAAATAGAAATAGAAATAGAAATAGAAAATACATTTATTTACTGTAAAAATACATGTAGGTAGTACACAGAAAAATAAAGTAAGCGAGCTACTTTTATGTAGAATTACACAGTATTTTACAGATAACTTATTAACTAAAGTGGTAATATCTGTTGGATTTCTCACTAGGCTCAGCCTGAATCGAGAAATCCTAATTACGAAACAGTTTATTTGTAGGTATCTAGCTGACAGAATCAGACAAAAAATAATAAAAAAAAAAAAAAAAAAAGTTATTTTACTAATTTGGTTCTTAAAGCTTATAAGTAATGTAAGTTCCACAACGTAATACTATGTATGTTTTAAATATGAAGGTAAGTATAGATAATTATAGAGATAGATATATAATATAAAAAATATATGATAGGTGTAATTATATACGTATATATACTTACTTATAATTATATACATTTAAACAAACAATGACTATTCTTAATAATAAGATTTGTTTTAATAAATTAAGTAGACCTAACAAATAGTATTTAATACTTCTTCAGTTTTGTCATAAGATAATGAAGCAAGCCAACTAAAAAGCTTGTGTTTTGCTTCAACAACCGTATTATTTTTTATATCGCAATTTTTCACAGCATTATTATAAACGTGTATTTTAGCAAATTCACCAACTCGCTGCGCAAACTTAGTATTAACAGTAGGAGTGATTAGTCTGTAAACCCTACGACTCAACAACATCTCGCGCTCCGGGGAAGACATTACTGATCGATGCACTAAAAGAGAAGTTTTGAGAATATAGAGCTGGCGAACAGTGAGCACACCAGTATCCTCGTAGACGCTTGAAGTAGGGTACCTGTACGGTTTACGCAGCATTACCTTCAGAACTGAGCGTTGTGCTCTCTCAGCCTGAATAATGTATGACTTAGCAGCACAACCCCAGCAAGTTATACAGTAGGTTATAAGAGATTGACATAACGCATAGTATACTGTCTTAAGCGTATCAGTGCATGCAATATCCCTCAGATTTTTCATCACATATACGATCTTTCTTATTCGGGCTGACAGAGACTCAATATGTACTTTGAATGTCAGGTTCTCATCAATATGCACTCCTAAATATTTTAAAGACCTAGTGCGGCTTATAAGTTCACAAACGCAGGAGTTATTGCAGCAATTATTATCATGTATTTTAATATTTAAATTTACATCAGGGGCTGAAGCCAACGTCTTATGGAAGCACACATACATTGATTTTTGTGTATTTAGCGTAAGAAGATTATTTTGCAACCATTTTGAAATTAGCGTCATACCACGCTCAGCGGAAGAGTAAACTGTTGGCCATGTCGGTCCGTGGAAGATTACAGCAGTATCATCGGCATAGCATAAAATTTTTGCATTTTCGATGGGAATATTATTTCGTCATAACTTTTGAATGGAATGTCTGATTTTAATAATTCAAACAGTTATCTACTGGTATTGAAACAGTCTTGAATACGAAATTAAAATAAAATAAAGATTTATTTAGATAAGGATTAATATAAAGGTATGGAAAACATAGTCTGATTTTGGTCGGCGTTTTTATCAACTTTTAAAATGTAAAAAAATATTTATAATTAGTTACATAACTACAATAGTTGGACATATGGTATCGCTGATCAATATGTTCTTTAATATTGTAGAATCATCAATAGTTTCCGCAGCGCATGCGATGAAAGACATTTTATGGCTAATTTTTTTACACCTTGGGTTACATTGTTGAAGTTTTAGTAAGGATCCGTATTATTTTCTAGAATAAAATATAGCCTATGTTACTCAGGGATAATGTAGCATTGTAATGGTGAAAGAATTTTTGAAATCAGGCCAGTAGTTTTTGAGTTTAATTGTAACAAACAAAAATACAAACATACAAATCTTCTCTCTTTATAATATTAGTATAGATATAGATAAATAAGAAAGGCAGGAAATAGTAAGAACCAGATATAAGAGAAAACTTTATGTTTCCGCAAGTTATTAAAAGCTCGCGTCGGGAATTTACTAGGTACCTAGGTAGACGTGGTGCATCTGAATAGATAGATAGGTTCGTATTCAAACCAAAAAAAATATCGGTTCTGTCTGAGTACTACATAATATGATTTGCTAAAAAAAGCAATTTGATAATATACCTATTATAAATATAAACCCATTGGATCGTAAACAGCTGGTTTCCACTATTACGAGCTTGTTTTAAGTTTCTTTTGAGAGAATTATCTTTAGATATGGTAGTCATTCATACGAGTACACATGGAAATGCATAGACCAGCAGTACTATCAAGCAAAGCGTAACCGTTTTAGGGGGGTCGGAACCGACTCAGCTGGTTTTGGCTCGTTTGTGCTGTGCACATCTTAGTGCAAACAGCAGCTTCTCTTCTTGAGGGAAAATAGCTTTCTGTTCTGTGGAAAATAGCATACACTACGCTTGTAAATAATACGTGCGCTTGTGTGCGTGAAAGCGACCGTAATTTAGGCAGTTGTCTCAACGCGGGCGACAGGCGATGAGCGAGTTGTCAGTGTCACCAGCAGTAAACAAGTACACGTAAACAAAAGATAGTCGGTAGTGATTTTGCTTCTTGTCTCGAGCAAGTAAATATTTTATCGCCCATCGCTCACTCGCTGGCGGTGGGACAACTGCCTAAATGCCGATTAAAAATAAATAAAATAATAAATGAGCCTTTTATTCTAAACTTTGGGTTTACATGGTTTTGGTATTGTTATGGGTTTGGGTTCGACTATAAAATGTCCCTCAGTTCAGTGTGCCTCTTGGCATAGGCCTCCTCTAACGCTTTCCATTGGGTTCTATCTTGAGCTACCCTTCTCCAGTGTTGTCCAGCTGTGAGTTTTAGGTCGTCTTCCCATCTCATTTGTTGACGCCCTCTATTGCGCTTGCCATCTCTGGGGTACCAGTCAGTGACCCTTTTACACCATTTGTCCTGTGGGTCTCGGATCATGTGACCTGTCCATCTCCACTTCTGTTGGTCTATTCGGGTAATTATATCTACTACTTTAGTTTTTTCTCTCATTAAACTATTTCTCACTTTGTCTTGCTTTTTTATTCCTGTTAAACTTCTCTCCATGGCTCTCTGACAGCGTTTCAACTTTTCACTGTGATGTTTTGTGAGTGACCAAGTTTCGCATCCATAGGTTATGACTGGAAGTATACATGTGTTGAAGACTCTCCTTTTTATTTGCATGCTTAACTCTTTTGATTTCACGACTTCTTTTAGGGACCAGTATCTTTTCCATCCATTTGCAGTTCTCCTATCGATTTCTTTGGTAGTTTGGTCTTTGTGAGAGATTATCTGTCCTAGGTAGATGTATTCTGTCACATATTCAAGTGGTTGGTTGTCAATATCCATGGTTACTAGTTCAGAGTTTGTAAGTAATTTTGTTTTGACTTTGTTCATAAGGAGACCTACTTTCTTGCTTTCTTCCATCAGTGATTGAATCATTGCCTTTAAGTTTACCGGGTTTTCTTCAAACAGGACTATATCATCCGCAAATCTTAAGTGGTTCAGTTTAACACCATGCACATTGAGGCCGAAGTTGTTCCATTCTAGTTTGCGGAAGATACCCTCCAGAACGGCTGAAAACAATTTAGGTGATAGAGGATCCCCTTGTCTCACTCCCTTCTCGATCTTGATCTTGCTCCCTATAGTTTCTAGTTGGACCCTCGCTTCACTGTTTGAGTAGATGTTCTTAATAATTTTGATGTAGTTTGAGGGCACTCCTTGTTGTTCCAGACTATCCCATATGGCCTTGTGGCTTATGCTGTCGAAGGCTTTCGAGTAATCGATAAATGCCATGTAGAGGTTCTTGTTATATTCGTTATATTTTTCCATTATTTGTTTCACCGTATGTATGTGATCTAGGGTAGAGTATTTTTGTCTAAAGCCCGCTTGTTCTTGTGGTTGGTTTTCGTCTAGTTTTCTACTTATTCTTTCCAGGATAACTTTGGAGAATACCTTATATATATTTGACATCAAGCTAATGGGTCTATAGTTTTCTATGTCTTCTTTCTGTCCTTTTTTGAATATAAGAATAATGTGTGATGTTTTCCACTGTGTAGGGATTAAACCAGTCACAAGTATTTCGTTAAATATTGGAGTAAGTATGGGTAAAAGTTCTTCAAGAGTGCCCTTAAGAAGTTCGTTTGTAATTTTGTCAGGGCCTGGGGCCTTTTCCATTTTCTGGCTATATATAGCTTTTTCTATTTCAATAGAAATTATTTCAGGTTCAAGTACTTCTATCTCTTGCTGGCTTTCTTTTATGTCGCTTTGATCCTGTTTATGCTTGTTGTCTGGGTCTGAGTAGAGATCCTGGTAAAATTTGGTAGCTATTTCGTTTATAACCTTTCTGTTTGCAGAAGTTTTGTTCTTTTGGTTGAGTTTTGGTATCCATTCTTTGTTTGATTCTCGTAGTTCTTTAAGTGCTTTTTTTACGCCACCTGTTTTCTTTATATGTCTTTCTAATGTTTCTAGTCTCTTGGTTTTCCTGTCTTTTCTAATGTTCGTCCTGATTTCCTTACTTAGTTCCGCTACAGTTTTGATATTATCCTTTTTAGGGTGCATTGAAAGTACGTTTTTCCTCTTCTCTATGAGTTGAAGTGTTTTGTCACTTAGATTGTATTTGTTTGCTCTACTTTTCTCGCCTTTGAATTGAGTTAATAGTTTTTCAAGATTACTATATTTTGTAATAGCATCCGAGTCACTGTCCTCCGTTATTTCTTCAGCTGATTTAATCAGAGTTTGGGCGATTTTCTCTAGGGTTTGTTTGCTGTAGTGTTCTGTTTTGTTTGGAGCTAAATATTTCCTAGACTTTCTTGGTGGTTCTATTTTTAAGGAGCTTCTTACCATGCGATGGTCTGTGTTAAAGTTGAATTTCGTCAGAACTGAGGTGTCCGTGAAGGCTTTTGGATAGTTTGTTGTTATATAGTCAATCTCGTTTTTGATGTTGCCGTCAGGAGACATCCATGTCCATTTATCCTTCTTGTTTTTCCTAAACAAGCTATTTAAGAGCGTTAGGTTGTGTTGCAAAAGAAATTCTACTAATAATTCTCCATTTGAACTTCTTTTTCCTTGTCCGAAGTTTCCCAGGACAAATTCTTCCTTGCTTTGTTTTGCTCCGACTTGAGCATTAAGGTCGCCCATTAGTATAATATGGTTGAGCGAATATTTTGTCAGAGTTTGTGTGAGCTCTTCGTAGAAGTTTTTGATTTCTTTTCTTGTTGCTTGTTCCGTTGGGGAATAAATCTGTATAATTGACCATAGTTTCCTATGTCCCGGTAAATTAATGTTGAGAACAGCTATTCGATCTGAAATCCCAATAAGCTCTTGTATGTGTTGTTTCATTGACAGTTTGATTAGGAATCCTACTCCTCTGAGACCGGCTATTTCCCCTTTATGAAATAGTATGTAGTCAGAACGTTCCTCGATTTTTTCTCCGAGTCTTCTCATCTCGCTTATACCCAGGATATCCCAATTAATGTCTTCTAGGGCTTTTTCTAACTCTTGTAGGCTTTCTTCTGTTCTGAGAGTTCTCGTGTTCAAAGTTGCAATCTTGAGTGTTTTGATTCTTCGTGTTAGAGGGTGGTGGTCTGTCTCTCCCGCGGGGACCGGCCGTAGTGGGAGACGTTTTGTTGGTTGATTGTTTACGTATGTTGATGTATATCTTACAGTTGTTTCTTTCCGGTCCGAGGCAGTTATTAGTTTTTTGGAGTGGTTACTTGTGGGTCAGGTCTTGCTCGTTCAACATAACTCAGTATATTGGGTCTAATGATTTCTTTCGCATAAGTTTTGGGTAGTGATTGCTCCTGATTACGCAGAACTTTGCTGCTATTACCCTTCTTTTGTAATGATGAAGAAGGAGAAGAGTTGGGAGAACTCGAAGTTTCCCTTTTTCTCTTTTCTCTGGTGTTGTCCTTCGGTTTTATCACTATCAGTTTGTCAAACTTTATATAAGCGATGTTACCTTTCTTTCTCTCTTCTTCGACTTGGGGTTGTAGTTGTTTTCGTTTTTCTAAGGTTTCCTTGGAGTAGTCTTCTTTGACGTTAATGCCTGGCTGAAGATTTGGCTTGTTTTTGAGTATTAAATGTTTTTTCCATTGGGTCGTTATGGAGACTAGAACGGGGCGATTTTTGTTTTCTGTTTTTCTTCCCAGTCTAAATACGTTGCTTATCTCTTGGCTGTCCAAGTGTACTCCCATCTCTATTATGATATCTTTGATGTAGTCTACCAGTTCCCCTTCTGATTTCCCCTTTTCTTCCACTCCAAAAAACACCAGGTTACTTTTTCGTTTCTCTCTATCTCCAGCTATAAGTCTCTTTTCAAGTTCTGATACTTTATTTTTGAGTTGTTTGTTTTCGTCGACAATTGCTCTCATTTTCTCGTCCAGCGCTTCCATGACGTTCTTGGTTACAGAGTGCGTTATAGTTTCGGTTTGTTTCTCAAATCTTTCGTCGAGTTTTCGTAAAAGTAATTCCATGCTTTTATCCATTTTGTCGGTTTTTGATTTGTGATGGGAAATTTCAAGTTTGTTATGGTATCCCTGAATGTTAAAGATGGTAGGAAATATTGTTCTTTTGGTGGCAACACTGTTAGTTGTTGTGTCACTACACTACAGTTTTATTTGATTGAAGTGCGGTTGTCACTAGTGATTTTATATTTCTGTTGTGTTGTCTACACTGGTAATGGCGGTGAAATAGCTTTTTAGGTTACAATTCCGAATGATATTTATGATTTGTTTTTGACGATATCGTAGCACTTTCACTGTGTTCACTTTGTTTGTGTGTTTTTGTGGATATATAAGTTAGTTTTTTGTTTCCCAACACGAGATTTTCACTGTTTAGCACTACTTTTTTAATATTTTTCGCGGACGTTGTTGCCGTTGCGTGTTTACGGTTAGGCTACCGGAACCGGACCTCACTCATGCCGATTACACACTCATTAATTTCGAGGGGAACTTTGAATGAAACTATCGGTCAACGCGTTCTATGTCTACGCAGGCAGGTAGTTAAACAAAATAAGCTTTGAATGGACTGATAATGTTAGTGAACACTGGTCTTGATCCCTGGTGGATTAGGTTAGAACCGCAAGTGCCGCGACCTAAAGGATGCAAATAGGTTTCCAAAGTGGGTACATCCTCCCAGATGTTAGTTTAGCTGTACCTAGTAAGCTACTACAGTCATACAAATCATTACTGAAATTATGCATAGGTATTATTTTGTACCTACTGTATGTGTGTGTGTTCATTTACTGATTTCAATGTGTCACTACTACATCTTACTATTTTTTTTATGACAGAAAATGACCCTCCAGTACTAAGAAGGACTCTTGCTGAAGAATTCTCTAACTAGAATAGTATGCATTTCAGTTTTAATTACTACATAATACTATAGTAAGTATTTGTAGTTTTATTAGTACCTAGTGTACCTACCTACTAAGATATCAAACAGAGGCAAAATCTCAAGTACTATTCCGCTAAACTTTTTAACTTATGAGGACACAGTTAGTTAATGGATTTCCGCAAGTAACACCTGAATCAATCAATAATCTTTACCTGCATACAAAATAAACTAGTACTTCTGCGAATATACCACACTTTGAACCCCAGTGAAAGACATTGGTTGCTTTTTATGATAGTACCTATGTAACTATGCGAGGGAAGCAGCAGATGGCAGCTAATAATAATATATTTTAATACCACAAAGTCTTCTTTCACAATGATCTAACCATCCATTTTAATAAACCATACATTACAGTTTCAGACATGCCATGTCTTCCTACATAAAAAACTACATGGCTATCTGAATACATTCTGTTGTATAAAATACAATGCAATGTTAAATATAGGTACCTACATATTCAATCATGATTTTAGTATAATGCCTAGGAAAGTAGGTGGGCAGTTGATTTATGATTAGTCAGAATATCAAAACTGGTTTGTCGCTGGCGCAAATCGAACATTGACAGCATCGCACCCAATTGAAAGTGGCACAGAATTTAAGCATAGATTTTCAAACTATTGTGTACATACAAGTTTCTACCTGTGAGTTCAACTGTGTGTTACATTTACCAAATAAAAAAAGTATGTTGATAAAGTAGCCTCTGTTTTATATTGTTTTAACTAAATTGGTTAAGCTGATATGGTGTGAATAAAAAATTAAATTATATAAACATAACATACTTTAACACTATAGGATATTAGTAGGATAGAATGCAGTTAAAAAATTATAGGTAAGTACATATATATTTTTTTAATGTGTGGAACCTATCCCTTAAGTTCGTCAGGTTGATAATGAATGACCCTGTATTGAACCTTAACATAATATTATAATAATTGAGAAGAAAGCATCTGTTTTTAGACAGTATTATTTGAACGAATGTTTGGACTAAATAAATTAACATGCTCATATTTTGAACTCAATTAACTCTCTTGAACATAGAGAATGCAAGTACCTACCTAACTTACTGTAAGTTGTAGTATTATTATTCTATAAATGTAAGGTACCTATTGAAAAAAACTGACCAATACAATACAATAGATAAGCTTGAAACAATAAACCTTTTTAAAAAAGCCTATAAAACCTGGTGGTCTCCAAGGTTTTGTTGAATGAAATAGGTACCTACATGCTTAATTTACTTGTAACAAAACATCAAATAATGATGTGTTAGATATGAAATGAGATACCTAGTGATTTTTGATGGCATTTTTATCAAAATCCAGATTTAGAATGAAAAAGCCACAACATACACCTTCCTTACCCATATTTTATTTAAAACAAAGAAATTGGAAGTCTTCAGTCAAACATCAAGAGGATTCAAATCTACTTACTTTAATAATTTTTACCTACACTAAGATAAACATAGGCTCAATTAGAGACAGTAGGTAGGGACCTTTCAGTCTTTTTCATTCAAGTCACATCACAGAACAAGACAACTGGGTCTAGTAACATTTTAGTGAACACCTTTTGTACTGTACTGTTTGGAGAAAATTACTCACCACTTTCAATATATGGCAAAGCGAGAAGTAGAAAAACTGTGTATCCAATTTCACTGAACATTGTCGCCCAGAAAACACACACTTTTGTAAATCACTCAGTCATTGCATTGCACAAAATACAGCTGATTTTCAAACTACACAAAACCTTTGTCTGTTTTTAACACGAACGCATGCGCGTGCAAACAGTATTTTTTATTTACATTACAATTTTATAATTGATTTCACTTTACACCAATTTAGCACGCTAAAGCTAGCTAAATCTTCACAAGATTCGTGACACACAAGTCCAGCGACTCAATAAATAATAACAAGTAACGTCCCTGAGTCATTGAAACGATCAATTTTATATACCTACTACAACAAAAAACAACTAAACTCAACTTAACACGATAATGATTTAGCGTTACTTTTATAATTTTATCTTTGAGACATCCTATTACAATTTAATTAAATCCACTAAAAATTAAAAACTCTCCCGTCCATAGCTTCCTTTTTACTTTCTGACATGTTGGTTTGGTTTGGTTGGTTGGTTCATCAGTCATCACATCACTCAACCACAGATCACTTAAAATCCTGAGTTCAGTTTGGTTCTTGCTTTCCCGATTCTAAGGCGCAGGTTACACGTAAAGTGTGTTCCGTCAGTAAATACTGACGAACATTTTTTTTTTTACAAACGGGTGTTTTCACGTACCGGTATATCGGTGAAGAGGTACCGACACTTTTTCGACTCAATTTCGAGAGTCTTCATCAGGGTTGAGTGACACGGCGAGCGTCCTTCTCCGCGTCGCGATATGCACTGCGGGCTGCGGCTCTAGCAGCACGGCTCGACAGGCGCGCGGGTGGAGGGGAAGGAACTTGTGTTATTGGCGAAGCGGCTTGAGGTAGTTCACTGTCGTCACCACTGCTTTCGTCTCCATCATTGGGCAATCGCGATGGAACCAGACAGGTCACACTCACTGTGTCTCTATTAGACTCGAAAACTACGCTGTCTTGTCGTCGAAAGAATTTCTGTAGTTCATCTAAGCGTGGGTTCACACCTGTGACATTTCCACGCGCCATGGCTGCGTGTCCGTAACAGCTACGCGTGACAAAAACATAAATGTGGACGGATTTTGACACGCGGCTATGTGACACGACCTAATGTCACGCAGCGAACCACTCAGAGGCTATGAACGAAGGCCGAACATTTCGCCGTGACAAGGCTATGTATATATAGGGTCATTCATTATCAACCGCGGGTCAATAACCCGCGCGTCCTTGACCTGCGCGTGTCAATGACTTGAAAGTAACTTGAATATTGGGTATTCGGTCCACACCTTCGTCTTTAGAGTTGTCGTCACGCGTGTCAGACAGACACGCTGCAATTATTTTGTGCCACAGCCTTTTTCACGGATCGGCTCGGCGCGCGAGTTTATGTACTACGCTAAGGTGTGTCTTCCCACCCACCAGAGAGAATATAAGCACTACGTTTACCCACCGCCGCGCCCGCACACCTCTGAAGACGGGTGGTTTGTGCAATAAAATGGGCGATTAATAATACTGATTCCAACAATCCGAGTTTGATTGATACCACTAATTATAACATTCTCACCATCATCATTATATTAGCCGATAGACGTCCACTGCTGGACATAGGCCTCCCTCAAAGAGCACCATCCACCGACTTAATGTCATCGGTCCATCGAGTGGAGGGCCGTAGCCAAGGCGCGTTGAAATGATACAGATGTGGACTCACCTTAACGCAAAAAGAATCGCTGTTAAAAAACACATACTGTAGCATTTAGTATTTTACCTAGTGGTAGGACTCTTTAACAAGAGTCCATGTTGGTGGGTACCACTGCAATGCCAGATATTCTACCTCCAAGCAGTAGTGTGCAAGTATTACTGTGTTTCGTACTAATATCTGTTCTGTGGTTTAGGTTTGAAGGGCACTGTAGCAAGTGAAAATACTGGGTGAAGGGGTAGTGAGCGCAGTGCAGTGCTACGCAGAACTTTAAAAATTTAAGATTTGGGTGGCACTGCATCTGTTATGGTCAGGCGTGGTGCTTAACATCAGACGGGCGACTTGATAGTTTCGTATAAAAAAAAACTTAAAATAAAAACACGGAAAAACGAAGTACGCGCAAGCAAATTGTGATAATTTTTAGACAACGTGCAGTCATCGTGCGCACGTCTATCACAATTATAATTTAAATGGTGTATTGTGTGGTGAAAGGCTGCTGTAGCTGTAGCTGCTGCTGCACGTATTATAATCATTAATCACGCAAACATCAATTGTTTTGTGAACACACTTTTGAAAATTATTTTGAATGAAACTATCATTCTACGTGTTGTTATTTTAAGCCATAGCACATACTGTAGTCAACAAGTCAAAGCGTATCATAAAGGTACATGATTTCAGGCAGATTATTGAAGGATAGGTAATTAGGTAGGTACCTAATAAAATGGCTGGAAAACAACATAATAATAAAATATTTATTACAACACAATAACATAAGTTGTTTTGTTTGCCCTAATCATGCATGGATTGCTTTCAAATTGTCTGGTGCATAAACTCCCTTTTCGGTGATGATTCCAGTGATTAACGACGCAGGAGTCACGTCGAAGGATGGATTCCAGCAAGTTATTCCTGGAAAAAAATTATTCTTGTTAGTTTTAGATTTGAAATTCATAATGTGTACCATTGACTTTTGGTACGTACATAATCTTTACATAATATAAAACAAAGTCGTCGCCACCTGTGCTGTCTGTATGTATGAATGTCTATGTACCTACATACGCTTAGATCTTATAAACTACGCAGCAATGAATTAAGCGGTATCGAAGGCAGTATCATCAATAGATAGTAATTCAAGAGGAAGGTTTATAGGTACACTAGCTGCGCCCCGCGTTGTTACCCGCGGTTAAACAGTTTTTTATCCCACGGGAATCCGGAATAAAAAGTAGCCTATATGCTATTCCAGACTGTAATGGGTTAAAAAGTACTTATCCTTGAGTGACACAGGCTATATTTTATGTCTACCCGTGCGAAACCAGGACAGGCCGCTAGTAACTAAAGAAACAATAAAAATATATAAAAATACGAAACGACTAGGATTTTTACAAAGAGGTGACCTTCAGCAGATACGACAAAATGGCGGATTCCCTTTGGCAGTGCTTATAAATAAGGAGAAGATTTTATACCTGGGGCAGCAATCCTATGTTCTCCAATATGTGTCATTTCCCTATCCGGCCGCTCTTCGATCTTGATCCTGTCGCCTGACGTCAGTGCCAGGTCAATGGAGGTCAGGGGTGCAGCCACATAGAAAGGCACACCGTGGTATTTAGCTACAATCGCTATTTGGTACGTGCCTATTTTGTTGGCTGTATCGCCGTTCGCTGCTACCTGAATAATTTTTGAATAGCTTGCAGTTAGGAGCAACAAATCATTTCACATAGATGATGTTTATTTTTGTTTTTATAGTGATAACCATCACACACACTATAAAATCAAAAATAACCAATTGAATGAACTTTAGTCATTAAACAGGCTTGGATAAATGCAACGTTTCCCCTGTAGGTTCAGCTATCGGCGCTTCGAGCCGAAGACATGCCAAGGATTATTTCGAGCAAGCGAGATAAAATCTCAATAGCTATTGGTAGAGTTGTGGGTTCAAATGCCGCTTGAGGCGAAATAGTTTTTAGGATATATCTTTTGCTAAAAAAAAATTTGCAATTTTGGGGAAGTAGTGGATACTACGGCCATAAGTCTCTCTCACCACATTTATCGACCCAGAGTACAGAGCAGACTTTCTATAAAAATATTTCGTCATTCATCATTACTATTTTTTGATAAATTAAGAAATCAAGCAACATACTATTCTCAGTAGTTACCGGGGTTATTATCACTTGTCTTAAAACAAATCCGTGTCAAACATACTACTCGCATAGGGCGGCGGCATCACTACTCTACAACTGTGTCTGAGCCCTAAAATATAATATACTTAATAAATAATAACACAGACTATATACTTACTCGGTCAGCACCCACAACTACAGCACTGATCATCCTTGTATTCATGAGAGCTGACACCATGCTGTCCATAATCAAAGTCGCTGGTATCTTCTCATGTACAAGTTCATAGGCAGACAGCCTTGCCCCTTGGTTATATGGTCTTGTCTCTGTGCAGTATACATGTTCTGAAAATGTTTTAATTCAAGATAAACCTTTTTTATCTTATCTTATATATCTTTGGATAGCCAATTAACTAGATCACTTTTATACTTAGATTTACTTTTACATAGTCAACAGGATGTGGTTGGTAGAATTTGAATGAATTGACTAAAATATTTTTCTTGCAATATTCTATCTTATGCAATAGAAAGCTAGCAAAAGGTGTAACTAGCAAGCTACTGAGCTAGCAAAATATGTTAACCCTATGTTTCGTCATCTTATTATTTTCTTAGCTAGTCATTATTGTTTCAGAATGTTGTTCCCTATGCTAATACATAGCGCTAACGTTGTGTACTTGCACACTTTATTTGATTATGGTATTTGATCATAATGTTGGCTTTGTATATCCCAAGGAACTATCCATGCAAATACTTACATCATAGTGCAGTTATCAATAAGATAACAGATTTAGTAAACAGATGATAATAATATTATTAATTATGAGTTTGCATCATCAATAAAGGGTCTCACCTAGCCTCTTGCTTTCATTCAATGACCTGATCACTCCCAAAGCAGTGCCATAACCTGCTGTAGCCAGTGAGCCTGTGTTACAGTGAGTCAGAACCCTGACAGATCCATCACCACTCAAACTCTTGAGGATAGCTTCAGAACCAAACTTTCCTATAGCCATATTGTCTTCAATGTCTTTGGTTAGCATGCTCTCAATACTGCTGATGAATCTATTCATAAATTAGTGTCACAACATTTTATTGCAGTAAATGAAAAATTATTGAATTAATCATAATCATGCAACATTTAAAGTTATAAGATGGTTTAAGTTGTTTACAGATAAAGTTAAGAACAGACAGTTTTGCTAGAAAGAATCAAGATTTAAAAATAGTATAAGTATATAACAAAATAGTTGTTTACTTTTCTTTGAAATCCTCAGGTGTTACATTTTCATCAGCGCTTAAAGCATTTGCCAATTGAATAAGCTCATCTGCACCTATTTTGATATTTACCGCAGTTGGTCTAGCAGATATCAGGTAATTAAGCTTTCCTTCTATCTGTAATATAATTAAATCCTATTATAAACTAGATATTTAAATAACAGTTTAGGTACTAGTAGGAAAACAGATGCACCTACAACAGGACAATAGAATAGACACACAATCCATAGAGACAAGTAGGTAGGTAGGTAATGGTCAATATTTAACATATGTATATGTAAAGTTGTGATATTATGTGTAAATTTTAAATGTGGAATTGTAAGCACAGAACTATAGTTCTGTTGTATTGTACATATTATTCAAATGTAACATCAAAAATAACTATAAACATGTAAATAGAGTAAATATAAGTTAGTTTAATGAACAACAATATAAATTAGTGTTAGTTACATTTTGTTATCAAAACTTTGTGTCAGTTATCTGACCTCTTGCCTCATGACTTTTTTGTCGGATGATGTGTCCTTCAGGAGCTCAACTGCTAGTGATAAGCACCCGACTATGGCTATAGCAGGGGCCCCCCTGACCTGAAAAAGAGGTTATATGATGTTGTTAAATAGGTTTCAAATAAGATATACTATTACGAAAACAAATTAAAAATAGTTTGTCTTATTAAGTGCTGGACTTCCTATAGCAATACCTACAAGAATGTTTCTTTAATAGAATGATAGGCACAATACCTCTGCCCATGCATGTATTATTAATATGCTTTATTAGAGATCAGCAGATTGTAGGAAGTAATGCTTTCAGTGGTAGAATCAATCACTATAATTTTTATGTAATAAATAGGTAGAATCAATAGTATTCAATGCTCAAGATAATTTGTTGCATGGTTAGATGTTACAAAGTAGGTCTTCTAGAGGAATTTAATATGCCGGTCAGTTCAAAAATAGAGAGCTTACCTGCATTTTATTTATAGCCCGCCAACCATCTTCTACGCCTTGCACTTTCACATAACGAGTTTGTAATGGAAGAAGCAGTTGATCCAATATTTCTAGACTTCCTCGCTTGTATCTTATCGACTCTAGACTCATTATTTAACTAACAAACTATACTGATGAAAATAGAGAAACTTATATCTAAATGGGAATGTTGAATGTTTACATTCCAAGCGAATATATGCACTACGACTTCAGAGTAAATTGATATAACCGTTAGAGAACTAAGACTGTGCTGCGAACACAGAACAGATATTAGACTACCTATTACGAAACTGGCTCACTCTATCAAAAATGTTAGGCCATGACAGAGGATGGAGATGTTAGGCCTTCGGGCGGCCTAGAAACTCTGTCATCAGAGTTGACCACTGACTCATACGTACGTACAAAAGCCGCGGTCCATCCACATGAGACAAAAAAAAAAATAAGTTTGTATGGTGGTGTGTTGTGTCTCTTGTTTTGAAATCTGACGATTTATTGCATAAAAAAATCTACTAAGGTAATCTGTATAGTTTAATTCGGTCGGTCGGACGGAACACATCTTGGTGCGGTGTGAGTGCAAACAAACAAACAAAATGCCTTTAGCAAACAAAATCCATCTCTATTTAGTTAGTCTATGGTTTTATACAGAACGTACGTACGTTCGGAGCGTACGTTCGTACGTAGATTAGGTGAACTGATTTTAGATTTTTACATACACAGAAGCTGTACAGAAGATGATTTCATAGTTTAAATTTTGATGTAATTAGAGGTTTTGAATTAAACATGCTAATAATTAAAAAAAAAATCGAATTACTACAGTTTAGAGATTTTTAGTTATCTGAAAGGTACACAATGAATGTAAAAGGAAGTTACGTCACGTTCTGACATTTGTCTATTCCAACCTCTCCATCATCTATTTGTCTATTATCCTATCCATTTCCGCCCGGCATTGCCGAGAGACGCACCGCACTTAGACGCATCGTCATCGAAGTGAATCGCAGAAAATCACCGGCGGCATTACCTACACCTATTAAAGCAAAATGGCTTTACCGCGAGTTTACTTTGATGTGACTGCTGATGGCTCTTCTATGGGAAGGATCGTTGTCGAGGTATGAATTAAATCCATAGCTCAGTGTACTTGTCAATCCAGTTGTTCCGGCCGGCGCAGCGGCGTGATTTTCCATGACCACGCTATTCTGGAAGCTTCAATGTTCTAAGTTTTTCATTTTAATTTTGTAAAAAATCTGGCATTTGATAGTTGGTGTTTTCAATTTAATTTCAAGCAAGTTATTACTGCTAGTATTTCATGTGGTGTCAAATTATAGTAATAAATAGTATGTCCAAATGCCCAAGTAAGATGAAGGCGTTGTGTGAAGGTCACTGTAACATAGTGTGATAATTTGTTGGATTAAAAAGTAGAACATGCCGTCATCGTAAATGATGTTTGTTGATGATACTAAGCCCGTGTCCAATAATTATAAGCTATTTTACACGGCTACGCCTTCGGTTATTTATTGAACTCGTTAAATACCTAGGTAGGTAGAGTTTGATGTAATGAGTCAGGGATATTAATGATGTTCTAAAAAGCTATGTATGCTTTGCATAAATGATATTGATTTTGATTGTTAGTGACCCTTACCTACCTATTCGCGCTAGTTTTTATTAAAGATTTTTTGGGTCTAAAATTTGTTTTCTCGTTTTCAGTTGAGGACAGATGTTACTCCCAAGACATGCGAAAACTTCCGTGCTTTGTGCACTGGAGAGAAGGGTTTCGGCTACAAGAACTCTACCTTCCACCGTGTGATCCCTAACTTCATGTTGCAAGGAGGTGACTTCACAAACCACAATGGCACTGGTGGCAAGTCCATCTACAGCGAGAAGTTCGCCGACGAGAACTTCGTCCTGAAGCACACCGGACCTGGAGTCCTCTCCATGGCCAACGCTGGCCCCAACACTAATGGTTCCCAGTTCTTTATGACCACAGTGAAGACCTCATGGCTTGATGGCAGGCATGTTGTCTTCGGAAACGTTGTTGAGGGTATGGATGTGGTCAAGCAGATCGAGACTCTTGGCTCCCAGTCGGGCAAGACCTCTAAGAAAATTGTCATCTCTGACTGTGGTCAACTCTCCTAATTTAACAATCTTATGAAGTACCTATAACGCAATATTTTTTAAGTTTACTATGTCCTCCGGATAATACCTTCCCAGTCTCCAAAAGAATAAACATAATTATGGGTCATTCCATTTAAGATAATAAAATTATTGCTATGTTTTAGGACGCAACTAGAATTTGCATTTATTTCTGTGCATTGTTTATTCATAATAAAGTAAAATAACTTAACATCTATGTTGTTTCTGATTATATTTTTTGTCATGCAGACATGCAGGAAGTTGTGGTTTTTATTAGAACAGTAACTATCATTCTGTGGTTAGCTGACACCCTGACCACACATGAAGTGCTGCCCTTTTTAACATTCAAATGCACTGTATGTTGTGATAATCAAATAACCTAATTGTTATGTTGATGCTGACTGCTGACTGACCTTGTTCTTAGGAAATTTGTCAGCTGGGTTATTAAGCTTAAAATAAAGTTGGGGTAAAAAGATTATAGGGAGGATTTCGAAAGGAGGTAAAAAAAATGCTAGCTAATATACAAATATTAAATCGTCGCAATCACCACAAGCATGGCTTGTGTACGTAAGCGGCGGCGTTGTATGTGCGAGTGTCATGGTTGGCCAATCACCCAAGAGCGAGATAGCACACATTAGGTAAGGGAGGTAGGTAAGAAGTGGCTATTCTGTAGGTACCTACGTATAGTTCACACGGCGGATCTAGGCTTCCGTGAAGTTAACAGTTTGTGATGCGCAAAGACAATTTAGTTCGAATAAGCTCCATTGCGCATCGAAACGGCTAACTTTACTACGGCCGAGATCCGCCTGGCGAACTATACCTAGTAGGTACTAATATCTGTTCTGTGCTTGAGAGTAAGATGGAACTGGCAACTGGCAACAAACCTAAAAAAATAGAAAAAAACAAGGTTTTGTGTGTTTACATGTTAGTTTGTAATTTGTTAAACTTCCTGTGGGATAGCAGAAAAACTGCATAACAGCAGGAAACGGCGCAGGTCGTGAAAAATATTTCATGAAAAGTGACTGGTAACAGTGGACTTTGGTCCAGAAGTCCTAGTAAGGCCCCGTGGCCGCCGCGTCGTTGGCCCTGACCCATACAGACAATCAATAATATATCAACTATAAGTACCTAGGTACTACTTACCTATGTAATTACAGTTTCGTAAAAGATACTTTATAACACTAATTACTAAAAGACATTATAACACTACATATCCATACATAATAGCCACCCACGTTAGTTTGTTGTGGTTAGAAACTTTCCATAAATTACTTGTTTATACTATGTAACCTATGTAACTGTGGGAGATGTCTGGTAGATACAGTCAGCAAAAAATGTGGTCTAACACTACGGCTGAGGTTTATTTGAACGCCATTTTGTTGCCGAACAAGGTTGTTTTCCTTGTTCATCATAGGTACTATTATGACATGATGACTATCATTGCCTATTTGCCCTATTTATCTTAGTCAAAGACATTGAGAATAATAAGAAATAAAAAAGAAAAGAAAAAGAGTTTAACGTCAGGCGGGCGATTTGACCGTCTTGTCACTTGCTGACCTATAAAAAAATATATACATACAAACTCTTAAAACTCATTTCGGACTGAGTTTAGAGACATGCATGCCAAATAAGTTTCGTTCGTTACACTATTCTGTACTAGAAAAACAAGGTTTGGTTTATGAACGTGTAAAAAAATAATAATCCATGGGTGTGCAATTATTGGTGGGTAGGGAGGATGTACTTGTGATATTATGTTCGAAAACATTTAACAGCTATCTATTTCATTAACTTAACACTTATCGCGCATCTAATAAAAATATTTTATTAGAAACGTAATAAATACATACAAACTTCTAACTCTTATATCTCATTTCGGACTGAGGATAGAGACATGCATGATAAATAAGTTTCGTTTGTTACACTATTCTGTACTAGAAAAACAAGGTTTGGTTGATAGACGAAGAAAAAAAAAGACTCCACCGTCCCTAGGGAATTCGGCATTGTCTTTGGAATTTTAAAATTCACGCTAAAGCTGAGTCGCGAAGTGACAGCGGTGACGTCATTATGTCAGTTTTCAGTATAAAATTTTAGCAATAAGGTTAAAACTTCTGCAATATGTTAGATACCACCAATCAGAGAGCCTAGATGCTCCTGGGGCCCAACCATGAACTCATATTCAAATGAAGACCTAAACTAATCTAAATCTAACCTATCGGTGTCAACCTTTTATGGCGGATTGCTGTATTTTGTAGTTTTATTTTATTAAAAAGTTATTAATCTCGCATCTAATGTAAAAAGAAATATGGTTTTTGAATTCCTTGAATCCTTTTTCATAAGGATTTTTAATGATTATTGGTTACTGTCATCCTGCCCATTGATTTAGGCCCTCGTTAATAGGTGCTATAATACCTTCGAGCATAGATTATTTTCAATGTCTTTTTATAATACATAATATACCTACATCTTGCCCTGCTAAGTACCTAGTCTGTGGTGGACGCTATGTTTGTATGTTCTAAAGTATGATTTACATTGAGTCAGGTAGCAAAGTCAGTGCTGACCCGATACTGACCTAATGTAAACACTGTCGGGACAGTGCTGACTTCAAATTTTTGCGTACTGACCCTTTGGAAACAGAGAAAGACAGTTCTTAAAGTCAGCACTTATTTCATTTGGAGTCAGTCCAAATGAAGTCAGTCTCTCAAAATACAATAATGAATAACCAGACACCATGAAACTAATATACTACCAGACACGCAGTCATACATTATTACGCTCACAAAAACTCAAACATACCTGCTGACAGAATTTAAGACCATCCACCCCCAAACAAGTCTAAATAAAGCCGGCAGTAGACACTTGGCCAAAGGTTGGGCCAGCATGTTGGGCCAAGATTTTGTCTACCAAATGTCGCTGTCTAAATAGTGATTTAATGATCATTTTGCATTTGAACCTCATTGCTTGTTCAACTCCACACCGTAGAAAATAAAAGTTATTTATGAATTTCACCCACGCGCGACATTACTTTAGCAGAACAAACAGAATTGGACGCCAATGTGTGAACACTGTTGGCGCGCCAAGATCCCTTGATGTAAGTTTGCACAAAAAATATACAATAGTTGGTTTGCCCGCCAATATTGGTCGCCATCTGCCAACTGGCCCAGTATGTTGGCCCAGCTCCTTGGCCAACCCTTGGCCATGCGTGTACTGCCGGCTTATCACTAATGTAACATTACGGCCATGCAGTAACGGTACTGCACTTTATACCACCACAAGTTAGGTACTTACCTATTTCATTTTATTGTATTTTAGGTCTAAATTATCGTGAAACACAGCTAGGTACCATGTATAATTTTATCCCTTAAACGTAGGTAATTGGAATTTTCTATCAATCACAGCCGAGAAAAGCTGTAAGAGAATACGAATTGGTTTCGCTTTACGAATCTAATAAAATCAAATGGAAAGAAGAATGTTTACGTAAGTAAGTATAATGTTTTTGTAGATGTTAAGAGTGGATTCAACATCTGGAATAAATTCTGCGTTTTTAGGAAATGTCAAATACAAGAATGTAAACTGTCAGTTCAATCGCGAATAACTACGATTTATTAGGTGAATAGTCAAAGTCAAAGTAAAAAATGATTTATTTCAATAAAATCACAAAGATCATTTTGAAACGTCTTAAAGCTAGGTGAATTTACGCCAGCTCCATGTGCCTATTCGAGTTTGGTCGAATACAATAGCGTAAGTATTTGAGTTTATTCGTTACAAACAAAAATACAAATCTTTCCTATTTATTATATTAGTATCGATAGTATAGATTAGTAGGATAGTAGAATTAGTTGTTTTCCGTGACTTCGTTCGCGTGGAACTCGGGAACCGTACTTTTTTCTGAAATAAAAAGTACTTAACTATTCTTAGGTCCTATTCTCAGTCTCAATCAAATCAAAAAAGTTTTAAATTTCAGCCATAACGGTTCATTGTTTGTCGAGTTATTATAGTTAAACATCCAAACAAATATCCAAACTTTTGCATTTATAATATTACAGTGTTTTATGATTTTGTAATGTTCGGAATATCTATTGGGTCCACGCGTAGACATTCGTGTAGATGCTACGTAGCATTTCGTAGATCATCGTAGGCTCGCGTAGCAGCTTATGCTTTGCTGTTGTGTTCTTGTTTGTACCGACTACATTTTTAAGGCTTTGAAATGAAAATTTTGGCGTTTGTTGTTAGTTTGCAGTCACGTATAGACTTATTTCGGTTACCAAAAGTATTTTAAAAAAAACTTGCAATCAAAAAAGTTTTTTTTACTTTTCAATTGCCCAACGAAATACCTACACCTATCTCTGCAAGTTACAATCTAACTAAATAAAGTCTACCACGACTGCGGCACCAACACCAAACACTAACCTGTATGCTTGTGAACGAAGCATTGACGTCATCGCACTCGGGCATGCGCACTACTCTTTCCCTCACTCCCTTTGCAATACAACAAGACGGGCGATTCAGAACGCGGCACGCTTTACTAGCGGGCAGTCGTATCTACCCTCAAACAGAAGTTGCAGCGCGGGAAACACCGGTAAGTGACGATAACAGGTTTTAATGCGCATGTTATGCCTTTATTATTATTACTTCCGGGTATTCGGGTGTTATGGATTTTAATTATGTGTTGGTTTAACTTTAAATGATGTGGTTGTGATAGCTTGGGCGGGGAGTAAGTAAATATTGGCAAATGTTATGCATATAATTTAAACTGGTTAATAAAAACAACTAATTTTAAACAGAAAAAACACGCATGTGACGACCGATGTGGCGCAGCGGGCGCAGGTCCGTCTGCGACACGGAGGTTGCGGGTTCGATTCTCGAGTCAAATATTTGTACGATCTACAAATATTTGTTCCGGGTTTTCTGGGTATTAATAAATAATAAAAAATATCTATATATGTATTGTATTGTATTAAGTATATATCAGTCATCTAGTACCCATAACACAGCTCTGTTTAACAGCAGCTTACCTTGTGGGCTAGATGATGCTGTGTGGATTATCCAGCATTATTTATTTATTTAAATTATTATGTACCTACCAATTACAGAATGTATTTTTTACTGTTATTCGTTTTGTACAGTGTTAAACACCACATTAAGGGAATACCAAAGTTTATAGTTATCTTGAAAAAATCCATTGCTAATCCAATAGCTAATTCGGAAAATTCATCACTCACGTCAATGAACTTAGTTATCTTTTATTCATTGATCAGGCCTGGATAACTGCAACCATTACCCTGTATATTGGTTATTGGCGACTTGTCCGGAAGATATCCTAGGATTTTTTTAAGCAGGCGAGGTTTGACTCGGTACCTCAACCGGAAGAGCATCCGCGTGTCAAATGGAAGCGAGTTGCGGCGCTGCGGGACAAATGTTTGCATGTTCTGCAAATATTTGTTCCAGGTCTGGGTGTTTTTTTTAGGTCAGCTAGGTCAGCAAGTGATAAGACGATCAAGTAGCTCGCCTGAAGTTAAGCGCCACGCCTGACCATAACAGTCAGAGTGTGTATGTATATAAAATGTATTCTATCAGTTATCTGGTTCCCACAAGTACAAGCTTTGCTTAGTTTGGATTCGCGATAAACTCTTCTAATACTCTATTAAGTATTAACTTACTTACATAGATACAGGCTTCTGGTTTAAATCCCGGTAAAAGAAATAAATCACATTCACATTTCTTGAGCGAGAAATCATATTCAATTATAATTTTATTATATTTTATTTTACTATATGAAAATTGAATCTTTATGCTAAAAATCGAAAGCCACAGAACATTTTCGAGTAAATTGAAATTACCATGTCATCAGAGCTGCTACGGGGTTAAATAAATATCAAACGAAGACATTTTTAAGGGAACGGAAATTACTCATTTTTTGAGTGAGTATCGTACTAGTAAAAAAACATGATTAGATTATGGGAATGTTCTAGAATCTAGATCTAGATGGCAAGTTTAAACTCTGATACTAAAAGTAAAAATATTTATTCAATAAAGTTTATTTTTTTCCTTTCATTCTAATTACCAAAGAAATCGTCCAATAAGTAGCTAATAAGCAATAGAAAATCTATTTTAAGCTTCAATAATCTGAAACTAAAATGATCCACAGTTACGGTCCCGAGGTCATGAATCTATTAATCTTCTGATTCTAAGAGAAAATTAAGTCAGTGTTGGTTCGTTTATTGAATAAAGGTCGGGGGTAACAAAGGAGCTGCTAATACCGGCGAGATGAAAGAAGTAATCAATGTGTAGTAGACCGTGGCAAAGGGGTGATTGGATGGGAAGAAGGTATAACGGGTATATATAGAGACGTAGTTTACCTACAAGTAGGTATTGGTATTACAATGTAGAGTAATTCAGGGTAAGAGTGCGCAGTGGGTAAGTGAGCGCCTGAGCGCGCAGCTATTATCCCCGGAACGGGGCGCGGAGGGTATTATACAATTTGTTTTGGTACATTGGCAAAACCCAACTTTCCAAGAAGGTGGCGACCTATAAAAAATTTGTAGTATGTCTTTTAAATCAACTTCAAAATAGGAGGTTTTCAGTAATGTGACTGCATGTTTTTTTTTGTGTCTTTGTTACGAAATTTTGATGATTCTTTGATAGGTTTAGAATAGGTATATAAATTTATCGAAACCGGTTCAGAACTTTTTGAATTAATCCTAAAAAAACGTGCCAATAACTACATTGCATCGCCTCGTATCACCACAATCTGCAGATATTTTTTTTTTAGTTTGGATCGTGTTTTGTTTTTGCTATTGCTCCTTGGTTTCACCTACAGTTTCACCTGTCTTGCAGTTTTTTTATATTTATTCTGCTATTAGGCGCGGAGACACAACCTAAAGATATCATGAAAATCGAAGTAACACGACTTTTCTTTGGGTGTATAAATATTTGATTATGTATAACTTGAGTTATCATAATTCTCATGACATGTTGTCTGAAACCTTAACTAGTTAACTAGATTAATGATATGAAAACCACACCCTCGTGTTCAAGTTTAGTTGACTTATGTTAGGCTCGTTTACGGTCATCGCACTATGAGAACACTTACTCGAGTTCATCCACAGTACAACAGTCGACGGACCGATGACATTAAAGCGGTCGCAGGAAGTCTTCTTATTCTTTTGTTTATGACGTCTGTAGCTGAGTTTGCCACAATTTTGCCAGTGTCAAGTCGACAAGATTCAAAACGTTGTTTTTTCTGTTCTGTGGGTACAACGATGGAGGTTTGAGTATGAAAAATGGTCTGATTATTAGAGAACATAATTTTCATAATTTTGAAACAATATGATTTATTTTAACCTGTAGGAAAAGGACAAAACTATTACAACAACACAAATATATATCATATGATCTATATATAATCATTTGTATATTTATATATCATATGAAAAATAAATATACAAATGATTAGAAAAATATTGAAGGGCGTCAATGGTCGTCACGCTCTTTGGGGAAGACCTATGTCCAGCAGCCAGTGATATGATGATCCACAGTACATCTGAGGTATACTTTTTGGTACCCGCTGGCTATTAGTTTGTTTCTAAGCAAGAATATTATAGAAAAGGCCGCACTTTAAGTAGAATTTCTGACTATTATTATTTGCAATATGTTTAAACCTACGATTACCTACCTACCATTCATATAAGTGCTACGCTGCGGCGTAGACCCTCTAGGACGTGGCGTAAAGTTTCTACGCCATTCCAAAGTGTACTCATTTGTACTCTCCGTAAGCTACGTGAAGCATAATAATTATAAAAGCAGTGATGCGACACATCTTCAAAGCTACGGCTTACGAAACCAAACAAGACCCTTAGTTCAACAAATATAACTTAACCAACCTGAAGTTATCCAGTAGGATGAGCATAAAATACAATTTAGTAATTAAGCAAGCAGACGAGAAGTGCCTTTTTCAAATTCGTACGTCGGTTTGCTTGAACTCCACAAAAATAACATAAATCTGACTATGAGAAGGAAGGTAAATAATGTAAACTAATAATATTACTTATACATAATTTTACATTATGTACATAGGCTGATATTATAACTTTCTAACATAAACTTTTTATATTTGCTATAAATATTCACGAACTTTACTTATTGTCTAAAGTAAACCCTGTAGTGTACGAAAGAAAGAAAGAAAAGAAAAAGAAACATAGTTCTATTCAGTTCCTACACTAGTCCAGTTTCTATAAATAGTTCCTGTTTTCACCCAAAAAGCTATTCTAAATTTACTGATCGGCAAATTAAACAAAACACCCGATCAATCGTTAGTTGTAGCACAAAATAAGAAAAGGTTATATCGGTTATTCCGCAGCTGGATCGTTATTCAGTTGTAGAATACAAAAACACCCAAAACCCAGATGAACCCCGTTCAGCTACGATTCGTTTGCAATCGATTGAATATAGAATTGCCCTTTTGATGATTTTGGCTCAGATGTGTACGATCGTAACCGCTCATTCAGAAAACGATGGGTCAGATTGTCAATCGATTCCCGGGACTGTCAGTAAATACTCGAGGAAGTGGCCTGTTTGCATCCTTACTATATTCTGAGGATACAAAAGGCCAAGCCAATCTGCAAACCTTAAACTGGTATTTATTGACGTGAACTCATTCTCGTGAATAAGTTTTATAATTTGAATATATATATAATAAATAAATAATGCTGGACAACCCACACAGCATCATCTAGCCTCAAGCTAAGCAGAGTTTGTATTATGGGTAGATACTAGATGACTAATATATTTAATACAATACAATATCTGCATAATATAGATAGTTATTTTTTTATTAAACAAAGAAAGACCCAGAATACCCGGAACAAATATTTGCAGATCGTACAATTATTTTGTCCCGAGACGGGAATCGAAACCCGCAACCAACGCAAAAGCGGACCTACACCCGCCGCGCCACATGGGTCATGTAATCGATTATAAAAACCAATTTTCACGCCATTTGTTTTGTTACGCACCACCTTGGCCCTTTAGTTTGCCTTTAAAGAGTGAGCACAGGGAGTGTTTTTATGTATTGAGTTTAGTGCTAAGTAGGTATTGTGTATTTGGCGATCCAAAATAAATAAATAAAATAAAATTAAAGAAAGTGGTTTATTACTTTTGACAAAATTTATTCAAGGATTTCAATGCGTGGTAGACCACGTTTTTGCTGACGGTACCTAATATCCGTAGAGTGGACCACTGTCCAGCACTTGGTGACCTGTAATACAGGATTGCGATTAATTTTGTATTATTTATGTTAGATTCTCAAACTCATGGACTTACTTTTAAGAAACCTTTTTGTGACAGTAAAAAAACTATTTTATGAATATAAAAAAAGTACTGATGAACTCGCGTAAGTTAATTTACGACTGTGAGTAGGTTAGGTACTAAGATCACGCGGTGACCTGCAAACTCGGGTCTTCGTACAGTTGTTCAGCTCAGGCGAATGGAATGGTAAATGACGTGCTATTATGTTTCACGTCATCTGCAGACCATTCTATTGGCTTCTGCAAACCATTCTATTACCGAGTACTTCATCTGAGGTCCTAACAGTAGCTCAGTTCAGAGAAATGAATGGCAGAGACGTTTCTATATTTCCACTTTCCTTAGAAACTTTCATAATGGGCCTTAGCCCATTATGAAATGAAATACAATACTTACCTAACTGCTAAAACGACAGTTTCTTTTATATATGAGGGGGTAATCGTGTAGCTGTTGACTAAGCTTAGATATTGGGTTATTAGATATGCTGTCGATTCGGACAAAATTTATTGGAACACAGTGTTCCAACTGACACTTTTGATTTTAACATTTTCTTTACTGTCGATTCTATTGACAATAAGCAATCTTAACTTAAAAGTTAAAAATCCTAGTGATTTTTAACTATCAAGATCGTAAAAAAGGCGCTATGTTTGTAACCTCTTCGTCAGTAGGTACTTATTGGTATCGTGACGCGGTACTAATATCTGTTCTGTGGTGTCGTAGGGAAATGCTCTTTCTACAACCAATTATTTTATTTTATCTTGAAAATATTCTATTATTTCTATTCTTTGTAATGACTCTATCGTCTGTATCCTACTTCAATAAGCGTTTGATTGATGTAACTTCATTCTGAGGAAACTTCTACATAGTATCGTCTGTAGTCGAAGTAGGTCACCAGCACAGGCGACCGGGAACGCTGCAATCTATAGCATAACTGGGACACCGAGGTTTGTTTACCTCTACTTGTTGCTATGACCCAGTTTTGGATATTGACTGATTTGTTCATGCTTGAGTTGCAGATTGTTAATGGGAGTTTGGCAAAGGCTTTGTGCTCTTTTCATACAAAATAGGATGAAAATAGTGCAATTTTTTTTTAATGAAAAACTGGGTTATAAAACCACCTAATCCTAATATGTAATTATACACAATACAATACAAATAACATAATACAAAAAACGAATAACTGTTAATTTTCATATATTATTTTAATTGAAAAACGATTGACAACACAAAAACAACACACTACCCTACCAATAATGATTAACTTGTGAGCTGATTCTGTAATTTATATGCAAATAAAAAATATTAATAAAAACTTTTTAACAAAATTATTAAATAAAAAAATAATACGCATTACTCGAGAACCTCCTCCGTTTTTCGTCGGTCCGATATCCAAACGAGAAAGCACTATCTACTTACTATCCGGTCGGATAACTTTATCATAAGATGGCCGGATCCACCGGTAACCGGATAGTAAACGGATAACAATGGCATCTCTAGAGGGAATATTATATACACTGGAGATCGTAACCACAAAGTGTACTTCATCTAAATGTACGTTGTTTCGTAATTAAATTTCATGCTTGTTAAAATTAAACCACTGTTTGTAATTTTCTACTCTTACTCAGAACCCGTTATGCAAATACTCGAGTTAAAATCTAACAGTAACACAATTATTGTAAACAGGATAAAAACTACAAAAGTACTTTAACTATTACTAACGCCTACTTCTAGTGAGTAATACTCTGATAAATTATATTTTAATGTATCTCAAATCTAGTCTTCCTGTTTGCTGAAGATGATCCATTTTCTAGCTTTTTTCATTTGAATTAAAAAGGATAATCGAAAAATGGAATAAAACCCAGCTGAGTTTGGACTGAAACACATGGGTATTTATTTGAGAGCACAGTGCAAGCACTTTTCTCTATAAATTGTTATTACGATGATCTCGATTTTTGGGTATTTGACTTTTAAGTTGGTTAGATGTCACGATCAAGTGCTGGGTGTGATTATATTCTGACGAGGGTCAAGAGATTAATTTAAGGTTTAGTTAGTCAAATTAATGTCTATAATACAACTTTTTTTTCAAGCAATGATAGTATAAGTGCAGACAGTTAAACGATTTATCTTTCTTTTTCTATCACTTGATGTTTCTGCAAATGAAAACAAAGTTGTGTACAACAAAATTGTGAGTCCATTGGGCCTTATTCATAAATTTACATAAACCTCTCTTAGCTGAAGTGGATTGTAAATCTGTCATTGGTTTATGAATCTCCACCATCAGATGAGCAATTTGCTTTGATAAATAGAGGCCTGTAGAGAAGTAGTCTTTAGATTAATATTTAGTTTGAGATTTAGTGACTCTGACTCTGCGGGTCGAACCTGGATAAGGCTGGCACCGGACCGAGAGGCGTGGCACATACAAAGGGAGGCCCAGCAGTGGGTGAAATCGGGCTGTGTATAATGATGATGATGATGATGATGACACTGAGATCAGTGATGCAATATAGTGCTGTTGATTCGCTACGCCGACAGATCCAACGTCATCTCAACTAAAGCGGTTCAGTACCGTATCATTTCTTTAAAATATTCAACTGCAACTCACACTTTAGCATCGTACCGTTGCCGCCTGCTCTGGATAAAATAAATGACAAGTAGGCAAGTTGATCTTGTGTGTTAATACGGATCTTGTCAAAACGTTTGAATAAAAAAGGTGTATGTGAAAAACATAAGATTGCTAGCTAGTTAGTACAGAGCAAAATTTTATTAATTTTATGTGCATCATATTATTTTCTAGAATCAAAACTTTTTACAGTTATTATAATGCAATTTGCTTCAGTCCTTTGAGGTGTCAGACAACTTGAAAATGATATTTACAAGTGGTAATAGCATAGGTACGTCTACGAGTACTGCCTTGCAATGAAATTTAATCTTTAAATAATGTTACAAATTTTAAAAGGTTTTTAGAATTTATTCTAAAATATAAACACGACGTCTTCGAAACCCAGACACATTATAATTTTCTTTCTTTAAAATAGCTTATTTTTTTTTAAATATATATATTATTTATCAAAAAGCACTATTTAGTTTTCAAAGCCAGCAAAGATAAAAAAATATAGTTTAAATCAGTTATAAAAATAAAACCACTGCATAATAATGATATTTTTCAACACGTACATACTAAACACAATACGTACAACAGTTTTTGCTGAATCACAGTAGCGTTTATCTTTCCTAAATACATAATCCAAGGTGGCTCTGCTGGGAAGCATGCTTCCTAGCAGAGCCACTAGCGAAGTCGATTTTATCAAAACGGCATACGTACACTATGTACGTCTAACGTACATTCTTATGATCGGATTCTAACGTGGTGGCTCAGCTGTGTAGTACCACGCCATTTGGCAGGTTGAAGTCGTGGGGGATGACTGCCTAATATCATTTACTAGCTTCTGTCCACGGGTTCACTCGCGTGGTAGCTAGATAAGCCTATGCGCTATTCTAGACTATAAACTAGCTTTATGCCCAATTTAATCCAGATCATCCGTTATGGCGTGATTGAGTAACAATAATGAAAACTTTTGTATTTATAATACTCGTAGTAGTAAGATAGTGATGTATATAAGTGCTACAATGTTTTATAGGCCCAGGCTACAGTAATGTTACTGCATAATACCAATAGTACTTTGCCACTTTTCAAAAGGAAGTGAGGCGAATCGATATCGTAGAAGTGTTGCTTGCATTTCAACGACTTCAGGTGAAGGCGAGGCGAGATTTCAGTGTTTCCTTGTTAGTTTGCTTTTATTTACCTGTATAAATCAAATCAAATGCAAAAAATATACTACCTAGGAACAGTAACGAGAAAATGAAAGAATACGAAGCTAAAAATAAATAAATAGTTATGTGTTGGTAGTAAGTAAGTAAGTAAGTTCATATGAGTCAGGCCAACTCTTAGAGATGTGTAGTGTAGGTAGTTTGAGTTCATCTTTAAAATGGCGTCAGAAAGTTCTAGACAGTAATCGGAATTTTATCTCCCGAATGAGTTTTCACAAAGGAGTCTGAAGATAAATTTTCTCAGTTCTAGAAATGAAAGAAATTTATCCAGTTTTCGACTTTGAATGCTCCTCTTTGATGGATTCCTGAAATAATCCTGCTGCCTTTTAGCTCCTATTTCATTTGTCGGAAAAGGAATGAATACAATTGTTTAATTTTGATTGGTTCGTGGGGCTGTGTGGTTCCATATTGTACCTATCTTTTAGAGCCACCACCAAGTTTTGTTTCGTGTTAAAATGTTTTAAGTAGGTGTTGTAGCTTGCTTATACGGGATTGTGTTCACACCAAAGTATTGCATATTTATCGCGCCCCCTAAACATACCATGAACTGATGATAATGAAAAAAAATTACTCTCGCTATTTACGCCCTAACAGCCTATAAATAATGCTCAAACCTAAATAACAATCCTGAAATGTTTATTCTACTACATTATATAAATGTTCCTACTCAGAAGATAATCGATACTATTGTATGAGCGAAAGGTATCGGGTAAGACTGAAGAACAATAACAACAATAGAATTCTCCGAAGCATGTATTTTGATCCTACTCGTGCAACTTGTTGATACTTTGTCATGATATTCTGAAGCTTATTACAACAATAAAGAAAAAGCTCAATCTGGAAACACTACAAGTCATTAATAACAATCAAACAAGTCACGCAATCTCTATAAAGTTATTTCCTTAGAATAAGTTATTTCATTGCAAGACAGCTCGTCCGGTGATATGATTATGTCTTTGATGTAAGATTCAAATTGAATTGAAACACGCGCGCTCGTAAATTGTAAGTACGTTTGAGTGAAGGCGAGTATCTACTGAAGCGGAACGGAACGGAGAGTAGACAAACCAATTAATAAAATCCTTTCATTATTTTTAGGTCACGTCCATTTCGCGTATTTTTGACATATTTCTATTGGTTGACGGAGCAGGGTATACCCAAGGAATTTATAAACTACGTAGTATAAAATTCTTTGGGTCTACCCTACTCCGCTCCGTTTCGCTTCGGTGGATATCTAAATCTGAATGGCGAGACACAGGCTGGGTTCTAGATAGATTAGATTATTATTATGGTATTCATGATACTATTTTGCATGATAAAGAAAACGAGAGAAAAAGAGTGTGAACAGAAATCTGTCTTCATGTGTATTTTCAATAACTCTTGAAAACGATAGAGATTTTTTTGTTTAGTGGATTACGAGCAAGCTAGGTCTTGCCTAATTAAAAAAAAAGGTGTTATCTTTAGTCATTTATTTAAAAAACGGGTGTTTTCACGTACCGGTATATCGGTGAAGCGGTACCGACACTCCAGTGCATATCGCGACGCTCGCCGTGTCACTCAACCCTGATGAAGACTCTCGAAATTGAGTCGAAACAGTGTCGGTACGTGAAAACACCCGTTTTTTAAATGAATGATATAGTTTACGATAGTTTTATTAGTAAGATATACACTAGTGTGTGTGATGGTTAACGTCACTACAAAAATAAATAATAAATTCTTGGACGAATGGTACATATCATGGATGTTTCTTTGTCGACAGATCAAGATGACGAGTTCAACGTGGTCCAAGATTGCGTTGCTATTTCTCCTGGGGTCTGTCTTCGTGACAGCGGCTCCTGTGGACAAAGGTAAGGTATTTAAGTGAAAACACTTTTGAATAAATATATTTAGAAATCAAACAATAGACATCCCCCCAAAAATCGCTATGTCGACCGATTTTTAGCCTTCATCATCCACCTACTTCCTGAGCATCGAATGGGGGTCTTATACTTCGTTACAAATTCGTACAGATTAAGATACTGAAATTCAATTAGTATTCCTAATAAGTTTTGAAAAATAATCTATGTAGTTTTTTTTTACTATTTGTGATTAATTGAGCCATAAACGTAAAGAGGGCTCTAATGAATAAATGGAATAGTGCAAACCACTTTCACAATACACCCACTATCAATCTTCATAGCAGTAGAGTGCATTTTTACCTTTCATCTCACGGTGAGTAAGTACCTACCTCCTGAGTGCCCTTTTAATTCAGTAAAAGCATTTATTCTCCTCGCTATAATTACGAGAATATCTTTATTACGCTACATGGAAAACTACTCTGAGATTTCATCTGAGCACATTTATTTGGGCGGTATTTTATATAGCTACACCAACCAGTGTATCGCAATTGTCAATTCGTGGCAGTATTACCACTTAGATAAATAGAGCTTGCTTATATAAACGCGCTTCTTTCACTGTGGAATACGTCTGTCTTTTTTGTAATTGATTTCTTATAAATTTAGGGCATAAGGCTGCGTTTCTACCAGAGACGTGCAAGGATGTGAAGTGAGAAATGCGTTTGTTAGAATCCAATAGAATCACTTCATTTAACTAGCCTTGCTCTGCCCAGCTTTAGTGAAAACGGCTCAGCGGAGCGAGGTTTTTGTACATGCAAAACAAAAGAAAAATTTGTGCTTCGGATGCGTTGCATCGCATAGCTGTCCCTATACTGTGTATGTCAGCGCCGTGCACGTCAGACGCACATGAGACGTGCGAGGCTGTGTAGCGAGGGATGTGTGTTGTTAGGAACCAATAGAATCCCTTCATTTACCTAGCCTCGCTCTGACAGCTTTAATCAAGTGATTCTATTGGTTCCTAAATACACTTTCTTCGCTACACATCCTCGCACATCTCTGGTGTCTCTCAAGTCTGTCATCGTCTTTGTTCATTGATATAAGAATGGCAAGGAAAGACAATATTTAGCTAACCGCTAAAATTACAGTTTCTTTTATGAAGCAGGAGAATGCTGCCTTAATGCTAACTCGTTTCCACTTTAGCTAGGCTTTGCTTGCACAGAACTTTACGTGATAAAATAATACAGCTGTACTCTTTTTCTACTCTACAACGATTATCTTGTATATTTTTTTAATCTTGATGACCTTGTGCTGAAGAGCCTCTTTTGACACACGTTGAGTCACTACTTTTGTGGTGAAACCCCCCCTTTCATGATAACGGTTTATGTTAAAACCCGGATTAAGGTTTATCACTTAATTCTTATCACGGAGCCACGTTCCGTCCTTAATTATTCTTGGACCCTCGTAAATATTTATGACCACCAGAAAATTAAGGGCACATAATTAAGTACTTTCACAAATATCTTGCTCTTTTTTATATTCATAAGAATTTTGACACCAAAACCTGTTGCTCGTAATTTTTCCTCTTCTCAGCGGCAGTTTTGTTTTGCCTCTGAGTAATTAACTATGAAAAATACTTTATTGTACTTGTATTACACCAAAGCATAAACTTAGAACTGTCTAAGTTTATTTTATAAAAGTAAGTTTTATAATTAAGCATTATAAAATTTTTCTGTCTAAGTTACACAGAAACATTTTACAAAAGAGATATAATGGGCGGCCTTATCGCTTACAAGCGATTTCTTCCAGACATCAATTTTTTTTTTTCGATTTACTGAGTTGAGTCGGAACAAACAAACTCTTTCACATATAAACATAGGTACATCAGTGTGATTTATGAGTCAGTGTATGACCTACGAGTAGTTCAACCAATCATTGGCTTAGAACGATTTTTTTTTTATTTAATGGTCTAAATTGTATTAGCTTTTGCTTCTCTCATACATCATCCGGCACAAATATGTCATGTGCAACACACACATAGTAAAGTAAAATATATCAAGGCAATGTACAATGCTGAGTTTAATGATTTACGTAAATCCTACAGAGTTCTAAGTATTTAATAAAAACCCCCTACTTTATTTGGTAAAGATATTATCATTCCACGTCTTCAGCAAAATACCTATTTCTTCAGTAATCCTCTTGAATTACGCTATAAGCCGTCTTGACATCCGTCGAGTAGATGGAAGTGGTGTACTTGGTCAAAAGCTTAGTGAGTAAGCTGTAGGTGTTTTTTTTTTTTATACAACTGAAGTGGTAACCAAGCGTACGGCCCACAAGATGGTAAGCGGTTACCGCAGCCTATGGACGCTTGCAATACCAGAGGTATCACTCGCGGGTTGCCACCTTGAAGCTAAGATCGAAAGCCTCATGTGCCAGTAATTTCATCGGAAACCATACCCTTCACACCGGAACACGGCAATGCGAGCATTACTGCTTGGCGGCAGAAATAGGTGTTGCTTCGGGGAGCATTACTTATAGAGTTTTTTATACAGCAGTTATTGATACCTAATATTGCTGAAGTGGATAAAAACTTTTTCATACAGTCGTAAGGCTCAAAATCAATGACAAATAATCAGCTTATGATAATTATAATAATTAATGGATTGATACCTAATTAGGTGAATTCGTAAAGATATAAAATAAAACTTTATTTTTTTACAAAATATACAAAATAACAGTCGCACAACTCTATCGCTAATGGAATGCGGTCAGTTTGTCTTAGTTGCATTTAACTGTCTCATTAGCATACTGCCAAATTTACTTGTCATGTGTGAGCTGAGAATGGCATATGTAATATTTGTGACGTAATTTAATATGCCGGTGTTTTGCTTCGCGCTCCAGCTTTTGATCATTGTTTTTTTAGTCTGAAATATTGCGTGGAATTTTTTAAAGCTGAAAACTGAAAGTGTAATTTTCTAGCTACCTACTGTCTAACACACATATATTTAACAATCCTATCAGATCCTATGCTAAATGGTTGTGAACGTAGCAGACTAACAAAACAATATTATTGAGCAATTCGTTCGATCCGAGCGGCTTTCGTAATCAAAATATAGATTAAAAAAAACTTTATCCTTCAAAAGTAGCAAAAATTATTCAAATTTATTCGGTAACTTGCTTGCTTTCATCTGAATACAATAAAAGCTACACTTACAAACTTTTTATTAAGTATATTGTAACTCATGCGTGAATCAAGAACGAAATCTTTGAATTAAATAAACTGTTCAAATATAGTGTTTTTTTTTTTTTTATACTACTAAAGTGGTAACCAAGCGTACAGCCCACTTGATGGTCAGCGGTTACCGTAGCCTATATACGCATGCAACATCATAGATATCACTTGCGTGTTACCACCCTGAGACCTTAGATGGTAAGTCTCATGTGCCTGTAATTTCACCGTGTGTTTTGGGTAAACCTACGAATATCATGGTTCCCTAACAAAATTTGTAGATAATGCAAACGATTATTCCGAAGCGGGAACCAACGCTCACCTTTCGCTTCTCAGCTGAGCACCATAGCACCGAAGTCATCACATAACAATATTTTTTTTTCCATAGAATACTTTTTTTTAAATTAACTTTTGGCGGACAATTTTTATACAGTACCAACTAAATCCAATCTAAGCAAAGCTTACTACGGCGACCAGATAAGTGATAGAATGCTTAAATCCTTTTTTTTGTACATACATAGAAACACCATGTTGATCATTCAAATATTTTTGTCCCATAGCGGGGATCAAAGCCGCCACCTCTCGCTTCTCAACCAGGCACTCGCCCACCGCACCACTGAGGTCGTCCAAAATTCAAATTACAGATTTTAAGCAAATTAATACAGTGTTAAAAATAAAAATGTAAGCCACAGCAAATGATAAAAAAAACAAATAGACAAATAAGTATACCATAAACATAACACCGTCAGCGTGGCCGTGCCCTCAACATTGAACTTGAATAATTTGTATATATCTAGGTAAAGTTAAATGTAATTACAGCCAGACGTCCATTACAGTAATGATGTCTGTTTCCAATTATATTGAGCGTTCGAGCGAAATGGTCATAAGGTTTAAGGTCTAAGGTTTAAGATTTAAGGTTTTAAGCAATAGCACTAAAACATCTTTCACACTCATAGTTTTTTATAATATTTGCGGAATTTTATCAGTCTGCCCGCGACCACGGTTGTTGCAACACAACCGAAACGTCGGGGAAATAAAAAGGTAAATTACGCGATAAAATCCCGCAAATATTATAAAAAACTATGAGTTCTGATCGCGAAAGTTTAAAAAAGACTATCTTTCACACTGTTATCCACAGTCGTGGGTTGACTTCCGTCTTTTTATGTTACTGATCAAGCGTTGCGTTTCACACTAGGGAATGGATTTGTAGAGTTTCTTCGGTCATTTTGCCGGTACGACATGGTCCTACCATTTTAATGATTTTTCTCGTGTTATTTTGAGTTGTGTAAATTTATACGACTCGTAGTCTTAGCACAAGTGTTAAGTGATTGAAATGGAAGGGTGATGTTGGTTTATAAATTGGTCGTAAAATCTTCCAAAAAGAAATTTGAAATAACACCATAATTTCTTTCAAAATTTTGTTTGTTAAACTAAAAATTCGAACTTGATTCGTTTAATTTATGTGTACGTTGACATTACTTGACACTTGCAATATTGTTTGAACAGACAGATGGATTTCTTCTTCTTCTTCTTCTTTTTCTTCGATTATGGACTCTGTGGCTTATTTGCCACAATTTTGCCAGTGTCTTTGACCGTCCTGTCATAATGCTGACATAAAAAGGCAAAATCTGTAACTGACACCTAAGCCTAAGTAGAGAAAAAGTTGAAAAACACCCTTACTCTATATATAGGAATGCCTAGCTATAGGGTTAGCTAGCTATAAGTATAAGGCTGCGTTTCCATCAGAGATATGTATATATGTGTATCGAGGGATGTATTTGTTAGTCGCCAATATAATCACTTCATTTACTAAGCCTCGCTCTGCCCAGCTTTAGTGGTAATGGCTCAGCGGAGCGAGATTAATGTACATGTAAACAAAGAAAAAATGTGTGCTACAGATGTGTTCCGAGGGATGTGTGCGAGAAATGTGCGCTAGGGACGGACAGAAGCGCAAAAATAGCTGTTACTATACGGTGTTTGTCAGCGCGCGCATCAGAAACGAGCCCGCTACACATCCTCTCACCGCTCAGCGGCCTAACACATCTCCGGTGGAAACAATCACACTGTTTCACAGCCTTGCTACACATCCTCGCACCACCTATAGTCTGGTTTTAAATTCAGGTCGGAAAAGGTTAAACAATGGTGATATTACCATAGAAAAAAAATACTTTCTTTTTGATAGGGAACTATATTACGCTAAATTAATGAGTAAGAATTTTTAATATAAGACATCTATTTTAATTAGTTTTACAAGATTTTTTTATAAAGACTTGTAAAACTAATTAAAATAGATGATGTAAGAACTTGTCACATTCTGGAGTATGGTAAGGTTTGCAGTGCTATTACACATTTGGTTCATTTTCATTCGTTTTTGTCAGAAGGTTTCTCGTTGTGTTTTCTTGTCCTGTTCACGTTTTCCCAGATTGTTCTATGGGTTGGTATAGGTAGAGATAGATTTAGACTTCGTAAGCTATTTATTGAGAAGCAGATGAAAATATTTACAGAGAAAAATCATAAAATAAAATATCTTTTTACATCAAGTTCTTAGTTCCGAGCCATGTGACAATTCTTGTCATTTTTATTTCTTCCCGTTACCATGGTGATGATTATGCGTTAAAGAAGTTTCGTTAGGTTGATTAAATGAGTCGCTGCCAAGGAAATCGATAGATAGAAGGGCCCGACACGCATTGTGTCGCACTGGAACCTACTTTTATTATTACTTTGTAAAATATCTGATATCGCCCCAAAAAAGAGGCCATTGTATTTATTTTTGGAAATCCAACTGCTTATATAAAAAAAAATACTGCGGCTATTTATTCTACTTGGCTTCAATCTGTTGTTTCTGTTGATCTTTGTTAGTAGACAGGTAGTAGGTCTGATTCTGATTAGTACCACAAGCGACGCCGCGCAGATACAAGTATTATCGATCCAAAGGTTTTGCTTTTCTGAGATACACAAAATTGACATTTGACAATGACATTTGTTTGTTTACCTTTTCCGACTTGAATTCAAAACCAGACTATAGCTGCCTCACACGTCTCTGGTGGAAACGCAGCCTTAGCATGAAGCTCAGCGCTGTAAAATAATAGATAAGAAATAAAGGTTCTAAACTGAAACTTCAAGGGACTGTCTCCCGCGTTTATTCGTATTTATTTTATATTCTTCAGCCTCCTTTTAATTTTTACGACTCGTGATCTTTTCGTCCAGTCCTCTTAGTTTGAGTACCTACATAAATAAACAAAAAATACATTTATGTTTGAATCAAACTTTTTAATGACTTGGCTATTCCGCGGAGTAAGAAATGTCAAATACAAGTAAACTCTCAGTTTACTCGGGAATAACTACGTACGGTAGTGCATATTAGTTCCATGTAACTACGATATTCGGAGAATTTCAAGTTTGGTCGAATCCAACCTTACTTGTTTTTTTTTATACAACTGAAGAGCGTACGGCCCAAAAGATGGTAAGCGGTAACACTCGCGGGTTGCCACCTTGAGGCATGGATCGAAAGCCTCATGAGCCAGAGAGAACATTGGTGTCCACATAAATAAAACACTGTGTCGCGAATATGAATATCAACACAATAGATAGATAGATAGAAAATACTTTATTGTACAACTTAAAATATGTTTACAAAGGCGAACTTAATGCTAGACAGCATTATCTACCAGCTAACCTGTGGGTAGCGAAGATATATGATATGTAGGTAGTGCACATAAAATTTGATAACATAATGAATAAAGTACTTAATTTAATTCTAACATAACAGTTAATAGACCTACTTTACTTATACATAGACTCTTTTTATAATAATATATTAATATTACAATAAATACATATTAAGATACACTTACATACAAAATTATACATACCTCTTACCTAATAATACCAATACATAATAAACTTACATGACTAATAATATAATAATAAATATTTATGAATCATATCTACACTAGATCACAATAATCACTAGAATCACGCTTCGTATAGGCTAGGTGAATTTATGCCATGATTGTTGTCTTCAAAACCGCTGTCTTCTGTGCTAGAAAAGTAGTAAACAGCTGTTGAGGTGAGTAACCTATACTAACCAATTTCCCACAATCTATAAATCTTCATCAGTCACGTGCGAATGCTAACAAAATCTCTCATAGTAAAGGTAAGTCAATGAACGCAAAGTTCTTTGACTTAAATACCATTGCTCTTTTAAACAGGAAAACGGAATCTATCGTATTCTATACTAATTCGAATATTCGGCGATTGAGTTTCAATTCATAATATTTATTTTATAGTGCTTCAAATTGGTTTGACTTTGTTGTTTTTGATGCTTTGTTTTTATTTAAAATTTTTGATATGTTTTTTAACCGCGTAATTTTTGTAAGGACTTAAAGGAAAACAATTACTCAACAATGAAATCGGTCTCACAGAGCTGTATGTAGGTAACTATGTATGTTGCAATCCAACTTTATTCGATTTCAATCGTAAACTTTCCACTAAAAACGGACAGTTAAAAAGGCTGAAACAGTTTAAAAAGAAAGATGTATCAAAGTTACTGGACAAATTTCCCATCCGTCCTTGTCACAATTCAAGTTATAATTATATATTATTTTCTCTCAAAATCCCACAAAGAGCCAAAATAGTCCGTGTAATTTAGACGCGTGGATCCAACTTCGCAATTCTCTAAATTATATGAAACAGCGAGCCTTAAATCTAATGTAAATATGGATTTTCAAATGGACTTGTTCTCTCGTTGGAGTGTTAATTACCTTTGAATAAATAATTAGGCAATCTACCTTTTTAATCTAACATAAAAAAAACTGGCAAATCTAACACATTTTGTTAGTGATCTGGAAATATTTATGGTCAGTACCTAACGATTGGTAGCAAGCAAACGTGCACGTTTTACCGTAGGCAAGCGAACGAATACTATAGCGAACACATTTGCATGCTTTCGGAAAAACATCCACACAAATCGCTTGTTTACGTTCCCTTGTTTACATTCGTTCGCTTTAACTCGTTCGATCGCTGCTGTGCTGGTTATAACGGCCATAAGGATATGTATAATACACGTTTCTTACTACAGTCATAGCGAATTCCATTAATAGAAATTTAATAATCATTTTGTAGCGGTGGTTACGGTGCTACATATCTCTTGTAGCAACACTGCTACGACGTAGACAGCCGTAGCAGTATAGCTACGCTCGCTGCAAGTCGGATAAACACATGGTTACAATTCCAAAACTACGACATCCTATTAGGATAATATTATAGGCGTTTTTCTGAAGTCTGGTTTTACCTAAGCTGATCAATAACTTATTTAAAAAACCTTTAGATGATATAGAAAACCGCGCTCACCTCACATCTCTGAATACAAGCATTAGCAATAGCGATAAATTATCCATATATAATATGTTTTGCATCATTGTATTATGATTTTTTACAGTAACAAGTCGCTTTATTCATTTTGCAAATAGCTTTTCAAAACGTGAGCTATTCGACATTATTAAAAAAGTTGTCGTTCAAAGTTACAACATTTTACCACACAAGGGATCCTTTGTTTTAGAAACGTAAGGTATTTAAATGAAATGCTTCGTTTCATTACTTTTTAATTGCAGTGCTTCGTGAATACTTCATGATAGCAGCTGAATACTACATGAAATAACTTAGCAACTCAGCGGTTTTGTAAGTTTACTTGGATGTCTTCTTATATGTTTCCGTGTTAGTCAGTTATCAACTTTTTCAAGTGATGCCAAGACCTACGACACAGCCTTATAGCCAGAGTATACTTTTGCGGACAAAACCGCTATATCGTGACAGTTTTCGTTGTTCAGCTTAGGTCCGTGAATGCTCTGAACTTAGTAGTCACCGACATAAGTTGATCTACGATATTTGCCACGATTATCGTTTGTCGCTTTCAAAAGTAGACTCTCTGGTTACCCTTTGAACATGGTGTAAGTACATTTCGAGTACGTTCAAAAATATGCTACACAACGACGTGTTTAGGTTCAGTTTTCAACAACAAATGGAAGTGCGCTTTTGACAAAGCATCAATATCGTAGGTACTCTATTATTTAGTAAACACCGCCCATTTTTCACTCCCATAGGCATTACTTATATTAAATTTTGTTATTAGTTAGAATGTTTTCTTTTGTTTATGGTCTACAATAAGTTTTATAAAAAGTTTTTTAATTATTTTTCCATTCTGAGTACATACAGACTAAATTATTCAACGCCACCGTAATATTTTGAAAAACCTTTTCTACTAGTTCTAGCACTTTCTAACCCTGGGTTGCAGTATTTATTAACTCCATCGGGTTGTAAGAAGCAGCGTAAATTCCCGGGGTTATAGCCAATCCCTTTGGGACCCCAGTCAGCTTGCTTCTGAGGGTTTGTACCACTTTATTTATTACCATAGATGAAGTCAGCACTATTTATTACCTTTATATTTCCAAAATAGAAGTTTATTGAAAAGAAAGTAGTACTTATTTGAAAATATACTCTTTTATAGTTATATTTTGATTGTTTATGATTTGAAAAACAGAATTCTCTTCACAAAGGCTTTGTGCCAGATATGGAAATGTAATGCTCAAAGACGGTACTTCCAAATATTCTGTGAAATACTTTTACTGCTCGTTCTTTGCGAAAGTGGTGAAAGATGAAAAGTCAAATAGCTAGTAATATTTTACTTTTACAAATAAAAAGAGAGATTTAAATTCTACATCATCATGTCAACCTTCTTTTGATCCCAGTTTCCACTGCTGAGACACTGACGATCTCTCGTGTAATAAGGATTGGTGGATGGCACCAAGTTTTTTTTAATTTTTAGTTTTTGGACGACCGCACGACCGTTCCGAAGCCACGATCTTAATAGCGGATGGTGGGGTCACTACCACTAAACCACCAGTGCTCTACACACTTAGCTTGGTATATAATAGTACCACTTAATAAGTTAACTATACTTAGGAAGTAAGTACTATTAGGAATAAAAGACTAATTTCAAATAGTTACAAAAGACTACCCCAAACACACAAAATTGTAATCGTCATTATAAAATCCGCCATGGCACACACACAATTCTCGCTCTTTTTGAAATGAACATGAAAATTCACTGAACTCTTATTAATTAAATTATACATTGGCCATTTAATTTTGTAAGAAAACTATTGCATTGCGATGTTAATGAAAAGTGTGGAACAGACATTATATTCTATAACATTTGTAAACATTATTATAGTAAAAACCCTTTATTAGTATTAAATGTGATTTATCTGTTCCTATACTAACCAGACCAGTGTATCTTTAAAATATGTTTAATCTCGCCGCCCAGCGCGCATAATCATAAAAAATACACTCGAAAAATACTAAAAATCGTGGAACATACGAGGGTATTTTCGAATAACCTTGGGTCTGAGGAATCATTTTTCCTTTGGACGTCAGTATTTAGACTTTAGACCAACCTGTATAATTGCAAAGGGAAGACACCTAAGTTAAGGTAAAAACCTATTAAATTTTCTTGTGTCATACAATCACGCCCAAATATAATACTAAAGTGTTTTTCGCAATCACGAACATGACTGACATGCGAAAATATTTGTTTATCTTCTCACACGCCTTTTATCAAAGGTTTATGTAGGTACTTATTATCTTATTTATAACATTACTATATCGAGTGACGCAAGTTTCGTCGTAAACTTTAGCTTTGATAAGTGAATTGAAAATTAACTGGGTGTTGTTAGGTTGTGCCTAGTTTATTTTATTTAATTGTAGAATTTAAAAATAAACTCAAGGGTACTGAGAGTAGTAACTTCTTAATTCTGAAATTGAGAATGAATTGGTACATAAAACGAAAAGAAGGCGAAGTCTGTGACAAAAAGCGGCGCTTGAATTTTGAAAACAGTTGTACTTAGCTTATGTATTTTGTTTATTATATGTAATTAATTACATACCTCATATTTGTATTTTGGTTCTGCAAATAAAATTTGCAATTTAATGATTACGAAGTTTTTGCGGACAACAAATCAAGCTAAGTCTTATCTTACAGTACGGAAATCTCAACAGCCTACGACTCTCACTTCCACGTGTCTGACTGATTTATTTTATTTTCAGTCACTTGTCTAGATACTTTAATCATTCAAATGAATACCTTTAAAACTGAGGATAATAAAAGTTAAATTTAATTTAAATAACTTTTCTTATATCACCAATCCACAATATACAAATATTATTCAAATAATTTTTGACAAGGGTCGTTTTTAAAAGTTTAAAGGTTTCTACGTGGTAAAAAGTTCTTTTATTTTTGTACTTTAAAAATTACAAAGTTTTTTCATTTTTCATTTCAATACTGAATAAAGGGGCTCAAAAACGCTCCCTTTTGTAAAAGGCAATTTTCGAACTACTTGCAAGTTTCGCTAAAGCCACACGAGCGTCGAGGTTCCTGAAGAGTTTTTGAGGAATGTGGAATTAACTAAAGTATATGTTACTACTCTGCTAAAAGTAAACTATCATCTTTTTATGTGACAAACACGTCTCGCTTGCTATAGTAGCTCGCGGCGGACTGACAAACCGTCGCATTATTTTTGCCGTTTTGTATTATCAAAACGCGTCGTGTTGTTCGAGACTAGGTATTACTACGTCTGGACTATTCTGTCTATGTATATGGCTTTGAACTGTAGGTAGTACAAATTCTAACCGAGTGTGAAGGAAGCATAGCCGCCCCATAAACTCGCCACTGCAGCGACGCCGCGGCAACGCCACGTCGTCTTACGTACGAGTGGGCTATATCCCTAATCGAAGTCTATCTATTCCAATGAGTACATACACATTTCACTTTCGATGAAAGATGCCGATGACCGATGAACTAATGCTAAAAACTACCTATGCTTACATCGCCGGCGCCACCCTGTTGAATCGTTGGTGAAAGAAAATCGTAAGATTAACGAAAATTGAAACGTGCCGCTGAAGTGACTTTACTGAAACTTTTGCGGTATTTTTCAATTTGCAGCTCACAAACAAGTTGCTCCACCCGACCACATAATATCTCAAGAATTTCGTGCTAACTTCTGTAAAATGTACTAAACTATGTAACATATCTAGCTTTTACTCCAGAGTAGTACATTTACGTATAACAGCAAATTGACGTTTGAGCTTGAGGTATCAATAATGAATATGGTCGTGAATAATCATGAATGTGATGAAGATGAAATACCTTCACATATAACAAACAACAGACACGAGACATCGTCCCATATCTGATATCGATATCTGATTGACTCGCAGTGCTTTCATAACAATAAATAGCCTACCTAGCTACAGAATACCTCCGCACCACAGGCACTGTAAAAATAAGAGAGACATGACATTACGTTTTAACAATATATTTCATAACTAGATGACCTGTGAAGTTTAGCTCGCTCGCAATTTTTCCAAATTTTCTCATTATTTATACCTTAATTCCATGGACTACCATAAATATTTCAAATTCAAAATTAGCTAATTCGTTTCATTTATAGCCGTTCTAGTGTTCTGTTTTTGGGGCAAACTATAATTATATTTACTTAGTTGCAATTGTAATTATTAGTAACTGAGTCCTCAGTTCTTGCGTTTACCTACCATTCACTAACAGCGGGTCGTCACTATTAATATTGAATAGAAACTAAGTAAAAGGTAAAAGTAAAACAGTTGTGTAGTTCATTATAGCTCAAACTAAAATGCCGCAACATGACCACAACACAAGGCTGCAGCAATATACAAGCTAAAACCACACGTGTCATACGTAGTATCATATAAACTGTGGACCTCTGTTGTACATGAAAGGAAAAGTTTGTTCATGCTGTTTGTGTTTGCGTGTGAATTCACGCTCGGACTGTGCTAATTTGAGTAAACCTATACACGATGGTGTGTATGTGTTTGAGAGAGAGAGATAGAAATAAAACTAACACAAGGATCTCTCTCGTATTTGCTCGTACTAACATATCTTGCAATTTTTAAAGAACTAATTTCATAGTGGCCTAGGTCTTAGTAACACCATAGAGAAATTGGAAAAAAATATAAAACTAACATTATAATACAATTTTATTTTTATGTAGACAAACAAAGTTCTATAGGAAAAATGTTTGTTGTGTTGAGTTTCCTAAAACGGGAACACTGGAGGTCCGCCATGACAGCTATTAGCCAATGATCGTGACGCATCTTGACTTTGACAGTACCTAATAACCCAGTTGTTCGTTAAACCCGCCATGTTGTTATGCATTGTGTTGCACTCCTTCACAAAGATAAACTTACATAAGATTATAAAAGAAGCTAAAATAAATTAAATAAACAGCTTAAAATGGTTTCTTTATTGAATATCTAAATATCTAGACCCCTACAAAGGACCTAGGCCCGGCTCCATACATCGAGAAACAACTCCGTTTCTGTTCAGCAGAGTTAAAATTTAACAAAGTAGGTACTAGACATTTTAAGTAGTTTGCGGTTGAGACCTCTTCTGTTACCCAGTTTTGCCCTGCCTGTTTGTTATTATTTCGATTATTACACACCTTTTCCTTTTCAAACGATGATGGTAAGAAAACATTATACAAAATAACTGAATAATAGCACCTACATAAATATTCCATTTGGCATATTTGACCTAATCTTTTTGTGGTGAACTGTTATATTTACACTTAAATTAACAACAGCAGTAAATTGTGTTTAATTATCTAGCTCGCAATCAACCGCCTGACCTAGCAATAGCAAGCATTTCGCAGTACAGGTTGAGTACCTAGTGCAGTTAACACGGTTATAGCTTTGTTCTCTGAAATAACTGAACTCTCGTAGGAATCAGTTTACCGGTACTGACTGTGTTTGACTAACGCTTCTTTCAGATCTATACAGCGCTCCTGACCAAAACTTGTTTTGCATTTTTATTGTCCGGTTTCGGAATAAATATAAAACGATACCACATCGGTTCGCGATAATCCGGAGAAATCTGCTTGATAAATTATGGTGGTTGCATCGTAAAAACACCCGCTTTCTTTGGAAATTCGTAATAAGTAGTTAATGTGATGGCTGGCTGGTCGTTGAAAGATAATTGCCTAGCTCGGTCACGCTGAAATTGTTTCCCTGTGGTCAGGACTGGGTTTAGAATGGTTACAGAGGTTGCATTAACTATTGAAATGTTTTGATGAAGCAGTCAGCTCATTTTCCTTGTAAATAATTTAGTCATATTAATTTAATTTAGTCTAAAAGTAAATAAGATCATCTTACAATAACTTTCAAACCATTCGACATTAGGATTGTAGGCTATTATATATACATATGTATTTCTGCGTGGTACTACCCAGCAGAGCCACCACGTTAGAATCCGATCATTTATATCTTAAAAGAATGTACGTTAGACGCACATAGTGTACGTATGCCGTTTATTGCTGTACGTTTGTCAGGTACTGAGAAAATCGACTTCGCTAGTGGCTCTGCCAGGAAGGATGCTTCCTGGCAGAGCCACCTTGGATTATGTATTTAGGAAAGATAATTTAAGTCAGCAAAACACACGCCGGCAAAATTGAAAATGAAACACAAGAAAATATTTGTATAGTTTAAATCAGTTATAAAAATAAAACCACTGCATAATAATGATATTTTTCAACACGTACATACTAAACACAATACGTACAACAGATTTTGCTTAAGCACAGTAGCGTTTATCTTTCCTAAATACATAATCCATTAGCGAAGTCGATTTTCTCAGTACCTGACAAACGTACAGCAATAAACGGCATACGTACACTATGTACGTCTAAAGTACATTCTTTTAAGATATAAATGATCGGATTCTAACGTGGTGGCTCTGCTGGGTAGTACCACGCGTATTTCTGCTAAATTTATTGTTTTGAGAGACTCCACTAAGTGTAAGTAAACCTCTTTCTGGAGGCACGATTTGTAGGTACATAGTTTATTTATTACAAGCAACCTTTTCCAGGGTCCTTTTAACAGATATAAAGCTTCCAACCCGAGGTTAACAAGAAGCTTCCTCAAGTATTTGCCTGTTAGTCTACTCTACACATCTCGCAAAACATATTTCACGCCGTAGAACGATCGATTGCTAATTTCACGCGAAATAGATTTCAGAATTCCGAAATTCGTGATTCTGAATTCTAAACAGATCTCATTAATTTTGGGTCAAACGAAGCAAATGTTTGGTGTTTGACAAGACTAGTGGAACGCCCCGCGGCTTTGTCCGCGCTGAATTTCTTTCATGGAAAGTTCTTTCCGCTGCGTCTTCTAGGAATTGAATTAAAATTTTTTTAGCTGTTCTTTAACTGTCAGTCAGTCAGTCAGTTTTTCGTTATTACTCATGGCGTTACCACCTACCATAGTTGGGGCATACTTACCTCAGCTGCCTCAAAGCAATTTTGTAATTTTCATTTGTTACATTACAGTACCTACCTATTCTATTGTTCTTAAATATATTTATAGCTTTTTTGTACCTAGGAAGAAAGCCCTGTCGATTTAATTATAAATCTATTGAAATATTTTGAAATAGAAATTCGAGAAGCTTTATTGATAGAAAATTAATATCTGAGTTTACTTTTGTAATTGGCATTGTGTTAAGGAATTGTATTTATAAATAAATTGTTGATTCTAAGTCCCAGAGGAAACTGACTAACCTTGACTGTACTGCTTAGTGTACTGGAGATAGATTGTATGTGTAGTGGTGTACCTTAGTGATTGTACCCATAGTGTAAAATAAGAGTGTTTGTACCCCTGTATCTACAGTACATAATGCAATTTTGACACTGCTTTATTGCCTTTTCATACGTACGATAATATTTTAAAGTTTGTAAAAATATGTGACTGACATACCCCCACTATTTTAGTTATCACCTACTTATAAATAATATTTCTTTCGCACGAACATTATTCTTCGTAAAAGTGTTCGCCTACTTGTTTAAAACTTTGTAAACATACTTAGTGCTTGTAAGCCAGAGAGTGCAACCCACGGAAGCTTTCAACGAAACGGGGTTAAAGTTTCCGATGCCGACATTTCATCGCGATAAACTCTGTTTATAGCACTTTACTTTATCGTGTTGAATATGCAAGGTCAGCTCGCTTAGCTCTGTGATAAAAGTAAAATAGTGGTACTTAACTAAATAACTAATCAAGGTATTTATGTCTGTCTCAAGGAGAAAGCTCTGAATAAATTTTATTTAGACCTGAGATAAATCTACCTTTTCGACTTTGCTTCATCAACACCGGATGCTTACAAAAACTCGCTGAAGCTCTATTATCGAGTATAATACAATATAGCATTCATAAAAGATTTTACTTTAAGTAAGTTCGTATGAGTCGTTGGCCAACTCTGGTGACAGAGTTTCTAGGCCGCCCGAAGGCCTCTCTCATGGTCTAACAACTACGAAAAAGTCGGGACCGACTGTTTAACGTGCCCTCCGAAGCACGGGAGCTCAGTTGAAATTGCCACAGGCGGTCACCCATCCAAATTCTAAAACGTATTTTTTTATTTAATTCTAGATAATTCTTACTTACAACTAGTTTACAGTGTATGCAATTAACCCCTCTGAAAATACAACACTCAGCCGGTTGGTTTTCCTTTGAAGCTTACACGTTATTACGCTATAAGAGTGCGATGCAGCGCGTAATCTAATCGCCTGCTAACGAGGTAAACACGATCCATTTAATAGCAATCGATTCATGCAAAATGAATATGGATATTCCTATAGCGATTTTGAACCTTCGATTTATAGCACTCCTTATTATAATTATATTTTAGTACCTACAATTCTGTTTTTTCCAAAATGAATGTCACCGAATCTTTGCAATCATTTACCCTCATTTACCTCAAAACATTTGCTGTCAAGTAAGTATTCGTTGTGTTTGGCTTGACATTGATTTGACCTAGTGAGAATATAATATTGTCTTGATAGAAATGAAAAGCTTGATTCCGCAAATTCTTATATGCCATTATTCATATAATAAACATTCATTTACGCGGCTGGCTTAGTACTTGTATTTCCTTGTGTATTCTCGTTACCTATTCCTATATAAAGAAACAAAACCGATGATAGATTTGAAAGACACATTTAGCAGATGTTTATAGTATGATTATGTTTGCGTGCGTGCAGTTTACGCGAATTGAAATCCAGTTGGTTTGACGAATGATTTCTAATGAATCCAAGCAAACGTCAAACTAACATTTTGTATTTCTTGAGGCTCTCTGCATAATTAACTACACGTAAGCGACAGCATGAATAGAATGTGTCCTTGTGACTGAAATCTGTATCATTATTCCTAATTTAAACCAGCTGTATAGATTTAACTGTTGCAATGTTCACTTTGCATACATCGACGCCGCGCGCCCGTGCAGATTGATAATAAATATTCAAGCTTTGCCGCCGTAGTCACGTCGAACGACGCACAATCGACGCTAGAGCTGCCACGTTTTACACGTACTTAAGTACTATGTCATATACTTATGTTGTGAAATGTTCATTATGTATTATAATGTACGGCTAGTCTGGGATAAGTAGATTCCGAGATATAGCCATTTGAAGTTTGACAGCTGTCATCAAAAATAAAGGTCTCAAAAATACATTTGAGCTAGGTGCGGCATTTTTTTCACACCGCCAAGGTGGCAAACAAGCATACCAGATATGAACGCTTGCAATACCAGAGGCATCACTAGCGTTTTGACGCTTTGATTTTTTTTTTAAATTTTAAAACGCCCTTTTTGAAGAACCTCATGCTGTAGAAAACCTCAGTCTCAGTCAGCGGCTGGTCTGGTATGAGTAGATCTCGAGATACAGCCGTTTGAAGTTTGACAGCTGTCATCAAAAATACCTTTTATTCGTTGGCTGGTCTGGGATGAGCATATCCCGAGATAAACCCATTTGAAGTTACAACTGTCATCAAAACTTTAGATGTGTCAAACGTGGCAACAATGTCAAAATATTTAATAACAAAAAAGAATGCTGTCAAAATCAAGATGTTGCCTATGTCCAGCGGTGGACTGGCTGATATGATGATGATGTCCGCGCCGTCGACTGAGCCGTGGTGTTGGGGCCTGAGTGAGTGAGTCCAGCTGTCAATTTGTATGGAATTTTGGTAGTTTATTTATCGCACAAAAGAGGCGCTGTTAAAAATCCTACACAAATTGACAGCTGGACGATACGTTTACATTTACGATTGTCAAACGAGTTTTTTGTGCTAAGCACTCAGGCTCATAGTACCTACGTGTACTGCTGAAGTTCATTTTTGCTCACGAATATTTTGTTCAGAACATTTGTGCGGCACAAATTGTTGCGAACAAATGTTTGTTCTATTATACTCACATGAAAAAATTGTTGTGAACAATTGTTCTGAACATTTTCTTGGTGAAATCTTAATAATTTGAGTATTAATAAAAAACCGTATCATACTGTCTATAGAATGATTGTTATAGCTAGAATGATTCAACTTGAAAACGGATTTCCATTTGACCTAGATGCGTAACCCGTAGGTCATGTTGAAAAGCAACGCGTAATGCCTCATAACAAAGCTTCAAGTCCACTTTACTATCTTTTCTACATCTGTAAAACACATGGCAGCTACTCGACTTTCGATCGAGTGCGTCATACCTATGTACTTATGTGAAGGATTGGTAAACTTGGTTGAGTGCCCAGCTGCACTTCATAAAGCTTCGAAAACTAGCGAAGAGTATTATTATTGGTGACTATTTCGTAAACCAGTTAGTCGGTCGCAAACTATCTAGATTACATCTAGAGTTATAGTAGATGGTTATATTTTTAGCGCTCTATTAGGGCTAAGAAGGTACTAATTTCCCATTCAACAGTACAATAACTTTATTTACGTAACCCCGAGCTTTGATATACTTAAGTATAATTTGTTTAGCGATACCCACCGCCTTTGTTACTAAAAATATCAAAACCTTCTGACCTTTCATTAGAAACACAAAGGATATGCTTTTATATTTATACTCGTCATATTAACCAGATTTTCTAACAAATATACTCATACGGTAAATTGCTTGCTATTATCTGACACATTTTATCTATACTTGTGACGACGTGTTACCTTTTGAAATGCAAGATAGTCATAATTATATAGTTACAGTTGTATTTAAATGTTTTCATGCTGTCAACTGTTCAATGCGTCGACGCTAACCCTAGTTTAATAATCAGGAGTTATTATCGAAGCAGTAGATTTGTGGCTCTTCAAAATTAATTATTTGGCTTTCATTCCTAAAAATATAAATGGTTTTTTTGTAAAATTGCATTCCAAAAATATTCATAGTCTAGAGTCGAGTTTCTAAACATTTCCAATAATCTTAAAAGAGAGCAATTTAAATTCTATATTTAGACTCTGCTGTCTCAGTAAACAGTTTTCTAGATAAGTAAATAAATTTTTTGTGAAATCGACATTGAGTTGAAAACGAACCGCTCAAACTGAGTTATAATTTAATCAATTTACAATTTTAAATATTAAATGTAACCACTTTATAAAGAGTTTTATGGTAATGTAAAGATCTTCGAAACATTCTATAAAAGTGTATTTTAAAGATAATAATATCCCAAAAATTATTTTGCCTCAAGCGGGATTTGAACCCACAACCACCGCGATACGCGGGCGCTCTACCAATTGAGCTATCGAGACATATCTCGCTTGTACGAAATAATCATTGGGATGTCTTTGGCGAATTCGAAGCGCCCCGATAGCTCAACCTACAGGGGAAACATTGCAGTTATCCAAGCCTGTTCAATGACTAAAGAACTAAAAATTAACATTGTGTTCCCCTAATTTTGCCGGCGTGTGTAGTTTGAATTCTTTTACTTCTTCGATTTTAAATTTAAATTTGCCTTTAATTAGATCTATAAAAGTTTTTTGGTATTGTCTGCATTGAATCATTTTAGTTTTCTTTGTATTTATATTTAAGTTATGGTCTTCAAGCCATTTGTTTATGGTGTTAATTTTTAGTTCTTCGTAGTTAGGACAGTTAAAATCATTAATTATATAAATAAACTAATGATTTTAACTGTCCTAACGTTTCGCTTGTGTTCCCCTAATTTTGCCGGCGTGTGTATTAGGAATAACGATAGATACTCATTTCACTTGGAAAGGACATGTTGCAAATATAAAATCTAAATTATCAAAATTCATGCACTGGGTAGGTATACTAAAAACAAATACACATTATGAAGCTGCACTAACGGCATACTACGCTTACGCACACTCTTGGTTAAGATACGGCATAATTATGTGGGGACATAGCACTGACGCGCAAGATTTATTTATAATGCAAAAGAAATGTTTACGAATATTAATAAACATTCACCAGCCCGAAAGCTGTAAACTCCATTTTGTTAAACAAAATATTCTAACCCTTCCCTCGATATATATTTTAGAAATGGCACAATTTGTAAGAAAACATTTATCATTCTTTGAGTTTAATAAAAATCCTCGCCGAAAAAACAAATTGATCCTTCCTGCATCTAGACTAGAAATTTATAAAAACAGTCCATATTATAGAGCAATACTTATATATAATAAAATACCCGATAATATAAAAAAAATAATTAAAAAATGTAACATTTAAAAATAAATTAAAACAGCTACTTATTCAAAGTGAGACAAAGATAGAACCTCAGGAACCGACATTGACAAAATAATCTTCAAAAAACGGTTTTTTTGACGTTGTTTTGTGTCAGAAGAAGAATGTTCATCTGCTTTCTATGTGAGTGTGATCAAAGGAAATAGTTCACGGATGCGGTTGCCGGGAGAGGTAGTTAGATTAGCTTGATGACTTCGTTTATTTATACACAGATGGTGTGCCACCGTCTTTATATTTCCGAGTATGATAATCTAAGATAGCGCAAGTGACTTGTTATGAATTTTAATAGAATTTGGCCTATTTTTGGGCAATATACACACAACCTACGCGAAGACTCTAATACATCATTTTGTTATTTAAAATAATATTTTTCAATCTTTTTTTGTTTTTTGTTTAAATAAATGTCACAATTATTATTGTAGTACAATTAGCAACAGCTTTTACTGATTTTGTATATAAAACTCGTGAAAATGTATATTGCAAAAAGTTATGAAAGCATTTCATCACTTGAGAAGCAATTTCGGCGGCTTCAGTTGAACGTGACCAGTGTTACTAAAAGGGAGGCACATGCTACAACAAGTAGACAAGCTTAGCTTGTGTTAAGCTCTTGTAGTACAGTGTTACACTGTTTCCAAATTTAAATTTATTTAGGTATTGTAAACCACAGGTGCTCATCTAAGATTAGTTTAAAACCGGTCATGTACCAATGGATTTTTAATATCCGAAAAAAAATTGAGTTAGTGAGTGCTCTCAAACGGTGAAGGAAAACATTGTGAGTAAACCAGCATGTTTTAAAGTCCTATAAAACTGTAAAGATATGTGTCAACCACAAATCGGCTTTGGGTCTGTTTTATTGGCTAATTAGTCAATTAAGCTCGCTCGAGAGTGTCCCGACATTAGAAGGTTGATCATGATGTTTAGCATTGTGATTGTACGCGTGTATCTGTATGACGTGAATGGGGGCAAAAATCATTCTTTACAAAAGTATTTTATTACTAATGTAAGTAATACAACTCAGTGTTAAAGATATATTTAGACCCGAGTGTGGAAGAAACCAGCATTATTCGGTATGCCAAGCACGCAGCGCGTCTAACTAGTAACGAGATAGAACTGAATAGTTAAACTAACTTTAGACCTTGTCTTTATGAAGGTCTTAGCTTGTCCGTGTATAGCGTAAATGTTTGTTTTATAGAAGTTTTGCTGTAAGTCCACTCTATTATTTTAACAACATTGGTTCTGTTTGCACAAAGTCACAATATTCAAAGCATAAGGCAGAATGACCAACAAATAACCAATTATAAATGTATATAAATTACTAGCTGTTGCTCGCGACTTCGTTCACGTAATTATTAAACGTGTACAATTTTTCGGAATGAATAGTAGCCAATACCAGACCAAAATCTATCTCTGTGCCAAAATTTATCGAGATCCGTTCAACCGTTTTGGCGTGAAAGGTTAACAAACATCCATCCAAACTTTCGCATTTATAAAGGCATAAGATAAGAATATAGCAAGATTCAAGTCACTTACCTACCCAAAAGATCAAAACGCGGGAGACTTTACAAATAGACCATTACAATGCTCTCTATTTAAAAGTCTGAAGGGTTAAAGCTTGCAAAAACAACATAATGCAAAATTGCGGTAAATTAAGTTGATCATTTCAAAACCTACTGTTCTCTCTATCTACGTTTTAATATCAGTCTGCGCTGAATTTGTGCACTTTATTATCTACCACGTTAAATTGAAACCAAGCGTGGTAAGAAATTTTGTACTCACAGACACCCACCCACATTCTTGAACACACGTGCTGCCTGCTCAAGTTTGAAAGTTACGCCGTTAAGCTTTAGAGTGTAAATGGTGTAGAGTTTAAATTAGTTTCGTAGCCGGTGGTACGTAAGGTTGCAGAATAAATGTATTTTTCGACGAAACAATTAATTCTCAGGTGGCACGTACCAAAACGAGAAAGCAACCTTTTACATGATGCTAGTTTCTTGTCATTCAATCACAAAATACCACAACTTTACGCACAGGGCGTACAATAAAGAAATTACATCATATAAAAAAAGCCTAGGTTTGAATGTGAAAGAGACAATAATGTCAAGTATTAGCGGAAATTTCACATAGCGCCCGTCTAGACTAAGCAAAGCTTGTACATAACTGGATAAATGATAGAATACTTATATAATTGCAATGGAACAGGCAAGAAACTTGTTTATATAAATGTGCCACTAGATTGTTGCTACATGTCCGCAGTCGGGTGAAAGTGATAAAGGTTACATGAATCCGTCGAAATTAAATTCTCCTTTATGGATATTTGCAATAAAAGTATCCATCGCCTTATTCATTCAAATTACACTGCGATAGAGTTCAAACTGGTTCGAAGCAAAGCTCGCTTGTACCTACATAGATTAAAAACCGGGGAGTATTTAAATGGGTGTTTTCTTGACAGTGACCTAGTTGAATATAGGGCTGCCACCCCACAACCTGCATAAGGTGGCAGTAGATCTCATTTGGGGCGTTTCGTTTGGGTGCTGAATTCAATTAGTCTATAGAGGGTCATCTTTATTCTACAATGAAATAGGTAAACATTTAGATATATTGAAATCGATTTCTCTCATAACTTAGTTAAGACCGTGGATTGACTTTCGTACACATTACAAAGTGTACCTAAAGTTGATTTGTTATATTTTTGCCCCGCAAACATACATGTAAAATTCCTCCACGCTTGTCCCACATAATTTTTGTAACTGCGTATTCAGATTCGTTTGGTAAGTGAGTCTGATTTTCTTTCACTGTAAACTAATAATATAACCTTAACCGTAAAGCAAGGACTTTTTAAGCGTATACAACTTATAAAGGAATATTAAAGCAGGGGGAACCAATCAAAGTTAAGACTTCATCATTATCGTCATCAACTGCTGGGCAGACGAAATTGCAAGTACATTTTTAAAAGTTGTAGAGATGAGTTGGTATAAAATAACTTGAATAACAAAAATCTCATGAGATGTCTCATCGGCGAGAAAAATTAGTCCACGCTTATCGTCATATTGAGAAAAATAATCTAAAGGTTAACACACCCTTCATAGCTTAATGCCCTTCAGGATAAAACGAATTTGATGAGTTCAGTGAACTATTAACTTATGATAACATGTCTTACACCTACATGATAACTTCAGGATCACCGTGAACTTTTCAACATTTGCAGATTTTTTGTGATAGATAACATTGGTATGGCATTCTGAAAAATCAAATCTACAACCAAATAAAGTTATGTCCGCATTTACGGCCAGCCAGCGCCTTGACGAGCACATCGACGTTTATCATTAATTTAAACTCGCACCGCACATTTGCGAGCACGCAATGTAAATGAAACTGTTATAAATCGTACGGCAAATCTCGTGGGAGCACAGCATATTGACCACGGTCCTGCGTTAGTTAGATCTTCTGCGCGAAACTAAGTAACATAATGACCTGTATTTAGTATCATGTGTTTTCATTTGGTATAATAAAAACAAACAAAATTAATTCTCGCTGTCTCAACCAACCATGACCATCACCATTATTAGTAAAGGAATTTATTAAATTCCCGCTGTAGTGGTTATCTGGTGGAGACATCGGGAATACATGTCCACTAATACAACTGTGTTTTATTTTATCATAAATGTCTTCTTGTCTGGTCAATTAAATATAGACATTTATTGTACGGGGGAAACAAAGCGTGAATACAAATGTAACGACGTAGTAAGTAAAGATAGTCACACGGCTTGCTTCTCCAGATTGAGTTAAAACAGGAAAGAGCTGATATATTATATGTTCTTATAATGATGAGTATAGATGCTAATTTTGGCCAAAGCTGCAGGCGCGCGTGCTAGTGAGGCCCTCAATCAACAAATATGTAAGTTAGGTGAGAAGGTAAATTAAAGGTACCTGCTGACATTCTAATTTCATAATACCTCTATCATAATAAAACTTGATCTTTAATTATATATATTAGATTTATATCTTTTAGTATATCTATACTAACCTACTAGATATAACTTGTGCTTACTTTGATTTAATCAACTCTTTTGCTAGTATTTTTATTATGTGTAAACTCTCTCCCGTGATTATGTTTCTATAAGAAATTAAACTATTTTGTGATAAAAATGAATAATTTTCTTATAAAAATTCAAACGAGTAGAACTTTACAATTTCATGACTGCGAATGCCAAAGTTAAAAGCTACTGTAGGCATCAAGTTTTAGAACAACTTCGCAGTGTTTTCACTCTTCCATTGTCTAAAGTTTTACATAACTCATCAAACTAATATCACTTCTCTTGGGAAATACCTTCCAGGCATTATCTGTGAATGAGGTAAGGAAGATGGTACATAAATCATGAGTTGTAAGACGTAACTCAATTCTCACGGTGTTATTATTAGCTGGATCAAAGTTTCAGCGGCTTTTGTTAGCGGTAATTCTATTTCGAGCTTTGCAAACTTAATATAGCGCCGTTTTGACAGCTGCTGGTTTATATTGTAACAAATAGTCTGTAGGCGAGATAGGTGCATCAGTAGGTGCTGTGGATGATGATGATAATGTAACAAATATAAATGTTAAACACAGAACAAATCATATTAATAATACGAATAGAATTATACAGAATATATTTGTTGTTATTATGTTATATTTTTATTCGTGTTTTTTTTTTTAATATAACAGGATACAGGTAATACAGAAATTGTATAAGCTATATTCAGGCTTCAATCTAACACTACGGATAGTGCTAGTTTGTGTGATTTTTATGGAAAAATAGAATATAAACACTAGCGTAGCGTCATTTTGATAACTTTTAATTTTTCATACAAAAATTCACCTTAATTAAAATGAATTATACTAAAAGTAATAAAGGTTTTAAACTGTGTGTACCATCGGATTAGCTGTGATGTAAAACGGGTGTAAAACTGTGTCAAACCATGGGGAGTGCCACATAACAATGGTTGTCATGTTGTCAGACAAAATGCAACTATGAGTATTTCTTGTGTAGGTATTGCATGCAAGCAACTATGTGAATTGTACCAATGACGCAGGCTAGGAACCGCAAACCACAAATTGATCGGGACATCAGTATTATGCTCACTGACGCGTAGCTCAAGTGTTTTTTGCATCCCTTCTAACACACAACACAAACCGATTGAATTATGCAATTTTATGACCTTCCTGTCTATGATCTAGTGCTAATTCAATTGTTATTAGGTCATCATCAAAAGATCATGAGTTATTTAAAAAAGTAAAAAATTATTAACCTTTCCCAGTATGGCAGTAGGGCAGATAGCGCCATCTGTCAAAGCAATCGGAACTACTTTTCTCGAATCGAAAACATCTTATTGACAATTATTGTCTAGAGGCAGAAGTAGGTAGTGACACACCATTGACTTTGTGTAAGATGCTCATCTTGTATTCCTTTGTTATGAGAATACCATTGAAGCTCTGCGTCTCGAATGTACTAATATTGTGGTTGATAGAGATGAGAAAGATCGACTATTGAAACTGGTGACAAAATCAGCGGAGCTTTTTTGTTTGAAATTTTGTTACCTCACAGTTTTTTATATAAAAGAGGGCTTGGTGCGTTGTGCAAGTAACCAGTCCTTGAAGTCCCCTATATAAGAACTAAAAAATGCAGTGTGCCGTAAATGACATGCAAAGGGCAAGGAAACTTTTAACTGAATGACCATTTTAGCTTTTACTAGTAATTCCTTCAAGCTGGTAAGAGTCGATACGCATAAAATTAAAAATACTAATTTTTATCATTATTTTTACTCTGTACACTGTCAATGTTTATCAATAGCTTCCCGCTGCGTCCTCCAGAAGTTTCTAGATCCAGCGATTTAAGCTCTGCTCGTAGGTCTGTAATCACTAAATCTTTTATAATAATATAAGGGTTTGGATATATTTATCTGCTCAAAAAATCGTCGGGCTTTTTTGACTCTTCGTTTACAACTCTAGGTGCGTGGGCGGACTGCTACGTTATTATGTTTCCCGTCGCAGAGGATAATCTATTTAGGAGGCGCGAGAATATAGCGAACGCCTTAGCACGGATTTAGCTAATAAACGGATGAGTTAACCGTTTTTAGTTATTAGCAACTACTTTGCGGATTTCAGGCTCAGTGGACTTGCTTACTCTGTCTGTGGTATCAAGGGATTTATTTTGATGTCGTTACGATTCTTTGGCGTAGAATTATTTTGCTGGGTCATCGGGAAAACAGTACCATTGTTAGAAAAAGAAAAGTAGGTTTTTAACCATAACCCAAAATTAGAATTTTAAATAAAAAAAAACTGTTCACACAATATTTATAACTTTTAACTTATAGTTATTACTGTGGTGTATTTAGGCCACCTTACTAGATAGATTGTTGCTCATAAACGGGCTATTTTTTTGTCAACTTTTTGCTGCAGTTGTATAGCCGCCAAGTTGCCGATTATATCGCTCAACGCAGTGCAACAATCGCTGGAATCTCGTATGTAGCCCGGCGATATTGCCAAGATATTTTATAGTAATCGCAATTATTAAATGTCTAGTCAACTGGCTATCTAGCTATTAGATTGCAATGTATTGCTCAATAAATATGCCAGCAAGATAGATTTTTATAGCCCGTTTACAGGCGCTTGTGATGACAACAAATATACATCATGTTTTAAAATAAGTTAGCTAAGTAAATAAAGTCACCTGACTTTATTATGCTCATCATAACCAACAAAGGCTTGTGTGGCACAATGCTCGTTTGACCGCTCACTGGAAAATGTTCTCGCACCCTTATTTTCCACTTACGCTATTATTTTAGCCACATATTAGCACAAGGACATAAGCGAGCCACAGTAAATGTTATAAAGCGCTATAATAGCTATCGCATATTTCAGGAGATGTTTTTGGGTTAGCTACAAAATTATTTTTGCGTGGGGTATCGTAAACCTTTATTTTTTTACCCAGTCTTAATTAAACGCCTACAATTCTAATGTAAATAAAAAATGTACAAGATATGCATTGTTCAAATTTTTTTAATAATTCTACGAGTATAATAAGCCCTAATAACCAGTAGATTTACTCCCAACAGCTACTCATACTCAGGGCCTTATTCATAATCTTACTATAAAACTATGTTAGCCGACGTGTCTTAAAAATTTGTCAGACAATACTTAGTGAGCCGTAATAAAGTTTCATTACCTATAATAAAAAAAAAAACAAATTATGTAAGTATCTAAAACTTTTTTTTTGTTTTTTTTCAGATCAAAACGATGGATTTGAAACGAAGTCGGTAAGTAAGAAGTGTTTGGTTTTCAGCCAGGCTGTTACGTAACTTGGTTGCAAACCGATTTCAATGAGCAACCTGTCCATACACGTACAAAATTTGTCCCTTTTTGATTGAAACCAGGTGAAATCGATTGCATCCGAATTACATAATAAATAGCTCCTCAGATCTTAAGTTACTCAGTTCTTTGAGTATGTCAGAATGTTCCACGTCCGATATTTTAATCATGCCTGCTTTAATTATAATTTAGGCAAAAATGCTATTTTCCCTTTTAAACCTAAATATGAACATGCCAAACACTAAGGCCTTATTCATAACTATAACAATAATTAAAATCATACCTAATTGAAGTGCTCATAAAATTTTATTAGTCAGTTTGTTTTATGAATAAGGGGGGTGAGTGAGTATTTGTAGAGAAAAAACCCAGTAAAAATCATAACACTCAGAAACAGAACAAACATATTTATGTTCATCACACAAAATATTTTCCTTACCTTACCCTACCCCTTATACCCTACAGAACAGATATTATTTGGTGGGGCACAGAACCAAATATATTAGTTGGGTTGAACCAACGCTACTACCCCACAACCTGAAGCACAGAAGGCAGATCTAGTAACTGAGCTGTCCTCACAGCCCAGTCAAGTTTAGAAATAACAATCTCCAAGGGTCCCTAGTCCCTTTAGCTTATTGACCGAGCGAGAGAAGCGAGCGAAGCATCTCAGTTTCGAGATTGGTCAAAAATGCTTTTGGATGTCAGTTTGTCCGGTCTTTTTGTGTTCTCGTCTACAGGTCGCATTTTTCAACCAATCTGGTTGAAACTTGGTATACAGGTTTTATGACTTTATAAAAGTTGATTGTCGATTGGACGTACTTTCTTTAAAAAGGGTAAAAAGGGGGCTGCTGAGTATCTCCGCCTAATGTGATTTGATTTCGATGATTTTTATTTTATTTGAAAGGTAAGTATTAACTTTAAGTATGTCTGATATTTGGTGAAGATCTGATGAGGATCTTCAGCGTGTTGAGCAAAATAGTTCCTTAAAATGCAATATGTTGCTCACTTTCAAAGCTCACTTTACAAGTTTGTGCTTGCGAGGTCTACTGTTCGGAGAACTGCTAGATTATAATTGGTTTCACCTTCCCGGAAGATACTCACGCAAATTCCATATTTGACTACACGACCACTGAGATATTGTTCAAACAAGCTGAGTTGAAATCCCTGAGCTTTGAATATAACAGCTGGGAATTTAGCTTTTTTATTAACTAGCAATCCGCTCTGGTTTCGCACGGGTGCTTAAACTATACGTATAAGCCTTCCTCTTGTATCACTCTAACCGTATTAATATCTGTTGCGTAATTTAAAACATCTAAGCGCACAAAGATGTATGTAACATAGAGGGTTCAATTGCAGAAAGCGACTTTGTTTTATACTACGCATGTAAAGATATTGCTTCCTGAACGCTTAGCTCTTCTAGTTCTTCAGTTAGCATTCTACTGGCATGATAAATGCCTGATGTGCCTTGGATAGGTCCAGATGATGTAGGCTTAGGTACCTACATTATCTTCTCACAACTAAGCTACCCTAATTCACAGGAAAGACAAGGACCATTTGTGCGAAGCTAACAAAGCAGCCGGTTTTATCACGTGATTTCCTTCCGGATAGAAAAAGTATTGTTACGGTCGAGATTCAGACCCGCGACATCCAAATCGGAAATCCAGGCCCGTTCTATTGAATACACCTTTTTAAAGTAAAATATATACCTTTTATTAAACTGCCTTTAGTTCTGGTAAACCATCTAAGTGTATGAATAGAAAATTTAAAAGAAAAGAAAAATACCCACTTTCACACTAAAACGTTCTTGTCCGCAGCGTAATATTATTGGTAACAAGCGAAGGAAATGGCTCTATTTACGGTAATAGCGTCAATCGTACCTTTTTATTGAGGTTGACGTTGGTCTCTGCGGAATGGTTGGTGTATAGGCTTCGTATGGGTTTTACGAATTCTTAATGTTTGAACAAGGAATGACGTAACCAATTATTATTTATTAATTACAAACAAAAATACAAACATACAAACATACAAAAATATAAATCTATCTATCTCTTTATAATAGTATAGATAATCGGATTATAGTCACAAAAAAACCATATTAGTGTACCAATTGAGAATTATTTATTTTCAAAACCTTTCTAACAACACTTGTGATATTGTAGTAGGCTGATCATAATCTAGCAAAATTTGAATATAAAAATAAGTTCACGAGCTTGTTTCAAGCAATATCTAATATTATTCATGACAGAAAGTCTTTTCAAAACAAATTAGAACAATGATAAGCGAATTATTTTTAAACTCCTCAAAAAGGCAGAGGCCTTATTAAGGGTCTTTTAATATTCCGGTCGCGAATTTTTGCCCTAGTTATTTAAATAAGATTTGATTACTTTCATGTCATCAGAACAGACCCTGGAAGGCAGCTAGTCACATTCATTACACTTATTAGCCAATTTCTAGGTCACGTTCTAAGAAACCTATTTTGAAATCCTTTCGAGAAACAAGTGTAGATAATTGTCTATCTATGTGTGGATGATTTTTATGGTAAAGTACTTTTTTGTTATGTATCATACAGGCATATTTTGAAAAGTTTTTAAGTATTCCACAGCTCAAAAAAAAAGCTGAAAAAAGTATCTATTTGTGACCCAGCTGCGTTCTTTGTGGGATGTGTAATAATCACGCACTAGGGCGGACATTTAGGTATTTTTGGAGAGCCAAATTATCTCTGTCAGCTTTACTGGCGTGTCGTCAAAACCAAGCTAATAGTTTGGAATTAAATTAGGATGGTCTTTGAAAAATACAAACTTAATGTATCAATATCTATTGGTAAGAGATTCCAATACGACTGGGTGATTGGCTCTTCGCGTTTAAAATAGATTTGAATTTTAGTTACAACTTACATCTACCTAGCGATTTAGCTTTGAAACGAGAACTTTACAAACAACAATCTAAACTAGGTCAAGTTGGTGATTTTAGAATCGCAAATACTCTACTTATCTACATCCTTACAAAAGCAAATGTGATTCTAAAACTCCTTAAAAATCCTTAAAATGAAGATGTATATGAATTGTGGTGGCTATAGTTTTATGTGGATTTATGGGTTTAAAAGGGATGAAGCTTAAATCCTACCTTTGAAGAAACTGAATTCAATAGACTCGCGTGGGCGGGCGAGGTAGGTATATAACTTTGAGGAAAGTGAAATTACGCCACCATCGCGCCGAGTTTTCGCTTTAAATTAAGCTGTCTAATGTCTACGAGTATTTAGGTGTTCTGTTACTAATACGAAACACACGCCCATAGCCAGTGGCATGACATATGCCATTGCCATTTCGGTTTATTGTATAGGTACTAGTCATTATACAAAATACTATAGTTGCTATCTGCAACTACATACTATACTACTACTGCATTGTCATTGTTATTTATGCATACAAGTTAAGGGCATAAACGCCATGTGTGGAGGAGGCTGGTGCAGCAAAATATCTGTGCTTTTGAAATAAAAATTATAAAGTAGTCGCACCATTATGAAAAAACAAATTTCACAATTTCACAAATAAAGAAAAAAAGTCTAAAATTGAGGAACGCTACTATATGGATTTTTTGTAAGAATATGACTCCAAGCAAGTCTCGTGAGCTTCGTTCGTAGTTCATATGAACACATGTTATGAAAAAATGACCATATACCATACCGTCGAATGTACAAAAATGACAAACTGATTTGTCAATTTTTCATAATATGTATCTATAGGCAACAGAAAGACGAACATAATAAGGTCTTTGATATGATGACACAAAGTGTCATGTTTCAGAGAATATTGGAGTTGTTTGCCAATATGTATGAAACCCCTTCAACCCCACCGTAAAGTGATGTTCCTTTCAGATTTTAGGGCGTTAACAGACCGGACGCCATTTCGTCACATTGATCGGCAAACATGTACTTACTTTGACGTACTTATAGAGCATTGACGCACGTATATATCTATCTTTCTATTTACTTATATGGGGTAAGGCAATGGGGATTTGTGAATATACCCTTTATTTTATAAGGACAATAATCAAAACAAATCAAATCAATAGTCTAAGATCCCTGAAAACGAACTTCACCGAGCTAGTTAATGGATGAAATATATTATAAATATCAAATTACATATGTCAATAAATTTATTGCAAATGGGTTTACAAAAAAATACAGTATAATTTATTGATTAACAATTTATTTTTACATTTCACTGGTTTTTGCAATATATTTATTGACATATTTAATTTGATTACACTTAAAATACTTTTCATTCGTTAACCACATCGGTGAAAGTATACAGGGATCCTATACCATAATAAATCTTATTTTGTTTCAGGATGTACCAGTGGAACAGTTAGAAAAGCTGAAAATAGGTAAGTAAATGCGACTGTATTGGAAATTTGGAAACGTGGGACGCTGTTCTTTTGTTGCAAAATGGAACGTGACACGAAAACTAACAAATAAGCGTTCGCTTAGACGAGTAAAGTTGACTTAGTTATTTTAAAATTATTATTTTTGCGTTAGTGTTTTGATAAAGTAAAACTAATAAGAAACAACTGACACTAGCAAAGTCTGTTGGGAAGAAAATTCCCAGTAGTTTAAATGGTAAGACTACTCGGTAATACTACTCGGTAAGACTACTGGGAATAACCCGTGATTGGTTAGTGATTGAGTATCTACTTCTCCGCTTAACAAAAGCTTAAGCTAAGTAGTACTAGAGATTTTTCGTCTGTTTTTTATCTTGTAATGGATTTCCGCAAAGTAACGCCTGAATCTATCAACTAACCCGTAATTGGTGGTTTTAATAATAATAGTAATAATAATAATAATAACTTGCAGAATAGTTCGTAAGTTTCTGCAAACAGAGGTTTCCACGGATTTACCAACATCAAATTCGGGTGTGAATAACTCGTCACCCACCAACTGATGTGCACTTGGCTTAGGCCCGTGCATATCATATAGTTACCGGCTGTAGCCGAGTAGATAAAAATCGAAAATCACAGTAATAATAGTATAGTTATTTAATCAGGCAACATTTAATTGATCCAGTGGTGTTAGTGAAACTTACAAACTATTTTATAGGCTAGGTTAGTGTTTTACAACAATGACAATATTTCACTCGCGTCCGGATGTCTGCTTACTTATTGATAGAATATGAAACTCATAGTAGGTTAGTCACCTAATTTTGTAAGCAGTTTCTTCTACACAGTAAAGTAATGGTAAGTCAGTGTTGAGTACTTCACTACTCACAACTATTTTATATTTCACTAGATTAATCCAAACGTAGCATAAGACACAGCTGAGCCCCACGTGACTTTATTCGAATATCAGAAAATATATTATTCTGACCGACGAGTAATTCCTATCTACACAGATGATAGATTACTTATAGTTTTTATTTAGATTACATACAAAATGTTCTTTTGCCCTATCCATAGGTTACATATTGGAGAATCAACTGTCTTTCTGAAACACAGTGAAAACGAACTCAGAAACCAGTGAATCACTACTGTGTCAACATTTGTATTTGTGGTTAATAAAATATTTGTATATTATATATTTGTTAGAATAAATCTAAACCTTCAGTATAAGGCTAAGGACCTTCCGCATTGTAACAAATTTTCCGAACGCAGCTGATAAAAACTCATGATAACTTGAAATAAAAATCTTCCATTGCACAAACGACACCGTCGAGTAAGTAACTCAATTTAGCCTCTAGCTCTCGCTTCACGAGCTCGATTCAATTTCGATAGAGAATATAAAAGGTAACATCACACAAAGAAATATGGCTATGTGTGCTATGTGTGCATTCTGTGGCCCATTTACATAACAGGGTTATCCTTATCCTCTAATTTGAATTAAAAAAATGCCATAAATGCAGGTTTTATCACAGCTTAGATTATAGTCTTCATAAAAAGGCTACAGCACACCACTTCTGTATGCAGGACGTAAAAGTAGTCACGCGTACAGTCACGCACAGAGAGCGAATTACGAAAAAGCCGTTTGACAATCGTAAATGTAAACGTATCGTCCAGCTGTCAATTTGTATAGGATTTTTAACAGCGCCTCTTTAGTGCGTTGTATGAATTACCTACCAAAATTCCATTCAAATTGAAAGTTGGACGATACGTTTACGTTTACGATTGTCAAACGAGTTTTTCGTGAAAAGCACTCAGCACAGACGGTGCGTATTCGAACTTGTTTGGTATGACGTCCAATAGGGAATGTCATTGAATGCAACGTCATCACCTCAGAATAATAAATAAAACGGGTACGCTGCCTGTTTTTCACGGAGCACGCATTACGTCTACCTGCACATACACGTCACGCAAGCGACACCGTGTCTCATACAGTTTCCTTCATTACAACGCAGTGGCATATGCACGTTCACGTTTAAGCGTGAGTAGTCAGTGTACTTTGGCCTAAAATGTCGCGGCTGGTGAATGCGTGCAACCGCATAAAAACCCAGTCATTTTAATATATTTAATAGCTCTTCCTGCCTTGGCCTTCTAAGATAAACAAACCTGAAACTAGGTCAGCTCAACTAAACGACAGTTTCAACACTCTATACATAATAAGAATATAATGTCCCCAGTGAACAGATGTACCTACCGTGTTCTTACAAGTTACCTAAAATAAAGGGAGGACAAAGGAATAAAGACTTTTTCTTTGTGTTTCCTACGATCTTACCAGTATAGTTTGGTAGTGCCGTGGGCTAAAAGCGTTCAGGTCGGGTTTTTATTACTGACTATTCTCTACTATTGACTATGAGAAGTGTTTCCCAAATGTAGCAAACGTTGCATTTTCCTGTATTTTTTTATGTCGGCAATTTTTAAGACATAAGACTGTTGTGTAGTTAGCCTGATGTTAATTTCAATTAATAACAAGACAAAAAATAAAAGCTATTAAATCAAGAAGTAAAGCAAAGAAAATTATAATTTAAAAATTACCATGGCATTTAAAATGGTAAGTTCGACGACAGCGATGTTTCATTTAAAATATTTACAAAATTAGTTTTTAAATTCGAGTTTAGTTAAAGAAGTCCAACAACTTCATTGGAATTTTTTGGTTACCTGCTACGAAACTAGTAGCTGTTTGCGTAACGAATCTTGTTTGTTTTCTGCCTACTTACAGTTGGCAATCAAACTCGAATCAAATCTCTCTACTTGAGTATGTTTAGTTAGCAGGTGATATTTTAGGGGGTGTTCCGGACACACAAACAATATAAATTTGGTTCGGTTATAAAACGTAAAGTATTGTGTAAAGCTTATGAACAGTAACGGGTAGTACATGGTTTCGGAATATTGACATAGACTATGCGAACCACATAAAAAAATAGTATTGACAGAAACAAATTACAAAGTTATCTCTCAATCGGGTTTATTGGAAGTACAAGTATATACAATAATAAATAATCGCCCCACGCAATAAATATTTTAAATAAGACACTGAAAATCTTTACACAAATTGAATAGGTTCGTATTCGCTCTTCTTAGTCTAAGAAAAACATCAGACCGAAAAACAGTACAACAAGCATACCACGGCTATGTCGCGTCAGTTTTATCGTATGGACTGATCCTCTGGGGAAACGGTTCAGAGGTGCAGAGAGCTTTCTTGGCACAGAAAAAGTGCGTTAGGGTAATAGTTGGTATACCACCATGTGAGTCTTGCAAGCCGATATTCGAGGACCTGAAGTTGCTGACTCTGCCTAGTATGTAATATATATCTATGAGACTGCTTTATTTGTTAGAAAACAAAATAACTTATTCCTAAAAGCGAGTGAACTGTACTCACGGAACACCCGAAACTCTGACAGAATAGTTCTACCCAGGGTTCCGCGGACAGCACTCTATCAAAATAACTGCTACGCTATGTGTGGAAAAATGTATAACGCATTGCCACATAACATAAAAAACCTGCCTTTAAATAAATTTATTAGAGAACTGAGACGATGGTTATTAGGTAAAAAATTTTAAGATATAAAAAAACTTCTAGGGTAAAATGTGTTTGTACCTACCTTGGTACCTACTTGATTAATAGCTTTATAAACAAATTGGACATTTTTAAATTATTGGTTTTTATTTTTATTTCTTGTCATTGTATAATTCATTTGACATTTTATAATTTATTTGACATTTTATTTAAATTAGGTAAAAGTGTGAGCCATTTTTGTTTTAATATAAGAACTATAATAATATATATTTGTATGTACTACATTCAAACAAATAAATGAATTATGAATTTTTTTTTTGAATTTACACCTAATAGAGTTAAGCATTTGACGTACTCTATTTTTTAAATAATTATTATTTTTCTAAAACAAGCAACATACTGCTAAGTTTTTCTCTTAATCCGGACCGTGCGGCCATCATACTCTTCTACTCTTAGTTGCCATTGAGAAGCCCATTCTAATTTCAACTATAATTCAACAAACTTACGCTTGAACCTATTAACCATAGGTTAACGCGTCGGGGTGCTAACTAAAGGTTATAGAGGCTCTTAGCAGCCTGTATTGCTGATGTACCTATCGAATAACTAAATTATATTTACTGAGTGAAAGCACTTCCTCATAAAAGCTTCACTTGTAACCTCACTTCAATGAAATTATGTCCTCACAAACATTGATTGGATTGGTTACAGGTGAAAGCAAGGAAGATGAAGCCAAGGAGCATATCGAGTACCACCGTCTCGGTGAGTTCAAGTACAGTGATCTGTTGAGTCTGTTGAGTGAGTGTGGCAAATATTTGCATAAATTGCAATTATTTGTCTTTATATTATACATTTTATTATGAGTCTGTTGATAGTCTGCCTTTATTTTTCCCTCAAATCGTTTTTTGTGCAGATTATGGTATTATGTTCTTCTTGTCTTGAATAATCATGGGTAAATTTGGATGAGTCACTGGTTCAAATAAGGTGACGGAGGTAATAGGCCGCCTGAAAGCCTCCGTCATGAACTAAAAACTTTGAAAAAGGACTGACTGCTTAAATTATTATAATAATTAGCAGTAGCAGATGTAATAAACACTTTTTAAACAGATTACAATCACCAAACGGATTAACCTTGCTCTGCTCGCTACACTAAGCTTAGTTAAAGCTCGCAAACTGTTACTTATCAAGGAACTTATCAGATAAGACCCATTAGCACCCCGTCGGCACAGAATACAGTTAGTACCTACATCGTTAGGTAACAGACTGGCGGCTTATCTACAACCCACTCTACCTGCCTCATGTCATGCCTGACACGTGTTTCTGTCGGTTTTTTTTTGCTTTCAGCCCTAGTTATTTCAGAGTTTAGGTATTATGATTTATTTTACACTAACAAGGACTAGGTTGGACTAGAATTAAGTAAACTTATTACATAATAGATTTTTGATTATGTAATGCTAATGAAATTATTGGGTTGCAAATGTTGATAGAAAATTTTGTAAAATTTGGATTTTTATGAAATTGTACCCAATCGTTCGTACACTGCCTTTTTTTCAATAATTAGATCCGATTCGAAGATTGAATGATGACGGAGGCCTTGGGGCGGCATATCAACTTCGTCATCACAGTTGGCCACTGACTCATACGAGCTTGCTTAGTTTGTTTCGTAGGTACCAACTTATATTAAGATTTTATGTGCCTGATAGTGCTAATCAAACATTCCTGTTTTAATTAAAGAAAAATAATTTCAGCCAACCATTTTCCCAGTAAAAACTGACGGCGCAAAAGAAAAATATGCAAAGAAAAATATGCATGTCTCAGCAAAACTTTTCCCAATAGATGCAGTAAAAGCTGACGGCGAGCTAGTCTCGCGAGTCGAACAGCACGCGTCCGCTGACTCTGTTCCCGGGGGAACTCCCCGAGTGCACGCCCAATCACAGCTTGACGTTCCTTCTGAGGGCGTGCACCGAGTGGTGGTGCAAGACGGAGCGCATGTCAGCATCATCGACGGCACTGCCACTGCTGCACCTAGCGAGGAACCCACCACCAAGGTAGAGAAGCTAGAAAAAAGAAAAATAAAAAACTAGCAGAAGCAAAATAAAAGTCAAAGTCAGGTCCACCATGAAACGTTATTTCAAAGTTTAAGACCGTAATTTTGTGCAATTCGTTGAATCAAATTAGTTCAAGCTTCTATTTAAACTAATTTCTAAATTAAGTCTAAAATATCTGAAAAGGATTTGTTTATAGTGACAACCACAGTAAAGGTCATACTTTTATCAACTCTTAACAACGGGTCAAAAAGGTCAACTTCTATAAAAGGGTTGTATTATCATGTACATTATTGACCTTACATTATTAATGTAAAGTTGTCCAATAATCTCACTATATTTTTTTATCAATATTGCTTTTTGAATTTTTCCAATAAATTGTTTTTTGTTTATGTTTTAAAAACATACGGCCATCAAACAAATGCTACACACACGAGTATAGTTTTTCAATCCTGCATACGTGATTGATTGCCGCGCAAACACCTCCGTAGTGGAAACAAAAATTGTGTTCTACGTCGCGTGTTACTGCCATCGCGCTTACTTTATTATTTGTCACACCTACCCTGTGTTATGATAGCTCTTATACCTTAGAGCTTAAGAGCTCTATAACCATATTCAAAGTTTAGCTTCAAATAACGTGCAAATGGTTTTTTTGTAAGGTATTCCATGGAGCAGCTCGTCTGGTACAACCCGGGTCTTTGACCAACGTCCCTCCAAATGGACACACAGCGGTACGAAGAGCTTTCAATGCGGACATTACGAAGGAAACTAAGAACAACGTAAGCTTTTATCGGTTGCAGGTATACACAGATTTCAACCGAAGAACTGGTCCATACGATATACATTGTATGGCCCTGATGGATAAAGAGTGTGCTAAAGCAAGTTAAACCGTGGTTATATGTAGTCACTTTCTTTGTTGACTGTACGTTGAGAGTGGCTCGCGGCTCGTAAAGTTTGACTCAACGAGCTATGTCGAACAGTCTGTCAATCACGTGATCAAAATAAATGAATACACACACAAATGCAAGAACTAATACTGTTTGAGGAACTTGAAACCACGAGTAAAATCATCGTTATTATAACTACGCCACGGTCTAAGACATATTAGTAAATCTTAAGCGGTGACGCATCAGAATATTATCTGTCTTATGCCACGAACAAAAACCCCTTACTAATCCTAGATGACTGGCTACCTAGCTTAAATCATCTATAAAGATGTAAAGGCTTATTTTGATTGCTTGAATTATAATTCGTTTGAGTTACCCTGTAGTTACGGGATGTATAGCCGCTTGGTTTATCGTCAATTATCACAAAAAATCGTTAAAATAGGAAAATCTAATAGAAAAATTTAGTTACACTTGGCTATGCCCACTGATAGTATGTTATTTTCAAACTCAAACAGATGGACCACTATGCTTCATACTCTGGCGTCCAGTATTCGCCCCTTGATATGGCTGAATACGTGTTCTGGACTGGAGACGAAAAGGGCGTTACCACGGCTATTGAAGAGTTTCTTCAGGAGAGAATGGTGAGCAAATTGAAAATTGTTCATTCATTTTGACTATATACTTTTGATTTAAACTTTCCAAGTTATGATAATGCAGTTATCTTTGAGCTGGTTTACGGAGGTCCGTAATAGATGGATGCCGGAATTTCTCGATGGATAATAGACTGACAATGTTTGGGCTCATTTTGATAGATAACATGTGATTCTTGTTATGTTCAAGATGACAAAAGAGCAAGCGATCGCATTCCTTCAAGAGATCAAGTTCAACATAGATTACCTACGAGCACACTACACACAGAACTTGCGGGCCGCTGAAGAAAGCGCACAGCAGGAGAAACTTAGGAATATGCTGCTGGAACAAGCACAAGCGAAGGTATTTAATTCCTATCTCAAGATTTATTTTTAGATTTTTTAAAACGAGCCATTACTTAAACTATTTTCATTGAACAAGCCTAATAAAGGTTTAAAATGACAATTTCAAAGAATTGCAACGCAGAAAGTGATATCTAGTTTCAAACATCAAAAAACATTTCTATAACTGATGTAAAAATTTTGAAATGAAATCTAAAAACTACTACTTAAACTTTTACGGTTTGACAAGAAGAATTTATAAACCCGATCGGTTGATCAATCAGGTTTCTCTTGACCCAGGGTTATATTGTATAAACGTGATCCGCCAAGCACGTTTTGTCAATAATTTGTTACTCGATAATCCTCAGAGAGTCGAGATAATTGGAATATTCCTTGACCTTCGGGTGTATATGTAAGCTTTGCTAAGCAAGCAATTTGGTTAAAAGTATGTGTTCGCCAAGTATATCGACAGCTCTGACGAGGTTAGGCGTCATTTCTAAGTCAATATTTCTGTCCTTGGATAACCCATAACGGTATTCTACAAATTTTATTGTTATTTATCTTCTTCCATATAAAAATAAATTGCCGTTCGTTAGTCTCGCTAAATTTCGAGAATGGCTGGATTGATTACGCTAGTTTTGGTCATGAAATATTTGCCTAATAATTAGGTAAGACACGGCTTAAGTGAAAAAAGTAAGGCGGATGAAACTGCGCGGATCAGCTAGTATATAATATTTATCTATAAAAAACCGTAAATAATTAAGATAATTTGTCAGTCTGGAATTATAATAAATAAATAGAATAATCTAAATATTAATCTCCGAAACTTTGCAAATAGTGGCGCAAAATTGTTTTATCTATTGCTTTAACGGGTTCGTAGGTGCACAATGAGCACGTAACATAAAAATAGAGCGAGCGCAACTAACCGTTCTCAAGTTTCAAGTCGTTTATGTGAGAGGTACTTCGTTTTAGAGATCGTGCGAAACGAACATAACTTTTGTATTAGAAAAGATCTTTTTTTTATTTTGTTGTATTTATTAGGCAACGCATACACATGTAAATTATCACTGCATAGTATAAAACAAGGTCGCTTGCCGCTGTCTGATTATGACACAGATACGGTATTTTTAAATAGATAGTGATATATGAGGAAGGTTTATAGCATCCGTGCGAAGCCAGGGCGGGTCTGCTAGTGTACAAATAAAACATTGGTGCGGGATTTTGAATCCATGACTTTAAGACCGGAAGGCAAGACTGCTATCACTAAAAATAATAATCTGTGTTTTTTTTTTTTCATCATTTGTTTTAAAATACATAAACGGCTTTTATTTTCATCTATTTGCTCGGTGAAAAATATAATGTCGTTTTTATCTACTTTACCCAATGAGGTTTCAAAAAGATACATTTTGAAACATCATTGGGTAAACTTTTCCGTGGAAAAAATATCTTTTAGCTCAAACTAGGGTGCAGGAAAAATATCTGAAAGCATTAAGTCCGCAACTTGCTCTCACTCGAGAATAGACCAGTATGTCAGATTGCTTAGCTTTCAGAAATCTTAATCACACTAGCACTTAGTACTATAAATGCTAAAGTTTGTATGTTTGTGGAAGCATCACGCCAAAACGACTGAACGGATCTATAAACAATTTGGCACAGACATAGATTATGGTCTGGAATAGCATTTAGGCTACTTTTATCCCGGGTTCCCGTGGAATAAAAAACTGTTTAATCGCGAATAACACCGGGTTCAGCTAGTATTAGTGATAGATCATGAAAATGATTATCTTTCCAGGAGTATCAATACCGCAGCCCGGCGCTCCAGTCGTTCCCGTTCGGGAACAGCCCCGACATCATCCGCAGCATCGCGTCCAAGAACTGGGAGCTCAGCAACAACCTGTCCCCCGTGCCGTCTCTCCCGGTGACCAGCGACCTACGCCCGGAGAACGTGAAGCGATACGACCCTATGCTGCAAACTAACATTATCAGTAAGTTTTCACTAAAACCTAATATTTACAATGATTTTCTAACATAATTAGGTAAACAATATTATGTATTACTCGATAGATATATTAAAAATAAATAAGCTTATAACCAAACTTTACCATCTGATAAGGATTGAACTAAGTTTTCTGGGAATAAAAACAGATAAATTTTTACGAAGTTTCGTAGTAATTTCTACGATTTATTGAAGAGATATGACGTAGAACATCAGCGACAAGTATAATGATAAATTAAAAGACATCAACAAACTAGTGAATAGGTAAATGCATTGCTCTATATTGGTGGACTAAACCTAAATAAGGGCTATCCCTTTCTGCGATAAAGGTTGTAGAGCTACTACGAACAGTCGTATAGCATCTACAACAGTCGTAGAGCATCTACAACAGTCGTAGAGCATCTACAACAGTCGTAGAGCATGTACGAAATGTGCAGAGCATCTACGAACTCATATTTTTGGTAACAGGTACATCAGACTACGACCGCGACGGCGGCATGCCCATCATCAGCGAGGAGGAATACGAGGAGATGATGGACAAACTGAAGGCGGCCGATAACCTCTACACCGAGTACACTTTGGAGGAAATCATTTACCAACTTGCTAAGGTAAATTGCGAAGAGTGGAAGGATAGCAGTATGTACAGGTTTTTTCATTATTAGTGCATAATATTAGGTAAACTGGAGATAATGTAAAAAAAGCACATCTTTTTTTGTGTGTGAAACTTATTCCTTTAATATTATGCACTAATAATGAAAAACCCTTCATAGTCCTGAAAATACAGCAGTATATGTACGTAATTCGCGTATTGTTACCAATTTGTTGTAGAGCCACCGTTCGACATCTCTAGTGACATGTGTCGCGTGACATTTGTCCCTTATTACAAGGGGGACATGCCTGATTCTGTATGTTTTTCCTACTTTCCGTGTGTTCCGATTTTGTAAACTATTTGGAAAGTATTTAACTCTCTAAAGATAAAAAGGTGTCTTTCTTACAAAGACCGTCGTTCGTTACATTGAACTTATTTACTTGCTGACCCGCGTGGTTTCACTCGCGTTATTTTTCTCGCATCTTTTCCTTATTTTATAACCGTTTAAACCTTCCCTGGACTCCCATATATTTCAAGAACAAAATTAGCCAAATCGGTCCAGCCGTTGTCGAGTTTTAGAGAGACTAACGCACAGCAATTCATTTTTATATAAAAGAAAAGATCTAGAGAAGTTCAGGATAAACCAATAGTTGTGTGATGTTGTTGATGTGAGTTCACTGTAACATATTTTCAGATGATGTTTTCTCAATCTCTGTCTCGGGACCCGGCATCGGCTCGCGCCGCGACGCAACGGTTCATGGCATTCTTGGAGCTGGAGGCAGAGAGGGGACAGCTTTCGCGCACCATTGAGAAGAAAGTTCTTGGTATGTTCCAATCCTTAAGCTGGCATTTCCTTTTTTTTTTATGTTAGCAAGTGACAAGACGGTCAAGTCGCCCGCCTGATGATAAGCACCACGCCTGCACCATAACAGATGCAGTGCTACCCAAAGCTTAAAGTTTTTAAATTCAGCCCGGCCCTGCACTGCGCTCATCACCCCGAGACGTTGCCCATTAATTTTACTTGCTACAGTGACCTTCAAACCTAAACACGGTAATGCTTGCACACTGCTGCTTGGAGGTAGAGTATCTCGCACTGCGGGTGGTACCCACCAAGACGACCTTGGCATAATTGGTAATTTTTTTACGTTATACGAATTCTTCAAGTTTTCTTGATAATTTTTAAGGTTTCGTTTGGTTTTTTATTTCTGACATCAAAGAAACTTCAAAGAACCTTTAAACACAGAACATTATACAAGGATTTTAAAGGTAAACAACGTAACTAGGTACTTATTAGTTTCATGGTATTAGTAATTAATACTGCTTCAGATGTAAAATTAAATAAAGTCACTGACGGTAGCGTGGTGGGCCCCGGCTGAGTAGTGAAAGGTTTCTATTACCGCTGCAAAAAAATGTTTGCCTAATCTGCAAATATTTGTTCCGGGTGTTAACTTGTGGTTTTTTGACACCATAGTATAGTTCTAGCTGTGGGTCTCGGCCGGCGTGAAGTTAGCCGTTCGTGATGCGCAAAGACAATGTTCGGAAAAGCTCCAATGAGCATCGAAACAAAAAAGTATTGATACTCGTATTTGCTACGACACAGGGAATTCCAGTGTGGGGACTGTTGGGTGTGTTATTGTTATTATTAAGTTAAGCAAGTACCTACCTAAGTTCGTATGAGTCAGTGGCCACCGGAAGACCTCTGTCATTATGGCCTATCAACTTCGAAAAAGCCGGGACCGCGGGAAGCGCTCAATTGAAATTACCACAGGCGGTCACCCATCCAAACGGTGCTTAACTTCGTTGATCTGTTAATTTATATTATTTCCATTTAGCTAGATACGTTACATTCGGGGATACTAGCTTTACTCACCTGCATACGTACGCAGAACTACGTAGTTCTTAAAAATTTAATCTGCTATGAGTTGTTTGCTTCCAGACGTGATGATTGCGGCGCTGACTGACACCATCGGCGACCACCCGGAGCTATTGCAGGCGCACGACCAAGCTGGAGGCTCCAATAGGTATGTACGGATCGCCATTTGCTACGATCTTATAGTATGATAAAATGCGGTTCTCATTTTAATGATTTTTTTAACTATATTTGGTAGGTACTCATCATTGGTAAGTGAGAGAGAGCCCTTTGTCTAAGTCTTATCCTTAGCAAACGTGCCAGGTACAATTTTACGCGGTTACGCCAATGCTACAAAACGCTATTGGAATAATGTGAACCAGGCAATCGCCAGATTCAGATGATAAGCTGGAATAACGTGAACCGAGCGATATAAACCAAATACCTATCAATTCTTATATAGTAGGTAATTGTTGATAAGTAGGTACCTAAGTAAGTTTTAAGTGTTTGTTAATTTGGTAATTTTCAAAATAATTTTCAATCAAGATCAATTTTGAGTCTCAATATGCAACGCGCGATGTAGCAAAAAAAAAGTATAATTTTCACTCACCCTAAAGAAGACTCTCGAAATAGAGTCAATGCCTTTTAACTGATAAACCGGTTCGTGGCAGTTCTTATTTTAATTTTGAGTAGGTACCTATTTAGTTTTAGTAGTATTCATAGAATGTTTTTTTCCCAGGCTGATGCGTCAATTCCTCGAAGCCAGTGCCGCCGAGCCAAGCATGTCGCGAGCGATACTGGCCGCGTACAAAGACGAGCTTCTGAAGGGGCCCACACTACCGCACAAACTTGCATTCGACCGGAACTAAACAGTTAAACACATCAAATGTAGATGAGAGCGAACATGGCACTTATTGATTGATTTTTAAAGGCATTTATTTTGTTTTTATCTGCGTCAAAATGGTTGGTTTTGATGGAGACTCGGTTTGGTTACTACTGTACGCCACTCTCTGCACGTACAATATTACTCAGAACTCTGAGTGCAATAGGTGTCCCTGAAGAGCTAAAAAGTTGTGACACTGCGCAACTCATCTCTAAGCATTACCTTTCCTTTCCACATTCCTAGCATTATGCGTAGCATTTTTGACCGTTAAATAAAACCTACCATAACTTAGAGCATTTTTTTAAATATTTTGTAAGGTACCTATGTTACCTATGTATTTACTTACTATTTTTTTGAAGTTTCCTAAACATGATATTATTATAATTTTCAGACGTGTCGTGTTCTCCCACATTTACATTTAACTTTTTTAAATCTGTTCTTTTTTTTGTTCTTTCTGGGCAAGCGTGCTCCATCATCGACCACACCATCACTTACCATCAGGTGGTCAAACGCTTGTCTATAACCAATAAAAAAAAAACTTCTTTAACAAAGTTTCTGTTCTCTTTACTTATTTAAAAAGTATGTTTTATCTCTACCCCTACGTGTACCTTATAGTTTACATTTTTATAATATTACATTTGGCCAAAGATTAGATATTTTACGTTATTACCGTTTAAGCATAGGTAAATTATATTAAGAATATTATAATAATAATTAAGGCCGCACGTTCACGGCTACTTATTGTGGCGATGTTGTCGCGCGTTTTGTATCGCTACTATCGCGCGTCAGTCGTGGACGAAAGTACACAGCCAGTGACAGAATCACGCACGACTGTATCGATGCGAACGCACGTCAGCATCGCTACAAAAAGTCGCCGTGGGCAAGCGCTCTAAGTAGCTGAATACTTCAGTTGATGTCGTAAATGTACGTTGCTTTCAAACCTGAATGTTTGGTTGTCCTTGCTTACATCAAACAGATAGTTTTTACGTTTAATTAGATGTCCTGACTCAACACCTACTTGATTTTGTCGAACAAAATCCTAAAGTCTAAACTAGTCCTAAAACTAGCCCAACCTAATGGTTAAAATTAACAGCGATCGCTTAATTTACGGTCTTTTTAAAGAAGTAGGTAACAGACAGTTTACGATTTTGACAAATGGTTACTCTGTTGGTCACGGCTAAAAGAACCGAACCTTACATTTGGTAGGTGTTTGCTGTTTCGAATATTTCATTTCCTACTTCGTGTAAATACATTTTTATAGCTTATAACTGCAACGCCATCAGCTTTACATGTTGTTACCCATATATTTAGCCTATCGATATACCTAGTAAATGAGCTATTTATGCTAGATGTGTAAGATTATTATTAAAACATTATACGAAAGTTAGCCAAATATTTTTCTAATAAATCTTCTATGAGGTGATGTGCATTTCCTAATTTAGATTATACTTACACAGATTTTATAAACTAATTGGCATATCAGAAACTATTAACATATCTTGAAAAAATGCTAAGTAAATAAACATCTGATTTACGTCAGCAATTTAGACCATTTATTTGGTATAATTTTCTGTTTTCTGAATTGCACATCACAATAATCATTAAGTATCTATAATAAAAACTAGAAAATTCAAAGTCTATTTACCTACTTACTTAGGTACCTACTTATAAAATATTTATGTCACTGTTTACTAGACCGGTTAGCATGAGCTGTAGACAATGGTTTTCTTAATGGAAATATTACTATTTTCTTTATAGAAATGTAATTTTTGTCTACTTCAGTGGAGTAAACCGTTTATGGACCTCCTGCTAGCCGGGCAGGGCAGGCACATAAGATTATCAGATATGCACAATCTAATGTAATGATAATGTCTGTTCAAACAGAATTAACCAACATATTATTATTATATTCATTCATAAGCTTGATACAGAAATGGCATGTTAAAACCTTTTCTCATTTACTTTAGAATAACGAAGACAGATGACAAGTGGTTATAATTAAGTCGGTGTGTATGTAGGCACCTACTGTTTCAGGACCTTACTCACTGTTATATAATGGGCGTAATAAGTTTTTATATATCTTCTAACAAGTACCGCTAACGCTAACTAACTTAACGTTTCACCGGGTTTCGGTAAACATTAGATAGGTACCTATTATACCTAGTCATAATACTTACATATAAAAAAATTAGAAGGTATCTAAATTTTTGTCTTTATTTGTATGTAGGTTACCTGTAGGTCTATCTTACTTAAAACCTAAATCATATTGTATCAGCAAAGTTTATTATATTTATATTATTCTTTAAAAATATGGTGGATTTAATAAAAAACAGTTTAATGTGATTGCTGTTTCATTTATACAACACATCTGACTTTCTTTTTATTAAAAACTAGTTCACGTAATTAATAAGTTTCATAATAAAAGCAATTTTTCCTAAAACTAATATAAACTTGACAGGGGTGGAAAAGGTATTACCTTACTAACCACCACTTTCTTGTGCTGATACGAAATGTAACCTTTAATCTTTCCATCGTATATTAAATTTGCTACAATACACTGTGTTTCATCAGGATCCACATCAGTCTGACCCATAACCTGTAATGCCGCTTGCAGACACTGTATATCAATATGGTGATTCTTTTCAACCAAATACACATTTCTAAACAGATTTCTATACGCTGTAATTTTCAACTTCTCTACAATAAGGTAAATCCCAGCTTTGATGAAGAAACCTTCATGCTCCTCCATCACCTGATCGATACCTCGGAGATCACCGTTCTTAACAGCGGATACGAGATCCCAAAACTGCATCAGATCATATTTTTCAAGCAAATGCTTTGCTGGCATAAAGCCGAGTAACATTTTGACCGGTACCAAGTATGTAAGTATCAGTCTCTTGTTCTTATTGCTTCTTCTGTGGCAGTTTTGGAAAGCAAACGACAAGTACTCGTCAGCTGATCTATAGTCAGAGTCAAACATTGCTTTTCTGCCAACAAAATATCTGTATGTAATTTGCTGAGCTAAAGGAAACATGTCTTTAAATGGCGAAGAGTCAATGGCCCTGATAAGTGGTTTGCACAAATGGAGTTTGTTTATGCGAAAGTAGACTTTGAGAAGCTGGTTCACAAGGTTTAACATGCCTATTTTCTTGGTGTCATAGTCTGAGGATCTGTTATCAGCAGCACACACTCTGAAGCAAGCCAGTAAGCTCTCTGCTGCCTTTTCCAGTATCTTCCCATTGCTTTGAGCTGTAAAGAAAATAAACAGGTTATGAGAATCAAATTACTAGTGGTAAGTGGATCACCTTTCATTCTAAATCCAGGTAAAGTCCCAAACAATGAAAGTAAATGTTGATGTAACTCATCAAAATCAAGTGCAAGATAAAAATAAAATTTAAGTTGCTATAAAGATGAAATATTTATCATTGTTATTGGTTTTTTTCCAAACCAATTTTGTTTTTTTTTTATTTAGAAAATTAATAAAAACTAACATTTATAACACTTGAGGAGTTCAATAAATTCAATAAAATAAATTATATTATACTAACGACAGCAAGTCTCTGCTTTCTGTGCCACAAGTCGCAAATCAAGGCAAACTGTATACATGAGTGGCAATGTCCAGTTCTCCTCTTTTTGACTTTGAAGTAATCTCACCACACACGTCACACATGTGCTCTGGTAATCATAGGCTTCAAGATAGTCCTTCATGTGCAAAGCCTGAAATTTTAAGGATATTTAAATTACGTAGGTTATAAAGTAGTAATTATTATGAAGAGTGACATAACCTTTCAGCTCTTTTATGCTTTTGTAGGGCAGAAATAACAGTTGTTGTGGGTTCAAGGTAGGATGGTACCTATAATTTTAGGTGGCCTATTCATAGTGTCCACTGCCTCATTCGTTAACTTTATCATGACAGCCTTCTAATCTTCCCTCCCACTGGCCTGAAAGCAAGTGATTGGGTCTTAAATCTACAACGTGGACCCAATGAGGATAGATGGACATTCGTTAGCCTACTTACAGAGGAATTAGAAGATGACACTCTTCATGCTTACCCTGACGCACAATAAGTGTGCAATGATTATTTCATCAAGTGGAGCCACGCAGTTCCCTTCGACCAGACTAGCTACGTCGCTCGATCGTAGGTTTCTGTTTCCGACATGATCGTCCCTCAAAGACAACAGTCTGGACAGAGGCACTCCTTGCGAAGTCCTAAACGTGCGCTCAACCACCTGGATGTATTGGTTCAGAGAGCCGGCATACGACATCTTTGGATATTGGTTCTCAAATTATATAGTGATTATAGCAATTATCATGGAAGCATGCTGTCGGCAGCTAGTATTAGGAGTTTCCCAGCATATGTTTAGTAGCAAAAAACGAAAATTCAACCGAACGAAACGAACCAAAACATGATTTTCTTTTCTCTGTTCTGCGAAGAGAATATATGCACTACACTAAACGTAGTGCTTACATTCTCTTGGCACTACACTATTAACTGTTCTGTTCTGTGGCTCTATTGGACCATTTATCCATGTAAATGTATACACATTAAAACTCTCGCGAGGCACGGAGAAACGAATAACCAATGTTTTCCTTTTGTACCAGTGGTGGGTGGGCAGGAAAAAAACCAAAAAATAAACTTGACATACCACGAAGTGGCAGTTGGCAACTCTAATTTATTGTCAATGTCAAAATATAATGTCAATGCAATGCCATGTTTTTTTCATTCATTCTCATTCATTACATCACCCATCAGTCATTATTATATCTATTCATCAATCAACCATCATTCATTATCATTCGTTCAGTTAAATAAAAAAGAGCTCCGCTTGGAGTGGAGAGTCTTGGAGAGTCTTGGAGAGCAATTCATAATTATTTGAAAACTAAGTAAAATGGAAGAAAACGTTGCTTTAGATACCAGCAAACAAAAGCAGTTTGTCAAATCTATCAAAGGAATCAAAAAGTTGATCAAGGTAAACAATAAAATTCAAAAATCGATAAATAAAATTCTGTGTTTTAGGTTATGTGTACATGCCGTAATTGTTTATTTTCAGAAAACTGAAGGAGAGGTCCCTGAAACTGTGGTGCCCAAAACGAAAGATGAGAAAAAATCTAAAAGAAAACGTCCAGAACGAGGACTCGTTTATCTATCACATATTCCCCATGGATTTTATGAGGTTACTTTACCTACTTTTTTTTATTATTTTCAAGATGTTAAACGACTGATTATATAATAGACCGAAGTGGTTGCAGGAATTCGGTGGTTGGTGAAGGCTCATGATAGGTTGTCATGGCGCTCTTGGGAGCCCCATGTCCAGCAGCAGCAGTTTTTATTTCTTGAAATGTTTTCAGCATGAAATGACACAGTACTTCAAACAGTTTGGTGCTGTGAGTAATGTGAGAGTGATCAGGTCCAAACGCACCGGCATTTCCAAGGGATTCGCGTTTGTTGAGTTCAAGCAGCCAGCTGTTGCTGAGATTGTTGCAGAGACCATGAACAACTATCTCATGGGCAAACGTCTGATAAAAGGTAAATAATATTGTTTATTTACCATCATATTGACAACTCTATTGTGGGTTTAATCCCCTGTGGGACAAATGTTTGCATGATCTGCTAATTATCATACCTTAAGTATATCCTCAAGTTACTACTCCTGTTGACTATAATAAGAGTTAGGCCAAGTAAGAAGCCTTTGTTCATCACTTGACTCATACAAACTTATTTTCTATTTATTTGTTATTTCTGTATGTATAATTTTTTTCAGCTGTCTATGTCCCTCCAGAGAAGCAAAGGCCAAAGGCCATGAGAAAACATTGGAATCGATTGAACAACCCTGGATCAATTGACAGATTAAAGCATAAAAAGGTTAATCACACTTTAAGTACATATCTTTCATACCTTTTATACTCTTTGCAGCCAAAATCTTAGCAAAAACAATTAGGTATTCAATTGTATCTGATAGGCTATGAGTATGACATGATATCCCTTTCTTTAAGACAAATGCCAAAGTCAAAAGCATTGATTGCTTTTTCTAGATGTTTATATTTACTCAAATATGCATTTATTTATTTCAGGCACACAATGAAAACAAAGACAAAGCTGGTGAACTAGCAAGAGCAAGAAAAACTCTGTCAACGTAACTAATTTTTCCCTTCAAATAATAACATTTCTGTTTTTATTACTGTGTGATTTGATTATATATCTATTTTATTTCAGATACAAAAAAAATATGAAGAAGATTAGCAATCTAGGAATCAACTATGACTTCTTCACTCCTGTAGATATACCTGTAGAATTAGTAGAAGACTCTCAAAAGACAGCTATAGTTGAAAGCAAATCTAAAAAGAGTAAAGACACAGTGCAAAATAAGGACAGTAAGAAACAGAAAAAAGATAAAAACATTGAGGAAACTAAAAAATCAGCACCAGCAAAAAAAGAAATCTTAAAAGTTGCACAGATAATGAATCCTAAAAAAGAAAAAAATAAAGTTCCAGAACCAGTTGTGAATAAGAAAGAACAGAAACAAAAACAAAAGAAACTGAAAGACGCTGGTGTTAAGTTACCAGAGAATTATATACAGGTACAAGAAGAAGCTGACAGTGACAGTTCTGCTAATTTTGACTCTGATGACTACAATAAAATGCTGGAAAACGATTCAGAGATTGAATCTGGTGATGAAAGTGATGATGAAGAATCTGGTGATGCAGAAAGTGACCAGGAATCTGATGAACAGGGATCAGGCGATGAATTTCAAATAACTGGCTCTGATGATGATGACAGTGAAGTTGATGAAAGGTTAGAATGGCTAGGTTTCTATTTTCAGGCGTAACCTTGGCTACAGCAGCAAGTGGCAGTACTGCCGCTGAAAACCTACTGCTGGCTTTCTATCAGGTGAAAGGGTTTAGTTCTTAAATCCACCAGATTAACCAAATGTAATATATTAATATACGTTATATAATAACCTTGGTGGTGGTATGGATGGATATATTCATTTGTGCACAACCAAGTTCAAACACTTAATACAAAAGAATGGTCTATTTCCTAATATTAAACTACTTTTTTCTTAATTTATTTATAGTGAGGATGAACAAGTAACTCCTAAAAACGACAAAGGCAAGTTGGGTCCTTTTGCACCACTGGTACCTGTGCCATCAAAGAAACAAGCAAAGCAACAGATGGGAAAGGGTCCACAACATAAGGGCACGGAATCAAATAGACAAAAGGCAAAGCAGATAGAAAAGGTCCCACAGCAAAAAGAGCCAAAAATGCCTGAGCTAGGCAAAAGGAAGACCTTGCAAAGTAAGCATTTATTTTCAATGATTTTTGCTTAGACCATTTATCTGTAGTTGTCAATAGTGCTATTTCTAGTACCTACTGGATTACTACTTGATGAGTAGGATGATTGTTGTCAAAAATGTATGTGTCATACATATAAATTTTTTATTTAAATTTAGCTCAACATTTCTGATTATATCCCATTCTATACAAAATTATTATGACTTATTTCATAGGTACTCAATTTCTTGGACATGAAGTGATGAAGTGTAAGATAGGCAGTAATAAACTCGTTTATTAATTAAATTTAATAACTATCTTTCAGAAACTGTAGTAAGCCCCAAGAAGCCCAAGTTCGAAAAACAAACACAGCACCCAATGAAGAAACAGTTTAAGAAAAAGAAATAAATTAAGCAATAAATATTTAACCATGTAAATTATAAATTGTTTAAATAAAAATAATCTACCTACTATTATATCCGACTGACAATTAACACAGCCTAAACCATAAATTAAAGGCCTAAACTGTAAGTCCTAACATCCTGTAATTTGGAGTTTTAGTGTGCGGGATAAGGGATTCCCGAATTACGACTGCGGTACATCTATTCTCGGAATAAGGTAACACAAAATAAAATGTCAAGACAAATAACGATTTATTCTGCGAATAGTGCTTATACGAGTTTGGTGAAATCCAGCTTTATAGGGACAAAATGTAGGTACCTACTTAAAAATTGATTGCTTGAGAAATACCTGTGAAAAACACAGCAAGAGACGTTGGGTCAAATTGATGTTGATGGGACTTAAGAATAAAATTACATTTAAAAAGATTGAATATGAAAAATTGGACCTATCTATGTACACAGTACACAACACACAAACATCTACTGGATCAAAGATGTGATTAGTAAATACACTAATAAAATAGATCAAGAAGAAATTATTCTGCATCATCAATAGCCTCGTCTCGTAGTCTGACTACAACAGGTCTTTCATCATCCTCATCAGCATCCAATCCTGTAAAGTCCCATTGAAGTTTTGTAGTCAAATTCTCCTGGAACCGTTCAATCAATGTCAGAAGTCGTCCATCGATTTTGCTCATATACGCCGTTCGAAAGAATTCTCGCAGTTTCTTGTAAATCAAATTCTTATTCATCACGATATCTGCTAAGAAATCTTCTGGCATTTCTTCGATTTGTACCTCCAATGTTCTTATAAAGTGGAAAAATATGCTTCTATATTTGTGGATGGCGTCGTCGCAGGAGCACATGAGTATGACCATGCTCTTCCAGTGCTCGAACGCGTCGAGGGAATGTCCGATGAGGAAGCAGAGGTATGCAAATTGCAGCTCTCCGATTATGTGTAGAGGTCTGAAACAAAACAAAGAAAATGTAGAGAAAGTGGTTTATAAATAGCGTGACATAAAAAAGTAAGTTCGTATGATAACTCATGGCGGTCTGACTAGATTCTAACATGTAGCCACCATTTGGAAGAGTGACTGCCACCAGTGGCAATTCCAATAATAGATCAACGAAGTTAAGCACCATTCCGCATAGTCACCATTTGGATGGGTGACCGCCGCGAGTGGCAATATCAAGTGAGCGCTTTCGTGCTTCGGAGGGCACGTGAAGTAGTCGGTCATACTTCGTCACTAATCTGTTCCAAGTCAGATAAATGTCAATGGGGACAGTGGCACGGTTAAAAGTAACGTGTCACTGTCCCCATTGAAGATAAAGCGTAATAATTCATTTATCTAAACAACTTAGTCCACCATTATAAACTAGTAGCTATAACATAAAATAAAATTATACTTAATTAAAACTTGTAAATGAGTAGGTAGGTACTTAACCATCTTATTCATAATCAATCAGCTTTATGAAAGAACTGTTATATAACATTATATGTTGATTATGAATAAGATGGCCAGCACAGTACCTAATCATTTTAATATTTAAAAACTACCAATGATTTGGTCCTCTGGATGAGCTTCCAAATCAAAGGACTATCATACTGGCTTGAAACCATGTTTAGGATGCTGTTGCTGCTGGCGCGTAGTCTGCTCAGCAGCGACGCCGTCTTTTTCCGCCAGAGGGCATCAAAGGTGACGGTGCGCGCCTCGACGAACATATTCGAAGCGCTGCAGAAACGCGGAAGCCGCAAAAGCACCCTAAACGCATTGTTATATTGGACTCTCAGAGCGTTGTAAGCCTTTTGGGTAAAGCTAAACCACAGACTTGCAGAGTACAGCGATGTACAGTACGCTTTGAATAAAGTTACTTTCACTGCGTTTGTACATCTCGCAAATCTGCGGGCCAGCATGTTCGCCCGGACTGTCAACGCTCTGCGCTCCCTCTCCATGTCGGCCTCATCCTTCAGGTCCTCTGTTAACAAGTGCCCTAGATATTTAAATGTTTGCACTCTCACAAGTGCAACGCCATTGAGTGTCACGGGCGGAACATAAGTTGGGCACTTGGAACCCGCTTTGAAAACCATGATCTCTTTTTTAACATTATAAATGAGACCGTGTGAAGCTGCAAACGACCAGCAGAGAGTGCCAGCAGCACCATGTCATCAGCGTAGCTGATGTTGTTTACACACACATTGTTAATGTAGCAGCCCACATGCATGCTGCTGAGACGCTCGACCAGTTCATTCACGTACAGGTAGAAAAGTGACGGCGAGCTAAGCCCCCCCCCTGTCAATGCTAATGGGGACAACGGGAAGTTATTTTTTGACTTCCTGCTGTCCCCATTAAGGGGGTTAAAATCATGGCGACATCGGGAATACACGGAAGGTTGAGGTATGATTATGAAAAACAGCAGCTTAATTTAAGGTACCAAATACGTAGTATAATAATAATGGTAGTCACGTATTGTGTCCTTCAATTCAAAAAAAATATCTAGTATCAGTTTTTTTTCAGTTGATATGAACGCAGGCTACGCCGACTTACTCATCTTGTTGTGAAATCATAAGCTCCAAAGAATAGGACTGATCTAAATAGTGTTTGGTGATTTCCTCCGGAGTCGACCCTGGTGGAAACTTGTCGCGCGGTATCTCAGTGAAATTCATAGATGCACCTGCAATGTTACAACCGATAGGCCCTTTACTTTAATATTGTAGTAAAGTAAAACAAATATCATCTTAGTTGTGGCCTCCATGTTTAGATTTAAGGATGACACAAGTTTTTGTATTTCATTTGTACATAAATAATATTTATTATATAGGCTGAGGCAAGCAAGCTGCATTTGGATGATGGCATAAGGATCATGGAGCTGCCAGCTCAAGAAATAGACACAGGCTCAATAAAATTACAGACAAAACCACATTTTCTGATTTAGTAGTTGCAGTGTTTTGTATGGGTAGTTCTCTAGTGTGCCTTGAATTGCATAATCAAGTACCTGGTGCTGGTTTAAGGTCAGGCAACATAGCATTTTCCCTCTCTTCTCTTGTAAGCCTCTTTGCCCGCTTAGCATCCGATTGGCCTGAGGTTGACTGCTCCGACATTGACTGCTCTGATGTTGATTCCTCTGGTGTGACAGCTTGAGTTGCTTTTGATCCTTCAGGAGCACTTTCTTGGTTTTCTGTTGAGGGTGCAGTTTTGACACCTCTAGGCCTGTCTGCATCTGTTGTTGACATTAGTTCCACTGATGCTCTGATGATGCCAGTGTCTGGAGATAGCTTTGTTGCCAGTTCAGCTAAAAATAGATATCAAAATATGCAGTTGTGTCTAACAAAGACTGTTGCTATTATGTGCATTTACAGAAGATTAATGTGGATATACAAACCTGAGATTTGTGATGTTAGCAGCTTCCATTTTTGCCAGATTTCGTAAGGGTATGGAGCTAGCTGCCTGTCCAAGTTAAATAGATTATCTTTCAAACGCTGAATTGTCTCATCGACCAGCTCATCTTTACTGATGTCTTCTGTTGCCTTGTCCCACATCTTGACGAGGAACTCTTTCTTGTGGAAGTAGTGCATGAAGCCAGATCTATATGTGAAAAGGGGGTTTAGCTGGTTTGTTGCATTCAACTTAACATGAGTTATAATGATTACTATAGGTTGCAGAAATTTTTGATGGATATTGATGCAATTATTTTACTTTTAGGTTGAGAGTAGTTGTAGATAAGTACCATTTACTCTAAATAATTTAAAAGCTTTAGATACAAAAAGACGATTATTGGTTTTGTAGGTACTTAGCTCATTTTCATTAAATAAATCGTTTCACTAGGCATATAGTAAAAAATACCTAATAATAATCCAGGTATATAGTCAAAGTATTATTCATTTGGAACGGAAAAGCATTGCTTAAGGAAAAACTCCTAATATTGTAAAACAGAACAAAAAGCGCACGAATCTCACCTCGGGCTCACATCTCCAGTACCCTTGCTGACTCCAGAATAGAAGATATAGTGCAAACCAGGCGGAATCATCTTTATTCCTCGAAAATCTTCTTCAGTATTCCAGCACTGCATGTCAATGCCGAAAACTGTTTCCTCTGGCACTCCGAGAAATATAAACGTGCCTCCATCTACCAGGAGCTTTTTAGCTGTATCTTGATCCATCACTAAGTTATATAGATGGTGTTAAACTAATGAAACAAGCGTGATGGTGCGATCAATAATGTTATAATGTTTACAATACATCCGTCCGACCGGACGAAAAACATAAAGTTGACTTGACAGACTGACTCACTGACTGACTGACATTACTGACAGTACAGTACAGACAGACAAAAGTAACAGTGACTTCTAAACTTTTTGCTAAGTCAAACAAAGACATTAGGAATAATTTGTTTATATGTTCGCAGATGTCAAAGACAATAAATTAGTTAAACTATTTGTAGTAAAACTATTATTTTATAATAAAATGAGTTAATTCGACTCGTTTCGCAGGGATCCACTTACAGGATTACCTAGTGAAGTGGGGCAGGGTGCGCAGTAGGGAACATAACGGTAAAAAAACCGATTAATTAATAATCGATGTGTTTTGTTTACGAAATTTTAAATACCTACGATCAGTCATAAACACTATCTGAAACATGACATAAACACAGAGAAATGTTGTCAGTGTTGCCTTAAAATTTAAAAACCTAAAACAGGCAACGCATAAAACAAAAAAAAAGATTTAAAAACTATCGATTTTTACTTAAAAATAATCGTTCATAAAAAAATATTTTAATGCAACGAACCCGAGGCAGGCCGAGGAAACGTTGGCGTGATGACATCGACACCTTTCAAACAGACTGGTGGGAAATGGCGGATGACCGTGAAATGTGGAAAGATATGGGGGAGACCTTTGCCCAGCTGTGGGATAATACAGGTCAAAAAAAAAAAATTGATAGAATAATAATAGTTTTTTTTAAATAATAATGTTTTTTACATCCCTAGTGCGCAGTTCGCGGCGAGTGTTGTTGCGAACTCGCTGCGAACTGGTTGCATCAATAAAGTCGATAGATAGAAGGGCCCGACAGTGCTCCGACCGCTTTTATATGTTCATATAATGTTCATGTTAAAAAGAGTGAGCTCACACCATTCGCAACGCGGACTTGGTGCCGTAATCTTGAATCCAATGACAATTCTGATCCAATCCCATTTTCTATTTACTGCTGTCAATTATTTGTACTCTTGAAAACAAGGTTGAATTTGGCGCTTGGTTTGCTGTCAAAAGTACGAAATGTCATATTCCATTATTTGTCCAAATACCGATCGCGTTCAAGAGTAAGGCCCCTGTGCGGCGTGCACATCGGACGAATTTGTGGCAAAATAGGCGTAAATGTCGTCCTGTGTATTTAAAAAGTGTACCAATAACCTCTAGAATCACCAATAACAACAAAGCGAATAGTTTATCATTCCTTGTAAGTACACGATTTTACAACGTAAATTGGTTTTTCGTGATTAGGTATTTAGCCTAGTTCTTGCCATTTTGATTGAAAGGGAACGAATGTTCAGTTTTTTACTCGGGAGTAAGAAAGACAACTGTATTTTGTATGTACAGTTCAATTATATCTTGTGATGCGCCTTTCAACCAGCCACTATTATAAGACAATTATGCTTTTTATACGTCAAGCCAGAGGTCATGATTTGGTGTAGGTACTTCGCTGACCGTGGATAACATCACTGTGTGAGTGCGTGCAATCGTGTTTTAGCCATGTTTTTCAAGATCCGGGCCCTTCTATCTACCGACTTCCTTGGGTTGTGCAATCGCGTACTCGCCTCGCCTCACTTTGAACTCACTAAAACTGGTTACTTAGCTAGGTACCTATTATTAAAAAGCTTGGGACGAATGTGCTCCAACTCTCCTCGGCATCCATAGTAATCCTTGCTATATTCTCATCATGCCTAAAAAGTGCTAGGAATGCAGCCGGTTGATGTTGATACCAGCTCTTTTACCTACGGCATGGGCGCGTTGGAAGTTGGAACTGGCGTAAATTCACCTCTAATCAAAGATTTCTATGTCCAGATGAATTATTGATCTCAGCTATACGAACTCGAAACATTCTACTTTTAAGAAGAAAGTTATTTTGGCTGCGGCAGTGTCACTTCTACTATTGCGTGTTGAACGTCTTACGAAAAAAAAATTAATATGCCGGTTGGAAATCCTAAAAACGAAACAATATTCTCATACCATCGGTAAGTTTTAAATTTACCTGTTGTATTTTTGAGAAAAATCCAATAAAAGTTTTGATATTTTGAAGGCTTGTAAAATCGAACAGTGTTGCAAGATGAATAGGTAGAGTAATTACCTACCCAAATGTATGGGAAGCTTACATTCTCTCATAATATATTTTGTTTTGGGTCCTAAACGCGGACCCAATGCAGATTGGTGGATGGCACATGTCTTTCGAATTTTTAGTTCTTGGACATGCCGGTGTCCTCACGATGTTTCCTTCACCGTATGAGAGCACTGGCATTGCGCACATAAATTTTTCGTAGCGATAAATCCATTGGTGCACGATATTCGAACCCACGACCTTAGGATCGGCAGGCGGGGTTACTACCACTAGACCACCAGAGCTCTTACTACCTGCCTAGTTACTCACCTACAAAATAGGATTTTCAAAATATTTACTTATTTTAGATTTCCTGCGAACCTCCTTAGATACACAAACATTGAACGCAGTTTGGCCCGTTTTTTGCGTGATGTGCATTCGTCAACGCTCAGTCTTGACAGGTAAATAGTCAAAGCCTCTAATAATATAGCTTGGATGTTTCAAAGTGATCCTTTGTGTTTTAGAGTGAGAACCGTAGTCAGGTGTCGTTGTCGGTTTTCTCTTCGAACCAAGGAATTTTTAAATAAACAACGTTTCTACGGTAGTAGCTGTACATAATATTAGTTCCATGCTTGGAACACACTCTATCATACCGAGAGACAGTGGAAAGCGACTTTGTCTATTAAATGTAACGAATGTTTTGTACCGCGTAGTACCTAAGTTTTTTTTTTAAATTGTGTTGCCCATGATTTTTTATGAAAACATTGTAACTTTTTGTTTTTATATTAAGTATTGAGTAGGTAGGTACCTAATTACAAAGAATATAATTATTTAGGAATTAACTTTATACCTAGGTACTCATACACTCACGAAAGTTAATTCTGAGCCATGATAGTAAGTAGGTATAGATCGAGATTCGAGATCAAGCTGAATAAAACGGAGCTAACGATCCGTTTTATTTTATGTAATAGGTACCTTTGTAAATCGATGCTTCGTAGACTTAAGATTTTCCACGACTGATGTTGCGCAGCGGGTGTAGGCTCGCCAGCGACACAGAAGGTTGCGGGTTCGATTTACACCTTGGTGTCGGGTCGAAAACTTCGATTTTGTCATGAACGTTTTCGAATTACTACGAATTACGGAATCTCCTGATTTCCGGGAAGAATCCGATACCGAATCGGACAGTTTCAAAATAAAATTTGCAGATCGCGAAAGTTAAAAAGACTAAATGTTTGTACGATCTGCAAATATTCCGATGTTCTGGGTATTTTTTATTTGCATAATAAAAAATATTTATCTAAGTAGTATTAATTTATTTAGTACTATATATATTTGTATTGTATTAAATATATCAGTCATCTAGTAGGTACCCAAAATACAAGCTCTGTTTAGCTTGGGGCTAAATGATGCTGTGTGGATTGTCTAGCATAACAAGAATTCTATCGAACTGCCTCGCTAATAACTCGCAAACAGCCCTCAGTCATACTAATTCCGTTCTGACTTCTGTGCCTCAGTAATAAAATGGTGACCAATCGTTTTACCTAACTCTTTAGGCTAGGTTTCAGAGTATACCTACCTATGTAAAAAATATTCGAAAAACGTGTCGCAGAGTACGTACATGCCACCCAATTTAAAAAATGCCGTTAAATTTAAAGAGTTTGTTTTCCACTTGTACCAACAGACGACCGAGCACACTCATTCGAATAGTTTGCGCTGAAAAAAATCCTTCGAATTTCGAGGGAAATATTCGAGTTCTTGTCGAGTGGGTAACACAGGAAGCTTGCATCGAGCACTATGCAGTACCCAGCACCTGATTTTTTGTTTTCCTAGGTATGGATTTTTTTGCCTAATTATTTTCAACAGGTGACGAAATACCTGTCTGAAGTGGTTGCGGGCGCGACGGTAGCGGCAATCAGGCTTTAGTTTAGGGCGTCGTCACTCGCAATTAGTGGATTTTACGAGCTCAAAAAAAGCTCTCGGTAGAATTTAATCCCTCACTGGTAATGAATTTTGTCATTACATATGTATTTTTTGACGGAACTGAAATTATAGCAATGGTTACGGGTAGGTATGTGATTTTGTATGATTTTTGTATGTGGTATGAAAAAAAGTTTGTTGTTAAAGGGAGTATTTTATTCTATTGAAGAATTTTTGAAGGGCAGTATGAAAATTTAATCACTATTATTAATCTTTACTTTAAATTCGTTATTCAATTAACATTAAATTTTGTAATTTATTTGTTATTTCTTATTACTGACATTATCAAATTGTAATTTTTATTTTGTTGGAATTTATAAAGAATTATTGGATATCTACTTTTTATTATTATTATTTACACTCAATTTAATGTTTAGAATAAGTAAGCCTAATCTTAAGTTATTTCAAATACGATGTAAATATTGTTATTGAATAAATAAATTGAAATTGAAATTTTATAAGTTACAAATTCACATGGGATGCAAACTTTTAAATTAATTATTTAAATAAATTTAATATAATTTGTCTGGCTGTCAGCAAGCAAATACCTACATACCGATTATCTACTCACTGTTGTGCATGCACCTGCCCGCTACCCTATGAAACTGAGTAAAAGGTAGAGTCAACTGATTTTCATCTTAGCATCTTAGTCTCGGATTTTTTAAAAGTGTTAGGTCTTGACGGAAATTTCAGGCGGCCTATTAAATGCATCACTAGAGTTGGCCAATGATACTGCAAACTTATTTTTATTACAACAAGAACTTTTGACTTGGATCGGGCTCATTTTTACATTTATAGTTTCCGAAGTTCTATCGAGCACATATCGGCAGTTCTCCGGAGACTTCGCATCCTTAAATTTGCGACGAAAAGACTATAGGTTCGCGGATCGGGTGTGAAAATTTACATTCTAATTTCCCTGGTGGGTATCGACTATTTGTCAGCGATATCAGAAATGGAGCATTAAAACCGGCCATTTAACCGTAAAAGTCATTACGATTTTTTTTCCTGAAAATGGATGATAACCGATATTGCAAGTTTTCTACTCACGCTGAACCGTGAGTTGCCGTGTATCGAAGTGAGGTGAGGGCGAGCTCGGTCAACGTCGAATCATAGACAAGACAAGGTCATGTCGTGGACCTGCGTTCAAGGACATTCATTTCAAGGTCGTGTCGTGTCCTAAAAACAAGCTAACGATCAAATCTTATTTTGTAATTCAAATGATCGAATAGATATATAACATTAAAAACTTTGGTCTTGATAATCTTGTCGAATTGCTCTTAAAAGACGAGGTGGAGATAGAAGTTAGTGAAACTTCAGGTCTATGCCACGGTCTACGTAAACTAGTGTCTAGGATCCAGTGAAACTTTTAATAGTGTTCATGTCCCAGAGCGAGACGTGTTGTCGATGTAGGTACACTATTGTACACAGTGGATAAACCCAAGTTTCATGTCTATCTTCAATAGTTTACACAACAAACATTGCCCCACACAATATAGTGTAGGTACAATATGCAGTAGCGCAACTTTATTGCATTAGTTTTATGCTCAGAAGGTTTGATGGTTGAACAGAAGATGCATAGCTGCTTTCTGTCCATAAATATATGAACATTACATACAATTTATTTATTCAAAATGCAATATTTTTGCGAGACGGTTTTCAAATCAAGTTGTATCTGTCCATTCTTCATGAAGGCTCTGCTACTTATCATGGTAATCCATAGCCGAGAGTTAGTGAGTGCCTTCACGACTAATGGAACGGTATAATTTAATTTAGTTTCTGTAACTTAATTCTGTAAAATTCTGCGCCATGGAAGACCAGCGCTAAAGTAGTATGTACTACTGCATGCTGCTTTAGCAAATGCTGAATGGCGACCATTTTCGAAGACTTATGATCCACATGTACTCGTACGAGTATGTGCTTAACTGCTTAGATATACACCTTTAATATTAATACCACCTACTATGTATCAACTGTCTCGAAATAAACTTTTTTACTTACTTCCTTACTTACTGTAACTACTTTTCTGTAGAAAATAAGAATCTAAATTATAAATTCATAAAAAAGTTTTCTAGTTATACGTACTGTAAACTAATCACACCCCTGTGATGCGGGTATACGGTATACCGCAGTTTGTTTGTAGGTATACCGTATACCAAACTACCACAACTTGATCTGAAAGTTTGTGTAGGATGAAAAAATCATGCTTAATTAACAAAAAATTTACATACCTATGCGAAGTTTTCTACAAAAAAAAAAAACGACAGTTTTCGGCTACTCGTGCCGACGGAGTGGCCACTCAGGAATTCACATGCTTTGGAACCACAAGGATGCCTGAGACCGGCATTTTCATTTTAGGCCTTGTCTAGTAAGCTAGGCTATAAGCATTTTATATCAGCAATTAAAAAGAAGGCATAAGTTTTAAAGTTTTGCACCGGTAGGTCAGGTCAAGTCATCAGGTTTCTCCTGGTCAGTAATTTCATTTGTTACATTACCAGTGCTCTTCAAAGCTAAACACAGTAGTACTCGCCTCACTACTGTTCGGAGGCAGAATAAATGGCACTGCGGTGGTACCCACCAAAACAGGCTCTTGCTAAAGTTCTCTAACTTACATTACACATTACTCGTAGTCTCATTCCATTGACAAAGAAGTTAGGTAGATAAGTTAGTGTAGGTACAAGTTAATTTCAGAGAGCTTTATTTAAAAGTGTAAAACTTCGCAGTCACTTTAAATGAACACCTTCTTATTTCCGCAAGAGGGTGAAGGGGCTACAAACTTTGCAATAAAACAATTTCCTAAGAATCCTGATTGTATCGGAACTGTCTAATACTTTGAAATTAATTAACTTTGGTTATTGGTTTTAAGATTGCAAAATGTTTTACCAGTGGGTTAATAAAGAAGATGAACGCAGATTAAGAAATATGAGAGAGAAGTTAAGGCGGTTGCTCCTGCTTTTAGTTTTTTATCTTGCCTAATTACCTTACTTACTCTAATTACCTACATTAACATTCAATCTATTGTTCAAATAGGAAAATAACGAGTACCTACTTACCTTTTGAAAATAAAAGAAACGATTATAAAGGTGAAAATGCTGCGGTAGGGGCTTTTGTTGAACTCAGCTGTGTTGACTAAATAAGGTAATTTTTGTCATATTTACTTCAGTGCTCTTAAATAATTCTAGTCATCAGGCGCGAGTAAATTCAGCTCACAACGCTCAAGGGAAATAATGTAGGTACAGTGAAGACACGTAAAGACAGTAATTTTATTAATTCGGCTTCGCACATGCTCACATACTTCTTCCATCTTAATTTCGGCGTAATTCTCCTGGGGCCCAAAAGTGAACCTGTATTTTTAAATTAAAAATGTACGCGTGCAAATATGAGTATAATGAATTTGAAATTTTGAGCGTAGGGATGACATTGGATAATAAAAACTAAATAAATATGCTCTGTAGCGTAGAGCGAGACATAAATAACTGGTTTTGGCTAGAGGCATCAAGCGACCTGTATACAATACCTATAATGTATGCTTATGGAGTTCCCATTATTAAGAAAATGACAATTCAAAACTTAAAAGTGAGCTAAAAGTTTTAATATCCCATAAAATACGGCATTATAAATACAGCTGGGCTGGTACAGCTATCTCTCTATGAGTACTCATGAAGCTTCAGTGTAGTGCCAAAGGTGAGACTCATGCTAAGAAAATAAATAGAAAATAGGGCACAATTTTATAGGCAGTATAGGCACAGAACAGATATTAGTACAACCGTTTACTCCCACCTGTTCTGTTGAGTAGTTCTGTTGACAGAACGGGATAGGCTGAGTTTACACAGAGAAATAGTCAATAGTTCCTCTCTACATACATTACTCTCTATCCAATGACTGCCAAGTTTTTCTCTATGCTGCATAGACATTTGTTTACATTGGCGCTGCAGGTACGGACCAGACTTTAAAGTAATTAAAACTTGCAAGAGCTGAATCTATGCGGGTTTTATCACATTTATACTCAAGTAGGACTACGTTATCGCAGTCTCGTGAATTTAAAACTTGAACTTAGTTTTATCGTATCAGGTTAAAGTGCTCAGGATGTATTGCAAGTTTTTAGCATGCCAGTTTCTTTTTTTTTGTGAGCATCAAGCTGACTCTTGACTTTTTTATACTTAAAATTTATTTTAACCTAGTAGGACCTGGTCAAAATATTTCATACATATAGGTATACAATTTATAGGAAATAGGCTCGCATAAAATTCACAAGTTCCTTCTTCTCATCTTGCCAGCTTAACTGAAAAGTTTGTATTACATTTAGTTTTATGTATGTACTAAGACTTAATTTTTACTTTTCGTTTTATTCTAACACAAAATGAATTTGGTAGGTGCAGGTTTCTAAATGACCTAAATACGCTTTCTACCAAAACTACAATGATACCTTTATTATAAAGTAACGCAACCGAATTGTTGAACTAAAACTATGATTAACTCTTTAAAAGCAGTATTGAAACGGTTCCTTTTACCGTTACAGTTATTGTTTCTGTTATCGCGCTGAGAAAATTGAATCTGTCCACAATCCGGGGGCGAAACTACGCTCCAACCGAAACAAACATTCCGCTTTTCAATCTGAACACAGTTCGCACACAGCTCATTCACTGTTACAAAGTCCACTGTAAAAAGTGTTATGCTACAGATTTTGAACTACGGCTTACGTAGTCTTGTGCTACGCAGCATGCCTACGCCGTAGCAATGCCTGACAACTCTCACAATTTTAATAATATTGCTACTACCAGGATAAACATCAATGAAAGTTACATTCTTTTCATCAACATTTTTTATTTTATTAATGTTATTACGAATCCACATTCGACATGAAAATGTCGTAAAAACTTTGAAAATGTATAAATTGAATTTTTCGTATTCTTAAAAAATAAAAGTAAAGTAAATTATAAGTAGTCAAAATACAGTAGTAAAAAAAAACTTATATATAGGTATTACTTATTTTATTCCACATGCTTATTTTAAGACACCTCTTAATTTTTTTACATATAATTTTTAATACCATTATACACTGGCGTGCATCTGAATCGACTCACCTCTACAAAAATCATACGCGAACCACCGCGGTAGCTCTCCTGTCACTGACATGCAGACACACTCTGCACTCGTCGGTGAACAGGACTGACTGCCATTGCTCAGCACTCTAATCAACGTGTTCGCGAGCAAATTCAAGGCGCGCTTGTCGGTGAGTTGTGGTCAATTTTGGGCCTCTGGCAGGCCGTCTTGGAATGAGGTTCGCTTCCTTCAATCGTCTTCTGACCGTCCATTGACTTACAGATACTCCTCGAACCTCTCTTAGCTGCTGCTGGACAGAAACACCGGTGAGATTGTGATTTTTGAGACTCGTCGAAACGATAAAACGGTCGTCTCTCTCAGAAGTAAGCCGGCGCCGACTGGTATCTGGCCTCCTAGAGTAAGAACCAGTCTCTTGGATTCTTCTGTACACCCTTGTCACAGCAGATTTGCTCAGATTTAGTCGGCGAGCGACTTTTCGCTATCTAGGGTACTGTTGCAGCAAAGCAACACCTTGAGCAGCTTCTTCTGATGTTGTATCCATAGTGGTTGTAAATAGGGAATCGTAACTTGCGTAGGTGTGTTTAGGTCAACGTTAGATAAGCAAAAAATAAGTATGCACTGATTGCAGGGGGTTTTAAAGGAAGTTGCGACGCGCTCGCGCGGCTACCGCACAAAGCGCATTTTCGATTCCTACACGGATATAACGATATTTAAAAAAAGAACTGAATGAATTAAAATGATTGGTGTTATTTCAAAGCCTATTGATCAAGCTTTAAAAAATATTGTGTATGTAGGTACATTACTCAAGTAATTTCGATTCAGCTGCTCGCGAGTGTATATCGAGTGCTGCTGACCACTCGATGTATATCGTATGATCCACAGTCGATATTTATCTGAAGTGACTTTTTGATAATACGAAAAATTATATTTTGACAGTTTTTAGGGTATTACAGTATATCGAATGTGTTATTCATTCTTGGTAAATCTTGGGAATCGAAGTCGCATCCTCCTGCGTTGCAGGCGGACCTTCGGGCGTCAATATAGCCGTTCTGCTATAAGCTGTGACACCATACTAGGATTGCTAGAATTGCACGTCCGGCTATGACCGGTATAGCTTTCAATACATTGTAGCGCCGTTCGGGGCCTAATTGAAGTCACGATACAAACCCAACAAAATAACCGCGGCTTTAGTTTAAATTTACGATAACTTTTTACTAATACTTTGGTTTATCGAAGCTAGGTTTAGCACTTGTGGTAGATATTGTTTTATTTGTTTGTAAACAATGTATCTAAGAGAGTTTTTGGTTTTAATGTGAAATGAGTTTTGTTGAATTATTATTACAAAATTCATTAAATTCACCGGGCACGTTAAGCTTTCGGTCCCGGCTTTAAAAATCATCAGGCTATAATGGAGGCCTTCGGGTATCGGCCTATTGACTCCGTCTACATCTTGGCCACTGACTTTGCTACCAACGTACTAGATAATTCAATTGGCAATCTGCTCAGCCCCGCGCAAGACGCAGTACAAATGCAAAAGAGCTCTAAAATAAAGAAACTTGATCGAGTTAATTAGCAAGCGCGTTTTTTAGAACACTAATTGTGTACTTTTTGTGTCGGTGTCCTTTGGAAGGACAAAAGTTAACGTGGATGGCATCATTAGAGCTGGAACGAGAGACTATTATCTTTCCTTTCTTTCGTTCTGAAAAACTTTGATGGTGTAACTTGAGAAATGATATTAATAATGCGTTGTGATACAAACAAGCAAATAATATTAAATTATAAGTAGTAGAAAATATTATATAATAAGACTTTCCCCTTTGTTAAAGGGGTTTGTTTTTGGATGTGGGAGCATCACGCCCAACAACTGAACGGATCTATATGAAATTTGGCACAGGCGTAAATTATTAAAAGATAAAAAGATATACCTTGATGTTAATAGCATATAGGCTACTTTTTTACCCCGGGTTTCAGTTGGATAAAAAACTGTTTAACCGCGGGGCGCTGCTTTTAATAAATAACTGGATAACAAAGTGTAGGACGGCCTCTCACTCGATGGACTACATAACTAGGTATATACATTGTCAGTCAGTCAGTAACAATTGTAATATTTTACAGAAAAGCTTTTGAAAAATTATTCCATACATTTTGTAACATAAAAATGGCGCGTAACATTACGCTTAGTCTACATAGTGCTGACTAACGAACGAGCGCGAGAAATGAATGTATCGTAACGCGCCTCATTAGGCCGATCCACGCGTGTTGAAACCTTTTGTTCGGTGACTGTATATTCCACGTTTTTTTTTTTTTAAGAAGTGTTCTACTTAGAGATCTACCCCTGACGTGATCTTTTAGAAAACGGATCTGAATATGGATTTCGTGGTGGTCGAAGGTCGTGGGTTCCAACCCGGTGGTGCACCAATGGATTTTACAATAAAAAATGTGCGCAGTGCCAGTGCTCTCGTAAGGTGAAGGAAAACATCGTGAGGAAACCGGCATGTCCAAGAAGTAAAAATTCGAAGCAAATGCTATGGGGCGTGGTGCCGCTTACCATCAGACGACTTGCTGCCATAAAAACAAAGATCTAACTGACTTCTATTTATCCAACTTATGTAGGTATATAGTTTTTAAAACTATCATGGTAATTAACATAATATTTCGGCGCAGTTACATGCACCATGATCACGGGAGAACTCATACTGGGAATCAATAAACTTAACAAATCATGGTAAATATCCCGTTTTTAGTGAAAATTATGAAGGTATGGCTTAGTAAAAAAATGTTTTAAGGACTTCAACAACCCAGGTTAGACAAAGTTAACCAGCGTACCGTTTTTAAAGAAAACTGGTTACCGCACCTGTCACTTACAAAGTGCACGAATCCCCAACGAGCGCACAAAGAAGTCGTGTCAATAAGCAATATCCAAAATCCGTAGAGTTCGATAGCCCTTGTAGTCGAGAGCTCTCGGCTCGCCGACAGAACGATAGGGCACATTCTGCTGCGCGACCACTCAGCCAGCTTCTTATTATCCCTTTTGTCCTTTTCTGGGGTTCCGCATTGCTTTTACCTAAGGTAGAAAATAGTGGTGTATAATATATCTTTATTTAAAAAAATAAATTGCTATGCGTTAGTCTTGCTAAAAAAATGGCTGGACCGATTTTGCTGATTTTGGTCTTAAAATGTTTGTCCAGGGAAGGTTTGAATGGTGAGAAATTAGGGAAAAATTACAAAAAAAAATAAAGCGAGTAAAATAAATAAGCTAATTATTTATAACTTGTGCTCATAAAATAATGTCCACTTACAAATCATAATTTTAATGTAAGTCCACTTGTTTTGTTTAAATTAATAAACTATAGAAAACTCCTTTTCATTATAAAATTGTGGCTACTGCTTATAGCGCGTGCATTTGAAGTGATAGTGACGTAGCTGGCTAAGCGAGGCTAAGCCTTGGCCCTGTTCCGCGTAGTCACCATTTGGATGGGTGACAGCCATTGGCAATTTTCCCGGCTTTATTTTCCCCTCTTCTCGTGTTACAGGAACTTAAAGATGTTAATGTAAATATCTGAGTTAAACGTAAGTAAAGTAGCGCGCAGACGGTACTAGGAATATAATTAGTAAACTAAAATAATTCGTGAAACACTTATACAAGATTAAAGAATTTAATTTCCATCGCAAAAATAAAATAGCGCCATTCGTTTCACATAATAATTTATTTAATATTCATTATGTTTGTATCATGTTGCCTACATGCTACCGTAGAGTTTTTAGATACAATTATAAATTATTTACATTACCGTTACCTTTGCTGAACCCACAGGGCGCGTGTATTACTTGCGCTTATCCATCTTTTTTCGATTTCACACCTGACTTGGCCGGAACGACGTGTCAGAAGTTCCTTGCACAAGCTGGGGTTTTCAGATAAGGCGATAAATTAAAGTCTGACCATTATTAGGCACGTAAAGCATAAGTTATAACAAGAATTTGTACCTGTTAATAGTTATTTTAACCTAAGTAATAGTTTAAGACACTAGAACTTTATGTTAAAGAAACCACAGAGTACATGGGCTAGGCTAGCCACAAGCTAGGGCCCGAGTCAAAAATATATTATTTATGAGTATTTATGTGGTTACTAGGTACAAAGCCTGAGCTCTGCAAAGAGTTTAATTACATATATTATTTATTATACATTATATATATATGCTCTACCACTACCTATGGTAAATTATACCTACACTAAAGCTGTTCTGCCACAGAACTATATTTGACTTAAATATAGTACTGTGTGTTCTGCATTGTCAGCTAACTTAGAGATCCTTCTCGCAAAAACCTATAGACAATAATATAAAAGTACTTTAATAGTAATATATATAAGTGTAGCGTACACCATAAGAGCACCCTGTGGTGCACTAAGAAATTATTTTTAGATATTCAACTCCTAGAAGATGCAGACGCAGCGGTAAGATGGTTTTGTACAAAAAAATTAACGCGGACAAAGTCGTGGGGCGTTCCACTAGTAAATAATATAGCAAGCTAGCTCGCGAAAAACGTCCAATACGGTCTCAGAGGTAACTATAACACTGCGATTATTTACGTATCAAATCAACGTAAAATTCACTCATGAATTAAACAAAATAACTGTTCCCTAGAGAAAACCTAAACAAACATTAAAATACTTAAATGTTGATTCTGAGATAAACCCTTTTATAATATTTATTTAACGGGGACTCTTTGTCGCTTATCTAGACTTACTTTATGATCCTATAAATTGTGAAGGACATTTTACAGTTTTATGACGCGACAACGTGGACGAAATTTAAATTGTCCATTTAGCTGTTCATTTTGTATTATGGTAATGTAACAAGAGAGTGTGAAATGGGAATTTTGGTGCGGGCAGGAGGGATTTTTAATAGGCATTGCCACAGAGAATAGGAATTTTGTTCTCGCGAACGCGCTTATGGTACGAGTACGTTACCGCAGTTGGCGGTTAAGCCACTCGATGGACGCACAAATTTTATTTAGATCTTTAAATCATTCAGAACTCTTATAAAAAAATAAGTAAATAAATAATGCTGGACAAACCACACAGAGAAGATATAAGAAGATTGTCTTTGGCTATCTTGTCAGAACAACATGGGTCCTCCCAATTTATAACTTGTTTGTTTAGCACAAGTGTAAATAATTGAAATGGAAGGTAATGTTGGTTTGTAATTTTAGTCAAAGGCTTTCCTAAGGAATTTTGAAAGAAACGCCGCCATTTCTTTAAAAAATTTGTTTGTTTACGTTGCCATGCGACAATCAAACTCATGTGCTGGATTCCATAAACGAAGAAGAATTCTTATAATGATAATCTTGTGTACTTATTTATTAGATTACAATATTGTTGCATTAATAAATGAATACATGTGACAATATTGTTACAAGCACGCTTAGAGACGTCCTTACTAATAATGACTTCGCACGGGTACTAAAACTAAACATATAACTCTTTTTCTTAAATCACTCTATCTCTTTGACTATTTATTTGCTCTCTACTGACGAAAACAGCATTATAATTTTGCGTATTATAAAAGATCTAAGCGTACATACATACATACAGAGGCACAGACGGCCTAAAAAGCGACTTAGTTTAATACTATACCAAGATAAGAATAAAATTCACTTGAATGAACCTTACTATGTATAAATAACGTCTATATGTAACTATATGATAAAACACGTATAAATAATTCAGCAAGCGCGCGTAAGTTCTTCATTAAACGCTGTTTATTACCAGAAGCTGTCTATTACTGTCCGCTTCTAATGTAATGAAAATATTACGCGCAGCATACTCTGAATTATGAATAAGTACGTTGTACGTAGAAATATTGCATTCAAGAAAGTTATGATGAGATCACGTTGATGTAGCAGTAGTAAATTTATAAGGAGAATATCCACTGAAGATAAGCGGAAGGAAGATGTTTGAAATTAACAAACCTTTGACGAGTTGTTTCAAACCATTTGCTTGGCTTGGTTTTAAGCATCCGCCTCACCATAACAGTTGCAATAAAATCGAAAGCTACGCTCGTCATCCCGAGACATAGGTAATACGTCTCATTCACCCAGTAATTTCATTTGCTACAGTGCTGAGTATTCAAAATGGGAGCTGGCATACTATAACCTACTCATCCGTTATTCCCTGTATATGAGTGCTTGTTTTGTGTTTGTGTTCAGCTTATACTGGAGTGTGCGATTGTAGAGTTCATGAGTTGACGATATTATGTAAAGGTGCGCTCCTTTTTGCATACCCAAAAAATACAGAATAAGATTGGTAAAGTCAACTCCATAAACATCTATTTACAAACAGTACTAGCAAGTGTTTCCGATTTACATAAATTCACCAATCAACAAACACACCAGAAGTTGACGTAACGCCATTTTGACACGATTCTATTGATTCATTTTACATAAATCTTTACTCTGCTCAGCTACGGTTAATACTAAATCCACTTAAAAATATAGGAAGGTCTATGTTTAGAACCAAAATACACCTTAAAGAACTACCAATCTCGATTTCCCAAATCGGCATTATGGTAACTAATAGCTTTACAACGTGACTCTACTCCAAAACCTTACATTATGATACGCGTTTAGCAAACTCGTAAACATCGCAGAGGTAACCATTACTCTCCAGAAAGGATTTGCCCGTCCCTAAGACAATATACGATAATTATATTCCTGTGGGAGAAATTCTTGTGGCGTTGCAAGGTGTGTTGTTTTATTTAGACCTTTTGTAAACTAAATTCTATAAATAAAACAAAGTCAAATATAACCTATCAAACACCTATCCTCGGACGTGTTTTTCAACCAAAAAGCAGAGCCTGAAACAGATAATCTGCTATGCATAGAAAATTAATTTAAGTACGAGAGTAATATAATATTTTCACTTTATAGAATTTATTAATAATTGTTTGCGTTGATTTATTTTTTTATTTTTAGGGTGGCATAGCAACTCAAAACCATTATTACTTAAATCCTGGGTCTAATTCGACAATAGGAGATCTCCAACCGTGACAGAACAAATTGTGCGTAATCTCCGAACCATCCAAACGGCCGCAAAAAGGTGAGCTCCCCGACCATTATGAATAACTTCCACAGCCCTCATCTAATTTAACTTGTAAACATTACAATTTAGCCGCCCATCTCGACTTGATGCCTCCGAAAGTGCTATTCGCTACCTTTATTACCGAAATTTTTATTTCGCTTTACTTTCTCTCTTTGTTTGGATGTTATTTCTTTATGAGTAAACCTCGTTTACGCTCCGGAGCCAGAGAATTCTTAGTTGTAAGAAATTACGGGGGAATAAGATTTTAGGAACATAAAAAATAAACACCCTTTAAGTACCTGCTTGTCATATTACAATTATAATCTCTGCTTCACTGCGTTTTGTTGCTATAGATTAAAGCACACTCAATTTAACCTTGAAGCACGTATACAAATATAATGTAGGAAATCACTCGAAATTTGAATCCATTCCATACAATTCCTGAAATGTTATTTTCTAGTGTGGAACAATCGAAATCCAGCATGTTGCAGCAGTCACAAACAATGCCAAACGCTACAGACCAACGAATACGGACAAATGGATCAAAGTCTCTACCAGGAATCAATTGAAATTACTCGGCCACTAGGCACCCAGCTTTTGACATCCTCCAAGCGTCCAAGTCTAAGCCAATGGCTCGATGACACATTAAAACTCTTCAGCTAACATAGTACAAGCTTAATGTTAAATTGGATTCAGGAATAGCTGCGCGCAAATTGGCTTGTTCTCTTACAATGCGGCGGCTCGGCCACCACTCACGGTAATTGTATCCGTTACAGACAATATGCTCTTTATGCTGACTGACCTTTGTCAAAAGTTTCAACCTGTTCTAACCAGGTGGGGCGATGCGAATGAACTAAGTTAACTTTCTGTCGTTAATAAAGACGTTTTAGAGTTGGAATTTAGTTTTAAATTAAACGATGTCAGTAGCGCTTAATGTTCTTTTGTCCTTTTCAGACTAGTTTCTATGACGTCATAAGTTTTTGGATCTGCCAACGATGATAGATTTAGAAAGACTTAATTTGGGTAAAAAAAGGTTTTGAGGTGGCCCAAAAAACTAACTATCAATTGTAACCAAAACAAACACAGATGTTTTACTTTTTAGCACAGCAAAGTAAAATTGGGAAAAGTACTCGCTTTTAGACCTTTTTTTTCAAAAATATTGACCTAACATGTCGTTTTTTTTCTCATAACACTTAAATTTTAAAACTGTGATAATTTTAATTGCATATTTGGAAATATGTAAGACTTTGTTATTCTATAGAAAACATGATCGAAAGTTGACTGGAATTGCTCATTTTACGAAAACGTGCGTTACAATTTTTTTTTAATCAGTTGTGTCATTTTTGTTAAAATATTTTCAACACACGAACCACAATCGTGTTTGATTATTCACGGGCTACAAGAAAATTCAAGGATAGTCAAGGATAGGATTCATAAACTATCTAACGATCTACAAATATTTGTTCCGGGTGTTCTGGGTATTTTCTATGTATAATAAAAAATATCTATCTATGTATTGTATTGTATTAAGTATCTATGCCATCTAGTACCCATACCCACAGTTCTGCTTACCTTGGGGCTAGATGATCCTGTGTGGATTGTCCAGCCAGCATTTTTTATAAAATTTATTTTAACTACAATAACACAGTACACACATGCACACGCAATTGTGCTAAACACCTTATGGTATAAGTGTGTCTGGTGAAGCACCATGCCATAAAACAGTTCGATCTTTTATTCCAACAGATTACCATACCTAAAGAAAATTTGACACGAAAAGAATTCAAGAAAGCATCAACATCACTGATTGCGTAATGCTAAAAACGTCAAAGAGAATTGCCGAGTACAGCTAGGAAGATCAATCCTCCTTTAACAAGTGGAAGGTACGTGCGTCCGGTGACTAGACCATAGTACTAATACGACACACAGACGATAAGTTTGTAAAGCGACCAAATAAAATACAAATAAAGCTCTAAGATCAATGTTTAGGGCCTGTTTCACAACCTTCAACAAAGTGTAAAATAAGATAATGCCATAACTGTCAATATAACGCGACGCGACAGCTAACTTGGTACTTACATGTCACGATCGTAAAATAAGCCTCATCGAATCGTTATTATACTCGTAATCAAACCTTGCTCAAGACAAACTACTTTAAATAACGTTTACTCAACAATATGAAGGTGTTTCACGAAATTGAACGATATGAGTAGGTACAGAGTGAATGCTGTTACATAAATTCAATTTAGTTACCTCAGAGAGAGTAAATTGCCTCCGACCAGCAAGTGGACCCTTTGACGGTGATCATCGTCATTCGTGTCCGACCTTTCGGTGCTTTCGGATCGCTCAATAGATTCTACTGCTCAAATAGCCGGGACTCACAATGCAGCCAACAGTGTTTTCCCAGTACCCAATTTACCCGGTATTTTTTTGAATTTTCACTTTTGCTTTTGAAAATTAAATGAGTAAGGATACCTATCAAGTATCTGTAAGCTTGTTGGCTGTATTGTTTTTGGATAATCATGGTGATGACTATAGTATTGTTCGTGTAAGCGCCCTTTAAAAACTTTTTGCTAAGTACTAAAAATATTCACATTCTAATAATACTACAATGTTAACCATATTTCCAGAATTTTCCCCAAAATAAGGGAAATTTCCCATGTAGTGGCATTCCATCTACTAAACTCAAAGAGCCAGTACGAGTGAATTTAAAATTCTAGATAGGTGCTTTCTCGTCCGGTACTAACCATTGCGCTAGACTTGCACTAAAAGTTAAAAGTGTAGATTCGGTCGAAACGGAGATAGTATTAGCATAAAGCAACGAAAGAGGAATAATAGTAGAGGTTTTACGATTCAGATGTGACGAATAGTTCGTCTAGTTTCAGTTTATGCTTTTGCAAGCGTTTAAACAAATGTTTGCATAATCCGAATCCAACATTTCTAGGTGTTTGTGGATTGAATTTGTGGTGTTTTTTATATTTTGTTTGTAAGAATTTGCTTTTATCTATCCGAAAAAACTTTTTCAGATTGGCCCTAAATTATTCCGTTTTATATAAATGGTAATTTCCATATTAAGTAAGCACTACGTGTAGGTACTCTAAATTCTAATAAATGTATCGAAAAGAAAGTAATGTGCACTATCTTATTTGACATCTGAGCAGTGCCCAGAGGCACTAAGTCGAGCAAAAAAGCGGCGCGGCCGTATCATTCTTTTGTCAAAATAATTAAGGCCATTTTCAAACCCCTACAGTTAACAAAACCAGTTAACATAAAGCAGGCATCTATTTGTGTATTTGCGCAATAGCCTGTTAATATTATTTTATTAACCAGAACTTAGTCAAAACTTATTAGTATCTACAAATTCTGCATAAGCGAGAAATTATTTTTCTGTACAAAATAAAACGAAACAGATCGAAAGTATCATCTGAACTATATTAAATTCAATTCAAAAACAAACATACCACACTCACGCCACCGTAGTATCAGCGGCAGTGTAAACAACTCGCATGGTGTTAGTGAAGCCTGAGCCCTGTCTCCATCCCGACACTATAACGAGAGGGTCACCCACTCTTATAAAACCCAACTCCATCGCCCATTTGGTGCAGAAGTTCACTCGCCTTTCGAGGTCAACTTGCCAGTCGGTGTCTGGTGAATCTACAGGAAAAGTTTCAAATGAAAAAAGGTTCGACATGCTACATAAAAACATGGAGAGGAGAATAGCTACTTTGTGCACGAATAACTTTGCGTCTACGCTCGTCCTTGGGATGTGCAGTCTTTGAGTTGAACGATCTAACGCTTGTATATGATAAGCCTATTGACTGTGTTGAATATGATTTGAATCGATGAATATCAATTTACTATACATCCAATAGTCGACGCATAGGCATGGATATCTTTTACAAGCTCTATAAATGTTGTGTTCACTTAAATTATAATATTTGATAACCAACCTTTGTGGTACAGTGGGCGGCCTAAAAACTCTGTCACCAGAATTGGTAACTGAATCATACGAACTTACTTACAGTTGGTGTCCGAAACTGCTGAAATTAAAGAGGTACGGTTTCATTTTCCGTGATAAGAAATATATATAATAATATTAATAAATTGTATTTGTTCCACGTTTGGAAGTTGTTACTACAACACGTTGTTCATGTAAGTTTGTGTAAATTAGTGACCAGCTCTAGTGATGGAGTTTATCAGTCACACCAAGACTTCTGTCATGATGAAATGACTGTTGTCAATCCCAGATTTCAGTTGTTAATAACGTGATGATGAATAAACTACCTTCATAAACAACAGGCACTATCCCCCTCCACATATGCAGTTGCCTTGCGATTGGCGCGTATCGAGTCACTGCAATGATCGGGCATCGAGGGCGATACTTGGCGACAATCTGAGCGGATTTGCCCGTAGTGGTGACCACCACTATTGCTGCGGCGATTGACCGCTGAGCAGCCAATACTGCAGCCATAGCAGCTCCTGTGGCTTGGTCGCAGGGAATCGGAGTCTGATGAATATAAATAAAAGTCCTTATTATTATAGCTATTTTATAAATCTCTAGATTTAACTAGCTGTAACTTGTTAATTTAAGTAATGGTTGTTATATTGGTATATAAGGTAAATTATTAGAACATTATTGTTATAAAATATTTTTGGGGAAGACCTCCTGCAACACAGTGCAAACTAAAGCAGTATGAAGTGCAACTCTAAACCATGTTATGTTTTATATTGTTGAATAATAATTTTTGTATTTGTATTATAGATCAAACAGTGCAGAAAAATAGGTTTATTTTCTATGAAACATCATCACACCTGGTGGTAGGACCAGTAAGAGTCCGTCTTGTTGGGTACCATCGCAGTGCCAATATTCTATCTTCAAGCTACTGCTTGAAGATAGAATATTGACACTTGTGCAAGCATTACTGTGTTTAGGTTTGAAGGGCATTGTAGCAAATGCAATTACTAGGCGAAAGAGACTTAACAACAATGTCTAGGGTTGACAAGCGTAGTGCAGTGCCACGCAGAACTTAAAAACTTTAAGTTTTGGGTGGCACTGCATCTGTTAGGGTTAGGCGTGGTCCTTAACATCAGGCGGGCGACTTGATCGTCTTGTCACTTGCTGACATAAAAAAAACAACACCCAGGTGCTGTTGTTGTACCATGGTACTCGTAATTTCTGACATCCGTGACATACAAACTTTCTAGCCGGAGTCAGAACTATTTATGTGACTGTTGGGTGTGTAAAAAAAAAGTTTGATTAGGATACCTTATCAATAAAATCATGAAAAATCTGTTTAGTCCACACGCAAGCCTCGGCTTCCTTGCAAGAGCTGGCCAAGCAGGCTACGGTTTCCACTGGGTATTGCCCAACAGCCGTCTCGGCTGAAAGTACCAGGGCGTCAGCACCGTCTAGGATGCAGTTGGCAATGTCTAGCAGTTCTGCTCTTAGAGGTATCTTCTTATAACGCATGCTGCTTAGTAAGTGAGCGCTTATGCTTACTGGAACGTTGGCCTGCAAAGTTAAGGATCACACTGGAGCTTTATGATAAAGAGGAATCATCGAAAAAATAGCTAGAAACCCGGCCGAGTTTGCTGCCAGATTCTTCTAGGTTGTGGCGCGTGGAACTGGCGTAAATTATAGCTAGCCTAGCTATATCTTCAAATGGTTCGGGAAGGGTTCCAAAGTGACTCCTGTGAATTTATTGATTAAACCTTTTTTAAATTAGAATTTGAATTTAAAGGCAAAAAAAACAGTCACTGTCCTGCAGTAAACGCTGCAGTAAACGTTCAGCTTGATATTTAAGTACCTTATTTACCAATTACCTTATTACCACCAATTACCTTATTAGCTCTAGCAATCATATTTTTTTGCGCTATTACCAACTTCTTAGGGGTTATATCTGATCCTAACTCTTGTCTTGTTATCATCACGCCATTTGCCACCTAAAAAATAATAATTTATTGTTGGTTTTAAGAATACAACGATATAAAATGAATGCTTTACTGACTGATTATTAAGTATCAACGCATAATACAATAGCCATTAATTAACCGTCCGAAATTCAACTCCTAGAGGACGCAGCTGGAAGATAAAGTTTGCGTAAAAACGCGGATAACTTGTCGTGGAGTTCCACTAGTCCACTATAAATAAATAATACTCACCTCAAGAATCTCATCATAATTCCGAAAACCTTCATTGGTCTGTACGTTGGCAATGATGGCGATTTTTTTCCCCTTCTCTCCCAATAAGCTTTTTAGTTCTGTTACAGCGCTAGCAGAGTTTACAAAAGGCGCTACTAAAATATCAGTCTGCAAAAAACAAATAAACCAAAAGCTTGTAAGCTTGCTAAGTAAAGCTTGTACTATGGGAACCAGCTAAGCTGATAATATATGTTTTTTTAATACATACTTAATATGCAACATACAGACTCGGAAAAAACATTTTCAGATCATGCAAACATTTGTCCCGCAGCGGGAATAGAACCCGAAACCTCTTGCTTCTCAACTGGGCACTCAACCACCGCCACCAAAAGGTCAAGGTCAAAATGTTTGGTTTCTGTAAAGCTCCATATGTTACAATCTGCCCGCGTTGAAATCACAGCGGACGGGTAATGAATCTTGTCACAGCTAAATCCCTCTAATAATTTTATTCTCGTCTACATAAAAAGTGACAAAATCTGAGAACCAATATAGGCTATTTCAAAGCTAAAGAAGCGACATAACACATCACTTTCTGGCGTCAAACAAAATAATAAAGCTTGATATGAGACTATCTATCATGCATTATGTTGTATCAACTCAGAGACGCGACAAAATGTATCCTGGGTATGTCTGGTATAATGAAGACAGATCGGTGACCTTGGCACAAATCTTTGCTGCCCTGCGAAGTAATGACAGTGAGACATCTCTGGATTTTGTGGAAGGTTTAACGTTGTCTTGGAGAATCCTCGCAGAGAAACGTCATTTTTACATAGCATTTTTTTTTGACTGTCGTTCAACGGGACTTTTTTATTCTAACATAAAACAGAAGCCAGTTATTAGTTAGATTAGTAAGTGGTTTCTTATATTTTTTCAGTACTAACTTTACGATAGTTTGCAAGTCTATCGCCCCTGATAGATTAGTACTGACCAAATTCTGGACATGATGCTAATTATAATATCAAGTCTCTTGAGGGAGGGTGTCCTTAAGAGTGGCCTCAAGACGAAGTTATTTTGGTTTCGAGAACATTTAAAAGAATATCTACAAATATGGACACACTATCATGAATATATTTTTTTTACCTGGTGGTGAATCGCCATATCAATATCAAGTTTATCCCTATCCGAGTAATTCGGCATGTCGAATACTACGTTGGGTACAAAAACGTCCTTATATGACCCTAGTAAGCCACCTCTCTCAATCTTACAAGTGAGAGTTGTCGCCGATATCATTTCAACTTTCAGCATAATAGTTTCATTGTCTAAGAGCACGAAGTCGTTCTTGGTCATCTGGTCTGCGAAGTACATGAAATCGACGTAAACCGTGTATGTAGAACATCTCTCTCGGTACGTTTCGTCTGTGGTCAATCTGACCACTTCACCGGTTTTTAGCTCCACGTTTTCTCCGTAGCTCTGAAAATAGGACTATACTCAGAATTTGCTTTTTTCCTCACAATATATTTATAAAACAAACGGGCAATATAGTACAAGTAGATTTTTTTTAATAAGATGATGAATCTGTTAGACTCCCGACGAAAAGCGATTACATCCTCCATTCAACAATGATAAATGTACCTATATAAAGTTTCATGTGCCTTGAATTTTACCGACATTTACCTATACCTTTCGAATCGAAACACATGCCAGTGAAAGACTAGACAATAGCTTGATGCTGTGTCAATCCTGAAGTAACTGTTACAGTGTCACGCAATGCATTAGTCCTTAAAGTTCTGTTTAGCAAAGCACTGCGTTGGCATCTCGAGACGAAGTTATTCTTTCGCCCAGCCATTTGGTACAGTGCTACTCAAACCTAAACACAGTAATACTTGCTCGCTCCTGCTTGAATACAGAATATCTGGCACTGCGTTGATGCCCACCAAGACATATTCTTGCTGAACAGTTCTATCACCAGTCGCTATAGTGCGAATGCTTACAACATAACTTACTTACTATAATAAAAACATACATCAGCTATACGTCCCGTTCTAATCTTCCGTCCTGCGAGTTTTGCAGCTATAGCCAGTGGGTAGTTTCTACCCATTTTTACGCTGAAGCTCTTTGCAGCCTGTCGCAGCATCTTTATAGTCTCAATGTGTTCCTCTCTGGAGCCGAATGAGAGGTTGATGAGAGCAACGTTCATACCAGCAGCCATCAGCATTTCCATTGTTTCCAAGTCGTTTGATGATTTACCTGGATTTACAAAATAAGGTTCTACGTGCATATAATCTTCTAAGCAGCACAGCACTGCTTTGAAAGAGATCGTCCAGTGAAATTCTACAACTATAACTATTTCTACCGCCAAGTACATAATGCTTGCATTGCTGTGTTTCGGTATTCGGATAGGTATGATCATTGGCTCTTGGGACATTTGTTCTCCTTCTCAGGATGAACGGAGTGATGCCTCTGGTATTAAAAGCGTTCATGGGGTATACCGGATGTTAGTAAGCTTGTTTACCATCTAAGGGCGGATTCGACCAACATTTGAAATAACTATTCTGGGGAATTACAAATGTCAAATACAAGTAAACTGTCAGTTTACTCGCGAATAACTATGATTTATTCGGAGAATAGTACTTAATTGTGATAAACGAATCCAACCTAAATGGTATTAAAATAACTACATCTTTGTATTGTGATTTTAGAAGAATTATGGCCCATTAAAGTTACGTTTTGTTGGATAAAAAAAGGCATTTTTATTGTACCTATTGTTGCAATAATGCCTGTCAGTCTTTGACACCCTGGTGGTGCCTTAATATCCAGGTTTAGTAGATGGTCCAAAGGTGAATAGGCATGGGCAGCTGTTAACTGTTGCCCTGGTAGTTCCATAGCATCATACTGGAAAAAAATAATTATAATAACTAAAATAATATTAATTTAGTATGATTTTGTATAAGTATAAGTGTACTTACTTCCCCCAACTTAACATCAAACTGTGTCGGCCATACCATGGTTTACAAAAATAAGTTTTAATGTAAAATAATATAATAAAGAAAAATGATCGTATTTACAAAACCGCTTGACACTTGTGTGGGTTAATGACAATAGATTCTGACAGTACATTTACCTTCTGTTTTTTTCTTCTACAGAAAGTTTGTAATCTGAATCTATACTAATCTATACTAATATTATAAAGAGGAAAGATTTGTATTTTTGTATTTTTGTTTGTTATGAATAAACTCAAAATAACTGGTCCGATTTAAAAAATTCTTTGAACATTAGAATGCTACATTATCGTAGTATCAATTTTTTAAATCGGACCAGGGATACCTGGGTAACATAGGCTATATTAATTACTAGCGACCGTCCCCGGCTTCGCACGGGTGAGGTTTCATTGCATCCGCGTGAAGCTGGGACGGATTGCTAGTAGTCCGTCCCAGCTTGCTAGTAGAATAAAAAGTCTGCAGTACGCTAATTGTTTGATTTACACCGATAGCGCGGTGTATATCATACATTATACGAGTTTTCAAATCACATAATAAGAGAGCCACTTAAAACACTGTTTTTTAAAACGCTCGTCAATGACAACTATTATTCTCATATGTATTATATTTGAGAAAATCTATACACACAGAACAGATACTAGTACCTACGTTACAACGTGTACATCTACGTGCCAACGGGCTATTATTAGATAAAAGCGTACCCAAAAAAAAAATAGGCTGCAGCTCAATAAATTCATGCAAAACAGAACTGTCTAAACAACGGCTTGGTTCTGTTATTGTTAAACAAAAGTCAGGTGAATCAAGAATCCCGATCATGGTTAAGCCGAATTATAAATAAGCCACACAGCTGTCTCTAACGACGCCGGCAAAAATAAATAAAGCTGAGCAAAATAAACAAAGCCAAGTTTTATTTGTGGGAAAACCATTAGGGGATCAAAACGAGGTTCACGAAAAAGATAAATAAGAAAAAAAGAAGTATTTTCGGACGATCCCGAGGCTTAATAAGCATTTTTAAATCGTAAACTTATTGCGACTGTTTGACGGAATAAATATATCTACCGGGATGTTAAATGCAGATCAAAGATCAAAATAAACTAAGTTAATTGACATGTGGACAAGCTTTAGTGGCACCAAGTTATTCTAACTTTATTATGTAGAACATCACGTCGATCTTTATTATGAAATTATATATATAATTTAGCTTACAAAGAGTAGCAATAAAATGATCGCATTTCTTAACTAGCAAAATTCATCATTACCTAAAGGTGCGTGAGGTCAAAACTTACCGTCTAATCTTTGCAATGCATGGACACTTTTCCAAGGAACCGAGAAAACCGACTAGTCATGCCGGTTTTACGATGTTATTCTTCACCGTTTGGAAACAAAATCGTTCATGCATATAAAAATCATTGGATCTAATCTAAATCCAACGTTCCTTAGCGATGTACTGCTTTACAATATGCTTCTATCAAAATTATTTTATCACATTGCAGTAAAATTCCTTGCCTTTTGTTTAACTTACACAAACGGTTCGGTTAGTTTTATAACCAGACAGTGATTGCTATTCCCCGTGTCCACGGCTAGTTTCAACTACAGTTGCGGTTCCTATAAAATGTTGCCTTCAATTCGCCGTACACGCCATCAAGGCTTCCCTAGAGGGCCACAATCTATAAAATTCTAGTTCGTCTGATGCGTAAAACCCTTTGTGTTCTCAAACTTGGCTCCCCCAGGCCCGCATCAAGCGATACAATGAAATTCTCGACGCCAGAATATATTCTAAAATATACAGCTTGATTCTAAAATATAAGGTTAGGAAACTAGCTAGATGCGCCCTTGTGGGAGCGTAAGGTATAACTCGTAATCTTACGTTTTGAAAGCTTTCTGTCTTCGGGGATTTTGTTAATGTTATACTGTAAAGTTTCTGTTCTACTCGTATATATTTAGAATGATCTGCTGAGTTATCTTAGGAATAAATTATGCCCGAGAACAGTGATAAAATGTGTAATAAATCTAAAGACTAAAGTCACCAGCTTATGCTTTATGTTTATTAAATATGGTAATAATAATAACTATATTTAGAAATCTATGGCTGCCTCTAACTCATCATCATCAAGACACCTGAAACAAATACAGTTAATTCAGCAACTAAATTATTTTATTTAATAACATTAAAAATAGCTCTTTAGCTCAGATAGTAAAGGGTTTAATGGGTTTGACTATTGTAACTATTGACTATAAAGCGATCGTTTAGTGAATTTTATATACATAGCAAAATTTGCTAGATACACATCGTATATCTTTGGTAAAAAGGCAGATATAAGTAAAGATATCGAGTAATTTTTATTTATACGAGCTTTTGCGTTCAGCACTTAGATGGATGGATGAATGACCGTCTGTGTAGTTTTCATTTGAGCGTTTCTCCTATCTTTGGAGAGCACATTATGCAGACGAATTCGATCAGCCTATCCGTTGCCAGAATTGGTCTATTACTATTGGAAAACTTATATAACTGTGTTGATACTAACTCCACAATAGGTTTTTTGGATATGCTGACGGTCCAGATTCGGACGCAGTCACAGTAGGCGCTGGCCTCAGCTCCTCGCTGCAGAGTTATATATGTATCACCGTAAATGAGCCAGCCTTTTTTCACTGCATACTCCACCGCAAAATGAACTCGGGACTCTATAGCTTTGTGCCACTTTTTTGGAGTACCACCACCTTCAAAAAATACACAAAATTCGCATATTGGTAGGGACGATTATGTAATTCGGTTGCAATCGATATCTCTTGGTTTCAATCACAAACTGACGTATTTTGTATGAATATGACAGGTTATTGACAAATCGCTGATTGAAATTGGATTGCAACTGAGTTGCATAACCGCCCTAGTGATCCCGCACTAGGATCTTTTGTTTAGTACCATTTGCAGATCACGCAAACATTTGAAAAGTAGCGCTAATCGAACCGCCTCTCGCTATTCAGTCGACCAATCCCTTCCCTACATTTGAGATAAAATAAGTGGTTATTTCGATGCTACTTCTTCTATTTTATTCAGAGGACTAGTGTAACTCCACGCGATTTTGTCCGCGTTGAATTTATTTTTATAGAAATCAATCTTCTCGCTACGTCCTCTAGATGTTGTTTTTCAAGACATTAAAAAATACACCCACAAGTTCTTTAGCACTTACGGTATAAGATGTTCGTTCATGTCAGTCAGTTAGTAATGATTTATATATTTAGAAGATAGGCAACTTGAATAACTTACTAAAACATTTTCGTTCTCCAGAGCGCGTGTATGGCTAGAAGCGTTCGTAAATTAGATTTGGAAAAAAGAGCAAACGAGGCTGAGAAATTTGTATCAGAAGGCAAATATTTCCATCAAGCTGATAGAAAGTAAGATATATTGATATACACGAGTGTGTACATCAATCTCGCGTAATCTCGACGTACGGTGTACGAACGATCTATCTTGGTACGTGCAGTTTCAAAGAGAAAAAATACTATACAGAGCATACGCGATTTTAAACTGAGGCCATGCTGAGTTTATTTAAGAGGTTAAGGTTATTTAGCATAATAATAACTATTTGTCTAAGATCCAGCGCTGAAAAAACTGATTTCAAATAAAAAAAACACGCATTCTTGCGCTACAAAGAGACACGTATATCAGTCAAACTTATAACACTCCTCTTTAGTCGGACGTTAAAAGTAAGTACAAACCCCCGCTAAATAAATTTATACTTACTGGTGCAAAAACCTAATCAAAATCATCATGTAAAACAATCATCGGCCTTATGTTTCCACTGCTGGGGCATAGGCCTATTCTAAAGCAAGAGTTATTAAGTTATGAATCCACCATACCCAATGCGGATTGGTGGTTGGCACATGTTTTTTGAATTTTTACTTTATGAAAGAAAAACGTTTTTTTTTTGTTTATACCACTAACGTCCCAATTGATTATTATTATTATAATGAATAGTTCATTATTATTATTATTCCAGTTGTTCGCGGTTAGGTCAAACTTAGGGTTAATAGACAGAAATACTTCCACTTTTAAAGCTTATAATCAAGGTTACGTTTGCGAGTGAGCGAATTGTAGAATATTTTTCCTCCATGAATGAATCTACTTTGTTATCAATATTTACTTACATGGCTTTGAGTTATTGTAAGAGTAGATCGTGATTAGATACCTTTTATAGGATTCTTCTTTGTTATTTCTTTCAAAAGATCTATGATTATAAATCCTATTATCTTCCTACCTATTAGATTTGCTTTCATAATTTTTTATTGATATATTTGTTACTTACAATGCTTACTCAAACAATAGAACTAGACCGAAATACCACTGTTGGGACACTGGCCTACTCTCAAGGGTATGAATGAGATAACTTTGTATTGATTTGTTTTAAAAATTACCAATTTATTTTATTTTTAGGTTTTGTTTTTTTTCAATTTTAATACTTACAAAAACTAAACGGGAGTTTAAATGCATCAGCATCATCATGCAATCCAGTTTAGAAAACTCCAAATATTTGGTTAAATCCTGACTGCGAAACTCTTGATATGAAATTTAGCTAGAAAAGCTTTTGAAGAGCAAATCGCTTTTCGAGCTATCTAAAAATTCTGTGAGCAATGAAAATGAAAATTTGTTCATAAAAATGCGTTAATTTGGTAAAAAACAGTGCCGTTGCATGACAATGACTGCTCTTTTAAAACTGTAAGCACGTGAAATAATTGGGCGAATGAGACTTGACAACTATGTCACTGACGAACGCAGTGCAATGACACGTATAACTTTACGAATAATAGGGATAACTGAAGGCCTCCGTCATAGCCTAATAACATTGAAAAACCGGAACCAACTGTTTAACATGCCTTCCGAAGTACTGAAGCACTACTATCCACATTCACTTGGTCATCTGTTATAGTCAAGCAGGTAATAAGTCGTTTGCCTACTTTATCATTAATAAAAAAAAACACATATTTGTATATTTTGGGTGATTGACTACCGTCAAAAAAAGCGTTAGTAAAATTACCTTTGTATTTGAGCGGTATAATACATCGATATGTCTGAAGAAGCCTTGTTGCCCCTGTCCTGGTGCTGACAGTTATAACCAGGCAGGATGGCCGAAGCCACATCAGGATCCTGGCTGTCCGTCCGGTCACTGTTGGTATGACCACGACCCTGGCGTTGCATTGGTTGGCCAGAGTTGCGCAGGATAGCGCGCATGCTTCCGCTGCGTTTACTGGCATTTTTATCTATTGATAAAATTTATTAATCGCACCCAACATTTGATTAAAAACTAGGAGCCTTATTCATACACGTACTATCTGTTAGCTAGTTAGAGGTGTCTTTCAAATTTATCATCTTCTTTGATCTTATGTTAATGAACAAGACTCAGCTGAAATGGATGTTTTGTTTATGAAAGGATTTTTTTATTGACCTCATGCAAACCTCTCTTGCTTTTTTTGGCATGTAGAAGCTTAACGATTATCATCTAAGCCTAATTTTACTGACTAGTTAGTTAGTTCGTATGTCAGTGGCCAACTCTGGTGACGGATAAAATTTTTTTAGGCACTGTTTTGTGTATAGTGTGCCCACTTTAGCTTTTATCATCTACTATTTTACCTCTGTCGTCTTCCCGTTACGCCAATGGAAAACCGACATTAATAAATCACATTTAGCATCATAGTAAATAGCATAATCACACCTCAGTTATGATCCTCCAAAAATCTCTTTTCTCATTAGTAAATGGCTCTATATTGCAACACAGATCGTTCATCGCTTGAATCACCTCAAGCACGTATTCGACAACTTGGCAGTTGATGAGTATAAAGCCGGTAGCTCCGTCTAGTAGTGCGTTGGCCACGTCAGAAGTTTCATTGTCTACAAACGTCCCTGTGGCCAGTGCGTGGCGGAAAATTCCACCAGAGATATAGAATGGTTTACCCAGCTTTGAAATAAAAAAAAAAACGGAACTATAACTGACTAGTTATCAAAATGACTCGACGATGCAAAGTAAAAGATTGGACCAATATTACAAAGAACCTATTTGCTTTTCGCCAATAGCTCTGTACAATCTACAAGCAAGACTGCAACGAACCAAATATTAATCCAATAGCGGAAAAGGGAGTCCACTATAAAAAAGCCAAAGCTAAGCCAAATCACAGAATAGAATAGAAAGGACTATACAAATAAAGCGATTTTAAAGGTGAGTTATATGTTATCTTACATCAAAATTATTGTTAGCAGAGCTTACTCATGCTATTACAACCTGCACTGACCTGCTGGCATTTTGCTCCGACCCACTTCTGTATATTCAAAATTCGACGACTCGCCGCGGCTTCTAGTTCAAATGATAGAAACTCTCTGGAAAACACTATCCCGTCTGATTCCTAAAAAAACATAGGTTCTATTAATTGTCATATTAATATTACAACCACACTATTGCTGATAAGCGTATCTAATAACTCACTCATACTCTCTGTATCTTATAACTCACGCATACAACATTAACTACAACTTCTGTAACTAATATATCTACTTCTCATGAGCTTAATGGAATTAAGAAATAAGTTGTTTACATTCAATTATTTTATAATTTTGATATTGCACTAAGTTAGTATTATGTTAGTACTCGTAATATAGAGATTAATCTCCATCTCTAGTAGTACATATTCTTGTACATATTCTTTTAAAAATATTTTTGTATAAATTGACCTTACCTTTATAATATCATCGACATTTTGAAGACCTTCTGCAGTGCAAATCCCACAGATAATGATTGGTCTTTTCACTCTCTTACCCATGTACTGTTTTATTTTCCTGACAGTTTCGACGCTACGCGAGTAATTTATTATTATCATGTCGACCTGAAATAGTATCATGTAGGTTAGTAGATAGGGTAACTATAAACCATCGTGTGTTGCGGAATCTTGATAATTAAAATATATTAAAATAAAAAAGTTTTACCTGATACTCCAGCGCAAACTTTACTATCTGTAAATCCTTTTTAGTGACAAACGGTCTAGTTCGCGCCGCACCCCTTGCACATACAATACACAAGCTTGCCAGTTTACCAGTCTTGGTCACCACGCATCTAATAGAGTTCTCAGTTTTCGCAACGGCCACACAACGCATAATAATCTCATCGTGCCCTATCGATATCTCAGTGCCAGCTTTGATGTCAGTGTTTAGGTTAGGGTTATCGACAAATATGCGACTGGCATTACATTTGTCATATTCCTCTAAGTTGTAGGTCAGTACTACTTTTGAGCCTTCCTTGATGATTACGAAGTCTTCTTCCTGAAAGCAAATACAATTTTCCGCCACTTATCTATTGCTTTCGAGCATTAATATAATTTCTGTATTCTGCTTTAAAGGTTGCATTTCTCAGTGAAACTACAGGCATTTAAGACTTTACCTCTTTAGTTCAGTCGATAGATTCCAAAACTCGTTTATCATGAGGTGGCCCATATGCCTGTTTGCCATCATTGTGGGGTACAAAAAGATGAGTAAATTTTTCTTGCACTTAATGTATGCATACCTGTTCCAGTATACCTGTCTTTACAATACAAGTCTTGAGCTCGACACAAGTGGCAACAGGCCAGTCTAAAACAGCATGTTTCTTGCACAAGAAAGCCGCCGCCTTGTCCACCTTTCCCAGTAGACGTATTTTATCCCCTCGAGTACTATGAGAGGCTTTGAACCTCACCGCGTTCATGCCAACCTCCATCATCTTCTGTATGTCGACGGGAGTTATATTTGGATCATCTGTTTATAAAAAAACTTTACAAAATTAAAAAAATATTTCTGGGTAGTTACGTACATTTACTTATTTAAAATTTTAACAGACGTGTTGTGGATTTTGAAGAGATTTTAATCCAAGATCAAATAACTTTTACATAGAGAAATTTATCACTATATCGTTCTAATTTGAGAGTAGGCCAGTACTGTATACTATGGGAACATTAGAATGCTGACAACTTTGACTATGACAATGATGATTTCTTTACGTACCTACTGTGACTATTATAGGACATCGTCTGCGCCTGTTGGGCCTCTCATCTATGATCCGAGGATCGCTGATATCAATATTTCCGAACGTCGTCGCATTCAGTCGCTTATCCACCATGATTATTAACTAAAATCTATTCAAAATGCTTATAAATTTTAATACTCTAAAATATGTAAATATTAAATCAACATCCTCTGTTTTCGCCAGAGAGAATTTAACAAGTCGCAAAACCATAGATTTCCCTATATATCAATTTACTCTGTTACCATAGATTTCCCATAGATTAATTCGAGATTCCCGTATATTTTTCCCCTATATATCAATGTACTCTGTGGTATATATCAAAGTCAAAGTAATATGGTCACAGAAAACTTATATCCATCCACTCGATCTATTCCTGAGATCTATGACCATAAAGGAACTATAAACTATTTTTACATTAAGAAATTTAACAATTTTAGGATTGAAGATTCTCGAGCTCAAAAACCTTTGGGCGCTACGAGGCTGTTAAAGTTAAAGTTTTAAAATATTATAATATACTTTTTTTTTGGTAGATTGGAGGTTTATGGCTCGGGATCGAGACGTCTGGAGGGAATGGGGGGAGGCCTTTGCCCAGCAGTGGGACACCAACGGCTGATATAACAATAATAATACTTTTTTTTAACTGTGATGTATATAGCTAAAGTCCCATTACCACTACCCACTGGATGAAATCTGAAAATATTGAATTCTAAAGCCTAATTCTAATTTTATTTAATTTACCAATATTATACATAGGTATCTACGGACTTTTATTGTATTTATTTACTACTTCAGTAGTGCAAACTAGTGGTAGTAGCCCTAGTGGTGTGGTATCTAACAATAACAAAAAAGAGTTTCGCTTTTTCGCGTACCTACCTACCCGTTTTTGTAAAAAAACATTGCTTACTGTTACAAAAATAAAACATTAGTTTTAAAGAACATTTAAATATTTATATAATAGTTATGCTAAATAAATGTAAAACATTTTTTACTTTAAAACCAAACCAACTAATACATAAATGTATAAAATATTAAAAAAAAGTTAGATGTTATAAAATAAAAATTATATAAATAAACAAAAAATATTACATTATTATTACATTATTAAACGAACTTCTAGCAAGTCATCGAGCCTGACCTGAAAAAAAAAGTCATATTAGTATTATGTTTGTAGGAATGATGAGATCCATTAGCGACGAAGCTATCTAGTTGAAATATAAATAAGTTATAAACACTAATTTACGATTTACATTGACGGAGTCGATCAGTGCTTACAATAATACAATAGTAACATAATAAGTAATATTATCATCTATGAATCATCTATGAATGGTGTAAATCGATAACTAATTAGAGCAAAGAAAAAAAGTACAATTATTTTTCTAATGAACTCTACACTCCACTTGTGCATGTGCATACTCTTACACTCGATTCGAACAAATTATTATAACGTAATTTATGTTTTCAAACTTTTTTTAAATATGTACTTTGTCTTCTTTATCTCCTCTGTGGTAACCTTCCACACGCTCATGGTATCACAGTACGCGCTCGTCGGGAAGGATTTCCGTAGTTCTACGTAAGTCTGTCCATAATCCAGGATATCATATTTGAGTCCGTACGCGACGGCATACTTGATACGCCTCTCATTTTCTGCGCGCCAATCTTTGAGAGGTGGTTCTGCGGAAAAAAAAGTTGCAAAACTAGTAAAATGACTTTGCGACTTTCATTTTTTCATGCAAACTTCTTACCGCTACGTTTTTTAGAATTTCTTACTTGCGTGCACTTCTACAGATTAACCTAACTAACTTACATCTTACTAAAACAATTTGACCCATACGGTTATTGTGAATGAATGATACATTTTTAAAAATGCTCTAAAATTATTTAAAACCTAATAAATCTTTTTCTTAGATCTTTCGAGTATCATTCTCTTTAGTTACTCGTAGAAACGTGTAGCATCGTAGCGTAGACATGCTACGCCTACAATTGCTACAATGACATGTTCATCATTAATCTGTGCAACGCTACAAGAGTGCTACATGGAATCAAAGGTACATATTATATTAGTTTGGGGCTAGATGGCGTTGTGTAAAATGTCTGCCAATATAATTATTGACATATATTAAATACCATCATAAACAATAGGTACGATTCCTCTATAAAATTGCAGCTGTCTTGCAACAACGGGATTCGTGCTGATAATCAAGATGATAGCTTCAGGGGCGATATGCGCTAGTTGTATTGCCGTTCGCCCCGTCACTGTAGGGACTATGAACGCCATGGAGTTTAAGTACTGGGCAGTCACCGCACTTGCTAGGATGCAAGCTTCTGCTGCGTTTACTGGCATTTTAAACTGTAAAAAAAACACTTTTATAAAAATACGTTAACACACAATAATCACAACATCGTCATGGCCCTCATATTACAATACCCTGTTCTTTTTTTATTTATTTTTATTTATTACATACATTAATTTAATTTATAGTTGTGTGCTGCACTGAAAATCAAACCCACGACCTCTCATGCGCAATAAGGCACTTGCTTATCACGCAACCATGTAACGTCAAAAATGATGATCCTCTTTCTATTATAACGATTATGTTAGGTAAGGTAAAAGTACCTTAGAAGATGTTCTTATTTTAACAAATGGCGTCTTATTTTATTTGTGAAGAAGACTCATGTAAATATAAGCCGACGAACCGTAGAGTGCTATAATACTCCACAGTAAAGCGGAATAATTGCCTTGTTGTTAACCAGTAAATGGTGTTAAACTGAACGTAAATTTCGTCGTCAATTCTCAAAATTGAAGTAATATAACTGCTACATTTAAATTTTCTTCGTTGATGTGTAACTTATTATATCTTAACAACCATGTTATCTAGTACTTAGTAAAGTAAAAAAAAGTAAAGTAGTAGTCATAGTAAAATATAATTTTTAGGCAGCCCGGAATTACTGAAAAATAAGTAGCTTTATCGCCAGAAGTAGAGAAAAGTGATGCAAAGCAACAAGCTCAACTGCTTGTTTGCATCAATTCTGGAGTGAACAGTGGACCACCTAAATTGACCAAGATGCCTGTACCTCATCAGCCATCCTCCAGATGTCTGTGCTCGTCGTCATAGATTCAACCGTCTTGCAGATATCATTGAGCGTCTCCATTGCTTTGATAACGTTTGAAGGATCTTTGTAACTCCTCATTACAAACCCGGCACCTTGCAAAACTGCGTTAGTTATGTCAGTCAAATCGCCGCAAGATAACGTCCCTTTTAGCAACGTTCGCTCTAATATGTTCCCCGATATGTAAAAAGGCTTGCCAAGCTATAAAATAAATAAAAGCAGGTGTGAATACTTTAGTTTCAATTTAAAAATATGCAGGCGAATACTAATTACTAAAATTAGCTTGGTTTTTAATTTTTATCGCGTGATTCCAGAATAAAAAGGCTATTCCAGGTCCAGAACTACATCTATTCTATTATTCATCTAAATCCATTCAGTAGGTATGGCGTGATTCAGTGACAAACACACAAACATCCTTACAATCTTTGGCATTTTAAAATTAGTATGATAGGATAGTAGGAAGGTGGTAGGATGTAATGTCTCCATTTAGTCATCATCAATAAAAAAACTTTACCGGGGTTTTTTTGTGAAAACATACAGATATATAATAACCTTTCTACATTTAGCACCAATTTGTAATTGTATTGAAATCATTTTATGCTTATCCACTATTTCATGAGCAAGAAACTCTCTTGCAAGTATGATTCCATCGGAGTTCTGAAAACAAAGCAAAAAGGCATAAGGCCAAATTAAATAATTAAATTAAATAATGCTGGACAATCCACACAGCATCATCTAGCCCCAAGCTAAACTGCTGTTAAACAGAGCTGTATTATGGGTACTAGATGGCTGTTATAAACTTAATACAATACATAGATAGATATTTTTTATTATATATAGAAAATACCCAGACCACCCGGAACAAATATTTGTAGATCTTACAAACATTTGACCTGAGGCGGGAATCGAACCCGCAACCTCCGCGTCGCAGGCAGACCTGCGCCCGCTGCGCCACATCGGTCGTCAAATATAAAACAAGTAACAAGTGTGAGCGGTAGCCTAAGCGGCAGATTTTTAAAGGGTTTGCCGCGCATGTCACTTAAAGTAGCAGAAATTGTGCACAAACTTCAATCAGCACTAAGATTAATAAAAAAACAATAAAATATTGATATCATAACGATCTCGGTGATGCGGTGGGTAATTTTTTGGTTGAGAAGTGAGAGGTTGCGGGTTCTATTCCCGCTGCGGAACAAATGCTTGCATGATCTATTTGTTTCGGGTCTAGGTATTTCTACATGCATGTATCTATAAAAAAAATATATATATTATGTATATTATACTCAGTTATCGTACCAGCTTTGCGTAGTTGTGGCTAGATGGCGTTGTGTAAAATGTTCAAATATATTGATTTATTTATAGCGTGCGAGCGTGTAGCAAAAACATAAGCATACATAAAAAACTCACTTCTAATATTTCATCGAGGTTATCCAAACCTTCTTGCTCGCATATTGTGCTTATTATCAGAGGTAATTTCTCGCCTCTAAACAGTTTTCTAATCTTTATCAAGGTGCTAGCCCACCTGACAGAGTTTACTGTTATGATGTCCAGCTTCAATAAAAATGATCATAACATTTAAACATGAGCTTAACCTAACAAAGCTAATTGATAGATTCAGGCGTTCATCATGACAGCCTTCTAATGTTCCCACTGCTGGGACACTGGCCTACTCTCAGGCGAGAGTGATTGGGTCTTAATCCACCACGCGGACCCAATGCGGATTGGTGGATGGCACATGTCTTTCGAATTTTTAGTTCTTGGACATGCCGGTTTCCTCACGATGTTTTCCTTCACCGTATGAGAGCACTGGCATTGCATTGCGCACATAAATTTTCGAACAGAAAAATCCATTGGTGCACGACCGGGTTTGAACCCACGACCTTAGGATCGGAAGGCGGGGTCATTACCACTAGACCACCGGTGCTGTTTTGATTCAGGCGTTACTTTGCGGAAATCCATTACAAGATAAAAAAAAAAAAAAAAAAAAAACAGACGAAAAATCTCTAGTACTATTCCGCTTAACCTTTTAACTGATGAGGTCACACAGTTACCACAGTTAACCTCAAAAGAAAAATATCGTCACGTGTTTCATCCCTCCACGGGACATCCTCAGGACCATCGACTTGTTCAGACGTGTTGCTCCGTCGAGCTCTAAAAGGTTAAGCGGAATAGTACTAGAGATTTTTCGTCTGTTTTTTTTTACCTAACAAAGCTGTAAAAAAATATTTATTCAATTAAACCTATTTCTCATTGCTGGGCAAAGGTTTCCCTCAAAGCTTTCAATTTATCCCGGTCTTTGGCATTCTCTCATCACTTTTTGTTGTAAGAATTTAGAACGTCTTGCCAACGCCTTTTTTTGCCTTTCTTTTAGCATCGTAAAGTATGATTTACATTGAGTCAGTAGCAAAGTCAGTGCTGACCCGCTACTGGCCTAATGTAAACGCTGTCGGGTCAAAAAGATAATGTCAGTATTAAAAGTCAGCACTTACTTTATTTGGAGTCAGTCACCAACCCAATGTAAATCGCACTTTACTCACCTTATATTCCTTAGCAAAAGCAATGATATCTAAATCAATTTTTGATAGTGGAGGTTTTAAATGTTTAATTCCACGAACGCACACAAACCCTAAGCTGGCCAATGCATCACCTCTCAGCACTTTACATAATATAGTTGTAAGATCAATTCTTTTTGTGCAGACCATAACGATTGTACCAAAATGTATGGTTATTTCAGTGCCTGGTTTTATATCTTTTATTATATACGGATCGTCAATAAAAATCCGCTTTGAATCACACTTATTCCAGAATTTGGGATTGCTGGTCAATTCTACTATCCAACCGTCTTTGATTTCCACCGTTGCTTCGTGAATTTCCTGTAATTATTTAATTGCAATTATGATTTATTAATCGGTACAATAAAAACCTTTTTTTACCAGATAAATTCAAATTCTAGAAGACGCAGAGGTGCGCCAAGATTATTTTCTTTGTGCACCCCTACACTATAAGAAAAAAAAACACTCTCCAACCAAGTTTCAAGTTTATAGATCTAGTGGTTTAGGCTCTGCGTTGTTCTTGTAAGCCAGGATGTCACCAAGTCTTTCTAGAGCAAACAGTTTTGTCTGCTTCAATGTTGCTGGTTTATAGTGCAAACTCCTTTAAGTTGTCTTCTGTGGCTTTACCGTACTTTAAATGTTTGAATACAATAAATAAACTTTTTAATAAAACCGTAACCTTACATCTTTGAGAAATCCCGTTCGAACACATGCGTTGGGAATATCAATCGATATGGTAATAGGCCACGTGGAAACTTCGTGTTTATCACAACACCACTTGATAGCATCATTGATCATGCTCAGCATCGCAATCTTGTCGCTTTTTGTAATGTGTGACATTTTGAAGCGAACTATTTTGAGCCCTTGTTCTATAAAAGCTTTTATATCTATCGATGTTAGTTCAGTTTCACCTAGGTTTAGAAAATAATACTATCATTGATAATATACAAATCTACTTTAGAGCGAGAGTGATTTGGTCATATGCCCGTCCGCATTGGGCCACGCGGGCCCAATGCAGACTGGTAGCGGATGGCACATGTCTTTTAAATTCATAGACATGCAGATTTCATCGTTTGAGTTTTCACTCACGATGATTTCCTTCATCATTCGAGGTCTAGAGACTTCCCCTACGTAGTGTTTCCGTGCGCTACGAGGCCATTTAAAGCAAGCTGTCAGGCTATAGTAGTTATGACGCTTCTACTATGGAGGTCTTCGCTTAGTTCAACTTCGTCATCAAAATTGTTGAATGACTCACATGAACATTCTTTTATATAATTATTCGAATATTCGAATATTAAGAAGTCGGCCTTTGAAATATGTTGGTGCTGTACTTATACAAAAATAAAAATAAGCTAATATTATAAGCCAATTTGCTCAGAAAACGTATTGTATTTTCTTTCCTACACTGTGAAGTTTTCGTTTTGGTTTTCGTACAAAAATATGCTTAGTACTTACAAAATGTGACGATGAAAGGTGTCAGTCGATAGAGTTTTGGTTTTGTTGTTTTTAAAATACGATCTTGGTATCTATTTATGGTGTTACTGGTACGGTTCTTGATGAAGTTCATGTTCAAAAACTGTTGATGAAAGTATACGAGTATTATAATAATTTACCAATTTAGTCCACACTATGTATTGTTTAAATCAACAGAGATAATTACGTTATTATTTAAAACCAATGGTATCAAATTACCTAGCTAAACATATAATTAATTTCAGATAATTCAAAAGAAAATACTTAAAAAGTATGATATAAATAAAACTTATCAGAAAACTATAAGACGATCAAAAATGTTTAGAAAATGATAAAAGATTATATAAAATCCCAATAAACAAAAATCTAAATACAAGAGAATTTAATCACATTGTTTCCTAGCCCACAGAGTACATGCCAAAAGAATGTAAGCACTACGGTACATGTTCTAGCCTTCGTATGTAATACAGGGTGAATAACAATAATGGAGTTAACCAACATTACGTGGTTTTTGATTCAAGATTTAAAAAAAAAATGTAGTTCCGATTGCTTTGACAGATGGTGCTATCTGCCCTACTGCCATACTGGGAAAGGTTATCAAAACAAGAAAAAAGTTGGTAACTCCGTTTTTGTTTCGTCTCGTGTCAAGCGGAAAGTTGTGGGTTCATGTCCTGCTTGAGGCAAAATAATTTAACTCCAGTACGGCCAAAGTTAATGTACTACGTAATACGTACTATGACTTTGACACCAGCTAGAGGTATGACAGACAGTGACAGCAGGAGCAACCAATGTTAAATTTCTTACACATTCACCATAGCTCGCCAAACGTAGTGCTTACATTCTCTTGGGCTCGCCAGTTGAGCTACCGCCATCTAAATAGACTGCTTTTTTTAATAACTTGAGACGAAAACGTCTTATTATTGTAAAAATATGGTTATTATTTGGGTTATAGGCCAAAATCTGCCAAAGTTAATAGTGTTTGCGGAAAACCCGTCGAACGCAGCCACGGGTGGTGTTCAATGAAGAAGAGCTTCTAAGTAGAGCCTTGCAAAATCAAGGGACATCGCTAATGAATTGTATGTTGATCAGCTTTGTTTATTGTATTTATCTTAACGATCTAACGTCACTGGATTGAAGCGCTAGATTGAAATACATCAACGTAAATTAACCTTTATGCTATAAGTCTATTTATCTTACTTACACGCAATACAAGGCCTTGTTTATTTTTCCTCAGGAAAGTCTTTTACACCCTGTCTTTGACGACCATAGAGCAAATTACTCCTAAAAAGGTATTAATAAGTTAAAGTACTTTTCAAAGAAGTTTGTAACAAAATGAGATGTTATCTCCAACATTTTCTCCCAAAACACGAATATTTTTATTCGTATTTGCTTTTTAGCGCCATATTATTATTTATTAGATAGAATCTTCTTTGCGGTTCTTTGTGATTTTATCGTTTACTTATTGAATTTCCTTTTCGTCTTTTTGTGATATCTTTTTAATTTATTTTTTCATATGATTTATTTCAAGAACGTACGCAAAACCACGTGATAAACATTTTAATATTAATATAATTGTTATTGTATCTCAGTACACTAATTTATTGTTGGTACAATAAACAAGGCCTCAGCCTTTACGCATAGTTTCATATAATCTAATTCTTTCCAATTTGTTTCTGTTGAAAAGTGTCTTCCTCTGGTCTACACTGCCTGTACAGTTTTTTAATAGCTGACGCGTCTAAAGGGATTTTGAATATAATATATTAAATTAATTAATTACATGTATAGGCCAGAGGCCTTCGGGTAAAAAAACTCTGTCATCAGAGTTGGCTGCTGACTGGCTTCTACGAACTTACTTACTTTTTTTATTTATAAATACTTATTTATGAATGTGAAAGTAACTTTGTCTGTCTGTTACGTTTTCGGCTAAACTAATGTTGATGTGGGTTCAATTTTATCCAAAGCCGTCCAATCATTTGAATGTGAAGAAGTAACAAAACTACGCATCTTTTGCAATTATGATATTAGTTTAATAAACGGTTTTATAAGTAAAAAATGGTTTGGACCGCTTTCAACATACCTATTGTTGAATTTCTCTTGAAATTATTTATGAAACCATTCATAAAACCCAGACTGAAAGTAGCAAAACAATGTCTCCGTCGTCCTTTCTTTGCTATATTTGTCCTGTTAGCGGGAAGCTAATGGGCAAACAAGGGGCGTTCTGTTGATTTTCAGTTAGCCGCCGTTCTACTTGTATCTTGCAAGATTTATTTACGGTGGCGAGAGATGGATTCCTTTATTCTTTGTTTGAACACTGTTTTTTGTCTGAGATCTTCTTAAAATGAAACGGAGTTTAATATTTCTTTAAAATTGTTGTTGCGTTTTTGATCTGAGTACGTTATGTAAATAGATAGATAACGCTTTATTGATCACCACACAGAAATAATACAAAGCAACAAACTTAAATTAAGAGGCGAAATTAAGAGAGACAATGGCGGCCTTATCGCTGCAAGCGATTTCTGCCAGTCAATCTATGAAGTAGTGCCTGCTAGAAGTTTTAATTTCTTATGAAGAAGCTGAGAGCTGAAAAAAGTTGAAGGTATCTAGCGCTGATTGTTTTGTACTTTTTACCGTTCTTGTCACTTTTGCGCTCTCGCAATCTACTAGTTAGGACAGCACAGGCCAGGCTACTTATTTATAGACTATCTATCTCATTATATACTTACACTTAGGTATACTATCTCGATTATTTTATAGTCAAGATAGTATACCTACCTAAGTTGGGTCGTTAAGAAAGATCAAGTCAACACAGCGGTTCGTTTTATTTGGTTCAAGTCATGTATTTTATGATTGTTAACCTGGAACAAAATGGGCCTTAATTGCCTTGGAGCCTTAATTGCAGCCCTAAATTTGATCTTTTCATACAAAACTAACAGAACAAGCGCTGAAATAAGAATTCACAGTAGACCTATCAAACTTCGTGCTAGATTACAAATCTTGCACTTTCAAAAGAATGCATAGTTCTAACAAGCGTTATAAAAACAAAAAACCACACACAAAATGTGGGCAAAACAAAATGTTTTACTATCATTACTGCCAATGAAAATGTCCTTTCCGAATTCCTTTTCGTATCAGCATTTCGGGTATTCCCCTAAGCCTGAAGTTTTGCTTGTGATTTTAACGATATCAAAGCTTTTAGTCCTATGGGAGTATTGTCTGGAATTATGAATAAAGGTCAAGTTTTTGTCGTTGAATTCGAAAAGTGACAACAACATGTAGCTTTAAATGTTCTACTATGTAAAAGTAAAGTATTTTTTTACTAATACACTAAAAGTTAAGAATGTCAATTTACAGTGCTACTATTTGATTCGATCTAATGCAAAAGTTATATACTTTAGAGGGTTCTTCAAGTAGGCAAGTATCAACAGGTGAGTCTAAGGCACAAGGTCTATCAAGAAGAGATTACAGTCATGCGTCTAATTTTTGTATTAGTTTATTTTAAAATTTGTAAACGGATTAGCACTTTACATCAAAAACATAACTGTTTAAAAAACATCGTTTATCATAGCGTAACTGCAAATTAAGGCATTAGCTAAATAGCATAAACGCTTTGTAAGGCTCTGTCTAATTAATTCTGCTAATAAGGAAAGTGCTTTTGTAACTGCGCAGTGAAATACTTAGCAAAATCTTAATGTGCTATTTACTTAGATAATGGTAAGCCATGTCGGAGGCCTTCAGGCGGCCTGAAAAGTTCATCACCAAAGTTGACTCATATTATATACGTAAATAGGAATAATTGAATGAAATTTTATTAACAAAATATATGAGTATAATAAACGAGCTGAACACTGCGGCTTCACCCGCGTTTTTGCAGTTTTTATGCTATCCCACAGAAACGACCAATTTTTTCGGGATAAAAAGTAGCCTATGTGTTATTAGGACTTAAGCCACCTACATTACGAATTTCATCACAATCGGTTAAGTCGTCACGGAGATACGTGATAACAATCATAAACACACACGCACAGACTTTCGCACTTGAAATATTATAGTAGGATACCTAAAATAAATATAAAAAACAAACAATTTTTTTTTTGTTTTTTTAGGTAGTCTACATTATCGTGACAGATATCGGTGTAACGGTTAAATTATAAATAACAAGGTAACAAATATTACTGATACCTCCATTTTCGTAGGTTTTATCACAAAGACTCCTGGGGGTGCTAACAAAACAAATTGTGGTCCTGTTTAACTTGTCCGCAGCAGGAGGCCCGCCGCCACAGCCAAGGGTAAGTGAGAGTGTTTTAAAAATTTTAAGCGTAGTTTTTTTTGTATTGTGGCAAAACTTTGCCTGGTAGCCATGAAGTTTTGATTGCATTTAATTTAATGTTTATTGCGTCTTAGGGTGGCAAGATGCAAGTAATATCTCTGATGTTGCAAGCTACGGCAACTGCTTACCATCAAATGAGCCGAACGTTTGATTGCCATTATGTAATATTATAAAAAAAATCTGTTGTTGTGTATTATGCCGGTTTGTTCAAGATTTTGTCTTATGATTGAAAAAAAGAATAAGTGTGCACGACCAAACCGACGGAATTATGATTATCACTATCACTACACCCGTGCTCATATTAATTTTTTTTTATAAAAACACTGTATAAGTGAGTGAGTGAGTGAGTGAGAATACTTTATTGTAGGTACACCTTAAAAACTAAATTACACAATTTAGGAATAGTGTAGGCACAAGTATTTTATGTGTTGAAAAAATAACGATAAGCCACAAGTTTCACAAAAAGTGATTTTGTGTCGAACATAAAATACATACAGATTGTTTCAGGGGAATAGCATGAACATCCTTTAGGTATACACAATGACATTATGCGAGTTCCTGTGACAGACAATTGGGACAGGCCTTCCAATCAGCTGGTGACAGTTAGATTGAATCCAATGTAGAGCGAAACCAACGAAATAGCGTTGATTGATGTTGGATTGATCGGACAGAGTTGAAAATAATAAAGTTTTTTCAGAAACTCTAAAATACGTTACAAAAGTATCTCAGCCAAATCTCTGTATTTTCTACTTATTTTCTAAAGTACATCTTTCTTTTATAACTTGCTCTTGTGATTTTTAGCTGTTTTGATAATATAATCGTTGGTATAATATGAATAAACTTGCAGGGTATAAAAATGCCCTTAGCTTTTAGAGCTTCTGTATTTTCCACAATATTTTATGTCCCAGTAGCCATACAATCATAAAATCAACATCTTCCGAGTTGATCGATTTTAGCATGTTCTAAGTTATGGGGCTACTCATATTTCCAATTATGAAAACTGTGAATGCCCTCAGTTTTAGAGCTGTATTTTTAAACGATTTCAAAAAAGTAGGTTATCAAATTCGACTAGTATATGTTTTTTTTTGTATGTTTGTTAAGTACGCGATTTCTCCGCAAATTATGAACTGATTTTGATGATTTTTTTTGTTTGATAGGTCTTCAGAAGTGTTCCATATAAATTATATCAACATTGGTTCAGTACTTTTGAATAAAACATAAAAATCCTTTGTTTTTTCAAAATTCATATATTAAAACTGTTTGTTTTAAATTCTACCCATTTGTTTTCTACTATGGTTACAAACAAAATTTGCTGACGATCATACAATGATATTTTGTAAACTCAAAGCCGGAACATCGCAAAGTAACATTTTAACTGAGGCACCATGTTGTTTTGAACTCGAAACAGTTCTGGAAACCAGCTATGCAGTTTCCTATTGTTTAATTTGTTGGACAACAAACTACCAGACATTTAAACCACAGATCAAGTTAAACAGTGATCACACTATTCAATCAGAAGTAGTCATTAGTCTTCTTCTTCTTTTTCTTCGTTTTGGACTCTGGCATATTTGCCACAATTTCACCAGTATCAAGTAAATAAGTTTGATTGTTGCATGGCAACGACACGACATTGCAAAACAAACAAAATTTTGAAAGAAATGGCGGCGTTTCTTTCAAAATTCCTTAGGAAAGCCTTTGACTTTCAGCCACGTCTCTAGAAGAACTTAAAATTAAAACTGAAAAAGCCCTAGGGCTCTTAAACTTTAAGGCCAATAATTTAAAGCTAAATAAATAAATAAAACTCAAGCTCTTTTGTTAAATCTACGGCTCGTACATCCGACTCTATTGACGTTCGAAGTAAAGGGGTTAAGATAGACTTTGCAAAAAGTATTAAATTTCTAGTTCCTAAACTGGAAAAATGAGCTAGAGTCTATTGAAAATCATGTCAGCTCAGCTTGTTATGCACTCAGAAGCCTAAGAGATGAGGTTAGTGTATCGCAACTAAAAATCGTTTACTACGCTCTTATAGAATAAAAATTAAGATATAGTATTAGGTTTTGAGGGAATAGTTATGAATATAATATGAAAAAAGCTTTTGTTATACAAAAAAGGGCCATTCGGACCATAGTGCGCATTCCACAATGGGAATCCTGTAGGGAGCATTTTCGGAGCTTAAATATCTTGACAGTTCCTTGCCTGTATATTTTAGTATTACTTGTGGACATAGTTAAAAATCCTTGTAAATATGAATCTGTGGAATATAGAATAAGTAGATTAAATACAAGACGTAAAGATCTTGAGGCACCTCTATGCCCGAGGTTGAAGTTGCAAAGCATGGTTCTCGTTATCAAGCGGTTATGCTATTCAACTCACTGCCTACTGACATAAAGGTCATCGAAAGTTCAAACATATTTAAATCACGACTTATAAAGCTTTTGTCGTAAGGGTGTTTTTACTCAATCACGGAATTTTTGACATGTGATAATAATGTTGTGTGAATAATGTACTTTTTTTATACTTAATTTATTATGACATTTTTTTTTCTTACTTTGACATTTTATCTATGGGTGACTGCAATATGACAATGGTTTTAAATATTTTACTAATTATTTGTTAGGTACCTACTTGCTAAGTTCTGTGTTTTTATTATTTGTATTATTGTTAGCTGTTTAGTTTTAATTTTAATTTCAAACACGATTATAAAAAAATGTTATTGGATTGAATAAATGAAATGAAATTCATAAATTACCAACCAACATCACCCCTCCATTTCAATTACTTACACTTGTGCTAAGTAAACAAGTTAAATTGGATAAACTGCCACCAAATTTACGCAATAAAACTTAAAATAACACGAGATAAATAATTAAAAAGGGAGGACCCATGTCGTTTTAAAATAGCCAAAGACAATCCTCGTAGTCATTAGTCATCGACGACCTCAGTGGCGTGATTGACATGTGACTTTATAAGTTTAGAACATTACGATAAAAAAGTGAACTGTCAGTTTACTCCAGAGATAATTTAAGCACTAAGTTTAGTTTACTCGCGAATAACTACCATTTACTCGGAGAATAGTGCCGATGCGAGTTTGGATGAATCCAACTTTAGTTATGTGGACAAATGTTTGCATGAGCTTCGAATATTTTTTCCGGGTCTGGGTGTTTCTATATATTATAAGTACCTATGTTTTTACAAAAAATATATTTACCTTACAAAATTTTGTGTATTCTATCATTTATCTGGTTCCCATTGTACAAGCTTTGCGTAGTTTGGGGCTGAGTGGCGCCGTGTAAAAATGTCCGCCAATATTATCAATTGTGTAGAATTGATTGTACCTACTGGCACTTTTATCAGCTGTGTAAAATCGAGTTGTATCCAATTTCAATTAGTTACACTCAATAAAATTTAATGTGAATCTATAAACTGTTCAGGTAATTTTGAGTTGGAACTGATATTGATGAAGCCATAGCCAATGGTCTATACATAGGTGATTTATAGGCTTATTTAGTTTAAAATTATTGTACATGTAATACAGGGTCTTTCATTACTAGCGCCTAATTCAAGGAATAGGTTCTACTCACAAAAAATATACATGTAAGTAAGTACCTTTTGTAAAAAATCTCGAGTAAATCGATAAAGTTTATCTGGTCAATTATTAGTTATCCTTGTTGGAAATTGAGACGAGCCGCGCGCAACGCGTGTCAATGACCCCTTCCATAGCTTTAATAAATTTTATTGTTACGCAACAATGATAACTAACAATTGACCACATAAACTTTATCGATAGACTTGAGATAAATAAAATTATGATTATCTTTGTGAAGCTACTATTTGCATGGCAGCCGTTAGGACTCCAAGGTATCTTGGATAGGCGGGGCGATTAAGATTGTATTGTTTCTGCAGTTTTTTATTCTGTATATTTTTTCTTCTTTTTGGCATAATTGAGTAAACAACTTCATCAATAACATATCATCATCCAAACTTTCGCATTTCTAATAGTTAGTAGGATATAAATATAGTAAAATAATTGAAAAATCCAGGAACTAATTTCGTTTAAGTACATACTTAAAGTTTTACTGCCCTCATCACTACAAAGTTTAGCGCTTAAGTGCTCAGGCTTGTTTCAGCTCAATTGACTCAACGTGGCATGTTTAGTGTTCGCTGTGTCCCATGTGCACTAACTAACACATATACTGTGGTATGAGGTACCACAAACAGCTTTTAAGAACTTTACCGTGATGCGTTTAGGCTCGTGAAGGTACGAGGAGGTATATCGCTGGAAGGACAGTAAGTAAGTTTGTATGAGTCAGTGGCCTTGGCCGGTTGAAGGGCTCCGTCATGGCCTAACTTTTTTTAAAGGTCAGGACTGACTGCCATTTTTTTTTTATGTTGGCAAGTGACAACATAAATCAAGACGCCCGCCTGATGTTAAGCACCACGCCTTCCCATTCCGTGAATTATGGATTTCCATTTAAAGCAGTCGCTGGCTTGTTGAAGTGCCCTGTTCACCGGCATTTCCAGCAGTTCCGAGACCTGGTCAGACCATCGCTCGGTGCTGCGTCCCCTCGGTCATATAAAGGGAAGAGATTTTATATACGGTATCGTCAGCATTTACTTACCGAGTACCTACTCTCCCAAACTGTAAGTTCGAACGAGATTACAAGATGTGGCCAATCAATGCTGTCAATACAGATAAACAAAGCTAAGTGCGCGTTCCACTATGTAATTATTACTGTCGCTTCCCCCTGACCTAGTTCGGTGTAACCGAGTTAGGTACTTTATCAGCATCGTTTACGCGAAGTTGACGCGAAGTTGACGCTACTTGTTGTGCTACGGCCTTAACTTTTGGGTGTTTTATGTGTCCTCGGAATGTACTGTGGCTGGTACTTCAACCAACTAGTATTATGAAGATAATAATATGATAGCATTGCTATTCAACGTGGCAATGCAGCCAGCATGTTGGGAACGCTTCCGTCTGGTAGTGATTTGGATCAGTTGAGCTATCTATTGGTCGTTTGTAACGGTCTTTAGATGGCTCAACTGTTTCATATGTATTTTGTATATTTTGTAATTTAATGTAATTATGTACATATTTTTAATTTTGTCCTGCAAATAACTTTTCCTATAACAGTTGTTGAGATAGCATGTTTCCACACATATACACCGTATCGGCGTAAAACAATAATTGGTATCGGCTAAGCTCTAATGTAGACTTATTTAAAACACACAAACCCAAGAGTCTCATAAAAAGTTCTGACTTCATAAGATTCCCAGTGCTGTGGGTATCAAAAACTTCGAGTACCATAATAGTAGGTACTATACACAGCTTTTTTCAGATTGTCCCGTAACGATGTTTTTAGAATAGAAAAATCCTGTTCACGACTGGTTTCGAACCCACGATCACAGGATTAAGAAGGCGAAGTCACTACCACTAGACCACAGTGAGGACTTAGCAAATAAGTAAGTATTTATAAGTACTAAATTAACTTTTATAACTATGTAGACTGTAGAGTTATCTAGGTTGTCACTAAAGGCTAGTTCATAGTTTCAAAGTTACGGTCGCAAGTTTGTTAACATTATTATGATATAGCACTCTGAGGCTTTGGCTTTATATGGAGGCGTCACTGTGACGGATGTAATAAAGCGCTGACATTAATTTTAAATCATTAGCATAATCAGCCTTTCTGATGTTCCCACTGTTGGGACACTAGCCTATTCTCGCGCACTCAAGATGGATTTAGTATAGCACATAATAATTCTATATTTAGATTTTTTTGTTCTCGAACATGCAACAAGCAAACGTCTTCACGGTGTTTTCTCTCACCGTTTACATAAATACTTTAAATTTCTTATCTTAAAAAAAACTCATAAGTTTTTCTGTGAGTGGTTTCACGTAACTGCGCACATTATATCGGGAAACAACAATTCACAAAACAAAACAAAACAAACACAAACTCACAAACTATGGTAAATATCTAGTTACAATGAAAACTATAAATTACACGAAAGTATTATAATTTAGTTATTTAGCGCTATTTAGCGCTGTGCGAAAATATGCGATGATTAAAATAAAATAAATAAAAAATAAATAAATAATGCTGGACGATCCACACAACATCATCTAGCCCCAAGGTAAGCTGCTGTTAAACAGAGCTGTATTATGGGTACTAGATGACTGATATAAAGTGATACTGATATCAAGTGTTTTCACAACTTTACACCGTCTTGTGAAGGTTTCCGTTTATTAGAAAATAAAAGCTTTGTTATCTAGTGCACATTAGTCAGTGTAGGACTACACTGGAACTTGTAGAATATTTAGGTGAATACTCGCAGTATCTTATCGCTTGAAAATTCACGAGATATCTTTGTGTTTACACATTTTGTTGCTATTCATACAAAAGTGTAAAGCTGTGTTTTCACTAAGCATTATTTGTTTGCTTAAAAATTTTATAAGTTGTTGGTCTTGCGAGATACTCGTACATAAAACTAGACATGAACGCCGACTGACGTGACTCAAAAACCGATAGAGGAATATCTACTTAAAATTGGTATACGTTTGTTCTATTTTCTTTTATCACTTAGCTTTTTGCACTGACGTCATTCTACACGTTCTGGCAAACTGTAACTGGTATAGATTTATGTCCTTATATATAAAAAAACCGTATTGTAGCGGCTTGCTAAGACTTTTCTCATAAGAAATTACAAGATAATAACCATTGTTCTTTCCATAGACACTTCTTTATAAGGTCATTCATTATCAACCTGACAAACTTAAGGGGTAGGTTCCACACATAAAAAAAAAAAATTGTACTTTTTTTTTTCCTACTTGTTTTCTTTTTTTATTTAAAAAAAAAAATTACGTAATTCTGCTTAATAGTTAGTTATTCTTGTTAGAAATCGAAAAGGCAACGCTCGGCACGTGTCAGTGACCCGCGCGTCAATGAACCGCGGTTCAATAACCCGCGCGTCCTTGACCTGCGCGTGTCCTTGACCCGCTACCGGGCGAGCACACTCGAATATTTCATTATTACGTCGCTTAACTCGATTCCCAACAATGATAAATAATAATTGAGCGGAAAAATGTAATCGATTTTTTTTGTTTACTTGGGATTTTTTAAAACAAAATATACATAAAAAAAAATTTATAGGTACATATTTTTTTTTATGTGTGGAACCTATCCCTTAAGTTTGTCAGGTTGATAATGAATGACTCTGTATATTAGCCACTCAAAGTTAAGCGTGTCATGCAAATATGGACCTTACAAAAATTGCAAGTGATTCATATTCAGCAGTTTTGTCTCCAGTAAAGATTTGCTCTATTTACTCTATAATTGTTTCCTTAATACGTAACCTATTAGTTCCCTTATTAAGCGATAGTTCTTAAGAACTGGCCAAGAAGGAGGCATGAGGCAATTTTTGTGAACACGTCCTTTCCTAGATCTCCCAAGTCTCTCGCTACGAAATTGCTATTAGGGAGATTCTCGCCTAATGGAGGCATAATTGGCCTCTCGCTAACTAATGGACAATTATGCTGCCTGCGTGGATTTTATGACAATCATAACACTGTTACTGTTATCTTTATCGGCATTGTATAGTTTTGTAACGGTGAATTAGATTCAATATGTTATTTATGGCTTTTCTCTTTAAAGTATTTGTTCCGGGTCTGGGTGTTTCCTATGTTGGAATACACACATTTCATCGTTGCGGTGCGGCAGAATGGTACTCTTCGTTTTTAAACATATTTTTTTTTTAATAAATTGTGATGGTAAACGGTTACCGTAGCCTTGCTAACAGAGGTCAGAGGTCTGAATCGCACTTTGTTCCGTTTGTAATTTTTTTTTGCTTAGCTGGCTTAGCTTAGGGTTAATGTCACTATAGAAAAATTTCAGCCAATTTTTATTTATTTATTGTAGCGCAATAAAAAAAACCAACTCATATTAACGTTTTCTAGCGCTTTCAATGAAATGCTGTAGCTGGTTTGTACAACAGAATCTGTACATCCTAGTCAGTGTAGAGGGCACACATTGCGATCAAATATGACGGATGATCGGCTAACACGGAGCAAATATCGGCAGCTGTGGACAGACCACTCCAGTTCTTCTATCCGATATCCACAGAGATCTTTCGAGTCTCACTTAAGGTAATATTGACGCTTTCGAGTGTTCTCTATGTAGTGTCAGGGTTGAACTGTGATAGCTTTTCCGTTTCTTTGAGTAGCAATACGGAAGAATTATTACGACAATATTAATTATATTCCAGTCGTATTTTAGTGTTGACATATTTTTGGAATATAATAATCAGATGGTACGTTTTAAATTATGTACGACGGCTCCCCACTCGATGGACCGATGACATTAAAACAACGATGTTGCATGAAATCGGCTGAATAAAATTATGTTATTATTAAACAAGAAAGTTTATAGCAGACGTCTCGCGTAGTTAAAGAAATAAGATTCAATCACCCTCGAGTCAACTTTTGCTGTTAAAAACACTTGAAAAGCTGGTCATAATTCTATGCAGCGCACGTTCAAAATGCTAATTATAAAGCTCGTGATTAAAAAAACATTTTCACTTCTTTCGAACTCTACCGAAACTCACGTTAACTCTGAATGTCATTGAGCATTTCGAGATAATTCGATGTGCGCTTTGGGCCAAGGCACGGATTAACTCAAGATTAGGTACAGAATACATAGGTGCCTAGTTTAACTTAGTTACAGCCAGGTACTAATAACAGAGATGCGGGCAGTTACACACACGCGGCGTGCGTGCTTATTGCGATAGTTAAGTGTCTGTAATATGCTCTAAGCTAAGGAAGCGTAGCTTATCTTATGGTTTAATTAAAAGTAAATGCTACATTACTTTTTAATTAAACGAAATAAACTAAGGTAATAGAAACATTATACAAGAATAGTACTTCAAACTTTGAAAATATCTTTGTAACTAAATAAAAATTATATGTATAAATTATAAATCGCTGTATTCTATCACTCTCGTCTATCATTAGTAAAGTATAAGTATATTGATGACATGAAAGATTCAAGAAGAGCATTTTATAATGTTGATAGAGTTGGTATGGTTTTTCTATTCTAGCCCTATTCTTTATAAGGTTTTTTAATCAAAGAAGAAAAGGCTTTGTCGCTGATGCGATTATGACGTCCTTGCAAGACTTGCTAGTAAAGCTTTATAATATAACTAAACTTTGGAATATTTGCAGATCTCGCTAACTGTAGAAATTGAACCTGCAACTTGCTTCTCAACCGGCTACTCGACCGCCGAACCAAGAAAGTCGTCACATTACATACAGTTACATAACATGTTCGGTACAATTACTGTTTACTTTTTTGTCAATAATTATTATTAAAACTTTTGTAATTTAATAAAAAGGAGTAAAAGAGGAGAAAACGAAATGCAATGAAAGGAAACTACAATCTCACGGCAAGTTGAATTACCTGTGTACAGTAATTTTGCACTTCATACCTTTCTTTAGAGGCTTTTTCTTTTACCTGAAAATTATTTAATAAGCTGTAGTTCCAAAGTTTTAAGAAATCTAGACTCGCTCTTAAGTGTTTTAAAGTCGGGTTTAAAGAACTTTGAATGAAATGAAAATTCGTTCTCAAACTTCTATACCTGTATGGTGTTGTTGATTTAATTTGTGGTTTATAATTTTAATTGCATTCAACGTTATTTTAAATTTATAGCATATTTACACTTTTATATTACGTGTATGCTTTAATAAAAATTAAGATTCGGACAAACCCAATTTCAGGTCAAACTAGAACTAAAATAAAATATACCACAAAAGTATTAACTATAGTTTAGATAACGCTACGACAGAATTGGCGGCGGTAGCGGACATAAATACAAAAGTAGCAAAGTACGTCAAGCAAAGAGCACATAAAAATGTTATTCAATACTTTCGGATTGCGTTATTGAACACCAAAGACATGAATGCGCAATAACTACTGAAATATCTTATTGGATCCTACTGGTTGATCTTAGGACAGCTTAAACCAAAACAAAACATAAAATTGTTTCAGTTGCAGATAACAACACTTTTATTTTGAAAAAATACTTTATGACTCCCCGTAGATCGATACGGGATGCTTAGAAACTGAATTATCCACTAGGGAGGGTGGGCAAATAAAACCACCCCAAATAAATAGGGCTAACAACGTACACGTAGGCAATCATTTCGTTAAGAAAGTACGAGCGAAGTTATTTCTCCTGGGTGTCAGAAGAGAAGTAGGAGAAAAGTTGTACTACAAATCACTATTATGTCAACTGTAGTGGACTTACCGCGAACATAGTTGCAGTTCTTAGTTTCCGTTTTTATCGTTGTAACTTGTGATAAATGAAACTTACTGATACTTTGCATTATTCCCTAAAGACACGGCATAGTTTCATTTTATTATTTATGACTTTGAACTTTTTTTGTGTTTTATATTTAAGTTTTTATTTCCTTACTATCTTATAAATAGTCGAATAAAATGGATAAGTAAGTAATACATTTCTTACTTGTAAAACTTCCGCTTATTATAAAATATTTTGTATATTTTATAATGTCAGCTAGACGACAACGATGCCTGGTGTTAAGCACCACGCATGACTGTAGTAGCAGTGGTTAATACCCTAAAATTTGAGTTTTGAGGACTTGAGGAACTTTACCTCGTGACACTGTGATAATGAACTGCGCTTGTTACCTCGAGAATCAGAATCAGAATCAGCCCAAGTATAATAGCAAGTATAGTAAAATACGAGTTTATCATTATACATACTCAGTCTCAGTCGCCTAGTAATTTCACTTAATAACCCAGTTATTTTGCTTTATTGCTCCGTCTAACTAGTTGCTACAATTTTGTATATTTCATAGATTTTATACTTGGCCCTGCTTTACCACGCGAGTGTCATCTTGCAGGCAATATAAAACGTGTTCGCAACTTATTACATCATAGTATCATTCACCTCATGCATGCGGTTTATTTTTGATATAGCACATTGACATTGGAGAAATATCGTCCAATTGAGTTACTTATAGACTTTTTGAATGATCATTTAAACGGCTTAGCTGATAACTACTTCTAAACATACTTATTATATTTATTCACTTAATTAAAAACTTTCCTCAAAAGTTCATAGTTTTCTCCAAAACATGACAAAAAATGTAATGTTTAGTGGAACAAAACTAAAGAAGAACTAAGTAGAGCATTAAAGTACACAACCATTGATTGACTGTTACATACTACAATATACTCAATATCTAGGTAATCATATATCTGCGTATGTAACATCCACATTGTGACGTAGGTAAAGCACTAAGTTAGGTGGACTGCGGCTTGCGAGACAGCGGAGGACTTGGAAGCCACAAATTGCTCAGAACTTACCTCTTCAGTGACTGACGGAACTTTGGACTTTGGTCACAGCAAAAAAAGCGTTACAGCTGGTTGTATTAGAAATATTTATAAAAATTCAAGTTCAGTACTAAAAATAAAAAATTAAAGCTGTTTTATAAAACGACATTTTTTAATTAAATAATGCTGCTAAGCTGGAAGGAACTTTTGCAATTCTGATAATGCTACTAAAATTAACGGTTCTGCCTAAAACAATCGAAATACTATTGCAAATAATTTGCCTGACTCATGTTAAAAGTTCCAAACAACACTGGAAAGCTCTTAACTGTTAAGTATTCTAAGTACCTAAAGCTTTGTCATACCAAGCATTATACCGTCGTGCTATGATGCAACGCTGTGTCAGCACTATGAAGCTAGCTTTAATGCCTACGAAATATCTACTAGGGCTTGACGCCTTGACGTCACGCAGCCATACAACCTCTTCAAGCAGCCTAAAGCTACGATTCCACCAGTGTGCTGAACTGTGCAGCACAAATGTTTGTTTTGGTAGACTCACTGAAACTAACCAGAACAAATTGTACAGCACAAATTGTGCGCAAACATTCTAACAATGTTCGCACACATTTGTATCTTAGTATACGTGCAACGCTGGAGTTCTGCACAAAATGTTCGTGAACATCAAATTTTGTACAGCACATTTATTTTGTGCTGCACACTATTTTGGTGAAATCGTACCATCAATGCTATAATTGCTACTTTGGCGTATAAAACCTTCAGATAAATCAGCGGTCAGGTAATGCGTCAGAAAACACACGCACTTAGTTTAACCGGTTGGTTATCTGCTATCATGCAGCGAGCCTCACGCGATACAGTAAGTGGGTTTTAAGTTTGATTTGTAAGAAGGGCCTCAATTAGAAACGTCAAACGATTACTTCACGTATATATAATATAACGCTTTTGTGACGCTTCCGTACAACACAACGTTGTGTTTCTAGAGAGACGTTATGACTCGACGCTATAGCGCTTTTTATTTTAGATTTAGCCTTAAGTTTATAAATTAGACAGCCAACATTTGACAAGGCCTTAATTTATGTATAAGACAACAGACATTACGTGGAACGGTACTATTATAGTAGTAGCGTTCTGAGATCATGACTATTTCAAAGAAATATTTTAGAAGATTTATTTGTACTTATACCTACTTATTGCTTATAATAGTGTCCATGTGCTGAAGTATTTTTTATTTCTTTCATTTGATTTCACGGAATGATCAATTAAATAAATAAATAAAATAAATATAGCTGGACAATCCACACAGCATCACCTAGCCCTCAGGTGAGCTGCTGTTAAACAGAGCTGTATTATGAGTACTAGATGACTGATATATACTTAATACAATACAATACATAGATAGATATTTTTTATTATATATAGAAAATACCCAGAACACCCGGAACAAATATTTGTAGATCGTACAAACATTTGACCCGAGGCGGGAATCGAACCCGCAACCTCCGCGTCGCAGGCGGGCCTGCGCCCGCTGCGCTACATCGGTCGTCAATTAGTACTGTACATACTTTGAATTTTAAAAAGATAATTTTTGTTCACATGTGTTGGAGTGATTCAGTTGCAATCACCGCAGGCTGTCCCCTGTGACTGACAGGAACTTTGGGTCGCAGTTTACTTGAGCCTTAATGAATGGGGCACAGTTCAAGTTTAAGACGATTTTGTTGATCGCTTTCTAGAAAGTTTGTAGGATCACCTCCGAAGGCTGCGAGCGACTACAGTTACAGTGGACACAGTAAAGCACTAATAGTGTCTTTAATAATAATCATAAATTAAAAATATTAGCAGTTTTGATTTTGACATGTCAGCTGTCTACTTGCAATAAAAATAACTGTTTTTAGTTAGGTTTGAAGAACACTGTAGTAAGTGAAATTGCTAGGCAAAAAAGCGCAGTGCAGTGCCACGCAAAACTTTTGTTTGACACTGCAACTGTTATGTTCAGGCGTGACCGTCTCATCATTTGCAGACAATAAAAATAAAGTAAACAAGTTTTGCTTGAGTACGCGGTTTTTTGTTTAAGTCGGAACAAAGTTTGAATATGACTTAGGGCACTATTGCGTGAGTGATTTAACCATAAAATACTGTTCTTGTTGCAGAATTTTAAAAGAGATTATTAATGTATTTAAAAGAGTCACGGCTAATCTTAGAAAAAAGTAGCAAGATAAATCGAAGCATATAAGTATTTGTAACATTATAATTTTGGACAATAACTTCGGCTGAGCTATAATTACTTTGTCAAGTATATTTTAGTATCTATAATTTTTATAAGACTGTCGTTTAAATATCTTTTATTTTATGGACAAAGAGCTTGAAAAAGAATGGGTTATAAAATTTAAATTATCAAAACAACCGCTCGTTCACTCTGATATCCTTTTTAAGATTTTATTTCATAAAATACAAAGCTTTCATTCCCCTCGAAATAAATCAGAATGAACAATTTGAATTGTTCCAAAAATGCATCCGCAGACATAACAAACCGCAGTCAAACCTTTTTGATCCTATTAGAAGGGATTATGAGACAAAATAGAAGCGTGTTGAAGGGTGGCGTATTATTCCTGTATTTGAGTAGCCATTTTGCAAAGAGTGCTTTGTGACCAGTTCAGCTTTATTTGAGGAAACAAACGCTCACTAAGTGAGAAAAATTCGTTGACTTACATAGTTTTTCTGCAAATGCGCGGTTAAAACTTATGTTTAAAAACGCACTACTTTGTATCGTGTAACTTGTCAATGTCCAATTAAACTGTCACGCGCATTGCATTACTACTGCTTGTGTTATCGTTATAAAGATCTAGATATACTCAAACCTCCATCGTTGTACAGTTTTAAATCTTGTCGACTTCAAATTGGCAAAATTGTGGCAAACTCAGCCACAGACGCCATAAATAAAAGAAGAAGAAAGGTCTAGATATCATGATAGGGTTGCTACTTAACAATTACTATGCTAAAAACTGGTTTAAAGGGCACAAAATATATGGGTATAAATTATATATAATAATATATTTATAAATAAATAAAAAAAGCAAGCATGGTGATGAATGCAGGGCAGTAACAATGCAGAACTTAAAATAAAGCTTTAGGTGTCACTGCATTGGTATGACACCTAAAGCACAGAATATATATTAGTACTACCCTAAAGCTAGGCGTGGTGGTAAACATTAGATGAACAAGATGATCATCGTCACTCACTGATATTATTAAAAACGTTTTTATACACAAAGTTCCGTGGAAGTATGTACGAGAGTAAATCAAGAAGACTAACTCGCAAAATAATTAACCACACCAAACATCGTTAAGCTTTTAAAACTGTTACGGTAACTTCATTAAAGGGAATCCAACTTTCTCCACATGAGATTAGAAGACAAATTAATGGTTTAGTCTTAGAGGAATATACACTAGGACAAAATGCTTACGCAGTTAATAAAATGCTTGCTTTAATAAATAACTAGGTAAAAAGTAAGTTAGTACGAGTACGTATGAGTCAGTGGCTAACTCTGGTGACAGAGTTTTTGGGCCGCCCGAAAGTCTCTGTCATTGCTAAACCACTTTGAAAAAGCCGGAACCGACTGCTTAACGTACCCTCCAAAGCACAGAAACACTAGGTAAGACAACAACACGGATATAGTGAGAAGGCTCAAAAGGACTAAACCTTTTGAGTTAGTAGTGTAAAATCAATAGTGACCTTAACATAGAGTGAAAAATGACAATAAACACATGAACAAAGTGCTTCCCCTTAATAAATAGAGACAGTAAGAAAAGTGCCAATGGACACATTCTTAGCAACTAATTTATTTTATAAGAGTAGGTCAACTTAAAATTACTCATTAGCCTAAACGTAAGGCTAGATTGTAATATTATTGAATACATTATTTTAAAATGTATTCTTAAAAAAAAAAAAAAAAAAAAACTAGGTAAGAAACAGGACGAAAAGCTTTTGCAGATTCATATTACTATCGCTGTATTATCTAGCTGATAGAAAATATTTTAGCCAAATAAAAACAGAAACGAATAAACAAAAAGTAGCGATAGCAGCCTAAGCCCTGGGCATCAGTTGCTCAAGTCAGTGTTCAGTAAGTTCGTATGAGTCGGTGGAATGATTAATTAAGATTATAAATTATTATTATGATTATTCTTATAGACCTTTTTATCATTTTGAGTTAATGACTTTTTGGTTTGAGGTATTCCCGCCGCAAACCGCAGTTTTCTAGTGCACACTTTTGACTGGCGAATACTTGAACGCTACTTAGCTAATCCAGTATTAAGTGATGACATTTTGACGTTTTTCCAAACGTTTTTGAAAGTTAACGACGTCTCAAACAGCTATTCGATCTTAAATATTTGGCGTATAATGGCGTTTCAGTATTCTGACGTAAGAATGTGTTCAACAGCACTTTTCTTACACTTTCTTACATTATTATTATTTTTATTATAGCATGTTATAAGCATGAAATGAGATGATTGTGTTTGCTCTATTTCCCGTTACTACTCTGTAGGTTTGATGACCCCTCAAAGGGTTTTCTGAATGTTTGCACATAGTTTGAACAGCTAATCAAATTTAGGCATCAAACAATGTAATCTTTCATCTCAATCCTTTTGTCTTGGAGGGGTGCAATTTGCTGTTTATCCAGAACGGCTTCTTTTGGTTCTATGTTGAGTTTGAGTATAATAATTAATATTGGATTGTTCCAGTTACTTATATTAAAAATTTTCAGCTAGGCCTTTTACATGACAAAGAGAACGTGTTGCGTCAAAAGTAGGTGGCACATACTTAAATTGTGTGAAATATAAGTTACTCTAGCTTTATATAACTCAGAGTAAAGATTTTACTATATCATCACCATCATAGAGTCAAGACGTCCACTACTGGATAAGCACTGCCATGACAACCAACTTAAGCTTTGAGACTTCCTGCGAACCCTTTAATGTCGTCGGTCCATTGAGTGGGGGTAATGACTAGAGAGTGGTTTAATAAGGACTATTTAAATTTATTATAAACTATTGGCGCTAATAATTTAACGGACTCATTATAAAAGTAAGTAAGTTCGTAAGAGTCAGTGGCCATAACGGATTCATAAATTTGACGTATACATAGAAATATATATATATATATACGTATATACATAAGCCTTTGTGCCCGGAGCCTTACAACACCATATATTTACCCTGATACAACGTGAGTAAAGTGCTCAATATGTCAGGAACTAGCTTTATTATCTGTCTTTGTTCATTAAACTACACATACCTACTCCAGTAAACATCCTACGAGTAATCAAAGTGTGTAAATACAAACTTGCGAGACAGATGCGGGCATGTATTTAATTAACTATTATGCATGTACGAGTGCCTTTTGTTTTTGTTCATTATTCTACAATAACTATATTTTGCTTAAAACCTGTGTTTGTTTTAAATCTGCAAGCTCACAACAATTTGGAGCTTTGTTAATTAACTGGTTTTAAAACAAAATGAGCTAACACACTATGAGATTGCGTTATTGTCTGTTATAGAGAATTTTGTGAGTAAAATTATTAAATTAAAGGTTGGTTTGACAGTAACTAAGTTTATGTATGTAGTTATGTATGTTACATTTTAGGACATTTCAAGTTTTAGAGGTCAACTAAGCCACAGAATCCATAAACAAAGAAAAATCCAAAGTTTTAGAGAGTACTACTTATAGCACGTCTCTAAACCCCAAGCCCCACTGCAGGCTAAGTTAACTCAGACTTGTATTCAAAGTCATTAGGTGCAGTTTTTTTTTTCCTAACATGAGTTATCTGTTAATGTGACAGCTGAATTGAGGAAAAATTGAGGATTGTTTTTCTGAATACTTAGCTACTTAGCTTAGCTCACAGTGTGACTTGAGCTCAAAGCTACGAGCAAACTAATAGTTCTATTAGAAAACCGCAACTTGACGCTAATGGCTGTTTCCAACTTAAAATTTAATCAAGCATAAAGTTTAAATAACGATTAGAATTACAAGTTAAGCTCGGTTACTTGGTTTAAGTAACGCTTTCACTTAGTACAGCTTAGTACTGGATTTGATTGGTAAGCTCTCGGCGACACCAATTTCTAGGTACTTACTATTCAAGACGTTTGCTGATTTCGTATTTTTGGATGTACCATTAACTAGAAGTGGCATTTACATAATATTTTAAGTAATTTGCCATCTTTATTGAAATTTATCACTTGTGAATTACATTATATTAAATTTAAACTATTTAATTTTATAAATTTAAATAATTTAATATTAAGTTAAATTTAAATTACTTTAGTAAATGCAAATGGCATATGAATTGCCATTCAAAAGTCTCTGCTGCAACTTATTAAAATGAATGAGCAAATAATCGAAGTCGCCTACTCAGAATAAAAAATGGCGTAGCAAGCGTGCTACGTCGTAGCAAACACATAATGGCGTACACGTTTACAGTAATCAAGCCATGGAAAACCAGCGCTAAAGGAGTATGTACACTTTTAATATTATTACCACCTACCATGTATCAACTGTCTCGAAATAAACTTTTTTACTTTACTTACTTTACTAATCATACTTGAAAGTACTGATTCTTACTCATTCTTACATTATTAAGGTAAGTAATGCGTAGCTTTACCTTTGTTTCTGAATGATATTTGGTATTTTATTAACCATGGTAACATGTATCTACTATAGTACTAATATACATATTAGTTTATATATTTTGAAGTTTTTTAGCTTTATAAGGCACTGATGATCTAGTGGTAGTGACTTCGCCTTTCAATCCTAAAGTCGTAGGTTCCAACCAAACCGGGTTGTGCACCAATTATTGTTTTGTTAGAAAGAAGTATGTGCGCAATGCCATTACTTGAGAGGCCAATGTACCAGCAGCAGCTGTCATAATGATACGGGTAAGATTATTTCACTTCCAGCAAATTTATTTTAACCACAACGGTCGTAAGATTGGCTATTTTAATATGCATCCGAGGTGACCGGGGGTTCAGCGTTTTAAATTGAGTTACAGCGCTGAATACCAACTTCGGAGTAATTACATTGTCTTTTCCTTAAAAGAATCAGTGAGGATCTGACCGAGTTTTTAAAATGCATTTAAAAAATAAATTAGTAACTTTTGTAATGAATATTTTATACAGCCTTTTTTGCCGTTGACTTCTTGTTTTATTGGTAGAAAAGTATACAAGATTAAATTATATAAAATTGTTGGTGTTTTCAAGTTTCTGTTGTGTTTTCAAGAATCCAATGAGTAAAGTAGGTGAAATAAAAAATATATTTATTCAATCATATCACAAGGATCATTTTGAAACGTCTTAACGCTAAGTGAATAGCTAGGGTCCTAAAGCTAGGTGGAGATAAGCTGAATTTCTTTATAATTTATTTTTTTAATGCAACAGTCACTGTGTTAACTCAAGGAACCATAAAAAACCCCAGCAAGACGATGAACAAAAATGTTAATTAATAATTGAACAGTGCCTGTATCTCCGAGTCTTGCTTTATTTTAATTCCTACACATGCAAGCCGGAGGCATGAAAGCCTGTTATATTGCAAGTATCAAACTTCATCATTGCCAAAACCGAGTACGCTATCATCAACCCACATAAAGCCGACTGTACACGAGCAATCAATAATTCAGCCGTACAGTGTACAGCACGCTTTATTCCGCCGCGTCCTAATCCGTATTTATTTCCCCGAAACAGTGGAACAGCTGGCTCCAGTTTGCGTCGAGAATTTATGTCCTTGCTCCTTGGGACTAGCTCACGTGGCAATCTGAAACGGACGAGGAAATGCATGAAATATTAACCCCCCTTGCGTCAACCAGGTTAAGCATAATGAATAAACATTATTTGAGAAAGAAAATGTAAACTCAACTTGCAGTCAACACATTATCAGCAGAGTTATACGCACGAATAATGTTAAATTTTCAAATATATGGAATCATTTTCAAGGGTCCACTTTGTCACCATTTAAGTACAGTTCCATTTAATTCCAGATTAGTACTGTTGATACTGAGTTTTTAGGCCGCCCGAAAGATTCAACATTATGTCTCAATAGTTTTCATAATACGGTGTCAAATCATATACGGTAACAAAAAACCTGTAAAAAAACCCCTGTTAGACCTTCCTTTACCCGATCCGTTTTCAACTTAGTGCCAATAAAATAAGGTTGCTTATCGTGGTTTCGTTGGTGTTCACGCGAATTGGGTCAAAGTTTTAGTTTGAACTTTGGATTTGTATCTCGGGATAAGATGTAAGTCGTAATTCAAATAGGATCTCAAGTTGGAACGTTGATGAATTTATTGTAAGCGAAGTGATTTCTGTTTAAGATACAATGATTTACATGAGGCTGCATAGTAATAGTGATCTACGACCCGTATGACTATAAATTTACTCTTTTACAATGTAGCATAGCAGTAGCAGAAAAACGCATTATGATGAGCTCTTCTGGGTAAGTAATACCATTACGTTTTCGCCGCCGAGCAGTAATGCATACAGCGATATTTCGGTTCGAATAGTGTGCTTGCCAGTGAAATTACAAGCATATGAGAATAACCGATTTGGGTACATGTTATATTATCGGCAAAGATCTGTAAGCTACGGGAACCACTTAGTTTACCTGTTGGGACTCTGACCTGCTCTTAAGCGAGAGTGATTGGGCAATAATCTACCACGCAGACTCAATGTGGATTGATATGACTTTCAAACTTTTTGTTTTCGAACATGCTAGTTTCCTCATTTCTATTTTTGTCTATCGTTTGAAAGCACTGGCATTGCGTACTTCATTTATCAAATAGTAAAATTCATTGGTGATCAACTAGATTTGAGCCAACGACCTTAGAATTGTTCCAGTGCACCAGAGCTTTTATAATACATACAAAAACTTAAATAAAAAATTATTACCAACTCTGTTTTAACTTAACACAAACCAATAACAGGTAGAGTTAAAATACGAGTACCATGATATTCGTACCCTTAAATGGGACTTCAATTGAAATAGAATGCTCAGTGGAACACTGCTAATAAATTCAATACATCGGAAAAGGAAAAAGCGAATGGTGCGGTTTTAACGTAGCTAAAACGTTTGACATAGCGGAAAAGTTTTTAATTCGTTTTCTAGATAGTTGAAACGGTAGTATTAGGATAAATACATTGATTGATTAAATATTAGATAATATTGTTTTTAAATCTTGAACTTTTATTGAGTTTTTACAGATAATTATTTTATTTTGTCTTTGGTAACTACAGTTATTACTAGAGAGTGTCTTTATTTCAGACATTGGTCTTTCAATCTCTAATTTGGGCCTGAAAAGTTAGACCAGTTAAATTAGTTATAGGTATAGTTAAATACTACTTACCAAAGTAATTTCTTAAATTTCCTTTTAATTTTACTTGTCTAAGTTTAACCATTTCCATGGAAAACTATTTTTAAAAGTATCCGGTCTCTATAGACACCAGAAACGTGCAGCCAATAATTCAATTGATAATGGATCGGCTTCCGCAGAGCTATCGGAAGACAACATTCTCATTTAAATAGTTTCCGTGGAGCGAAGATACGACTCATAAATCACTGGATCTCGCGGCCCTCCATTTAAAAAGTTAAGCTGAGATGTTCTGGTTATAGGCTGGTATACAAAAGCTGGTTTATTTTTCAGGCCTGTTATTGCAATTCTTAGAATTGATACTTTGTGATTCGTATTCAATCAAATAGTATTTTTAAGTCCTAGGAAATATATAGGAGAACAAATGTCACCGACATAGATCAAAGTAAACAGTTGCAAGATAAAGTTTAGTTGCAGTGGCCGATTCATATAGAACTGATTAAGGTACTCGTATGGCGATCACGAATTAGAAAGCGAAGTGTAGAAAAGCCTTTCATTCAAAGCATTTATCATGGTATTATTTGGAGGAAACAGGCTTCTGATGATATAAAATTGTTCCACACACAATTCTAAAATGAAATTCAATTTTTCTTCAAACGTGTGTTTGCATTCATCATGTCAATCAAAGTTTCAGGACTTTCCGATTATTATTCACCCAGGATTCAGGCATTTTATTTTGGTATTTCAACGGCACATGATGAATGCAAACACACGTTTGAGTAAAAGAGTTTTTTTTATAACTGACCATAACAGTTGCAGTGCCACCCAAAGCTAAAATTTCTTTAAGTTTTGCATGGCACTGCGTTTATCAACCCGAGACTTTTTTTTGTAATAGTGTTCGTCCAGGGAATTAACACCTATTTCTGCCGTCAATCAGTTATTGCTATGTTCTGGTTCCGGTAAAACTACAGGCACATGAGACTTTCAATCCTCGTCTCGGGGTGGCAACGCGCAAGTGGTATTTCTGATATTGCAAGCGTAAGACGTTGCTTACTTTCAAATCAATCACTGGCCTTTACATCTATTACAGATGATTTACGTGGCATCATTAGTTATATAAAAATATATGTACTTAAATTTATCTAAACAAGTAGTAATCTAGCAATTTAGCTGTTTCCTACAAGCTACGGCTAGACTCCCCGTTTCATAAACTCACGGATCTGACTCCGGAGTTATCTTATGCTCGTTAAATTCCTATTGATTTGTATTATAAGTTTAAATCTGGGTCACTGGGGTTGAAATGTTTTCATTTGAGTGACCGCTGTAATGATAAGGAGGGAAATTTTAACAAGTTCGTTGAAGAAAAACTTCGGTATTTAAGTAGGCTATTTAATGTTTGCAATATATCACTGGTAGTATAGTGGTAGTACCCTTCCTTCTGGTTCTATGATCGTAGGTTTGATAATTACCGACCGATATTTTTTTTATATTTGAGAAAATTATGCATAAACGGTGAGAAAACATTAAAACCGGCTAAGAGCTAATTAAAACTTTAAAAGACATACGTGACTATAATTGTCCGCTTAATGGGTTATGATTCAATCACTCTCACTCGAAAGTAATTGCCAAACATCCATTAAAAAGTTAACTTTTGAAATAGTACTCTTAGGTATGAGTGACACTATTTTATCGTATCGTCAGGTATTTATTTTATTCTGAGAGTCGAAAAGCAAAAAACTTCTTAGCACACGCGTATCGACAGTTAAAAATAATTTGCCGACAATTCCTTTCTTATTAGTTTTACGGACGCAATTAGGAACAAGACGTTTTCCCATTTACCCCGAGTGCACGAGTATTCTCGCTAAACTATTTTGTGCAATCGATTCTACTTTAGAAGAGTGGTTACAGATTAGAGCGTTTACTTGTAAAGAACGTTTTACTTTGGCAGTTTTATTGAACGAGTGAAGCAAGATCTGCTAGTTTTCTTAGGCTTATTGCTTTTTAGTATGTACGCGTATAAGCTAACTGGTAACAATAAAATAATAAAAAATAAAAAATAAATAAGTAACCTATAAAATATGCTGCATGAAATCAATAAGCCTATTTTTTCTTCTTTTCACTTCGTTTGTGATTCAGATGATACTAAATTACTTCTAGGCTTTCGGGCGGTCTAGAAACTCTATCACCAGAGTTGGCCACTGACTCTTACGAACTTACTTACTTACTTTTTACTTATGATTATAGTCTAACTTACTATACAGGGTTATTCATTATCAACCTGACAAACTTAAGAGATAGGTTCCATACATAAAAAAAAATATATGTACCTCTATATTTTTTTTTGTATATTTCGTCTTAAAAATCCCAAGTAAACAAAAAAAAAATCAATTACGTTTTTCCGCTCAATTATTATTATTTTCATTGTTGGGAATCGAGTTAAGCGACGTAATAATGAAATAATCGACTGTGCGCGCCCTGTAGCGGGTCAAGGACACGCGCAGGTCAAGGACGCGCGGGTTATTAACCCGCGGTTCATTGACACGCGGGTCACTGACACGTGCCGAGCGCTGCCTTTTCGATTTCTAACAAGGATAACTAATTATTAAGCAGAATTACGTAATTTTTTTTTTAAATATAAAAAAAGAAAACGTTTGGGAAAAAAAAAGTACAAGTATTTTTTTTTTATGTGTGGAACCTACCCCTTAAGTTTGTCAGGTTGATAATGAATGACCTTTTGTAACTTACTTATTTACTTTTTAATTATGAATAAAGTGCTAATCATACGACATCAATATCATCATAAACGAATCATAAGACAAACGCAACGCATTGATTAATTATTTAGTTTTATGACTGACAGAGGTTTTAGTTAGTTTTATATGACTTAAAGTGGTGTGCAAGTTTCTTAAGATTATCTATTCAGACTGAAGCATGCTCCGTGCTTAGTTACAACAAAATGCTTTAGTCTAATGGTGACTTTAAACTGTTTTCGCAATCGATTCCGCATTAGAGGAGTTGTCGAGGTGTTTCTCCTCTTTATCTATCTAATGGACCTTTGGCTTATCTGTTTCGTTTTATGTTTGTTCGAAGACGTTTGTCGTTTAGCTGTTTTGATTCGAGCCATTTTTGCTGTCGATAAAATTGCGACACTTGTGATGTGAAGCTCGTTTGTGCTCTATTGTTTGTTATTTGAAAAAGTTTCTAGCTTTAGTTTGAATGTAGTGCACCTTATTTACAGTCAATATAAACTATACGGATAAAACATTTGTAAGCACAATTATTGGTTGGTTAGCTGCAATTTTTTTTAAAGAAACATAAAAAAATAATTAATTTGCAGGTAAGCTACAAAAAATTGATTGGTTTAATAGTTTTATTTCTAACCATCTTCAAAACCCGTTCTTGGCGTGTTTTACTTGATTCTTACTTGAGTAACTGCGTTTACTTTTATATCAAAAGGTGGTGCAATGTTGTTTTGTTATTGTTATAGGCCAGGGCCTTTCACATTGATTTATGCTTTTTGTATTCTTTGTGAAGTGATCGTATCATAGCTTTGCACGACTATGTATAAGTTACATGTTACATTATTTCTCAAATAGTTGGATATTGTTTACGAAACTATGAAACCACCAAAACACTATCATACAAGATCTATGCTTGCCTGTGAGAAACCGACAAGTCCCAGCGGAGCGTTGCGCCAAATACATTACGAAACTTATGGACCGCGGTCGGGTATAAACCGGAATGTATGGAAACTATTGACTCGAGTGGGGAGCAAGGGATTTGGTTTACAATGTAATCTTCGTTTAAAAAAATTGTTATAGTGTATTATACACAATGTAGTAACCAATAGAAAAAAAGGTGCTAAAGGTACGAGTTGGTAGGCGACTGCAGACAGCAGCTCCAGACGACGTGTCGTCGCGTTACGTCATAGCTTCATACCGAGTGGTAGACGACACTATGAGCTATGACGTAACACGACGATACGTCGTCTGTAGCCGCCTACCAATTCGTACCTTTATTTTTATGTACAGATTTTTGTCAAACTTTTACTTTTTAATGTTTTAATAATCATTGAACTGTACAAATGTCCTGTTTTATGATTATAACTATTTGTTACTGGCTTGCTTATAAAAGCTACAATAAATATACTATAATTTTACTCTGTGCATACAATTTTGGAAAGCTACAATGCAGCTTTCCAAAATCCTTAGAATCAACAAAAATATTATTACCAGTGAATAAATAATTCTTAAGAGATCAGCGAAGTTATTTAATTAATGTTAAATTATTCCAAAGCAACATCCAATTCTATAAAGGCAGTATCAGTAATCTGGTAACTTTTCGCCTTTAAAGTTACAAAAGAAAAACGCTCGTGGAAATTTCGGTTGAAAATAAGCTGCCGCGGACCCGTCCCGATTACCATAAAACTTGTTTAAATGGTAATATTAGAAGACGTCACAACGCCATCATCCTTCGAAAGGACTCCGAATCTACTGCGGCAAATCCTTTTCTAAATAAACTCTTCAGATTTTACAATTTTAAAAGGAACTGCATGAAATTTAAGTCGAATAGGTACTCTCTGTGTTATAAATAAAATATTATGATCCTTCAAAAGCATGCATTGTAAAAATGAAACAGCAACTTACAATTTGTTTGTTTCATATTTTTGGGTCGGCATAATTTTACCCCTGAGCTAGGTTATTTAATTCAAGTGAAATTCATTTAATGAATATGTTTGCTAAGGTACCTGCTACTCTAAAATCTTTGGGCCAGTTATTATATAAATTTACTTAGTATCCCTTTCAATTTTCAACCACAATATATAGTAAGTATCCCCGCTCCGTGATAAAGTGAGATGACGTTTCGAGTTTTACGACTCAGGACATTCGATTTCAAGGTTTGTGGTTTTCCAATGTCTGCACTAATGGCTGTTATAGAAATTCGTAAATCACAATCCTTTTCAAAGTTGTTTCGTATCACGTACGAGATTAATATGCTTTGATTTAAAAGGATTTGCGATATTTCCCAAATCTACATATAATATAACATATTAAGTCAAAGAGACGGGTTTTTAGTAGAAAATGAACATTTTAGGAGGAAAATTTTGTATGAACTGGTTGGTCCGAATGTATTTGAAATAAATGCTTGTATTAAAAAACTACAGTGGTTCTATTTGGCAGCAAAATAACTGTGTTTTAGATCCATCTATTTATGCAAAAGTTTTTATAGTCATATGTTATTTTTGAACCAGGACGTGAGTTCAAACTATCAACCGATGGTTAGTTCAAAAAATTTTCACTTCCCACAATAAAAATCGTGGATATACCGCTCCGGTGGGACTGCCCCGATATTATTTTTAAAAATGGCAATGGTCACGTGCAGTTATCACCTCCGTACTCCAGTCACGTGCTTAGCTTGTAACTCATTGCTCCCAGGGGATATCCGGTTAATTACTAGGTATATCTGATACGATGTGTAGCTTTTGGTGGCTTTTTGCTGAGTAGCCATTGACTCTATCAATAGTATTATTATAACAGCTGTAATTTTTTGTTCCGTATAGAATGTTCTGGTAAATAATGGTAGACCTTGCTAGTGTTGTGTTTTAAATATACCTTGCTAGGGTTGTGGATGATATGTAGATTAACACCAAGGCACGTGAGTCGGCACAACTCAGTATTACATGCTGCTTGTGTAAGCTAACAGACATTTGTATTTGCCTATCTCTCAAACTGCTAAGAATAACAAGACAACCGACGAATCCGCGATCGTCTTTACAAACAAAACAATTCGTTTGGCGAAGCGAATTAACGGTTTCAGTGCGAAGCGTCTTTCGCATAGTAAGACGTAAAGAAATTTAATTAGCGTTCATTGAGATAATTCACTGGCTCCACAATAGGCCGGAATAAGGACAACTTCAGTTAAGTATTCAGTACATACGGCCATAGAAGCTGTATAACACGTGGAGTATCTTGGCAGTCAATCGTAAAAGCATTTTTATGTTCGCAAACCCACGACCATTTTTTACTCTATATTCACTTAAATCTATGGTTGTGGTCGCTGCTACGTTCAAGAGCTTCATTAAAAAAAACTACAACCCAAAAAAACATTATCTGGTGGCAATTGACCTCGATGGCTCGCTTGAAAAACGATAGGTTTCACGTATGATTCCGGCTTCGGGATAAATGTTTGCATGACCTGCAAATATTTGTTCCATGTCTGTTTGTTGTGGTACTATAACACGCGTGCTGTAGAAGTGCATAGACGTATTCTAGAAAAGCTGTGAATAGAGATGAGTGGCGTTGAATTGTGAAGCAAGCATCAACCTATCATGAAATAACGACTACGACAGTCAGGAGTGTAAAAATGAAGAAGAAGAAATAAAAATGATGAACTAAACAACCGTGTGTCACCATCCCCTAAACAACAGATCGTGATCCAATTTATCCACAGTAAGAACAGATAAGTAACAAAGCGAGCAGCATTCGCGTATCAATTATTCAATAGCTATTTATTGTAGGAAATTATTCAGTAGAGTAACTGTTTAGTACAAGACTTGCTTAAATTATAAGAGGCTACAGAATCTGGGTCTTGTGTTATATCAAGAAGTAAAAACTTTACTTTACCTGAAAGATGCGAGAGAATGCGGGTTTGATCCCCACTGCACAACAAGTGTTTGCATAATCTGAAAATATTTGTTCCGGGTCTGGGTGTTTCTATGTATTAAAATTATCTATTTACGAAAAAAAATGGACAGTAATGTAATGTTTAGTTTTAATTTGTATTGTTATTTTTATGTTTATTGTGTGGCGCAAAATAAATATTTTTCTATTTCTATTTCTATTTTCTACATAATTATTATTGTGTATTCTATCAGTTTGTCTAGTTGGTTAGTACATCACATAGCTTTGTTAAGTTTGAGGCCAGATGGCTTTATGATTGATAATTATTTATAACAAATCAAATCAAAAGTGCTTTAGTCATTTGAATCACAAGGATCACTTTGAAACGTCTTACAAACTAGGAAAAATTACGTCAGTTCCAACGCGCCTATGTTGTAAAAAATCTGGCAACAATACCGGCTGGGTTCCTATCGCTTTTTTGGCATAATACTTGCTATTGTTATATATGCCGAGTAGAATTGGAGCACATTCGCCTCAAGCTTTTTTGTCATCTTAGTAATCGGTTATTTTAATAATAAGCTTTTTGAGACCGTTTTTGATTAATAAAGTTTTGAGCCAACTTTATACTTGCTTTTAAGTCCCTGTAGCAAGTAAAATTACTGGGTAAATAGAGACATAGGTACTTATTAGAACTGACATGAATAATGCATTATAATAAGAAGTCGCAAAACTAAATAAATTACTTGCTCCATCTCCGTAGGTACTTAGTTAGATAGGGTCTCTCTCGTAAACCACTGCGTAAATAAGATTTCACCCAAATTAATTTAAACTAAGGTTTATCTAACAATTCTAGCTCAGGGGTCTCAGCCCGCATAACTTTAGACCTTAGCCTTCAGGCCCTTGACCTTTAGATTAACAACTCACATCTATTGTGATGTCACACAGGTTGAGGAATGATAGCTGGTTTATTTGTATACCGGCGACTTTGTTCCGGGATAAAAAGTAGCTCAGGTCCTATTCCCCCCGGTCCCCGGTCATTATCTATTTATGTTTTAAATTTCAGCAGTGGTTGTCGTTATAGAGGAACAAACATCCGAACATCCAAACTTTCGTTATTTCTTTATTAGTGTGTGATGTGAAAATGTGATTTTGACGCAGACGAAAAGATTGAAGTTTCCCTTTGAGTCGCACATGAAACCATTATCATGACAGCCTTCTAATCTTCCCACTGCTGGGATACTGGCCTACTCTCAAGCGAGAGTGATTGGGTCTTAATCCACCACGCGGACCCAATGCGAATTGGCGGAAAAACGAGATATTTACTATGATTTGCGAGTTTTATTGGTCCCGATACATCAGCGCAGTTACATGTACCATGATCATGGAAGATATAATACTGAAACTAGCAGACTATCCCGTTTTTATTAAAAATTAAGCTAGATATGTTGTTTGAAACTTAGCACTGTTCTGCGGGGTGACATAATATGGTGACATATTGCATTTGGATGTGACCGCCAGTGGCAATTTTAACAGAGCACTCCTGTGCTTTAGAGGGGACGTTAAGCTGTCTGTCCCGGCATTTTTAAGTATATTAGCCCTTATAGCCTTATATAGAAGGTCTACCACTGACTCATACAAACTTACATATCATTTCAAAGTAGACACAAGATGACACATACCCTAATGTTATCTTGTATCCATTTGCGGCTAAGATATGCATAAACGACCCAGACTATTATAATTTGAGATACACCACAATGCACTTGTGTAACATTGTACGTTTTAGAATGGATGTCGCAGTAAATTGTTGTTTACGATAGTTGATACCAAGTATGATGTAAATAAATGTGATGTGATATATTCAACTAAATAAACATAATATATAGAACATGCACCTATGGTACTTGCAAGCAAAATGTATCCGTATTGGGAACCGACTCAGATATGATTTCGGCTAGCCTTTGCAAAGTTACGTCTTAGCTTTACTTTTTGCGGGAATTTGTAATTGAAACATTATTAGTGTGCTTGCCAACCGCAATCATGATGTTTTCTTTATTTTTCGAGAGCAGTGGTAGCACAAGATGTTGCGCACATATCTTTTTTTGAGTGTAAAAACTCATTGGTTGCGCACCAATGAGTTTTTACACCGGATTCTTACCACTACATACTTACGACCTTAGAATCAGCAGGCATGGTGACTACTCTAGATCAGATGGTCTAGAATCTGGTCACATGGTAAAGAGTGCTGATGCACTCCTTTACAAACTATACATGCAAACCAATTAACTCTAATGTCTTTTATCCATAATTATCATGAAGTTCTTTCTAATGTTCTCACTGCTCTCTAGCACTCTCGAACGAGAGTGATTGTGTCTTAATCCACTATAGAATCTAATAATGAAACGGTGGATGGCACATGTTTTTTATTTTTTAGTTCTAGGCTATACCGGTTTACTTACGATGTTTTCCTTCACCGCACACCGTTTAAATTAACTAAGAGTTAGCCACTGACTGGATTTACTTACTTATAAATCAAAGTAGAGTTACTTTTTATAAACCTTTATTCGTGCCCCCACTGCGCCAACTACTTCCATTACCAAGTTACAATGTTTCGTAGCTCCTCACGAGACCACAGTTGATAACTTTGCGTCGGCGACATAATGTAAAATGTTCGTTATTATTATTTAACTTTGTCGTGAACAAAGTAAACGTGCGGTTGGTGACCAACCGGAATAGACTCCCCTACCACAGAATAAATAGAAGTATTAGATTACAGAATTTGCACTCAACAATACAGGAACAAACACAGCAAAACTTTTAACATAAACAGGGCCCCGATTTTGCTATGACGCGTGCGAGCCTTTTCAAAGCGTCATGTATTTTTTTTCTTTTCTAATAAAAGGCATATTAATATAGAAGTCATACAAATAACAGAAGAATAAATAGTAAACATCCAAACATTGCTGCATCTGTAGTGTAGTAGATGTACATACCTACTACACTACACAGAACACATAGTCTACATAGAACTTAGTATTTATTCTTATCTAATGTCTAGATATTCCAACACAGCAGGCACTTCGATCACAACAAAATTTGATTATATTACGTTACATGTCCATATTAAATCTTCACACAGTATAATAAAGTTTATAATCCATTGAAAGCGGGCTTAAAGTAACTCAGACCGCTTCAGCTGCAAAATTGTTGTTAGGTTACTTTGTGACGTGACTTTATTGTTTGTATGTAATGTTTTGGATGTTATGAATATTACCTTCCAAGTTCCTAAAGTCGCAAGATTTATTGTTAAAATGTGACCATATTCCAAATTATGCCTAAGCATAATTGGAATGTATGAAAATGAAGAATAATAATATAGTTAAATGATAAAAAAGTGGTAAAATTGATTCTGCCAGCGACGGCAGCGGAAACGAATTCAGTCTTAGATAATCAACTCAACGACAAAACCAACTTTACCTTTCTCTTTGGTTTGTACTTTCACCGCACTTTTCACGCATAGGCGTATGAAAATACTTATTACAAAACACAATGTAAAAGTAAGTAGTTACTTAAAACTTTTTTCAGATTCCATTTTATTATTACTTAGGTAAAGCTATTGTTCCGTACCGTTACCTTTTAATACAAAATCACAACCCAGTCTTTATTAACCTAGACCACCTATAATATTCATTATCCTCCGAAATGTGCCAAAGTCTGCCGTAATCAATAAGGCGTAAGTGCCGAGATGAAGTTAAAACAGACCTCCCTTTATATTGGGGAAGGTCGAGCACCCTACAGAGAGACGGTCCTTAAAGCCGGTACGGTTCAGTACACGTTCATATTGCGATGTTTGAGCCTACCATATTTTACAAGAAATATATGAGTCGGGCGGACCTAGGTGCAGACGAACAAAACAATTTAACTGAGAAAATCTCTATATTCTGTGAGTTACAACAGTTTTATGACTATTGACTGAAAAGAAATAGGTCAAATGAAAAACTATACTTTTCAAATTTCGAACAAGATAAAGAAATTAAACTGTAAAAATCTATCAATGAAAAGTCAGCTTCTATCAGTAGTATAAAATAAAGTCACTCCTCGCTATCTGTTTTTTTGTATATGTACGCTTAGATCCTTTAAACTAAGTAACGAATTTCATTGCGGTTCAGCAACAGAGAGAATAATTCAATAGAAAGGTTTATAGCACCCATGCACAGCCAGGGCGGGTCCACTAGTATATTTATAAAAGCTTTATAACCAACATCGGTGATGAAAGTACCCAGCAGAGCCATCACGTTAGAATCCTATCATTTATATCTTATAAGAATGTACGTGTACGTATGCCGTTTATTGCTGTACTTTCGTTCCACATTATTCTAAAGTATAGTCGTTATAGTCGTTGATGACTAGTCTTTTTTATTCACATTCAATCCAAGGACCCTTTATTTGTTAAAGCAATCGGAATTCATTTTCCTAATAGATTCCCGTAGTCGATAATCCTATTCAGTGTAAATTTACTAGTGCCTTGGCTGCTATGTTTGCTTTGATTCAGCCATACGTAGATAAATCAATTAGGTCATGGCCTATGAAATTACTGCGTTCGAGCAAGTTAGCGAATTGGTAGACTAATTTATATAGAGTTATAACAAGTTTATCACTATGTTTAAAAACTTATATGTCACTGAATTGTTCAAATTGTTTTGAGTTTGTAACAAAATATACGTTGTAAATTATTACTACTGTTATTAATTTAATAAAGTAACCTATCGTTTTTTTTTTTATTTAACTAAACTATGCGGGTCAGAATTTTAATAATTTTAATAAACTTCTTTAATCGTATGGTTTTGCAACTCAATTGGTAGAAGCTCTGACTTTTGCGTATGGGTTGTGGGTTTGAACAAACATTTGTGTAGTTGGAGTTTGTTCTGTATCTGGGTATGTATTTATTATTAGAACTACACGGGGCCACGCGGCAGACCGCAGCGACGATGAAGGGATAGAATAGATTCTTATACCAAAGCCTTTTACCATTTAATGAAGAGGATTTTTTTTTTATCTTCGTTTGACCACGATCTCGCCTGGTGACCTGGTGATTTATTTATATAGCACCTAGTGGCAAGTGGGTTACTCTTGTTGCCCACATTGGATGTGTGCAGTACAGATGCCTGGAACAGGTTTATAGATGAAGTAGGTACTAACCAGCCTAATCCACAGGAAAGACGTGGTCAATACGTGCGGATGAGATACAATAAATACGATACGAAATAATGATTGGAAGCATTCCAGTTGGAGTAGAATTGGAACCCTTCCAATCGTCTCTATTGTGCTCTGTACACACATACAGCTTTTTAAGAAGACCTTGTACTTCTTGAAGATCAAAACATGTGAAATATAATTTTACATATTGTAAATTTGCACACGTCGCACGTCGTACCTGTAATCTGTACGCGCCGAGCACGTCTGCTGACGAAGACCTCTTCCCAAACTCGAGCGGAGGGCCGGATGTCTCCGCTTTGTCAAACTCGACACCCGAACAAAGCCCTGATTATGACTAAAGCATGCTGCATAATTACATGGGTTCATTTTCATCGCATTTGAGATCGTATTTTGTTTAAATGGTCTTTCTGCTTTGTTTCCTACGAGTTTTGTAAGCTAAGTAGAGAGCAGTGGTGGTCTAGTGGTAGTGACCCCGTCTTTTGATCCTAAAGTTATGGATTTGTAACTGTCCTGCACAAATTGATACTACTATTCGAAAAATTATAAGCACAATTCCAGTGCTATAAAACTGAAGGCAAACACCGTAGTGAAACCGGCACCAATCTGCATTGAATTTGCAAGGTGGATGACCCAATAACTTTGCTCGAGAGCAGGTCAGTCTCCCAACAGTGGGAACTTATGCTCACCATGATAATGGTGATGTATGAAAAAATATATACTGCCGGTTCTTTAATAATTACAATGTTCCAAAAAGCGCCAACGGCTTGCAGTTAGGTTTTAATAATAATAAAATGTTACTGATAGGTACATGCAGCAACTACAATGTGACACCTACATTGGAATTCCTTTGTCTACCCTGAGCCTTAAGCTCTCCAATAACATTAAGGGAGACTACAGTTCAATCTGCCGTAGTAATAATTCTGTTTATTTTTATAATAGGTGAAACCCAGACGTTGTTAATAAAAATAATTACTTGCATGTTCATAATATTGGATTTTGCATATTTTTTTCATTTGAACTAAAGCTTTATACGAAATTCGTCGCGTAAAAAGGTACGTCTGCGAATTCGAGTACCATCAGATTTTTATTGAAAAGTAATTCATGTGTGAATTGACGGAGGTTCGACGTACACACTGTCTGTTAGAGAAATTGGTTGTAACTTCGACCTTGTTCCATTGAGATAGGATATACATGTCAGTATTAATAATTGGTCATATCTGGCTACATGGTTATATGAACTGTTGGGCGCATAAATTGAGGAATCAAATAGAGGGATTTGGAACTGCATCGGACATGTTGTGGCTACACGGCTGATTGCTACCTATTGAGTTTTGGATATTTGGATTCTATTTTTGTCATTAGTATGTTTTGGTTTGATTAAAGCTATTTCAAGGAATTTTTTTTCAGAACCCTGAGGTGAGACCGTTTTTATTCTTGTCTTGAGGAAACTACTGTAATCTAAGAAAAGTTCTGTCATCATCTGAGGTGAGGAAGTTATGGTGATTTGTTATTGTAATTACTCAATGAATGAATGAATGTAATTACTGGTTTGGACAAAAATATTTCACCTTATTTTGATATTAGCTTGGCTTCTTTAATATTTTTTTTAGGTAAGGACTAGAAAACACTATTTTTACTAACTTGTACTACATTATAAAGTGGTTTAAACAAAGAGGGTGGTTTTGGTTTACGCCTAATATGACTCTCTCACCAGTTATTTAAAATTGTACAATTTCAAGCACGAAAACAGTAAAATTAACAGAAGTTGCTAAGCAAAGACAGTAAACTCGTTATCTCCACCAAGTAAATGTACTACAACTAATTTACAAAGCTGAAGCACTAAAGCGTACTAAGCTCCCACATTTAGCCTTTTCTAATCTGGCGCAGACTAACGCCAGTCGCCAAGGCTTTTATTTGTTTTATTATGATCGTGAAAACCGGCGATATTTTACGAATAGGCCATTAGGCATAACTTTTCATTAAAACAGTGCTTCATATTTTTTTGTTTACAAGGGCTGAAACATTTTGCATAAACAGTATAGAAAGCTTTGTCAAAGACCTTAGAGAATATCCAGTTCACTTGCAGCAAACACTCATTTATTTACATGGCTAATGGTGCTCACACTTAGCCGCAACGTGCTACTTTGATATGGGTTAGCTCGAGTAAATAATGTATACGTATATTTGCTCAGTTTAGTATTTTGAACATGTGGTTTTACTTTATAAAATTTGTAGAATTAAATAAAAAAATGCTTTTTTTATCTGAAATCATGTAAACCTTATTCTCGTCACCCCGAGACTTATTGCTGCAGTAGCCTTTAAACAACTAAACACAGCCCTCTCATTATTTATTGCTTGCACACTACTGCTTGGAGGCAGAAAGATATGTGATCTTATCACGTGTCTTGATTTTTTTATATCAGTTAAATCAATTTTAATTGACCGAGCGAGCGAAGCGAGCGAAGCGTCTCAGTTTCGAGATTGGTAAAAATGCTTTTGGATGTCAGTTTGTCCGGTCTTTTTGTGTTCTCGTCTACAGGTCGCATTTTTCAACCAATCTGGTTGAAACTTGTTATACAGGTTTTATGACTTGTGACTTGAAACTGGATTGTCGTCGGAGATTTTTGACAGGGGGCGTACTTTCTCTAAAAAAGGTTAAAAAGGGGGCTGCTGAATATCTCCGCCTAATGTGATTTGATTTCGATGATCTTTATTTTATTTGACAGGTAAGTACTAACTTTAAATATGTCTGATATTTGGTGAAGATCTGATTAAGATCTTCAGCGTGATAATTATGCAAAATAGTTCCTCAAAATGATATATGTCGCTCACTTTCAAAGCTCACTTTACAAGTTTGTGCTTGCGAGGTCTACTGTTCGGAGAACTGCTAGTTTTATTTGGTGTGGTACGAAGTGAGCTAGCGGTTTAATTAACAGTATCTGTAACTTTGACGAAGCTTTTAGAGGCGATCGTAACTCTGTAAGTACCGTTTTTAATGACGTCCCTCAGTGCTTTATAATTAGGGTACGCATGCACTCTACATACTTATCTCGAAAATAACAGTTTTTGTTTTGAGAAAAACCAACTTCAGTTTCTTTTGTATAACAGTTACTCCAACTCCTACTATTTAAACTTCCGGAAACGCTGAAATAAAAATTGGTTTTGATTTAAAAATCAAACCTTAGTGTCATGCAAACCCACAACAGTTACCTAAAACCTAATCGCTAGTCAATGCAAAGTTGTTAGTCCATGAAAAAGCCTTTGGATAGTCTAAAAACCCTGTCACCAGAGCTGGCTGACTCATACGAACTTACTTAAGTATTTAATTACTTATTTACTTACTTAGGGCAACCCTCAGAATTATTATAACTAAGATGAACAACTAATTTTATCAAAAGAAACAGCTAACTTTTTTGTCAAATGATGCCTAGTTGATTGATAAACGGCAATTTTGATGACAATTTAAAGTCGATGTTATGATGGCTACCAGTTATCATAATTACGTGCGAAAAGAATCTGAAAAAAGTATATGTTTATGATTCAGTAATATGATTCAAACATAGTGTTTTAAAAAATTTGACTAATTGTGCCGTTCTATTCAAATAGTACAAGCTTCAACTTAAAATAAACAAGTTAATTCTTTTGAAGTCATATTTTTGCACAAACCGTCTTAAGATTTCGTTGAGTAGTCTCAAGACCTCGTCTGAGAACATTTGCATGCACGTAAGCAATCTAACCGCAGTAAGGAACGTGGAGGATCCTTCGCCATATTTCCCTTTTTTTACTGCTTTTTATGCCCAAGGAATAAATAAAAAACTCAAAAATAGAAACCTCACTGCAGCGACGTATATTCACACAAAATTTTGTATTTGTGGCACTTGAGAGCAACAGAAACCAGAGTTAGCGAATGACACATACTAATTTTTTAAAATTTGAATTTCAAATCAACATTTTTTTGTCAGGATTATGTCTTGATCAAGCGTGATAAAGTTTATTTTAAATTGCAGGCTGATTCGTAGTGATGCTTGTCTACTCTTAACGTTTTGACTCGCACTCTCAACTTTACATGTATCACCCTCTTAACAAGCGTGCAAAGATTTTCTGAATGCAGATTTTCTGCATTGAAAAAGTGCTCGTTACGGTATCTCACATTTAATTTTTTTGATTTTAGATGTTGCGGGAAATGTGAGGTTTTTTCCTGTAGTTCCTTCCGTTATTATTTTTGTTGACCATACGGCTTGCACTGCTTTTGTCAGATTATGTAGAGTAGCTTAGAATTGACTAGGGCACATCCTTCTGATATACATTTTTGAAGTTTGTATGAGTCAGTAGCCAACTCTGGTAACGGATTAAATTGGCTATTAATTAATAGGTACGCCTGAGTTAGATAAATCATAAAATGGGTTTCTACCATAGCCTATATATTAAGTAACAAAATATGTTCTAAAGATACAATGCGCAATGCCACAAATAATAATTTTGCAGTCAACCAGAAACCACTATGAAAAAGTAATAACATTAGTCACAAACCTCTGAACATTACACGAATGTCTGTCTCCTGTTCATTATCCTTCTTTTAAAAAAAGTCTTTCAGTCGGTTCACACACGCTGTGGAGGCCTCTCAAAAATTCATCGCCCGTCTGGTGCCCTGAATGAACTCCGACTCAGACGCTCTCCCGACTTCTCAGCCGTTCCGGTAATCTACTTAATAAGTAATCCTGGAGACCCTTGTGCTTACGTCCTTATTTCATTTAGGACTAGAACTATTGTGTGGTGCATACATTGCTGTGTTATCGATAGCGAAGTTTGATAATGTTGCTTTAGTCGGATTATCTTTACTATTTCACGTTTTTTATGAGCTTTTGTAATTAAAGCTTTGTTTTATATCTTAGTTTTATTGAGTTTTGCACAAAATTAACATTTCGAATTCTGCTTTTATTACAAACTTAAGCAAACATAAACGTTGTCCACTCTTAAATAATATAAATAAAAAAATTACTAAATATTGGCGGGCATTTTTACTCAGAACCTCTAGCCTTAAACTAAGTAATGCTCGCACAACTCGCACAATGGGAACCAGGTAACTGACAGAATTTAGCAAATACATTTTGCAATAAACAGAAACACCCAGAAACACCCGACCACCAAAAAAAATAGATTGAACAAGATGCGCACGGGTATGCAAAGTATAAAAAAAATTGTATTACTCTCTTCCGTCAGTTCACGTCACACTCCATCTCATCACTACCTTCTGGTAATTAATGCAAATGTACGAGCCGTCGAACAGTATGCAGATGGAGTCTTTCTTTTTGATACGACACCGGTGGATTTTCATCCGGATATACGCCGGCTGTCTCACACGAGCCCTCAAAAATTCAACGACGCGAAATAACCATGGCCTTATTCTAGATTGTTGATTTTAATAATGTTTATTTTTTTTGTAACAGTCAAAAACTTTATAATTTATTTTTCATTTTATTTTTAGAATGCTAAGCACTTCGTATAAAGTTATTTAAATATTGATCTTGCATAACTAGAACTCATCACAAACGAGGCACGAGTAGATACAAATTTTGTTAGCTCATTTGCAATTATTTGGGCTGTTCTAAGAAAATTTCTTTTTGACGCCTGAAAAAAAAATAAAGTGACAACTCACAAACAGGAATAATTATAATTAAACGGTTTTATTTTAATACAATTTGCATTGCAATTCTATTAAGCTCTTACCAGAATACTCTGCCAAGTTGTATGAACTACGTTTTCGGGGCCTACCGTGTCGCGGGCAGGTCTCCAGACGGAGGCTGATGAATATTTCACTTCATTATTACAGTCTGCCACGGGGCAAGGAACGGCCCTTGTATAATATTAAGCCTAGTATTCTAAGAAGCGTTTGTGTAGCACAAGATATTGGGCAATGTTTATTTAATTACTTCATTTTTGCTTAAAAAAAAACTTAATAAAAATCTTTAAATGTTTTCTAAAATAAACTCTAAAACTCTATGCTGTGTTGGTGACACCAACTGTATTGCATGTAAAACTGGAATCGGGTCCCACAACGCTCCGCTATGCCAGAGTTATTTCGCAATAAGATGAATGTCTAAATTGTTGCTTAACATTATGCTGCTCAGCGTTAGCTGATGAGCATGCGGCTTAACACAACTGCTATGAATAGATCGCACGGCGGATCTGGGCTTCCGTGAAGTTAGCCGTTTGTGATGCGCAAAGACAATTTAGTTCGAATAAGCTCCATTGCGCATCGAAACGGCTAACTTCACTACGGCTGAGATCCACCGTGCGAACTATACCTTATATAATATTAAAGGTGATGACACAACCTCAAGATCTAATGCCTGCGACCAGTTACAAAATTTAGAGTATATTATTAGGGTTTCAAAAAGATTTCATACACATTATGTTAAATTTAAAATATTTGGTTTTGAGTCTAGGAGCTTTCCAAGCTAAATCCTTTTGGAAGTTTAAGTAAAACATCATATGTATATCATCATATTTAATAAAAAAATAGTTTAGAAAAAAAAGGACAAGTATTTTTTTTTATGTGTGGAACCTATCCCTTATGTTTGTCAGGTTGATAATGAATGACCCTGTATAATATTAAGAGTTATACCCATAGCCTAATTGTAAAATCTGCAGAAGTACGTCACGCTATGACCGCGAAACATGTGAGGTTAAGTAAATCACAGACAGCACCATTTTGTACGCCATTTTGTTTTGTACTACAGCATCTTCAAATATCATAAAGAAACCCAAGAGGCACCGTTTTGCAAACACCCTAAGATTTTGGAGGTCACCACTTTTGGAGGTTCTACTTTTAGAATAAGAAGAAGTTATGATAAAAAACCCACAAGGTAATCAATTGTTGGAATTTTTATCTTTGTAGACTAGTTGGTATCTACATTTAAACACAAATGAACTGCAAGCGTACCCATAAAGCCCGTGTGACAGTACCTTAACTTCAAGTAAAATATGTGGTCGAGTGTCTGTTAAATTACTGCTAAGTGGTTAATAGGGTCAGAGCAGAACAAAGCATCCCCTGGGCTCGTATTAACTAACGTCTACCCTTAAGTAAGGTAGATAAGTGTGATAATAATGTTACCGTAACCTACTTTACTAGATAATATGATAGAAGGTTTGCATTTTAGGATGTACCTAGTTTTACTCAATATATTTTATGATAAAAACGTGATCTTACAAATTGCTATTAACTATTTTATTTAATGGTGTGAATTAATATTGTAATGAGTAAATATGGACGGCACAAACTAAGAAAGTTTGTATGAGGTCAACTCTGATGATAGTGTTTATAGCTCACCTGGTGACACATAAAACCTTCGGTCATAAACTAAGTCTGCTATACCAACTGGACCAACGATTTCAAGTATCCACCAAACTTCATAAGTGCTCAGATAAAATTGCCACTAGTGGTAACCTCTCCGAATGATGAACTCGCGGTATGTTGCTTAGCTTTAGTCGTCAAGGCCTATATCCGTCCAGACGTAGACGTATATTGGCTGATACGATGATGATGTTAACATCATTGATATAAATTATTTAGCTATGCTACGAGCGCAAAGCAAGAGTTAAGGGAAGCCTGTACATAGCAGCAGTGAGTTTACAGAGAAATCACCCCGTTAACAAGTCAACTCCAGCGGTTGAGTATTTTTGCCAAAAACTTCATACTGCAACGCATACTAATCAACATCGTGTTAGCATCACATAGCCCGGCAAACAGGCACTTCACTTACGAGCATCTTTCAACGCACTCGATTGCGAGCGTTGTTTCCGTGGTCTTTGCTCTCCGTTTAGCCGTGTCGGTCTGGTTCCGTGCTTCATTCGACCATTGAGGCGAGGTGATGTTAATCCGATTCATCTGCGTCAACCTCCTAAATCCAAAATTACTATACTGACTCACCATGTTTTATCATTCCAAATTTTACTATAAACTTATTTGCCTGGTGGCTGTTTACAGATCGGTGCATGTTTTGGTTAGCGTAAACATATTTTAGATGTTACGGTTAGCTAAAGATTATTAAATGTAATTGAGCGGCGTCAGCGTCTTGTACCACCCTTTTCTCTTACGTTTCAAGACTAAAAGCCTTGATTTGAGTTGCAAGGCATCAGAGATAGCGTTTTATTGTTAAGCGCGCGTCACATAACTGGCTATGTTGTTCATAAGCTAAGTTAAACACTGGTCTACGTGGACACCTCTTGAATAGGCTGCCATGTGCCAGTGGCATTTTCAACTGAGCGCTTCCATGCTTTGGAAGGTACGTGAAGCTATCGGTCCCGGCTTTTTCATAGTTGTTAGGCCATGACGAAGGCTTTCCGGCAGCCTATTAACTCCGTCACCAGAGTTGGCCACTGACTTATACTTACTATACTTTTTAGGAAAGGTTTAATTATACACGCTGAAACTTGCAGAATATTACTCACATGGTTTCTTAAGACTTAAAAGAAGAGATCCCAAGCCATGTTTCAGAGAACCTCTCAGCTCAATAGCTGTTTGTTCTCATAATAGTTAGTCTTAGTCTTACCACCATACGGTTACCAATACCCTACTAGGTCACCCTGTGTCTTACGCCAGCAACTGAAGATACGTTCGAAAGGTAGAGGCGTACGTAAATTTCATTTACCGCTGGGAAGTGCCGAGAGACGGGCGCGCGCAAACTCCACTTAATTACGCACATAAATTGAAGAGCTCTTCCGTACACGATGGATGTAGCCACATTTTAACTCATAAAATATCGTTTCTTTAACACATTGAACCGCGTTTTAGGATGTAGAGCATTACCGTTTGCGCTGGGTGGATTTTATAAGTATAAATACTGTCTGGCGTGAGCTTATGAACTGTTTGCTTAGTAAACTTTTTCGTTTATTTTGCTGAGTAACCTGCAAGATTCTGTGGGGTAGTTATGTAAGTCAGACGCATTGAATGCATTCTCTCGAATTTCTTTATTTACATTTTCGAAAAGATGATATTGATGATGATTAATTATTTTTAGTCTATATTGTCCCACTGCAGGGCAAAGGCCTCCCTCCCTTTTTCCAGTTTTCTCTGTCCCTTGCTGCAGTGAGCCAGTCTGGTTGATGCACATCCAAGTCGTCACGCCATTGATTGATGGTAATAATTAGTAAGATTGTGTCAGTCAGTGACCAACTCTGGTGAAAGAGTTTGCAGGCCATCTGAAGATCTCTTATCGACAGCTAACCGAGTACATAGTTGTAACCATTACTAAACTAAGAAACTGTCAAAACAATGCAACCAATGCGAGTGCATCCCGTAATCGCCCCACTGATTTATTTGAATAGTTCTGTCACTATTTGAATATTTATTGCTCAGTTAGTAATTTATTTTTCAGACAGATTTCATAATTTTGAGAGACGTTATGGATTCAGAACAAATTGCTGATTTCAGAAAACTAAACCAAAAGCACGATTCAATACCAATTTTAATTTGGTTCGAATTATTGAATACGAAGGATACCAATGAATTAATTAAGGTTAAGTAAGTGTTAGGGTTTTTTATTTGTTGAAAATAAATGTATTTCGTTTTTGGATAAATTACTCAAGTCTCGATATCTATGGATATACTCGATATTATTTAATGCTAGCAACTGTTTTGTAACTTTGACGTTGTTCGCTGGTTCTTTAACTGTCAAATGAAAAAAGGTGGATCGATGAGGTTGGCCAATCACGGAGTAGTATCTGCCCGCAAATCGTTGCGATTGAGGACTCGTTTTGTGATTGGCTAACGTTCAAGAAGGAATGAATCGAAAGCCCGTTTTTTTGGAAATAGAAAAATAAAGAACGAACGAAAAGGTCGGAGAGGCATTCTGGCTTGGATCGTCGAACAAGTAACGTTGTGAAAAGTACCTACGTTGGTCGAATAAAGAAAAAGTATTTCTGTACCTAAAACATCATGCTGTTCTTCTTTCTACAAAGTCCTGAAATAGTAGTGAAGTTCATATTTCAGAAGCCGGGATCGAGACTAACTTAAATAAATAGTAAGTACACGCCCATTTCGTTGCAAAGACTAAATTTTGTTTAGCTTTTCGGATTTTGAATTTTTGATGTTGAAACAGTCACCAATTTTGTTAGTAGTCTGTGCTGTTAGATTTAGATTCGTATTTTTCTCGAGTAACCTTTACCGGTAACCGTAAGTTTGGTTTACTGTCATGATCGATTTTCATATAATTATTATTCGTAAGATGCCTAGATAAGGCTAATTTATCTAGATTCTATCCTGTACCTAGCTAATATTGTTTTTCGTAGAATGATTTTCTAAAATATATTTTATTTTAGAACTACCCTCAAAATGTTTTATTCTAAAACGTGTTTTTTCTGGGATTGCAATGCCACGCAATCCTTTTCAGACGATGAACGAATCAGATCACAGGGTCGATTTGAAACGCAGCTGCCGAATCGTCGGGATCGCCGTGTGCTTTCTCGAGGTCGATGCCGTGTTCGGGTCTGCGGCCCCGGCGCCGGCGGCGCTGAGCGGGACCAAGAGTGGGTGCGGAGTCAGGAGCTGGTCGAGCTGCTGGAAGGGCTGACTGCGCCGGCGACTTCGTGCATCGGAGCGGCATCGCCGTGCGCCACCAGCCATGGACGGCGAGTTTCGTCAGGGCAGGCAGCGACGCCACAATTCTGAGCCGCGTATCGACGCGGAAAAGCAAAGGTCACGTAGTCTTTCCTTATTTATGTACGGTTTCGAATCGAAAATAGAGTTAGATTTTTCAAGGCCGATAATGTTTGAATTTGGGAAGGCAAGCGAGTGTTGTTTGATAGGACGATGAACACTACTGTATGCATAAAGTAAATAAATTCTATAAGTCAGTGGCTAACTCTGGTGACGGCCGATGCCGCCCGAAGGCCTCCGTTATAGCCTAGCTACTTAGGAATGTCTGGGACCGACTGTTTAGCTTTCCCGCTGCTAGCGATCACCCATCCCAATACTCTAATGCTTTAGTGCGCGGAACATCGAATGTTTCCTCGATCGTAATCTTCCATCGAAGTCATTGTGTTTATAGTATAGACGTTTGAAGCTTTTACGCGGCGTTGCTCAGATTGGAAGTGTGTCTTGCTCGCGCGCTCTGTTAGTTTATATTGTTGCATGGAGTGATTTCAGATTTTCTATCGAGATCGTTATGTCAAATCGTGAGTGTCTGTCTATCAGGTATTTCTTAAGTATACCATTATGTTATATTACAAAACGAAGAACTGCAGTATTATCGATGTACCTACCAGATGGTTTTACATTGGTCGAGGTCGAGGTCAATGTCGAGCTTAAGGTTGAGGTCACGATCAGGGCCGAGGTCACGATATAGGTAGTGGTCGTGGTCAAGGTCGCAGTTGAATAAGTCGAAGGTTGAATACGTCTCAGTTGAATATGTCTCAGTTGAATAAGTCGCAGTTGAATAAGTCGCAGTTGAATAAGTCGCAGTTGAATAAGTCGCAGTTGAATAAGTCGCAGTTTTAAGTCTCAGTTAAATAATTCGCAGTTGATTAAGTCGCAGTTGAGTCGCAGTTGAATAAGTCGCAGTTGAATAAGTCGCAGTTGAATAAGTCGCAGTTGAATAAGTCGCAGTTGAATAAGTCGCAGTTGAATAAGTCGCAGTTTTAAGTCTCAGTTAAATAATTCGCAGTTGAATTATTCGCAGTTGAGTAAGTCGCAGTTGAACAGATCGAAGTTGAATAAGTCAAAGTTGAATGAGTCTAAGTTGAACATATCGAAGTTGAATAAGTCGAAGTTGAATAAGTCGAAGTTGAATAAGTCGAAGTTGAATAAGTCGAAGTTGAATAAGTCGAAGTTGAATAAGTCGAAGTTGAATAAGTCGAAGTTGAATAAGTCGAAGTTGAATAAGTCGAAGTTGAATAAGTCGAAGTTGAATAAGTCGAAGTTGAATAAGTCGAAGTTGAATAAGTCGAAGTTGAATAAGTCGAAGTTGAATAATTCGAAGTTGAATAATTCGAAATTAAATAAGTCGCGAGTTGAATAAATTAAAGTTAAATAAATCGAAGTTGAAAAAAAGAAAAAAAGTTAAATAAGACTAAGTTAAATAAGACTAAGTTAGATAAGTCAAAGTTGAATAAATCAAGTTGAATAAATTGAAGTTAAAATAAATCAAAGTTGAATAAATCGAAGTTAAATAAATCGAAGTTGAATAAATCGATGTTGAATAAATCAAAGTTGAATAAATCAAAGTTGAATAAATCAAAGTTGAATAAATCAAAGTTGAATAAATCGAAGTTGAATAAATCAAATTTGAATAAATCGAAGTTGAATAAATCGAAGTTGAATAAAACGAAGTTGAATAAATCGAAGTTGAATAAATCGAAGTTGAATAAATCAAAGTTGAATAAAACGAAGTTGAACAAATCGAAGTTGAATATATCAAACTTGAATAAATCGAAGTTTAATAAGTTGAAGTTCATAATGTCGAAGTTTATATAATGTCCAAGTTTTATAAGTCGAAGTTTAATAAGTCTAAGTTTAATAAGTCTTAGTTTAATAAGCCGAAGGTTAATAAGACTAAAGTTTAATAAGTCGATGTCGAAGTAAGTCGGAAGCTTAAGTAAGTCGAAGTCGAAGTAAGTTAAGGTCGAAGTAAGTCTTAGTCGAAGTAAGTCGAAGTCAAAGTCGAAGTAAGACGAAGTCAATTCAAGTCATGCCGAAAAGTCAAGTCAATTATAAGTCAAGTCAAAGTCAAAGTCGAAGTCAAGTAAAAGTCAAAGTCAAGTCGAAATCAAGGTCAAATCAAAGACGAAGTCAAGTCAAAGTCGAAGTCAAGTCAAGTCCAAAGTAAAGTCAAGTTCAAAGTCAAATCAAAGTCAAAGTCAAAGTCGAAGTCGAGGTCCAGTCAAAGTCGAAGTCAATGTCAAAGTCAAGTCGGAGTCGAATAAGTCAGAGAAGGAATAAAACAAGTCGGATCTGCCGGATCAGCTGGAAAAGTTGGATTAATCAGAAGTTATATAGTCATAAATCGAATAAATCGAATACACCGAATACGCCGATTCAGTTGAATATGCCGAATCAGTTGATCATACGCCGAATAAACCAAATCGGTCGGTCGGATCAGTTGGATAAGTCAGATAAGTCGGATCAAATAGATAAGTTATAGTCTTAAATCGAATAAGTTGAATAAACCTAATACGCCAAATCAGTTAAATACGCCGAATCAGTTTAATACGCCGAATAAGCCGAATCAGTCGAATAAGCCGAGTCAGGCGAATCAGCAAATCAGTCGAAAGAAGAGGTCAAAGAAGTCGAAGAGGTTAAAAAGTCGTAGGTCTTAGAAGTCGTAGCAGTCGTAAAAGTCGTAGCAGTCGTAGAAGACTCAAAAGTCGCAGATGTCACGGGTCGAAGAGGTCATAGAAATCGAAGAAGTCGTCGCAGAAGTTTTAGAAGTCGTCGAAGTTGTAGAAGTCTTAGTAGTCATAGAAGTCTCAAAAGTCGCAGAAGTCACGGGTCGAAGAGGTCATAGAAATTGAAGAAGTCGTCGCAGAAGTTTTAGAAGTCTTTGAAGTCGTAGAAGTCTTAGCAGTCATAGAAGTCTCAAAAGTCGCAGAAGTCACGGGTCGAAGAGGTCATAGAAATCGAAGAAGTCGTCGCAGAAGCTACGGAAGTCGTAGAAGTCGTAGGTGTCTTAGAAATCACAGAAGTAGCAGAAGTTGCAGAAGTCGCAGAAGTCGTAATAGTCACAGAATTCGTAGAAGTCAAAAAATGCTGAGGAATACGTGGAAGCCAAGAAAGCCGAGAAAAACAAGGAAGCCGAGGTAAACGTGGAAGCCGATGAAAACGTAGAAGCAGAGGAATACGTGAAAGCCGCGAAAAACATGAAAGCCGTGGAAAACATGGAAGCCGTGGAAAACGTGGAAGCCGTGGAAGCCGAGAGAGCCGAGGAAGCTAAAGAAGCCGTGAAAGCCAAGTAAATCGAGGAAGTCGAGGAGAAGAGGAAGTCGAGAAAGCCAAGGGAGCCGTCGCGAGTCGAGCGAGTCGAGGAAGTCGAGGTAGGAAGTCAAAGAGAAGAGAAAATCGAGGAAATCAACAGTCGAGAGAGCCGTGGGAGCCGAGGGAGTCGATAAAGTCGAGGAAGTCAAAGATTTAGAAATCGCATTACTTCGTAATATATTATGATCTCTATTTGTGTTTAAGAAAGAGTAACACTGTATTCGATGTCCCGTCATGTTAGAAAGTCGTCAAAAAGTATTCGTCTTTTCTCCGTTAACATTCATTGCTAACGATCGTTACTCTATTGGCCAACAATATTGCGAAAATAAGTTTTTAACTCTACGCTCTTAGAATAGTACAAGCATAAACATGTCGTGTTGTGGCGTTTTATCCAAAGTAACAATTATGTTCTTGGACTTTCTTCAATTGATGTTGAGGCCCAGTTTTTGGCTTGCTGTTTTTAGTCGCTATAGCTATAGCAGATCCACCAGTCATCTTCGAGAAGTAGATGAAATTTGCAAATCAGTTTGTTATGCGTTAAGTTGTAAAACTTGTTAAAGACTGCTTCTATTGCTTGAATCGAATGTCTGATACATTAGTTTCGAGATGTTTCGAGAGTTGTTGAAGATAGGCCAATTCTAGTGATGTGAGTACAATAGGGTAGCAAAAACCAAACTGGACACCGATTCGATAAAAGGTCATGGTTAGCTGCTCAAACGTTATTTTAAATAGTTTTGCTTACTGACGGCAATGTTCTGTGTTTAATGTTGTTAAAAAAAAAACTAAACTCCTTCGAATCGTTATTCAGTTCCGTCACGAATGCAGAAGTGGATTTTACTCTGAACAAAGTAGATAAGAAAACCTTAGAGTAATAGGTTTTTTTGATTTTGTTTGATTGATTTCAACTAGCGACTGTTAAACTTTAATGTTACTGTGTTACTGAGCATGTTTAACTACAGATAAGTTATTTCGTTGTTTCAGATCAAACACGAGAATCGATCGGTTCGTGTTTTGATTTGCCCATGCTGAGAAGAACCCTCCGTAATCGATCGTCTTGTGAGCATCAGATGAAAGAAGCCGCCACTGTTAATCCGGCGAGCGACGACTTGATGAATCGATAGTATTTTGACTTAATTCGTTACTTAACTGTCACAGAACAGAATAAGTCGGTCTGTGTTTGTTATTCTACAGCTTTCCCACAGGGAATCGATCGATTGATGAAGGGATCACCACAGGTGATCGATCGTCCTGTGTGTGTCTACTTGACGAATTGAGCGTTTTTTGATATGATGATTCGATAGTAAACGTGCAAACTGAATCAAACAGTTTTTTTATGTTATTCTACGTCGTTTGTTACGTCCACAGGGAATCGATCTTTCTGTGAGCGTTAACTTGACGTCTTTTACTTAAGTTTTTAATACGGAACCGAATTGATCGGTCTGTGTTATTTATTTTACAGTGCTACCACAGGTAGTCGATCATCCTGTGTGTATCAACTTGACGAATTCGATTGTTTCTTACTAAGTTTTTTAGCGACCACGGGGAACCGAGTCGATCGGTCTGAGTTTGTTATCAGCGCTATCATACACACAGGAAATCGACCGTCTTGTAGTCCACTGGCCTGAATTGTTTTTATTGTAGAGTAATGTACCTACTAGCAATTTAGTGATCAGGACTAAATAATACTAAAGTTGATAATATATGTTCTTATTTAGATATGTTTTATAAGTACATGAATATTATGTATAAGATGGTATAATTGTGGCCATCCATGGCATTTAAGGAACTGAGCTAATGTATTTAGAAACTATCTTAAGAGTAACGCTAGATTCATATAATATTTTTTCGATAATGTTGGCTTGTATAAAAATATCCGATTGTTAGGGTTCCACCTGGGGTCGTGTGCAGGGACGCACACGTTGTCAGAATGGACGATTGTTAGGGTTTTTTATTTGTTGAAAATAAATGTATTTCGTTTTTGGATAAATTACTCAAGTCTCGATATCTATGGATATACTCGATATTATTTAATGCTAGCAACTGTTTTGTAACTTTGACGTTGTTCGCTGGTTCTTTAACTGTCAAATGAAAAAAGGTGGATCGATGAGGTTGGCCAATCACGGAGTAGTATCTGCCCGCAAATCGTTGTGATTGAGGACTCGTTTTGTGATTGGCTAACGTTCAAGAAGGAATGAATCGAAAGCCCGTTTTTTTGGAAATAGAAAAATAAAGAACGAACGAAAAGGTCGGAGAGGCATTCTGGCTTGGATCGTCGAACAAGTAACGTTGTGAAAAGTACCTACGTTGGTCGAATAAAGAAAAAGTATTTCTGTACCTAAAACATCATGCTGTTCTTCTTTCTACAAAGTCCTGAAATAGTAGTGAAGTTAATATAAGGCAATCGCTTTGAGCGTAGATTTGTATAAATTAGTTCTGATGTGAAAATAAATCAATTACAGGTTTCAAATGGAATAATTTTGGATGTTGAGAACGGAATAATCAATGATCTATACCGCTATATCATACAAAAGTGTTTCAAGGTAATAATAGGTATGGACACGGTGCAAGTAACATGCGCCGGTCAGCTGCAAGCACAAATGCACTCTAAAAACCAACGCGCGGATGTTCCCTGGTAGATTTAGTCGCTGGCCTTACCGTATCCAAGCACCATTACATCCACAAAACCTGACTACTAGATTACAGACATAACTTGTCAACATTCTTTATTCTTAATTTCTTTATCTTTATTCTGCCGGCAACGACAGAAAGTTAATAGTATTCGCTGACCAACTTGTCCAACACCATTTTCAAGGGGTGCTACTGAAGGATAGTGATGAATCTAACTTTGTGCCAACTGAATTGCTTGCTTCGTTGGTGAAAGCTTTGCATAACGCAGAGCTTCGTTTTGACGCGGATAAGGATTTTTATAAAAAAAGTTATGATGTAAGTACCTTTTATTGAAAATAAAAAATGAACTAAATACTAGTAAAAATAAAGTTTATAGTAGTACTTTGTCTTTTTTAGATAAAAACACCAGTGGTGCTGCCAGTCTCAATAGCCTTCGCTGCGTCTCTAGCAGCCATAAAATGCAAGGCCAGTGCTATTCTTGTGCTGACTGCCAGCGGTCAATCGGCAAAGACCATTGCGTTTGCGTCGCCAACATGCCATGTCTTAGCTATTAGCACTCTTAAAGAGACAGAGAGGAAACTGCATTTATATAGAAGAGTGATACCGATTGTTTATGATCGTAAGTAAATTTACATCATAACTTATGCTGCAATGACAGCTTTAGCACAGAACACTATATCCTGGTTCTAAGCGTCAACTGCTTGATCATATAAAAACTATGTTCTAAAAATATTTTGCTATTGTTTTACTAAAACGACAATGGAAAAACTGTTTAATTAAAACAATTATAACTATTCAGTCACCGCAGTGTCGCGTGAGAGCCACTCGTAAGTTGTGAGAAGCTCCTAAATTTCAAAAAGGTGTTGCCGTAGGTTTATGTTGATCCTTTCTGTATTTAAATGCTTCCTGTAATAATAAACTGGCTAGTTTCAAGGAATGAATGGCTTTAATTTTATCAGAAAATGTAGTGTTATTTGCATTTTTTTCAAGGCAGAAATGGAACCAAATAAATAATTTAACTTTGATTTATTTAGTTAGCAGCGATAACTGTTACATTATATATAATGTTATATTATTTTTCATTCAAAACTGTCTTGTTTTTAACGTTTTTAGTCAATGTCTAATTGTCAATGTCTAATAACACTTCATTGTTGAATAAGTAAGTTTGTATAAGTACTTGCAAAATATATTATATTATATTATAGGCTATTGCTAGATCATATTATAATACTTTACGATACATGCCTTTTGACGAACAAAAACCTCAAAAGCATAGTAAATATTCCAACCAGTAGCCGCTTAGCGATTGCACTAATAGTTTCTTACATCAAGCACCTCTTTAAAAAAAACAAACTTATCAAGAAGCTTATAATATTCTCAAAGGTAAGCAAATACGACTCTAGACAGCCATGTAGGAACTTTAAGTCTAATTTTCATGTTCCAAATTATAATTAAGCCGAGAGATTTGACGCCAACCTACTTCGCCAATATCGTCACAACACAGATACACATTAGCATAATGTTATTGTAATTGCAGAAAAGCGCGGACATTCCTGGCGTGATGAGTGCCTGAACCGCATCGCTTTTGGCACGGAGTTTGCCCTCTCTGCTCGGCTGCTCGTCGCCGGAGCCAAATTAGTAGTGCTTGCGCCGGCGGAAGATGGCAGCGGGTACTGCGACAGCTTCCAAATCATATCCGTACCTTTTCGTTGCGATAAGTGAGCTTTTAAAGTAAAATATTCCCTATGAATTTAATATTATAATAATAATAAATTCCCTTCCCTAAGAGTTAGTTGATAAAGGGATGAAGTCACTCGCGTCCGTAGGATTTACCACCTTTTCCTAGACCCACCCTACACGTGTCCCCCGGGTGGTGCTAAACGAGTTGACAACGCCGAGCATCTGGCGGCGGTAACTAACCGGACCAACATCAGGCCTAACAAGCCTGAACTGTGATGGATAGGAAATGATCCTCACAATCCACAACCTCGTGGTCAAATCATCAGGGAACAAACCCGGAAAAAAAGTCCCAACCTAAGGTGTTATTCGAACCGTGCTGATAGGTGAATGGCTGAGGGGTAACTCAGTCGTGAACGGTGTCTTCCCGACACCTGGGCGAATCGGGGAGTAACTAGCCCTCTCGTAGGCATGCGGGGCTCTGTCTGCGAGCATCTTTATTTCCCTAGCTTCTCGTGGGACTAACATGGAAAACATTAATATGGAAACTTTACTTTGCAACTCTCCTTCGGGAGAACCTTTTTCCCCTCTACTGGGGGAAACGATTGAAAGGCTCGAGGAGGTCCTATTGGCCTCTCCACAGCCTCCCTCTCCAGCGCCTAACATGGCAGACGACTTAGCGGTGGCCGGCGGCTCCTCCAGTGCTGCGACCCCTGCGACGGCAACGTTGCCATGTCGAAGGAAAAAGCTGAACGGTGCTGCTCGGAAACGATTCCGCCGGCTTCTAGCTGCTAACATAGGGGTTGAGGAAGCCCTGGAGTTGGCAGTCAAGCCCTGGAATCAGATTCCGATCATCAACGCTCCTCCTGATCCTAAACCAAAGCTCAACAAAAGAGGAAGATCAGAGGAAGAATCACCCAAGGAACAGCCTAAAAAAGCTCCCAAGCTTGAGGCGACCCAGGGTGTTCGACCTAGCTTTGCGCAAGTCGCGGAGACGAAGCGTGTGGGTATACGCGACGCTACATCCATGAACGACGAGCAGATGAACCAGGTGCATCGGTCCATTGGCAAGGCCATCATCACTGGTTATCGTGGTGGCAAGGGCAAGGGACCGAACTTTACGGGCTTTACTCACAAGCCCGGGTGGATCTTGGTTACGTGCAAGAACCAGAATAGCCTGGATTGGCTTGAAAGGGAAATACCCAAGATCAAGCCGTGGGCCGGGGCGAAACTTTCGGTTATCCCCGAAAGTGAACTGCCTAAACCCACGGTTGCGGTCACGTTCTTCCCTCATAGCGAAACGGAGTCGATAAGCGACGCTATTATGCTATTGGGGGCACAGAACGAGGGTTTAAATACCGACCTTTGGAAGGTTCTGCACAGCAGGAAGGATGCGAACGGGTACACTGTTACCCTTTCGCTGGACGACCTGTCTGTGGAGGCCCTTAAAACCATGGACTTTCAGGCCAATCTGTGCTTTAAGATGGTTACGTTCAAAGTCAAGAGTGGCTCTGAAATTAGACCCGCACCCGTGGTTGGGCCTCAGTCATCGACCTCAAGCAATCAGGGCTCTGTACCACGTGAGCCGGCGGTCGAGGACGTGGGGTCTCAGCCTACAACGTCAAGTAGCCAAGGTAGCTTGGGGACCAGCGTGGCCAGGGTTGAGGAACGACCCATCGCGCCAATACGGCCCCCGCTGCAGGCTACTGTCCATCGTGGTAGAGGAGCAGGAGTGGTAGGTAGGGGTTCCCGGATACCGGGAGCAGGTGATAGGCGGACCGATGCCAACAGAGGACGTGGACATCCTACTATGGCATGGTCCAATCCCCGGCATCGTCGGGGAAACCTGTAAGGGCTACCCTGGCGGGGACGGCGAGGATCCTCCAGGCCAACCTCCATCATGCCGTGGCAGCGTCCGCGGTAATGGAGTGTTGTCTTGTTGAAGGGCAAGCCAGCCTCGCCTTGATCCAGGAGCCATGGGTAGCCAATGCCCATGTTCTGGGACTTAATGCAGCCGGTAAGATTTTAGCTAACGGTAATGGCATCAGACCCAGAGCATGCATAGCCTTCAATAATAACGTTGAATTTTTGCCGATTACAGAGGTTTGCAATGATGACCTGGTGGCAGCTTTTGTTGATCTCAAAGGGTGGTGTGGGGCCAGAGTAATTGTTTGCTCAGCCTACCTTCCCGGAGAGGTTAACAACCCGACAGAAGACCTAGCGAGAGCGGTAACTTATGCTGCTCAGAACAACGCTGAGCTGCTGGTTGGGTGTGACGCCAACGCACATCACACTGCGTGGGGGAGTACCGACATCAATAGTAGGGGTGAGTTACTTTTTGACTTTCTCCTAACTAACAATCTAACCCTTCTTAACACAGGATGTAAACCGACCTTTGTAACTAGGGCTAGACAGGAGGTTTTGGACATAACTTTTGCCACTAACAATCTTGCGAGGTACATCAGCAACTGGCACGTAAGTGATGAAATCTCAATGTCCGACCACAAACACATTAAATTTGAGATAAAGGCCGAGCTGGAAACTCAAACGATTACTTATAGGGACCCAAGAGCAACCGACTGGAATGCTTTCAATGACAAACTTAGGCTAACTATGGAAAACTGTCCTAAAAGTATTAGAACCCGTGACAGTCTAGAAATAGCGGTAGCTCTGCTGACGGAAGGCATCCGCAATGCCTACGAACAGAGCTGTCCGCTGAAGATAAAAACAACAAAACGGCGGGTTCCTTGGTGGAACTCTAAACTAATAAGTCTAAGGGAAAAAGCCAGGAAACTTTTTAACAAGGCTAAAAAGACCCGCAACTGGGAGTCATACACAAAAGCCTTGACAAAGTATAACCTTGAGATTAGGAAGGCTAAGCGAGCATCGTGGAGGAAGTTGTGTGAGGAAATCAAAGGATTGCCTCAAGGAGCAAGACTCCATAAACTGCTGACCAAAGCCAAAACTAACCAAATCGGTCTTCTAAGGAAAGGAGACGGTTCCTTTACAACCAATGAAAAGGAAACTCTAGAGCTGCTGGCAACAACCCACTTCCCCGGGGCACAGATAAAATGTGCGGACCCAATTAGGACAGTCTCGCTACACAAGCCTCGAATTGAGGACTGGAACAGGGCGGCTGCAATAATTAAACCTAACAGGGTCAGGTGGGCTGTCAGCTCTTTCAAGCCACACAAAGCAAGTGGCGAGGATGACATACTCCCTATCTTACTACAGAACGGAGCTGACATCCTGTGTCCCTATCTGGTCAAAGTCTTCAGGGCGAGTTTCGCCTGGGGGACTATACCAGAACCGTGGACCACGGTCAAAGTTATATTCATACCTAAGGCTGGGAAAAAAGACTACAGCCAGCCAAAGTCTTTCAGACCCATTAGCCTATCTTCCTTTCTTTTAAAGACAATGGAGAAGGTAGTGGATAGACATATCAGAGATAACGCGCTAGTCGCATCTCCCATCCACCATAGTCAACACGCTTACTGCAAGGGCAAATCTACGGAAACAGCCCTTAGCAGTCTCATTGATAAAGTGGAAAAGACTATGGAGGACAAGGAAATCGCACTTTGTGCATTCCTTGACATTGAAGGGGCGTTTGATAATTCACCTACTTCACTCCTGGTAAATGGACTGACAAGGAAAAATGTCGATCCAACAACTACCAGGTGGGTCGAGGCGATGCTCCTACAAAGAGGAGCCAAGCTTACCCTTCACAGTACAAAAATTGAAATAGCCACTGCTAGGGGCTGTCCTCAAGGCGGAGTTCTATCGCCTATTCTATGGACTCTAGCAGTGGATGAACTCCTTGTTAGACTGGCTGAGCTCCACATAGATGCGCAAGGTTATGCGGATGACCTTGTAATCGTCGTGCGGGGTTTTTGTCAATCTACTGTCTCTGGCATAATGCAAAGAGCTCTCAATACTGTCAGCAAATGGTGCGAAACCAGTGATCTCTCCGTTAATGCGGAAAAAACAGTGATCGTTCCTTTTACCAACAAGCGCAGGCTAGACAAACTTGTCAAGCCCAAGCTCAATGGTAAAACTATCTCCTTTTCCACGGAAGTTAAATATCTTGGAGTCACAATTGACCGTAAACTAACGTGGAACTCACACCTAGACAATGTCTTGAAAAAGGCTAAGATGGCTCTAGGTGCGAGTGGACGACTGATGGGCAGCAATTGGGGTGTAAAACCCAAGATTGCTTTATGGCTGTACACATCCGTTGTGAGGCCGATAGTAACATACGCCTCCATGGTATGGTATGACAAAGCCTCTCAGTCGACCACTATCACCAAGATGAGTAGTTTACAGAGAATTGCTTGTCTTATCGCCACAGGCGCGATGTCCTCATCCCCTGGGCAAGCTCTCAATGCTCTGCTTGGAATACCACCCCTTCATGTGTTCATACGCAAAGAGGCGAAAGCAGGCATGTATAGGGCTACCATTCAGGGCAGGAAGACTTGGCTGTCCCGAAAACTGAGATCTTTACAAGACTCAACCATAGAATCCTCTATACTGTGCATGACTTCTGATGTCATGCTTCCACGTCATGTGTTCGAGAAGCACTACACTGTGGAAATGCCCTCTAGGGAAGACTGGCAGAATGACCAGCTACCTTACAAGGCAGGGTGCCTTAAGTGGTACACTGATGGGTCCAAAATGGGACTGGCTGTAGGCTGTGGAGTTTACGGAGAGCGACCTAAGTTTAGTGAAAGTCTTTACTTGGGAAACTACGCCTCTATCTTCCAGGCAGAGATCTTTGCCATCCTTGAATGCGCGGAGGTCAATCTGCAGAGGCACTACACCAACCAAAACATCTATATCAACTCTGACAGCCAGGCGGCACTACTGGCTCTGGACTCGAAGGTTATCACGTCCAGGCTGGTGGAAGACTGCCTGACGCGTCTAAATACGCTCGGTTCAAAAAACAGAGTTGTTCTAAGATGGGTTCCAGGGCACGCGGGAATCGAAGGTAACGAGTGTGCCGACGAGCTGGCTCGCGCTGGGGCTGCTGGTACTCAAATAGGCCCAGAGCCTTTCTGCGGTATACCAAAAAGCCTGGCACAAAGAACCCTCACAAACTCATGCTTCGAAGAATCAACCAGACTCTGGAACAATTCTTCTGGCATGAATCACTCAAAATCCCTAATAAAAGCCTTCGATAAACGGTATACCAACCAAATCTTAGCGCTAAATAGGAATAACCTACGCATTGTGGTCAGGGCCTTAACTGGACATTGTCGCCTTAAAAAGCACATGTTTAAGCTAAGGCTGAGTGACACACAAACCTGCAGACTGTGCAATGAGGCGGACGAAACGCCTGCGCATCTGCTAGGAGAGTGTGGACCACTAATGCAAAAACGTAGCATACATCTGGGTAGGCACATCCTCAGCCCAGATGAGCTAAGAGACATCACCCCCAAGCAAATCCTCCAGTTCTTGGTATCGGCAGGGCTTGGAGGTGAACTGTAAACGCCCCCCTTGGGGCGACAAAATGAGTGGCGAACACAATAGGCCTGCATGGCCGCAGTGTCATATTAGCCGCACCAATTTAATAAAAAAAAAAAAAAAAATAGTTGATAAACCTACCTCTAGTTTCTCAAACGGGTACTAACTTACCGCGCCTTCGAGGTTGTCAAAAATATAAAACTTTACGCTAGTGACTGTGTCAATTAAAATTAAAAAACAGCTTAAAAGCCTCAATCATGTTTCAATCTTTTGTAATATGTAGTTGTAATATAACCGGCCGTTTAACTTAACGTTCAAAGCATGGAAGTAATTAGGTGTGCCATTAGCGGTGGACATCCATAGACGATCGTACTGAATTTATTTCTTTTCGCAGTTCATTCAAGTCAACAATGGTGTAAAGTTTGCGAGAAGTCAGTAGACGATGAAAGGTCGATCACATTTAAAGCAATCTGGGCATATTTAGATCTGCAAAAGATAATATCGACTGCTTTCATACGCTTGGCATTAACAATACAATATACCGTAAATATGTTTTAAAATCTTATTTTTCGCCTTTTCTGCGTTTATAAAATAAAACTATATTTTAGGCTGGAAAAATGAAACGCCTGGGGCCAATAACCTTTGCTAATTAGATACTTTTTAAGGTGTCTTTAATATCCGCAGTTACCGAAAGAAATAAACGTGTTTTATGTATAACTTTATTAGACTGACTTTAATACCATCCGTCGCGTGAACTATAACTGTGGAAATATTCTAAAATGTTCCCAGTGTTGGGACAATGTCCTACTCTTGAGCGAGAGTAAAAATAATGCTGGACAATCCACACAGCATCATCTAGCCCCAAGCTAAGCAGAGCTTGTGTTATGGGTACTAGATGACTGATACACCTAATAGAATACAATAATATATAGATTGATATTTTTAATTATGCATAAAAAATACCCAGATCACCAGGAACAAATATTTGTAGATCGCAGAAACATTTGTTTCGGGAATCGAACCCGCAACCTCCTGCGTCGCAGGCGGACCTTTGCCCAACGCGTTACATCTGTCGTCCTAGAGTGTGAACCACGTGTACTGCAAATTAAGTTTTATTAATAGTTTTCTTATTTAAGTTAACGCGTTTTTTTTTTTTGTTAGGCTTTATTTTTAAAGGGTTTATTACTTAGAGTTTTTTTGAGTCCATAAACTTATTTATGTTTGTCCGTTGCCGGGTTTTGAACCCGCAACCGCAAACCTGAGCTATCATGGCTAGTTTTTCTCATTTAATTCAATCAAATTCATACCACTTCAATATTAGATAAGCCATTGACGGTAAATTCATTTTCCATTAGTGAAAGTGATTTCTATTAATTATTTGTTTAGTCAGCCGCAGCGGGATGACCACTTCTGAAAGCCATCACGTTTATGAGGGTCGCTATTTTCGCTGACTGTTTATTGCTCTCTGTATCCATGAAATTTTTGCTTGCGTTTAATTTTTTAATATTCATTTATGGTGTTGAAATCCAGCTTTTAAGATACACAGGAGTTTGAGAAAATAAACATAGCTTCGTGATTTACCGTACGTAAGTAATTCAAAAACTGTTACTTGTCATAAAGGGTTGATAATTATGGTACGAATGAGGCATGAAGTACATAAGAGTCTTGTGCCAGACCGAAATTCAAACTCACCGACGTTAACGCATGAACTATTTGACAGATTTTCATAAAAAACCTGTTTCACAGTCCAAGTTCACGCTTTAATAAAATTATAGAATGCAAAACTGAGCCATTTAATAGAAAAAAAACTGTAATACTACTCCGCTTCTTACTATTATTTTCGTCTATTTAATATCTTGTAATGGTTTTTCGCAAAGTAATGCCTGAATCAATCAACTAACTTTATTTAAATACAACTAACTAGCGCTCCCGTGAACTATCCTGTCTAAACCAGTTATTAAGTTAAAGCGGAAGCTTTCGAGTAGCCAAAGAACTTGGTCATCAGAGTGGTCAAAAGCTAATACGAACTTAATATGTTGTGTTTCTAAAATCAACCTTTAGTGGCATCCGTCAGTATTTTTTTTATGATAAAAACAGTTTGCTTCCTAAAGCTATAAATACCGTGATGGTATAATGGTAACAGCATCTGATGATGTTGTATATTAAAGAAACGTGGAATCAGCAAGTCGGTAAATAAAATATTTACAGCAAAAACAAATTTATTAAAAATTCAATTGTAATCGTCTTAGAGAGTCTTATTACGAATTCCGAGTTGAATTGAAATTCGTCGTCACAATAGCGGCACTTTCACTACCGCTTCCCGCAAATCTCTAAAACAAACCAAAATTAGAGATTTGATTTGCATAAACTAAATTATTAACCGTACCCAAAATAACCGGATTAGATTTGTTCGTAAATTATTAGCGCTATTGTTGGTGTTGTAAATAAATGATAAGTTGTTGAGCAAATATTCGTTTGTCGGTTCACAGTTTGATTGTGGTTTGTACTTAAAGAGTTATTTGAAGCAAGTGATATCTACGCTGGTGTCAGTGCGTATATTTTTATCTTGATAGAGGTGCGAGTTTAATTCTTGTTAAAATATAAAATGTTTGCATGATACTAATTCTATGAATAGGCTCAATCTCTTATAATATTTTCCTAAGCTCGCGATACAAGAAATGTAAGCCTGGAGTAAGGATTGTGCACTGTGTTATGTTACCGTTGAATGTTTAACTTTTATAATCATGAAACAGCTGAGCCATCTAAAGACCATTAAAAACGGTCTGTTGATATACCTGTACTGGTTAAACTATTTTTGTTCTGTGAATAGTTTATATTATTTAATTTTAATAGTAATAGTTTGATATATTGCCGCTTATGATTCTATCAGGGTATAAGTACCAGTTTTCATCCCAGCCCCAAGGAAATATCAACCAAAAAGTGCTTGCAAGCTCAAACGTAGCCTATGAAAGCCTGGCTCACAATAGTAGCATCGTGGAGTGCCATCGTCTACCACTCTTTTCGGTGCAAGGCCCTTCAAAGGCGGCTCTCATCTTAATATCCCTGTTTTAGTCTTATTTCTCGTGACATTAGCAAACTGCGAAGAACAAAGGCAAGGGTTATTCTGACAAATCTGGTGTTTGGTAAAACTTAAAAATTTGTTTTATACTACATAACTAACATGCAATTTTATGTTTCGCTTTATATAATAAAAATAACAAACAATATCTCTTTACTATTTTATACAAAATGAGTTAGTGATTCTCTGCCATAGCGTCATATAGATAGACTGTTATAGGGCCAACAATTTTACGTGACTTCCTAAGCAGGGAAGTTAAGGAAGTTAAGGCAGAACAGATATTAGTACTACGTACAGAATGGCCACTCCCTACCTCTCACCGGTTTTACTAACCTGGGGGTACGGTGAACCGGGGTGGACCCCGGTCGCGAGTTCGCCGGCACTGAAGCTAAGGACTATTAAGCCCGCGTTCATTTTGGTTTTGTGTAGGCGCAGTGCACTATTTCCACATGCGCGAGCGAAAGCGTGCTATCTCACTCTTAAGATAATCGCACCCAATGCGGATTGGTGGATGGCACATGTCATTTGAATTTTCAGTTTTTGGACATCCCGGTTTTCTCACGATGTTTTCATTCCCCGTAAGAGAGCATTGTATGTATGTCACTAGTTATTATAAGTAACAGAAATAAATTTCAGTACAAAATGCAATATTTATCTTCCGAACCAGAATATTCTTATTTTGGGTGCATCCAAATGTAAAGGATGCTTGTCGGTATGCATGTGAAACTGTATAGTTATAAACTCCTCGGAGTTCTCAAAGAAAGTACTTGTTGTACCTTCCTCTTGTACGTGATTAAAACATTGAATACCTTTGAAAAAAAATGATATTAAGCATGCGTATGAATTAACTGTGACACAAAACTGAAAGACGGTTTGCAGGATTTAGTTTTAGTAACAATGTTTATTGCTGAAAAGCATAATGCTGAGCATGGACCTTTTTTGTCAAATTACTTAAGGATACACAATACTTTTTTTTACATAGATACTACAAATACTGCCTACTTTATCTACTTACTTTTATACCAATGTACTTTTTTACTTTTCAACCTGTAGTGTGTCTTAATTTGTCAAAATAAAAGTTTACTTTTAACATTAATATATTGACGGACTTTTTTACACAGCGCCATCTAGCCGCAAACTAGGCAAAGCTTGTTTCTCATAAAACAGATAACTGATATAATCATTTGATTCATTTTAAAACTTATAAACACTCAAACCTGGAACAAATATTTACAGAGCATTCAAATATTCGTCCAGAGCGGGAATCAAATCCGCAACCTTCCACTTTTCAACCGGGCATTCTCCCACCGTCCCACCAAGATAGCATTTTTTTTAAACCGTATTTAATATTAACCATATTATGACAAAGGCACGTGAGCGGATAAACACTGTAATCCTACCTATTTAGATTTAGTTTATGAGAAAAAGTTTACACGTAGCCTCAGCGGTTTGTAGTGATTTTCGTAGCATTTTGCTACGAGAATAGCTACGAAAACCGCTACGTGTGTAAATGCCAACTGGTTAAATTTCCATGCCACGAACGATTAGAAATTTAACTTAAAACTCAACATGATGACCATTTTAAGGCTCTCTTTAACAATAAATGTAACCTCTTATAATTATTACATCGAATTTAATTTGTTTTGCAATAGATTTAATTGTTAATTGCTTTTGGTTTGTTACTTGTTCAATATTCATCAACGAACTAACAGGCTAACGTTTTGTTTTTTTTCAAATAAATCACATAAGGAGATACGTTTGTATGTTTGTTACCTACCGATTGCGATTACTGCATACATATTGTATGACCTAGATTGAAACATACATTACGTTTTTTTCCTGGAACCACGCAAGCAAAGCCGTTGGCGGTGGCTAGTAAGTCGTGTTTATGAACGGTAACCACTGGCCAGATGTTTGGTAAAATCCAACTTTAACAAAAGCTTGATAACTTCCACAAAAAATGTTTCCAGGTGATAAATAAAAGCGACAAACTAAATAAACTAGTTTCGTTTTGGACGCACAGACAGGCCATTTGCATTTTTATTGGTGCCGTTTAAAGAAACAAAGGATAGATACGCAGTTACGTCGCCCGTTTGGGAATAACTGTTTCCCTGTATTTCCTTTCGATGCTTTTAGATGGAGTCATTTCCGTGTTATTGGGTAACGCTACCTAACGTTCTTTCGTTTGTTCCTAGAGTTTTAAGGTGCCTTGAATATACAAATACGAATGAGAATCTTGAGCATGGTTATTTCTATTTTACCACATTAAATGAATTATCATAATTACCGCCTTCTAACGTTTTCAGTGCTAGAAAACTAATCTAATCTAATCTAAATGTAAAATACGGCAAAAAAACTCGCATGCACATGAGCGAGCTGCCCATGCGGGATAAGTAGTTTTCCCTTCTAAGAATCACCAATTGACGTGACTCGAAACCAGACAGAAAAACTTACTTTAGACCTATTGCTGTCGGTTTTATATTCAGTCATCGAGCACTTTGCGAGCGTGTGAGAGACGATTTGTCAAAAAAATGATTAATAAAGAAATAAAGAATAACCAGCTATCGTCATCATTATCATTTTCATAATGGCAGTCAAAGGACTGCTCGACTTAGGCCTTTACCAAAGTGCGCTTTAATGACATCGATCCATCGAGTAACGTAGTCTTAAGCACAGAGCTTTAAGTAAATACTCCTTTTTCGGTTGTCGAGACACGTTATTTGGTGTTTCTAGGTGGGCACTCACCTTAATATGCGTAAGAAAAATGATCTAACGCCAAAACAAATGTATGAACTTCCCTAGACCTGATTAAGTAACTCGTGCAAAACCTTGCGCGTTTATTTACGACACTAACTTAACATTAGGCACGCGAACAAAGTCGCAAGAATCTCCAGTATTTTCATAAAACTTTTGTAAGATTTAACTAAAAGTACCAATCTACACAGTACTCAAAACGAGTTTTAACTAGTATTTTATTTATATAACATAACAAGCTAAAGTAAAAAGCAAAGTCTGCGTAGTTTTAATTTCAATTTGCACAAAGTTTCAAAATATCTGATAAACTAGAAAGCTAAAAGATATTCCATCAATACCAAAGTATACGCAAGTTCTGTAAATAGTGTTACGACGTAAAACCAAGTATTATTTAATGTTGGGATTCTGCTGAGCGAAACTCTTTAAACTGATGCTAAGTTAGTGTAGAGTGGAACTTGAAATTATGTTTTTGTAAGCAACCACAGTGTTAATGTTTATTGTTAATCCAGATTGAATTAACTTAACCACAAACGATAGCTAAGCCATAGCCATATCATAAGCAAATACCTCTGTTAAGAATAGTAATTACGACTGATTAATCCAAGAACCGGGCCGTATGAAGGCAGTATCCTGGCAGAATATTTGATAGAACCATACCCCTGATATACTTGACTTTTTTATTCACACGTTTCAAAAACCAAATAATAAATAAGTTTTGAAAATCTAACCACAAACCAAGCGAAGCTATGGAAACTGTGTATGAAAACCTGTTGTCTAATAAACCCTTTTTTTTGTAAATACAGTTAATAAATACAACTATATACTACATAACATGTTGCTAGCTAACTTTAATCTATTTCCATACTAACTAGGCTTTAGATATTTCGAGCAAAAGGAAGGATTGAAAGGAGTTTATAAGAAGCTCATAGCATGTTGCGGTTAGATCGGGGTCCAGATAGAGCGGATCAAATTAAATTGAGGAGTAAGCGGAAATCGCAGTGACCGCTGGTAAAGGCTTTACTTTATGTTTTCCTGGAAGACGGGAAGCTGGGGTAATAAGATGAGACCAGAGTTCTTTGTTGGTTATGCAACTGAAATGTTTTAGAGTTGGTTTTTTAGAAGATATTATTATAAAGCGAAACGAATAAAGCTTTTGATTGTTATATTAGAATTGCTACTTCTTTGACTTTTAGGCAAACAGGGGTGCGAGGCGGATGACGCGTACGTTGTCAGCCACCTTTCTATGACTGTCATAAGTAAGTAAGTAACTTAATTACTTACTGTCATAAGTGATAGTGCTACACAGCAAATCTACCTCACTTGTGTTTCAAATTTCAAAGAAAATATCGTAGAATTTTTATTAATATGCTACAACGCATAAGTGAAACAACGAAACGTGACTTGAATGACAATGAAATGAAGAATAGGACAGCCCCCCACTCGATGAACCGATGACATTAAAGAGGTCACAGGAAGTTGATGGATGGGGAAGGCTCAAGGTCGGTCTTCATGGTGCTCTGTATGGGGTCTATGACCAGCAGCAGACGTTTATGAGCTGATTATGACAATGATGATTTATGACATCATATGTAGACCAAAACTTTTCCATTATTAGCATAATAATCCTGCTGGTAGGCAATCTTTTATTATGTTAGCAAGTGACAAGACGGTCAAATTTTGTTGCCTGATATTAAGCGCAACGCCTGACCATAACAGTTGCATTGCCACCCAAGTTTTAAAGTTCAGCGTGGCACTGCACTGCGCTTATCGCCCCGAAACGTTGTTGTTAAGTCTTTTTCGCTCAGTAATTTCACTTGCTTTACTTGCTTGCTAAGCTAACAGGCATTGTAGATTTTGCATGCATGTGTATTTTCGCCTCGAGAAGTTGATATTAACGGGATAGTTCTCGACTGTTCATGCACTTGTAACGTGCACAGTCGCAATCACAAGCCCTTGATATATTTCGGCCATTAGCAGTTAATGAATAATTTAGTTAACGAGTGAACTCGCTCGCCTTGTTATTGGCTGAATTATTTCTACCTTTTCTGCTTTCAAATAGCATTTCTCCTTAATTGCTGTCTGACTGTAGTCACAGCTTAGTTGTAACAGCTTGATTATTTCAATAGGTATATTTCTAATTTAAATAAAACAAAATGGAAGGTCTTCAGGTTGTCTCATAGATGTGTGAAAACCAGAAAGATTATTTCTTCTGCACATAATAACATGTCTTGTTATAAGTTGTACAACTTTTGGAAATTCACCTTTTTCAACACCCCTCTTTTGTTCTATGATCTTAAAGTTAAGTATTTTATACGTGCATATCTTGTAATTTACGTACAAAAAGTAGTCGAACAAATTACTAACTCCAATAAACAGCCAATTTATAAGTGGTTTACAATAATGTCATGTTAACATGTTGCTGAAAAAAATTATTATAAAAGGCTATCCTATAAATGTGAATTGTTTTGAGTTAGAAACATCGAAATACCTTTAAAACTTTTTTTATTTAAACATTTTGTTTTCATGAAGTGACAAATCTGTTTTTGTGACACTGTAATGGAGCTCACTAATTGCTTAACTTCTGGGATCTCTTCGCTCCTCACTCTAAGTGGTAGACTGAAAAATTTCCCAAGACCGTTAAGAACTTTCATTGCTTAGTAATAACGCGGTCAAAATTGTTAATCGAAAGAGTTAAGATTAAAAAAAACACGGAGCTAACGAGAATAAAATTAGTGAAAAAAAATTGCAATAAATTGTACAGTAACGATAGTATTTGATGCTTATCTATCTAGACAATAAATCTATTTAACCTAAATTGCAAGAGTCTGGTGCCTGAGATAGGTTTTGTAAAAACATGCAATATGACTTATCAGAGAAGAAATATTTTATTTATTTATTTTAGTTTCTTAGGGAAACAAACAGTACTTAAAAGCTAATAACTATTCTAAATATATAACTAAGGACTATTTACATGTTTATTAAAAACTGCTGACATCATAGCTCAGTTACTAACCTCACAACTCAGTTGCTGACATCACAGACCAGCTGCTTTAGTTCTGTTTGAACTACATACACTGTGCATTGGCTGCGTAAGCGTCAACAAGGTCAGGCAAATACGATAGAAACCCACGAGGATGACAAATACGAGTTTTACTCCTTTTTGATGCAGTACTCCTTTGAGATACAGTTCAAAATTTGTTCGAAATTTAAGATGAATGTAAATCCGCCACCAATTTTATATTTATATGTTTTTCAAATCTACCATGTCTTTGTTCATTGACATAAGAAAGACAATTCATAGCAAGCCGCTAAAATGACGCACATTTTAATCATAAGTGAAACCAGTAGTAGTATTGTACAAATAAATAAAATGTTAAGAAAAAAAAACTCTAAAATAAAATACCAAGATGAAAAATTTTGCCAACTTTTTGAGAATATAAACGAACATCAAATCAACCGTCTACAAACAATTCATTTTATCGCTTCATCCAATCGAGACAAAACTCATCAAAGCTCAAGTCGCTATTCAAGAAACAAGGAGAAACTGAAACTGGGGCGCGAATGAAATAGTCTTCTTTTAGAGTCTTTCCTAGAGCGCGATCCAGATGTTTAGCATTTTATGAGGTTCTTCACTAAACTAGAACTAGTTTGAAGATCATTTATGGGTCTTTTAATTAAACTATGTAGTTAAAAGCTCAGTAACGTCATTTGAGTACGTCAGAACATGCGAGCTTATTGAGCTAAATATTAACGAATGGAAACCACGAGCTTTGGAAGATGATTAATTATATTCGATGATAATTAAGCCGCTGCGTTGGCTGTACTTACTAAAACTTTCTTACATCCGAAAAATGTTTCGACTTTGGCGGGACTTGAACCCGCAGCCTCCCGCTTGCTCGCGAATGCTCTATCCCCTCTCTGTTTTTGTTTCATTATAATATTTGTCTGTAGTTAACTAACAGTTTCTACCAACTTTCTGATTTTACATGCAACTGGCAGGTACAATTAGATTGTGTGGGTTGTTTTTAATAAAAACCAGAAGTCTTACAACAAACTTAAAAAAAATAAGTTTTCTGAGTCTCTTTGAAAATTAGTTATATATAAAATTACATTAAAATGGAAAACGACAGCTCAATAATTATAGATATCAATGTAATGCTTGTATTCTGAATCGTGAAGCTCTTTCCCCTCGCTTAAAGATTTTTTTGAGTAAATTTCTGTTAAAATCAAATCTTTTTATAGAATTAACATCTTTTTGGAATTTAATTACATCACAATAAATTGGCTCCAACCTGATTGGTTTTATAAGTCAGCCTATTAATTGTAAGGTCAGTGCTCTGCAAAGCTTCGCAAAAGGCAAACACTATCATAACATTTGAGCAAAACTGTGAAAACACGTTTGAAACTGTTGCTTCAATTAATTTCAGTTTAATAATTATATTTTCGTTTCGTCCAATTTATATGTTTTTGTTTAATCAGTGACAGGACTAATCTGTTAAAAAGTTACCGGCCAAGCACCAGGATAGACCATCATGCCGGTGCATTAAGAAATTAAGCGTCATAAATTATCTGTTTACTCACTATCTGTGTCCCACCGCTGGGCAAAGATCTACCCTCGTATCTTTCAAACATTACTGGACAACAAGTACAACAAGTCTGTTGGACTTGAAATTTATTAAAATTTCCCTAGTTTATCTAACCGTTTCGGTTTATTGCGTCATTCATACAGTTTTGCAGTAGTTCCTTGAAGAAATACTATAAGATAGACATGAGTCTGGCTATAATGAGAACGTAATAGAGCGATAATAAGGCCACTAGTTTGACACCTACTTCCCATCGTGTCGGACATGCAAAGCGTCCACCCGTTTTGCCGTAAAGCGTTTAATAAAAATGCAAATTGTGCCACCACCGTATTGCTAGCGCGACATTTTTGAAACTTACTTTACAGAATTATAATACTTTAAAACAATGTAATTTACTTCCTGGTATGAGGTTTGGAGCCGGTTTCTTGTAATAGCGATAAGCACAGTTTATAATTATTATCTGTAATGTAATATAATACCTATAATGTAATATATAAGTATCTACCTACTGCTATATGCAAATGTTAGTAGTTATTTTTTTTAATATTCTGGAAACGTTACATCTTTGTCATTATGTTCTTTGAACATTTTAAAATATGAATACTATTGCAATAGGCAATAAAAAATGGCAAACGAGTTTCTAAATCGGGTTAACCCCAAGAAAGTGTAAGACAAAGTCGGTTAAATTATTATGCAATATTTTTCTCTTAGGGATACTTTCTTATTCTAACTTTTGCAATGAACAGAACAGTCAGGACATTGTATTCACACTTTTTATCCCCAGAGTCCCAAAATGTATTAAATCATAGCTAAGAAATCCTTCTGAAGGGGCATACTTGAAAATAAATTCTCCCCTAAAACATACTGCTCCTTTTCTCACATTAATTCATGTTTATGAATTAAAAACATAAGAAATAGCAGATGTGTAAGACATTTGTGTTGGCAAGGGCTCAATTTTTTTGCAGCCGGGGAAACGTTTAGAGTCTAATTGAAGAAAAATATTGTTAGTTCCTCGTATAATCTTTGGTGCGTCAGGCATAATTGTATTTAGCTGTGTTATTTTAACTGGAGAATGTTTTTCTTTACATAATGGGGCTGTATTTTTAGCGCAGTGTAAAGGACTTTTACTGTTAGAAGTCGAATTTTGTAGAATCGTCATCATCATCATGACCATCTTTCTGATGTAGCTTTGCTTTCAAATTTATAGTCCTTGAACATGCCGGTTTCCTTCGCAGTATTATCCTTGAACGTTTGAGAGTTTAAAAAGAAAATTTGGCGCACAATTTTTTTTTCTTGTTAAATTTAGAACGCAACCAACTTTAAACAGATCTTAGGATCAATTGAAAATTTGGGTCACTATACTACTGCAAGTGCTAGAGGTACTTATTAATAGCAAAATGTTATCTATCAACCAAAAAAGCTCGCACTATTTGGAACATATCAAATTAAGCCACGTCTTCTCAAGACCTTATAAATAGAGTAATTTCTGTCACAAGGATATCTCCAATGGTCTCGTACCACCATAACGAGCAGCAATAAAACACGTCACCCCGCGAATGGTATAATTTCTTTATCTTGGTCCGCCATACATTCGCGCTCATCATAAGAATAGGGAGAAATATTTATTGGTGTAGGTACTTTTCTCTGAAGCATGTTGATGATAGCTCAATGATGTTATTGGTATAAAACATTGCTAACAAGCGTTAAAATAATTAGTTTTTTTACATTAACTTAAAACGTTACCAATAAAAATTGTTACTTCTCAGCTAGGTTGATAATAACAATAACTTATAGATACTTAATAGTATATGCTGGTAAAAAGCTGTTTGTTTTTAAAAATGTCAGTAAGGAACGGAACGAGGCAGTGAACTCGTTTATCAAGCGTGGCACTGCACTACGCTCTACGTTTCGACGTCGACGTCGTTGTAAAGTTTTATTGAACCAGTAATTTCACTTGCTACTGTTCTCTTCAAACATAAACACAGCAATGCTTGCAAACTACTGCTTAAAGGAACAATAATTGACACTGCGGTGTTACTATTAAAACAGACTCTTCTTGAAGAATTCTACCATGACGTAAATAAAATCAGTATCTTTTAATCGAGTGGGATTTTGACATGCATTTGGATTGAGCGGGCACTGCACCAAATAATATTCTTTCGTGCTGTGTATGCTAGTTTTATTCTAAGAATAAAAAAATGATGACCGAAACACATAGATAGGAACAACAATTTTGACAGTTATTCTACGAAATCTCAATATAACAAAGATGTTTATAGCCAATCAAACCTCAAAACCAACACTTACAAGTTTTAGTTCTTGCAACAAAACAACTCAAGTTATAAAACTCGGCCTTTATTGTTAAAGTTTAATAGAGAGCGAATTCACGATGAAGTAATCAATACTTTATTGTACTGAGTTTGGAACTGGGGTGGATACAACGGTTCTTCGGAGATTGCACAAAAGCGATCAATACTTTAACGGTTTTAAGAAAATACGGCACTGAAATTATTACAAAGCAATGTGGGACTGGGCTGGACACGTTTGCCGAATGCCGGAGGAACTATGGGCAAAAGCTACCACAGTTTGGGTTCCGAACGGGCGACGGCCGCGTGGAAGGCCTAGAAGGAGATGGAGGGACGAACTTGATATATACCTCAAAGAGTGGTCCCAACTAGCCGGTAACAGAGAGGTATGGAAAGAGAGAAGGGAGGCCTTTTCCCTGCAGTGGGACACTACAGGTTTATAATAGTAATAATGATATTTCTGCGTATAACACGAATACGCGATCGTATCCGAAACGAGAAAATACGTAGAAGAACCAAGGTCACCAATATTGCACGTTGAAGTGTCAATGGGCAGGTCATAGCTCGCGGAACCGATGGCACTTTTTGAGTTAGGCCTATTTCTAGCTGTGGACGTCTTCTAGCTGTATATATAATGATAATGATAACACGAGTCAATTTGTTTGTTTTCGACCTTCTCTCAGTTTTAAAATGTTGAAATGTCCTATTAAAAATAAAAACTCAAACGGGTTTCAGTTCAAAGCAGGTATTTTTAAGCCTACCTCTCCAAACCTTTGTCATTATACAGAGTACAGTCGGCAACGCTAAAAACGCTTCTCACCGAAAAAAATTAATGATTGTGCAAAGAAAAAACTGAATCTTAGAAGGAATGAGCTCCGCGTCTTTTCGAGTTATAAAAGGTACAGAAGAGCTTGCATTTAGTGAATACCCATTCAGGACCGTGAATTTCAGACCGCTGGCAACCGCGGACTCCGCACTTTACGAATGCAACTCTTTGATGGAATTCGTACTTTTTTCGACAATCAAACCCGACTTTGTTTTTTTTTTTACATTTTACCGTCGGTGAAAATTTGCAGGATTGTGGGTAAGTTTTGAAAACATTTTGAGCTGGTTGTAAAGCTGCTGAATGATCGAATTTTGAAAAGACTGAAGTTTTTTGTAAAAAAAGTAAAAGGACTAGAGAAAACTTATCTTTGCTTTGGGTTACTTAAATAATATGAGTAAGAAAGTAAACACATAAATTATCGGATATATGCTTACTTAAACCTCCCGCAATGGCTATTGTGTGTGTAAAACTAAAAGAACCACAAGAACCTCCCTAGAATAATCTTTCATCAGCTCGTCATAACAAAATTCTCAGGCTGGCAAGATTACTACTTAATTCTACTGACCCACAAAATTCGATAAAAGTACTAAAATATCAAACGCTGCTAGGTACATTTTAAGGGTAAGTAAGTAAGTTCGTATGAGTCAGTGGCCAACTTCTTTGTAAATTTTACCCTAATTTAATATTCAAATAAAATCTTTCCAGCAATCCGCCATCATGCTTTTGTATCTTAACCCCGTATGTAGTAGCAATGTTACGACTTGACTTCATAGATTTCTGCTTGCGTCACTCAACCGAACAGCATCAAACCATTCGACGCAAATCAGTAGACTTGAATAAACCGACCACTTACAACGCATTGTCTGTTAGTCGGTTTGCAATTCTGCGATACAAGCCAAACGTTCTGCTCACTAGCGATGTGCCAAATCAACACACAATCTTTGTCATAAAGTAAACTTAAAAGCTGAAGTCAAACTTTCAACGGTGCCTAGCTGACGTATACTTAACCGTTTGCACGCAGCGTTTCAAAATTCTCAAGATCAAAAGAGTTTCCAAGCGGTTGCTTGAAATTCCCATTATACTTCTTCAAAAGGTGAATTTATATTACCCCGTAGAACAATTTGTGATTTAAAACCAACTTGAGGTGATTTTGCGAGTAAAATGTTTCTTTTCATTTTGCCTGAACTACTGCTTGAGTTACTTTCGAAGGCTATTGCATCTAATAATTTTGTAGGCAATCTTTTAGAATTAAATAAACAATGTTCATTGTTCATTTTTCGAACTTTTCGTAGAAAAGTGAATCAAAACATTGTGTATTCGTTGACTTGGCTCTCAGCTGAATTGGTAGTATACGAAGTTCATAATATATATGGTTCAACAAGCAATGTGTTCGTAGTCAGATTTTCTTATTAGATAAAATGATAAAATAGGTTGATTAACTGAACCAGTTTTCATTCAAAGAAATTTGTTTGCGCATCACTAGCGTCAAAATAAATAATAATAAATACAAAAGTTATATTCTCAAGTTTCACCGTAAAAACTTGATATATGTTAAACAAAGTTTATCCGAACATTCTTGAAAGTTCTGTATGATGAAAGTTATCTAACTACACTACAGGTTTTCGAGGTATTCTAAGGTTTACGTGAAAGTTATGAAAGACTCAACTATTGATAGTCTGAACCACAAACCACAGCTATTGGGTTAGATGAAGTTTAGGTACATGACCAACAAAATGATTAAATTTTATTTATTAATTGATACTTCGTAGTTTGTCAAAATTTGCTAGATGAAGATTACGTACCTGCAGAACATCTAGTAAATAAAAGCTCTTAGGATCGATTGACCATAAATTACTCTATGATCTACGTAGCTCGTTTAAGGCTTTAAAGTATTTATAAATTTAATTAAAAAACACATTAGCTGGACCCACATACTTACATACATAGTTACAAAAACAAGGCAAACATTTCCCAATTTAATAAAACATATGTTAAGAAAAGGTATAAATAAGTTTGAAGTAAAAAATAAACAGTTATATCCCGCATCTTCAAAAAGTTTGCTGGAGCAACATATTTCTTTCTTCATTCCACGTCCAATAATCTTTCAATTTTCCTTTAATCACGCAGGATTTCTGCTGGGCACTTCCTTTCCTATCTCTTTGAAAGGGTCCGACGAATCTCAGGTAAAAGGCATTTATACTATAAAAAGTATGTCCTTATTAGAAATGATGGGAAGGTTACGATGCCGAGAATTCAACGACACGACTTTTTTGATTAAACAACATTATGGTAAGTTTAATATTGACACAGCCATGCTTTAAGTCACTGGAAAAATCCCAACTGAAGACTTGGTTGGTGTTTTTCTTCGAAGCCGTATCGTATCGTAACCGTTCCGTTGCATCACGAACACACCTAAAAGGTGTGTAAAGTTAAAGGGCCAAGGCTAAACGGAAGTGAACCCAAAAAATATAGTCCATAATTTAATTTAAGTAAAGGGTGGAATATCTATTTAAGAGCTACAAAAAGGCGAGACTTTTATTGAAAGGACTGTGTTATAGGGGTATAGGCATTATGTCCTCGACAATATGGAGCGTAATAGAATTGCTCGGGTGTGTTATTCGTGTTTTCGGTCAGACTGTTGTTTGATGACGCATATTCAATTGAGTTATTTGACGTAGCCGGCGAAAGGCTACCCTGATTTATTTATACTGAATAAAACATGACTTGTATTAGATTTTTACTGTTTGCTCACATTTTTTTACTCAGCAAGGTGACTAGATTTCACCAAAATGTGCGAGAATGCGTAGCGAAAGATGTGTGTGAAATCTACCAATAGAATTTCTTCAAATGTATTTGCGTCGGTGAAATGGTAAGAAGCGTTATGAAGTAACATTATTTATTTTTGTTGACAGGTTGTGACGTGTGCAAGATTTTTAAAACCATTAAACAAGTTACATTATAATTATGTACTTTATGCGCTAACAGTAATTTAAATAATTTTAATAGACAGTCTCGTACGTAAATAGTGCTTAAATTTGATGCTCATGAATATTCATTAGTAAAATCAAGCGCCCCTCTGAAAACCAGAGAGTCCTAATTTTCACATACGTCCACTCTGTGTAAATTTTGTTTTCATTGTTGAGAAAACTCGGAAAATTTTAATTGTGAACAGATTTAGTGCTTATAGAACCTTAGAGAATAGCTCGGAGAAAATATAGTTAAGTGAAAATATATCTGAATAGTTTAAAAATAATGTTTCATTTGAAAACTCTTACAAACGAGATCTGCATACTTCCCTGGTGCGGCCAGGCGCAAGTTTGTTTTTCTGAGTTTTATCAATGTTTTTGTAATTTAGATAAATTAGAAAAAAAAACTGTCTTTAACTTATAAGACTCGAAAAAAACCCGACGTCTCAACATTATATTATTAACAATTTGTCCGAAAGGCTCTTCAATAATTCACTCCAAAACTTTGCCAATTAAATTTTATCCAGAACGGAATCCAAAAAACCTATTAACATAAAACGGTCCTATTTTCAAGACGAAGTTTTATGGTTTGTAAAATATTGAGGGCATAAATAAACCGGCTGTCGTGTATAACAGCACGTCGCAAGCTTTACCTACAGTCGTATTTTATCTGGGATTCTCTTGTTCTTTCATGTAAAAAATGGATGCAGGGTGTTGTCAAAAAATAAATATTTAAGATTTGGTAAATATTTGAATTATTGTAGTTTAGCATTGCATTGCAAGAAAAGATGAAAATCACGTGTAAAGCTCTCTAACATCGCTCCAATACTGTAACGTAGGTAATAAAAGCTAAAGAGTACTCTCGGCCATCGAATATCATAGTGTTATGAAGTGGTTCCGAATTTGGCGGAAATTGGAAAAATGCTATTGGTAGGTAGGTATTTATGTTATAAAACTAGTTTAGCACTTGTAATAACCGCCATACCTCAACCAAATATATAAAATGCATACTAATACTTGACATTATCTTTAACTAAAATACTATGAATATTCGGAGCACTTTAAAAGTATTATGAAAAAGGCACACTGTTATGTTTTTAAACGAGATTTAATTATTAATTTCCTGTTATTTCAAATAAAACTTATAAATGCAATATAGGCAATCACATTACCGAAAAAGTAATTTTCCGCGTCAGGAAAACCGTAATAATAAAATAAGATTGAAAATGAATAAGCAAGATTGGAAGTAGCCGTAGGTTGTATCGATCAATCACAATGCCTGAAACTTTGAACATTCCCTTTTGATATTCTAACAGAAACTCTTGAAAAGAAAGAATTTCTCCAATAGCCATCGGAATTTACGACTTAATGGACTACCCTAAGAAAACACAGGAAGGTCACTGGGGCACTGATTTCGTTTCCCGACCGTGATTCAGTTCGATTCGCTCACAAAATGCTTATTGAACGGGTCGGTGATAGTTTGAATTGTAAAAGAATGCCAGAGAGTCACAGCAACAACAACGTTTTAGTTGAAACCGACCGGTACGTTACGATAAATCTATTTTCACCAAATTGAATATACAGTACGTTTTGAAATCACTCTAATGTCATTTTTAAAGCAAAATTTAAAACAGTTTTCTTACACTCTAGAAGTTAATTCGCTGTTGTCGCAAAGATCAATTATCAAACATGAACAAGGAACAACTTAGCATTCTTAAATGTAATTATTATTTAATTTCAGTTTGAGGAAGTTTGACGAGTTTTTACTTGTCACTTTTTTTTTAATCTAAAGTTTTCGTATCGTAACGTACTTTAAACATAGTATGCAATATTATTTTATTTAGTGCTTGGGTCATGAAACTAGATAACTTATTAAAAAGAAATAAATCTTTTACGACACAATCAAAAGCTAAGGAGCCGGGTGCGAACACATAATGTTACCAGAAGAGCTAGCACTAGTCTATCGTTTAAAATGTGACGAATCTGGGCAAATCGCAAGCAAAAAGACACGCCGTACTTGTCGCCGTATTAAATCGCCAATATCAGCCACTGAACTTCCACACATAGACAATTTTTGTTTAAACTGAATACCTATATTAATATTCAGCAATAAAGACTATCATTCAGTAATATATATATAATAATTATAGTTTAATTGAATTATGTTTTGTCCGTTAAGATTTGGCGAGTTCGGAATACTCTATTCGGAATACTACTACTAAATGACGGATAATACATTTTAATTATTTTTTTAACCTGTATTATCCCACTGCTGGGCAAAGGTCTCCCCCATATCTTTCCACATTTCACGGTCATCCGCTATTTCCCACCAGTCTGTTTGAAAGGTGTCGATGTCATCACGCCAACGTTTCCTCGGCCTGCCTCGGGTTCGTTGCCCATCTGCAGGCACCCATTGCATCTATCCTTATGCATACGGCTGACGTGTGATAATACATTATACAATAAAATACATAGATAGATAGAAAAGTACCCAGAACACCCGGAACAAATATTAGTAGATCGTACAAACATTTGTTCCAAGGCGAACCCGCAATCTCCTGCGTCGCAGGCGGACCTTCGCCCGCCGCGTCACATTGGCCGTCAACAATGGCGCAGATATTCCGTGGCAGATTTGTCGCTAGTCTATGTCAAAATTTTTCTCGTCTCAGATGGTGGTCTCTATCTATCGAATATAAAATACTGTCGCTAACGAGTCGATGGTCAATTTCAATTAATATACAACCATTTTAAATCACATAGAAACATGACTTAAAACATTTATAATGTTTGCTAAATAATCTAAGTCTATTCATTTATTCGTAACACTCACTAGCAAGAGCTACGAAGTTGATGCCCCCTGTTCCATAATATTTTAGTAACGTCATTGATATTATGACGGTCTCAATTGAGAATCCAAGTAGTTCGGTGCTATGGGTCCAAGAGGTGGTTTCTTCGCAGTTAATTTACTTTACGATCTCGTATCCGCGAATTAGCGTAATAAAATCTAGTATGTGTTTGTCGCTTTGAATCTTATCATAATATCTTATTAGGTTGCTTGCGTATTAACTTTGATTCTTTAAATTGATATTTTTAATTTTGGGCGTTTTGACATCCACTTTTTGAATTCCTTAGTTTAATAAAGAAGATGCAGCTACTCAATAATCATTGGAAACTATTTATGTGATCAGATGCAACCACAAATTGATCATATTATAATCCGTTAAAATTACCTTTTCATTCTATTCAACAACAACTATTTAACAATCAATTCAATTATTTGGATAATTTATAATCTATAAATCTATATTTTATTTCGTAGTAATAATAATTATTGTATTTACCAATAATACATGCAATTCAAACGCTTAGAACTTCCAAACCAACCTGCCCTTCTCAACAATTGATATAATCCAAGTATGTTGTTGTCGAGCAATCGTCGATGAGTCATTAATTAAGTAAATCAGCAAATGAGTTTAAAAATGAGCAAGTTACTTTATTTTACTCGTCGGCAAATAATTTCATTTCTTATTTATTTGCACAAAGGTTGAAAGAAACAAAAGCAAATTATATTAAAAGTTAATGCAAAGCAAATTCACTTGCCTTGCGCATCTTAGACTCCGTGGGGCAAGTGCTGTAAAGCTCATAGTTAAAACATCTAGTTCAACATCATCAGTCAGTAAACGTCCAATGAACATAGGCCTGTTCGAATAATCCCTCGAAGGAACTTTCTTGAGCCACCATCATGATCTGACTTCCTACGACCTTTACAAAGGCGTCAGTTCATTTAGTGGAAGGTACATTTCGTTCACTCTATCAAAAAAAATGCATTTTGTTTTTCATTTCTATTTATTGGCTCATCCGTTCACCTGGAGCGCTCGTGACGTAGCTGGCTAAGTTGTTCTTAACAGATCAACGTAGTTAAGCACTGTTCCGCATAGTCATCATTTGGATGGGTGACCGCCAGTGGCAATGTGAACTGAGCGCTCCCGTGCTTCGGAGGGCACGTTAAGCAGTCGGTCCCGGCTTTATCAAAGTTGTTAGGCCATGACAGACAGTTGTTAGGCCTTCGGGCGGCCTGGAAACTCTGTCACCAGAGTTGGCCACTGACTCATACGAACTTACTTACTTTACCTGACATAAGCCACTGCTGACCGTAACAGTTACAGTGTCACCAACTTTTAACTCCAAAGTTTTATGTAACATCGCACTGCGCTCATCACCCCTAGCTAATCACCATGCACGCACACTATTGTTCGTGAAGGCAGAATATTTACACTGCGGTGATACCAAAAACGCACTCTTGCTGAAGAGTCCTAGAACCGGGTAAAAGTGAACGGTGTAGTGAAGAAGCTGCCCTATTCATAACCTGTGTCTTGGATGGGGCAGTGTAGCCAGTTAACTTAATTAGTGTCTCCCGCACTTGCGAGGAAATGTTCTTAGCTAAACTATTATGGCTTGAGTGCATTCGAAAATGTTGTTAGTAGCGAAGCGTACTTTTAATTGGTGATAATTGGCCGAGTAAGTGCGGTTTCACCATAAAGAAAAAGCAAGTATTACTGAGAACTTTCATATCACAAATCATCGCGGTACTAATTGACTGACAGACAATCAACCTACAGCCAAAATGCTAAACCCTAGAGGCTTGACATTTAAAGGTAGGAGTTGGTAGCTGACTGCAAGTAGTCTTATGCGACGCGTCGCCGCATTACGTTCAGATTCTTCTAGGCTGGGGCGCGTGGAACTGGCGTAATTTCACCTATTATTGCTTTGTGATTTTATTGAAATAAATCATTTTTGACTTTGACTTTTGACTTTGACTTTGACTTTGAACGTAGATAATTATGACGTAACGCGGCGACACGATGCCTGCACCCGCTGCCTGCAGTCAGCTACCAACACGTACCATTAGAGTTTGGTTCTTTTAAGGCCAAAACACACTGACTGCGTACGTAGATGTAAACGAACTTGATGTATTTCAGACGAAGTGCTTGATGCATTTTAATGTATCAATTCCTATCATTTTTATTTCTAATACCAACAAATTGCGCTAAAACTATGAGAATATGTTCATAACCGTATGGTTATAAACGAACGAGGTATCTCGCTACACGTATTATGGAATACGAAAAAGCCTCGCTACACATACTACAGAAACTTGGTAGATTAAAAATTCTTTCTCCTCGAGCGAACGGATGACGTTGGGTGAATTTATAATACGTTCTGGCTATAGTTTTTTGCCGTATATAAAATATACGAAGTAATGAGAATTTTTTATTTTATTTTTGGCAAACAAGCCTTAAATTTACAAACCAATGCGTTTATGTTTGGATGATTAGGAGATTAATGAAAGAGCAGAATACCAGTGTTTCAAACTACATTTTTTTCATAAAAACGTTTGCTAATCAAAAAGCACAGGTTTTTCCTGCAAAAATAATCCGTCAATGAAGAGACAAACGACGAAGCAACGCTGTTACGGATCAAATTCAATTTGCGAGCTGACGATTGAAGAGGGTCCGAAATGACGGGACGTGACGGGCCCGGGACGGAAACGCCACGCACGGGTGAAATAATGATGTGAGTTGTGAGCGATTGCATTGATATGTCGGTGCCTATACTTCCCTAAGGCAGGTTTGTGTTGGACTGTAAACTTTCCTTAAAAATAAAGTTCAGTAGGCTAAAATTTTTTTGCAATTCTAAATTTATGAACGGGCAGAATTTGAACACGCCTGCGGCATGTGTACGTTAATAAGCTACAAAAACGAACTACTAGTAGTTCTGCAAACAGAAGAGCTCGTAATGACAAACTTTACTAAGTGAGCAATTTACTGCGTTTTGAGGAGCTATTCTGCTTATCACGCTGAAGATCCTCATCAGATCTTTACCAAATTTTTATGAAATCAACTTAAAGTTACCTTATCTTTCAAATGAAAAATACCATCAAAATTGAATTCTTTTTGCCCCTTGTTTAGAGTAAGTAAAAATCCCCTATTAAAAATCCCCGACAACAAAAAACTCTATGAAGTCACAGAACCATACCAAGTTTCAGCTCTCATAAAATGCTACAGCTAAATGCATTCAACGGTATTCAAAATCAGCAAAGAAGTGCCATAACTTAAGGAATTAAGCACTTTGGAAGATACGTTCGACGAGGGCAATAAAGCCACCGGCATGTGAATTGTGAAGAGCGCACAAAACCTCGTTGACGTGGTTCCGGGCCAGAAGGAAGCGATCGCGTCGAAGTTGTGAGTTATTGCATGCACACTTGCCCAGCGGAACTTGAGTTGCATTTTAGAGCGTCATATTTTCACAATGATATTGTGCAGATATGAATGAAATTTGATTTTTATTCATCTCAACAACATAAATTTTGATGTGTCTTTGTGATATATTTCTTCTACGGATTTAAATATATTTTACAAATCAATCGTTATTTTACTGATCGCATATCATATTTTTCATCATGAGGACAGAAAAAAGTGGAACTCAGCACAGTTAGAACTTTTACTATAGAATAGAATAGAATAAGAGTAGAATATTTTATTTAAGCAAAAAATACATGAGTCAAAACACGGTAGGTAGGTACTAAACTATTTAAAAGAAGAAGAATTCTGCTATCAAATAACAACCTTTAATTAGATAATCGACAAAAACGGAAATAGCTAATTTAAAATAAAACAAACTGATATATACTTATATCGTAACAGTTATTTTCTTGAGAAGCAGAAAACTTTCACGTATTTTTATACAGATGCAGCTATAATGCGCAGGTTGTCTGTCTCTTTTTAAATTACCCACACTACTACAGAAGGTCAATCATAAATCACCTTCATCAAAGCATCTTCTAACTAGACATTGAACTGGCGTTTTTTACGCCTCTTTCGACACTTATCCTTTATCTCGCTATAGATTCAATGGTGCTGTAGATAGCATCTAAATTACACTGTGCCGGTACTTCTGAGATTAAAGGGTGTCTGGAGCCCGCAGCGTGTGCCTACTCTAGACTTCGGTTGCTTCGGTTATATGGATTTTTGTTTTCTTATTTTCTCTTGGTGTTGTGCTTTATAGCCGACAATATTGTATGCTAACACGTTAAAAATTGGCGTGGTGGCCGAATCATTAACATCTAGCTTTCGTGCTACCAAAATAATGTTAAACTTTTGGTCTGGATTGGACTTAGACAGTCATTAAGCGCTTTGAACGATTAATTAAGTTCATCATATAGGATACTTACATTATACACCCAACAGTCACATTAATAATACTGACCTCAAACTAAAATTTGTGTCATGCGTATAAGAAACTACAAGTACCAAAACTCCCAGATCATGCAAATATTTGTTAAGGAGCTAGAATTGAACCTGCAATCTTTTGTTCAACTGGGCACTAGTCTACCAAACCACCGAGGTTGGTAAAGCACTGCAAGTTTCCAAGACCTTTCAACATAAAACGTAATATTGAAACACAAAGTTTTAAAGTAAAGTGGAGTACATGTTGCCTGTAATTGCTTCGAAACGCAGTTAAGAGTTCAAAAGGGCATGAGAAGTTTGCGACTTCGAACGGTAGCCAACTTATTAGCACAGTTCGTCATAAACATTACAGTAAAGCAACTTTCTAACACAAACTTGTCTTTTTACTGTTTTAGTACCAATTTTTTTTTTTTTTTTTTTTAAGAATTTCGTACCTCAACAGCAACAAAACGGTGATGATTGATATAAAATAATTTTGTAATGTAATTAATGTTGGGTACCATTTTGTTCGATAACTTTTTGCCGTCTTGTAATAGGGACATGATCCCATTGCTATGTAAATTTTGGGGCTTCTGACCAAAATACCGCGACAAGTGGTTTTGGCAGTCCTCTCGTGATGTTAACCTGACACTGCTTAAAGAATTCTGAAGAGACCAAAACAGGTGAAAATCTGAAGGTGCAAGGTCAGGACTATACGGCGGATGCATTAACACCTCCCAGCCAAACTCTTTTAATTTTTGCTGAGTGGCTAATGATGTGTGAGGTCTAGCGTTATCATGATGAAAAACCACACCTCTTCTGTTGATTAATTCCGGCCGCTTTCTCTCAACTTCTTGCTTTAATCTCATCAGTTGTTCGCAGTAGAGTTCAGAATCGATGCTCCTGCCTGGTGGTAACAGGTCATGATGAATAATGCCCTTCTAATCCCACTACACACACAGCATCACCTTGTTGCGAGTTAACCCGGGTTTCGCCACAGTCTGTGAAGCCTGACCGGCCTTTGACCACGATCTTTTTCGCACGTTCTTGTCGTACGTGATCCACTTTTCATCACCAGTTATCAGCTTCTTCAAAAATGGTTCGGTTTCATTACGTCGTAATAAAGAATCACAAATGAGTACGCGGTTCATTAGGTTTCTTTCAGTGAGCTCGTGAGGTACCCAAATATCGAGCTTTTTTGTGTACCCAGTTTTTTTCAAATGTGCCAAAACTGTTTTGTGGTCAATTCCCAGTTCTTCAGCTACGTCGTAACTACTGATATAAATGCCGATCTTGCTCCACTTATTCAAAAATGGCATCTATTTTATCCGTAATAGGGTGACCAGAGCGACGTGCATCTTTGACATCAAAATTTCCGGATTGATAACGCTTAAACCAAATTTGTGCTACTCCCACAGACACTGCATTAGGTCCATAAACATCGCAAATTTTTTTCGCAGCTTGCGTTGCATTTTTATCTTATTTGTAGTAAAATTTTAAAATGTATCGATTTTTTTCATTAGATTCACTCATCTTGACAGCGCGAAAAACAAATAAATATCACACATTTTCCTAATTTGAATTTGGAATTATGTTCTTTAAAATTTAAACTTATAATGATACCAAAACCAGCCAGATACAAATAGTATAGCCAAAGAGATTTTATTACAAGTTCATACATACTATAATGTGAAAAGACTTTTTCCCCAACCTAATAGTTATTAAATCTTATTCGCCCAATGTTTCACTGTGACCTTGAATCCTCAACCTGCACTGCTTAGACGCAAAATATATGGCAAAGAGTGGTACCATGACGGACTATTGCTGAAGAGTCCTACTATCTGGTTGCTGGTTTTCTAAGTAACTAGATTATTTTTACATAGAACTTTACTAAGATCTTGTTCTACCATATTATACCAGTATTTCTTTATGATATACTCGTAGTTGCACTACTGTATTTGTGCAGAAGCCACACGATCAAACATCGAAGTTTGCTAGTTCCACTGACACTGCTGAATTTAGATAGCATTATATTCCAGAAGTTTGATGGCTTCATGCATGATGTAGCCAAGTTTGCGTAGATTAATTTCGATGTCGCTAGCTTTTGATCGATGATCTGGAATGAATGTACAAATGAATAATATGCTCTGTTGTTAGTCGTGCTACGACAACAGGAATACTCCGCTAGTTCTAATTTCATTTATCGAACATTTTGCACCGACCAGTCACTCTATACGCAAAATGTTCGGTTGAAATATAACTAACAGCTATCGATTTAAAGTACATATTGCTTTATTAACATACTGTAAAGCTGATCATTTCTGAACTTATATAAAACATGCTGTCACCTCCTGTAACCCATGTATCGTTAAATAAATGTTTATGATTATGATTACTTATTCGTTTTAGAGTCACTACACTCAGATTTTCTTAGATATGCGAACCGCCTAAGGTTCAAAGAAATCTTGTAGTATAGCCGCTGTTTAATAGAAAACAAAAACTTTTACTTACAAAGCTTTATCTTTATCTTTATCTGTTGAACGAAAAATATATGCTATATGGGCAGATTCACAATTAAGTCAGCTAAGTTTTTATACAATTTCTTTAAAAAAGCTTTAACATTTTGCGAACAATTATCGTTTCAAATAGACTTTTCACACGAAAAGCTAACCCTAGTCTTGTTTTAATTCAAATGAACAAAGCTGGTGTACATTATAGCGTTGGTTATAAACACAAATAAATAGAAAAAAACTGAATTCATTTAAACACAGACAGTCCTTTTGTGGCTAAAATTGTATATAAGAGAAATTTAAGCTACGGTTTACTAGTTTTTATTATTAAAAGGCTTTATCAAAACAATATCGCAGATCCTTTGTTGGTAGAAGTTTATTTTTGCATTGTTAAATTGAACGAAGTGAATTTGGCAAGTTTTGTAATTATGTAGATAAAAGGGAATAATTAACAATTTTTATTAAGTTCTATACAAGTGTACTTTGTACGGTTATTATATCTGGGTGACTACTATATTTTGGTCATCTGGTGACGACAGGGATGTAACAAAACACATAACGGTATAAATAATTTAGTTTATTTTGACAAAAAAATTATCCATTATTTAGACTAAAGTTTTCTATTTATAATTAAAATTACGTAACTATAGATATTAAATACCAGGTATAAGGTTTTTAATACCTATAGTTACGTAATTTAAACTTTATTAAAACTTGTGAAATGCCCCTCGATTTTGTTTGCACTGAGTCTTGTTTTCATACATACTTCATCTTCACGCTGAGTTCTCTACGAGTCGAATTTCAGGAATTCCTTTCTTAGTGCAACCCTACACATTTAAAGGATTAAATCTTTCGTTTGGATCTAACGCACACCTTGTACATAGAAAAAAACTTACAAAACGCTCCTAACACGAGCCGTCATACGTCCACTATACAATACGCATAATAAAAATGTAGCAAAAATCCCCGTATTGAATCCGTTCCGCATTGTATCAGTTTCAGTTGGATCGATTGCCATGAATTGTGAAAGCTTTTTGACATGCAAAAGGAAACATAACAGGGTATTTGTCAGCGCGGAACCTTTACAGTGAGGCTTTACACTCGTGTGCCAGTCTGGGAAAATCGCTTTCGATATTATGCTACGAAAAGTCTGCCAAGAATAAACAGCGTATTTGAAATAGATTTCGTAAATGTTAGCTTAGACACAAAGTTTTTGTTAATTCGCGGAAGAAGATGTTTTTATCACAATACCTATATAATAATAATAAAATGGAAATATATATATTTATACTGTGGGAACGCTTCCGTCTGGTAGTGATTTGGATCAGTTGAGCTATCTATGGTCGTTTGTAACGGTCTTTAGATGGCTCAACTGTTTCATATGTATTTTGTATATTTTGTAATGTAATGTAATTATATGCATACAATTTTATTTTGTTTAATAAAGATATAATTTTTATAATAATAAATGTTTACAAAAAATTATATATAAGTACCTTTTTTCTTGGATAAGTTAGTTAAAATTAAAACCTTGCCAAACAATATATATCACAAAGAAAGTAAATGTCTTCCATTTATTCTCAAGCTTCATGCAAAAACAACATAAATACTTGCTTATTATAATATTTACAAAACGCGTGCGTTATAAGCCGAGAGGCTCCCTAGACACTACTTTTGTACGAACGTCAACGCCAAGATTTGTCAGCTGCTTTATCGTTGTCGTCAAACGCATCTTTTAAATTTCGCTATGACACAATTGCTTTCCGGATTTCAGCATATTATTGAGTATAATTCAAGAGGTAAGTTTGTGCATGCACACCTATCAGCACTAATATAAGGATTCTAAAATAAAATGAACAATTATGTAACATTTGAGAATTCCATGCAATAAAATATTATTCATTATTACAAACTTTTTATCTAGAGTCAACAATTTATTATATTCTTTTATGTATATTAAAACATACACACTCTTCAAACAAGTCTGTAGGATTAATGTACATGTGTCAATCAGTTATGTACGCTACAATATTATAATTTACATTAAAATTACAACACCAATATCGTGTTCCTTGAAGAAACAAATCATGAAGAAGGCGACCAACTCTGGTAGCAAAGTCTTCAAACACTTACTCAATTTTTGCAGTAAGTTTTGAGACCTAACATTTACAACACTGCTGGGTGTTAATCATAACATATTTTATTATTAATACACGTAAAAGATTATGTAATTTGCTTCGCGTCTATTAAAAAGTTAAATGTACGAGTATATCTCGTTTGCCCGGGGCCAGCGGTTATTTTCTTACGAGACCCCACTTCATTATATTTTGAGAGCACTGCTTCTGACATGTTTATCTTAACTGAATGAGGATTTAAAACAATTTCATAGTGAACTTTGTATGAATATTTTTCTTATTCGTGAATATTTTTACCTGTGGAGCAAATACGAATGAAATATGATAGTTTCTACGTGAATGGAATTATTTGCTGGAGCCAACTAAGAAGTAGTGTAAAATATATATATTTCTTAGCTTAAAATGGCGTAGACAAATTCGTTAACAAACACAGCTAACCTTATACCTAGATAAATAAATAAATAATGCTGGACCATCCACACATCATCTATCCCTAAGCTAAGCAGAGCTGTTATGTGTACTGGATGACCGATAAACATAATACTATTGTATTATGTTTATCAATGCATACATCTTTTTTTATAATACATAGAAAATACCCAGAACACACAGAACAAATATTTGCAGATCGTACAAACATGCCTTAAGGTTGGAATCGAACCCGCAACCTCCTGCGTCGCAGGCGGACCTTCAGCTGCCGCACCATATTGGTCAGCGGTAAGTAGTATAAAATAATAATATTATTGTGTTCTGTGATCTATTGTGGTTCGTTTGTTCGTTCTTAATTGTGGTTATTTTGATCTTATTTTCTAACTAAGTTCATATGAGTCAGTGGCTTACTCTGGTGACAGAGTTTTAGGCCGCCTGAAGGCCTCTGACATCGCCTAACAACTTTGAAAAAGTCAGGTCCAACTGCTTAACGTGCTCTCCGAAACACTTTTGTTTTAACAAGCATATTCATAAGGCAGATGGGTAAAGGTCTTTTAAATTCAAAATGGAAGCAACACAAATTACTAACAGACGTCCCAAGTACCTAATAGCCCGCATATCATCTATCATACGAAACACGCGGAACTAACACATTGAAAACGTATATAATTAAAGCTCTTATTTGCTAAAAAGCGGCCACCGTTAAATGAAATAGAAAGAAACTGCACACAATCGAAAAAAAAATGTTACTTCTAATTAGTAATAAATTAATAATTATTAATAATTTAGAAGCCTTAAGCATATTGTCTCAATGACTAGGCAAAAGTCACTTAAATTATTGGTTATAATACACGTTATTGATAGAATAAGCAATCTTAATGAAATAAAAGTATAATATAAAAAACAATTGAGTTACAAATAAAAACAAGCTTCTAAGATTATTTTGAGTATAATTTTTTAGATGCAGTATAATATTAATTATCATGCATTGATCGCAGCTACGATAGAAGCCGGGACTTTACCGATTCATCATAGCTTGTACGTACACTCGGATTTGTTCTTCAGTAGCAATCAATCTAACTTAGACTGCATTTCTGGTGCAAACATCTTTAAGGTAATCAAAGGGCATAAAAAAAATGGGTACCAACAAAGTATTCAGTTCTTTCATCCGCGGTCAACTAGATTTATTATATTTACTTTTAATCAAAATAATCTTCAAAAAGTATGAGAAGAAAATAGAGCTAATAATTTAAACCTTAGTTGCGGTAACCTAGTGATTAAAACTAGACCGTAATTTTATTACGTTGATATCCTTAAAAATTTTTAGATCAAACTGATTATTTATTGAACATTGGACGTGTCCTAATAAATAGGTTTTGCTATGTGCCACATAAAAAATACATTCACAAATTTTGTTTAATGTCGGTAACCATGCTTTGGATTGTGCTGACTTAGATCGTTATTCTATTCGAGTGGTCAAAAACATTACAAGATTAAATCAATTTAAAACGTATAAATCTGAGTTTAAACTAAGATGAATCGCTGGAAGAGGTCGAGTGAAAAATGCACTAATTTTAAAGTAGCGCTGGTCGGTGCAATTCATTCTCATTAGTTGCCAGAGCCTTTCTCATAACACTGGATCTAGAGAGTGGTTGCACGGTTCAAGAAAAGTAGACACTAATGCTCTTAAAATGAATGTTACAATTTCAATTTACCATTACATAACAGGAAATTAACGGAACAGTAGAAGTCCATAGATCGTCTCATAAACTGTCAGAACGTCCGAACTTCAGCCTCTACTACACCATCCTTTTGCGATCGCTACACTGTCATCGTGATATGAGTACGAGACCGTCCAGCACTTTTTAGAATCTTAGTTATACTGGTTTTTGTACCGTGTCATGCAAAGATTTTCTTCTGCATTTTAATGAATTCTTAAAAATTGTGGTGTATTGTGTAAAAGAGCATCTTGCGCTCTCTATCTGTACTTTGAATTTTACATTTATCAAGCCTTTTCAGAGAGCTCTTAAGGGTTGGTTTTGATATTTCCAGTGAATGCAGTGGGAAGATACTCAAAGATGTGCATAAAAAATCTTAGCAATGACAAAATTGCAAGGTCCACTTCAATATCCACTATCTTGACCTAAAACTCGTCGCATAACCGATACTGCAATGGGTGTATACTTTTCACCAATTAATATGAAATAAAAGCAACAGACGTTTAAGATGAACTGAAGCTTTTGCGTATTATAAAAAAAAATGTGGTAAAGTAAGAACCGCGTGTTTAAAACTATTTTACTGAAAACAAAGCCAGTTCTCCCAAGACCGCAGAATGTCCTAAGTCGACGCTTTAAGCCGTAAATCCCACGCAGGTGCAAGAAGGTCTATCCGACTAATTAAGGCTGTAGCGTAAATCGACGGCCCTCAGGTAAGCCTACTTTCAGTGCCCTTAGCACGTTTTTGACTTCATCCAGTTGTTCACAAACGTCCAGTGCTTACTGCATCTTTTTACTGGTCTTAACTGAAAACCAGCTTACAGATATGCAAACCTATCTATTCGGCACAATGCTAAGTTAAGTCAAAATTCGTCATTTGTCGAGAGCTCTGTTTTACAAAGGAATAAAATCTTTTTTTTTTTGTATGATATGCTTACCTGTATGTATGTAACTATACTATGTGCTCGACAAATAAAAATACTTTCTTTCTCTCTTTTTTACTGGTCTCGCTAGCGAGTCGACAGTATTAGAAACTGGTGTTATGGTACCAGTTATTCTTAAGCCCAGTGGTGGCGATGGAAAAACTTTGTCTATGTACCTAAATAAGATACTGTCTTGAGGCAAATGAGCTACTCGTAGACTGAGTTATTGCAGAAGTTATTAGAAAAAAGTAAACTTATTTTAGTACCTAAGTAAAGCGATTGTTTTATCTTTCGAAAGCTGACAGTGCTCTTAAATTATTTAAGAGCAATTATAGAGCAATAAGAGCAAAGCAAGCATGGCAAGTAGACAGCAAAATAAGCTTGCAGTTAGGTATTATTGATAAAAATTTACATATTTTTAAGTATTTTTATGTACCTACCTAATTACATAAACATGTAAACTAGCCTAAAATCTATTTGTTATCTATAAACGAAATTGTGCTCCTAATTTCATCCCGCAATTTATTTACGTACATAAACGCAATTACTCGGCATCATTGATGCTCAAATCAGGAGTAATTGTGGAAGTAAACGCAATCATTATCATTACCATAAACTTTGAACGCGCGAAGAAGGGTGGAAACACACGGGCAATAATGTTGTACAAAAACGTAAAAAAAAGTGAAAGTATAACACAACCAGCGATCCGCCCCGGTTTCGCACGGATGTTCAAACTATGTTGGATGTTTTTAAGAGTAGTAGAGTTCTTTGTGATAGAGCTAGTCCGGGGAAGGACTACCACCATACCTATTTCTGCCGCCGAAATGCTCGCATTGCTGTGTTCCGGTTCGAAGGGTATGGTTTCCGGTGAAATTACAGGCACATGAGACTTTCCATCTTACGTCTCAAGGTGGTAACATGCAAGTTATATCTATGATATTGCATGCGTACATAAGCTACGGTAACCGATGACCATCAAGTGGGCCGTGTGCTTGGTTGCCACTTTAGCGGTATAAAAAAAAACTATATTCTACGTAATGCATTTTTCTCTTGAACCACTAACTCTACTCGTATTGATAAAAACCGCATTAAAATTAGTTGCCTAATTTAAAAGATAATATAGGTCTTTACCTATGAAATTGCCGTTCTTCAGTACTGGTCATTTTAAATAGAAAAAAAGTTTGGAATGGCTTTGTATTCTAAATTCAAATTAATTTGGTTTTAAAAACATGACATTCTTTTTACAAACTCAGTCTTTTGTTTATTGATTAGCGTTGTATTTTCATTACATTTGAACATTTTTCGTCATAATGGATACTTTAAAAATTCGTGTAATTATGGAATATGAGTTTCGTCGTGGCACCAACGCAACTCAAACGGCACGTTACATCAAAAACGTTTACGAAGAGAACTGTACAAACGAAAGCACAACCCGTTATTGGTTTTCCCGGTTCCGTTCTGGAAATTTTGACTTGAGAAATGAAGCTCGTGGTCGTCCGGAGACTTTGGTCAACAATGATGAATTAAAGGCGATTGTGAAAGCTGACGAAACTCAATCTACAGCTGAGCTAGCAGCAGCTTTTGATGTTAGCATCAAAACAATTTTGATCCATTTGCGACAAATAGGCAAGGTAAAAAAACTTGATTGATGGGTGCCCCACGAACTTAACCATCGCCAGCGCAACGTACGCGTCGAGACCTTCCTTGCGCTGCTCAATAGGCAAAGAAATGAAGGAATTTTGAACCGAATTGTTACGTGTGATGAAAAATGGATTCTGTTCGACAATCGAAAGCGCTCAGCAAGTTGGTTAGATCCTGGTTCAGCACCAAAGCAATGCCCTAAACCCATGACCCCAAAAAAGGTGATGGTCACTGTTTGGTAGTCTGTGTGCGGGTGTGATTCACCACAGCTTTTTACAAAATGGCATGAGCATTACTGCAGATGTGTACTGTGAAGAACTGTAGACAATAATGGAGAAGCTTGCACATCGGCAACCAGCTTTGGTCAATCGGTCGTCCCCACTGCTCCTTCACGACAACGCGCGACCCCATACTGCACAACAGACAGTCTCTAAGCTGCTGCTGGGTTGGAAGCTCTCTCTCATTCGCCACTCACATACTCACCAGACCTTGCACCTGTTACGACTGTTATTCCCGAGAGGCAGTACAAAATGCCTTTGAAGAGTTTGTTCCTTCCCGTCCAGCAGATTTTTACAAGAAGGGCCAATCAATAAACTGCCAATGCGTTGGCAAAGATGCGTCGATTGCATGGGTGATTACTTTGAATAATAGAAATAAAAAAGTTAAAAAAAATAAGTACTCACACTTATTCCATACAAAACGGCAATTTCATAGGTAAAGACCTAATTTATAGATAGAATGCGTACATAATTATGGATAGGCGGCTTTGGTAGACACTGTAGAGATCGTGTCTAATCTATTTTTGTCATTTATGTAGGTGTCCGACCCGGCAAATGAGCGATGGGCTATAAAATATTGAAGGAAAACCGGCGACAACTCGCTCATCGCCACTCGCCCGCGCTGAGACACATGCCTCATGCTGAAATTTCAAAGCTTGTCTTTTGAGAACCACACTCGACCGCGTTCGACGGATGCTATGCGTATCATTATGTTGTTGTTCAAAATTTGACGTTAACTGTCATGACGTCTCCGCGCTTTTTATCTCTACACAATTCCGTATATTTCGCCGACTCCGTTCCTCGCACATGTTTATCCAATTTGGCGTAGTCTGCAAAGTTGTGAGCTTGCAACACGTGTGACGCTCAAATTAGAGATTCATATTAATTTAAGGTTTACTGTGACAGCGTTTTGCGGCGCTCGGTATAACCCTGGTTCCCTAAAAACGATCATCATAAAGTCTGTACGTAGAAATTTATAACAAACTATGTTAGTCTAGAGGCTTAGGAGTTTAACATAAGCAAGCAGTGACAATCGAATAGCTGTGTTCTGGTTCGAAGGCTATCATTGTCAGTGAAATTACAGGCACATGCGATTTTTTTATGAATGATGATGATAACAGAGAAATAACTCTGCTATTGCAAGTTTGGTTAGCCGTACATTTATTTGCCATCTGCTGAAGAGATAACTTATTAAGAATAAACAATTAAATGACACTTAAGGTTTGCATACACATATCACAGCATTATGTCTTACGGTATTTTGTTGTGGGGGAGTGCTGCAGATATTAACACCATATTCGTGTTGCAGAAGAGGGCTGTTCGCGCAATTTATAACATGGGTCCCAGAGAATCACTTAGAGATAAGTTCAAAGAAATCAATATTATGACAGTGCCCTGTCAATATATTTATGAAAATCTTATGTATGTTCGAAAAAATATTAATCTGTTTAAAAAAAATTGTGATAATCATAATGTTAATACTAGAAATAAAAATAAACTCGCTGTTCCCACAGTTAGGCTCACTAAGGTCAGTAAATCTTTTAAGGGGCAATGTGTACGCTTCTTTAACAAAGTCCCAAGCGACATACAAAATTTATCAATTGTCAAATTTAAAAACTTAATTAAACAAAATCTGTCTCAAAAAGCTTACTATAAAACAACCGATTACCTAGATGATAAAAAAGCTTGGGACGAATGTGCTCCAACTCTACTTGGAATCCATAACAATAGCAAGGGTCATGCCAAAAAAGCGATAGGAACCCAGCCGGTGTTGTTGCCAGTTCTTTTACGGCATGGGCGCGTTGGAACTGGTGTAAATTTTCCTAGCTTGTAAGACGTTTCAAAGTGATCCTTGTGATTCTACTGAATAAATAATTTTTGATTTTGATTTTGATTTTGCATAATTATGTAGTATGCAATGGTGTATTTAACTGTGCCATCATACTATTAGTTACTTTAAAAAAAGTTAGGAAAGTAATTAAAGGGTGCCTTTTATTTGCGTATAAAATTGCGGTGCAATGGCGCTGTAATTACGACCGCCATGTGACGCTTACATATTTCAGGAAACCGAGCTCAAGACACTGGGCAAACTTTCATTGAATTTTCAGCACTTTACCTACGTGCTTGGATAAGCTGTGGTATTATGCGGTACTTTGCTGAGTAAAAGTTGATAGAAACTTTCAATTTTGTGATCTTTTAGAATGTTAAATGATGAACCTTAGTTTAAAGAAATAAATGACCGTTTGGATCACAATAAAAAAATAATCATAAATGAATGAAAAATACGTAAAAAAAGATCATTTGGATTATTTAAACACAACTATGGTATAAATCACATCAACAACCTACCAATCAACACGTCTAGCAAACTATGACTATAGTTATGATTCATGACAGAAAATACATAATAAGAGTCCATCTAAATGTTTATTTGAATTGTCAGTAAACAGAAACTTCACCACGAATTTGCTTCAAATATACAATCGTCGCATTATTAGTGGGCACTCAGAAATATGACTTATTTCGTAAGTCTGCTAGGAATAATAATTAAGGCGCTGTGCAGCATATCAATGCAGATTTACCGGGTTGTTAAGCTTGTTTGGATTGTGTCAGAAACTTTTACAGCATTTTCATTAAAAATAAAAACAAAAAAGGGTGTTTTCACGCACCGTCACTGTTCCGACTCGATTTTGAGAGCCTTGTTGTATTTGTGATTGTCCGTTTCATGGATAGCCTCATTTATTGTTTTTATTGTGACATTGTTCTATTCTTTAATAAGACGTGGCAAAAGTAAATTGGTGGTCTAGCCTATTGTCTTTTGTTATAGAGTTTGAGACCTAATTGACTGCTGCAACTGACTCGTAAGCAATTCGAAAACGTTAAAGGACGTTTACTTGAATATTATATTCTGGATAATTATTATAATTTGATCCCACGATGTCTCACTAAACATTTTATTATCATGTTGGTAATTTGTATACCATTCAAATTAAGTCGTGTTTTTTTTAAATAAAAATTTCAGCTGGAATTCTGCTAAAGTTTTGCACCAAGCGCTGTATTTTGTAAGGTAGGGTTCTGAAAGACGAAAATAAATTGTCACCTAAAGTTGTAAAACGGTTTTGTGCTGTTTAGAAACACTAATAAATTTGGAATATTCAGATTTATTGATATTTTAATCGTTTCATATTTTGTTGATTCGTATTATAAATCAGTTTTACTTATTAACTTTACTCAGATCACTCAATTTTGAAAATTTTGCAGAGTTTTGTTTATGTATTTACACAAACTAATGACCATATTATCGTAAAATTTTCACAGCTACAACATTTAACTTAAAATAAAATTTTAAATAATTTAAATTTTGCAGCCCTCACCGTCCACTCAATATTTTAAGTTCAGCTTAATTAATACGTGACGTCACACATTCGTTGAAATTACGCCTCGAGTGAATTTTATTAACATGCGTCGGTTTGACAAAATCACGTTAATGGGTGCCACTCAGATGTAAAGTACTGGATATGATAATATATCGCTGTTAATTTGCGATTTCAATACAAACATGTTTTGTTGGGATATTTTTTGAGTGGAGTTGCTAGCGTCTGGAGTGAGTAATTTCCGAGATAAATGGCCATTTAAAGTTTGACGGCTGTCATCTAGAATGAAGAACTCAAAAATTCCATATGAGTTAGGTGCGGCTAGTCTGGGATGAGTAGATCCCGAGATTTGTTTGAAATTTGAAAGATTCATTGACAAGGTATCATTTGTTCTATAGAACAAATTGGACGATTTTTGTATTGATAGTTCTATCATAGACCTACTGGGACAAAAAAAATTAACAAGAAAAGAAAGAAAGAAGAACCATTATTATATATAAAAGCACTTTTGCTTACAAAAATCCATACCTAACAAACTAAGACTAACTTAAGATTAAAATTTATGCTTGCTTACCAACAGACAGCGGGTTTATCAACAGAACAGCACAGTCGAAAACCTTTTTCTAATCACATTAAAACCTTGAAACACGGTCCATTAAAACCCAACAATTCCAACATCAAAGACCGCAAAGTACAGCAAGTACATCCAGTACAACTATAATGCGAGTGTGCAGGAAAACAGTCTCGAGGGCCGTCTGCTGTAAAGTATCGCTTAATGACGTGTAACGAGCGTGGTCTCTTGCATTCGTGCATGAAAAAAGCGACGATATTCTGTACACTTGAAACTGCATAGTATTGTGTAAGCTGCCAGCTACTGCGGCTGTGCTGTTTAATCATAATTACTTCAAGTTATACCGATGGAGAGCATTGGTGGTAGAGTTGTAGTGACGCTGCCTTCCGATCTTAGGATCGTGGGTTTGAAGACGGTCGTGCATCAATGGATTTTCTATTAGAAAAAGAGTGCTCTCATGCGGTGAAGGAAAACATCATGTGGAAACCGGCATGTCCAAGACATGTGCCATTTACCAATCCGCATTGGATCCGCATGGTGGATTAATACCCAATCACTCTCGCTCAAAAGTAGACCAGTGACCCAGCAGTGAGAACATTAAAAGGCTGTTATGAAGTTGATGTTGATTTGTAAATGCTTGACGACAGTACTTGAGAAACACGACTAATGTCTCTCAAGTACTGCCGTCATCAAAGAGATACCAACTAATCATATCAGCCGATAGACGTCCACTGCTGGACATAGGCCTTCCCCAAAGGCCATGACGACCAATTTTGAGCCTCCACCATCCACCGACTTCCTGCAACCGCTTTTATGTCATCGGTCCATCGAGATACCAACTCAGAATATTATTATTATTTATTACTATTAGCCTGCATAGAATGCAGGCTAGAAGTAATGAAGGCATGAGAATTTAACCCTGGGTTTTTTGATCATAATCACTTACTGGCAATTACATGATGTCAGATTCTAAAGTCAACCTATAGGTTTACATATTAGTCATCAAATAATTTAACAGTACAATTTGTTTGCAGTGAATGTTAATAATTTTTCGGACGGTCCCGCGAATCGAGACTGCGGCGGTTATCCGAAATGGTTATTTGCGGACGAATGTCGTCCGACCGTGAAAATGTAAATGTACTGTGTCCCGTTATGGCCTCGCACTCCGGGTATGTCACAGTCAAAGAGTAAGCTGTATAGAAACTAAGCTTTCCGATTTTGAACACCCGTTCTGAATTAAGTGGAATTATTTAGCGAATAATTAGGCTTAAAGCTGTGGGTGACTGCGCTTAACATCAGGAGTAACTTTGCAGTCTTGTCACTTTGCTGACATAAAAATATATAGATTAATGTATATTTAAATTCTCACAGTAGAAGCTTTGCTTAGTTTGGAGCTTCATGATGCTGTGTGAAAATATCTGGCAATATTTATTTATTTGGTTTTTGTTTATCTAAGTCCTAATTAAGTTCTATGCATACTATTGGAATGTACTATTTAACTAGTGAGTTATAACATAAATATTGTTTTTTTTTCATGTTTATCATCTGAACGGTACTTCTGTCATTACATTCTGTGTCTGAATACCGGGTATTCGTGGGTGATCATTGATATGCAACCGAACTGGACGTAAAGATAAATACGGCAGTTGCTGAGTTAAACGATCATTCTGATCTTCCGTTTCAGCGCCGAAATTGCTTCTGAATGGCGTTTTTGTTTTGTGCAAAATGTTTTGTCCATCATAAAGATAGCATCAGCATTCAGAACGTACCTTTACTATACATAAAAAAAATGGGTAACATATTTTAAAAAAAAACTTTATAAAATTGTGTGTGCCATTTCACACGAATCTATTGTTTTGATTATTTCAGTCTCTCAAGAACTAAATTATGGTGTGTACCTGCAGTCACTTTGATTTAAAATCTTTTTTAGTAGATATTTATGTTCTAAAAACACTCACAACAATTAAGCTGGCTGGGCACGTTAAGTAGACGGTCTCGGATTTTTAAAAGTTGTTAAGCAATAGCAAAGGCCTTTAGGCTGCTTATTTATTTCGTAAATCAATTGTAATCTACATAAAAATAAACAACATAATAGATTCATGCCGTATGTGCGTAGCTTTAAAAACATTATTTTCTTCTATTATACTGAAAGATGTTTTATGAAATTTCCAAAATATAATTAAAACTAAACACAATAAACCAGCACATTTTTATCTGAGAACACCTGGCGTTGAAAAAAAACATTGCTTAAAAAAGTTAATTAATTACGTATGCAAATTGACAAAAAAGCTGAAAAAGTCGCAACGAGACGAGGGCGGGGAAGTAATGAGATTGGACGGAACTCGTAGGCTCCGTGATTAAATCATTGCCATGCTGTGGAATTGTGTTTTCTAATGATTGTGATGCGCATAGGGCGGAAATGAACTTCGTAGAGCAAGTATCATAATTATCATCGTGCTCGGCTTTCAAATGTTATTGCAATGTCTCAACTGTAGGAACACTAGAATGCTGAGCATGATGATGATGACAATAAAAGAAGACACAATATTGAGTCAAAACAATGTAGGTAACTTTTATTTAAACAAATTTACTACTTTGTATTTTTATTCGTTATTTTTAGCAACACAAATTTATTTTAGCACACAATTGATATTATGTCTTAACTAACTAATCTTAAAAACTACCTAGGGTTTGTCTTAGTACTCAGATTTGTTTTACCTAGAGTGAAATTTAGATAGGAAAACACGTGAGCTATACAAAATATCCTACCAAAAATTTAGATAGAATACTAATAAAGAAACTTCGACTCTTTTATATTGACGACCTTAAAATGGCTGGACCTATTTTAACAAACCATTGCTAGAAACCTGCTTTCCAATTAAAAAACTTCATTCAAATCGGTTCTCTTGTTTGCCACACAGACACACATAGCGGTCAAATTTATAACAACCCTCTTTTTGCGTCGAGGGTTAAAAATAGGCTAAACTCAAAAACGTTTGCTTCGAAATTTTACGACGACTAATATGGTAACAGTAAAAGCATCTTAAGATATTGAGACCCTCCGGGATGTTAAATAATTAAACAAATTGCTACTCAGGCAAGTTTAGGGTTCAATCTGACCACACGCCCTTTACAGCGGAAGCTTCTAAGTAGCAGTAAACGGGTTTCGTAGAGACCTAATGGTTGAGTGCACTCGGTTCATGTATAAATTGGTGTTTACTATGTTATGGTTTTAGACAGAGTTTACGAACTAACACATTTTACATTTTTAATTTTCACTAAAATCAGGATATTGAGTTTTATAGATTTCTCACAAATCATTAATAATAAGGAAATTATGTTAATAACCATGATAGTTTAAAAATTATAGCACATTTTTTTTCAAAAAATCGTAAAGATTAACTTAAATCAGCATTCAAAACTTATTTGTAGAAAGCTCTGAGTGTAATTGTTATAATTGTTATTTAATGATTATGTTTAAGATCATAGATTTATCCAAGGGGATTAATTTAAACATGGATACTAAATACAAAATAAATGGTCATTTTAGCGACTGACTAAGTACTGTTTTTCCGTAACATACTTATGTCAATAAACAAAGACGATGACAGATTTGTAATCAAATCAAATCAATAGAATCACAAGAATCACTTTGAAACGTCTTACAAGCTAGAAAAATCTTCACCAGTTCCAACGCCCCCATGCCATAAAAGAACTGGTAACAACACCGTCTCGGTTCCTATAGCTTTTTTGGCACGAGTCTTGCTATTGTTATGGATACCGAGTAGAGTTGGAGCACATTCATCCCAAGCTTTTATATCATCTAAATAATCGATTATTTTATAATAAGCTTTATGAGATATAACATTTTTAAATTAGCTAATTGATACATTTTGCAAGATCATATTAACGAAAGACATTAGGTTTATAGTATGATTATGAATAAGGCCTTTTAGTTTAAAGGCCCTTTTTTGTGCGCACTGTGAACTCGTGTTTTTTTGTAATGGCCACGCGGCAAGTATGCATCGTTATTCTTGAAATGCAGTTAAGAAAAAACACTTTTTATTACTTTATCAAAAAAAGAATAAAAAGTGTTTTTACCTAACTAGTTGTGAAATCAGTTGTGATAGTGAACCGTATTTTTCAACGTGATTGAGTAACGACCCTGACTTTCGAATCTTAATAACCTATAATAACCTTTACTACATGTACCTAAAGACACAACTTAAACAATGCGCGTCTGAGATAAAAGATTGCACCTATACTCCTTTGCAAACACAGCTTACAAACATTTAATTAAATTTTCACTAAATCGCATTAAGAGCTGCTTAATCGATAAACACCAACTTAAGAGAATGTTGAGTTATTTACGCCTTACCAAGGGCGCAGGTAATTAATTTTCAAGGGATTACTGTACAAACACCGGGATAAGGGAGGCCTGTCTGACCGTCTGTTGAATTATACAGCGCAAATAGAAGTACTTTCATGTTTTGCTTGTAATATCTTACAGTCGTAACAGATGGTTGAGTTTAGTAATTTTAATGTAAAATATCTGTACATAATGACTTGGAATTTAAAGCGGTAGTATACTGCAAATTTTTGCAGTGATCAATGCTGTTTCCTATATCACTCCAAAAAATATGCAGTATATTACCTAGGTAAATGTTTATTAAACTAGGGTAGGTTTTATCATTAGTATCACTGTAAAATGTCACCAGTCAAATGTCAGTCAGTCAGTATCGTGAGTAGCCGTTATTACATTAAAAACCCACTAACATTATAAATCTAATACTAGCATCATATGTTTTATAAGTGTCTCTGTTAGCTAATGTGTCTTTCAAATCTGTCATCGTCTTTTTGAGATATGAAAGACAAAGAAAGACAAAAAAAGACAATACATAAGGAGCTGCTAAAATTACAATTTATTTTATGAATAAGTGGTTTAGAATAGGAGCAGTACGTCGGTGAGGGCGTTGCTTTGTGAATGCTTACTCTAACGCAGAAAAATAAACTTTTTAGTTTGAGCAAGTTTAAAGTGCAACGTAATTAATGACTACTTTACTTGTGACACCATGCGTAAATATTAAAGATGATACAAGAGATATTATTACAACAACCATGTTTTATTCAATTCAAACGAATCTGTCGTAGACGACATGCTACGATACGCTACGAGTTTTGTAGCATTCGTAGCGAGCTACGAAGCTTTTTCACCTATCCACTATACAAACAAGGACGCCCACAAAAAACGTTTCTATGCAAATAAGGGCAAATAAACCGGGTGCGAGTCAGTTGCACGTAGATTTGCAAACAACTGGAAGGAATGCGAAATATTTTTCTCCTGTTTTTTTTTGGACCGGTTTAAGAGTTTATTTTATTAATCAAAGTTTACAGTAATTACAAAACAAACCGCCTGCGACGAGGTGGTTGCGGGTTCGATTCGCGCCTTGGGTCAAATGCTTGTACGATCTACAAATATTTGTTCCGGGTGTTCTGGGTATTTTCTATATATATATTAAAAATATCGATTATTTATCGTATTGTATTAGGTATATATCAATCATCTATTACCCGGGTGTTATACACATACACAGCTCTGTTTAACAGCAGCTTACCGTGGGGCTAGATGATGCTGTGTGGATTGTCCAGCATTATTTATTTATTTATTGATTTATTTATCTCAGCATATATACAGAGGGTCAAACGATGAGAAGCAACTTAGTTTTATATTAGCGTGATCTAGCTGTTTCCCGAGACTTCGTTCGCGTAAAACTCGGGAACGGTACTTTTTTTCGGGATATCACTATCTATCTATGTTTTAAATTTTAGAGGAGGAGGTTATTAGAGGAACAAACATCTATCCAAACATCCAAACTTTCGCGTTTATAATATTAGTGTGATTAGTGTGACAGTGTGATAGTGTGATCAGTGGTTATCGAGTTATGGAAGAACAAACATCAAAACATCAAAACTTTTGTATTAATAATATGACTGTGTTCAAACTTGCCACATCCAGTTCTCTACAGCAAAACAAACCACCTTCGTCTCTCGAGATCGCATTTTCGGCGTCGCTTTATACGAGACGCATGCTTGATTCCCACTATACATATTTATGAAGCTCGGCTGCTGGGAATTTTATAGACTTTTAGACGATGACCGTGTCTTAATGTTTTGTTTAGCTGTTTAAGACTTCACAATTTTATATGAGCAAGCTTACATGTAATTAAACAAGAGCTCACACCACTTTTATGTAACAAAATATAATTTAAAAAATATCATTCAATCGTATTATTACTTCTTCTTATAAGTTTTAAAAAGCACACAAGCTAAAAAAACGTCGTATATATAAAATCGTACTTTTCTAGGATAAATCCACACTGGAAAATTGTACCAGGCTAAGTTATTTATCAATAAAGAACTTTTAAAATTGAACATTTAAATTTTATAAGAGAGAGAAAAACGAGAGAGTTTTTCTATATAAATTTAAAATACTTAAATTAGAGCTGGTAATTTTTTTAACACATTCCCATTTTACCCAGAACTTAACAAACTTGTACTAAGGGAACCAGATATCTGATAAATTACTTCTATACATAATAACACATAAAAATACCAAAACTGGAAACAGATATTAGCAGATCATGCAAAACTTTGTCCCGCAATGGGAAATAAACCCGCAACCTCTCCTTTTTCAACCGGGCACTCGCCCACTGCGCCATCGAGGTCGTCATAACCACTATTGCCAGCCCAAGGCAAAAAACGCGGGTTCGGCCCCCCAAGCGATGGACCGATGACATAAAAGCGTTCGCAGGAAGTCGGTGGATGGTGAAAGCTCGAAATTGGTCGTTATGGTGAGAGGCCTATGTCCAGCAGTGGACGCCTATCGGCTGATATAATGATGATGATGATGAAATTAAACCAAAAAACACAATCAAGTAATATTGATTTGAAAATATTTTAGTTAAACTTCAAAGCGTATGAAAAGCACTTCAGCCAACATAAATACAAAATTCAAGTCCAATTGCTAAGATCGAAGGTAATTCCCAGAATTAGCATCACCACAAAGGGGAACGTACGGAATAGACAATGGAACTCTCGATTGATTGAACAAACTCCTGACTCCAACTATTCGTCTTGGCTTCCTCTTGAAACTGTTTGCAGACTTCTTTGAGTATTCTGAACATCCGATCTATTCAATTTGCGAGTTTCAGATGTGTGATGCGATGCATTTCACTTTGCAACTCCAAATATCTTGTAGTTTCGTTCTTGTTTTAAAAAGGTAGCTAGATTATTACTGGCATAGCTACTCATTGTCTCATCACTCATTTAAAAAATTCAAAAGATTATTGTAATCATTATTTAAATTAGCATAAAGACGTGAGTGACATGATGACTCCCTCTTGCCCGAGAGAAGCCCAGTGTCTCAATAGAAGAATCATTCCAGGCTTACCATGATAATGACAGTATTATCAAAACTTGCCGCCATTTTCAAGACGTTTCTCTATCTGCTTGGCTTTTAACTATAGAACAAAATGGCAGCCGCAATACCCGTACCTACAATAGAAAACGTCAAGGAAATTAAGTTTCCTAGCTGCAATGCAAAGAAGAACGTTCTGTAATCACCGCTGTTCTGGAATTACAGGAACAATGACGTCCGTTTTTGCATCTAAAGTATTCCTGCTCTTTGAAATGGTTTGCTCGTTTTTATCATTTGGTTCGCACGTTTTAGGACAAAATGAACAGAAGCCTAATCACGATAAATTATTTTGGAAAGGTTAACTAGGCATTTTGTCTATCATAGCATTTTTATGAGATTTTGTTAGTTATTTTTTTTGCATCAAATTTATTGAAAATCTTTTACAAATTAATAGCTGGGCGATCAATGTCAAATTATTTCTCAAAATTAGTTATTATGTATCACATCTGAGCTGATAAATGAGTACTGCTTGTAGCTGGGTTGGTTAAGGGCAACGATGACTTGCAAGGTTATGTACATTAGCGAACCTACCAAAATAATCAGAACTCTTAAACGTATTCTGAAGAACTCTTAATATAGTTATGTAAGTGTATTTTTATGAACTTTGTCATTAGCAAATTAACCATAATAATTTGATAAACGTATTCTAATGAACTCTCAAAAAGATTATGTATATTCTTTGACAGTTTTATTTAATTTTCACAGTCACAAGTTAGGGTCAAAAAATATACAAAAAAATATAGCATGGTCGTGGACAAGCTATAAATGTGTTGGCATAACGTTTTGAATAATTTAAATACGTGGTCCTAAGCAAACAATGTTAGCCTTATCTGACCCAGGGTTTTTGTTATGTTTGCGACCGTCAAGTGAAGGACGCAAGCATTGAAGAAATCAAAATACCATTTACTGGAATTAATGCTTTCATAAAAATATGTAAATTGCGTGTTTTATATCAGCCGTCACGTTTTAATCTGCTATTACAGAAAACCGAGCTATCGCACGAAACATATTTGAGTTGTATGTGTAATATTGTATGGATTTGTTAAACATAAATTTGGTTATGAATTGTTTTGGGTTTGGTTATCAACGGTTTTCCAATGTTGTTATCATCGGGTCCCCAGTAATTGGTCCAATTCAATTAGAACCCTGTGTGTATCTTTCATTATAAACTAAGGCATGAAATTACATAGGTAGCTGATGTGACATAACCACGATGGTTATAATAATCCTAGCTTCTGCCCATGGCTTTGCTTGCTTTATTACCTACCAACCCGCTTCCCCGGCTTCGCACGGGTGAATTGTAAATGCAATGCAAATAAAGATTTCTTAGTTAATTAATGTCACATAATAAGAAATGTAAGCAATGCAAGCCTCTATTCCGTGCCGCCACGTTCATTCAAATATCCATCTTTTCAGTTTACAATAATAATAGATTTAAAAAAAAAAACTAGACAAAGACGCGGATAGATCAATCAGAGAACAAAACACGAGGAAACAGCACAATATCCGTACAATTATAGTTGCAAAACAAGTGAAAAATACCAAACTCACCAACCAAGATGAAAATGCACCACAGGGTCCAAAAACAATAAAATTTGCATTCTTATAAAAGGGTTCGCCACCTATAACTATTCTATGCAATTTTAGCGAGAGTGTTTTCGGGTTGTTTGCCCTAAACGAATAAAAAAAGAAAATAAGGATGGCCATAGTCCTAAAGTTTCAGCTAAATGTTTATTGGGTATCAAGTTTTTGGGTCCTTTACGAGCAAATAATCTAAAGTTGGTGGAACTGTTATAAGCCGAAAACAAGTGGAGGTCTAGACAAAATATATTTTACAAAACAGTAGTTTTTTGCCACAAGTGGCTGGCTAAATAGCAAAAAGATGAATTTAGTTGGCAATAGCCCATCATTTTTATATTCGGTATTCAATACAACTTATGGTGTAAATTGACAACAAATAAACTATTTTAAGTCTTATTCCTTTATAAAAACGACGGCGATAACCATTTTGACAGATGGTTAGCGAGCCTGAGTTTGACTTTCCTTTGGTAAATGCGGCCCAGCTGGCATTGACCATTTTTATTAATGTTTCGCTCAAAGCGTACTAAAGTAAAACAATCGAATTACTGAACGACTAGCTCAAGAAATAGCCCAGTATTTTAAATTAAAACAGGGAATGTCTTGTCGTTCGGAAATAGCGCGCAAAAATTTGATTCAAACTAAGTGATGGCAATTTCCTTTGAGTTTGGACTACGTAATCACTTTTCTGCGAACCTTCATCGGATGAAACAAACAGTATGTTCACTTTAATCGTTTATGATATCTATGATAGTTTGACGTTAATAAATCAGTTTGTTAACCCAAAGGTGTAAAAAAGAAGGTAATATTATTGTATATAAAAATGAATCGCTGTGCGTTAGGCTCGCTAAAACTCGACAACGGCTGGACTGATTTGGCTAATTTTGGTCTTGAAACATTTGTATGAATCCAGGGAAAGCTTAAATGGTGAGAAATTATGAAAAAAATGCGAAAAAAATAACGCGAGTGAAACCGCGCCGAGTCTACTAGAATAAAAAAATTAGTTTTGAATTATTTGTACGAGTTTAGGGAAGGTTTAAATGGTGAGAAAAATAATGCGCGCGGGTCAGCTTATATTATATACAACAAATATTATATATATTATTATATATATTGTAATATACTGTAAATAAATATAATTTACAAAACGAAAATAAAAATATATCTTCAGATCATCATGATCATCGTCATTATACAACAATTTTGAGCCATCTAACTTGAACACGCTATGACGTCACCACACGATAATGGTAAGGAATATCTATGTCATAGCGTATAACGGCCCAGATAATATGACAAGTTTCTAGTAAAGGCGTGGAAACTCCGTACAATAAATAAATAAATAAATTGTTGGACAATCCACACAGCATTATCTAGTCCCAAGCTAAGCAAAAATTGTGTTATGGGTACTAATTAATTGATATACTTATTACAATACAAGGCTTATATAGATAATTTTTTTATTCTACATAGAAAATACCCAGAGCATCCGGAACAAATATTTGCAGATCGTACAAATATTTATTGTCCCAAGGTAGGAATCAAATTCGCATCTTCATGCGTCGCAGGCGGACCTTCGCCCGCCACCACGCAGACCACCTGCGGATGTGTGGTGGACGGTTCATGTTTTCTGAATTTTTTGTTCTTAGACATGCCGGTTTCTTCACGATCTTTTCCTTCTCCGTATGAGAGCCAGGCATTGCGCACATAAACTTTTTTAATTCCATTGGTGCACGGCGGGATTCAACCCGAGCTTAGGATCGGAAAGTAGGGTCACTACCATTAGACCACCAGTGCTCTTAGTTGATAAACATTTCATTCTAAAAAAAAATGTTTGTCTCAAAGTTCTTTTTGCCATTCAATAATTGTATGCAATGTTGCAATTACAGTTTATTGAAATAGCAATTTGTAATTTATTAAATAGTTTGATTCAGATGGTGAATACAAAGTGACGCTATGTTTAGATTTTTGACTAGAACTATTTTACGGATATGCAATTTTTTTTAATTAGGAATTTTTTTTTACCCGTATCTGTAAGTAGTTAACGATAAAATTAGAAATTTACCTTAAAATTAATTTAATTTACAAATAATCTAACAAAACATACCATGATATTCAAATGTGGCAAACGGCTCTGAAGTAATAGCATATAATTTTAAGGAGTACTTCTTGTCGGAACCCTTTTAAATAATATAACAGCTGTAAAAAGTCTCTCAGTCTATGAATGCAATGCCCTAAGCCGTATAAATATTGCATGAAGCTTTATACGACAGACATTGGACGGTAAACGGTATTTTATGGGACGCATTTATTGTTTTAGGTTTGACAAAGTTTATAGACGAGCAATTTTTTCTATTTATTAAAACGATTTTATGCAACTACATAAACAATTTGCTTGAACACCTTTTCTAAAAAAAAAACGTTTTAAAACTTGCATAACAAGAAGATTCTAGAAGTTTAAAATGTTTTTTTCTATAAACACATAGATATAAGACTTGTGACTTGCTTGTACCTGAAAAGCTGCACAATATTTTTTTATTAACATATTTAAAATAAGTAGCTACCTATGTTTTTAAAACCTGGACCTGTGACTGTAAATTTATTGATATTCCTCCTCCATTATTCGTATTCCTCATATCTGAGGGTCGTGACCACCTCCGTTCATGATCCTCTCTTTGACGATGGTACGCCATCTTGTTCTGTCCTTAGCTACATGCAGGGCATCGTAGACAGATGTGTCCAGTGTGGTGCGAATCTGATCGGACCAACGCATTGGGCTACGACCTCGCGACCTTTTTCCTTCCACCTTGCCAGTAACCACAAGTTTTTCAAGGTTATCTCCGTCCTTTCTGGCAATGTGTCCGAAGAAGTCCAGAATTCGCTTGAGGCAGGTTGACGATAGCCTCGTTGTAATTTTTATTTGACTTAGAATAGAAACGTTGGTTCGATGCGCAGTCCATGGTATTCTAAGCATTTTTCTCCAACACCACATCTCGAAAGCGTCTATGCGTTTGCGGTCTGAAGCTTTCAGCGTCCAAGTCTCAGCCCCATAGAAGAAAATTGAAAAGACCAACGACCGAACTAGCCTTATTTTCGTTCTTAAAGAGATGTTTCGATCTTTCCACGTTTTATGGAGCTGTGACATGGCATTCTTGGCCATTCCTATTCTTCTCCTGACATCAGTTTCACAAGACCCGTCTCTGCTGATGTTAGAACCTAGATAGATGAAGTTATCCACAGTTTGCAGATTAAGTGCACCAGTAATATTCAGCTTGTTTGCACGATCTATCACCATGATCTTTGTTTTAGATTTGTTTATGGATAAGCCAAGATCATTACTGACACGCTCCATTCTGTTCAAAAGCCTAACCATTTCATCTTCACTGGCGGCTAGAAGAGTCGTGTCATCAGCGTATCGGAGGTTGGTGAGCTTAACTCCTCCAACACGCACTCCTCCATCCCATTCGTTACATGTTAGCCTCATGATGAATTCGCCGTATGCATTAAATAGTACAGGTGACAGAATGCATCCCTGTCGTACGCCTTTTCCAAATTTGAAGGGACGGGATACCACTTTGTCAATCTTGACTACGCCTTCGCTACTGCAGTATAGCGTCTGGAGCAGTGCAGTTATTGATATAATCATGGATAAGTATGGCATTTCATGGCCTCTAATATTCCCCCGGTTGTGACACTGACCTACTCTTAAGTAAGAGTGATTAGGTCATAATTCACCACGCGGATCCAATGCAGAATGATGAATAATAAATTGACACAGGTACCAATATTTTATATAAAACGGTCCAAAACGCTTGGTGTTTACTTTGTTAATAAAAAACACACTTTGTTGACCAAGTGAGCCGAGTAACCCTGGTAAGCCGTGTAATTAATATTGCCAAAAATTGCTTAACTTTAATCGCTCGTGTATATAACTTAAAGAATGAAGAATTCTATCATATATCGGATATTATTTTTTCAGGATCATAGCTTGATTTATTTTGTTTTCTTTAGGAATTATTTATCGGGTAGAGCCGATTTGCTGTTTTATTATGCTGTTGCTTTGCCTGTATTAGTTATTTATTATATACTTTCACAAAACTATTTTTAATATATTACTTTTATACTCAAATTGTTATATTTTTCTGAAAATTCTAGTTTATAAATTCACGATTTGACAGGAAACAATTTTGTCTCAGTTCAGCAGTCACTAGCTATCGCATGCAAATAGTTCACTATAATTATAAATGTTAATCACAGTACACACACAAGCCTGAGTCACAGAACAGATATTAGAAGTTACAACATTTTAATGAGTACTTATTTAAAAAAAATATAGTGCTTTGTTTGATTATTTAATAAACTGCATTGCTTGGATACGATGTTGTCACAGTCATAGTCACAGTCATAATATTTATTTGCCATAGGAACACTAGATAGGTACACTTGGTTTCGTTATAATAATAATAATTATGTAGGTATACTACATTATTTTATGACATAAGGTAACAAACTAACACAACTTTTTTGTAAACTTATAAGCGCTGAATATTATACACAAATAGATACACTGCCACGCAAACACGCTCTATTTCTTTCCTTAGTTTTTCAAAACAAGTGACTACATCACAATTAGGCACTATTTTTTAATAATATAGGTGAGCAAGTTATAAGCCTATTCGAAAGTGATGCTGAGACATTAGTTTTTTACGCCATACTTTACATTGAGTTGTGTGCGGCAATATGAAACTGAGCTAGCTGAGTTTTCACTAGTTACGTCATAGGTCAATGCGTGCAGTTGACAGAATGTTCCGGTGTTATCCCGACCATTATTTTTTCACAGCCCGTCCGTCACTAGCAGAGCATTAAAATATTTTTTTGAACTCTGACTATACAATTTAAACTTTAAAACTCTGGGATTAGAGAGCAAAATACTTTGATTTTTGTAAAGTATTTAATGAAAATCATAAGTCGATGGGCTCGCTCGCACTTCATCGTAAATTTCAGGTTGTTGGTGTCAGTTCCACGAATAAAAGCTGTCGATTATTGTCTGTTATTTTTAGGATAACAGTATTATAAATTTATTGCACTGATATTTTGTTGAGAGGCATTTTTACCTAGGTACGTATTTTGTCAAAAACCGTCGTAACATTAACAACGCAAACATTAGCCACATCTGCGCAATAAACGTTGAAGACTGAATCCAACTGGTCCCGTGGGCTTCAGATTGATGACCCCATGCCCCCAGGTGATCCCTGTATAAATTGCCGGAGAACACCAGGCTTTTTGCTTTACGACCGCTGTTGAGAAATATTATCGTCAGGTCAGATAGAGGGCCTTTTGTAGTGCTCAATCTTGGGAGATGAAAATTTCATTGGCATGCTACGTGTCGAGTGAGAGGAGTCTTGTGTCGTAAACATAAAATTTCTAAGCTGATTTTCTTTTGTCTCGAGCATAAACTCAGATTTAAAAGTAAAACTGGAAATTAATTTGCCTAGAATACTCCGATAACAAACGGGTACATTCTTTACAGACCTAACTTAACTCCACTATAACCAAAGAATAAATAGGTACTTACATAGTATTTCATAGAACATGTAGTCATTATGTCTCATCAAACTACTATCCACTAACTTCAAAATTTTAGAGTATAAATATTTAAAAAAATGTACCATCATGATATGGTGTGCTTAATGAAATCGCAATCGCTCTCGCTCTAGAGTAGGCCAGTATCTCTGCAGTGGGGACTTTAGAAGGTTGCTAGCCTAAATCAGATATAAAATTTCATAGAAAGGGTTGGCAAATATGAAATAATTCCTACTACACTAGCATACCGTTTTAATATAAATCATTCTAAGAAAATGCAATAAATCTGTAACCTAATAGCAAGTCTGCATTTCAAATCAAATCCTCCGCTTCGCTGCTCTACTGAAACATTTTCTAAGAATCTGCTGTCGCTTGACATTTTTATGCTATTTTTACTTCGAAATCTTTGCAATATGTAGATACAAAATAAGCACAGATTCTATTACTTTCAACACAAAGTTCTTGCACATAATAAGTATTATAATAATACTTGCATTACATTGCAGACTCTTTTAGATTTTAGTAAATAACCTGACTACTTCTGACTAGTTCTAAGTGGTCAAATCAAGGGGATTACACCACACTCAATTGCTCTTGAGCTATTTTGGTCCTTAGGTTAATAGTACAAGGTTCTTTTTAAATTGAACGCAGATGCAGAGTAACATAGACATGATGCGAGTTCTCAGAAGAAGAGCATTGAAGTAAATATGGTAGCTCGTTAAAATTGTTAAAATACCGTGAAAATATCGTGCAGCGTCGGACACTCTTGGGAAGATACCGTTAGGCTGAGCCGTTAAGGTCAGGTTTGTATCGATGCGCAACGCTTTTGAGCAAAACAAAGATTTATCAATAGCCACATTTCACATTGCACTCAAAACACAATTTTACTATAAGGGTTTCAGACAACATACAATACAAAATATAACGAACAACATATTTTAGAACTAATAGCGTCGGCGCCGGCGTCAGCATCGTCGGCATCGGCGTCAGCATTGGAGTCGGCGTTGACGTCAGCTTTGGCGTTGGTTTCAGAGTAAGCGTCAGCATTAGCATCGCGTTGGCCAGCGTCGGCGTCATTTTCGACGTGCGTAATGTCTACGGTATCGGCGTTCGAGAAAACAAGTTTTAGCAACAGCCCCTTAACATTTAAGTCTCTTTTATATTTTTCTAATACTTAAGGGGATTTTGCATCGTGCATGTTGGTTGAACGAGTTTCGTTAGGAAATGTAATATTGGAATAATACGCCCCTTGGGACAACTTGACAACCTCAAGTTGTTTTACGTTCTTAGCAAAATATTTGCGTAATCTTAGGACTTGATGATAATATCTACGAACGTGGAAAAACATGGAAATATAATAGTAGGTTTTTTTCTTGACTGTTAGTAAAACATTTCCATTAGCACATTATTTTTAAGGCAACAATTAGTTAGGCTTGAGACTGACAGTGCAAAATCTTTATGAGAGCTAGCACTAAAGTTAAAATTACAAGATTAAAAAGATTAAAAAGCACTAAGTTTGGATTCGACATTTTACTTGTATTTCATTTTATTTATTCCGCGGAGTTTTTCCAGAAGTTGGTCGAGTCTAGCCTTAGTGACGTGACCAAGCAATTGACACAAGAATCGACAGTGGTTTGTTTTATTTTCATTTGTCGAACTTTGCACTGACAAGGCGTCACTTTACATGCGCAATCCATTTTTGCTTCCAATCATGCCATGTCATGACACAACCCATTAGTGGGCTAGCTCACTAACGCGACAGAATAATATTTAAAATGATTACAGAGGGCCTAAATACCAACGTGCACAGAATTAACGTGAACGCGTTTTGCAATTTGTTACATCTCTTATATTGTAATAAAGCTCTACAGTACACACACTTCACGGTTTTGTCCACACTTGTACATTTTACTTTACCGTTATTCAAACCTTACTTTGCTAACCACATGGGTTAAAATCCAATGCTCTGGGTTTTTCCTGGCGTCTTTTAGAGAGGTGTAAACAGTGTGAGGTTTATAGAAAGAGGTCTACTGAGCCTCGGATACAGTTCTTATTCCGTTTACCTTAAAAGGTGCTCTTCTTTACTTATGTAATAATAATCTTATATATAAAAAGTGAATGGCTGTGCGTTAGTCTCGCTAGAACTCGACAACGGCTGGAATTATTTGTCTAATTTTGGTCTTGAAATGTTTGTAGGAGTCCAGAAAAGGTTTTTAAACGGTGAGAAGTTATGGAAAAATTGCGAAAATAGTAACGCGAGTGAAACCGCGCGCCAGGTCAGCTAGTAATTAATATTATTATTATATTTTTTTTATACCATCAAGGTGGCTAACGAGCATACGGCCTACCTGATGTTAAGCGGTTACCGTAGCCATGAACGCTTGCAATACCAGAGGCATCACTCCCGCTTGGCCAACCCATTTTTGTCTTGTGTAATGTATTATTACTGTAATGTAATTATAATAAATTTACTGGCTATTTGGCCAGATACAGCATGCCACTGAACAAATGTGACACCAACATCCCGCCATAAAGAATTACAAAAACAATAACATTCTTTGAAATAAAAATATTGTTGAACTGAAATGGTTCAATGTACATAACATATTTTATAGATTACTTGAATATGAAAAAAATGCAAAGAAATCAACTATTTCTAGGAATTTTATGACTCAAAGCAAATTCTGCAAATCTTAATTATTCGTAGATTTCTACATGAAATATGGAAAGTAGAACGCCCTCGACTTTGTCCGCGCTCACTTTTATTTGTGCAAACATCATCCTACTTCGTTCTCTAGAATTTTAGGAATTTATTGTATTAGTTCTACACATTGAATGCACCCTGAAATTTTCAGGTCTTTAGAACTTACCGTTTTGGCTGTGCGCTGATTGTAAGTCAGTCAGCCAGTCAGTCAGTAACGCAACTATTTTTATGTATTTAGATGAGTCAGTCCCAACAATTAATTAGACTCGTAGGAAATAAACGTTCTGCGTAATGGCGTCTGCGCTTAATTGTCTGAGACCGAAGGCTGCTTTTAATTACTTATGTACTGTTTATATAGTCCAACTACTGGTTTATATTGATCTGTTTAACTATGTAGATACCAACTCGTTAGCATACACATAATCGAATGTGTTATACTTAGTTAGAATATGTAAGGATCAGCAGGTAAACAAACGTAAGCTTTCCGAAGTACAACCAACTTTAAATTGAAATATGAAATTTAGAGTGGCTTAGCGTTGAATTTACAATACTGTCAATTCACATTGGTAAGTAAATTAACCAAGACGAAATTCAAATTTATACTTATATAAAAAGTAGAGCACGAACAATTCGAACTTCGAATATAAAACCTTACGAGAGTGAGCTCATGACTATGGAAAACAAGATTAGTTACCGCTACCTACTTTGGTGTAGATACGTTCTATGAAAGTGGATAGTTATCTTCTTTGTTTAAGTTATGTTTGTATGAGTCATTGGCAAACTCTGGTGACATAATTTATAGACCACCCAAAGCCTTCCGGTCATGGTCATGGTCGATTTTTGTGAGCTAGTGTTGAAATTGTATGCATTCCAATCTTTACCAATGGTGCTGAATAAAATATTACGTTTATTTTCAAATCAAATACAAAGCCAAGAACAAAAATATCTCAGCCCTCCAATTTAACTCTCAACTTATTTAAAAACAATTCATTTCACAGAACGACACAACACATCGCAATCGCGTCGATTTGTCTCGCAAACGTACATTTCTTAACTGTTACAAACAAACTGTGGAACGCAATTTATCAGTATAACGAGGTTTTTCGAATCTCCTTAGCTGACACTTGGTTCATTTATTTTTTCTTATCCGTTCACGGTTCGATCACATGTTGGGGCATTTCTCTCGCGTCTCTTTTAAAACGTTATCGCCTCGTTGTCTTGACTGCGAAAGAGAGCTATTTGTCAAGTAAGAGGGAATATTGCAGGGGAATTCGGGGACAGGGCCGGCATGCGTCGCCTTTTAACGAGCCAACATTTTTGAAAGCACTTCAGTTTGCAGTAAAAAAAAATACTGGCAGGTTTTTTTAAGGAGAACTTGTGCTATGGGAATCAAATTACTAATAGAATAGTCACACACTTTTCTGACCCAAAACCAGGATTTTCTGAAACGTGTGATGAGAGAAAGTATGAGTAGAGTAGTATAGATGATATATTTTCATAATCATGGTTTTTCACGAAGCGTGAAGCTTTAATTTTTAGACCTGAAGCTTTATTGGGTGCCTACTGAAATATTTAGATACCATTTTATACCTATAGAAGAGCACCTGTTTTTTGCCTACCTTAATCCACCTCTGTGTTAAAGAATGGTTCTAAAAGGTGAATAATACATTCCATTATAACGGTAACAATAAAATAGTGGAAAAAACAATAACGTACTGCAAATTGAAATCTGAAAGACGTACTCGTAGCTGTAAAGTAAGTGTAAGTGTGAAGTTTGTTCGAAGTTTCGTTTCAATACCTTCATAATAAATTGCTGTGGTTACATCTTGTTCATAATAATCATTTTCAAAATCTTTTTGTTGTTAAAATAACGGTTTTATTTTACTAAAGAAAGATATTTTTTGTACCACTTACTTTGCTGGAAAGTAATCATTTTAAAAAGTTTTTTTGTTACACAATGACAAGTGACCTTGTCTAGCTCTTACAGACGATTTTTTTTATAAAATGTCATATTATTCATTTTCTTCCAACTTCAAAATGGTTTTGTTTTACTAATCTTTATTCGTATTAACATATTTATTCATGCAAGTTGCGAAACCTCAACTTTTGAAAGGATTCGGGCTAAATTATAATAATCTGTCAAAAGAACGGGATTGAAAGTATGGATCAGGCGGTATTAGCATTTATATTCGGATTTGGAGGTAAAAGTTACTTATCGTTGCTTAGCATTCACTTGGCAGTTTGTTGAGTTCTAGGTTATTATGCATTTTAATAATTATTATAGTAGCTTCAGCATAGTTTAGTGCTTTTATACAAATATGTAGTAGTAAAATATTAAAACAAATCTGAATTTAAAATATTCGGCTTTAGGTTGATTTTACTGCGATGCTGACGTCTGTCGCGCGTAGCAATATATATTCTAATTGTCTTATAATCAAGGTTGGATTTTCCTAAATTTAGATTCATTCTGGCCAGTGACCGTTAGCACTCTGACGGTGCGCGTGATGAGACACTTGCACCTTATAATCTACTAATCAGTATATTTCTTTATCAAACTACTTATTATAAACCTAAAAATACTACATTTTTAAAACTACAGTATTCAGCTAATTTAAAATTTATGTACCAAAATCTGTAGCAAAATGTAAAGATTCCTTTCCAATTAAAGTTATCACTACAATTTTCATTGTCTCGTCTCCTGGTTAAGGGGTCGTCGTAACCAATTTGGAGTACAATTAAACGTAAGCATTAATTACGAGAGCCTCCCCTTGTTTCGCCTTATTTCCCGTTTGCTTATTCAGCGGGAGATATTGTAACAATATGGTTTACTAGAAGGAATAAAAAGATGCCATTTTCAAGAAATAGTTTTAGGTATAAAAACAAGAACAGCAACTACCAAACCAAAAGTAAAGAGAACTCCTTGCAAGCTTAGGAGTAAAGACTAATGAATAAATAACGGGGGTCCCCAAGCACGGTTTTGACACTTGAGGCTTGTTTCAGTTATCTATAATAGGAATGAAGCAAAAATTACTTATTAATTAATATAGATAAATAAGATAAACAATATTAAAACAACTGCTGTTTAAAGGCGTGACAAATATAATGTCGGTTATATAGATAGATTTAGTTATTTTATCATACTCTCAGCTGTAAAAAAGGTCATCTAGTAGTGCGTCTGATGAAGTGCTTATGTTTCAGCTTGTGCGTTATGTTTGGAGTGTTTGTTTTGTTTTATCCGTCTCCCATATGGTGCGTTTCTATCATTTCTATTTGTTACATTTACATAAGAATAAGAATAAGAATAAGAATAATTTTATTTTGACAAAAAATAAACTAGTGAAACAAAAGGTACCTACTTAGAAGCTTATAATAAGTACTATAGTATTACAGCACATAGGTACCTAAGTAAAATCAATTGACGGTAGGTTTAAATAGTTTAAACAAAAAATCTTACCTCCCGCGCTAGTTACATTTGCATTGACATTTCGACAAACCAAAATTTTGAGGAAGATTGGTCGAAAATCGCAGGCAAACCAACAGTTGTTTTAAACTTTATTGTTTTATACTTAATACTAATGGAACGCCTCGCGAACGCGCGCGTTTATACAAACTTTATCTTCCCGCTGCGTTCTCTATGAGTTGACTTCGGAATTTTTTTTTAGTGCATCCATTGCACTTCGGAATTTTAGTGCATTAGTGCAATGACCCTCCAAATATCATGTTTTTAAGACTTATGCTTCAGTCAGACAGTCATGAAAGCTTATAATCTGATGATTCACCTGTGCCATTAAGACTTATCCAGTTGTCTGTACATCTTTGAGATGTTACAATTTTATTGTTAGCAATTCACGGTGCGATATACGAGTCCCTTTAACGCGGACCCTCGTATAATTTGGATTGTGGGACCTTAGAAACAATGCTAATGAAATAATACCCATTAATGAAGTGCTTATTTCATTCACGTGTTTTTGTGGATTATATTAGTTAGAAAGAGTTTTTGGTACGAACGAAAATTAAATATGAATGAATAAATAAATGTAATGAATTGTATTTATATATATTACTTTGTTGTACATCAATAATAAAGTTTAATGTATTTAGGTATTATGAGAGGTCATATCGCTACATTAAATATTGATGCTAGTTATAATATAACTGTACATCGTTTATGAATAAGAACCTTATTTTTATTAATTTTGCGTCGATAAACACGGTCGTGAGTTTTCTACTTATTCTTAACTCAAGCGTAGGATGTCCTTAGATCTGGTCTAGATGCGAAAGTTCTGTCCTGAAATTGTATAATAATTGAAAATTTACATTAGGTATTATTCGGAACAAATTAAGGTCAGTCGACACATTTAACTAAGGTTACCTAAGGTTACACCCACTTACTGTGTATTGAGCGTTGAATTTAAATTGAATAACATCCAAATCTTCATCATCTTTATCAGCCATAGATATCCACTGCTGCTTGCCAGAACGACTTCTTGCGACCGCTACAATGTCATCGGTTTATTAAAACCCTCCGGAAGGCTGTTATACACTTCGTTCCAGTTCGTGGTCGTCTTTCAAGAACCTTTTTTCCCTAGTGATTATCCGTTCTGAGAGTTACAAGGCCTCAAGTACAACACACATAACTGTTTACAAAACCACTCATGTTACAGATGAACTAGAAAGCTCGCATGCCCGTTTTGTTTATACGTAAATTTTCTTCCAAATTACCCGCTGACCTCACCGAGTCACAAATTATTCTCATTCGGCCATAAATCATGCCCCTTGGGTGCTAGAGGCCTAATTGTATTAATATTTACGACCCTCGGTCAGTAGTGTACAAACAAACTGATTGTTTGAATTGGTTTGGTTGATAGTGGGTATTGATTAGACATTGTTATATAGGAGAAACGATCAATTCCCCGAAATATCGGTGATAAAAATATAGCTAAGTATTTATTGGCCGGTGACTCGAATTGAATGTGATCGATAATTTAGAAAAGTATACGAGTATCGATCAAAAGAGTATGTTTCATTCATTTGACGGACCCAAAGATATTATAACTTTATAAGTACAAGGTAATACCACAAAGCTAAGCTATGCAAGCTAAAATATCTGGGTTCACAACGAACACACTACGCTATGCAAATTGGCAGTGTGAACTGCAATACATGTTGCAGCAACATGAGCTAAACAAAACAAGCTCTAATCTTAGTTTTGGTAGACTCTTGAATGGACTTCCAAACCTTGAAATGGGTTTATGTAAATGTTTTAGACATTATAAACATGGAAAAAAAAGATAACAATTAGCACAAATAAGCCAAAATCTAATTTACCTCAATAATTAAGTTCCAATTGATCAAATAACTGCGTGTAGATAGAATATCTGAAGCAGGAATTCGTTTAAGGACTTGGTTTATTAAATTTCATATCAATATCACGCTTCAAAGCACTCCGGCAACCTTCGCGACTAATTAATAAGGGTTAAATATCTACTTAATTTGATGATTTAATTTTATCAAAGTTAAATTGTTTTCTGCGGTGATAGTATTTGGTTAGTGGTTATTATTATCGTTTGATTTGATGTTTAGTTTTGGGTATTTCTTGTTGAAAGTTTAATCCTTATCAACAGTGAGCTAATAGAAAACTGGTTATCATTTTTCTGCAGTTTTATTGGATATCTACTAAAAGCTTACAAATACATCATGATAAATAAAAGCCTGCATCGTTAGTAAATACTGCAGCTGCTCAGTTGTAAATATGTTACAGCTACCGCGCTAAACATTGTGTTGTATGAATTTTATTACATTTTGTTACAAAATCGTGTGAAAGTTTCAATTAACTACAGTAGTTTCTATCTCAAAAAGAAAGTCACGTTATAAAACCATGCCTTTACATTCTTTGTTATGTTCATACACATGATTAAACTGTAATTTCCATCTTTATACTCGTAACTAAGAAATTTCAAACTATCGCAAAACTTTTAAAACTTTTCGAGTATGATCCTCTTTAGGGTTTCGATACACGTTCACTTATCTATTAAAGTACAAAATAGAAATTACAAGTTTGCCTGCAACAGTGCAACAGTGGAGATAAGCCCCTCAGTCGGTGCAACTTTGAAGATACTTGAGGTAAAGTAGAGTTGGCACAGCCTTAAGAACAAGAAAAAAGACGGATTACAATAAAAATAGTTTTTTAAATATTAAAATACTTACTTTTATCTAAAGTTACTTTGAATTATAGTATTTGAATCGTTTTTGCTACTGCTTGCTAAAGAAAAATAATACTTTCGAATAGTATTAATTTGTTCTTTCATTAAACTTTGTTGTCAGCTGAAAAAAAATTAGAACAAAGTCATTGTCTATCAAATTTTTTCATGTTTTTGTCATTCACAGGGTTTTTTAGATATTTTTTTGTGTATTTTCCGGATAAAAGTCGGACGTGAAACAACTCAACTTATAGGTTCATATACCGAAGCACTCAGTAGTTTCATGAGTACCTTGAGGTAGCATTATACGGCAGGAATTCACCGAGAAAACCAAATACTTGGAATATACGTAGCATCGAGAATTTGAGAATTTCTCCAACGTTTTAGATTTCAGATTATAAAGACGTGTATTATCAGATTGTGTCTGCTATTGAAACTTTTTGAAAGATATTTCTTTTGCTTATCAGACTTTTTAAAGAGGTTTATATTTATTTTTAAGGGATGTATTTTTACTACACCTATTAAAAAACTGGTTGCATTTATTTACAAACAAGCAGGTTGTCGGTTAGAAAACGCAGTTACGTCTATAAAAAAATCGTTTCACAGTTAGTAAAATTTCACTTCGTAAAATGTGATTTAATCAAAACTAAGTTTATATTGCGCCCTGAACCGCGCAGTCGTGAATTTTTCACAACGTAAAGAAGATTTTACGTGCAAACTTAAATTGCGTACTCCCAGTGGTGAAAATTTATATAAAAAATTATAAGTTCAAGGTTTAGAGGTGCTCCTACTGATGTGACGAGAGAAAATACTGCGAGTAGATAATGACCGTTTAAAAATAGCGAATTAAGTGATCTCAACTGATTAAAAAATAAAAAAATCAAGATATCAAAAAATTTAAAATGTATCAAGAAATGAATTTCCTATATTCTACTTCTAAAGAACGCAGAAGGTCCCTTAAGAAAAACAACCGTGGTTTTCCATTTCACAAGGTCACAGTATCTTCTTGGAAACCAAGTAATTACATTCTGAAAGAACAAGGCTCTCAATAACTATGAGAAGTTAATTAAGAGGATAACGCTTAAATCAGATAATGATCCCTAACCGTAATCCCCGTATCACTTTAATCGTCGCGTAATTGGTCCGAGTAAGTCCGCCATCCATCCGCATCCGAACAATTACACTAGCGGATGTCGGCCCTTAGTGCCTTTTAACATAAATACGGCTGCTGTTTATGTTACACGTCGGAGCTCTTAGATCACCCAAAGACCTTTGACGTAACGATGTCTAAAGTCGAGTTGCTACTTTAGTTATTTAATTGAAACAAGAAGCGCGAAAGTGGTCACTTGCAAGTTTAGTGTCTTTATTCTATGTAACTAATTACGATATGATAAACCGTAAAGTATTTTTTCTTATTTTACTCTTACTATACCAATAAAAATGCTAAGTTTAAGTAAAGTAAGTAAGTTTAAGTTTTGGTGGCATGGATGTTTGAATAGATTATAATTGAGCATGATTGAATAAATCATCACTTTCGCCTGAATGTAGGCCAGTGTCCCAGCAGTGGGAACATTAGAAAGAAGGCTGTCATGATGATGATGGATGATGAGTAAATCATGCAAGAACAACTAAACGGGTGCTAAGAGAAAAATTAAAAAAGTAGAATTTTTCCCAGAGATAGTTTATAGTCTAGAACAATGCTACTTTTTGACGACGTTTTTTTTTTTTTTTTTTTTTATCTAAGTACCAGAAGAGCAAAGTCAGTATTGAATCTAGTATTTACTATTTCTGACTATCATTCATGTGCCAATGCTGGGCAAAACAAAATTAACAAAGATACAAAATTAATTAGGAACTTTGAATCCAGTTCTTATCACACTATCACTAATCACACTAATATTGTAAATGCAAAAATTTTAATGTTTGGATGTTTGTTCCTATAAAATTCGATAACCACTGTACCGATTTGGTTGAAATTTCAAACATAGGTAGATAACGACTGGGAATAGCCTACTTTTTAACCCAAAAAAATACGGTTCCCGAATTCCACGCGAACGAAGTCGCGGGTGACAGCTAGTTATTCTACATATCACAAACTAGTGGAACGTCCCGTTACTCTGTCGCTGTCTGTACGATTTTAATTTCGGGTATTTTTATTTTCTCCTACTTACATATCTAACCCCAACAACCCGAAATTTTAGTTTTCTTGTTCTTAGGTCTTCAGGTAAGTTCTAAAACTTACCGTCTTGGCTGTGCGTTGATTGTCTGTCAGTTATTCAGTAACATAACGTTTTTAGATACTTAGATTACACGTGCAAGCACCAACGACATTGTCTATGGCCTACATTAAATAGCGGTCGTAGACAGTCTGTGAATGAAGGTATTTAATGATCGTTCATATGGCATTCTCGACGACCGATGTGGCGCAGCGGGCGCAGGTCCGCCTGCGGCGCGGAGGTTGCCGTCAAATGCTTGTACGATCAACAAATATTTGTTTCGGGTGTTCTGGGTATTTTATTTATAATAAATAATATCTATCTATGTATTGTATTGTATTAAGTATATATCAGTCATCTAGTACCCATAACTCAGCTCTGTTTAACAGCAGCTTACCTTGGGGCTAGATGATGCTGTGTGGATTGTCCAGCATTATTTTTAAATTTATTTATTTATTATTCTATACGAGTCTTTACGTCAAGTGCACGTTTACTGGCTGATGATAACTGGTCCAATCTATAACATCGATGAGAAACTAACGTGAGCAGGTCAGTGCATGACCCCATTCGCAATTCATTCGAATAATTACACCACAACTGGCTTTAGCCCTTAAATTACGATAGTTGCGTGTAATACGTCCACTGCATCGATGACCACGCTCTATCAGCAAGGCTGTGTTGCGACAAAAGCAGGTAGAAACCAGCTGCTTGTTCCTGCAAAACTTGATGTCTATGTTTCTGACAGTTAGAACATAAGACTCGGTGGCACGATGGAAGAGTACCGCGAGTGCCCCGTTGAGAAACGAGAGGTTGTGGCTTCGACTTCCGCTGCATAACATGAGTTGCAAATATTTCATTTAGGTCTGGGTGTTTCTATGTGTAAGTTCCTATTTGTTTACAAAAAAAAAAATATGTAGTTATTCCATCAGTTATCTGGTTCTCATACAAACTTTGCTTAGTTTGGGGCTGGATGGCGCTTTGTAAAAAGGTTCACCAGTTCAACAATTAAAAAATGTTTTATTTTAGCGTCAAATCTAGTACTTCTTTAGGTCATTTCCTTCAATTAACAATACTTACTTGATAAAATGCTTAAGTGAGATCAAAATAACCTTACCAAAGTTCTCATGATACTACTAGTGTTGAAAAAAGTTAGCCATTTTTTAGACTCGGTTAAACTCAATACAGAACGGACATGGTAACTTAAAGTTTTAGTAACCCCACTCTGTAATAAAAATGAGAAAATTTAAACAGGGAAAAATTATACTATTGTTACTTTTTACTATTTATTTTGCATATTGAAGATATTATGACCTTTATTGCCACAAAATTAATAGCTACTTGTGCTCACGTTCTTGACAGTCTTGTACTGTCAAGAACAATTATTAGTTTCTACAACAATTATTACAATTATTAGTTTCTACGACAGCACTGGTAACCATTTTACAATGTAAATACAACCTTATCTGGCCAGTGTTCTATTATTATGCTATAATACCGCAGAACTGACTTAATTAGGTTCAATTCACGCACTAGTTTTAGAGAATAGTGGACTAATTGGCTGATCGGTTTTCGGTTAAATCTAATCTGGTAAATTTTATAGTGATGTTCAAATAGCAATAATGTCAGTCGTAATCATTTTATATTGTGGTTTTGAAAACGTTCTATCAAGTAATAACTGTTTTATGATTTGAATGATTAGATATTCCAACATTACTTTACGTTATTTAGCTAAACCTCTACATAGTATAAAACAAATTCGCTTCCCGCCCTTTGTTGCAATTATGTATGTACTCTTAGATCTCTTAAGCTAAGCAACGGATTCTAAAATGATTTTCCATGTTATTTAATGTACTCTTATACCACACATTTTGCATAGTAACAGAAACTTGCTATGTCACTTTACACGCACTCTCAGTAAAGCTAAAACTATCACAAAGCTAAACACAAACATTAACAAATATTATTAGTACAAAGAATGACGTAGGCACTAGGTCTACAACAAAGGTGGACGCCTATTTATAACGTTTTTCAAATGTTTTAAGCACAAAATGAGTGTTGCACCTGAATATGTATAGGTAAAACTAATGTACTCAAATACGTAAATGGATTTTCCAAATATTTAAGATTGAAGTAGTTATTTAGGACGTCGTCGTTAACTTTCAAAAACGTAGACGTAGGCGAAACTTCAAAAATATCATCACTTATTACTTGATTAGTTCAGTAGCTTTTCAGTATTCTGACGCTGCACACTGGCTTAATGGATTTGCTCAAAACGACGTCAGTAAATGCATACGTTAAAAATATTGGAGCTTTCTCGCAAACTATCTAGTTAACCCTAGAGTTTTATTGATGCAGGGAGCGACGTTTATGTCACCATCGTAAAGTTTGGACGGATTAAAATTATGCGTTCATTTTACGAGTTCCAGGTCTTCGCATCCCTACCTGCGTTTGATGAATAAATGAAATTTTACGATCACATTACCCTTATTTTGATTTCCCATTGTTTTTTTTTTATACAATTGAAGTGGCAACCAAGCGTACGGCCCACAAGATGGTAAGCGTTTACCGCAGCTTATGGACGCTCGCAATACCAGAGGTATATCAGTCGCGGGTTGCCAATTTGAGGCTATGATCGAAAGCCTCATGTGCCAGTAATTTCACCAGAAACCATACCCTTCCCACCGGAACACAGCTATGTGAGCATTACTGCTTGGTGGCAGAAATAGGTATGGTGGTAGTTCTTCCCGGAAGAGCTCTATCACAAAGAACTCTACTACTCTTATCTTGTTTATTTAATTTATGGGACGCTAACTTCGAAACACTGACTCCTCACATAGTTTGTGAGGAGTCAGTGTTTCGAAGTTAGCGCAAATCTAATCTTGAAATAGAGGTCTTCTTTCATAAGGTATCACACAATCTGAGTAGATTGGAAGTTATAGTTATATTAATAGAAATAATTTCCCTAGTCTTTGAACTCTACAGACTGCATGGTCGTGACATGAATAGCACAGTACTGAAAGAGTTAGTAAGTTTAGCTACTAATAATTCATAACAGCACATGTATTGATAAATTTATATAACTTAATAATATAACACATCTAAAAATAGCTTTGTTAGTTTTATGTTAGGCTATAGATATGTTTATGTTGGTCAAACTTTTCAAATGTTTTGGTTATCACTCAGGTATCCTACTAATATTATAAATTAATAATAGTAATATAAATGAAATATAAATAATATTTGAACTAACGCTTGCAAATTTCTAAATACCTAATTTTCAACAAGGTCCGCTGTAAAGCCAGTCGTTCACGTGCGAGTCTAACTAAGGGGGACTGAATTCGTTAAATGTTACGTAACCAGATTGCTAACTTAAATCCGGTTAACGTGCCCGCCAATTAGATGGGTCCAGGTGGCTTGCAAATAACAGTGTGCACTCGGTCTAAGAAACGTGCTTGTTTTAGTGGCTTGATCAGGTTATTTACACTGTAAATGGTTTTTTTTAAGTTCACCTAGTTAGTTAACACGCCTGCTTTCAGCTAGTTTGCACACACTGTTCAGAGTAAAATTAACTTAATTTTATAAATTGTGGTGACTGATTGTGACTTGCTAATAGTGGTTAATTAAAGGCAGCCCAAGTTTGTGGTATAATAATGTATTACTTGTTTGCAAAATACTTGTTTGCATATAAAAACAATGTAAATAAAAAATGACAGATCTAAATCCTATTTTAATAATATAAATGCAAAAGTCTATGTGCGCGTGTAAATGTTTGTTACACACGTATCTCCGCGAAGACTTAACCGATTGTAATGAAATATAGCATATAGATGGCTTATGAAATATCACCTAAGCTTCTTTTTATCCTGGAAAAAATGTCTGTTCCTGTGGGATAGCATAAAAACTGCAAAAATGCGGGTGGAGCCACGCGGGTCAGCTCGTTTACCATTTTGACTGTGACACAAAGTACAGACTACTCAGTGCTAGTAACTTACAGGTAAGTACGAAAAGCATAGTCCTTTGAGCTGGTCAGACCGCCCGCGTACGCGTTCCGTGACGTTGCAATGCATGAAATTGTATGTGACATGGCACACCGCTTGCGTGACAGCTTTTAAAGCGAACACGCTCGTGGCTACGTCTACGTACTACATACGCATCCAGTGTGTCGTGGGCTTTATTAACAAGGAATGTCACCGCGTAACCCTAAAAACGGTAGCTTTATTATCATAAAAAGAAATCTTTGTCACATGCAAAATGGGATTTCTTCCTGTTTGGAACGGTCGAATGGAGATGGCGTAAATATTTTCATAAAAATGCAAATATTGCAAAGTATTGCGGCGGGCGGACATAGTGTTGCTGTGTTGCGCATAAGTCCACTGCAGATGAAGCACAAGTGTATATTAGTATTCATCATCATCAGCTAGTAGACGTCTATTGCTGGAACCAAAAAAACAAAAAAATATACACTAATTTCCTGCAACCGTCACTGGAATGACTACACGTCATCATCTGGTACTCTAAAATTCAATTAAAAAGTCTTAAGATTTTTGGATAAAATTTTTTAGAGCACTGGTGGTCTAGTGGTAGTGGCCCCGCTTCCAATCGGTCGTGGGTTCGAATCCGGTCGTGCACCAATGGATTTTTCACATCGAAAATTTATGTGCGCAATGCCAGTGCTCTTATACGGTGAATGAAAACATCGTGAGGAAACCGGCATGTCCAAGAACTAAAAATTCGAAAGATATGTGCAATTCACTTTTTTTATACAACTTCAAACAACAACTACATAAATCCAGAAAATTCACGGTCATAAATAAATAACCGTACGATGCTAAATCGCGCTATCGTTGCGTTTTGAATGAATGAATGAATGAATGAATGAATGAAAATGAAATGAATTTACTAACGAGGTTAGGCTTAAGTGTCAATTTATATAATTCAAATAGTAAGATTGAATTTAACGACTTTATAGCTACTGAAGGGTAACCTTCCATTGACACTTAAGCGTCAACTCATCGACATGTGTGTTTTGCCCGTCCTAACCTACGGTGCCCAGTCTTGGTCATTGACTGAGTCTCAAAAGTCCAAACTTGGGGTTTGCCAAAGAGCGATGGAGCGCAGCATCTTAGGTATGAAGAGAATCGATAGGATTCGAAACACCTGGCTGCGCTCAAAGACTGGTATCGCTGACGTGGGCAAAAAAGCTGCTGAGCGAAAATGGGACTGGGCGGGTCATGCTGCCCGTATGGAAGAGCATAGATGGGCTAAGGTTGTAACCAAGTGGATCCCGGAAGGTGGAAGACGACGCCGAGGCAGACCAAGAAAGCGCTGGCGTGACGACCTAGACGTCTTCCACAAGGGCTGGCAGGAGATGGCACAGGACCGGGATAAGTGGAGGGATGCAGGGGAGGCCTTTGCTCAGCAGTGGGACAGTATAGGCTAGATAAAAAAAAAAAAAAAAAAAAACTATCTGAGTAGGTAAATTAAATTAAATATTATGATATTGCTTTTGTGTGCAGTAGTAAATAATAGTGTGAATATTAAAGAAATTGCTCAGAATAGCAAAGGAATATAATAGTGTGTCGTGGCACCGACTGCACGAAAACAGTTTATGAATTTTGTAGATGAAGTTTTACTCTCAACTTGTACTTTCAACGCGTGTAAAGTGTTGATACTATATTTGAATAAGTCTTGCTTAAGTGGAGTTGCATAGAATAGTCTGCATGCTGCGCTAAGGCCCATATACATGGTTCAATAATGCCATGCAAGAATTGCTTTTGACATTTGTTCTGAAATCGATTTAACAAGGCAATTCTTGCATGCAATTTTTTATCCGTGTAAATGAGTCTTTATTCTTCTTCATTAAATACCATAAAAATGCTTGATCATGCTTTTTGCTCATAGTCATAGTCATAGTAGTCATAGTTGTTTATTGATAACAGACAAGTTACAGGTCAATAGTGTAAGTTTAACAAAATCATAATAATAACAATGTTGCGAAAAAAAAAGTGGTCTTAGGTCTTCTAATAACTTGTCAGGTACACGAAAAAAGCGAATTATTAATACTTGTTAGTAAAAAAAGACTAAGGATTTTTTACGCTAAGAATTTTTGAAGTGAGAAAAAGTGGATGATGTTTTAATATAATTTTTTTGAGAAAACAAAAGTTTGCGTCTAATTTTTCTGTTATGGTTCAGCGTTTTTGTAAACATTATCAATCTAAACAAAACTACAATAGGTAGCGTTTTTCGACAAAGCGATACCCGTAACTGTTTTCAACATTACCATTACCGTCCTTCAGACTCTCAGTAGGCACTTATCATATTTTATCCCTTTTTATCACTGCTGAATGCACAATACTATTCTTTTTCAATGACAAAATTCCGCCGGCTGAATAGTAAAGCAGTGAATCTCACTTTTTTCGAGAACCAAAGGCTCTTTTCGTATATCGATCTCGTATCGCGAACGCAACTCGCATCACAATGAACTTTACGATGAAAATGGGAGACGAATATCCCTTTTCTGAGTATTTTTTTCCGTTCGAACGTTTGGTATGTAAACGATTTGATTAGTGTTGACGTTTATACATTTGCGTTTAAATTCTGTTATCCGCTTCTTAGTTGTTCTATTTTTTTTTTATAATTCTTGTGTAATACTCGTAGTACTTGTACTTTGATGCTAATAAAATTTTTGAACAGCATTTTACTAAACAAAATCCAGTAATTATTAATGAAACTTGAAATGATTTTAGGCAGAACGCCAGCGAGTGTAGCCCAATATTTTTTTATTATCACTATTTCTTTAGTTTAGTAAATCAGGTGGTTCAGTGGAAGTAATCGGGTTTTTTCTTCTCACAAAATTAATTTAGCGAAAATTAAATTAGCACTATGCATAAATTTAAATATTCGTAACCACTTCTGAACAAACACTGAAATTTAAACAAGACTTTACAAACTCAAACCACATCAACAAGAAACATCAAACTTCAATAGTAAAATTAATTATACAAGTAAAGTTTCCGTACTGAATAGGATCATACATCTGAAACTTTAGATCAGCAATAAAGGTCACGTTCCATAGCGTAGACCGTTAAATTCCGCAGTGCCAGTGTGCCATCCACCTGTCGATCGCTACTCTTCGGTTTGTAACTGTGGTGATTAGTGGGTTCAGTCAAACGCCTTTGAAAGACACAGTGCGATTTTGGTGTTTAATGTCTAACAGTTTGGTAAGAAATGAGTGTTCGCAGCTGGAATGTCTGTAAGGACAGTAAAATAACTAGAAAGGGTTATAATATGATGAAATGAAACTGAGTGATGCCAGAGTTTCCTGTCCTGAGCTCTTCAATATACAATACAAACAAAAAGATCAGAAAAAAACACAAAAAAATGTGGAATGCTTCACGATTTTGTGTGTCATCCCTGCGGAATCTTGCGCAGGGATGATATCCTAAAATGTTCTCTGTATCGTACCAGTTTTAGTATAATAATATGCAAGTATTTAAAGAGTAAGTACAAAAACTTTTTGTTATTTCAGAAGTTAAAACATCAATATCCTGTTAGGTTCTTAATAAATCGTATGCTGTAGCATTGTTGCAGCATTGTAGAGTTATTAAAACAATATACAGGTTCTATCACATTTTTGACAGAATTATTTGGTTTTTATATTGTACCTACAAATCAGCAAGAACTATCAAGTCCATTGACTAAATGGTTATGCCTGCGTAGCGCTTACAAGCTACGGCGTAGCTGTTGGGGTTTATGTATATTTTTTGCATACAGCACAGTGAACTGTGAATGAGAATAAAACACGCGTGTCTCTTCCAGTTCTCTAACGCATCAAAAAATCATAACCGAATATAGGCGTCATGAATCTGTCATTAATACCTAGCCGCAGGCCACATTGCTCCAATTTGTACCTCCGAAGTTTGAGCAAACTTTGCACTGGAACTTTCATGATTCGTGATTAAATCGATTCCAGATTACCGGTGAAATTACAGAACTGCCGATCGTCGTTAGAAACGAACGCTCAAGAGAAGTTTGGGCACGTTTTAAAATTCTGACTAGCTATTTCGTTTGGTGCAATTTATCCTAGCTGCGAATTCTCGGCATGACTTATGAAACTATCGGATGAAATGTTTATTGGGAGTCAAGAATAGTAAAGTTGGTGTTTTATCGGGCTAGCGAATTCATTTTACTGAGTGTAAGTGGTTTAATATAAGTTTTCGTATATAAGTTCTTTGCAAAACCATTTAAAAAATAGTTTAATACATTAAATGAATGCAATCACATAGATACTGATTCAAAATTACGATTACCATACTAACACTTCACCCAGACTCGAGGACACAAATTTATTCTCAGGTATAATATAGGTCAGTTTATCGTCTGTGTTGTTTTATTATCATTATTTATCCATTACTGCAGCTCATCCCTTCTTCCACTCCTAGCGATCCCACGGCATGATAGTGAAATAAGCTGGCCATATCATATCATAAGCATTTTCAAATAAAATTTGGTGTCTCTGTTGAGTGGTTCTATAAAACTGACACACAGAAAAACGTTTTTTACACTTATCAACCAGGTACATTATAGTTAAGATCAGTTGTCTCAATAAAAGTGTCTAATCTTGAAGTTTGGGAGGTCATTTAAAGAGCGTCAACGTCAGCGATAAACACTTGTGCTGTTTACTACTCCGTAAGTTCAAGCTAAGGCCTTAGCCAGCAGAGAAGCAAGATAGGTATAAAGCGCAGGCCACACGCGAGCGACAAGCGAGACGTGGGAAACTATACGATGACATAGCTTGTCCCTGCAGTTCACGGTGTGAGCCGAGGAATTAAAAAAGGTGAAACGATGCTCGCCCGGCACGCTCGCTCACTTGCTAGCTTGCTATCTACTTTGAATCGACCTTATTCTGTCGCAAAATTTGTGCATATATTATAAAGATAAAGATGTTTATTTTGTCAAATTAGAGATACCTACAATTTTTTTGTATTTAAACTACATATTGCTCGCGAAGTCTCTGTTTAGTTCGAGCGAGGAACTCAATGCAACAACTGGCACAAAGGTCTTTTCACACAGCATTTTTCACTTACAAAACACACAATATTTGTTAATGTCATATAAAATATTGAATTTTTTAAGAAATTTTTACTAAAATAAATGAAGGTTTTGATTTAGTTTTTTTTTTAAGTGGCGTTACATCATATGGTGGTAGGTCATTATTGACGATTTACAAAGTGGACCATAGTTGTTGACCGAGCGCGAACAAACGCTAAAAACAGTTACAAACTATGCCAAGACGGGAGGTGTCACCATTCAACTAGTGCCGGCGCCGATGCGCTATATTCGCTTTCCAACGCTGTGTGTAGATTTAGCCGAAGATTTACGTTTTATGCGCTTAACTTTATGCGCTAATAAACATTCCCTTGTCTACGTGGCTCACAAACTTGGAGTCGTAAAACAAGGAAGTGGACAATAAGATGAAAATATGAGCAAAAACTGAGGAAAGATTCCTGTAAGCAACTCTTAGTTTCAGGAACAGCACACTTGTTTTTATCTTCAAATAAAGTCAGATAAATTGCTTTGGCAATCCTACTAACAAACTTTTCAAATGATTGCTAACGTGTCGTAGCTGAACGGCTGCATTCCATCTGTTTTTGGCTGTTTCCGTATTCTACTATTAAATGACAATTCAGCTGCGGTTACGCTTCTAAAAGCCAACGATCAATCGAGTGCTTTGTTTTATTCGCCCATCAGTTTAATTGAATAGCTTTTTGGTTCAAAACTGAAATTTGATAGGGACTTGACTATAGTTGGAACTGAATAGAACGTGAAACGTTGTTTATTAGAGAATTGGCATCCTGTAGACGCTTGCTTGGAATACCGAGTGTTATCCCAGTGGAGATACCGAATGATATCACGTGCGATTTGCCACCTTGATGACATTAAATTCACTTTGATTTCAATAGCAACTATTAAGTGACTCATACTTGTTCACACGAGAATTATAACGCAATTCTGAAAATGTTTTTCCCGTAGAAAACTAATAACTACTATAAAATTAGACCTTTTACCACCCTGTTAAAGATGGTGTTTGGAGGAGGATAGCTGACTGATATACTTAATACAATACAATGCTTTATAGATAATTTATTTATACATAGAAAATTCCCAGAACAAGATTGTATGATCTGCAAATATTAGTTCCGGGTACAAATTTTTGCAGATTTTGTAAACATTTATCTAAAGGCGGGAATCAAACCTGCAATCTCCTGCGTGGCACGCGGACCTTTTCCCGCCGCGCTACATCGGTCATCATTTATACAGTGTTTAGCGGGATAGATTTTTTTAATAGAAAAAAATATTCCGAGATTTAAAGCCGCGACATTTGCATTGTTAGTCGGATCTCTTCCCACTGAGCCAACCGGCTATGAAAAATTCAGTGGTACACGGTCGAGATTCAAAACCAAGTAGACCTCGCAAGCATAAACTTGTAAAGTGAGCTTTGAAAGTTAGCAATATACTGCATTTTGAAGAACTATTTTGCTCATCACGCTGAAGATCCTCATCAGATCTTCACCAAATATCAGACAAACTTAAGGTTAATACTTACCTTTCAAATAAAATAAAAATCATCGAAATCAAATCACATTAGACGGAGATATCCAGTAGCTTTCTTTTTACCCTTTTTTAGAGAAAGAACGCCTCCTATCAAAAATCCCCGACGACAATCAACTTCTATAAAGTCATAGAACCTGTATAGCAAGTTTCAACCAGATTGGTTGAAAAATGCGACCTGTAGGCAAGAACACAAACTAACCGGACAAACTGACTGACAACCAAAAGCATTTTTGGCCAATCTCGAAACTGAGACGCTTCGCTCACTCGGTCAAGACAAAACTACTAGACCAATAATATTTAACATTTGGCCGTGTAGTCACCAGCACAGTGGAGCGTCGGCGCCGCATCACGTAGCTTGTATGTACCCACTCAGTACAATTCACTTATCCGTGGACTTCCCCAGAGTCGGCACGTGAGACCTGCAACTTCCAATGAAGTTATTGTACTAGAGTTTGGAGAGTATTAGTTGAATTCCTAAAGAAATTTGCGGATATCAAAAAGTATATTTTTTTTAAAGTTTGCTATACGATTTCTCCGACAATTATGAATTATTATGAATTAAATGAATATGATAGACTATCTGTCAATAATAAAAAAAAGAAACATCAAATTCTATTCATAATAAAATTGGTCATATAAAATATAAAAAAAATATTTCGCGCGGAGGTTGCGGGTTCGATTCCCGTCTCGAGACAAATGTTTGTACGATCTACAAATATTTGTTCCGGGTGCTCTGGGTATTTTCTATATATAATAAAAAATATATAACTATGTATTGTATTGTATTAAGTATTTATCAGTCATCTACCCATAATACAGCTCTGTTTAACAGCAGCTTACCTTGGGGATAGATGATGCTGTGTGGGATTGTCCAGCCTTATTTATTTATTGATTTATTTATTTCTTTAAAAAAAACATGTCATTCAGTAGTAATTGATACGTAGATAATGTGACGAATGTATTTTTTCAAAACTTAAAAATTGAAACTTAAGTAAGTTTAACTAACTAACTAACTACAACTATTTCGTTGGGTTGTGGAGGTACGAGAGGATCTGTAGATACATGGTATAGCCTTAAAGTCGATTTTTGGTCTTTTATGGTAGATAATGTGACGATACGCCTGCCGCTTATAGGAAGTGAACACTTCCGCTGATAACAACCGCAGGCGCTAATCTCGTACGAAATTAGACCAACATAGAGGCGGCACTTAAAAAAATATTATTCACAGAGAAAATTACATTACCCCGGGTATAATACGCCATTGTTAAGATAACAGCAGCGCTAATATGATACCGTTTTCAGAGGACGATGTCATCTTGGTCATTGACACTAAGCAATACCATAGAGATTAATTAACTTCATCAAAATAATATAATGGTGGTATCAAAACAAAAATAAGGCAAATACACATGCTTTAAGAATACAAAATGCACAATGCTGGGATTGTACTACCTCGCCGCCACACAGTTTTAACTAGCGCGGGAGATAAGATTTTTTGTTCAAACTGTATATATACCTACCGTCAATTGTTTTTGCTTAGGTACCTTTGTGCCAATAATACTATCGTACTTATTATAAGCTAACTAAGTACCTATTGTTTCACAAGTTTATTTTTTGGCAAAAATAAAACTATTCTTATTCTTATTGTGTGATGTTGCCAAGCCTATTTTGACTAAGATGTGAAGTTTGTAAAGTTAAAACTTGTAGAGTTAGGACGTTTAAAGGTAGAAACTTGGCTCTACATTGATTTGTTAACTTTTTGACAGTGTGAGTCAATGATCTCGTCTTGGTAACATTTTAAATGAATTGTTTTTGGTGGGATTACATATTATAATTATGTATTATCATAAACCAAAATGACATTGCATGCCAAAAATCTAACAGCATTCCTTTCTTTATTTGTTTAAATGCTATTTTTTTTTTCTGAACCAAATATAAAAAAATTAAAACCAAAAGATTTATTTTCTAGCGAAATTAAATAAAAAGGTACTTGAAAACAGTAAATTACGTTATCAAATCGTTAAATTACAGGACAGTTGTTATCATAACGTTACCGCTATTTCAAAAACCTGGCATAACGGTATACGTAAGCTCGTTTCTTTTTATACCAAGTTGCTTGCAACATTAGTTCGCGGAGTTAGCGCGTTTTCTTCCAAAAGTGGTAATATTTTCCGACGATAAATTTTAAATGCCCCCGTTTTAGGTGCACTTTCTCTTAGTTTGTTAGATTATAGCCCAGCGGTGGGATTTATTGCATTTGCGTCTGGTTATAATTTGATGGTGGGTTTTATTGGTTACGTTTTTTGTGATGCAGCCTTTTAAGCAATATGAGGTAAAATATAGACCTTTAATAAGTAGGGATCAATAAACTGAATGTTGCTGACCACATACTTTTCTCTCGCAAACTTTTCTAAATTCAATTTATTCTCATCAATTGATTGTCATTGCAAACAATGAAGTTTTTTTCCAAGTGCTAATTTGTATAAATTACGTACTATTGCCAAAGTGACTTTGGCTCCAGCGCTCGACAGAGCAACACGTCTTTCGGAGAACAAGTCGATGGTCATGATGATGTCCCGTGGATGGATGAAACACGTGTCGATATTTTTCTTTTGAGGTTAACGGTGTTAACTGTGTGACCTCATTGGTTAAAAGGTTAAGCGTAGTTAGTACTAGAGATTTTTCGTCTGTTTTTTATTGGTGCTTATATTGTGTTGGCACTTATGAGATCTGCAGGATCTACAATCTATGCTGTCGCAGAAAGGGAAGTGAAGGAAGTAAAGTCGGTGGATGATAAAGGCTCAAAGTCGGTCGTCATGGCGCTCTTTCGATGAGGCCTAATGTCCAGTAGTGGACGTCTATCGGCTGATATGACGATGATGTGTTGGGGTACAATTGGTTTACGTAACAACGACGAGTTAACAATACATCCTAGAATAGTAGAATAGAGTCAAGAATTTTAGCGGCTGTTGCTATGTTTGTTATTCATATTTATGTAGCATTAAAATTCTTATGTATCCTCATAATTTTCCAAACTAAAAGTAAGTTAGCTTAGCGCACATTTATTTTCTCAGTATGATTGCGTTTTACAGGCAATTCGATGGTGACAAGTTAAAGTTATAGAACAGCTCAAAGACTTAGCGAAGGAAGTAACGTCTACTTATAGCAAACTATAATAATAAAATATACCATGTCACACTCAATAAACTTTATTTTAGGCAACGTGACCCATTGCTTCCATGTTTTACAATGCAAACGCAACCGTACCCGGATCATACCCAGAGTCAATGTGCCAGAGCCTTTAAACAACCTTAAACCGTAAACATCGCATACATCAGTTGTGACGGACATAATCGTATGAATCGTACGAATAAACCAACATACACGCCCAGATTTAGGGCATTTACAGGGTCATTTAAACTTGTAATGTTGTACATGACTGTTATTACAGATGTAGGTTATTTACAGAGCCATAAGCACTCAATTATTTTAATGTTGTAAGCGACCGTTTTACTCAAAACTGTGAAATAAGACCCATTCTATTAACTACTTCAGAAAATCAGACTAATATCAAAAGAAAAATGTAGGCGTATGTAGGCGAGAACCGGCAAACTGACTGACTGACGGATAAAAGCATTTTTTTGGCCAATCTCAAAACTGTGATTTTTTCATCAAAAATCAAACTGTGATTGGCCAAAAAAATGCTTTTACTTTTACGCTACGCTCGTTTTGCTCGCTCAGTAATAAACCGCTCGGCAATAAAAATAAAATAATATAAATAATGCTTATAAAAATGATCAATGTATTTTGTGTTTAACTTTTATTTATAAACGATTTTTGCCCCTTCCCTGCATCCATCCCCTACACATCAGTGGATTTAGCTGGTATTTATTTAAACATAAGCTTAAACCTGACATACGATTACGACTGCGGTGCAGGCGGACCGTAAATATTTGTTAAAAAACATGTTTAAACGAGACAAATAGACGATGGATTTAAAAGTGATGGAAATACTGTGCCGTGTGAAGTTTATGCCAATCACGCAGTGGCTTTTCGAAATCATAAGAGTGGACTGCTGTATTGTTAAACATTGTATTTTATTAGAATTATTTTAAAGCATGTAGTGAGCCATCCACCAATCCGTAGCGTAGTGGATTAAGACTCTTGCTCGAGAGTAAGTCCGTGTCCCAGCAGTGGGAACATTAGAATTTAACCTAACCTAATAATAGATAGGTATCTAATAATATGCTTAATAATAAAATACCATAATAATATTTATATTATTAATGGTTGCTAAAATGTTGCGTCAAACAAAGGATACATGCATAACAAAACCAACATTACCAAGGTGATTCATAAAATATTAAAAATACCAATTTTACTATACTAAATACTTGAAAACTAAACCAAAATCAGCACAGAAAAATCGGACAGCATTCCTTTTGATGTAAACTTTTCTATTGTTTTTCGGAGACTTCCTCTCCATTTGATAATTGTTTGAAAAGTTTCTATTCATAATAAACTTTCAAATCAGCATAATGAAAGACATTAATCAGTAAAAGAGACTGCGGGTGGTACAGTAGTCAGCTTGCCTTTCGATCGGACCTTGTTGGCATTTACACTGTGTCCTACTAACCTCAATATTATTAAAAGAATATTGCTATGATTTGAACCATTTCATTATCTACTTATACCAATCACAAAGAGATAATTTTTTTACCAACCCTGTCTAGGTTAAACATTAGACATAATAGTACATTTTGTCACATGGAAATGAAACAATTTTCCACACATTTTGGCCTTTACATTCAAAGCCCGTATATTCTTTTACCAGACAAAATCAAAATATGTATTGATTTCTATAATATCCATTCGTGTCTCCTTTGAAGTATTAATTGAAATATCAATTCAATATGGATTCCACAGTAAATCCGTTTCGATCCGACTGGTAATAAATTGCATTTATTAAACGAAAAGGATATTCCCTACTGTTGATACGCAGACATTTTTATACGCTCGCTAAATGAACACTGTATCATTGGTTGAAAAACTGCTTATTATTTTTTCTGAGAAATGATAACTGATAAAACACAAATGTAGGCATACTACACTAACTATAGTTTGAACATGTTCCTTCGGACTTACTCAAATATCTGAGTAAGACGTCTAACAAACATGGGTTATTGCCGTGAGCAAATTAAATTGGAATGAATTTAAATTTTATGTAAGCTTTATTGGTGTTTGCGTGTACCGTACACGCAAACACCAATAAAGCTTTCTAGTAAAAGATCCAATCGAAAAACCAACTAAAAAAAAATGTGCACACAAATATTTCCAAGTCTTTCCACCGCACAAAAAATATACTCGTACTTATCTCAACGGTCGAACACAATATTGTGTATCCTTTTCAAACACATCCGTCCTTCGCCATTATGTTCGCTAATAAGACTGGGGCTCACCAGACCTCAATTTATAATAAATCGAACTACACCGTTATCGTTTCACAGCACACAATGAAAATCCGACTTATCTACGAACACAGGGTCCGAATGACCCCACAGACCCTAACACCCTCTGGCTATAACCTTGAGTGATGACCACCGATTTGTAAAGACCCGGTCCTGGGTCGTTACGAGCTCTTTTCAGTTTTTATTCCCCTTATGATGTTTCATTTTATGATTGTCTGTATTACAGTGAGACGTGTCGCCTTAAATATGTTTTGTGGGAATTCTTTGATGCATTATTTGGTAAACTTCAATTTATTTGAGATCTTCTAGCACTATTAAGACTCTGTGTTTAAAGATACTTTAGCGATCACTGAGGTGCAACGAGCGATGTTCCAGCTGGGACAGTTTTTACATGCAAATATTTCACAATAAGTTGCATTCATAGCTGTAACATTTCAATGACTATTCATAGAATTTAAAACCAGCCATTACACAAACTATTTCTAAAAATACTATCACCGTGATGTGACTAGGTCACCGTATATAACTTGTGCTGCTGTCAGTTTATTATTATGTAGATGGGCATTTTATAGGATTCCGGTTTCGAACCCACGATCTTAAAAGTGATGTGACTACCACTAGAACACCAGCGCTCAACATACTGAGAATGTTGATAATGCTCCAGCTATTTACTTTACAATCTACTTTAGTAACTAAGCATAAATAGATAGACCAAACAGTATTTTAAGTAATGCAACGTAAATTTATATTGCGTAAAACATAATGTTCTTTTATAATGATACCAAAACGAATCTTAAAAAAAAAACAATTCAAGTATAAACTGTTCCCTATTCATGCTTGCTGAATATTGGATAAACTACCTGCCCCATTCAATTACAATTCATGGCGGCAATTCAAGGGGGCTAAATTCAATTACCATGTTGCGACGTGTTTTCTTTTTATTTTATGTTTTATGAAGCATTTTACAAAACTGCTACATGCTTGCACATACGAATTGTAGAAGCTTTGGGGACCCACGTGGGTTTCAACTTTATTGCAAAGAAGACATGAAATTGTTTTCTTTAAAAGTTCTGAGCAAATAACACCCGAGCGTGTAATTCACTTTTATTGATTTAATATAAAGCAAACAGAATAGAAAATTTACAACAAAATCATGTTTATTATAATATGGTTGGCATACTTTACGGACTAAAATTGTTTGCAATAGCTGACAAAAGGTTAACCAAAAATGTATGCTAATCCCAAAGGACTAAACGCAATAAAAAGAAGAGAATTTTAAGATAAGATAAGAGTTAACACATCGACAGCAACTCATAAAAACAAGTGAAAAGTTTGTTAAATTGTACGTAAGTTATCCGAATTGTGCGATAGAGAATCAACGGGTTGGTCCCAAGAAGATTGTCTACACGTATCTGAGTAGGTAGTAGTTACAACACCTTATCCGTGAAGTAACATAACGTCTCTTATTCGTTCACATGCGAAACACCGTTCCCTACTCAATTTGCGAACGGAAAATTGGATTTGATCCTCAACACTATTCGGATGGTCGTTTATCTCAATTCCCCGGCAGACTAGATACAGAGTTTTGTGTGTAGCTAGCTTACTCTATTTTACCTGTATTGCTGTCATTTATATATACTTAAAAAAATAATGCGAACTCAATTTTTTTTTCAAACAATATTTTATTTTGTTTTATTCAGTGTTCATACTTATAGGTATTGTTAAAAAGAGGAAAGATTTGTATTTTATATGTTTGTACCAAATAAACTCAAAAGATACTGATTTGATTTCAAAAATTCATTCACCATAACAGTGCTACTTTATCCCTGAGTAACATAGGCTATATTTATGTACACCAGTTCTAATCCTAGATGAGCCGCTAGTGCATAATATTATATACTCTTAACTACACGGTTAGGAAATAGGTGGTGTGTATAGTTCGCACAGCGGATCTAGGCTTCCGTGAAGTTAGCCGTTTGTGATGCGCAAAGACAATTTAGTTTGAAAAAGCTCCATTGCGCATCGAAACGGCTAATTTCACGACGGCCGAGATCCGTTGTGAGAACTATACTCGCCCACAAATCGAGTTATTTTATTCTGACACCGTCATTAATCATTATTTTAGTCTACAATTAATTCTAAACATAATAATATTATAATGTGGTACCTAGCTATACATATATTACGCGTAGGTAAGTTAAATATAAAATTAAATACATGCGAACTTATTCACAATTCCACACACTTAATACAAAAATTTTAGAAAGAAAAGAAGATAGATTAAAAATAAGTAAGTATGATACTTTATTATTATATTAATTGGTTTTAAAGATTTTTATCTTAAGAAATAAACTACGCTACATTTTGAATAGGTAAAAAAGCCACGCTGTTTTTCAGCCTCGCCATTGCAGAACTAAAAGTTTGCTGTTCACTAGCTGTTACCTTTTTATACTAGATAACGTTGATGAGTTCGAAATAATAGCGTGCGATCGTAAATAACTCATCGATCTCGCTCAAAATAACGTTGTTTCATGCTTTGTTCGGATTAAAAAGGTGTCAAAATGTAGTTAAACTTTAGGCACTTGTTCACTTTGTTAGATCAGATTTTAGTTTTATCCTAAATTATGATATTTTGGTAGGAATATTAAATGTGATGTTTACTTCTTTAAATTTGCAGGAAAAATCTGTGTTATCTGGTTTTTCTGTACACCCCTACACACTGGCGCGTTCACTCACAATAGCTCCTAAAACCCCTATTGTACGTAAAAATCCAAAAGCGCTGACTAGGATCGCAGTTTTGAATAATTTGTTAGCAATCACGGCACTTGCCTTTTGTTTGTTTACATGGCGTTATTAGATACCCACGCGATGCTGATCTCGCCAGCAGGATACGATCTAAATTACCTTGTACAATACTTTTAGTTTGAGCTCTGGGAGTAATTAAGTACCTCGATGATGAAGCTGAATGTCTATCAGGTACATCAACATCAGTGGTCTATAACATCTACTAAAGATGATGAAGCAGCGTCCATTTACAAAGGCACTCGACTAGGTTACCTTTAGGTTAACGTTTAAGGTTATTTTTAATACCAGCTACCACCTGCGTCTAATCTAGTTGGTCTGCAATATCGAATCAAGTTAGCTCAAGATCTTCATCATTGTCTGGCCAGCTTAGTGACGTCTACCGTCCAAAGATAATAACATCCCTAAAGGCCAGCAAAGTTTTTCGTTAAGGTTATTTTTATTATTTTTTAAATTCATAATAGACTTGCGCTTAACCACTTGACTTACTTTTGCGCTTCTAGAGACTACACTAAAAATCTATGGTTAATGGTGATGACGAATCAATAGACAAATGAAGTTCTATCGTTCTATCAGGCTATATTTGAGCTTCTAAAACTTACAATATAAGTTTTTCTCTAATGATATGATGGTGATGACAAACTAACAGGGAAATTAAGTTTTTACGTTGCATCAGGTCAGTTTTACGTTTTTATGGCCTACACTAAATCTCTATGGCTAATGATGGTAATACTGAATCAACAGGCAAATATAGTTATTTTGTTATATAAATATTACTTTTGCGCTTCTATAGTCTACACTAAAAGTCTATGCCTAATGATGGTGATGATGAATCAACAATATCCTACTTTTACGCTTCTATAACTTACACCAAAAGTCTATGGCTAATGATGGTAATGATGGATCAACAGGCAAACAGATGTATTTCGTTATATCAGGCTACTTTTGCGCTTCTAGAGCCCGCACTAAAAGTCTATGGCAAGGGGATAGGGCACACCACCCTCGCCTATTGAGGTAAGTAGAATAACATGCCCGAAGAAAAACATGAACAAAAATGTTGTTCTTCGATGTTTGTGAGCTCGGATTTTGATGAATTGGCTGTAAGATAAACAATAATCCCTAAGTATAATGAAAAAGCCTTGAACAAAATAAATAAAAGTATCCAAAGCTGTAACAAAATATTGATCAGGAGTTCAAAGTGTTCAGCAAACATCTTATTTTACTAGTATTCAAAAGAAAAAGTTTGTCTGTATGTAAGATTATTTGATACTCCTCCAAGCTGGATGAGTATCAAATTGACTTGATTGTTTGGTATGAATGTACATTATACCCTGGTATACTCTGATAGGCTAGTTTTTATCCCATAAAATGAAATAATCCCGTGAATGGGAAACATATACGCTTAAAACTTGTTAAACCGCAGGCGAAACCGTAGTGCGCAGTTAGTATTTTATACGATATTATAAGAGAAAAAAAGTAAAGTCGCGGGCCTTAATTGGATCAGATTTCAAACTATACAAAAAAATAAACAATTTAAAATTACAGAAATCTTCAGGTTGTACGTTGATAGTTAGTAATATTTAAACTCTTTTTATACACTTAAATACACTTTTTTGATTGAGAGCCTACACGAATACGTCTATGAAATTATTATAATATTAAACCAATTAAATGGATTACAAAAGTTAAAACAATATTAAGTACTGAAATGAATGCAATCATGAGTTATTCGTTTACTACAGAGTCATTACGCAATGGGTAATCCAATTATCTTTTACATGATTTATCCAATTAAAGTTAAACCAGTTATCCAAGCCAGGGTACCGGTTAAGTAATTGCTCGGGTGTTCTCGATCGCATGCTTTGACAGTTGAATAAGATAATTTTTCGATTTGTTATAAATGCACAAATGCGATCAAAGTTTATAGCCAAATAAGCCAGGTGGTAGGACTCTTCAGCAAGCGTCCGTATGGGTACCACCCCCGTGCCAGTTTTTTTTATATACAGCTGAAGTGACAACCAAGCGTACGGCCCACAAGATGGTAAGCGGTTACCGCAGCCTATGGGCGCTTGCAATACCAGAGGTATCACTCGCGGGTTGCCTTACCTTGAGGCTAAGATCGAAAGCCTCATGTGCCAGTAATTTCACCGGAAACCATACCCTTCACACCGGAACGAAGCAATGCGAGCATTACTGCTTGGCGGCTACCTCCAAGTGTGCAAGCATACTGTGTTTAGGTTTGAAGGGCACTGTGCACTATATAAGCGCAGTCCAGTGCCACGCAGAACTTAATAACTGTAGCACTGCATCTGTTATGGTCAGGCGAGGCGACTTGATACTACTCGCAGACATAAAAAAAATACAAGATGTGAAAACAGAGAATAAAGTGTTGAAAGAGATATTTCTGCATAAAGGGCCACAGACCGGCTTGTTTATATTTAATTTCCCAGCAAATAGAGTCGGCATCGCTGTATTTCTGAAATTAATTATCGTAACCTCCGTTTGTCAGCTCGGCGGTGTATGACGTGAGCTCTATAAACTGGATGTGGCTAAATCGGCTTTTAGTCAACTCATCCCGCTCTAAACTCATCGGAATGAGTTGACTAAATAATTAATTTAATTAATTTTGATTAGTCAACTGATCCCGCTTTTACAAAATTATGAAAATTAGTGCATTATTGGATCTCTTTTATTATGTACACACGTGAAGAAAATTGTTTAGGGAAAAAAATTACACACCATTGTTTGGTTATAACGATATATTAAATACTAGCCGAAACCCGCAAAGTAACCATCCAAAACAAAACCAAAACCAGCGGCATTAATGAGTGGCTTTGCTTTTTTTGCAACAAATCTAACGAGGTTTATAGTATGATTATGTAGAGTAATTATTAACAAAGCCCTAATTATTTTAATCTTCATTCAAATCAGATCAGCAGTTATACGAGTAGCGTTTCAGTTGGCAGGAACACATAAATAAAAAATTACACACATCATCATCTAGACCCAAACTAAGTAGAGCTTGTATTATGGGTACTAAATTACTGATATACTTAATACAATATATATTTTTAATTTTTTTAATTAGAACACCCGGAACAAACATTTGTTTCAAGGCGGTAATCGAACCCGCCCTGCGTCGCAGACGAACCTTCGCCCGCTGCGCGACATCGGTCGTCATGCATACAAAATTTTGGATTTGTAATAAAGTAGGACTTATTTCTTCCAAAAGTTTATTGTCTGTGTATTTAGCAATGTGGTCGACATGAAAATGCCGCGGGCGGTAAATCCGCACCACGTGCCGTCCGCGCCGCAAACTGCTTTTTGATAGACAGACGTGGCGGGCATCGGACGTTTTATGCCCTGCGCAGACCGCACGCACTAGATTAATAATTTAGCAGAATATTTGCGAACTGTCGGTTTTATAATGCGTCTTTTGCTATAAACACTGTTCAACAACCTTGGTGGTGCGGTGGCCGGTTGAGAAGCCAGAGGTTGCGGGTCCCGCCCAAAAAATTTTTGCATAATCTGCAAATATTTCCGGGTCTGGTGTATTTCTATGTATACGTATATATTTACAAAAATATATGCATATAATTTCTATCAGTTAATGGTTTATATAGTACAAGTTTTGCTTGGTTCGATGATGGCAGTTTGTGAAATGTCCAGTAATATTTATCACAATAATCACATCACACAATCACACTTCGCATCACACTAATATTATATATGTGAAAGTTTAGATGTTTAGATGTTAGGATGTTTTGATGGATGTTGGTTCCTCTATAACTCTCGACAGCTACTAAACTGATTTGACTAACATTTAAAACACGGATAGATAATGAAAGGGATTAGAACATTGGATACTTTTTGTTCCAGAAAAAAGAACGGTTCCCGAGTTCCAAGCGAGCGAAGTCGCGGGAATAGCTTTTTTATAATAACATACTTAAAATTGATATTTGTGAGATAAACTTCTCATGAACTCTTGTATATAGTACATTTCCTTTTATCTGTGTACTGTCCCATTCAATCAACAATGAAGGCATTATCAGCCATTCGTCTGAAGCGAAAGCATCTAAAAGCGATGAACGCGACTTCGTTTATCTCAGTTAAAATAAACTGCAATTACCAGTCGCCAAACGTTCTCAAGAAGGAAACTGACTAAGGCTACGGAGTGTTTGCACTTGAAATTGCAAAAGGTGCGACATGCCACTTTTAACGGACTGCATTACGATATTTTGCAGAATGCCGCAATGTGTTTAGCTGAGCTAATTTTTTTTAATTTTTTATATAACTGAAGTGGCATCCAAGCGTACGGCCCACAAGATGGTAAGCGGTTACCGCAGCCTATGGACGCTTGCAATACTAAAGGTATCACTCGCGGGTTGCCACCTTGAGGCATAGATCGAAAGCCTCATATGCCAGTGATTTCACCGGAAACCATACCCTTCACACCAGAACAAAGCAATGCGAGCATTACTGCTTTGCGGCAGATGTAAATAGGTATAGTGGTAGTCCTTCCTCGGACGAGCTCTATCAAAAAGAACTGTTAAATTAGTTGCGTTAGTTCTAAATTTTTGATTTGTCTTACTTTAAAGTCATGGTCATGTTTATGTTAAACTGTTATGTTTATTGTGTTACATATTACATCATTCTTAAATATACACCCAGTAACAAACACGGATCAGTATGTAAGTATCTACTTGCATAGCGACACTTTTTGTTAGGTATTTTAAAATCGTGAATAGCGGAACTAACCCTTAGTAAGTAAGTAAGTTTGCTTGAGTCAGAGATAATAAATAGGCCACCTAATTAGATTGGTTTTGTTAGTAACATGGATGCGATAGTGAAATCAACAAACGTATAAAATTCTTTAAGAAAGAAAGACTAATTTGTCATCAATAACATAGAACACCAAATAAGTAGGTACTTGAATACATTTTATTTTACGCGGAGTAAAAGGGTACTACGCTAACTCTATCAGGCATACGTCCATCAATTCCATAAAAAACAGCAGCATACCCCAGTCATATACAAGAGCGCTTCGGGAAGAAACGGCTGAAGAAAAAGTCAAATAGATATTTTATCACTTTTATAGCCTCTTACTTTGAGCCCCGTTTGAATTACAACGCGTAGACTTTACGTATCTACGCAACGTTAACGTTCAACGTCTTTTCGCTTTGATTTGAGAGAAATATTGCGATTGATGTTTCGGAGATTTCGAGCAACGAAAACATGGGTTTATTAGCTTCTTATCTATTGATCGAATCAATTATACGAAAGTTGCAGCTTTTCCGTCAATAGGTCCGTCAGTCTTAAAATGTTCCAAGACTGGGAAACGTGTTAACTTTTGACTGAGAATATTTGTGTTTCTTGTAACGCCAGTAATTCCGTCGCCTATAACTTCTAGATACACTTTGGAAGCAATCATTACTTATTAGTGGTGGAAATTGGTAGGATAATACTTCCCCGGAGTTCATCACAAAGAACTTTAATAAGCACGAAATCTAAAAACATACCTGCTAATTGAATTGTATTTCCTTCACATACATTCGGAAACATGTGCCACAATCACGGCCATGTAGTTGCATGTCCAGGTCCCATTTGTAATGTTGCCGAATAGCCTAATAAAGTGCCTAATAGGACTGACTGGATCACTCGGGGTCACGCACTGTATCCTTTAATTTTAATTAAAAATAAGGTTTCCTGATTTTTTTGTTAATATTAATGATAATGTACTAGCTTTTATAAATAAATATCTAAATTATTTTTTTAATTTGCGTATGCTGTCTTACTGATACACAAATGGCAGCGGCCAAAAAGTAGATAAGAAGAGATAACCGGGCTCACTAGCGCGTATTGGGGAAGGCTTATGTCCAGCAGTGAACTAACGTGGGATGATGATGATGATGATGATGCTTTCCTACTGCTGAAAAAAGGTTTTCTTCTTTCTTAATCTTTCAGTCTAGTGCCAAGTTTAGACAGTTTCTGCTAAGGTCATCGTCGTGAGTCGTGACGTCAGCGCGTTACTTCGCCAAAAAATTCCGTATACTATTGATTACATTTAGTATAGGTATGACTAGGCCCACCTTTCAGGATACCTGTGGTTGATCTAATTTTCCCAATCCCATTTTTTTCATATCACGCGCTTGTTCTTGATTACTATTACTATGATAAGCTTAGCCAGTGACAAGGTTAAGGTGTGTATGACAATCTAAAAAAGCTAAGCAGAGAAAAAAAAACACAGATAATAAAACTCAATTACATACGAATTATGTGAAATAGCATTATTTTAACTCTTATCGAAAATTTATAAAAAAAGAAAAAAGCTAATTTGCAAACATTATCAAAAGAAGGATAAAAACATACTCGTTTATCAAAGCAAGATTATCAAAGCCTACAAAAAAATATTAATAAACAGAAATGAAAACTCACACAGACAGAACACAAAGATATTAGGTCAGAGGGAAATGGCGAGCCGTAACATTGAGGGCATAATTTAACCACGAACAATGTCCCGTCCGGTTAACTGGTACCAAAGCTTTTTTGTACAATGTTTCCTTCCTACCCTTGTAGTATGACACAACTTACAGGTTACCTGATGGTAGGACTCTTCAGGAAGAGCTCGTCTTGGTGGGTACCAATGCAAAGTGTTCAGTAGTATTGTGCCAATACTACTGTATTTTGTTTGATGACGGGCACTGTAGCAAGTAAAATTACTGGCCGAAAGAGTAAACAATATCTATTTTTATGTCACTAAAATTGGAATTGACCAAACTCTTATAAGCACTATTCGCAGAATAAATCCTAGTTATCTGAGAGTAAACTGACATTTTACTTGTATTTTGACATTCCTTTTATTAACTTATAACTATTATAAGCTTATATTTCATTATACAATTGCCCCTAGGTATCATGTTAATGTGATGATAATGTAAAGGGTTTGTATTAAGTCGGAATTTGGCACCATATTGTACTAAACTTAGCTTTAATGATAGTTCTGAACTTTGTCATCCTGCACTGTTACTGTAATTGCCATTTGCGGGGCCATGAATAAAACATTTGCTTACTTAGATTCGCCGCATTCGATTCTGGTTAACATATTTCTTGTTTAATGGAGATGGACCGTTGGAATAAAGTGCTGGTCTTAGAAAGGTTGTATTATGCATTCATGGTAAGAAGTTGCACTAAGGATTAAGTCAAATGGAATGCGACGCGGTAACGACGCAGTTAGTTTATGGCACCTACAGGTGACGATTTTGAGAGTATCTTTCAGTTAAATTTTCTATGAAAGTACAAACAGTTTATTTTCTTTTCCATAGAGAAATTATGAATTTTATGATCCACTGTAACCTATTGAAAGAAAGAAAGAAACTGTTGGTACTGCCTAAGTACATATTTTTACGATACGATACGATTTGATCCCCCGCCCTTATGATTGAAAGGCCGTCACTGCCACTAGATCACCAATGCTCTTACCGCTTAAAAAGGTATGTATATTTTATTTCAGAATCACCAAATAAAATCTAGCAAGCTAAAATAATAGATTTTACAATTTTATCTCCATTATTTGAATTCGCTCCGATACGTAGAGACAGCTGTCGTTTAGCGACATAGCGACATGGCGGGGAAAGTTTCGTTTCAAAAATATATACATTGTTCAGACAACTGGCGATGTTATTTTGGAATATTTGAATTGTTTGGGTTTATTATTACGGTTAGGTATTATGAATATTTTTTTGGTGTAGTTTGTAGAAAAACTAGATGAATGCTAAATCAAATACAGTGGGGGAACGCCCTAATAAATTATGTGTGTTCCTGCGCTGTATAAAATGTCTACGTCTATGACTGGTTTACGTACTAAGCACAAAAAATCTGACACATAAAACTCTGTAAATAATACTAAAATACTTAATTGGGGTTTTTACCATTTTGTTTCCATTTGCACTACGATATTTGTCTTTTTACTATTACCATAAAACATAACAAATAATAAATAAATCCAAAAAGTATTAAAATTAGATAAATATCGTAGTGCAAATGGAAGCAAATTGGTAAAAACCCCAACAATTTGGCTTATACCTAGCGGAGACAGTCCAAATTATGACAGTGGACGACACTTCCTAGATTGGACTTGGCTAGCTTAGAATTGGACAAAAGCCAACCTGTTTACTTTTCACTTATGCAGCGGTGAAAACAAATCAAGAAACGAGTGCAGATCTTTTATTTTCTTTAAAATTACTTCTGTTTGAAGCTATATATAAATATTTACTTCGTAGGTATACTCATAAATAGGAAGAACGCGCACCAACAGTACCATCCATTGTATCTATTGATTTTGGAACAATGTGTATACTATCTTCATTTAGCAGAGTCTAACTAAATGATAAATACAATTTCTGGTTATTATAAAAGTTTAAACCACGATTTTACTCGACACGAAAAAGAGATGCCTGAATGTAAATGCTGACCGTTACAAAAGACGAAACGATCAAATCGTTTGCCTGATGCTAAGCGTCACGCCTGACCATAACATCTGCAGTGTTTTTAAATTGTTTATAATACTATACTAGATACTAATACACCCACCATCTTAGAAAGATAAAGCTTGATAATTATGAGGCCTAAAGTGACACAAACAAAACTAGGGTAGTAGTAGTGCGTGAGGACAAAATCCCCACACAATGACAAATGGCTGACACGTTGGCTAACAAACAACCGCACTCCACGTAATAGAATTAACTGCTGTGATTAATTACTTGTATTTCGTTCGTGGTAAGTATAATTGAGCGATGTAAAAGATTACTTTACAATTTCAAATCAATTAAATTTATTTCTACTTTGCGTGGTTGGGTATTTCTAATTTCAAGGGTTTTGTTTGACTAAAAACTGTATCGTTTTACTAAGGGTAGATTCAATTAACTTCTGTAATTACTATTCCGTAGATGTAAGAAATGTCAAATTCAAGTAAACTGTCAGTTTCTTCTCAAATGATTACGATTTATTTGAAGAATAGTGCCTATTTGAGCTTAGTCGAATCTAACCTAAGCCAACTAAAGCTAATGACTTTAACAATTTGATACTAGTCTATCCATAAAATACATCGAGACTTAAATCTTTTGTCAATAAACATTCAGACAAAGAATAAAAACCTTAGAGATAAAATAAATCATACAAAGACGTCATTGGAAATGCGTTACGAATTCTATTCGTATGTGATCATAATTCTGAAACTTCGACCTATGAAATAATCAAACGTGTAGGCAAGCATTTTCATGCGAATAGTTAACCACTGGAGGTCATTTTGAAGTAAAATATTTTTTTCTTAACTCATTCACAGCTACGATAGTGAATTTATACATAAATGTGAAACCAGATGATTTGTTTGAACTATTAGTTTATACCGCGATCCTTCGCTCGTAACTTTGGCTATGTCGTCTGCCCATCTCGCTAAAATGGAATGGATGACAGAGGTTTCTGTTGCCACTTTTCAGCCATAATTTAGTTGTTGCCTTATTCAACCTGTCATCACCACGTCTTACCGTGTATTCTGGCCAGCTTGCAGCAGATGGCACAAACTAATGGAGGCCTCTACCCAGGAATGGGTAACACCAGGCTTTGGATGATGGTGATGATGATGGTAATGATTATTGTTTTAAAAAACTTTCTAATTAGCTGTTTTTGCTATGTTTTTTCTTAAAATTTACCAACAAAACACATGTTTTGTTCTCGTAAAAGGAATCAAGTATTTTAAAAATAACCAATAAAATCAGTGAACAAATCACACAGACACTGGAAACACTAAGAACTGTGTAAATAAATTTTCACAAGTCCAGATGTGGCTTGGTCTCTTTTTGGGATACTCAGTCATCAATAATGTATGAGTTTCAAGCGACAAAGTATGAACAAACATACGAGGTTCATTTGCACGAGCCAATAGAATGTTCGTATGGCGGGCGGTGATGAGTGGATTATACGTGTCTGCGACACTTGATTCAATCGTACTCTGGGGAGTGTTTTGACTAACATAAACTACTCTGCACATATTTAATTACAATAAGACATTCACTGCGCCTAATCATTGAACGTACAGAAAGGCTGTTTTTTTGCAACTCTACGGGAGAGGCTTATGTCCAGCAGTATAATGATGAGGAGTGGATGAGATACGATGAGCCAATTAAGAAAGAAACCTGTCGGGACTATCAAATCTCCATTAAAATTAAAATGCAATTCCAAATTATTGGACAGGCAGGATTTGAACCCGAGTTTAACAACTAAGCCGTCGCCCGAATACCAGTTTGCTCGAAAGTCTAATAAATTTATTGAAATATCCTGAACATCGCTATCTTCTTACTAGCAATTATTTTGATAAGGTTTGGAAAAAATTAATGTATAACCCACTATAACGTACCTAAACATAATTTACCTACCTTTCAAATCTACTAACAACCAATTTACAATTTTATTACCAAGGTTACCTACTCTTGAACATTTTTTATTTATGTTTTATTAACTTACCTGCTTATGGTTTTTGATTTTCATTTTTATTTGCCATTAATATTTACCCCACATTTCAGGAATCTCGCTTCACTCCCCGCTCCCGTCGCGACACGAAGCAGTCGCGACACCGCGTGTCTTGAATGTCTAATGTCAGGAGAGGATTGAATGGAAGTATCTACTACAGCTCTCGTTCATTGTGATAGCACTTTTTGCTAGTATTTAGAACTGTTATCATCATTTTAGCCAATAGACGTCCACTGCCTCCTCCAAAGAGCGCCATGACGACCGATTTTGAGCCTTCACCATCCGTTTAGAACTGTTAACAAATCAAAAATTATCAGGTGAGTGAAAGATGTGCTTGCCTCGTCTACTTGCTTTTGAATAAGAACAAGCGTGACTAAGTTTGCTTTGTTTTTAAACTGCAAGATTAATGTTCAACATCGGTAGGCTTCAAAAACCAACCTGTAGAGATTGCATTCAAAGCAAACATGGACGTGTGAGACACAAACGCTCTACAGAACCAGAGCTAGCCAATCACTCTGCAATACGCTATTTAGTTAGCCGGTATCTGTAAGGTAGTATTGTTGAACAGATAAAATGAAAAAACGAACACTGGGTGAAGGGGGCACAATGCCTTTCAAACCCAAGAACATTTGTCGCAGTCAAATTGAATAAGTTTCCCCGCGGTGCAATATTATTGGTCGCGGCCGCTGAATCCTTTGATAGCAGCTGGTTTTTGTTAGTCAGTTTTTTATTTTAGCACGGTTTTATTTTATATTTGTAGGTACTCTATTTTTGTTTCAACATAAAGTCCACTAAAAACGGGTTATTTACCATGATTTAATGAACTATATAACTATGACAGTTTTAAGAAATATACTTTTGCTTTTATAAAAATCACAATGTGAAACGTAACAAACCAACAAAATATAATATATAAATACTTAGTTTAAAAATAATAGAATTTCCAACATGTAATTTTTTATTTTATTTGTTTGATATAAATAGTCCTCGAGCACCTAATAAATATACTTTGGCAACAGTTGTTCGAGAGCGTGTAGACTAAAACTAAATGCTAATGAAACGTGTTTCATCTGTGACCTGGAAAGTAGCTAATTGCAAACACTGCCCTCGGGGGCACTGAAAGTGATAGTGCACGGTGCACACCACTACAATGTGTTGCAGTTGTAGCGTTGGCAAATACATTGCATAGTACTAGAAACTTTTCAATGAAAATATTTTACTTTACTTACGTTAGTATTGCGTTAAACTAGAATAAAACCGTTTTGGTGTTAGGAAAAAAAATGGTAGCTTTTTATTATATACCAATGACAATTTAAGGTCCAGTGATGGGATAAAAATGTGTTGATATCATTGATGAAATCATCATGATGATTATTTGGACTCACCCAATCATGTTTTGATATCAAATCAAGAAAGAAAGCGTCTGAACCTCGGTTGTATGAGATTGAAGCAATATCAAGTGAATTAAAACATATTTTATGTCCTGGGCAATATCGCAGCCATAAAAGCTGGAATAGAGTCGTTGATGACGTCACAGCCATGTCTATTAAGCAAAAAACTTATCTGATAAATCTTCATCTTCTGAACAGGAATTTTTAAATCTCGATTGTCTTAGATCGATAAATCAAACTAATAATCGTAGTATAACATAATTATCATCACTTAAAGTTCTCATAATCATATTTTTTAGTTTCTTTCATTTATAGTCAGACAAACTTAGAGGTTTCCCAACTCCTTCATGGCTGACTACAGATATGTACTGCATCATAGTAAAAAAAAAAATACTCTTTTAGATCACCGCGCTCTATTATCTGGTAGGTGTATGTAGGTATGTACAGGTTATTTTTGTTTCAAAATGGTCTGAATTGTTATTTACGCACTAGACCTCAAACCAAAAACAAGGTAGAAGACAGATGATAATCAATTTGTGCATTTCTTTTACAATTTTTACCGGCGAGTTGCTTTGGCTGCGTCATAACATGGTGATATATAAACGGGTATTGTGGCTTCCTGCCAGACCTGTCTGAACTGCGACACAGAGGCAAATAGATTCGAAAATAATTTGGACGTTAAATTAAAGAAAAGAGAAGCTAAACTGAAAAAAAGTCTGTCTTGCTGGTTAGTGTTAGCCACACAAAATATGAAAGCTTAAAGCTTTGGGTGGCACTGCACCTGTAAAAAAAAGGTAGAGTCCATTCATCTCTATCTATATAATGACGAATAGAGACAACGCCAATGCAGCAATTTAGTCGTAACTCTGGCTGTAGCCACGACGACAGTAGAGAACGGAGCAACAATGGAAGCGTAGGACACAAGCATAATACTATTGGCATAGTTGAAGTTGAGCATGAAATCTCTCTCGCTACGTCATTGAGAACAAGCTTACATTTACTATGTAGATTAGAAAGGTTATTGTAGTAGGTACATTTATTAATGGCAAACAAATAAATAACTATAATAAAACAACCTTAGTACCTCAAATACTGACCTCCGAAAATTCATGTATTCTGTCGTGGGTATCAGAGGTAACCTTATTATTAAAAACCAGACTTGGAACAATTTTTTGCAAAAGTAATCATTGTTCTCAGAATTTGAAACCGACTCTTTAACACCTCTGCTAGCCAATCAGCGTACTTTTACCTATTTAGATTCCTGCTGATCTACAGTGCTTACCGATATGTCAAGTCGTCATCATATCAGCCGATAGACGTCCACTGCTGGACAATGGCCTCCCCCAAAGAGCGCCATGACGACCGATTTTGAGCCTTCACCATCCACCGACTTCCTGCGACCGCTTTCATGTCATCGGTCTATCGAGTCATATGTCAAGAACCTATGTTTATTGTTCTATGCGTCCGTACATCCGAAGCTTATAGATCCAAACATAAATCCGCTTGGGAAACTAGGAGTCGGTTCGATGTGTACAGTTTTGGCGCGGGTACCCATGTAACTCATAACGAAATAGCGCTTTTGCCATGCCTTGTTCGACATGAACGTATTGGTCATGTTTTATATTAAACTAGTCTGAGCTCGAATTATGTTCATCAAGACAAGCTACGCATACGCACATTATAAGTACAACAGTTATAATAAAGCTGGCAGATTTCCAAACTGGTGGAAATTAGTGTCCTGGTCAACTAAAAGCAGAAGAAGCATGTCTAAGAGCCTTTTTCTTAATTGTGAGTAAGGCATTGCAAGTAATTGAGTATTTTATAGTGTTATTATAAAAGACTAGATTCATTGAGTCACTACGGTACGGATAAAAACGTATGCATACACTAAAAATAATTACGAGTAATAAGCGAATTCGTAACACTGAAACAATAAGAAATAATAAAATATTTGTAACACTTTACAAGCGGTCGTGACGTGTTAATCTTAAGAGATCAACAAAGTTAGGCACTGTTCCGCGTAGTCATGTGGGTAATTTCAACTGAGCGCTTCCGTGCTTTGGAGGGTACTTAAAGCAGTCGGTCTTAGCTTTTTTTGGATTCTAATAACTCCGGTTAGTCTTAATACTTTACTTTTTAATAGTACTTTAGAACTAACTACAACGAGACGGTGCAAAGGAAAAACAACACAAATTTTCACACTAGCTGAATCATATCGCGTTAAATGACGAACCGTCGCGTCGTCGACAAAACCGGTCGTTTCTATTTACGTTCTCGTTCCGGCGGCTGTTCCGGGGCGTTCCGGTCGCCATTACCACATTACCATACGGTGCTCAAAGGTGAGACTGTACCGGACTTTCAAAAAAGGAAAAGGTTATCAATTCGTCGGCTATGCAGGTTTTCCAATGATGTGTGGAAGTTACACAGATTGTGTTTTCGTTTTTTGCAATTCTTGTTAGAGTTTTCGTTAGTTATATTTTTATTAGGCTTTTTTTTTTTCGTATTTTTCGAGCAATGATTTTTGAAACGTTTTTGAAACTAGTAAAACAATTTGGGGTTTTTTCCAAGATTTTTTTTGATCTCAATTATTTGTACAATCATGCATAAAATATTCAACTTCCTAGCATTAGTGTAACAAAACGTGAGTGATACCTCTGGTATTGCAAGCGCCCATAGGCTGCGGTAACCGCTTACCATCTTGTGATTCATAAACACTTTGAAAATATAAAAAATACTTATCAAAATCAGAATCATTTATTGGTTAATAGCATAATAATAACATAATTTAATATAGTAGGTACTATCATTAAAGAAAAATCTGAAATAATAAACATAAGTAGCCTACGGTATAGCTTTTTGTTGCATTTTACTGTTTTGTGCTCAAAAACTTTTCCTTATTGTAGAAGGTTTACTTGACAAGCCATAGAATATATTGTATCCATAATATATTTCATCAGTGGTTCAGTTTTAATATCAGCTCAGTGTTTGCATAATCAATTAGATAAGACTACCAACTTTCAAGATATTATAAAAGTTTAATATTTTCTTATCCCAATATCAACACTAAGAGCAAAATAAACTGTTCACAACTCGAGTGACATCGCCGAGTCCTTCAAAGTAAAATGCCTTGGTAGCAATTTAAAGTTGGCCCGCCTCGAGTCACTGTGGGGGGAACTTAAATCGCTTCGTTTATAGATGGCTCTCGAACGATTACCCCTATACAACCTTTACTGGCTCATCTGAGATGATGTTACATTTCTGAAGGTGCTCCAGTTTGTTTTGGAAAATATCTGAGTGCAAAGTTTGAATGCAGTTTTGAAGATTAAGCTATGGGTTTATGAAGGAAAGATTGTTCTTATGAATATTGATATAATAATAGTGTGTGGTGTTTATCAGTTTTATGTATGTTAGTCTCTAAGGTATATATTTCTATGGGCCGTAGAATAAACAATTACAATATTTATCAAGTGTTCCTTGAAATAAAACTTTTTTTTTATAATTCATTTATTTGGAACCAAGAAATACATTGTTACAATATTTACTTAACCACTAGTTCAATAAACATAAATTCAAACTTATTTAATTTAATAATTCATAGCAAAATATTATATTAAATGAATGTTTACCTCGACGTTATAGTTATCGTAAGCTTTGCAATATAATAATTACGAATATCTATGATTGAATGAGCTGTTCTGAGTTTTTGTTAATATACTTATATCATTATGACATCTCATTATTCAAATAAATTGTAAACCTTGTTGTTATAAATTGGAAACCTGGTTGTTTCAACGCAATACTAAAACACTGAATTGACAGAAACTTTTCTACATTTGAAACCTCTCTAAACATATAATAAATTAAACACATACTACAGAGAGTTATAATGAATCCCATTTACCAAGCAGATTGCAGCAAGATCACGTTTCCGCGGAGTGCTTCGAGAAATTCAATCTTGGTCCGCACAATGTAGTCACTGGTAGCTGAAGTCTTCACAATAGCACACATTCTTCTTGAGACGTACACCACATTACGCTCCGTTTTTATTTGTGTAGTGTAAACTGGAATAAAAGGAATAGGAGATAGGAGTAGTCGATGTCGGGTTGTTTGACTTTTAAAGCTCGAGATTTGTAGGGATAAAACGTTTGGCGTCTGTGTTTTGAATATCTAAAGCCGATTGATATTAAATTGCTGCATCAGAACTGGTAAAAACCTTTTTTTATAAAGTTTTTGCACTAATTAAGTAGGAAAATATACCATAAGATTTATTAAAAGAGTTTAAATTAAAAGTTAAAAATGTCTTGTTGAATGAAAAATGTTTTTACAGGTATACCTGTAAAAAAAAAAAATCAGGATGTATGTAATCAAAGCATTAATAATCAAGAACACCGTCTAAAGTCATATAAAGTAGAAACATTTGCGCAATAGAATGATACAGTACAAACATAAAACCCTAACAAGGCCCGTTTCAGAATGGAATAAAGAAAATAACGTGCACCCGTACGATGTAAATGCAAAGAGCATAAACCGGGTGTTATTGCGAGGCTTTGCCCTTACCATGAGTTTTGTAGATACACATCACTCTAAAGATCTAACATCTTCCTTTCGTAATAGATCTAATGATCAATTTACAAAAAAACATTGTGTTACATCTCCATCATCATCGTCAACTACAGTCTGTAAGGAGTAGTATAATCAGCAGTGGATTATACCACTCATTTCGGTAGAATGCCTTAGGTACCTTTAGAGGTTTGATACGTGATGATCGCCATCTCGTCTGTTCATCACGCTGCTGGACGACAAACAATTACCAGTGATATTTAAGTAGGAACAAATAATTATGAAACGAGTGTTATACTTAATTATCTGGTTCCCATAGTAGGTACAAACTACTCGTAGTTGGGGCTAGATTGTGCTGTGTAAAAATGTCCGCCAATATATTTATTAATTATTTATTCATCATGGTCAGCCTTTCAATCTTGAGGTGTTTTGCCACCATTTTAGGAACGCGGTAACTGTGGGTGTTTATTAAAAAGGCTTGGGGCATATCTTATAACGGCATTGGAGCTCACACCTTTTTGATCCATTCCTTATTTTAATATAGCATGTCCAAGTTAAATATGGACTCGCGTAGAGAACTGCACCTTGGGGGACTGATTTTTGATGTTATTAAATTAAAAAAACCAGAATATTTGTATTCAAAACTTAAGTTCGCTAGTAGTAACAATCGTATATCGTTGCGGTCCACCAGGTCAGCACTCCTGTACTATAAGCATAAAACTGCTGCATTCACCGGTAGTTTCCGTTATTTGGCAATGAAGTGTTGGAAGAATATCCCCCCTCCAATACGCAATGTTAACACGAAATTCACTTTCAAAATACGTTTTAAGCTAAAACGTTCTAAGCAAAAACAAAAAGAGGGTGTTGCTAAACACTTCGTCTGCCAACTATAAAACGTTAATATTACATATTATTTTCTGAAGGAAGTCTAATAAATTCTAATTTAGCTTTTCGGTTTATTCTCGTATTTTTATTGCACTTGCAGGTTAGTAGGTACACCTGTATATACACCAACTAATTATAATATCTATTATTATTTGTCTAATTATTTATTGATACGGATATTGCTCGTGCAGGTAAGTCAACAAAATACAAAATTATTTGTTGGTAGGCTCGTATCTATTTTACACACACATTACTGGTTCTATGCATCTCGTTCAACTTGTTGTCTCGAAGGGTAAGCTGAAAATCAGTGTTTGCTCTTTGAGCATATTATCGCTGAGCTGTATCCTTTTTGTCATACTGCAACACACACATAGATCTTTTTTTTTCCTTCACTGTATTATTTTAGTTATAGCACTCTTTCTACGTATTAATTTTGTATGTGTGTGCTTGAAGTTGCAAATAAATGACTTATCTATCTATCTATCTATCCAGTGCTTTGTCGCTGTTCACGCCTATCTCAAGAAAGTGGTTTGAAATTGGTACGATTGTCATTGCAAATAAGCACAATTCGCGAAAACTTAGTAGTAGCTCTGTTTGTTTTAATGCGAATACCGGCGCTATGTTATCGTTCTATATAATTGAATTCTGTCCGCTTGTCCCGCCAGATGTCTTCGTCTATACCTACTATCTTGCGCGGGTGCACCTTTGCTATGAAATATTTGATAGGCGCTTTCAGTTATGAAATCCGTTCAGCCGATATTTCGGAATTGGTGTTGTATTAGATTTGGACTAACATTTTTAATATTTTGTTCTAGTATCTACATAAAGATAATCAATTTATTGTTATCGTAGGTACTTAGCAATAATTTTATTATTAAGATTGTGTGTGTGTTATAAAGCTACCTACCTACTTATAGATATAACTATAATTATATGACGATTTTGGCTCTGAAGGCGTAGTTGAAAACTAAATCTAAGATCGGTTTTGGACCTATCTTCGAAAACTAAAAGTCTGATCTACAGATCCTACCTACCTGGCACCTAACACCTGACATTAAAATATTTTTATTCATATTTTATTTACCACAAGTCACGTAGACTATGCATGCGTATAGAATAACAAAATGTTCCAATACTGCACGCCAAAGAAAAATAGCTCATGCATAAACAAAATATCGATACTGTGAAGTGCTACAGACTGAATAAAGATTTTCTTTTAAGGACTAAATAAAATAGAGCAAGGAGTAATAAACCTGGTCCTTCAATACAATATCAATAAGAAAGTACTTTATACGTTGGTCCTTCGAACATATAAACAAATTATTATTTATTTCGATTTTTCTTAATGTCTTTGCGTTGGTCATTCAAAAAATATTAATTATGATTTTTTTCTAAAGGACTGTCAGACAAAGAGAATTTGATAAATAGAAATAGATTGTAGCACCTACCCGAGTGTAAAACTTCTGTCTGAGCAAGATTGCTAAGTTAGAATTATTGAATAATCAAAACAGTTTTTGTATTTTATGCTTATTACTCTAGTTGTGAGGAAAGCGTATTTTAATTTATTTTCATAACTAAAACTTTCGTTCATAATAAACAAATTCTTAATGTCTCCGTCTACAACAAAGGCAGAATTTCCTGTAAGCAAAAAGTAATCTAGTACTCAAAAAAATATTTTGGTGTGAAGAATGGCTTTTCAATATCTCCTTGCCTTTAAACTTTATATTTCCATCGAATTTACACAAATTACGTAAAATAAATAAAGCCAGGTGACGACATTTTAGCCTAACGCGCTCTAAAATGTCACCCACTAATTCACACCTAATTCCCTGCTTTTGACTAAAACCATCTGTCTGAAAGGTAATAAAAGTTAAAATCACCCCATCTGGGTAAGCATTGACAGCCGTGGGATTATTCTACAGTTTTCGACTGGTGTTCTCGCACAACAAAAATTAAAGATTTTTTTATTTCAGAACAATTGGCGCTAAATATACATTTAACCGTTTTCTTATTACTAAAGCGTCAGTATGAAATGCAAAAACAAAAACTACTGTCTATATTCCTATAAACAACAATATTAGCGGCTTGCTAAATTGAGGGCTTATTGTTTGCTTGTCATTCGTTAGTGACCAAAGATGACGGCTGATTCTACAGCAATTTAGCTAGTAGGTTTAAAGTGTGATTTATATATTCACATTATTAGCCTTGAAGTGTAAACTTTTTAATGTGTATTAATAATCATACTTTTAACAATTTCATGCCGTGCTAATAGCTGAATACTGTAATGTAACTTTTCTAATAAAATAGAGGTCAAGAACTTAAATAGAAACATAGAACATAAAGTGTATAATAATATTATGCAAAAAATCACGCATTGCTAGATTTATTTAAAGCTGAATTCTTCGCCACAAAACTTCACGTGCTATGCATAGCGAATATCTATGGCAAGGGTAATTAATTTAAAACAAGGAATTTGAACTTTATACCATTGAGTTAAGGCTATGATAATTGGTAAGTATGAATTGATTTTGCTACGGTTCGTAAATCACGAGCGTGAATAACGCCCCTCGGCGCGTGCGCAACCTATGCTTGGATTTGTCAAAGAATAAAGAAACAGAACAGATCAATAAACTTACGTTGAGTCCATAAAGTGCTATTTACATTGGGTCAGTGACTGACTCCAAATAAAGTCAGTGCTGATTTTGAGAACTGACTTTCTCTGTTTACAAAGGGTCAGTACGTGAAAGTTTGAAGTCAGTACTGACCCGACAGCGTTTATATTAGGTCAGTAGCGGATCAGCACTGACTTTGCCATTGACTGAATGCAAATCGTACTTAATAGTAAGAAATATAATTAAAGTGTTATTTGTTTACAAAAAGATTTACATTTCGGTCTACTACTACAGTTCCTAACTTGCAATCTGAGCCATTTTTTTTTTTTTTTTTTATTTCAGCAAGTAATCAAGGCGCCCGCCTGATGTTAAGCACCACGCCTCACATGCAGTGCCACCCAAAGTTACCCAAAGTTGGTTAAGTTATAGTAAAAATTAAGTACGTATTTGTTAACTTATCTTTGCCTACATTGATTTATCTGCCCCATTTAGTGCTTGCTCGGGCCATACAAATATATCATCGGTCCCACTCTTGATCGGCGTGAACACGGTCTGCCTATTTGTTTAATAATAATTCTCGAATAATTTGTGACATTTTTAATTTGAAAAATTAATAACGTTCATGATTAGGATAATTTATGACAGTGCAGCTATTTTGACAAAGTCGGAAGAAAATTAACGATAAATATAAACTTCTGAATATTTAAAAATAAAACATTTTCACCCAGTTAATTGTCATATTGTGTGTTTTTACCTTTCAACCGAGTTTTTCATTAGTAAGTACCTACTTACCGTGATATATTTACCTATGCTAAATCTGTCTGGAGTTTCCAGTCATAGAGTCTCCAGTCATGGTTTTTTTCTTCATTGTTGCTTCTTACAATTCCGCGCCACTCATCTCTTATCCCAGATTTCCAAGTATCATGCAGCGGGCGGGATTATGGAAGATGTTCAAAGGATTATAGTAAACTAAATAATCTTCTTCATAAATATAAAAATGAATTGCCGTACGTTAGGCTTGCTAAAACTCGACAACGACCGGACCGAATTTACTGATTGTTATTTTTAAATATTTGTAGGAGTCCAAGGAAGGTTTAAACGGTGAGAAATTATGAGAAAATTGCGAAATAATTACGCGAGTGAAACCGCATGTGTCAGCTAGTTTATCATAACAATATAAGTTATCGTTAAATAGTGTAAAGTACTCGTACTTCGCCTATTTTCACATTTACCTGCTTGCCATGGTCTAATTATTAACATGCAAGCCTAACAAGAAAGTAAGTCATTATAGCCCCAAGGGTTGATCGGGAAATTATGTTGTACCTAGGTACTTAGAAACCACTGGTCAATAATGTGATTTAATTAAGAACTTCAATTGTTTTTCCACAGAGATTCACAGCGATTATAACTTATTCTAAAATCAATCTAGCTAGTCTGATTTGAATGAAATTTGTCAGTGAGATAGTACAATGCCTGGCGAAAGACAAAATAAACTTTTTATGTACGATAGTTTAAAGTAGCCGCTATGAGGGCAAAGCTGTAGGCGACAACTAGTTAAAAATAAGTCCAAAAATAACCATTCTATTGCGAGCTTATTCTCTGGCTTTCATGGTTATAATTTTAACCTGGATTATTTTATATCTGGCACCATTATCACGGCTTAAGCCGAATTCATCGTGTAATTTATGCTCTCCACATGTAATGCACGTGCTTGTCATTATGGTGGTCTGTTTTCATCTTTTGGAATGTGCAAATAAGTCTACTTTAACCCTTGAATCACAAAGAGATACCAAAAAAGTGTTGTATATTACATAAGGTATGTATAGGTAAGGTATAAGACATAAATTTGTGTGCGTAGTAACTCCTAATAAGTAAACTTAGGTATATTATAATATATCAACCATTACATTAATTACCTCTTTTAGAATAGTGCAATGTCCGCTTTATATTAACATAGTTATGGGTGTTTTCCCGTAAACTTATTTTTGGCTTAAGAGTGGTCTGCACGGGTTTTTATTTCTAGTCGTCCTGCTGTTTTTATTATATTTATAACGAGATGATCCGCGCGGCTTCAGCCTCGTTTTTGCAGTTTTTATGCTATCCCACAAGAACAGTTAATTTTTCTTGGATAAAATTATCACAGTCGGTTAAGCCGTTACGGAGATACGTGGTAACAAACATACACACACACTCACAGACTTTCGCATATATAATATTAGTAGGAGAAGGATAGTATACATACACATACCCACAGCAAGTGTATAGATAATGATATGATAGTTGTGATTACCTGGTTATATATAATATTGATGTGTACAATCAACCTTTAAGATCATCTTGTGAACGACAAGCTTTAATTTACTTTCCTTTATCATTTTCAATAACAAGTCATCCAATTGAAGTATAATTCAATAAGCGTCGATATTGCCAATTTGTCGAAAACTTATGACAAATGATTTCAATAATTTTACTGACAATAAATCTAATTAAGACTCTGTCTGATCGTGAAGGGATGAAAGTAACGATGATATAATATTAATAACGGTGAATGAGGAAGGAATTCTGTCTCTTGCGAGACAAATGTTCTATTAATGAGTGCGTCGTTTTGATGTGTAGAGTAATGAAAGGCAGAGAAAGTTTAATATAACAACTTCTTTGCTTATACGGCCTGTACTGGATCTGTGCTTCGTCCTTGCCACGTTAGGATATACGTTATTAAGTCACTTTTGCCCAGTAATTTTCATGTTTGGCTACAGTTTCATTTGAAATCTTAGCACAGTAAAGCTTACACAGTATTACTTGCACACTTGACGTTCATACTTTTTGTCACATAGACAGCCGGTCTGCACAGACATCTTGACCTCTGTACTACCCAGTACCGGAATCCTTGCTAGGAACCTGATTTAATTCCCAAATTAACGGACTCTTGTCTGAGCACACTTGCTTCGAACCAAAATACCTGATTGAATACTCAAATTAACGGACTCTTACCTGTAAAGTTTAACCACCAGGTAAATAGGTACGTAATACAAGAAATGTTAGTATATTTACGATTTGGTACCCAATTTGTAGAAGTCTCTGTATCAAAACTACCCCTTACAGTACACCGTTGTCCAGCAAAGGGCAATGCGCGTGTGACGTTTAATTTTGTTTGGTAATGATTGATGGCCACCTTGTTCATTTTCATACCTTTGCGCCGCACCAATAAAACTGGATTCATTATTGTCAGGACAAAAAGTCTATATTAGAGCAGCTTAGGAATTGCCTGCGTATCCTTTGCAAAAATTTAATATTTTTTGTAGTAGAAATATTTAAAGATGACCTAGTTAACCGAGCAAAACCAAAGAAAAAGATGAAATAGAAGAAAACGAATAACTCAGCGGTATTTTGCTAAAATTTGTGCAAGCCTTGATCACGACAGCCTTTTAATGTTCCAATAGCTGAGACACAGTTCTACTCTTTATCGAGAGTGATTCAGTGTTAAACTACCACGCGAGCCAGAATGGGAAAAACCCATTGGTCCACGACACACTACTGCTTGACCCACGACTTTAAATCGCATAACACACAAAGGACGCGTGCAGGTCAGGCGCGACCCGCGCACGCGTTCATTTTGTTATCAACCTTGTCGTTCATACAAATTAAACAAAATAGACCCGCTCCCGACCCGCGCCCGACCCGCACCCGTCTTCTGTGTGTTTCGTGCATAAGAATCGAAAGGCGAAGTCACTACCACTAAAAAACTAGTGCTCAATTGCACATTTAGGACGACCGCAGAGAAAACCAGCATAAATTATTTATAATATAAATATATTCTGCATCTGTTACTTACCGTTTTATTTTAATTATAGTGTTTTTACAATGTTACAACCGATTTGCGGCCTCTGTGGTGCGGCCGAAGGTCCGCCTGCGACGCACGAGGTTGCGGGTTCGATTCCCACCTTGGAACAAATGTTTGTACGACCTGCAAATATTTGTTCCGGGTGTGCTGGGTATTTTCTATGTATTATAAAAAAAAATATCTGTCTATGTATTGTATTGTATTAAGTATATCAGTCATCTAGTACCCATAATACATGCTCTGCTTTGCTAGAGGCTAAAAATGATGTGAGGCTGTGTGGATCGTCCAGCAATATTTATTTATAAACAATGTTAACAAAATCCTGGTAATAGTTTTTTTTTTTTTTTATACTACTAAAGTGGTAACCAAGCGTACGGCCCACTTGATGGTCAGCGGTTACCGTAGCCTATGTACGCATGCAACATCATAGATATCACTTGCGTGTTACCACCCTGAGACGTTAGATGGTAAGTCTCATGTGCCTGTAATTTCACCGGAAACCATACCCTTCGAACCGGAACACAGCAATGCGAGCATTACTGCTTGGCGGCAGAAATAGGTATGGTGGTAGTCCTTCCCCGGACGAGCTCTATCACAAAGAACTCTACTACTCTAATAGAATAATAATAAATGTTTTATTTCTATTATTGCATTGAATACTAGATTTAGTTATAACATAATTTAACCGTGTGCATTAGCAGCTTTACCCTTTTGTTACGGTATTGACGAAAACCGAACACAAGTTTAGATGCTTTGATCTAGCGTAATTAAGGAATATTGGAGTTGTTACAACTATTATTGAATCACTATCAATTACATAGATGCGGGCCAGTCGTGCTATGTTATAAGTTTGTGACAGAACCTATTGCTGATATTGACACGACTTGAAATCATACGGGCTTGTCTATCAAATGTTTAATTAAACCTGTCAAAATGTTCTTTGGCGTGTTCGTGATTGGTGAATCTCTTTGTGTAACTCAAATCAAATCAATTATGTACTACGCAGTAATGTACTGACTTTCAGTGCCTAGTTTGTTCTGCGAACAGGTAGACCGCATGAGCACAAACTTTTTAATAAAACGTTTTAAAACATACCAAATGTTTCAGCCAGGCAACTGTTACAACAAGCGGTATATCGTGGTTCATACAAGCGTTCAAAGCTACGAAAAAAATAGCTCACACTGGGCGTAGACGCGTCAAATTCCCTATAAATTTTCCGAAGCGGGGAACTCTCAAACGAATTCGCCATTCAATCTCACGCTACATTCTCTTTTAATCTGTTTAAATGACGACAAATTTACTGCTACAGATTTTAATTTAATGCTCGAAATACTCAGCTCCGTTTTTTTCTACCAACGCAACGTTGACATATTTGTTTCTTCTGCAGAAGTGTCGTTTTGTCTGTCAATAGTGCAAAGGACAGACATTTGATATTTAATTTTAATAAGGCTTTTCTGCGAAATTAAGTTATAGCTGGTGGCCAGTGTACAAAGGTAAACCAAATAACTAAGACTTCTCTGCAAATTTACAAGGGTGACAGGCAACAAAGATGATCTAGGGATTGTGCAAAAAAGACCTTTCCTCACATCACCCCATGGTTATTCGCTTTTGTAAAACTTGCAAAGAGACTCCTATAGTTTATTATAGGTAATGTTTCTGATTTTAAGATTTATTCGATGAACAGTAAGCGCTGCTAAACAGCATTAGCAATTTTGTTAACGTAAAGAAGATCATGTTCCGTGAATCTTTTTATTTTATTTGATGCCTTATGTTTAACGCCTGACCAATAATAGTTACAGTGTCAGCCAAATTTTTATTTTTATTGTTATTTGTAGCTTTGCGCTCGTCACCCTGAAAGATAAAAACTTTTTATAGATATTAAAAATACTTTATAATAAAATGCCTCTCGCCCATTAATTTTACTTGCAAGGCAATTTAATACAGCTACTTTTTAATCTAAGAACACTCTGCTGGGTGGAGGTGGACTATCTGGGACTGCTTCCACCAAGTCGAGTTCTTGCTGATTAAATCACCCAGTAGTCACCTACTACCGGTAAGTACCAGTATCCTGTAAATAAAAAATCTGCTTCCTGTGTAAGTTTGCTCTTGGTGTGTTGGTGTTATTCGCGGCTTTAATGAACAGGTCATTAGCGCGAGTTTTGGTTAAATTAAGGTCAGCGGGCAAAGGGGATGAAAGCTTTGTTTTTTTTTGGTTATTGAATGTCTAAGACTGTTTGAAAAATAAGCAAACCAAAATACTGAGCTCAAAAATTTTTTATAAAAGGTTTCACAACTTTATTTGATCAATTATTGAACTGGGACTTTGAAAAAAAATATTTTTTATATATAAATAATATAAAATATAATGAGCACTAGTAAAAATATTGAGTGAGCCCGCCTTTTGATCATAAGATCATGATGGGTTCGAATTCAGTCGTGCTTTTACCAATATATTTTTTTTTCAATAACGTATACTATATACATTATAGACCATCAGTGCCCTAAGCAGATGAAACATGTCACAGATGATACACGAGCACGTGACGTGAACAATATACCAACACGTATAGTCACCACCTCTCACCAATATTTAATGCCGGCAATGAGATATAGATCACGTTCTGCAAATGGGGTTTAAGGTAATAGTGATTCATTGCAACTCTAAGCTTTCTCACAAAACGCATACCGTCAATCATGGACGTAATTTGGCGCAGACATTGCGACAACATTAGATATGGAGCAGCAATAAAGCAGAAATAGATCTTTTCTGGCTCTCCAATCTCAGTATGGACTAATTGGCATTAACCTAACTTCCTACCTGGTGCGTAATTTATGACTGTTTATATCTCTAAGTTCATTTATCTCGCAGAACCGGTAACCACTAGGGAATAAAGATTCCCGAATGGCGACCGTGAAATGAAAAACGATGTGTACCAATCACTCGATAACCGAAAATCTAAAAGCGGTTTCAGAAAGGTGGAAAGGTCAAGTTATGATCGGTTGTCATGGCTCTTTTTTGGGGAAGCTTATGTTTAAGCATTGGACTTTTAATTGGCTGAATCAGAAGCACAGTGCATTTGCTGTCTCTTGCAATGAACATTTTTAATACTTAATCTAATTTGATAGTTACGCATTCATTACAGCGCATTGAAAGTAAAACTATCAACATGCAATACATACAAATCTTAAAAGGCCTATTTATTAGCATTGTCGTTGTGCCTAGTTTGATCTCCAAACTTACAGAACTCTAAACTAGAGGCCAGAATTTCAACAGTACAATCATTATTTACACCATAAAAGCCACTACATTCAAATACTTCCAATATTCAAAGCGAACAAACATCACAACTAAAATACCCAGAATATAGAACACGAAGGAATGTAATTCCTTAATTCGCTGCATGTTCGTTAGAGCCAACTGGACTGTTGTTTGGTTTAACCTGTTCTGTTTGATGTTGACTGAGTAAAGTGTAACTCGTTCCTTGTTACATACCTCTGCCTTTCACTGTAAATGTAAATTGTTACTATTTGTGTGAATATTATATACTGTTCACCTGCGAAAGTTGTTGGAAAAACATAAAATAGGATGTTGTTATGAGAATAACAAACACAGATTACCTAACCTAACTTGCTAGAATTTTAAATCTTAAAGTTTAGATAGGTAGGTATATTTTGATTTGGAGCTATTTTAGTCATTATCATGACAGTCTTTGAATGTTCCCACTGCTGGGGCACTGGCCTAACCCAAGCAAGAGTGATTGGGCTTTAATCCACCGCGCATATTTTTATATTTTCAGAACTTTTAGTTTTCGGACATGCCCTCACCATTTTTCCTGCACCATAAGAGAGCACTGACATTGCACTCTTAAATATTTCGAATATAAAAAAAATAGGATTTAAAGGCTCACTCCCACTAGACCATCAGTGCAATGTTAGCAGGGGGGTACTCTATAAACTTTGTCATTAAAAACCTAAACAAAGCTATAGGCTTAGTTTGTTGTGAGCAAAGTTATTACAAATATAATTTTCGCTGTGGGTTTTAATAAAGCTTTCCTAAACAGATACCGAGGTGGAATAAGTAAGCCGAATGAAAACAGTTGCGTTGTTTTATTAGTAAATTAGTAAAACTCAATGCAACGCTATAGCTAATAGTTAGTTAGCATCTGATGCTTGAGTTATGGTAAAAAGAAGAAAGGAAAAATACCGGTGTCATCACGCCACAAACGAAGAAGTGAAGTGAAGTGGCCTTATGTATTTTAGAATAGATTTTAGAAATTATGAATTATTATTGTAAAAATGTTATGTAAGATGAGCTATGTTAAGTTATATATTTAGATAGCGATTGTATATTACCTAATCTGTGATTTGCGCAGGAAAACGCTATCGTGCAATTTCATTACAATAAATCTCAAGGCCAGAGTTATAAAGTTTTGCGACGAACCAAACTAAACTAAGGAGATATGTACTTCGATCGGGCCATTCAATACTAAACGTTCAAATCTCGACTATGGGTTCTAGGCACAGGGTACAAAATTGCATGATATTTTTTTGTTTTACAGGTATTTGATAAGTAGATAGATACTTGTAGGCTGTAAGCGATAATTGACCCATTATTTATAGGAAATGATAAGTTCAAGCCCCTCTGTGGTATCAAAAGTTGAGATTGTCAGCGTTTCATCAATATAAGGAAATATATTAAGATTAGTTTATTACCTGTTTTAGTATTTTATCAATCGAGACAGGTTTATGATAAGAGTAGGTACGGAAACACAGAAATGTAGTTTAAGTATTTGCAAATTATCTGCTTATGTCTGCATCTGCGAGCACTGGTGGTTTTGTGGTAGTGAGTCTGCCTTTTGATCCTAAAATCGTGGGTTTGAAGTCAGTCATAACCCTAAAAATGTATGTGCGAAATGCTATTGCTGGAAAACATGATAAACATCGACAAAATGTATGTTCAAAAACTAAAAATTTAAAGGACTCACTGTGTTATCCATTTATTCGCCTAACCTAATGGTGGTCAAAGACACAGTCATTCTCACTCGGGCCGATACTAAAATTTCTACATTTTGAAAAATAGGTTATAAGTAACCTGCGCGAATGTAGGTTAAATTATATTACCAATTGAATAGAATCACAGAGCTTCCGAAAAGATTCGATACTTGAACTCGTATTTATGGAATCATAAACGTTTTACGATCAAGAGCATAATCCAGACATAAAATAATGATGGTTGAAAGATAACGAAGTTACTTACTGAATGTACCTCTAGTAAATCATTTTTTAAACATATTTTATTGATTTTGAATGTAGCTGGTAGTCCAATTAGTCAAGAAAGTATAGTAAGTATAAGTAAATCACAGATATATTTTTATAGTAAAAAAATATCTGTCAGTTTCCTCACTAGGTAATTAATAATTATTATATTATATCTACATACCATTATAAAACATATTATTATGCATAAGTATTATAATATAATACATATTAATTTATATACCTAATCACAAGTTGGTACAGGACACTTTGGTTTTGTTTTAAAAAAGTAAAAAAAAAAAGAGCTTACTGACAATGTTAACCGTTGGTAAAGGAGGTTGCGAGTTCGATTTCCGCCTCGGGTCAAATGTTTGTACGATCTACAAATATTTGTCTCGGGTGTTCTGGATATTTTCTATATAAAATAAAAAAAATATCTATCTATGTATTGTATTGTACTAAGTATACATCAGTCATCTAGTATCCATAAACTCAGCTCTGTTTAACAGTCAGCTTACCTTGGGGCTAGATGATGCTGTGTGGATTGTCCAGCATTATTACAAATTGTTTTTTTTTTTTTTTAGCTGGTTTAAAAGAGGATACGCTGCTACGATTGTTTTTGTGTCGTCTAACGTATTCCTAATAAAAGTAAATCACAGTCTCATTTATTTTTAATAAATTATCAGTATCATGTCATGTCATAGAGTGTAATGGAATGCTGGAACTGGAACGTATTTATAACACAATCTAAGTCGTAGATACATTATGATTATATTATATTATAATAACTTAGCAAATGACTGGCAAAATGTTAGCACTTTATACATGACATTTTTAGGTTCTCTTTTTATGTGTACTAGGGGTGCACTAAGAAAGGTATTCCCAAATTCCAATTTGGTTCCTGAAATTATATCTTACTTGAAAAGAAATGTATTTTAAATACACCACCACGCCCAAAGCCGCGGAACGTTTCACTAGTTCATCTCTATACATACAAATCACTTTAAATAGACCTATGCTAATTATAGTAAACTAAAACACAGTACCACAACCCGTCTAATTAATCACATCTTGCTACACGCCGCCTCTGTACCGCTGACATGAACTAAGTTCATAATTGTATTCTGAATTTGGACACTGCTTGATTGATTACTCTGTGCATGCTCCCATAGCACGAATTAGGTCACTTCACCTGTGGATTGTTGCTACGCGGAATTGACTAGTTTATTATTACTGTTGCCGCTTGTGATACCTACAGAGTTCCTAATAGAGCGTTTTGTCGGTATTATGATATTTTGTATTATTAATGTACGTGAAGTAGCTGGCTAAGTTGTTCTCAGATCAACGAAGTTAAGCACTGTTCCGTGTAGTCATCATTTGGATGGGTCACCGCCAGTGGCAATTTCAACTGAGCGCTCCCGTGCTTCGGAGGGCACGTTAAGCAGTTGGTCCCGGCTTTATTCAAGGTTAGGCCATGACAGAGGCCTTTGGGCGGCCTGGAAACTCTGTTACCAGAGTTGGCCACTGACTCATACAAACTTAATTACTTATTAGGTACTAATGTCATTTACATTAGGGGAGGCCTATTCCAGCAGTGGAGTTATGGCTCATATTTATGATAATTAATTTAAATATCATATTTAAAAAAAGATCACGAAGAACGACGAGAAAGTGAGCCCCACTCGATGGACCGATGACATTAAAGCGTTCGCAGGAAGTCGGTGGATGGTGAAGGCTCAAAATCGGTCGTCATGGCGCTCTTTGGGAGAGGCCTATGTCCAGCATTGGACGTCTATCGGCTGATATAATGTAACAGATCGAGATTACAGGCACACGAGACTTTAAGTCTACGTCTCAGGGTGGCAGCGAGCAAGAGATATTTAAGGTGTTGCAAGCTTACATAGGCTACAGTAACCGCTTACCATCAAGTAAACCGTGTGCTTGGTTGCCACTTACTAATAAAAAAAAAAAATTACTTCAAAAAAACCCCTCGATGCGACTCTTCTCATCACACAAGTGGTACAGCAGTATCTCTATATCGCGAACCGCGCGCAAACGCAATACTAACTGGATATTGGCTAGTCCAATATACAGGACGTCGGATTATACGCCGCGTGGGAAAATACGGAATTAGTTGGCGGATGTATAGTTTTACTGGATGTGATAAATGTGGTGGAGCGTACAAATGTCTATCGATAGAGGCGGTGCGTGCTAGTAATGATGCAAACGTATAGCACTTGTGTAAGCACTACTTATCCATAAGGAAGTGGCTAGGAGATTGCCGCCAGGCAAACAGAAAATAGTGAGAAATCTTGCGATTATTTACCAAACTTAATAGTTGATATAAAATAACGTAATACGAACCAAATAGAATCAGGCTCATATAATACATATACAGTTCAGGTTAGAGCAATGGCTTTTTTTTTACTAAAGCAAGGTTTTGGTGTGAGCTGTTTTATAACTTGGCAAGTGCTAGAACAGGCTTTTGCTCTGGAATTCCGCTAGAAAATTGCACGTGAAACCACAAATAACAACACTTTAACTGATGCGATATTCTCATCAACGCTTTTATATTTTTAAATTAAACTCGGTTCCTTCCAGAAGCTTTAGCAAACTTGTACATGCAAGTCTGTATGACGTGGTTGCGCCGAGTCGGCGGTATCTCGCCCGCCAGAAACAATATTTTAGCGGTTTAAAAGTATAAAGGGAAACGCGAGCCGCAGTGTACTTTTCATGCAGATTTTCGAAACTTCTAGAGCTGCTGCACTTACATAGACTACATACTTTATTTACGCAAAACTTATATTTTTGTTTAAATTGTACAAAAGGACGTACTAGTGCAGACGGTACAATCAGTCAGTTAAAACTGAATTTTATGTGAGAAATAAAATTATGAAGTTTTAAGGCCATCTGATGTATGATGTTGTAATTAATTCTAATACAATAAACCTAAGAGAAAAGATTGGAAATCAAAAGTTACAAGTAAAAACTTGGTGCCTGCCCGTTTCCAGCTTAATTCTTGCATTATCTACGTTTTATGCCAGCTCCCTCTGTAAAACTCGTAGGAAGACGTTAGCCACATAGCATAAATAACCCACACAAACAGTCATCATAGTTTTGATAACAAAATAAAGGCTAAGAAACAATAAATAAGTTGTACCTATGCAAGTACTTTATAATAGGAATGCGTTGTCTTTACAAAGCGTTACGATACGAGATTTATTTTGTTTAGGATTCACTCACGTCGATACAGTACAAAAGAAATTTTATTGCGCATTCTCAAACTGCCGTGTCTAAACGTTCCAAACTTGTGCAAACGTAGAAATAGGTGCAAACAATACTCACATTCAAAGAAAACTTGATAAAAGCAAAACAAGTTGAACCAAGTAATCGTAAAGGGAACTGCATGAGGTGAATTAAATTAAAATTTGAAACAAAGCAGTAAATCTTTGAAAGAAACCTCCAAGTTTAAACCACAGAAGAAATGGTAGAGTTGAAACTTTCAGCGGCCATTGTGCTTCAAGACGTTTTCTCAAGCAAGTACCAAAAGCTAATGGAATTATAAATCTACTGCAGTTAATCTAAAAATAACTTTGCTGAGTAGCAATTTTGTTCGTATTTGAATTATGAATGTTCAAGCAATTAGAATGTTGAGTAATGTTCTACAGTTGAATCCTGCTTATATGATTCTGATACTCCTTACTTTTCACTAGTTTTCGTAGTTTCCCATCACCGCCGCGCCGCGCCGCGTTGATGAGTTTTTGAACTAGCAAAGTTTTCGGTGGTGATTGTTGAAAAAAGTTGATCAGTTAACTATCAAAGAGATTTTTAGCACTAAATTCGCTGCCGGCCAGTATTAGTGTAGGTCTGTAAGTCGACACCTAAGTCATACCTGCTCTGTAGAAATGTGTTATTTTTGTTAGAAACAAAATAATGAAGATTTATATTTCTTTCAACTTGGTGTGTAAGTTGTAACACTCATTCGTTCTCCTTCCAATAAACTGAATACAAGGCTTGACGAATGAGTCAGCGTCAAAACAGCGTCGCTGTTTTTCATTTTTTTTATTAATAACTAGCGGCCTACCCCGGCTTCGCACGGGTAGACATAAAATATAGCCAATGTAAGTGCATAGTAAAGTGCTAAAACGGCGTGCCTATCTTTGAATTGAGCTGATTGTCTCATGACGAAACCTAATGATTTGTAAGTTCGTTTACACAATTCCGTTATGTGCATATTAAAAGTTAGTTCGGCGTCAATAATTATACCTTAGTCTCTTACTTGCGTGACGCGCTCTATCGGGGCACCTAAAATATTGTAGCTGTAAACGAGGGGGTTGCGAGACCATGCTAGTGTCATAGTTTTACATTTAGATGCATTGAACTCTAAGCAGTTTTGCAAACTCCACGTAACCACACTATCGATATCGCGCTGAAGCCCCTCGCACTCGACCAGGTTTCCTACACCCAAAAACAATTTTAAATCGTCAGCAAATAAGAGACATACAGCCGTCCTAACAACCGACGGTAAATTGTTGATAATGATCAAGAATTGAGTGGGTCCAAGTACACTTCCCTGACTCACACCTGATAGAGTATGGGTTAGAGCGGTAACCTTTAAGTTGTACGTATTTCATCCGGTTTAGAAAATAGTTGGCAAATAGTTTTTATAATTTTGGCGTGAACCCTATAGCTGAAAACTTGCGTAAAATTACATTATGTACGCGGTCAAAGGCTTTTTTAAAATCGAAATACGCCACATCTACCTGCTTTTTTCGATCCATCCCAAAAGCAGAGTAATCAACAAAGTTGGTCAGATTGGTGGCAGTCGATTTCCCAGCTCTGAACCCATGCTGCCTTTCACATAATCAAATTTGAGTCTGAGTGGAAATATAATGATTCAGAATCGATTCAAAAACTTTACCGAAGGCTGAGAGTAGGGCTATAGTTTTCGATTTTTGATCTAATACCATCCTTGGGTATAGGTGTGACGCGAGATATTTTCCACATGGATGGATAGACAGATGTTTTTAGAGCTAAATTGAATATGTAGGTATAAAAGAGGCGTTTTAAAAATATGCAAACTGTCTTTGACAATATATAATATTAAAGATATTCAACAGTACCTCAAACCACAAGACAAAACCGGGTTCCTTCTTCAATCTCAGATTAAATTAAAGTTTCTGAATAACACAAGTGTACTTAAATACGTACCTACGCCTGGTCTGCTTCATAATGATGCCAACTACAACTGGGCTAAGCCAGTACTTTACTCTAAATTGGTTCATCTACAAACGAGGTTAGAACCGCTCGAAAATGCCACCTAGAGCTCGAAAATTCTCTCAACTTTAAAGTTGGAAAAGTTTGGAGAGCTAAATGATGCTTACTATTGAAATATGTATACCCCACTTGCTTCTGTAAGGGTTGCTATATAATTAACTCGGAGATGCAACTTGACTGCGGAGGTAATTTGGAGCCTGTGCACATGACACATTTAAAAGCGCTGTCACTACAAATATACCACCGTAACTAAATATATTTTATTTAAAACAAACAGCTTTATGTTAAACATTTCTTAGCTATTGCTAAAGAAAATTTGACAAAATGTTTTTATACAATCTTTTTTTAGGAAAGTTTTATTAATTATAAAAAGAGACAGAGCCAATTAGAAGTTTTCACAAATCATATAAGGACTAATATTTGGTAGTGAAATGCGCCGTGTGCAATTCAAAAACCCCGTGTGTGTAATATGAACTTAATAAGTGTTTTCTCTCTCTTCAGATATATAAATATTAAGTTGACATAGACACATGTTTTAGAATCATAAAATTAATCAGAATGTTTTGAAATGCCACTATTTTACTTCTTGGACAAATATTTTAGATTATAATTAACAATAACTTGCTTTACCAACAGCCTTAAGAGGTTTCTCTAATGAACCATCAGGCAAGAATGTTAACAGTCATAAATGGACTAAGCGGCCAAAACTTGGAGACCTTTATATACCTAATCTTTGCTTTGGTCAAATGAACGTGAACCAAAGCGACTGAGAGGAGAAAGCATTAATAGCGCATAAGATAAGAAAGTGCCCTGCTTCATTCGCCCTGATGAGCATTTTTGGAATTAGGTCCAAATAGTGTCAGTGCCTATTCACCGATAAATTGATAAAATCTTCAGTTTAAAATGGATAACATCATTCAAATTCACAAAGGCTTATCAGTAAAATTTGTGTTACCTAGTTTTCATAATAATCTACAGAAAACATAATACCATTAATCAAAATAACAGACCATAAATGTACGAGTAGTTATGGTCGAGTAAGACTTTTGAGTTTTTATCTTGAGTACCAGTCTCCTAAGCTATTACTAAAAGAGATTATAGCTCTTGAAAGATAACCAGGGTTCAACATAAACTGGTGCATCTGATTGCCGAGGCAGTATTTCACAGCGGAATGAAACAATCGGTAAATATTAAAGAGCGAAATTATTTTTACGCCTCGAGTGTTCTGATTTATTGCTCGGGGACTTTAATCAATGAGATCTTCAGGCTTTAATTACGAAATAATAAACAATGCTGTTTCACATGTGCAAGGCTGTCATTTATATGGATAAAAATCTTTAACACTCACGGCTCAAACATAGGTAACGTCCAATTGCAGTATCCAATCCACATCAGTTTCAATGGTAAATCGATGATATTATGTTGGGCTACAAAGTCAGACTTAAGCTGGGCAGCATGTGATTTAAAAAAAATATTTATTCCAAACATTTCTTTGCTACTGTGATAAATATGTACCTAAGTATAGCATGCTACCTAAGCTTTATGGAGCATCTCAAATTGGTATGGTTTTTTAAACAGCTCCATTTAGCCTCAAACTACGCCAAATTCCTTTGGGAACCACTGACTGATTGTATACTTTTTTGTAAACATACTTAAAATACATAGAAACAACCAGACCTAGAACAAGTATTTGCAAGTCATGCAAACATTTATCCCACAGCGGGATTTAACTCGCACCTCCCGAGGTTTCTAAATCTATATCTATCTAATGGGGGTCAGGTGATTATCTATTGATACAAGCAGTTCTTTTTTATTAAAAAAAAATTCTTATTTACTTAACTTAAAAAAAGTTGAAAAATTCAACTGTATTTTTTTACACAACTCGCTTATCCCGTGGCTTCTCGCCGAAATTCGTCTAACGCTTTCGCAAAGGGACGTTATCACGTTTGTCCCGCGAGGGCGCAGGTCGAGGGTGACAACTCCAACTAATGACTAGGTTATACGTTCACTCTCTAAATGGACAGGAGTTTTTGTGGAATTACGGTGATGCCTGTTACGGTAGTTAAGACCCCGGAGGACAGTAAGTGCGCTTACCTTTATTTTGCTTAGTAATAACAGTATCAAATAAATGAGACATAGTTTGTTTTATATAAAAGCTGGCATCATTTGTAAACTTCAGTTAAAAGTAATTCTTTTTACGCTACAGAATCTTGACTATTTCTATTTCAATCAAAACACAATTATTTCGTTAAAAAAATTTACTTCTTTTCTTTAACGCTACCGAATCATAACGGTTTTAATTTATTTCAATAAACAACACAATTAATTCATAAAAAAAACATTTCCTTTTTGTAATTTCGAATCAACCTTTAATTAAAACAGAAAGGAAGATAAACCAAATATTAAGTTTGTAATCAAGAGGTTATAGTCTATCAAAGCGGAAAATAAAGAAGGACTGAGCAATACAGACTGACGTAAACTTTACGGATGTAGGACAGAAACGAGCCTTAAGAGCCCAAGGCGAGATTGTAGATTACGGTCGATAAAACAAATTATCGAATTCCGCGAAAATAGCAAGTTTTGTAAACAGGGCCTTTGGGCAATACTACCGATATTCGGGACATACTGGCTGAAAGATTATTAGACAAAGCTTAGAACAATAGTAAAATATTAGAGCAAAACTATTTAAAATAATTTCTAAATATCTTTCTTTTAAAACTCTTATCTACAAAATTCGGTGTTTAGGTTTAAAGGGCACTTTGAATGAAATTAATATAAAATGACAAAAGAATAAAAAGCTGTGTCTCGGAGTAAAAAGTGCAGTGAAGTGTAATTTAAAAAAAAAAATGGGTGAAGTGATTTTATTTAATATTAATTTATAAAAAAAATCCCGAGCAGCTACGTTTTGTGCCATTTTATAAGTATTTCCAACAACAGCCTAAAAAGAGTATGATAAAAACATCTTAGGTAAATAAAAACACTTTTACTTATTTATTGTGATGTAAAATAAGTAATCGGTTTGAGTTTTTATTGTGATGGACCATAACTATAACAGCAGCGGGCATAAGGTTGGGGGTCAGTGGTATTTTATGTGACCTTTGGGTGTACTTTATTGGTAATATTTTATGAGTTTATTAAAGCATACCATCATGGATCATACCCATAAGATGTTTTTACCTCCCTAATATCACACTATTATTATAAATACAAAATATTGGATGGGTGTTTGTTCCTTTATAACTCGACAACCACTGAACTGATTTGGCAAAAATTTAATACATAAATAATGACTGGGAATAGGACATAGGCCGTACTTATTATCCCGGAAAAAAGTGCGGTTCTCGAGTTCCACGCGAACGAAGTCGCGGGCAACAGCTAGTTGTAAATAAATATAGGTAGACATCTCACTTAGCGCAATGTAGCCCCAAACTAAGCAAATCTTGTAGGGAATATGGAAATCCAGAGAACTAATAGAACTTTTACTATACTTTTGTTTTTATAATATGCTTAAAAATATAGGTAATTAAGATACCCAGATTAAGAACAAACCTTATCTCTATCTTTATTCATAACACAATTCATGTTTGTTCTGGGTAGAAATCGAACCCACCTACAGTACAAAAAGCAAGGCTACTACCAAATGAACTGTGAATCATAGTAGTATTTTACTGAGTTTGTTGGCAGCACTGAAAAACAATGTGTACAAAATAACCGTACCCTATTAACAGATATTGATCTACAGTGCTTACTGATAATGCAGTGGAAACTATCGGTCTACTGTTTCACTCGATAACAGCCTTTAACAAACAATGTAACTACTATTATGTGAGTAACCGGTCTTTAGAAGTAACGGTAGCAGGCAACTGAGCATTCGGTAGGTAGTTACTGCGCTAGACTTGAACGAAAACGATTCGGTTTTCGCTATAACACCAATAAATTAAAGTTGATTAGATGTTCCGCTTTAGATGACAGTTCTGCAAACAATCTACAAAGTCTGTGCAAGCTTATACCTAAATGGTTCTGCTATACGTATATATGTTTATCAAATAAGCTTGAAAAACAAACAGGTCTTTCTGTTGTAAAATATTTTACCGTAATAATAATTATTATATGACTAATAGTAATATTACACAAAAAAAGATACCTATTCAAAATTTTCACCTTAAACACATGTGTAGTCACTTTATTACAAGTTTATGTTTATACATACAATCAATAAGGACTATTAATCCAAAAACCGACTTCAAAAAAGAATTGATAACCTCTTTTTTTTAAGTCGGTCTAAAAATGTTTCGATCGCATTTATGAAGCGTGGGTTATTGAAGTTTTTTTTTTATTTATAATATGAACTGAACCAATTTCTATAAAATTTATATGGAACTACCCCTAAAGTAGGTATTACATAGCAAACAAAAAAAATCATCAGAAAGCAATTCATAATTGGCGGAGAAATCACGTAACGAATATACACAAAAGGTAGTCGGATTGATAACCTTATTTTTTGAAGTCGGTTAAAACTTATTATATTTTGATACAACCCCAGTTTTATTATCTTTATAATACTGCAATGCAGCTTAACTTGAAAGTTACCATCGCAAAACTTTCCACTCAGGAAAAAGTGCGTACGGAAACGCACGATACAGAGGGACTAGACATCATTACGTTAATTGAATTGGCGATGCTATCTTTGCCTGCGGATAAGGCTATGGAGCTTATCACGAGTATCGCTGTCACGGCAAGATCAATCGTTGCCTCGTTACGACGCAGACAATCTATCAACTTGATTTTTATGTATTTTTGGACCTATCTTGTTAAACAGTGGCACAAATTTTTCTGCACATGAAAAGGAGATTTATACATTTCATAGATTCACTATGAGATTATTCAAATCGTTTCAGTTCAAATATTTTGAACGCTACAAATACAAAACAACAAAAAAAACTTTCTATTTTAATTCAAAATACATTTTGTTGTTTCAATAACGGTATTGATATTATAAAAAATGTTTGCAACTGTAATTGCACACCAGGCAAAAGTCAATTTCGAAGAATACCAATACTAAAGTTAATAAATTTAAGCTGAATCGATAGTACCTTTAATTTATACCGTTCATATCGAAGTCCTTTTAGAGCTACATTTTTAATAAGTTTTATGCAAATCAAGGACTCAATATAGATCACGAGGATGGAGGTTCGAATTGAAAAGAACCAACGTCAAGTGAGTCCGTACTTGACGAAGGTTCTTCTCTCATAGGCTTTGATGAGGAGCTGACAAACCACATTTGATATTGAAAAAGTTATTACCTGCTGCGTGTCAGTCCGTCTTTCATAGAGTAATGAGAAATTTTATTCGGTCTTGGGTTTTCTTTCTATGGTGGGTTTAAAACTCACTTATGCTCTACTTCGACTGTAAAGTGACATATAAATAAATAAAATAAATAAATATATAAATAAATAATGCTGGACAATCCACACAGCATCATCTAGCCTAAGGTAAGCTGCTGTTAAACAGAGCTGTATTATGGGTACTCTAGATGACTGATATATTATATTTATTACAATACATAGATAGATATTTTTTATTATACATAGAAAACACCCAGAACACTCGGAACAAATATTTGCAGATCCTACAAACATTTGTTCCAAGGCGGGAATCGAACCCGCAACCTCCGCGTCGCAGGCGCATATAATAATAATACTCAATAACAACTTTTGGTTGACCCTCATAATTCCCTCAACTAGCCAAATATCACACGAAAAAGAACCAAATATCACTATTTAGGAGATTATTTGATATACCGGTTATTAGAGATTATAATTTTTAATTCAATTTATTTTTACTTTGATAAACCACCCAACAGCATATCATTAAATGATTTTCCAAGATACAAAAAAAGAAACTCATATAACTTGCGACCTACATTACCCTGCGTTATAAGTTCAAAAGTTGCAAACATAAACTTCTCATCAGCGGGTTTCACCATAAATTTAAAAGCCTTCATAAAAGACCTTACATGTCTAGTTATAGTAGTGTCATGTTATAGTAAACCAAGGTTTACAGAACTAGGCTACTATAACGACTATTTGCCTATACTTGTGATTTTTTAATTTAAAAGTTAAGTCTAACGTCAGTTTTAAAATTGTGAATGAATTAATAAAAATACCTAAATTTAATATCTTTATTAAACAAAATAAAATGTGTAACATATTTACATTACATTACAAAATATACAAAATACATATGAAACAGTTGAGCCATCTAAAGAACTGATCCAAATCACTACCAGACGGAATTTAAAAGCCTTCATAAAAGACCTTACATGTCTCGTTATAACCAAGGTTTACAGAACTAGGCTACTATAACGACTATTTGCCTATACTTGTGATTTTTTTATTTAAAAGTTAAGTCTAACGTCAGTTTTAAAATTGTGAATGAATTAATAAAAATACCTAAATTTAATATCTTTATTAAACAAAATAAAATGTGTAACATATTTACATTACATTACAAAATATACAAAATACATATGAAACAGTTGAGCCATCTAAAGAACTGATCCAAATCACTACCAGACGGAAGCGTTCCCAACATGCTGGTTGCATTACCACGTTGAATGGCATTGCTGATATGTTGAGCCAGATATGAACCAGCCTTTGGATCACGCGTTGCCAATGATGATCAATGCCTTTAGTTGTAGCTGTAAAGGTTTATCAATCGCAGCTCTATATTTAGAACATCATTCTTGTATGATCTGCAAATATCGAAAGTCACAGTCTTTGATAACATCACATAGTATCACAGTAATATAGCGCAGCTTTTGTAGCAACAAAGGTACTAACAACGTTTCTTACCGTGTGACATATATTTTGCCATTTTTTTACCGTAGTGTGTGTAAACCTTTACCCACGAGTTTGCGGGGCGAAACCTCCATTATCATAAAATTACGTGATATCACTTTCTTTTGATGTGTCGTAAAAGTAAAAAGCACACACGGCTGAGGCACCATAGGGTGCGCATGTGGTCCTTCTTTGAGTTGATAAATGTGGACTTAATATTTTCGCACTTTATGTTACCCATGACTATGTACTCATAGAATATATTAAGAAAATTACTATAGAAATTGTAGTATGATTTTATATTTTTATCTATTTTTTAATTCACTGGCTGAATGACAATCAACGTACACCAGCAGGTGAGCCGTCCGCTTGGTTGTCACTTTAGCTATACAAATAAATACCTTGAACCCCTTGACTATATACCTGTCTAAACATTTTTCCTTGAACCATAAGTTTTAGAAACCTAAAATTATCAGAGTGTGTTCCATAAATTGTGTAGGGGTTCATCAAGAAATAATTTCCAAAACACAGCGGGAAAATAAAATTAAGCTTGGTTGTTTGTGTTTTGAACAGGCTTGGATAGCTGCAACGTTTTCCCTGTAGGTTGAGCTATCGGCGCTTCGAGTCGAAGACGGCCCAAGAAGAAGAAGCGAACAAGATCTCGGAGCGATCCACTTGTAACAAATAAAATTTATTAATAAACCAGTCTCATTTTTAAAGTACGATCAAACACACGAATGTAATACTACTTGCCAGAGCTGCCAGTGACCAATCAATGGATTCTATTTTATAAACGCAGTTACTGCAGCCAAATTCTTATATAATATGCGATTCAAAAAGATGTAGCAGTTAAAAAACCATGAATTGACAAGTGATATGGTGTAATGAGAGCAAAATTGTTTTTTTTTCTAACCTGTTTCGTCCCACGTCTGGGCAAAGATCTCCCCCCAAATCTCTCCAAATATAATTGTAGTTTTACAAACTTTATATACTCCATTTTTATATAGTCTCATCTAAATTAGATTGATGTTTGTTTTAATAAACCTGTAAAAATCAAAGCAGTTAATTTATTGAAAAGCTTTTTGTATAATTTTAAGTATATAGAAATATAGCGGCCTCTCAAATTAACAAGTAACGGACTACATTATTATTAACACGATCAAGTATTTCGCCTGATGTTTCGTCTGACAGTTGCAGTACTTGGCAGTGTCACACAATTTTTTTTTTTTTTTTTTACATAGCATTGCACTGCACTCGTCATCGAGACATAGTTATTAATAATTCACCCAGTTATTTCACTTGCTACAGTGTTCTTTTCTTCAGTTTGAATTGAGCTGTTGTTAGTGCGAGCCTTCACCGAATAACATTCTAACATACTTACATAATTGGTAATAAAAAACCAGTTAGTATTACCACGCTTTTCTACTTGATACATGATTTTTGGTGGTCACACGCCACCCTCGGCTTATCGCGTTGTTTATACGCAACTCGAAAATTCCACATTGCGGCTGTTTACGCCGTAAATAATAATTCAGTCGCCGTAAGCATCAAAACGCGAAGCCACTTTGTTTTTGCGTTTTGTTTTTACCAAAATGTATGCGCCGACGCGATCTCGAATAAATATCGTGAGCAAATAAATAAAACTTCGTGCTTTAAATGTTTGCGCACGATTTTTGTATTCCTCTTTTAAAGTGACAGCTCCATGACGTAGTGACAGCATAATTGATTGTAATGCACATATACTAAGGTAAATGCTTTATATTTGCACGCGACAATTTTGGAATTTTTCAGCTAGTGTAGTACTAAAAAAACAGGTAATTAAAAATGTTTATTGACTTGCAGTGCTACGTAAACAACGCTATGTTATAGGTTATCTATCCCTATTAGGTTATTTATAGATTGTTACAATATGGTAGAAACTGTAATACGTTTTTCAAGTTTTAAGTTGTTATTAAAATGAAAAAAAAAAGTTAAAAAGCCGAGATACTATTTATGAAATTTAAAAAAAAAAAAAAAAACCATTCGTGAATAAAAACCTGTTTTTTTTTCACGCACTCTCTGGCTAATAATATAAAATACTCATATCAAAAAAGTAATACTGTGTGCCAGCATTCAACATTTTTACAACGATATTTCACACAAAGCCTCCAATTCCCTGAAATTCGATATTAATGTTCTTTCAACGGATTTATGTCAATGAAGTTGGAACGTCCCCTCCCCTTCTCATATCAACATGTCAATATATCAGAGGCGTAGTGCCATTTGTCAGCCATCCCTGTTTTAGCAATTCATTGACAACGGGACGGGAGCGATACGGAGTAGAAACTGTTGCAAAGAAAATTCCCAGTAGTTCAACTAGTAAGACTACTCGGTAAGAAAAAGGTCAAAAAAGTATTTACCTTCATTGATGTAAGCCTAATGTAGATTTTTTCAGGTGAACCATGACCAATACATTTTTGAAAAATAATATTAAGGTGAACTACAAGGTTTTTTGTTTACCGTGGTACGCCTAGGTGTACTAACAAAGTGGACCACGGGTAAGGACCAAAATTAATTTGCCCGAGATCCCCCTAGGTGTTCCACGGGCAAATAAATGCAATCTATTGCACCCAATGGAGTTGTATTTAGTCCTTACCCGTGGTCCACCTTGTTAGTTCACTTAGGAGTTCCATGGTAAACAAAAAACCTTGTAGTTCACCTTAATTTTAGTTTTCAAAAATGTATTGGTCATGGTTTATTTTAATTTTGTTCCCAACGCAGCCTTTCTTCTAGCTATCTATTATAGCTTGGCATAATACGAATAACCATAATGTTTTTTGACATTCGCTACGTATGATTGTATCGTTACGTTGCGATGTGATGTGGTGTTTTTAAACAGATACAGCTATTGAGCAAGCTATCAATATGGACTAGCATAACTATAAAGTCGGCGCATCCATTATTTTAGTAATTTAATGTATAACGTGCAAGCTTTGTCAGCACACTTAATTTAAGCTGTAGTAACGTATTTATTGTAAATCTAGTCATTGAGTTCTTTTTGACCTTACATTGAAAAAAACTCAAACTATGATATGAACTCAGTTTTATACTTAGGTAAATAAATTCATATAAATCAGTGGCCAACTCTAATGATAGAGTTTATAGGCCGCTTCACGGCCTCAGTCATGACCTAGTAGTAGAGTTCTTTGTGATAAAGCTCGTCCGGGGAAGGACTACCACCATACCTATTTCTGCCGCCAAGCAGTAATGCTCGCATTGCTGTGTTCCGGTTCGAAAAAAAAACCTAGCGACGGTTATAGTCTGGAACGACAACTTAACGTGCCCGCCGAAGTATGGAAGTGCTTAGATAAAGTCGCTACTGGCAGTCGCCCATCTTAATGTCGCCCTCGTGGAACGTTGCTTAATTTCATTGAGTTAGCCAGCTTATCTACGCGTACTACAATTATGTAGATAAATTAGTAATTGTCTGAGTATATACATCACCCCAGAATAAACTATAGTACAGGGTCATTCATTATCAACCTGACAAACTTAAGGGATAGGTTCGACACATAAAAAAAAAATATGTACTCATAATTTAATTTTTTATATGTATATTTTGTCTTAAAAATCCCAAGTAAACAAAAAAAAATCGATTACATTTTTCCGCTCAATTATTATTTATCATTGTTGGGAATCAAGTTAAGCGACGTAATAATAAAATATTCGAGTGTGCGCGCCCCGTAGCGGGTCAAGGACACGCGCAGGTCAAGGACGCGCGGGTTATTGACCCGCGGTTCATTAACGCGCGGGTCACTGACACGTGCCGAGCGCTGCCTTTTCGATTTCTAAAAAGGATAACTTAGCAGAATTACGATTTTTTTTTTTAAGTATAAAAAAAACGTTTAGAAAAAAAAAAGTTCAAGTATTTTTTTTATGTGTGGAACCTACCTCTTAAGTTTGTCAGGTTGATAATGAATGACCTTATATATAGTTGCTGAACCTGTAAACTGCATTCCGTTAGACAATAAGGATCAGCTAACCGTATTTGGCTCTGCTAATAGTGCCATTAACACGTATATATTGAATTAATCAGATATCTAACTGTAAGCGACTTGATAAGCAAGACAACTGTCTGAAACTTTGCTGTCTATTTAGTTAGTTAACTCACAAACATAATATTTGCAGCACGAGTATTTGATCGTTGTAAACGGACTTACTGGACGGGTATCAACTGGCCAAAACTGCCCCACGGCTATTGCGAATATAGAACAATAGCATTTATAATACGAAAATGACGTAAGTCGTTGGAAAGTTTCATACACTTGCGGTGTTTTTGATTAGGGGACTATTGTAATAGCAGTATGTTACTAATATGACCTATTAAGTTCTGTAACAGATCCAACTGATAAGCCTAATGGAAGATGGGAGTCGGTGATAATTACAAGGGCTCGTGAACTGAGCAAGTGGTGTCGTTAGCTTGTTTTTGGGTCGGATAAATTATTTATTGTTGTGTGAATAACTTTTGTTTTGCTAGTTCTGCGTTTATTATTCTGTTGTTTTACTATGAATGGTTTTATTGTGATTTGTATCTTTGCTTGGTTTATTGTTGCTTGATGTCTTTATTTCTATGAAAGTAACTATAGATATATAATTTGTCTTAAGAATGTGGATTATCACAGTTAAGTCACAGAGGATTAATACATTGATTGATACATTTTCTGATAACTTTATCTGTGTCTTCCATAATTTATATACCTATCAATATAATAAATGTGAAAATATGTCTATCTATTTTGTGTCACATTTTCCGAGCTTAATTGTAAAACCGAACTGAATGAAATTTGGCACGGAGATAGTTTAAAGTCTACTTTTCATGTATTACCCCAGTAAAGCGCGAGCGGTAGCTAGTAAAAATAGCTGTAGTTCTATCACCAAAAGTACTACTAAGTAACTCGGTTCCAATACGATTGCAATCTGATAATTGTCACTAAGCCATATATAAAAATTGACAATTAATTCATACAAAATACGCCAGTTTTTGATTGAAACCAAGTGAAATCGATTGCAACCGAATTACATATTCGCCCTACTGATGATATATATTTATGATAAAATTAAACTATACTAATAAGTAGGTACTTGTAACCAGTAGGTAAAGTGATCACAACATTGCGTTTTCGCCAATCTGTCTTATAGTAGATTGCTCCTGGGCTTCTGCCGATTAATCCCCAGGCCTTAATAGACAATTACCGATTCCGGTATTCGTTTGCTGTCTTCAAGCCGTTTTGTCTTGTTAACGCCTCTACATAAATGGGTTCTATTCAAAATCAATTCACCGTTTGTTTTAATGTTTTGCAGGTCACTGATCTTTGACAAAGGGTTAAATAGATCAACATTCCTATCAACTATTAAATCTAAAGATAAAGTTTTTTTTTTTCACTATCACTTGCGTGTTACCACCCTGAGACGTTAGGTGGAAAGTCTCATGTGCCTGTAATTTCACCGGAAACCATACCCTTTGAACCGGAACACAGCAATGCGAGCATTACTGCTTGGCGGCAGAAATATGTGTGGTGATAGTCCTTCCCCGGACGAGCTCTATCACAAAGAACTCTACTACTCTTAAATTGACAATACTAATTAATTTTATTTGAGGGAATAATGGTTAACAACTATTGATTTCAAAACAGAATGTTTGACGTCTGAGAATAAATCAAAATGACGATTGTCAATGCATTGTCAATTAAAAAAAAAAAAGTTTTGATATGTGTCAGGAGAGTTTTTTGATTACAAACTTTATTGACTTGTAAATATAACAACTTAGTACAGTAAAAAAAAAAATATATACAAAATATTCCAATTCATTACAGACATTTTATCAAGCAGACAATATTATTATAGCAGTAGCTACGTCACCAATTACTTTCGGCAACACGACGTTAGCACAAGGGGAGAATCAACCAACACATTTGTAAAGGGAAAGTGTTGCTAAGTAGGGACAATGTACCGATTGCTGTGAATAAGTTACTAACAAAAGTAGAGTATTGTTACGAAGATTTCGGGACTGGGTAGTGCTGAGGTCAAAATGTCTGTACGGACCTGCTGTCTATGTGGCAAAAAGTATGAACGTCAAAAAAATAAAATAAATAAAAATAAATAATGCTGGACAATCCACACAGCACCATCTAGCCCCAAGGTAAGCTGCTGTTAAACAGAGCTGTGTTTATGGGTACTAGATAACTGATATATTCTTAATACAATACAATACATAGATAGTTTTTTTTTTATATATAGAAAATACCCAGAACACCCGGGACAAATATTTGTAGATCGTACAAACATTTGACCCGAGGCGGGAATCGAACCCGCGACCTCCGCGTCGCAGGCGGACCTGCGCCCGCTGCGCCGATAAACCATAATAGTGTCAAAATGAATCTTAGAAGTTGGGTCTCGAGATTTGGTCTCAATAAACAAAACTCTATACTTGCAGTTCATTAGAAGTCGAGATGTGATAAAAAAATAAATAAAAAAATGTATTCAGACCATTCAGAGGAGCTTTCTAGTTTTACTGGCGGAACAGACTAGCTTTTATTACCAGCTTTAAAAAGCATAAGTTCACTCGTTTTGACATTGTACCTAAGCCCATGGCTCACCGAATACTTCTCACATACACACATCAGCCGTCGGAGCGCGTTGATCGATGGACTCAGTAAAACCATACCGTCAGCATAACTGATGTTGCTCATGCTGACGCCATGAACCGTGCACCTGACTCTGGTTCCACTAAGTCTGTGATGATGTGTGGTTTTCCACATAATATGTAAATGGTTTTTTTGGCTTGGTCTAATAATCCCCTTAAAGATTCCCCTGCGAAGGGGATTCTAAGACTTATTGTCTACAAATCCCCTTACAATCAGATTTAGCTGAGGCAGGGGATTATTAGATGACTGTCTAACGTGAGATCTGTCATCATTTTTTATTTAAGGTCAGAAAAGTAGAGAATTTTCTAAACTAAGTTTGAAACTGATACAATAAATTACTTAACATTTCTTTTTCCTTGGCACATGCTAGAAATAATATGTATATTAAATAGAAAACCTAACCATCCAAAATTATAAATTATCCACCAACTATATATATTTTGAGGTAGTATCTGCTAATGTAATTGTAAATAAACTCAACTATCTTCTACTGAACCTCCCGAAGGCAAAAAAAAACCATTTATCTAATTTGAATTCTTAAAAAGAAGGCAATTTGCAAAGCCAAGTAGTTCCGCCTCCACTTCGTGGGCAATTTGGGGAGAAACAAAAGATCTCAAAGTTTCCACACCTTTCCGAGTTCCATCAGCATTGTTTCCAGATATTGCATCTGATAGGCATTCTCCTCTTCTAATGAACTACTGCATCTTACCTTAGAGACTCATTTCTAGTCCGGCCACGTCTAAGGGAGGTGTCACCCTTCAATTTCGGAGGCGTAAAATTGCGCTTGATGACATTGCTGATTTCGTTTGAGGCTATTGTTATTTGCCACAAAAGAAATAAATTCCAATGATTTCGATTGTAAACTTATTGCGTATTTTATACATTTTGACAATAATACACTGAACACTAAGTTTTTAAACCTTCTCAAAGTTTTAATCTAAAATGTATACGAGGAACTGCAAACTGGATGTGAAAGTCAAGTCCCCGCTAACTTTTTAAGTCTTACACTTATAAATCATTATTTTGATGTTTTGCTTTCTACCAAAATCTGTTCAGCACGACATAGTCAGCTATTCTAGAGTATTTCCTTGTTTTGTATTATCTTGTAGATACTTTTTATTTCTAGTAAAGCCAAAACGAAATAAAAAAACTGAAAGTCCTAACACTCATCAATGCGCAATTTTAGGCACCCGAAACCCGGGCACAATTAACCATAAGTATTAATACTGTTTCCCCAATGTTTCCGCGCTATTTCTCCTCCGCTTATTGCGTGGGGTGTCCGCTATTTTATTGGCACCGATTGTATGTACTGTGTGCTTTGCGACACTTTCCCTTTATGAATGTTATGGTTTACTGCCCGCTCCCCTTGTCTGTTGATGTTTCTGAGTAGCTGAGATACTTTATAGTGACTTGCGATTGTGGTTGGAATTTATAAATGAGATTGGGAAATATTTTACAGACATAAAGTCACACTCTTTGTTGTGTTGGCGCTAGTTCCTTGTTCAGTTTGATAGGGTCATGATTTTCATCATGGCGTCATGTGACTCGACCAAACAAAGAAAAGTTTAAATCGATAGCCACTTGTTTTATTTTTATTTATCTAACACTTTGTACCTGCAAGTCGTTATTCTACGCGCTCACATAGTACTTGATAAATGAAAATAAAACAAACGACTATCGATTTATAGGTATTAGGGGTACCTCTTCTTTCAAAATTGTAAAATGTTATTTCTTTGTGAAATCGACTCTTTAAACAGTTATTCCGCACTCGCACGTAATTTTAGAACGACAGATCTTTCTCTGATTAATCGTTTGCGTTTAGTACCTATTTATCAGATAAATAATTGAAAACTGTATCCACATTTTTTCATCCCTTAAAAGGTCAGCCCTCGTACAAGCGTAATAGACATAAAATAGACCTTTCTGTCTCGTGAACAATATCCATTAGGGAAATTTTATCATTGAGAACGATAAATTATAGAACCCCTCTTAAAACTGTACAAGGCGACCGGAAGGCTATGTTTAAACAAACTACATTACGTTCTAATGACCAATTTTGTCGACAACAACAGTCTATGATAATTTGATCAGGTGATGCAAAGGGCTTTCTCCCTTGCAAATTATTAGACAAACTAATGGCGGCTTAGACAAAACAAGTGCCGATATTGCGCTATAGAAAGTTCCATTGAAATGAGACCCCATACACACCCTTCGATTTAAAATTATTCTTTTGTTATTTTCAATTTGAGCGCTCGAGAAACAATAGTCATAAAGGGAGGATATACCATTGATTTGTTAAAAAAACCACGATAAACAATGATTGAAAACGTAAAAACATCGGTGAAGACGAACCAGTGCCGATTAAAAAAAATATATTTGCATAATTTGCCAAAGTCACCGTGAATTTGTAAATTAACTGAAACAAATTCAACAAATATAATAAAAACAAAACTGAAACGCTACAAAATGTTGGTCCAAAGAGTAATCCTATAAATCCCCGTGAATGGACGACTGCCCCGTTCCAATTCCCTCTACATTCCCAAATAAAAAACTTTAAAAAGAAAAATGCAACAACTACATTCACCTTCCAAGGACGATAGTGAAGAAAAAGGACATACATTAATCAGAAGTGTAAATGTTAGAGTTGTAACAAAGAGCATTTTAGTTTGAGTCCGAATAACTGGCATAACTATAATAAAACCATGTTACTGTATGTTTTACAGTAAATCGTTATTCAAATAGAGTCACTTAGTATTCTATGTCATTACTTTTTCTGCATTAGCTTAAGAAGCTACTCACTCACTGCTATAAATAAATAAAATTAACGTAGATTAAACCCGATTAGACGATCAACCAGGCTAGAATGAGCACCGATGACGGCGGTTTTCTTTAATGAAGATATAAATATGTTAGACGTTTATTAAAAGAGAACTGTAATTTGGCTACATTTCTGTAGGAAAAAACCATTGTCTATGTGCTCATGTTTGTTAGCCATGCTAGTTTTCAGCATCAAGTTTCAGAAATCAGAATATTTACTTACTTAGGTTTCATACTTACTTACATATTTTTCGTATTCACATTTTACTTTTCACATTCCTGTATACTTGTTTGGTTTAAAGCCTTTGCTGAATGCAGAAAAGCCGAACACTCGTTGCATCTCTAGTAAATATGCAAAATATGGCAAGTTGTATAGAAAGAATCGCGCCTTCCCCGGTTTCCTGGGACGGGCGTCTGTAATAATGGATTACGAGTCTAGACGCGAGACAAAGCCGTTTCGAGCCCTCAGAGATGTGCGGTTTTGGTGCATAAGCTAAGCGGACAGTAAGCATACACCGTTATAATAATAAAATACATCATCATCATCGTTCGTTCGTTCATTTGTTCGTTCGTATGAGTCAGTGGCCAAACTGGCCAACTCTGGTGACAGAGTTTCTAGGCCACCCGAAGGCCTCTGTCATGGCTGAACAACTTTGAAAAAACCGGGACCGACTGTTTAACGTGCCCTCCGAAGCACGGGAGCACTCAGTTGAAATTGCCACTGGCGGTCACCTATCCAAATGATAACCCCGCGGAACAGTGCTTAACTTCGTTGATCTGTTAAGAACAACTTATCATCATAATAACAGCCTTCTAATCTTCCCACGCTGGGGCACTGGCTTGAGTAAGCCAGTGCCCCAGCGTGACCCAATCACTATCGCTGAGAGTTTTGAGAGTTCAAGCGATAGTGATTGGGTCTTAATCTACCACGCGGACCCAATGCGGGCTGGTGGATAGCGCATGTCTTTTTAATATAAAATATATATTTTATTTTAATTTTTGAATTTTAAGATTATAATGAGAAATCGTGTTTCCACGTCTAAGTAGTTTGATGCATCCAAGATTTTTGCACAAGAAAACGGTATTCAATTTGGTGGCAAGCTGTCATAGCGGGCGTTGTCGGCTTAAGTTATAGATGTGGGTTTGAATCCCGTCTGTTTCAAAAAGTCACGTAACTACAGAAAATGCCAACCAATAGCCTAAATGAAGAAATAGTTAAATAATACCTTTATTGATGACACAATTTGCATAGTAGTTTTTCATGCAATTATAAAATAGTTCTACAAATGGAGGTCTTATCGCAAATAGCGATTTCTTCCAGACAACCCTTACTAACTAAAATAAAACATAATATTAATAACTAATCTACTGATACTGATAACAAAATGGCTACGCTTACGTTTTTATCTATAGCTGGATTTTGAATTCAAACTCACGTGGGTAAGTTTACGACTTGGATACCAAGGTTAGGTTTCGTTCCCTTACTTTGAACGTCAATCCGCTTGCGTTTACTACCATATTCACTCTCACTGCTACTCTATGCGTGCGGCTCGCGACCCGCTCTAAGATTGATGGTAGGTTCACATGACATCGCTCGCCCTCGAAGCTCCCACCCTTTTGATGACTTCACTAACAGTTATTTATGGAGAGGATTTACTCTGATCCCGTTTAAAATCCGTTCTCTCCAAATTTTAAATCCGTTTTTAAATAACATCGTTTCCTGGCTCGATTGAGGTTGATCGTTTGATTCTTGTTTTTGTTATTTCGGTTGAAATATTTCGATGGGAAGACAATCCTTTTCAATTTATTGAAAATCTTGCATGTTTTAAATATTTCGATGTAACTGTACTAGAAACGCAAAAGGGTGCCATCAGCCGTTAAGTATTCCTAATTGTAACTTATTCCCTAGGATGACGTTTTTTGAGATTTTCTGATAAATATATTTATCCAAGATTTTTGTGCTGGTATAGAAAGACTAGTAGAGTAATAATCTTTACCCGTTCGAGAACTTAAAATCTCATTTTTATTTGATAAATAAACTACGCAAACCAAATAAATTAATAATGAACCGAAGTTTGCACTACAACGTGCACGTACAGAGTAAACAAAAGACGCAAGTTAAATAGGTACCGCAGCACATGAAGTTGCAAAATTTTAAATTACAAAGAAAATAAGCAAAGAAGTTTCACCGGAAACAGGAAGTTACTGCGTTGTTATGAACTTTATACAGAAACCAAGTTAAAATATAAATAGCATTTTATCGAGAACTTTCAACCCCTTTGAAGCATTATACGAATTAAAACGGACTTTAAAATAATATCAAAGAAGATATTTTGTTCTGATGAATGTCTATTTGTTCTAAAACCTTAGCCAAACAAACGCGGTGCGACGCTAATCAAGAATTTTTAAACTATTCTAAAACGCAACATAATAATAAAATACTCTTCATTTTCTTTGGTTCCCTTGCATGAAACATTGTCAAAAAATCAAAATCAAAATCAAAATCAAAAATTATTTATTCAGTAGAATCACAAGGATCACTTTGAAACGTCTTACAAGCTAGGAAAATTTACACCAGTTCCAACGCGCCCATGCCGTAAAAGAACTGGCAACAACACCGGCTGGGTTCCTATCGCTTTTTTGGCATGACCCTTGCTATTGTTATGGATTCCAAGTAGAGTTGGAGCACATTCGTCCCAAGCTTTTTTATCATCTAGGTAATCGGTTGTTTTATAGTAAGCTTTTTGAGACAGATTTTGTTTAATTAAGTTTTTAAATTTGACAATTGATAAATTTTGTATGTCGCTTGGGACTTTGTTAAAGAAGCGTACACATTGCCCTTTAAAAGATTTACTGACCTTAGTGAGCCTAACTGTAAGAAAAGCGAGTTTATTTTTATTTCTAGTATTAACATTATGATTATCACAATTTTTTTTAAACAGATTAATATTTTTGCGAACATACATAAGATTTTCATAAATATATTGACAGGGCACTGTCATAATATTGATTTCTTTGAACTTATCTCTAAGTGATTCTCTGGGACCCATGTTATAAATTGCGCGAACAGCCCTCTTCTGCAACACGAATATGGTGTTAATATCTGCAGCACTCCCCCACAACAAAATACCGTAAGACATAATGCTGTGAAAGTAGCTGAAATAAACTAGTCTGGCTGTATCGACGTCGGTGAAATGACGGATCTTTTTGACTGCGTATGCTGCAGAACTAAGTCTCTTCGACAATTTATCTATGTGTGGGCCCCATTGCAGTTTATTATCTAAAGTTAAGCCTAGAAAAACTGTGGTGTCCACAAGGCCTAGCTTTTCATCTTTTATTTTTATATTAGTTTGGTTTTGTTTTACGTTAGGTAGTATGAAACGAACGCATTTCGTTTTATTTTCGTTTAACAATAAGTTGTTTACATTAAACCACCCTACAATTTTAGAGATTGCATTGTTTACTTTGACAAAGTTAGTCTCTTGTCGCTTTAATTTAAATAAAAGTGATTGAAAAATAATAACAGATTTTGTTACAACAAAATCAACTCAACGCAAAAAGGGGTTGAAAAATGGTTATTTCGTATAATTTAGTTTAATTATTTATTTAATTTAGGTTACATTGACACCTACACTAATATTGTAAAGAGAGAAGAGACACCACCGTGATGATTATATTATAGGCAAATCAAAGGTAAGTGACTACCATTGATGTTGATGCCATATCCGTTTCAGTACAGAAGCTTGAAAACATCTTTCAATGCAGAGGTGACCCGTTTCGGAGAAATAACGTTTCCATGTCTCAACCCCTTTTGCAATTGGATAGAGCTTGTGCTCTGATCCTTATTTCATTCATTTCATTTCATTTATTTATTCATTCAACAATTTCACAATGACGTATAGACATGGTGGCTTACTATACAGACATTTCAACACTATACCTTATAATCAATTTGGTATTGCTGCAAAGACCGCAACACTGCCCAGGTTTCGACATCATCGTGACAGCCTTCTTATTTTCCCACTGCAGGGACAGTGGCCTACTCTCGAGCGCGAATGATGGGGTCTTAATCCACCACACGGACCTAATGCGGATTGGTGGATTGCACATGTTTTCCGAATTTTTAGTTCTTGGACATGCCAGTTTCCTAAAGTTGTTTTCCTTCACCGTATGAGAGCACTAACATTGAACACATATTTTTTTCTAATTACAAAATCCATTGGTTTGGGTTCAAACCAAACGATTATACTCTTCGGTCTTCTGTATATCCCTGAGTAATATAAGCTATATTTATTACTAGTTACCTAGCGGCTTTGCACGGGTGATAAAGTTTTCATTGCACCCGTGCGACGCTGGGGCAGATCGGTTGGGCTTGGGGCAGATCGACTAGTTGATTATAAAAATGCGACGTCCACCCCGCAAAATGCGCTGCGTGGCAAAGCCCTAAAATTGTATCGGGAAAAGTTTCGAAGCGCTACCGCTCGGACATTAAATAAGGGTCGCGTAGGCATTCCTTTGACATACTTTAAAAGGGATAGTAGTTAAAATTATGGGTGGAGTTGAAATTCAAGCTCAAAAATTTAATATATTATCTACTTAAATAAAAATAATATAATATATCAGTTGTCTTTTTTGCTATATTCTAAACATACAATACAACGCGATTGTTTGATAAAATAACTTCCCCTTGATAGCCTTCCTCCGTGCCCGCAAGGGGTGTGACGGTGACAGCAAGTGACAGCCTTGTGGCGAAGCGATAAGTCCACACGGCAGTTTGTGACCACGGAAAGCAGTGATTTTATTTATTTATAAGCCTACTATGTCTATCTCCTTTTATCTACCAGTTGTGTACAACATACATATAAACTTTGTTCTATTGCCAGCGAGTGCGTTCAAATGTCAAACACAATCATTTTTAAAGTTTTTGTTAATTGGTTTTCTATTTGTTGGTTGCAATTCAATAACGTTCTAACAAGTTCTACAAATCTAAACTTACCAAAATATCTTCACTCTCTCAAGTTCCTACCAATACTAAAACTCACTTTCAAATCTCTAAACTCATTAAAACCTCAATTACTCTTACCACTAAAATTGGATCGGCAACCACACCAGTCTCGTCTCAACCTCGGCCGTGGTCGAACGTGCGTTACGTGTACAGCATGCTTACAGAGCTCGTTTGGCCAGCAGAATTGGCGTGTTTTAGTACACGAGCCGATTTCAGATTGCGCACGTAGCATTGCTACGTAGCAAGACAAAGTATAGTCATTGTTATTGACAGTGCTTTCGAGATTTCTTGGCACTATTTGAAGTTTCCGCTCTGTGACGTTGCTAGATTGTTTGGAAAATATACTTTGCTCAAATTATGGACAACGGTACTACCAATTTCTGAAAGTTGAAGGATTGAAAACAACAATAAAGTTCTTCTTCTTCTTTTATGGACTCTGTGGCTTATTTGCCACAATTTTGCCAGTGTCAATAGTGTATTAGTTTGATTGTCGCTTAGCAACGTAAACAAACGAAATCTGGAAAGAAATGATGACTTTTCTTTCAAAATTCTCTTGGAAAGTCTTTGACTATTACCAACCAACATTGCCCCTCCATTTCAATAACTTACACTTGTGCTAAGTAAACAAGTTAAATTGGATAAACTGCCACTAAATTTACGCAATAAAACTTAAAATTACACGAGAAAAATAGAATAGAATAGAATAGAAAAATATTTATTTAACGCCACACAAAATAATTATAATGGGAGGACCCATGTCGTTTTGACTAAACGTAGTGCTTACATTCTCTTGGGTTTTGACAAGATAGCCAAATACAATCCAACAATAAGTTTAAAATGCATGACAGTCATGTGCAAAAAGGTACAGTGTCACAGAACAGAAAAGGAGAGATGACGTGCGTGCGTATACTAATGACGCGACAAGCGTGTCATTAGTATAGTAACTATCGAGTCTGTCACTTTAGTGATTCCTGATGATCAAGTTGAGGATAATGTTTGAGTCAGTAAATGAAGTCAGCTTACGTTTACAAGCAAGACAGGCGGTAGGTTACACAACACACAATATTTAAAATAGTTACTGAGAACTGAAACTAAAACAGTAATTATTAAAGCTAAAAAAATACTAAGTAAAAATTCTTAATAAATTTATGATAAAAGACAAGTCTTTGCAGTTGATATAAAATTAAAATGGATTGCATTACTTCGTTGAAAAAGAGTTAAAGATTTACACAAAAACTTGGCGACAACAACAAAAACTTGGACAAATCCAAACCACAACATTCAGCTTAGTGTCTCCTTTTGAAAGGATTACAAGAAGGGCTTTAAAAATATTTAAACCCGCTGGTCCCCGTAAGTTTGCTCAAAATGAGTTTGTCAATGCCGTAAAAAAAAACGTGTAATCATGTTCTCAACAAAGACGTTGCCACAGAACAGATATTAATTAGCACTTCATGTATTATCTATTCTGTAGATATTAGTATCATGCATGCCGTTTGAACTGAGAAAAATGTATTCACATTTCACAATGATTTGACGACCGATGTGGCGCAGCGGGCGCAGGTCCGCCTGCGACGCGAAGGTTGCGGGTTTGATTCCCGCCTCGGGTCAAATGTTTGTACGATCTACAAATATTTGCTCCGGGTGTTCTGGGTATTTTCAATATACTTATAATAAAAATATCTATATATGTATTGTATTTATATACATATATCAGTCATCTAGTACCCATAATACAGCTCTGTTTAACAGCAGCTTAACTTGGGGCTAGATGATGCTGTGTGGATTGTCCAGCATTATTTATTTATTTATATTTATTAATTAGCAAAAATGTTGTGGTAATTAGGTATTTAAGTTTGCAATAAAAGCTTTATTTCGTTTTTGTAATAAAAGCTTAATTTTGTTTTAATAATCTACGCCTCGTTTAGTGAAATTAATAGCTTAGTATATAATTTATCCATCCATAGGGTTATATTATACAGGAAATCTGTTATATTTACTGAGGTTTTTGATATCATCAAATGCATTTATAATCCCAAAGATACGTGCTCTGTATTGTCTTAAGTTCTAAAGCTAAGCACCCACGAGCAATTTGTGATATTATCAAATTGTTAAAATCCCTAAGAAAATTCCGTGTTCTGTATCGTATCAAGTTTTTAAGCTTGTGCCCACGAGCAACTTTTTCTCAAACAAAATTTGAAAAAAAAATAACCGAAGAAAAGCGTAGCGGGGTATCTAGACTTTTGAACTATAAATTAGTGCTTGCTTAGTCTAAAAGAAAATAGCTTATACACATGAAATTAGAGTAGAGACGAGAGAGAATTAGAGACAGTTCAATAATTCTATCACCAAGTAGGCAATGCTCTCAACACCGAGCTAGTTTAATTGCGAGACTAACGTAAAATCAGTTTGTGTTCGATTTCATTAAGCCAATAACTGTCTGAGGATAGCATCTGTTCGATTCTTGCTAATTCGATGATCTGATCAGCTTTTGTTTTATCTAGAAGTTTGTAGAGCTTGGTTATAGCGCGTCGCGTTTTCAAAACTTTCAGTTCAAGTTTTTTAGCTTTAAGTTTGTAAATTGCATTTATGAAAATGTGATATGAAAAACCTGTATTAGTATTTGGCTGCCAAGTATGAACTTCAAAATAATCTGTTCTCTTTATTATGATAAACGTCAGCGTATTTTACGCTGACTAAGTAGACTGCCCCGTGAAAAAAGCTTAGTATAGGTACGTGCTATAACAAAATGCATTCTAATTACACTAAATCGTCGTCGACGAGCCACATTTTGGGCTCGTCTGACTGTTTTTTAAAAGTCAACTACCGATAGCGAAACTATCGCAACTATCGCTAAAACATTACTGATGCGGAATACTATTTTACAATTATTCCAAATCTGGGAAGCAAGTGTCATAACGAAAACCAAAGTAAATTCAAAATTCATTTAGCACTAAATGAGAGACTAGCCAGTGAATGTTTACAAAACGTTCCTCTCTCGGTTCCTCGGTCACCTTAGGACCCTGGCTACCAGCTCATTCTTACGCACTTTGACTCCTAAAATCAAACTGCCTCTTATTACTGTCTTGTCCGCAGTGTAACAACTACTAAACTCGCAAATATCTAATATAATAAAAATATCGATCTATCTACTATCTCTGTTTCAGGTAACAAAGACTGTCGTAAATGTCTCACGATACTAGAAAAAATAAATTATATTTGGGGAACAATCAACAAGATAAATAAATGTTGGTGCTCTTTGAAATAAAATGAAATATTTTTTACATTCCTAAGCTGTTTGGATTTGTATAACAGTATTTTCCAAGAACCTTATAATCCTATAAAACTCAACATTATTTACAATAGGAATAAACTGTGCCCTATAAATTTATTTTCGAGTTTATGAGACAGACGGTCTAAACGGCGCGTTTCTACACAATTAAATTTAATTAATTCGAATAGTTCGCGAGTCGTGTGCGCTAATGGGCTGAATACGTCTGTTTCCACAAAGGACAATTAATATTGTGATGTGAGCGCATCTAGCCTTAGCTGGTTAGCCGCCTAAGGCAGTTCGCTTATCTAAGAAACACAAAGACATAAGTCTGCAATCAACAAAGGAGTATCTACTTTAAGCCAATAACTGTCTGTTCAATTTAAATGTATCGAACACATTGCACTGACAAGTGATCACTTATGATGCTCGCAAAGTTAAAAACTATTGGTTCCTGAGATGCAGCAACCTTGTTAATAACTACGTTGTAGCGGCTAGCTAAAACTTTTTCAAGTTAACGCAATTTATAGCGGAAATGCTAAAGAATTTTACTAACAATGCGGTACAAAAAAAAAGTTACCCAAAAATGACATTGAGTGATATGAAGAACGTAACAGAAAAAATGGTTTTATTATACTGCAATTTGCTTTACGTCATTAGTCACAAGATTAACTGAATGCAATTTCAATGCAGCAAAGGGATCAAAACTCAATTAGCACGATTGACATCACATCTGTTGCTAAACGAGTTTGAATTGTGTGTCAATGGCGTTAGGATGTATCTTAGGAATAACTGAACGCGCATAGGGAATCAAACTGAGACATCTGGCACTGTGAAAGCTACTTATTATAGACTTTACGTCTAGGGAAAAGAGCTGTTACTTGTGTTATTATAACTGATTGTAGAACCTATCTGCAGTTACATTCTAAATTTAAAACAAAGCTATAAAACACCATAATAAACTTTAAATTAAAAAATATGTGAGAAAATTGTTTTTTACTTACTTCTACAGTATTTTTTTTAACGTAGAGGCTACTGACCCCCTAAGTCACAACATATTTGATGTGCAGTGTAACCCAGTGGAAAATTGAACTCTACCGTATCTCTATGCTTTATTCATGACACCGGCGGAAGCATTGCATCGATGCAATTGTATTGCGCACTACGACCGAATTGGAATTTTGATGCGGGTTTTACTTGACAGCTTGAATATTGTATTGTGGCGTTTAGATTTATAATTTAGCTTTCGATTTGTTTCTCCGGTGATGCAAAATGCAAAAAGCCTTTGCAATGGTCACTGAATCTTTCTTTTATGAACCGTTGAGGCACAACAAATTTTAAAACTGTATAAAAATTACTTGACATATTTTTGCTCCAAGCTACTTAGTAACCCAATTATTAGATTTTTTTTACTAAACCTGTATTGTCTTGCCACTTATTAGTTATCAGCACAAAAACAAAATCCATTACATTTTCCTAATATTGTACAGAATAGATCGTTAAAATATTTGCATGAATTTTCTTTCGGTTTCAAATACTCGTAATTAAGCTTACTGGTGTAATTTTTTACTAAATCGATTTGTGGAGTTGCTGTCGATTCCGACAAAATTTATTGGGACTCAGTGTCAACACTTCGGCAGTTCTTGCAACCAATTTATTATCGAATCATACTCAAAACAATTGATCTTTATAAGTACACTTAGTAAACTCGCTCACCATTTGCCTATTAAAGTTTAGCACTTACTTTGTATAATAATTTTGTTTATCATTCTGTGTAACTGTGAGGGCTATTAAGACTCGATCACTCTCGCTTGAAAGTTAGCCAGTGTCCCAGCCGTGGGAACATTAGCAGCCTTCTAATGATGATTTCTCATTGATGATTCTCATGATGATGATGATTCTGACACAGAAAAATATTGCCAGATTATAACATAAACCATTTATAAAAGGTCGCCTAATACAAAGAAAACATAAAAATGCTGCTTCGAAATTGTCAACGCCAAAGGATCGGCACTCGTATATCACGAGGATTTATTCCCACCTTCGGCCCGTTCTCGATTTCGACCTAACACCTTAATTTAATATTAAATTTTGTTCTCTCTGTTTTCGTGTACAACATATTTTTGCGTTTTGATATTATATTCTTAAGATTTCGTAGGTATGGCTAACTTGCAAGGTTTTATGGAGGTTATATTTTTGTTTTTATGCATGAATATTAGGTATATATTTTTTGAAAAATATGAAAATGGATGAAACACAAAGATAAACAAAATCAAAATTATTTTTAATACAAGTTTGTTGATGCCCAAAGAAGTAGTCTGATTTTAAACTAATGTTTGGAACAAACCAAACATACAGAAATGTAATCGTGGTAGTGTGAGCGCACATTAATAAGTTTAAGTTAAATACTTGCAACATTTTATAAGTTAAGCAAATTATTGTGTTATGGCAATAATTTTGCCCTTCCTGTTATGAAGTTTGATTCAAGCGGTGTGACCTGTGACTATAAAATTAATAAAAACCTAAACTATTCATTTCCCACGCATTTTATTTTGTACATGCGTGCGGTGGTCCTTCGAAAAGTTAATAGAATCAGTGCCGAGCAGTTTTCGCGAAAAAGCGTCGAAAATAGTGTTCGTAAAGACCGGCTTGCAATACAAGTCGCCATCGTTGGGCTGTTGTACAAGGCCCGCAACTTCGTTCTGGCTATAGCAGAACGAAAACAGAAGAAGCATCATCCAGAAGCAGCTAAATATCATCGAGTTATCGTGTGATTTACGATTTTCTGATCATCAAGTTTGGCATCTTCAAACACCCTCAACTCATTTTTGAGAGGGATGAAGTTTCTACAAGTCGTGAGTGTTGGCAGCATTGGGAGCAGAAGCGCGGCCATTTCCGCCGGCGGCCATATTGCTTGATTCGTCGTGTCCGTCATACTATCTGTCAGGTTTGTTTGTAAACAAACAAACTTCTCCGAGTTCTGCAAAATTCGTTGCGTACCTACCTACACAGTGCGGTTTAAGTTATAAGAGAGTGCGTGGAGTGTTCGTAAATCGTATCTAATAAGCAATTCGTCGTGTTACGTTTCGTCCACCATGGCGGAGTCCAAGGAAACACTGCGTAAACATCGTCTTCTTCGTGCTCAGTGCAAGGCTACTATTACGCGTATTGAGACTTTCGTGAACGACCCTATCAGTTTTGCGTCTGCGACTGTGGACATACTGGAGGCGCGTAAGGACAAGCTCATCAGCGCGCTCAAGAGCTATGAGGCGGTGCAGTTGGATATACTAAGTATAGACGAAAGTGACAACGAACAGGTTGGTCCATTAGAAGAAAAATATTATTCTGTGCTAGCCAAAATCAATGCCTCTCTAAAGCAAATAGGTAAAAAATCAGTCTCGGAATGCCACAATGTTTCAACTTGTAAATTGCCTAATATTGATATAACTCCTTTTGATGGCAAAGATTTTACTAAATTCAAGCCTTTCTATGATTTATTTATGGCTGTTATCGATAATAACAGATCACTATCAGATGTTCAGAAGTTGTTCTATTTAAGAAAGTATGTAACAGATGATGCTTTGGCAGTCATTGTCAACTTGCCGCTAGTAAATCAATCTTACAGAGAAGCATTAGACTTGTTGGAAAAGCGTTTTGATAACAAAGCGCGGTTAATAGGAAATCATATTAGCATTCTATTAGATTTACCTACAATGCAAAAAGGCACTGCAGCCTCTATAAGGTCTTTTGTGTCAGAAGTGCAGCAACAGTTGCACGCATTAAAAAATCTTGATCAACCCATCCATGTATGGGACATGTTGCTAATTTCCATTCTAACAAGAAAACTAGATCAAATAACAAATAGGGCTTATCAATTAGATAGGGACTTAGAAAAGATGCCTTCTATGGCTGATTTCTTGAACTTTCTTGAAAAGCGCGCTATAGCGCTGGAGGATAGTTTGCCCCCTAAAAGTACTTCCTATGAAAGTACAAGTAGATTCTATAAATCTACACCATCTTAGGTGACCAATGTTGCCTCAAATGTCAAAAAATTGTGTAAACACTGTAACAAAGGTGACCATCCTCTTTTCAGCTGTCCGGAGTTCAAAACGGCAGCAATAGCGGACCGCCAATCATTTGTGCGGGACCATGATTTGTGTACCATATGTTTAAAAACACACAGCGGAAAATGTAAGTTTAATTTCAAATGTAAAATATGTAAACTAGGGCACAACACATTATTGCATGAAGAACAGGCCAGCCTCACTGAGCCCGCTGTGACTTTGAAAAATTAATAAAATAATTAAAATAATAATAAAAATATAAATAATAATAAAAATATAAATAATTAATTAAAATTAATAAAAACCTAAACTATTCATTTCCCACGCATTTTATTTTGTACAACTAAACTTATTTAGGTGTAGCGATACACACAAAAATGAAGGTAATAAATTAAGTACTTAATATTGATTGAATCGTCACAAAATTTTCAATTTAGCATTTGGTGGATTGCTTAGATACCTTGCGTTGGATGAATTTCGGTTACTTAAACGACAATACGGTTACAATAAGCTCAACGTGTCATTATATTTTAAAAGGTCATTATTTGCAATGAACTCGGTAATTTAAAAAAGTTCAAACTATTTAGTACTAACAGCTCTTAAGTTCATTATTTTCAAAAAAAGTGGATTCGACCAACTTTTAGAATAACTATTTCGCGGAATAAGAAATGTCAAATACAAGTAAACTGACAGTTTACTCGCGAATAACTACGATTTACTCTGCGAATAGTGCTTATTCGAGTTTGGTCGAATCCAATCTTTGTTGAATAATATTTACTCAGACACATGTTTTATGCTGATTTTCGGTTGTTCAACTCGAGCAACATAAAATGGCATGTATGCCGGTATTCCGAAGCTTTTAAATCAACAAATCATACAAATTAAACACACTCACAAAATGAGTAGTTCCATAAAACAAACATTCATCCGGCCGGTCTAATGCGCGCGGGACTGTAATTCTCCCAACGATCGTCCAAATTAGCTTGACACGTGTCATTGTATTGACATCCACGCCTTCCTTGTGTTAATTACTTGTTTGGGGAGGGGCAATAGGTCAGTTTAAAGTGGTGGGTGTATTCTCAAGGCGCGGTGGGGTCGTATACTCATTATTCCGTTCCGGTCGGCTGTCAAGTGAATGTCACACGCCCTGTCATTTTATGTAGAATGCAAACAATCAAAGTTTCAATAAATGTAATTGGTTGTTTTGTGTTCATCATCATTTTAATGAGCCAGCACCGCAAACAATTTCAAATCAGTTTGGCTAGTTGTCCGTATACTGTGATAAACGACTACGAGTATCCCGTAAACTGCTATTTCAACTCTTTGCAAAATAGTAGTAAATGGTTATTTAAAAAAATACTAGTGGTCTAATGGTAGTACCTCACCTTCCAATCTTAAGGTCATGAGTTCAAAGCTGGTCATGTACTAATGTGTTTTTCATATGAGTAAAATATATGCGCTATGCCATTCATACTGTTACTGCTCATAAATTAACGGGCAAGAAAAACGTCGTGAGGATGTCAAGAACTAAAATCATGTGCCAATGCCATCCATAAATCCGTTTGCGTCTGCGTAGTGGATTAATCACTCTCGTTGGAGAGTAGGCTAGTGTCCCAGCAGTAGAAAATGATGACACAAAAGAAAACAGCTGCAAAAGGCTGGGCTATAAGTTATTGATTAAAAATACGTAATTATTAGTCTGTTTGGATTAAACTCAAGATAAAAAATAGGTGGTAAAATAGAAAACAAATCACACAATATAGATTTATAACATGCATGTTACTTTTATAGAAACCAGAATCAGTTTATATCCGTTGTCAAACAAATTTCAATAGCGTAAAATTCAATATTGAAAAGGCAGTGAATTTTAATCAAAAGAGCATTAGTATAATCGGGCAGGAATGTGCGTGACTTTAAGCTGACACACGGCGGTTTATTTTGACAAACAGGAAGTTGTGTGCATGAAACATGAGTTTAATTTTATTTTGGCTTACTCTTTGTTGACCGTTCTTAAAAAGGTTCCATGACCAATATTTGGGAGCTTATTGCGCAAAACGTCAATCAAAATCAAAATCAAAAACCTCTTTAAATTCAATCAATCTAACTTTCATATCTAAAATTTAAGTCTAATCACACTACGCAGATAGCAGAAGCTGTCATAATGTGCTATTGCAAAACACATTTTTAAATTACTGGGCCTATTTTATCCATGTCAAATGCAAGAGGAGACCAAACTCTAGCTCAATGCCCAGAAAGGCAGATTGTAAGAAAAAAAAGATTTATAAAATAAATATTGGTATATATTGGAACTTCTATGTTCCATAAACCAATTTTGGATTTATGAAAATAATTCTAAAAATACTGTGTACTTTGGCTGACATCGATGGCGATGCATTCCGAACAAGGTTATCTTTAAAAAAGAGACAAGCATCAAGGTGCCAATCTAAAATCATAAAGACCCAAATGCTATACAATTTAACTGTGTGTATTAATATAGAAGTAGATAGACTGCGTCACGTGACCGCTCATACACAACATTTGCAAGGGGGCCGTAAGCCTTTGGGTTTAAACAACGTGAAACTAATAAATTGAATATTAAATTTTGTTTATTTGATTGCTCTAAAGATTAGTTACAATAAGCACGAACCATTAATCTTTAAAGTTACTTTATACTACTTGCATTATCCTACTGCCAGAGTCTTCGTTTTCCATATTTTACGTTTAATTTTTCTACCTATAAAAACAAATTGATTTAAAAAATAGGTAAACAAAACTTGGGTATTCTCTTTCCTAAAAAGCATCGCACCGTCATTTGATGTCTAAAATTATTATGAATTGATGTAGGTATCTAACAGACCCGAACATTTTGTCAAACACTGAATTGAAAAGAATTCCACTCAATTTCACAGCCAAAAAAATTCATTAAAAACCATCCAACGTTCTTGACGAAATTGGCATACCAAAGGGGGCTTTAATCAGAGTTACAAATTCAATTTACCCCGAGTGGGGCCGATTGGGGACGTATCGGTATAATTTGCATAGTTATTATAAACATGGGTCAGTCCTGCATAAACTGTGCTCGATGATAGCTCCCGTCTCTCCGATGCAAATACGAGATTGAATAAGATCCTAATGAACAGGCAGCAGCCGCAGTTGACTAGCCTTAACGTTTTCACTGCTGAAACACTGGCCTATTCTCGAGCAAGAGTGTGAATTGGTAGATGGCACAACGTGTTATTCTATTCAGAGCTCGCTTAAGGCAAGTATATATTAACCACAAAAAATACATTGCAATGGTGGTGCACATTCGGCACAACGGTATTAACTTGAAACAGCACAGAATAATTTAAAATTTCGTAACTCTTCCACTGAACTTATTTCCGCGACATCGAAAGTGCTTCAGCCAAGGCTTCAGGTAAACACGTCCAGTTTGAGTAGAACCGAGATAATGCTTTCAATCACCCCTTTATCTGTTGTAACCAAAACATCTGCAAGCGGAGGGGTGGCTCTTATGTTCTGGACGTGGTCTGTCATAGGCAAGTATGAAGTAATCACTGGATATATTCTGCCTTTGTATTCAATAATCAGATGCAAGTAATAACTGGGGTAAAGGTGACGTCGTCGATTAGCTTTCGTTGATTTGTACACAAGCTTCTGCTCTTGGATTTCCAAAGGCAACTCTGGTGAAGGAGTTTATAGGCCACCCGAAGACGTGAGCTCGTCTAAATCATGATCGAAGTTAAGTTTATTACAGGCCAACTCTGTCACTGCGTTCGTAAGACAGCTATTATAGCCTATGTCAATAGTATATCGTGCCCTCCGAAGTACAAAGCGCTTACCCATCTAAAAAAATGACCATCACTCAGAACGTTCCTCAACTTATTTAATCTGAACTTAGTTGGCTATAAAACGACACAGCCAGCTAATCCACTATCGGATAAATAAATAAAAACATTGACTACGCCTAAATCATAAATTAATTCACTCATTGACAGAACTGACAGAACCACTGCTAAATAGAAACAAATGTCACATACCACTACATAAAACAACCCCTAAATAAGTAATGCTTAGTCTCTTTTTACATTAACACGATGTACACAAGGGAGGCCTGGTCGTCACATTGTTTATTCAGTTCAGACCTTTCGGTGTGCTTTCGCCTTAATCCTTATCGACCAGTCTATGCGGTGCTTACACATAGTCTACACATTTGTGTATGTACAGATAGTTGTCTATATTGAGAGCTGTCATGAATTTGTATGAGTTTTCTTTCAGTTTTTAGCAGATAAGGATATTCAGACTAACTTTGCGTTTCCACATTTCACTATTGCCCCTTTAAAATAACTTACAGTGTTCTAGGTATTCAGAACTTATTACTGTACATACAGTACAGTAGTACATACAGTACTGAGCTATCGTAATTTGTAAATTTATTCGAAAGTTTTCGTCTTTAAAATTACAAACGAATCTAAACCGTACAATATCTCAAACACCTTATCATCGATTACATTTGCGCCCACAGACACATTGTCGTGTAAATTGGAGATTTACAGTCACCATAAATCAGTCAAGGGCTCACTAAGCCAACCCGATATGTCACGGCCCAGTCACAGGCCAACGTCGCATTATATTGGGCTATCGGACCATATTGGCAAAAACTCTATTCAGTAAGTATTGGGTACAAAATTGGGAGCGGATTTTGGTAGTAATTGGTAACGTGTTAGTAAGTGTGGCGATTTGCGTTCAGGATGTCAATTGAGTTGTGTAAGTTGTTTACACCTATTTTTACTTATTTTCATCTTCATCATTCACAGCTAGACTTCCCTCACTACTCGGTGCAGCGCTATCATACTCTTATCTACAGTGCTATGTCGTCTACTTGGTCTAATTTGCTACTAGACTAAAAAATATAGTACAATACAATATAGACTACTATAAATTATAGTAAAAAATACAATTTAATTTTATTTAGAACTCGCTTTATACAATTACAATTATTTTTAGGCAACCCGGCACCAGTGGTCCAGTGGTAGTGACCCCGCCTTCCGATCCTAAGGTCGTGGGTTCAAACCAAGTCATGCATCAATGGATTTTTCTGTTCGAAAAATTTATGTGCGCAATGCCAGTGCTCTCATACGGTGAAGGAAAACATCGTGAGGAAACCGGCATGTCCAAGAACTAAAAATTCGAATGACATGTGCCATCTACCAATCCGCATTGGGTCCGCGCGGTGGATTAAGACCCAATCCCTCTCGCTCGAGTAGGCCAGTGTCCCAACAGTGGGAACATTAGAAAGCTGTCATGATGAAGATGATGATGACCGCACTATTTTGATTTTATTTTTATATTTCCCGTTCACAACGTGGCAATACAAAGGCAAATCCATAAACAAGTACACCTTCCCACATATTAATAGCGCTAAATTGAAAAATATCGGTAAAGTTCACCGTCCGAAGAAACTGTCATGTGTGGTACGCACTCAGTACAACAAGGAACCGCACTCTCTGCCTCATTAGAGTTTGAAAGCGCCGTGTATTATATACGCATGTAGGTATCATATGGATATAACTCTAGGGAAATAAATCGTTATATCTAAGGGGAAAATGGAAACATTTAGATTACGCAGTTCCTTATCGTTATTATGGAGAAATATAACAATACAATATTGTTTACTAAAAATGATGTATTTTACATTATACTTAAATATAAAATAAATATATATCTGCATATTTCTGATCTGCAAATAGATAGAATAGTTACCAAAAATCCAACTTTGATGGAATACCTAAATATACTCTATAGTTTTATTTGTAAATGCGTAATATTGATTTTAATATGGGTCCAGTGGTGAAAGCCTGGCTGATAATGATATATCACGATATTATTATTATTATTATGACAAGCAAATCTTTTATCCGCTAAATCTTTCTTTTCTAAAAATAAATTCGACACGTGTTTCACCTCTCCACGAGGCATCCTCAGGAAACATTGACTCGCTTCTCTATCAGAAGAGTTGCTTCGTCAAGCGTTAGAAAGAAAGTATGTCCTATTTCTACTTACAGTTTAGTTGCTATAAGGAAAAAATATAGCATAATATTTTCTTATTTGCTATCGGCTTCAGCGTTTTGAGCGCTGGCAAGCAACATACCGCGACGCGTAAGTATATTAACCCCTCAGTTCTCAAGGTCCAAAACAGATGCATCACGACAATGATAAACGTGTACACGTTATCCAATAAAAGTGAACCTCTGCCACAGAATACAAAATAATACCCTCGGCCTCCTGTAGCCTCGAAGCGATAAATAATGCATCAGACGCTCTTAATGGTAATTACGTCATAATGAGTGGCATAATAATTATTTATTATTCTGTGTACGGTGCAGCGTGAGGTGCGTGACTATATTTTTAATTTTTCTGCCACACTGACAGGTTGTTCGTCAAACAGCTTCGATTTAATGAATTTTGGGTCGTGTTTTATTTGCACGATTGTAAAGTATGTGGGAAGATTGATTGCAAGTCAAACCTTAATTTTGGATATTTTTAAAACATGTACCTAGGTAGGTTTTTAAATCTGTAGGTAACATTTGATACCTATATGATTATATATTTGTTTTAAATACATAAAGGTGACAATGTATGGTCCTTTTCATAGTAACAATATTCTAAATATTTTGAGAAAACACTTTCATTTTAAAAAAACGAACAAAATTTAACTTTTTTTACTTATGTTGAATTATAATGGCGTTGGGATTTTTTTATTTGCATGCTGTATTATTTTGTATTATTTTTATTTGTTGCATAAACGCATTCATTCATTCCTATTTGTTACAGTGAGAGAGAGAGTGAGAGCTCAGAAGTTCCTTTCACATACGTTCTACGTCAGACTAGTCGCTAGCCTTAGAAACCTATTGTTGCTTTTATCCACATTGCAGTGGTTTATAGACACAAATACCTAAGCACTTCATTCAATTGCAGCCAGCATATGTGCAAATGTGCTTAGTTTGTACCTACACGACTCGTATTTTATTCATCAAACAAAACTACTGTGTGTACCATCCATCGTCACAGATTATCTATTACTAGCATTCATGTTGCGTGACAACCTTGTTGTGCTTTCTGACAAGACTTTCGTAATAATCTGTTCCTTTAAAATGCTGAAATAGGTGAGGTAATTGCATTCTATGACTTTATAGAATTTGATTGTCGTCAGGGATTTTTGATACTTTCTCCAAAAAGGGACAAAAAAGGGGCTGCTGAATATCTCCACATTTCAATGATTTTTATTTTATTTGAAAGGTAAGTATTAACTTTAAGTTTGTCTGATATTTGGTGACGATCTGATGAGGATCTTCAGCGTGATGAGCAAACTAGTTCCTCAAAATGCAATTTGTTGCTCACTTTCAAAGCTCACTTTACAATTTTGTGCTTGCGAGGTCTACTGTTCGAAGAACTGAAACGAAAAAATACCGTCGGTCGACAAACACCCTGGGCCTCCTATTTACCAAGTATTCACTTAAAAAGTCATAAAAACTTTCCACTTTAGGGGATAATTTGGGATGAATATATTATGCAAATATTCTTGTATTATCATAAACTAGCCAACTCCAACATTTCTGAGTATTCGCAATTTTGGTGAAAGCTAATTTGATGGTTGATTTATTGCCTCGGGGTACGAACAAATCGTTACTTAGGTTCTTCCAACGGTTTGGAGCCTGTGGTTTTTTGATTATCTTATCAATTTTTCATTTTCAATATGATCTTCACACTAATTTAAAAACGAATTTAGTGATTTTAGTTGTATAAAACAAAACATTTACTTAATTAATATCGCTCGTGACTTGGCTAATCTGTTTGTTTTTTATAAATCAAGCTAAAAGAATATTTTTTTATTATATTTTTATTTTGCTCTAAACGTTACAGTCATAATGAATATAGATCAGATAATAATCGATCATGAATTTCAAAGATCCACGTTTCGATCTGTAAAAATCAAAATAACAAGGAACAACAAAACGACCAATATCTATCAATAACACCTCCCTTGGTTGCAGCCAGTTAAAAAAAACCGGGTTATCCATCAGCATCAGTCTTGAACCAAAGCGAATCAGCGAAAATTCTCGACAAAGTAATTTATTCATAAAAACCCGAACCAAAAAGTAAAGACTGGCACCTCATTATTTTTGTAGTTGATTAGCTGGCTCGATACCCAACCCCCGAAAATAATCTGAATCAGAATTTCGACTTGCTTAATTAGGTGAAGAGGAAGTTTTGTTTCTATACCGTGCGGTCAGATGACTACAAAATAATCTTTGCGATTATCAATTTTATTGCAAGAACATAAAGTTTATTGTCAAATGTTTTAAGAATTAATCGCTTGATTTGTTTGTATTGGATATTTGCATTAAAATTACGAGCATTGAGAATGCAGGGACATGGGCCAATGCGGTAAACGTACGTCCCACGCTTGCACGTAATCAGATATTTGAGTATTGTCGCATTGGATATACAGAATGTCTGTAAAATTGTCGTTAAATTGTATTGAATAGAGAATAACAATCAAAAATAATGTATGAAATAATGTTGGACTTCGAGCACATTAACAGGCAAATTAACGGCTGAATAGTATTAACCTCGGATTACCTTTTAAGCTAAGAAATACAATGCTCCTTTGGGTGGTATTTCGTATTCTTATAATATTATAATACACCCTGTTTTCTTGCTTGACTGAAATAATTTATGCCATGCCCTGTTAAATATTGCCGAAGCGTTCAATTTAAAGAATACCCACAGTGAATTAACGAGTGGTACTTGCAATAAAATTCATTGATTTTTATACGAGAGGTACAACTTTCAGATTATTAAAGCTTTTACGTTACCATTGGTCAATGTTTGACTTTTAGCTCCGACTCTCTTCGTTCGTATGAGTCAGTGGCAAAAAATTCTGGTGAAAATAACGATGGGGGCCTTCTTTCGAACGACTTGTAAAATAAAGCCCTTCAAACAACCGCACGCTTTCAAAAATATAGACAGGGTATACGCACTTTAATTTTTTTTTATCGCTAGTCAACGTAACCAATGATAAAAAATGACAATAAGCACTTAATTTTTCCTCTGTTCCCATAATGTGAAGGTTAACTATTTTGACAAACCTAGATGACCACGGATAGAACAAACTGACATCCGCCAGTGGCAATTTTAATAATAAGATATCGTTTATTTCAGTTTTTACACCATATTTAGTTAGTTTACAAGGTTTTACTACAGCAAAACACTGGATAAATAGTCTCCAAGACGAAAATGGCACCAAACAAAACAGTAGAGACAAAATAATGAATATTTGTACCAACTATTATAAAACCCTTTACTCTGATTCTTCCAAAACTGATGAAATAGTAGAATACAGTCGTTCAGAATATGTACCATTTTTTACCGGAAAAGAGGTTCACGATGCTCTTAAAACCATGAAGTACGATAGAAGTCCGGGAGAAGATGGTATAACCACCGAAGCGCTAAAAATTGGCTCACCTACATTACTCCCTCATCTTACTAATCTATTGAATACCATCTTAAATTCAGGTCAGCTCCCAAAACAGATGTGCCATTCAAATATCGTACTCCTTCATAAGAAAGGAGATAAAACTAACATCGGCAACTATAGACCTATTAGCTTAGTGTCACATCTGTACAAGGTTTTTATCAAAACCATACAAAATCGTATTGCTCGTATATTAAATGAACATCAACCTCCTGAGCAAGCTGGCTTTCGTCCTTGCTTTTCTACATCAGACCATTTACACACGCTTAATCAAATCATTGAAAAATATTCAGAATTTAACAAGCCTCTGTACATAGCCTTTGTGGATTACACAAAGGCTTTTGACAGCGTAAAACACACAGCCATATTTGCTGCTTTAGAAAATCAACATATAGATCAAACATACATCAAACTCCTTAAAATAATTTATAACAATAGTACAGCAGATATAAAACTGAATATTACAGGTCCAAAATTTTCCATCAGAAAAGGAGTTAAGCAGGGTGATCCCCTGTCCCCCTTATTATTCACTGCTACTCTTCAAGAGGTTTTCAAAACTTTGACCGTTACGTGGGCAACAGAGGGCATAGACGTCGGTGGCAAACGCCTAACGAATCTGCGATTTGCAGACGATATTGTTCTTTTTGCTTCAACCCCACACAACCTGGAAAAGATGCTCCAAGAACTGAGCACGGCAAGTCTTGAGGTTGGACTTCAGATGAACAGATCAAAGACGCAGTTGATGACCAACAGCACAAAACGTAGGGTCGAGGTAGACGGGCAGGAAATACAGTATGTCGACGAGTACATTTACTTGGGCCAGTTAGCAAGCTTCGAAAACCGGCAGGACAAAGAAATCGGTCGCCGAATCGATAATGCCTGGAAGAGCTACTGGTCCATGAAGACGCACATGAAGGGCAACCTTCCTCTGACGCTTAAGCGCAAACTTGTCGATATGTGTATTCTGCCTGTTCTAACCTACGGTGCCCAGACGTGGTCATTAACGGAGTTACAGAAGTCCAAACTCAAGATTTGCCAAAGGGCCATGGAGCGCAGTATTCTCGGGTTCAAACGCACTGACCGAGTCCGGAACAGCATACTGCGTTCAACTACTGGTATTACTGATGTGGGTACAAAAACGGCCAAGCTAAAGTGGGACTGGGCAGGTCATGTAAGCCGGATGCCTTCAGACAAATGGGCACACATATCAACATCATGGCAGCTTGATGGAAGGCGCCGTCGTGGTCGGCCAAGAAGACGTTGGCGGGACGATCTCGACTCCTTCAAAAGAGGATGGTGGGACATTGCGAAGGAGAGAGATGATTGGAGAGATTTGGGGGAGACCTTTGCCCAGCAGTGGGACGAAACAGGTTAAAAAAAAAAAAAAAAAAAAAAAATTTAGTTAGTATAAAACTTAAAAACTATGCTAGTAACTTCACAAATTTATATTTTAACTGAACGCTTTCGTGCTTCAGAAGGCACGTTATGGTTTCAGCCTTTACAAAGTTGTTAGGCCACGTTGGCTTTTCGGGCGGCCTATCAACCTAGTCACTAGAGTTGGCCTCTGAACTCATACGAACGTACTTATCAGAACTCAACTCTATTTTTATTATGAAAAGAAAAACCGGTTAAAATGTACTGTTGAACCATTAATAAATCAATAAAGAAAATTGCTTATATTGATGGAACGCAATTTAATGCTAATAAGGGTTTTCGCTTTTGAATAAGTGTAATCAAGTTCACTAAGATAAGTTTGTCCAATAATGCTACCACTATTCCTATTTCTGCCGCTCTTATTGCTATATTTTAGTTATGGTTGGTTATGTTACTGGTGAAATTTCAGACACATGAAACATTTTGATCGTTGTCTCAAAGTGGCAACGAGCGAGTATTGCAAGCGTGCATAGACTACGGTAACCGCTTAGTTTAGAGTGTGTAATAGCTTGATATATTTCAATTGATTTTTATTACGATTTTCAAAGTCGAAAGAGCTTTATTACGTATACTTTCAGTACCTACTAGTATCCTACACGAGTCTAACATCTGTAACCGAGGAGGATGTCACTTACATTTGTATGATGATTTGCACACATCGCTACTAATATCCTATATCTGCTACTAGTCCAGCTATATAATATATATAATATGATATATATATATATATATCATATTATATATATATATATATATGGTCATTCAATTATCAACCTGACAAACTTAAGGGATAGGTTTCACACATAAAAAAAATACTTAACTTTTTTTTTTTCTAAACGTTTTTTTTTATATTTAAAAAATGTATATATATATATATATATATAGTTAATCACCCACTCGTTGCATCTCCAACATATCTCGGCAAAATGATCGGCAGAAGTTCTGCCATCATTTTGCCGAGATTTATTGGAGAAGAACGTCAGTCCAACGAATTTTCTTTGTTTTCAGTAGCGTAACCTCAAATACCAAACAAGTATCCTATTGTTATGTAATTATAGTATCTCTTGCGAGTATCGTAAATGTATAAAAGGCTTTAGCATAATTCTTAGCTTAATAAGCCAGCGCGTGACAATCCCGTTTACATCCTCGAAATCGATTTACACTCAACAGGAGTGTCCATCGTCAAGGGACCCAATCGTGTACTGACAGCGCCACGGATATTAACCACTCGATGGCTAATTGTTCCCAGTTCAATTATCGAGCAGCTGTCAACGTATTCAACTCGATGGCCGGCCCTGAAACAAGTTTAGCGACGATTCGATTAACAATTCGTTAACCTGAATGGTGCTACGGATCGCAGCATGTTTCGTTTTGAACAGTCATTGCAATATTGCGATTGGTACCATTTATATAAATTAATAAATAAACAAAATATAGGCTGACATTTTTTCACATTACCATCGAGTTATTGACTAAGCAAAACTAGTATTATGGAAACCAGATATATTACAATATATTATTATAAAATATAACAAATTTTTAATACGTACTACTTATAAAATATAAACCTAAACCAGGAACCAATATTTACACATCTTACAAACATTTACCCCGCAACAGGACTTGAACGCGATACCTTGCTTCTCACCAGGCATTTGTACTCCGCACCGTCCAGGTAATACAGGGTAACCATAAGCTCTAAAACAATATTAAAATAATGTTAGATTAACATTTCGGCATACAAAAAAAACAGTAATATTTTTTCAATATACTTCTATAAAAGCTTGTGGTGACCTGAGTAACAGGTCGTCAAATGAAGTGGGCTTAATGCGTTAGCATGTAAAATAAGAAAGATATTAATAAGTAATAATATTGTTAAACAGTTTACAATCGTATGATGCTACAAATAGTTTTCTTTATTATACTACCTAACTGTCAATCTGATGTAAGCATATTCCTGCCGAAGATTACATTATTTAGTGAGAGACACGAAATAGTGAGTTACTGGCAGCAACGTAAAAAATAAACCACAGACGCCATAAACAAAGAAGTGAAGTGAAAATGAGCGAAGACCAATAAATACTTAACCCTATATTTTATACCAAAATAATACCGTATATTTTCTACTTGCATACGTTTGTTGAAAAATTTTTCAAAATCCGCATAAGCTTTATAAAACATGCAAGCCTCAGCTCACAAACAATTTTTACATGTCCCTTAGATCGTATATCTATGACTATACTATAATGACTGTTTTAAGACGCGCAAAAGCCGCCAAAAAGCTGCAACGCTCACAAAACTTCCGTTTACCCGTGCTCTCCCGGAGGATGTGCCGTCATAGAATACGTAACAGCCACTGCGTTTTTAGCCCTTTGCTTTGCTGCTTTATACTGACCAAAGTTTGACATGAATTTACGAAAAAAATAGTAATACAACTTCTTGAATTTACAAAAAAAAACAACTTGGTGCCTTTTTGTGCTATCCAAAAGCAGACGAGAAAAAATAGAAACCTAGCCTTGTCGGTATGGAACCTTATCAAGTACATCAATCTCACAAAAAAAAAACAATGACATCCACTCGACAACTGTTTAGTTTGATTTGTCAAAATTTATTAATTAGAATTAAACAGTCATTTTCTATAATTGCTAAAATAAAGTTCTGTCCGTTTGACTAATATTAATTTGCTAGCTTTTAGATGGATTTTGATGCTGTTTAAAGTAAACAGCAGCGGCACAAGCATCCGCCATCGTGTTCACACAAAGTTTCCCATTTAATTTTATTGCTGGGACGGTGTGAGCCCGCCATCCTCTGCTAGTCTTTTATTGTTTGTATTTTTTTGCGACCGTACTCGTGTGGAAGAGCGCCATTGTTAACGTTTCACACTTCCACAGAGTTTCTTTTGGTAAACGTACTTTGTGGTAAAAGTTTTCCTAAATTTCTATATAGTTTTGTGTCGATTCTTGTTAACTTTCAGTAGCTAAAACGTTCAATGAGAAATCTATAGAGAATATTATTGTAGTTACCGAAGAATCTATTTTACATTTACGTACAACTTACCGACGCCGAATAGCTTGATTTGTTCAATTTATACTTCTAGACCTAATTATTGAAAATGTTCAATGTTTGGATACGCATGCTTTTAGGGTTCGATAAACAATATAATTTCTTATTTTGAAAGTTGGTAAATTAGTGCCACGACAAGTATTTAAATCAAGAAGGTGTAAGAGCTATTCTCTTCACGGTATTTCTAAAATTTCTACAAACAGGAAAACAGCGTAAATAAATGCACACAGAAAAACAAAACGTCAGCACAGCAATAAAATAAAGAGCTCTGCAAAAAAGGTTGAATTCCAGAAGGGTTTACGAATGCCTGGTACGTGCGGGCAGTAGGTCACAAGTCGAACTTATGAAAAATTGCGTAACTTTCGAGTGTTTTTCAGATAAGTCGTTTTTGCATTGCAGGGTACCGGGCAAAACTGAATCAACTGAATCAACTGAATTTTTTTTATTGTTTATGACTTTTGTTTTTACAAAAAAAATCAAAATCGTATAACAGTTTTGTTAAAGAAAAAGTACATCAACTTTTTTTCTATGTAAGTCAGTTGTTTGGACTTGCGATTAAAATCTGGTTTGATTTGATTTGAATCAAATGCTGTTGTCGTGTTATTGGAAGTTGTTGTGAATTTTATTTTTTAATCTTCAAATTAAAACCGAGCTAGAATTTTAAAATATTTGACAACACTAAAATGTGTTATCTTGCGCATAAGAAAGTATATATTAATTATTGACTGTTTTAGTTAACTTAAGTAATCAACGAAACCCTGTATCTAAGATAGTTCCCACTCGCACTTGAAACTTTAAAACAAAGGTAAGAGACTATTCTCCTGGAATTAATGTTTAAAACTTGCTCTAATTTTAGTAAGATAATAAGGTAAAAGCGTCGCTAAGTATTATTAATGATATTCCTGTAATGCTGGTTCTTTGTCGCATAGTTAAGAAATACTTGCGTTTTTATGCTATGCATAAAGTTATATTAAGGTTTTTTGGCAGTAAATATTTGTGGCATATAAAATAATGTATTCGTAGCTATAGCTATAGATAAGGGCAAAATCACTCTCGCTAGAGATGTGCCAGTATCCCAGCAATGAGAACATTAGAAGGCTGGCTATGATGATAAGATTTTTAATCAGTAGCAAAGGTAGTTCATGGGGTTTGTACCACCAAACGGTTCACACTTCGAGAGATCGATAAATTGCTTCATTTGTGGTGTCTAGTAGTTTGTCTTGTTGCTTAGTCATCTACCTTCATGTCATAATGTGCAGAAAGCACAGTATATCTTCATTTAAATTGCAAATTGGTAGTTGCAAATGAAATTATTAAAACAGCTTACTTTTTTGTAATTTAAAGCGTGCAAGTTTCAACTTTATTTTAGAGAAATAAATTTAATTAAGAATAATCTGTAACAAACTTTAAAAGACAACAGTGCGATCATCAGTAAAACTTAATTAATGAATGTAAAGTTAACTAAAGTTGTAAATATCTTGATTGAAAGTAGGTATTTTTACAAGGGATCATAATCCAATTAGAAAACTTGAAAATTTTAACAAGGAAGGTGGGAAATAACTGTCTGTTACCAAGAAATGAAAACACATGAATATTTAAAAACTAATAAAAAAACATCTAATTAATGTTGTTGGTTGAATTAGCAGTATATTTTAATAATATACAGTGAACCTTTTTATAAAAGGTTTTTCAAGCTGTGAAAGCTATAAAGTAAATTACGCGAAACCTACAAACAGCTGCCAACTGCCACTTTAAATAAGAAAGCTTTACAATAAACATAACCTTCTTAAGTATTTAGGTACCTATATCCCGTAATAAGACAGCGAAAATACACGTAATTCTATAAGAAGTATCACGCCAATTTTAACTCATTTATTCGCGGAAGTCAAAACAGGATTTGTTTTTTGTATTCTTTTTGACAATGTAAGTACATCGCTTTGTGAATGTTATACCATACCGTAGGGAAGCTTAAATTATTTGTGCAATAAAAATATGGTGTGCAAATTTAAAAGCTTAGCGCAACTTATTATTTATTACTATTCCTTTAACCAATTGTTATTAAAGTCACAGACACGTTGTTTTATTTAAAAATAGACATGTATAATTACAATACTCAATATAATATAGACGCAGTACGCCCACGCAGTAGTAAAACAGGTTCTATAGTATTTTGTTCGAAATGTACCGCGTAAATTAAGTTATCATTTTGACATAAAATGCACGTTACTGGTTAAAAGTATCAGACCAATTTCGTGCCATTTATTCGCGGAAGTTGAAACAGGAATCTGCTCAAATTGGCACCCACTCGTGACTTATCGGAGTAAACATCGATTAGCGAGATCTCGGGACTCTCTCGGAAATTATAGCCTTGCGTATTCTCATAGCTAATAGAGATTGAAGCTGGTTTTATTATTTGTACTGTACCTATATACTGTCACAAACATTAAATTAAATTATTGTTATCGACCATAAATCAACGTTTGACTTTTTTGGAAATAACCTAGTTTAAATTATTTGTAATTTTTTTTCAGTTATTAGAACTAGGTAAATAGCGCTGATTAGTATTATTTATTTTTTATTTTGAGTGTTTCTGATGATTTGACACATGAAAAGTATACGAACTGAATCAGCTATTTGCATTAAACTGTGTTTGTGCAGACCACCTGCGAAGACATGACCATTAATAAACATGTTCTAAATGATACATCTAGATGCAAGTCTGATTTTGTAAACATGCGTTTATAAGTAAAGTGAGGTTTAACGCTGGAATACTTGGTATTATTATCTACTAGTATTCGATATAATGTTAAGCTAGAACGAAGCTATTAGTGTTATAAATTACTTTATAGACATATAAACACACACACAATACACAAACATAAATTCATAGACATAAAGGGGAAAATAGACATGATGTAGCTTACATGCAAAGACTTTGTCTTGCATTCCATTAATCAGTTCAAAGAGTCTTTATTATTCTCATTCAAGACAATACTTACATAAGAACGCTTAATAATTAGAATTTATTATAAATCGTGGTCTGGTTACGGTTTCGTTTCGAATGTATGAAAGCGCAGATTGCCTATCAATTTATCAGTGAGAGGTCAATAATATATTATGTGTAAATTGCATTCAAATCTTTTTGTAAGTCATATTTTGGTGTTAGTAGATCTGCAAGCTACACATTGTATTTGTATATAATGTATTGTATTGTACAGCACACAATAGAAATTGTGCGTTGCAATATTGAGGTTTACATTAAAAAGAATAGAGCTTGTCTAAGGAAGTACTAACACCAACCTATTTCTGCCACCAAGCAATAATGCTTGCATATTTGAATTCCGTTTCGAAGGTAAGGTATTTCAGGTGAAATTACAGGCACAGGAGATTTTTATTTACGTCTCATGGTGGAAACAACCAAGTGTTATATCTGATTATTGCAAGCTTACACAGGCTATGGTTACCGCTTATCATCAGGAGAATCGTACGCTTGCTTGCCATTTTACTTGTACAATAAAAGCTCAGAGTTATCAAGTTAACGTTGAAATGTTAATGATTGATATACCTGCAACGATTTTCATATCAACTGATATGAAGAGTATTGCAGGTAAAGGAACTTTACGTATATAATTTTATTCCTCAAGCAAATGATGCCGTCAAATAACGTCCGTAAACGTGGCTGTAAACTTTTTATAAAGTTACGGCCACCATTTAACACTGTTTTAGAAAACCAACGCTTAAAAGTCTAACTGAAGTCAAGAGCGTTCCAATATTTATTGTTATAAGTTCAAGTTTGCGTAGAAATTATGACACTTGAAGTGCATTTACATTTCATAACCTCTTGGGAGGTAGCGTCTGCAATTACTTGGCTTGTTCATTGTGAGATACATAGCGCATTAGATGAGGAAGCTTCGTACCGAGCAAGTTTTATTTGTTAACTCTGATTCCATCTTTAGATATAAAAAAGTAAAAAATATATTCATTCAATAATATCACAAGGATCATTTTGAAACGTCTTAAAGCTAGGTGAATTTACGCCAGTTCCACGCGCCCCTGCCTAGAAGAATCTGGCAACAAACTCGGCTGGGTTCCTAGTTTTTTTTTTGATGATCCCTCTTCATCATAAAGCTTCAGTGTGGTGCCAATCGAACTAGGTGAGGCTCATGCCAATAAAATAAGTAGGTTTGTAAAAAAAAGGAAAAAAAAAAAAAAAAAAAGAGCCAAGTTCTGTATATCTGGAAAGTGCCTTACCACACCACTATTTTTTTGTATATTGCTATACTGTTATACCATCTTACGACTCGTGACTGCGATACTCGCATTTTTGAACTAAAAAAAATTGTTGATTGAGAAAGATTTTAGCTTATTGGCAAAATCACCATTTCGGTACAAACCTCGGCCTAGGCAGTTTCCAGAGGGAGTGGCTCGATCCCAGAGGCTGAAATAAAAAAACGTTTTCAAGCTGAATAATATCTTAAATATCTTTTACGTTAGGCTCGCTAAAACTCGAGAACGGCTGGACCGATTTGACTAATTTTGGTTTAAACGTTGAGAAGAAAATAATTATAGAAAATAACGCGAGTGAAACCGCGCCGGGTCTACTAGTAGGATATAAAAATCACCTAGCAAGTTTGGTCTACGGATATAACCAACCATTACGGAACATTGACTGACAGACAATCGATGCAAGTTTTATATAAAAAAAATACGCTGCGACTTGAGAACAGAATTCTTCTACGTTTTTCGTCAGCTAAAAAGCGATTATCACATCACATCATGACAGTTGGTAAATAATTGTTTTATTAAGTAACTGGCAAGGTGACTGCCTATAATAATAGTGATTAGAACAAAAATAATGAATAAATAATGTTTATCAAACAGATCGTCCGTGTGTATTTGTTCTCAGGTTCACTAAACCTGTGTTTTCTTATTTGTAACGACTAATACAAGAATATGTTTAATTTAACCGCTTAGACGGTTTACATGTTCAATTAAAGCGCAATTATTGCAGTTTAAGGATACCCTTCTATACTCCTACTGCAATAATTACGCTATAATTGAATATTAGTATGACCAAACGGTCATCTTTATGATGATGCTAATAACCATTTTGTAAAATAAAAGTTAACAGTAAACAACAAATAAACTATATCGGTTTACTAGGGATTTTTAACACCAAATGTACCTGTAGGTTGTATTTTTTTTTTTCATGTCTGGAACTTTTTTTAATATTGGGCACTAATAATGAAAGACCCTGTCTATTGATATAAGTAAAAGTAATAATGTAAGCAATAGTGTATAATGATTAATGAGCACAGGTAGTGTAGTGATCCCGCTTTTCAATCCAATGGTTGTAGGTTTGAATCCGGTTGTGCGCCATTATTGTTAATACTACATACTAATTTTGAATTTTGGAAGGTGTGATTTAAATGTTTAGGGTGCACTAAATAAAAAACTTTTCGAAATTCAACTTCTATGACGCAACAGGAAAAAGAAGTTTACATAAAAAAAAAATTCTTGGTAGTTATTTCTTATGAGCACAGTCACGGATTCGGATAAATCTATATTTTACTATGCATAGGTTTCAAACTGACTAAATGGTAATTTACTATGCACTAAGTTGAAGCTACTGCAATAATAAAAGAGATTACAGTCCAAGAATCCTAAGAACTACATATATGGCAAATTATATTTAAAAGCTGTTAATTCAAGCTTTAATACTTTGTGGTGTAGTCACTTGGTCATACTCCTTTATGCTGAAACTAATGGTCTTTTAGATTTGTAGTACCAGTACCAAAACCGTAAACTGAGCTATAAGAGTGATGTTAAGTACCAGTCTACAATGTTTGCCATGAAACAACAGCAGTGACCAACCCACTTTCGTCCGTTTTCACCCTATCCTAAAGCAATATGGTTGCAATTTGAATAGACGCTATCTACTTTAATGGATACAAATACGTGGACCATAAGCGGAGATGTTCAATCGTGTGTATGCATTTGCTAGATTGACATTGTCTATGTCATTAAACATGAATGACTGTCAGTGGTAAAGCTATGTTCAAACTGCTGCTGTTGATTGTTGCTCGGCAACGAATCCCACTAATTATAAAGGGCTGGTCACACCGCCTGCGTATGCGTACATAAGCGTAGACGTGCACGTACCATGATGACGTTGCAATGTATACAACTGAGAGCTTACCCGTTTGACCCAAGAATTTTCTACCCGATGGGTATTTTGCTCCGTTCGACCCAAAACATTCGATTCAAGTTTCCCTTTCTACCCACACCTACCTATTCCTAATTTCTATTGTTTAAATTCAAACAAATAACACAATGAAACACTAAAGTAGAAGGTATAAGATTTTTTGAGCGCCTATTTAGTGCGTTAGATGATTTAATAATCATATTTGTTAGGTTCTAACAATTTATTTTATCTGTGTTTGTTTTGTATAAGTAGTTTTATCTTAGTTTTAGTATTTATTACATTTAGTGTACCTACAAAAGCCCAGCAAATGTTATGCGTTAGTTTTAAGAAATTCTCATGTAAGTGAAGATATTCTTATTGAGAAATAAATATTCTTAAACCTGAGATGAACTACCAAAATTCCATACAAATTGACAGCTGGACGATACGTTTACGTTTACGTTTGTCAAACGAGTTTTTCGTGCTAAGCACTCTGGTATACCATGGCTTTAAATCCGAAAGATTTGAATATTTTAAGGTATATGTGTTTCAATCACGCCGTGACGACTGATCCGATTTGAAACTGAAATTGAATTATTTATTATTATTATATTATTATCTGTGTTGTTTCAATAGCGATAGTTTCGCTATCGATAGGTTGATTTTGAAAAACAGTCAGACGAGCCCTAAAACGTGGCTCGTCGGCAACGATTCCACGCAGATATCGTAACCAGCCCGCGTTTGGTCATAGCGAATAAGGCTCCTGACCTTGCATCTAATCAAATTAATTGCCTTATCTGCAATGATTTTGAAACAGTTTGGGACTAGACTAAGGTCCTAATTGTCACATTGAACGACAAACGTAAAAACGGATTACACGACACAAAATAACTCATATTATTATTTAGACAAAATGAATACCTTTTAGGTACTACAACCCATTATCCTGCCGTTAAAGTACTGCCATTGGAAGTCCTGGTTTAAAAATAGTTAATTACAACAGACAGGTAAACACATTGAACACCCGCGTCGTGTTTGAAATAGCCTGTAACTGTGTTTATCCCTTCACCCTTATTATTACAAGGCACCCTAGGTCAGGACTGCACTGACATGGATAGGTAAGTTTAAGTCTATTGATTATGTAAATAAGTGTGCATGAAGGTACTGAAACTACTTACTAATTATTTATGACTACACTTACACGAACTATTTGGTTAAAAATTGTCGAATCAGTCGCAATTTGTTAAAATATTAAGTAGGTTATTAATAGTACAGTTCTTTGTGATAGAGCTCGTCCGGGGCAAGACTACCACCATAACTATTTCTGCCGCCAAGCAGTAATGCTCGCATTGGTGTGTAGCAAGGTATGGTTTCCGGTGAAATTACAGGCACATGAGACTTTCCAAATAAAGTCTCAGGGTGGTACCACGCAAGTGATGTCTATGATGTTGCAAGGGTACATAGGCTTCGGTAACCGCTTACCATCAAGTAGGCCGTACGCTTGTTTGCCACTTTAGTGATATAAAAAAATACTCATTGAATTATTAACTTACATAACGAATCTCTACGTTCTATTATTTAACATCATCATTATGACACCCCGAGAAGTTTTAATCACTCTCACGTTTATTTTTTTGAGTATTATAAATAAATAAATAAATAAATAATGCTGGACAATCCACACAGCATCATCTAGCCCCAAGGTAAGCTGCTGTTAAACAGAGCTGTATTATGGGTACTAGATGACTGATATATATTTAATACAATACAATACATAGATAGATATTTTTATTATATATAGAAAATACCCAGAACACCCGAAACAAATATTTGTAGATCGTACAAACATTTGTTCCGAGGCGGGAATCGAACCCGCAACCTCTGCGTCGCAAGCGGACCTGCGCCCGCTGCGCCACATCGGTCGTCAAAAAGTTAAGCTAACTGTGTCATTTAATCGGTATTAAATGACACAGTTAGCTTAACTTTTTTTTCTGCCAATTTAAAGGACCTACGCGGTAATCACGTACACATTTGACATTTGAAAAGTCACGTCTACATATTACGTTATGAGCACACTCCAATTAAAGCTACGCACAAACACACCCAAAGCATACAATATTTAAAGTCTGTATGGTAATAAGTAGGCCATGACAGCGGCCTTCAAGCGGCCTAAAGCTCTGTCAGCAGAGCTGGCCACTGACTCATACAAACTTACTTTTACTTTAGGTAATAACTAGTAAAATAGGTGCGGGTTTGATTCCAGCAGTGGGACTAATGCTATTGTTATCAAAATTGAACAATAATAAAAAATATAATAATAATGCTGGACAATCCACACAGCATCATCTAGCCCGAACGTAAGCTGCTGTTAAACAGAGCTGTGTTATGAGTACTAGATGACTGATATATACTTAATACAATACAATACATAGATATATATTTTTATTGTATATAGAAAATACCCAGAATACCCGGAACAAATATTTGTAGATCGTACAAACATTTGACCCGAGGCGAATCGAACCCGCAACCTACGCGTCGCAGGCGGCCCTGCGCCCGCTGCGCCACATCGGTCGTCTATAAAAGAAACCTTTATCTATTTTGTTCCCACATCTTTCCCGTCTAGTAGAACTTTTTCGTAACAAAGTTTAAATCATCATGATATTATTTTGAGTATTTTCTAATTTTCTCTATTACCTAATATTAATCTCGTATAAACTTATTACCACCGACAAATAACCGCCAAACTCATTAAACGCAGGGCTAATGGAATATTTTACAGCGATTGCGGTGCCCCCTTGAGTCCTTCATGCTAAGATTTATGCACGTGCGAATTGAAAAATAGACTAAGGTGGATGATAAAGTGCTTTGCGCAATCATAAGTCATCTTGTAATTATACGAGAAGTAAGGAGTGTTTATACTTGTAGTGCGTTTGTAGCGTGATACCACAGAACTATATACAAGTAGAACGCCCTGCCGTCATACAGTAAAAACTAGTACGGAGGGTAGTCACTTGACTATGTACATAATAACTTACCAACCCTATAGTACTACTTGTAATATTCTTGTAGACCCCCTAGAACTCTTATGTAGGTACGTAATTAGTAAACAACATGGTTAGTTAATGGGAATGTTCTAGAATATAGATTTTTTAGTTTCTAGATTATGAGATGGGAAAGATAATAATTTAAAAGCATCGATAAGCACGCGGCAAACTGATTCTGCTACACCACCACACCGCCCCAGGTTGGGAGCAGACTGAGTTTCGCGGCAAGTAAAGAGGTTACTCAGACCTTACTTAGCCCGTCTTATCGGCACACGAGGTCATACACTCACTCATTCTACTTAAATTTCTTTAATGCCCCGGTGAAAATGTATACCCTGTATAATCGCAGTGGCATGCAAAGATTGAAATGAAGTTTAGTACAAACGACCCATTTTACCCTGAATTGACAATAAAATTACTACAACTTTCGACTAGAGTTTTTATAGAACCCAGTTTATAGAAATTATAGTAATATCTGTAATTACTGATAGTTGCGGGTTGCCAGTTGCCAAACTCGCATTGAGTTGTGAGTTTTTACGCTCTTTTATATTGAAATACTAGCTGCGCCCCGCAGTGTTACCCACGGTTAAACAGTTTGGATAAAAATAGCTTGTATGCTATTTCAGACCATAATTTACGCCTGTGCCTGTGCCTAAAAATCCGTTCATTTGTTTGGGCGTGATGCTGCTACAAACATACAAACATTCCACTTTATAATTATTATTATTACAACCAATTGAGATTGAGTACTACTGACGACCGATGTGGCGCAGCGGGCGCAGGTCCGCCTGCGACGCAGAGGTTGCGGGTTCGATTCCCTCCTCGGAACAAATGTTTGTACGATCTACAAATATTTGTTCCGGGTGTTCTGGGTATTTTCTATATATGATAAAAAATATCTATCTATGTATTGTATTGTATTAAATATATATCAGTCATCTAGTACCCATAATACAGCTCTGTTTAACAGCAGCTTACTTTGGGGCTAGATGATGCTGTGTGGATTGTCCAGCATTATTTATTTATTTATTACTACGTCATTCATTGGTCAAACTACTTGTTAAAATTATGTGAAACATTTTGACTCTTATTTTACATAGGTAATTTTATCTTAGATACAAAATAACTATTTATTTATTTAAGTACTTAGAATTTCAACTAACTTACCGACATTATAGGGTAAAATAGTTAAGTTGTACTTCATTACTGTTAATTATTATTATCCTCTACTTAATTATATCCACCAAAATTTTACGATGTGGGTCATTACTTTTAATAGCACTCAATGCCTTTGTTTAGTGTATTATTTTAAACTATAAAACAGGCCATTTCAATGTTTAATTGTAAAGATAAAATTTTATTTTATACCTGTTTAGTTAGAAAGTGACTATATAGAGTCTTTGATTATGAGTGCGCGATATTCAAGGAATATAATCCACACACAAAAAAAATGTTTTTTTTTTTAACATTTTGTCTGAAAAATCTCGAGTAAATCGATTACGTTTTTCTGGTCAATTAATAATTATCCTTGGGAGCACCTGGCGCATGTCAATGACCCACGCGTCAATGAACCGCGAGTAAATAACCCGCGCGTCAATGACCTGCGCGTGTCAATGACCTCCCTAGAACCGCTACGGGGCTCACGTGCTCGAATATTTTATTATTACTTGATTTCCAATAAAGATAAATAATAATTGACCAGATATACGTAATCGGTTTACTCGAGATTTTTAAAAGAAAATACTCAGAAAAAAAAACATTATTTATTGATGTGTGGAACCTTTCTCTTGAACATCGTGCACTAATAATCAAAGACCCTGTATATTATGTAGGTCTGAACTATTGCAGTTAGTAACTACATCATAAGGTGTTTATCTGTGTACAAAAAGTTGGAAAAAATGAAAAAACTAATAAATTTTTGGATTTATTTATTTAGAATCCATGTTTGTAAACAGATGTTGTAAACTTACAAGTAGAGTCCGTTTAAAAAAATATAAATATAGCTACGAAAAAGTACGGTTGCTGCAATTATGGCTAACACCCTAATACAATCAAGTAAAAAACAAGCGGTTTACAACAATCACTGTCTTATTCTTTAGTTAACTGGAACTGGGGTTAAAAATTAAATGAAATAGTGAAATATACAGCCTTAATTATCTTAAAACAAACTATATTCACGAAACTATGGAAAATTGAAAACTACCTGAGCATTTTAAATAAATTCTCAATCGTAAATAAATTAATTCTCAACATTATTTTAATAAAGATTAATTTTATTTTATTGAATATACAATAATTGTCAAAAGAAATATATTCTATCTACAATATACAAGTAACAAACATTTATCTATATACATTTAATAGTCGGACTAGTACACGATTGTAGTCAAAAAGTGTGAAGATTGATTTTTACAAATATACCTACACATTATTTATGTAAAGATCACTGCTGCAGGCAGTCAGGAGTTGTTGTCATTTATTTTATTTACAGCCACTTATGACAGAGCCATATAAAATTAAAACTGCCATTTCGTTATTAACTAAAAAATATTTTAAGTAAATAAACCTTTTGAATAATTTTAGTATCATTTTTAAACAGCCATATCCCATACAACAACAATTCTAGATCTTAAAATCTTACAATATTTACAGCTTCGAATTGAATATTTTCTTTCCTCAACATTCCCACATAACACAGCCCTTCATCCTATAGATAGGTACAGTCGAGTGCAAAACACTAAAACTTTTTCTAAGCTTTTTTTTAAGTTTACTCAGGAGCAACTTTATTAAAATAATAAGAAAAAAATAATTACTAAAACAGTAATGAAAAAAAGTATTTAAGTTAATTTTAAGCGTTATTATGAATGTTATTTTCGGGAACAAATAATATTTAAAACAAAATTAATGTTTAAATATTTTACCATCGCATAATCTAATCTTCTCCTGAAAATCTCCTCGAATCATAATAGACGTAAACAAGAATTAAAAGTGTTTGCACTTGACTGTACTCGCAAAAACTAAAATGTCAATATAGTTGACATACCCAAGTTTTACGAGCCTAGTCACAAGTGGCAGGGTCGTAAAGTTTCTCAAATGGTTATAGCATGACTCGGAAGATTCAAAGTGAAATTCTGAATTTCACACTAAAACTATCCTGTACAGCGTAAAGCTCTCTTACAAAAATTACAAAAAGTTTTCAACGTAACTTATCCTACTATTTACATTTATTGCTATCGAATATTGCGCTTTCAACGCTCCAGTTGTACAACTGGCTTATTGCCTCCGCTAATAATAAATACATTTAATAAATGCTTTGAGTGCTCAAAGTAATGTTGGTTTTACAAAAAAAAACAAATAACCAGAAAACGTTAGTAATAGTGAAACTTGGCTTTAATGCAATTTTCTAGGTAAATATTTCTTGCACAAATAATTTTATCATACATATTTTTGAACATAATATAAATAAATTGCTATTGAAGCAACTAAAGCGCCAATAATTCATTGCCGCCATCAATGATATGCCTTGTATAAAACGGAATGATAATAAAGCGATTTTAATAACATATTTTTATCTCAATTCAAAAAGTAACAAGCAATAGAAACAAAATACAATTTTGTTTTTTTTTATTATTATGTCGATGTTCGAACATTTTAATATAATTTATCTAACTATTATAACACCAAAGGTTAGTTTTAACTTTAAGGAAAGGGTTGAGTTGTAATTATTAGTGAACTACTTACATTTTTTTTTCTGAAAAACTTAAGTCAGTCTTTAACACCTACGCTTATTACTTTACAATACTTCGACAAAAATGAATATGTCTGTTATTCACTATTCGGATTTGCTAATATAATTTATTCAAACAATGGATTAGGTCTAGAACCAAGACCTTTTGATAACTATTTATTCACACCTTGTGTACCAAATGGGAGCCAATTCGCTGAGACATCGAGCGATAGTAAAATGATCATGCAATTCAGTCTTATTTCGAATGAAAGTGCATGGACGTATGTACATTTTAAACGCGGAAAATCAGTTCTTTTATGCGTAACAAAATTGGTTCTAGTCAAAAACAAGTTAGTTAAGTTGCTGCAGTCTAGATGGAGGTATTCATTCCATCTCTCTTATGTTACCTGTGTGCTTATGTTAAATGTTAGTAAAAGTTTTGTCTCAGTAAAAGGGCGGCATTTTAGCACTGGAGGAATGTTTGTGTAGTAGTGTCAAATATACGCGCCCACGCTAGAGTCTATGCGAGTGCCGGCGCGGCAGGCCATGCTCATGGCCGGTGTGGATGAGCAGAACTAAGAGAAGAACTGCTCACCCCTGAATCGCTGCTTTTCTCAGAAGCACAAGGCTCTCCGCCAGCAACAAACTTAACGACATTCAGCCTATGGTCTGATTCGCAAGTGTCGTCTCGAGCTCCACCTGGTAGTCCCCCAACTCTGGTGGCTGTTCTTTCAGGTACTGTACCTGGGTAGCGTTCGATTCTGTCACATTCAGCATCATCAGGAGCTCGTCTGCGAATGGAACGTTTGGCTTGTGGAGCGGGTTCCGGTGGCCTATGAGATGGTTCATCTGCTCTGTGGACAAGCGGTGAAGTCCTTACTCGCACTCCTCCAACGCCTACAACACCTGCTTCATAGCAACCGGAGTCGCGGGGGAACTGCCGTCGTCCAAAGGGTGAATCACCACCTTCAGAGCTGGAACCTCCACCATCATGTTCCATATCTGCTTCTCCACCTGGAAAGCATTTTTTTAACATTTTTTCAAAACAAAGAGCTGAAAAAATATATAAAAGAAGCTAATTTAACTTACATTCAAGCTGATGAAGTAATTGTACAGCTGCAAGGATTCGGGTGCGGTGCTCTGGAGTCATGATCCCCAAGTAGTCAAGATCAGATGGTTCAATCTCTTTGAATAATTCTATATCTTCATATCCATTCCTAGCAAAGGCCACTGTGTACTCTGGTAAATCTATCCTCCTCAGCAACTCTTCTACTGATCGTGGTCGTTGCTCCCATAGTCTTTCACGACTCTTGCACCATTTCGCGTTCCTAGATCTGATTGTTTCTCTTTCGGATAAAACTTCGACAGTGGCGAACTTGAAGTTTCCAACTTTGTTGTTCAAAACTCCTCGCCAGATACCCGAAGCGTTCATGTTGATGACTTCGATAATGTCTCCTTTCTGTTGACAAGTGGTTCTTAGTTAGCAATTAGAACTTATTGCTCGGGAGATGTAGCGATTTGTTATTAAGATGTCTTACCTTGTATCTCAGGGCATCTTTCTCATAAATATTGGGTATGTAATCGACGAGTGCGCGGGCCCGACACAGCAGTTGCGGCACGAGCAGGCTCCGCCCAGCCGGACTTAATTCTATGTTTTCTTCTGCCGAGAGAGATGAGTGATTACTACCGGCGCGAACCAACGCTTGTGTGCCTGTACATAAAATATCTAAGATTATCCCCTCATCCGGTCTAGCTACCACCAGCACATTAGAAACAAAAATACCTGTGAATACATCTTTGCATGACTGCGAACAGGATTGTTAATTTTGTTAGTTAATTAGTAGGTATATGGGGTGCAAAATAATGGAGAGTGTTCAAAAGTGCTCGGTAAGTAACAATGTGGGGGGTTATGGTAAAGAAAGGAAAGACAAACATATTTACAAAATCTTTTTTTTTTATATTTAGTAACACGATACGAAAAATTCAATAAATCCACTCACTACTGCCTGATCCGCTGGGAAGACTTTCGAATGAGCTATTAGAACAAGGGAAGGCTTGGTCAGCGCTTCTCCGATCACTGCCTTCGGGCCCCCGTTCTTGTCTTAATCTTGATATTTTTCTTTGGACATCTTGTCTTAGACCCCGCACTTTTCCTGCGAGGTGGGACACTCCTTCACAGTCTTCGGCGGACTGAAAATAAAATTATTTATAAGCAGGGCAAAGGTTTGAAAAATTAAAAAGCAATTTTGTGCTAGTGCATTTATTATTCGACTTTAGAATAGTAACGCTGTAACAAAATGTACAAAGCTTACATAATTTATTACCTGATGTACAGTAGCTATGTGCTGTGAATCAGTTTCGCTTTCCTGATCTTCGTAATCTGACGACGCAGGTGATAAAGGGTCGGCTCCTATCCGATACCCGGACATTTGTCTATAACCCCTTCTCGAGTCTCGCTCCGATCGGTTGGATTCCAGCGAAATGCCGGATAGCCGCGATCCTATAGATTGGATGTCAGATGCGGCGTAATCCCCGCTCTCCCGATCTCTCGCTGTTCGCAAAGGGATCACTGTAGTCGGGTAGGGGCCACTTTGTGGAATTATTAATCCTCTTCGAGGGGTTCGCGCTAAACTGATATCACCCGCGCTTCTTAGGGATATCACGCCTTCGCCTCGCGGCTCATTCCGGAGGTTGAGCGTAAAACAAACTCGTCCATTTTGAAAGGTGGCTGCAGGCTGACCTCCGCCCATGAGGAAGTCTTCGGGATCGCTCTCGTAAGGCGGCTCGTCGTACCAGTGACCTCGCCCGGACAGACACCTCGCTTCGTCGTCGTACATATACGTGTCGTCTGTAAACGAGCCGTTTATTAGTCTCCAACGTAGCGTAGGTTCGGCAATGCAAATAAAAAAGTACGTGCTAACAAAACTGCGAAAAAGTTTACCGTCAAAATGCTTCCCACAAAGTGGCAGGTCCACTGACAACACTGCGATCAAAGCTGTGTACGAACATCGTAAAGCCGTGCGTTGCAAAATATTTTTTCCAAAAACATGCATTCAGCATTTTGCCGCAAAGTAAACATTGATCAGATGAATGGAGATGATCCGGTTTGCACACAAACGTTGTATGTGTTTTTTTAAATATTTTCATTTTTTATAAGTAATTCACTGGAGTGATTTTTAGATAGAACATGAAAAAACATGGTATTGGCGAATGAACGATGCACATCGAAAGCATAAATTAAGTACCTAACAAAATATTTGTTGTCATTAGGTTCAAGAAACCATTCAAAATATAGTAAGTACATTCCTATTGATCTTTAAATTACCATCGGAATATCGTGCAGCCCACATGCGGTATTTTTTTTTCATTGATAAGATTGCTCAGTTGTTTATTTTTCATAGGTGCTTTGATATTTTGACATATATTAAAAATTTGAAGAAATAATAAATGTAATACTTTTAAAACGTTCAAATAAATTAAAATAATTATAAATTAGTAACAAAACATTTTTACAAAAACACAAAAGCCAAAGCCAAATGGTCATAAAAAGAAGCATAATATAATTTTCATATCAAAATACCGAAAAGCATGTACACAAAAAACCAAGACTTCTTTTTATATATTCTTAAATATTTTGCAAGACTTTAGGTAATTTTAAGAAAACAAGACGTACCACCAAACGGGCCTCTTACACCATCCCTTCCCATATTCATCAGGCCGTGCCTTATATCTCTCAGAATCTGAAACAAAAACAATTTTGTAAAAATAATGCAAGCTTCAAAATGCGGGGAAAACCCTCCAAAACAGCACCCTTTATAAGATAGCATTATATTTTAATTTCGAGAGAAAACTGAGCTTGCCGTTTTGAGGGGGAGTGAGCAGAGATAGGAACATTTTAATTTAAAAAAAATAATAAGCGATTTTCGTCGGTCTGTTTCATTTACTTCGTCTACTAAGTTCGTGTTCTGTCCAAACATCCACTAAAAATATATGCGTGTTCATAAATACCGATGCTTTTATCGTATAAAAAGTTTATGGTTTTTTACAAGGAAATGGGGCTTGGTTTATTTGCTATAATGTTGACGTGTGCTTGCGAAAGTAAAAATTCAAAGATGATTTAAATAATAAATACACCTACTTGTGTGAATTTTGTCTAGCAAATAAATTACCATTATTATTTTTTTTAAAAAGGAATCATTCTGCACATAACGGATTTAGGATTTTTATATTTTATATTTATTTTATTTGATATATTTATTTCTTTCAGACATGCTTAAATGCGCGTTGTTTGCTGAATTATATAAAGCATTTGTGACTAACTGACTGACAGATCAACGCATAGTCTAAACTATAAGTTCTAGAAAATGAAATTAGAAAATTAGGGGTGCACTAAGAAAGGAATTCCCAAATTTCAATTCTTAGAGGACGCAGCGGGAAGATGAAGTTTGTATAAAAAACTCAATGCGGACAAAGTCGCGGGGTGTTCCTCTGGTTTATAACACAAAATAACACACCCAACAGCCAAATACATATAGTCTTGACCCCACACTGAGATTCATTGTATCGTATCAAAAAGAAACAGGAAATTACTATGTTACCACAACCACCCAGATTTGAAGTAACTATTATCGAGAAGTGCAGTATGTTGGCGAGGCTATCTGAAATGGTTACAGTAACGGCTCGCTTTGAGTATGTACTAGACTTTGTTAACCATCTTTCTACTAATTATTTTTAGTTTTTCTGCCTAATAATTTTGTGAGGTCTGATCTGAAGCCAGCAGAAAGACCTCCAGCAGTGAACCAGGTATACAAAATATTAAAAGCATATTTTTAAGTAAAATATTTCCCTAAACGCGTGAACACGGTGATAAATATTCAGAAGGGGCAATAAAACGACCACTTTCTCGCAAGTAGGAAAGTATTGAACATTAAGTTAATTTATGCACGCTTTGTAACCAAGACGGTTAGCACACGAAAAGGATTTGCGTGTACTGAAAATATACGTTTGGATGTTTATTTTCCAGTAAAATGGCTGCGATATTACGCTATATGAGTAAATTCATGGTCTCTAAATTGCAGCAAAGGTTAATCCCAGACCTGCAAAGTCTCAGGAACTCTCGAACAACGCCTAAGTCAGCGCATAACTCACGGATCTCATCATAGCTAATTACTGAATAAAATACCTAATAAACTAAACAACCTAGAAATTTGGAAACATCCATCGTTTTTACGAACAGAATAATCGTATCTCAAAAATATAAACAAAAAAATATTCCGAATTCAAGCGATACAAAATTAATTCACCCGTATCAATCGATAGCAACCCCAAATTTTTAATAAGCCTCAGGACCGTCTCGTTCCAGACGGTGTCACCCAAATTCGTGCAGCAAACAGTTTATTACTACTAAAATTTAACATTCAATACACCAAAGTACGGGCCATAGTTTTACGAGTGAAATGCGCTGAGCGACAGGGCTTCCGAAAGTTCGTTGGGAAGCAATACGACTGCCTATAATAGGCTTAGCTTAAGATTAGGGCACGATTAGTTCATGACTCGACAGCGGAGGCTCCAAAAGATTACAAGCAAATGTGACTCTCACATCAGATTAGTTTCGGTGTGTGAGTGATAAGGTAGGGATTTTCGTGTTTTTCGAATTGGGGGCGAATGGTGCGAATTCCAAATTAGCGAAAAGCAGACGGAGTGAGTTCGTAATCAGAAATGAATCTTTGAATCAACGGTGATACGAAAACTGTTGGTAATAAGATCTCACCTCTTCTTGTTCTCTTGCTAGTTTGTCTTTTTTTTTCATTGCTTCTTGTACTTTTAACTGCAACAAAGCATAAATAAATCGTTTATTAGTAGTTAAGCTAATTATTATAAATAGCTTATAGGTTATTATTTATTTATTTTATAGCCAGTCAATTATTTAATTGTTGTTGAATCAGTAAATTGTTTCAGTACAACCAAATCATGCTAGCCACGAAAATGAAAATCTAAAATGCTCGATAATTTATAGTGCAAAATAGCCGATATACTTATTTTTTGCTATACTATGATAAATTAGATGATGAACACATGCATTTTTAGATTTAATTATTGACATTCACGTGCAAAATTATCGTAATATAAGGTTCAGGTGCGTAAAATTAAATTCCATGCAATGTGAAAAATGTGCAAAATAAAAAGTGTTTTATTGTAAAAAGTCCCGAAAATAAATTGTGAAAGTTTGAAAAACCCTATAGTACTGTAGTTTTTTGTTATTTAACTAAGAGTGAAACAACCTTTAGATCCACCTCCAGTTCTTAGAGCATGCCGAGTAAAACTTAAAGCCAAAACATTTTGAACAAAGTTTAATAATTTTGAAAAAAAATCTGTTACAACTCTGTTGGCAAATGAAAACATTTATATACATAAATAACTCAATCTATACCTAAGATAAATTAGCTAACTACTTGTTATGCTATAAAATATACTATTATAAAATTATAAATTATAATTTCTTCAGTAAAAATCATTACACAAAGTACTACGATAATAAAATTTTCAAAAAAATCTACGATATAAAAAAAATTACATAGATTAAACACACTAAACCTTACTTACATAAAACTAAAGATTATACATAAAACTATATAATACTATCATGTCGATAAAGTATATTGCCACTCAGAGTATAACAGATTAAACCTTTTCCGCTATACGACTTTTTATAGAACCCTAAGGATAGTAACAAATAACAGTTAACATACGAAACTAAAGCCTTATAGCAGAAAGGTTTCAGGCTCACCCTATGTATAGTTTCTTCAAACGTGTTAGGATGGGCGGCATTCATTTGTAAGAATCTGAGGCGATCATAGTCCCTTGGGTCAACCATGGACCTAAGGGCAGTATCGGACCCAGGGCCTAAGCCGAGCCCGCTCTGTAGTACGCTGTCCGGTGTGTCGACCTGAAGGAAAGTTTCACAATTTATGGTGGAGGGTCAAAAGTTTTTTAACCTTTTTTTTGTTTCGGGAGCAGATTGTTTCAAATAATTTTATAACGAGAACGATATCCGAGTTTTTAATTTTATTATATGAATTTTCTAAAAAATATACATATAAAATATTTAACCGGTTTTGGAACAAAGTTTTACGTATTACAAGAGTTCTGTATGTAAGTACTATAAATATATTATAAAAAAATATAATTTTAAGTATAAAAAAAAGTATAAGACAATTTCATTAGTCCCCAAAGTAAAAACATTCTAGTAGGTATACATTTTTATTGAAAATAGATAACTTTTTATATTAACAGACTTTAGAACTAAACGGAACGGTCCTGATTTTTTCAGGCAATTAACTCAATTAATTTAAATTAGCCAAGTCAATTTTAATTTTTATTCTTTCTTATCTAAACTTATTTGCACTCGTATTTAGCTCACTTAACTTTACCGCTTCTTATTTTTATCATAAACCGATATAGTTCAAACGTTTTTTGATTTACCTAATATGTAAATAAATAAATAAATAAACGTTGAACATCACGCGTTTGCAAACAAACTTTCCGATAATATATCAACTCATTGAAGAGTCATTTTGCTCATAAAGATTCACGAAAATACACCTACTTTCTTGGAGGCTTCAAACTTTTTCACAAATCACGGTGGTATGATTTATCGTTTGCCTATCTCTTACTCTCTAAAACTTTTTGAGTAATCTTATTTTTAGTTTGACGGCTCAAACTTTAAAAGTTTCTGCGTGTCTTGATATCTCATTTCGTTAATGTGTGTGGAAGCTCTAAGTAGTTAAAAATAGAAATAAAAATAAAATATATTGCTTCAAATGAACATGCAAGCAACAAAAATACATTTTATAAGTTTGTCAAACACTGTTTTACGCAAAATGTATTCTTTAAAAATTCGGTAAAACAAAAAAAATATGCTTCAATGTAAGAATACAGCTTATTTTTTTTTTCCGTGTAAACGTGTAGGAGACTCCAATAAACAAAATAAATACACATGCATAATATGCACATAAAGCCTTCTAATACCCGCTGTTGGGACACTGGCATATTCTCAAGAAAGTGATTGGGTCAACGGATCCAATGCATATTGGTGGGTGGTAGATGTATTTCAAAATTGTAGTTCTTGAACATCCCGGTTTTCTTCACCGTTGAAATACTATAGTATGTGAACAATGCTAGTATTGCTATAGCAATACTAGCATTGTTCACATACATTTTTTGAATAGAAAACCCCATTGTTAAACTCATGGCAGGGTTTTACATCAGGCATTACACAAGACTGTCACTGTCGTCCTTCTGTCATCATGTCAGGCCGTCTTTTAAACACGTAAGGTAAGGTACGGACTGTAGGCATGAAAAAAACGGACGCAACAGGCGCACGGCAGATTTACATAATAACCCTACGTAATTCAAAGTGCTGTCACAAAAATATAATTCTTAGATCAAACTCTTACGTCAAACTAATTGAATTTGTATGGAAAACAACGCGTGCGCTTGATAAGGGACCGATAAATTCAACGTTTTCAGGCTTGTCGTATTATGGCGCCATTGTCGGCCATTCGCATTATTCCCTTATCAAGTGCGAAGTTAATGGGCGAGCTTTGTGCCGCCTATGATTAATTGATCTACCCTCATTGTGATGCAGAAATCCTTAGCTTTTTCCATAAGTGAATGTGATAGATGGCAGTGTTGTATGTTCGTCTTTCATGGTGATTATCGTAGTTTGATTTTAATGTTTTGTTTATGTGTGAATACGCGAATAGGAATAACGAATTCGTTGAATGAATTGCGAAAAATTTACAAAGAATTAAGTATTGAGAGTTTTGTGTTCTTATACAAAGCACATACCTAAATACGTTACACTAGATACACGAGCTTGTATTCAGGGTAAAGAAAGGTGTGTCTGTCATTTGAAATTGTCAGATTTTAAAAATTAAACACCCAGCAATACTAACACCAGTGTGACAGAGCGGCGTGAAGTTTTTTTTTATTTTTTTATATTTTTTATATCACTAAAATGGCAACCAAGCGTACGGCCCATTTGATGGTCAGCATTTTCCGTAGCCTATGTGAGCATGCAACATCATAAATATCACTTGCGAGTTACCACCCCGAGACGTTAGATGGAAAGTCAAATGTGCCTGTAATTTCACCGGAAACCATACCCTTCAAACCGGAACACAGCAATGCGAGCATTACTGCTTGGCGGCAGAAATAGGTATGTGGTAGTCCTTCCTCGGACGAGCTCTATCACTAAGAACTCTACTACTCTTAGGTTAGTCGGTCGTGAAAAAAACTGTAAAATATTATATTTAAAACTGCCTTGTTCCAAATACGTTCCACACTTACAAATATTAGTGGTTATGACAAATTTCATTTACTTTAATGTACTAACAGACACTGATTGACAATTTGCTGTCATAAACCGATTTGATTGCCACAGTGGCACTCAATCATATTGTTATAGAAACACCGATAAATAATACAATTTAAATGTATTAAATTACCTACGAGTACGTTGTTTAAATTGGTTTTAGATATTTTTTATACAAAAATACTTTAAGTAAACAAAGGTGTGAGGTTTCAATCAATCGCTTGCGAGTTCTGTCAAAAGCTATAAAATCACTAGATACATTAGGTATTTGCTCTTACTTTAGGATACTATTAGTGAAAACTGTTTAGATTAATCCTGTTCTATATTTTAAGCATTACCATTCCCACATGATTTAAACTGTTAGTTTTCCAAACATGTAAAAATAAAATAAAATAAAATAAAAGTAGGGAAGGGCTTATTTAACTACACTTAAAAAACAAGACAAATAACTAGAACTAAAACTTTTCTATAAATGCTAAAAAGCTCTATTTTTTTAAGAATTATATAACTACTTGCTTTGCCTTCATGTTATGCTCTCATGCAATAACAAAATGAGGGGGTTCTTCTTCTAGATTAGAAACTGTACTAGGGCGCGATTCTTGGTTCTAATCTTGGAGAGTCGGATATGCTGCGTAATACGAGTTAAAGAAAATGAAAAAAATACATTTTATGACGCTTTTTAGTAGGCATAAGCAATCACATTCGTACATAACAAAGCAAACAGAACTTAACCAAGTTTTATCATACTATCATTATCATACTCGGTTATGTTATACAAGAATAAATAACAACTGGCCAACAAAAGTGAATTATGAACAAATGCAAAATTATTCAACGGAACATACATAAAACTTGCAACGGGCGTTCAAAGAAAATAATTCGCTTCAAAAACATTGCTATGAATACAAGTACCAGCAACATGATAAATGTACCACAAGAAACAACTTTCCTGGCTGAACCAAACTAAGTGTAACTTTTAATACCTTTTACTGCTTTGAGTTTATAATGTAGTCGGGGATACATATTAGGGGGATTAAGAAATGTGTAGGGTTTTAAAGGTGTATTCTCGATGTCCCCATGATATGACCCCATTGAAGAGGCTTGAAAATGATCCAAAAAAATTTAAACTAGTGAAACGCTTCGTGACTTTTCCGACGCCGATTTGAGTTTTTTTAACAAAATACTTACTTTATTTACCGTTATGTTCTCTAAAAGGAGATATTATACAAGCACACCCTCAAAATTTTGTGTTTCTAGGACTGAAGGTATTATCAGTCGTTCAGTCATAGTCATAGTCGATAAAATATATTCATAAACGCCATAATAATAATGATTTTAGAACAAAAAAACCTGACTAAACGAGGAAATATGCATACGAAAACTGCATTGTATCTAAATGAGTAACTAATTATTTACCTGGCGATACTATTAATGGTAGAAAAGTATTACATTTCTCTGTCGTTTCAATTTATTTTATCAAATGCTCTTATTTGCATATTTCGTGTCGGGTTTTAACGAATGAATTGGACTTGTTCAATCAGATATAAGTTTACGTAGTAAGCCGGTAAAATATTCATAGTAAGCGCATTAACGAAGGCTTTTACAATAACTTTATTACCATCGAAGTCGGTCACATCACGTCAGAAAATTGAGAATAATTATTGTTGGACTACATTTTAGGGTTGAATTTGTAATTCTATTTTATATAACTCAAAGAAAGCTGTTACTAAAGTCATAATTTAATATGTAGTATTTTTTTCATTTGAGTAGAAAAAAGCGCAGCTTTTGCTGATGTCTCTACATCAAACAGTTTTTGATTATAGAGTTTTTTTTTTTTTTTTTATACAACTGAAGTGGCAACCAAGCGTACGGCCCACAAGATGGTAAGCGGTTACCGCAGCCTATGGACGCTTGCAATACCAGAGGTATCACTCGCGGGTTGCGGTTGCGGTTGAGTACTGTCTTCGTGTATAATTGGTTAATTTTATCTATTTTCGTAGCTTGTGTTGTAAAAGTTGAGGTTAATAACTGAACTGTTGTTATTGTTAAACGATTAAAAAGTGTTTTGATAATACTTATTCATCATTAAAAATTTCAATACGATGGTAAGTTTTCGAACAGCAACAGAAGATTCAAACAGCAAATTACAATGCTACATAGAAGATTTTTATCGATACAAGATGGTCTAAATTTACGATCATTGAAATGTTCGCAAGCGTAGAAGCGGAACAACTATAACGTTTTATTGCGACTATCGAAAGCCTGAAAAGCTGTAACACGAGTAATATTCACCACAAGAAGCCAAGGCAAGGTGCCAATAGCCGCAGACTAGCATACGTCAACAATTACGATGCCACAAGACTGTAAAGAATTGCTGTGCTTGAAATGTGCATGCCAATTTTTCGCAAAATAATAATAAAGATAGAATTTTTGGAAATGTTTTTCTAAAATACTTACAAAAATCAACATAGAAATCTATTAAGATTGATACAAACACACAAGTTTAAGCTTTACATTATAATATCATCATCTGTCAAAATATTATTGGTAATTTTATACAGTGTTAGTTATCAATACTGTTACAGAAGATACTAAAGATTAAAATGCCCCAAAAATCTTTTAATCATATTTATTTCAGATAAATTTAGAGTAATAAGTTATTATAATAAACTCATGGTCATGGCCATTGACAAAATAAGCATGTAACTTCAGTCAAAAAATATCGTAGCAAAATCAACCCCAAATTTAATTTGCATCCTTGTGATGGCGGAGCACGCTACTGACGGAAATTAATATGCTAGAAGTGAATATTAACTGAAGTTAATTTCAAGAAATTCGTTTTACGCAAAAGGAATGTAGAGGAAAGATTGAGTAAACTGATGTTATCAAAGAACCCATTACGAATTCTCATAATTAAAAATTGAGTTGAGGATTTCTGTTTTCTAAGGTTTGTGCAGTCAAAGACCAATTAAATACTAAATACGAAACGGGACTTTATACAGTGTTTTTTTTGACATTTGATGGCCATTGATCTCAGTATGTTTGTGTTTAAAATCTACGCGAGTCGAGGTGTTCCATGATGCGAGATCACCCCTGTGTTACTTTACCCACTCTACCTTTGCTAGGGTCGGCGGCTTGCTTCGCTCGCCACATCCCCATTTGTTCCGCTCGCGGCTTTGTGGGCTTGCTCTACTCAAAACCTCTCACGTGAATCGGAACATAACCTATATTCAGTATTCGATGCCAGTAGGTATTGACGACCGATGTGGCGCAGCGGGCGAAGGTCCGCCTGCAACGCAGAGTTTGCGGGTTCGATTCCCGCCTGAGGACAAATGTTTGTACGATCTACAAATATTTTTTCAGGGTGTTCTGGGTATTTTCTATATATAATAAAAAAATATCTATCTATGTATTGTATTGTAAGAAATATATATCAGTCATCTAGTACCCATAGTACAGCTTTGTTTAACAGTAGCTTACCTTGGGGCTAGATGAAGCTGTGTGGATTGTCTAGCATTATTTATTTATTTATTTTGTTTAGCTAGTTGGCTAACACCAAAGGGTCAAACACTGACAAAAATTACACCCACTCTGAGATGATACTGTATATATGATACTGTAGCGATTAATTGAGATATTAACTTTCGACGAACTTTTGAGTTCTTTTTATAGCGTCCGGCTTGGACAACTCTCTACCAAATAGTTTTCTAAAAACACATGTATCAGAGAAATCTCAAAATGAGGAAGTTTCCAAGAAATAAGAAGAGTTGCTATAAACTTATCTGCGACAAATCCTTTAATCGCAGCTGTACTCGGCTCGGTCAATAACCGAAAAAAGCAACTTGTGACGGGACTAATCCTAAGTGCAAGTCCGCCGATAAGGATTATACCCCGCCTCCCTAATGGTCTTTATCCGCTGGCCCAACAAACGCTCATAACTCAACCCCGTCTTGGCTCAACCGACTTAACTTTGGCAGGCGTCATTTCTCAAAAGGCATGCGGTGACGTACCCCCCTTCAAGATTAATAAATATATAGGTGGACGTGGAAAAATGTAGCACTTAATTCGGAGAGAATGAGTTGCGTATCTAATACGAACACCCTGTCAGCATTGCTCTCGTTGATAACTGGGATATTCATTGTGTGATGCTGGCGGAATTTATGTTATGGTAAATATTTCGGGCTCTTAGTTGTGGTACAAAATATTGCCTTTGTTGGACCCGAATTGGGTTTTCTGAGTTACTGAAGGCTTGTTCATAGAATGTCACGTCTACCGGCGTCATTTTGCCTTGAAATATTTAAGCATACATAGTATACTAGGTAGATTATATTATTATATTTATAGATATGATACAAGTTTTTATCGCAAAAAGTGCTATTTATTGCAACTCAAAATTATCTATCATATTATATTGTGTTGTGCATATTAAGATTACCGTTTTTGATTAAAACATTTATCGAACGTTGGAAAAATTTGAGTTTTTTATTTTAACCATTTTTTGGTTAAACCATAAAAAACTAAAATACTAAATAACTTTGCAGCATGTACAAACAATACTCTAAAAATCCACGTTTAACGTGCACCTATACTCACCCCCATACGTTTACTAATTGCTCCGAGTGCATGTCAAAGGCGGACCGGCGTCGCGCCGGATCTACATAATGGGGGATGGGGGTGCAAAAGGGAATGTATGAAAAAAAATAGTGCGACAGACACCCCAGGCTGGAACTAAGATTCGGTTACATGCAGTTGCTAACGAGAAAGCAAGACAATGCATTTTTTTGGTTTAAGTCCTGTGAAATGTTTTAAAAACTATTGAAACTGAAACTACTAAAAAAACAGTTTCAAATATTATTCAGACTAAAAGTTAATGTCGTCGTTACTTTTAATTTTTGAAACGTTTTAAATGAGAAAGTTTCATAATATTTATTGTAAAATAATTTTTATTTGCCAACTTCTGTCATTTTGATCATTTTGAACTTTAGGTATAGTGGTTGGAGTTATTAAGCTGATTAAAAAAGCTAAATATTATCAATGAATAGATCTAATCTAATAATGTTAATGAGGCTACAATGATTAGTACTGAATTTTACTTACCCTTTGTGGTGGCATCGTCTGTCTTGGACTGTGGGTATTGTGTTTTGGCGAACAGGATCCATGCTTCTCTTTTCTATGAGACTTCAAGCCGCGGAGTAGCCTCGAGAACGTCGTGACTTTTTTCTTGGCCGTCCCAAGGCAGTTATCTAGAAAAAAACCGATATTAGATATAATTTATAACTTGGGCTCTATTACCATTGACATTGGTGACAAAATCGTCAGAAAGTCTAGTCAATCAAAAAAACCACAATGGTGATGCCAACTAAGATTTAATTAATAATTAATTGTATAAATTTTATAACCGTTAATTGTATTTTCATGTAAACGAACACTACTAGATTATATTATTTTATTGACTTTTGATAATTGGGTGAACAACCTTAATTAATAATAATTACCAGGATGAGACGGTATGATTACTTAGAGAATGAATAAAAAAAATACAAATTAGTAGAAAATGTTAAAAGTTTAAGCACACACAGAGTCGTATCTTTGTTAGAGGTGTCACATTTTCATAACAAATTTAAAATAATAATTAATATACCAACACAAACGTTATTAGTTTTGATCCATAACTAGATATCAATAATAATCAAATTTCAAAATTACTTTACAAGTGTTAGTTCAGCATCGCGGTTTGCCGTTCCCCATGTTTACTTTCATTACATACTGTTACACAAGTTCAATTAAAATCTAAATTGACTTTAGTTAGAGTTTGAAGACAATTGATAGACTTTAGAGTTGGCAATTACGCTGAAACGACTTATGCAGACAATCTTCGAATAACGAGAGTGGTTTTACCTTTACTATGAGATGCATATGTTTTAGATTTATTATGTTTGCTAAATAAAAACACATTAAGAACTATGTACTATCAAGCTTAGTATTTAAAAAATATATTTAATTACATAACTTACCACTAGGCGGGAATTCGTAGAAATACGCTGATCTTGGACTGAGGCAACTGAAACAAGATAAGACAACATTTTGTTATTCAAAAAGTTTATTTACAGCTTCTTTTAATCAATAGATACTGCTAGAAATCAAAAAATTGAAACTTATGGTAACCTAATAAACAAACATACTGTCAACACGCCTGAACACAAATCAAAAAGCAATTAATTAACCATGAACCACAATTGCAAAAACGCACAAAAACTATGGTATTCTGAAAATGGGAAATTAATCGACTCCGACATTAACAATGCTCCGCTAATGATAATGATTGTCCAAACCGAATGCTGATGAAAATTAATTTGTAAAGAGTTCCGATGAGGACGTGGTTTGGCGTAGGTTGTTGATCGATTGAACACAAACAAGTTATAGATAGGACATCGCCAATACGATTATTGTAATTAGAGTGTACAGCTGTAACCTAAACAATGAATAACAATAATTATCCAGATAACAAAATAGGCTCTATAAGGTACTTATTTCATTAGTTAAGCCGAGGCCTGGTTATAAACTGTGCGATATATCTCAATGAGTTAATTACTACAGCTCATCCGGTATGAGCAACTAATCAGCTAAGTACGTAAGTACGTAACACAGTACTAAACAACTTCTCAATACGCCAAAACAGCAGCTAATGGGTATTTTATTATTCCAGTTGATTTGTGGGAAAATCAATATTCATTGCACCGCGTTGTTGCAGATATGATACAGTTCATTCTGATTTATGCCACTGAGTTATGGGTATTCATTTCATGGGCGGATTCACGTGTAAAGCAGGTTTGCAATTGGTAAATTGACTTGTGTCTAATAGGTTGCTTTACAAAGTCGGTGACTGTTATTGTCTATAATATAACTACAAAACTACACTCAAAAGTCTCGGCTTTGCACGGTTGGACATAAAATGTCACTCAGGGATAAAATGAAAATGAATGTGAAAGAATTTTAAAAATCGGTCCAGCAGTTTTTGAGTTTAGTCGTTATAACAAAATACTAATCTTCTCTCGTTTTATAATAATAATTATAGCTTTATGTTTATTTTATTATCTCAACGCTATTCGGTAATTACATTAAATTGGTAGAATTTTACACCATTTGGTTTTTTTTAAGTAAAAACATAAATTATGTGATCTATTGAAGAGTATTTTTCTTGCAAAGATTAAAAAAAAACTCTTTTAACAAATGACAGCAATGATACTTATTTAGTAAGAGAAAGAGGCCTGAAAAATACTGGTCGTGCAAAATTTTAAACGGTGACATGAAACTGCTTTTTATGTATGTTTAGTCTGTATTCAGTTGCAATGCAAACGCTTTATCTTTAGGAATTTACATACAAAAGCATTTTGTCATTTAATAAAACTGTGACAATTTTTTATTTTACAAGTTTTGTGAAAATATGCAAAGCTCCAATACCTAATAAAGAACTAAAAAATTACGGTTGTAATGTATTATGAGAGATGGCTTCAATTTCTGATTTGGATGACAATGGTTCGAATCTCCGCCGCGCACTGATAAAATGTTCTATTTGAAAAATAACTACGCATTAACACGTACTTAAAACAATGAAGGAATTGATCGTGATGAAATCCGCAGCTTTAGTTATCTCCGCACATTGACCATGTTTTTCCTGTAGATTAAGCTGGATAAGTTGCGAGAATATTATGCCAATAAATGCTTAGGGTTTACTCTAATGGATAAACGTATTTGACACATTTAAAAAACTAAAATAATAATATTTACATAGTTATATACCTTACGAGTACCATAACAAGACCAACGAAAACAAGACACACGACCTTGAAAAATTAATTTCAAATAAAATCTTGTACGTGTAAAATCTTGTATTTCTAACAATTCAACGAATTCGTAAGAATCTGGATTTCTGAAAATTACCATAAAAGCGTAGGTTCGCTTGATATCTATGCTTGCATTGCCAATAATGCTATAAATAATGCTGGACAATCCACACAGCATCATCTAGCCCCAAGATAAGCTACTGGTCAACAGAGCTGTGTTATGGTACTAGATGACTGTTATATACATAATACAATACAATACATAGATAGATATTTTTTATTATATATAGAAAATACCCGGAACAAATATTTGTAGATCATTTTACCCGAGGCGGGAATCGAACCCGCAACCTCCGCGTCGCAGGCAGACCTGCGCCCGCTGCGCCACATCGGTCGTCATTATGTTTCTGAACATGCGGATGTAGGCGTCTTTTCCATTCATTTAAGAGACTGCTGAGTTAATAGATATACCTAAATGATTATTACTTTTACTGTTATTATTGAATAATCATAATGTTAATTTTATCTTCCATATTGCCAGCATGTCATGATTTTACCTATATACCTGATGGTTGTAACGTTTGTATGTCAATGACTAATTAAGTCAATCGATTTTGACTATTTGATCGTAGGCGTGAATTATTATAATTAAAAAGTTCTAGCACATTGTTTAGATTATTATCAATATTCAAACACAAGCTCCAGCTGTTTATATTATTAATTTATGTGATTTCCGATCAAAACTATATTATTTATTATTTACCAAAAACAAACAATAGTATATTTTAAAGGATTATGTACAAATATATTTACAATCAGTTGAGTCATTTAAATACTATATACAAAAGATCTATATATATCTCAACTGATCTAGATCAATAACAGATGATGCGTTTCAAATAATAAGCTTATGCATTAAGAAATATTAGCTTTTGGGTTAGAAAATTATTGTGTGAAATCAATGCGCGATAATGCCCATATTTTTATTCTGACACGACTCTATGAATTGGTTACCTATAGTTAGAACCCCGCGACTTTATCTACGCTCACTTTTTTAATAGAAACTTTTCCAAATGTGCACCTTTTTTGCTTCCTTTCTCAGGTCATACACCAAGGTCACCAAGTCATACAACACATGAAAAACCTTGAAAAGGTCTAGTCACTTGAAAGTTTGTGAAGGAACTAGTATATATAAATTAATCAAAACGCCTGCAATATTATGGTAACATATTTAAGCTGTACCAGCAAAAAAAGGTTTATTATTATAAGAAAAAATGCTATTAGGCGTTTCGCGTTTTGTGGCCATTACACACGAACCCGCCTCTCACATACCAATAAAAAGAAATGAGATCGTTTGTATGTACACCGCTTTTGCTTGAGCTTAGTAAACCTGAATACCATGCTAGTATAGGCTTTCACTCTCTATTTATAGGCTATTGTTAATACCAGTTATTAAAAGTTAATTTATGTAAAATTCTATAATAAAAACTGTTTACAACAACACAGAGTAAAGTTTAAAAAAAAAATACGTGTTAAATAAAAAAACACAGAGTTAGTAATTCCTAAAATGAAAAAAAGTCAAGCTTCAGGATAGGGGCCAAGACCTTTGGTCACAACTTTTTGTAAACCACGTTAAGGAATGATGAGTTTTAACTTGTTTTGCAAAAATAGTTAATAGTGGGCACGCATTAAATTTAGTTAATAATAGTATGAGACGGCTGATTTTATACTCCTTGCAAGTAACATAGGTAGTTAGTGATATTGATTATGAGTTATTGTACAGAATTCTTCCGGTTTTTTAATTGTGTTTTAGATACTAAAGTTTTTTCCCAACGTTCCCAAGTTCAAAAAATATCTGTACCTATAATTATTTTTTTTATGTATATTTTGTCTTAAAAATCCCAAGTAAACAAAAATAAATCGATTACGTTTTTCCGCTCAATTATTATTTATGATTGTTGGGAATCGAGTTAAGCGACGTTATAATGAAATATTCGAGTGTGCGCGCCCTTAGCAGGTCAAGGACACGCGCAGGTCAAGGACGCGCGGGTTATTGACCCACGGTTCATTGACGCGCGGGTCACTGACACGTGCCGAGCGCTGCCTTTTCAATTTCTAACAAGGATAACTAATTATTAAGCAGAATTACGTAATTTATTTTTTAAATATAAAAAAAAACGTTTAGAAAAAAAAATACAAGTATTTTTTTTTAATGTGTGGAACCTACCCCTTAGTTTGTCAGGTTGATAATGAATGACCTATTATATTTTTTTTTTTATGAATACATTTTAAAATATTGTATTCAATATTATTACAATCTAGCCTTACATTTAGGATTTAGGGAGTAATTTTATGTCGACCTAGTCTTTTAAAATAAATTAGTTGCTAATAATGTGTCCATTGGCACTTTTCTTACTGTCTGCCTCTATTTATTAAGGGGAAGCATTTTGTTCATGTGTTCATTTTAATTTGTTTTATACTTTATATTAGGGTCACTATTTTACACTACAAACTCAAAAGGTTTAGAGCTTTCTTACTATATCCGTGTTGTCGACCAATAAAATAAAACAGAACAAAATGCACCTATTCCAATCACAAAATCATTCTCGTTTAGCTTTAGACCAAACCCTATAATCCAAATGAAAATTGCACCAAGATTTTACCCGTGCGATAATGAATCTTGATCAAAATCCTTCACGCTTCCATGCCGTAAAGTTGATCAAACGACAGAAATAAATTAGTTTCCTTGTCTAAGATAACCCAAACAAGCCGTATTGAAACCCGCACAAGCACCACAGGTAAGAACTGAAATACACATTCATACTAGTTTACATGCTAACGGTATGCAATGAAACTGGATACCAGAATACAAATATAATTTTGACATGAAAATTGTCGTTGGAGTATAAAGTAAGTATGATTACAATTTAAATTTATTTAGTCCATCATGCTAAAATACAAAAGTTTGGATGTTTGGATGATTATTCAATCACGTCGTAACATCTGATTAGAGATTAAAAATATTGGTATACATTTATTACACAGCGCCATAATATAGCCCCAAACTAAATAAAGCTATAGAGCTCGTACTATGGAAATCAGATAACTAATGAATACACGTCATTCATAGTATTTTTTTTTTCATTGAAGATGGTCATGTGCGTGTGATATTTTTGTACGGTAAAAAAAAACTATACAGATGTTACATTAGTATTAGAAATTTCATAGAAAGTAGGTACTTACTAAAAAATAGTAAAATCTTTATTAGACGGCGGAATGAGCTAGCTATTTTCCAGATGAGCTATACTTTAGTAATCCCTGAACATATCTTTGAAACCTCCTATCCATCAGATAGTTAATTTGAATTTATTCTGCAACGAGCATGCAAGTAATGATACTTTGAATAGCTTACATTCATGTGACACACGGTCGTTACGTTTGAGGAATATATTACTGTGTTCAAAGAAACCGCAGGATTTATAGCTGAAAATGATACAATGTTGACGTTGAGTTCTGCAGTACCTAGTATCGTATTCCATTCATAGAATTTCTCTGCACTGTGATGTAGCTTGTCAGGTATTTTGTATTTTGCTAGTCAAAGGAATCACATTTTATTATGAATCACAAACAGATTCATACAAAAAGAAACATTGAACGATGTCAAAGTTAAATTGATAAAAAACACAAAGTTGAATCGGAGTCAGTTCATTTTGTCATCTATTCACCACCTTTTTTATGAATTGTTTGATCGTTTTTTCCACCAGAAGATAATCTTTTTACAATTTTAACAAAATGCTACCAAAACTGCATGTCCGTGCATCGCGCGTTCTCAGACGTGGAGGCCGCTTCTGTCGCCAATCGAACGTCTGATTTCAATTTAGATTAGCCTGTATAAACATGCAGCGTAAAAGCTTATCTAACGAGTACACCTGTTAAAGTCCAAATAATTTATGACTATGTCTAAATGTAGTTAGGGAAGGGGTAAAATATTTTTGCATTTGGCTTGAGTATTTCGACAGCTGTGTGTGACGTTTTGATGTTTTTTATCGTCATTTGTTTTTGGTGAATCGTCCATGTAACTCCTGCACACAGAGAAGTTTTTGCCAAAGCACAATTAAAATTACGAGCCGTAGATGGATGGAGAATGTTGCAAGCGTGCAGTGGATGAAACAAACTAAAAATTTCCTATCTATACCTAAAAAGTATTTCGGTAACTCTTTTTAGAGCATAATCTACGAACTATATTTTTATCGATCAATAAAATTAGAATATTATTCACGATAAATCATAAAAAAGCGCACGTAATAGTTATAGCTAGTAGCTAGGATTTCTTTAAAAGTTTTATTACTTACAACGATTTAGAATACTTGCTGCCCCCGTCTCCTAAGCCGTGAATACACCCCACTTTGCCGCACTTGTTAACGAATAAAGCGCGGTTTTCTATTTCTATGGGATAAGCCTATCTCTGAGAGGAACTCCGGGGGCATTGATTGCTTTACCTATTGTGATTGGGCCAATTTAACCTTTTTGGGAGTAATACCTTGCCATTCATTTTGGATCTTTTGCTACAAAGTTCATTAGAATCTGATTTAGTAAGTAAATTAATAATGTTTAATAACATTAAAATATACGACTGATGCAATTATTTAATCACCAGTTGTTTGTGCCGTGCTTCGGAGGGTACGTTAAGCTATTGATCATGCGTATATTTAATTGTATCATAAAATCTACTCAATTTTAATGCGTCCGTTTCGTAGTCCCGTATTTACTCGGCCCGTTCTCTACTAATATAAATAAAGTTTATTTTTGTAGTTATACCAAACGAATGGGCTCACCTTTGATAGTTATGTTGCTGGTTGTGTATCAGCGGTTGCGTGGGTTGCGCCAACAACAGCTGTTTCTGCTGCTGCTGCCGAGCGAGCATCTGCTTCCCGAAGACGCCGTATCCAAAGCCATAGATCTCGTCTTCTTCTTTGTCCGTCAGGCAGGAAGACGGCTGGAGGGTAGAGAACTGCGTTGGTATGTTATACTTGCACTAGAGATTAGTAATCAGGGGTGATACGAAAATATTGCCAGAACTGAGGGTCTACTCTTAAAAGCGAGAAACGATAGTCGCGGCAAATATCGCAGATCAACTTATGTCGGTGGCAAGTAAGTTCAGAGCTTTTGCGGACATAAGCTGAACCACGAAAACGGTCACGATATAGCTTTTATGCGCAAGAATAGATCCTCCGAGACTCTACCATGAGCTTACAGCGCTGATTTAAATCTTTTTCGTTCAAAACGAGCGTTGCAATAAAAGCTCACAGTGGCCTAGATCAATGTGCTAATATTTATGTATCTAGAAGGTAAGACATGTGTTAGTAAAATTACAAGACTGTATCAATAAATGTATAAGCTTTTTTTGTGCTACAAAGCGGAACTTTTAAATCATGTGCTGTTTTTTTTTATGAAAGTGATTTTTTAATGGTTTTGGCTGTAATTCTATCTGATTTTATAAAGTTTATTATTACATTAGCGTGAAATCTCATTATTTGAACAAGCATACTTAATGTTCTAATTTTATTCCACAGCACAACGGCAAAACTAATAATAATAGTTCAAATAAATCAACCCTCTCTTCAAACATGTAAATGCCAACCGCAAATGTGAATTTCAAAGCAGTATCGCCTAAAACAGAGCTACTGCGCATTATTGGCAGTCTGATTAGGTACTGTAATATACGAGTAGTTTTATTTATTATTCAGGCGCGACATGTGGATGCTACTTTTTGTCGCAATTTCTTATTTAACAGTGGTGAAGATATTAAGTTTAACTCTGTGCTGTTTATTAGTTTTGTCTATTTTGCTGTCCCACTCAGAGCTGTTATACTCGTATACCCATTGTCTTGTGGGTGATAAATGTGATAACATCAAAGGTAAGTTTCTATGTCTACAATAAACAAGTCAGTTAAAGCTTGCAGAGTAAAGATAGCAAGCAAGCTAGTGGAGGATGGACTTACGGAGACACAATTTGTGTTGTATAAGGCATATTCCTATTTTTAGCTTAGCTACGAAAAGCTTGTTCAAAAAATATAACAATCACACCCAACTATTGAAACACCAATTAGTATCTTCCATTTAAAAACAGAAAAACAGTCGCCGTGGCCGAAATCGGCCTGGACGACATCATCATCATCATCATCATTTACTTAAGATCTCATTAACTGTTTGAGTCGTCATTAGCCTTTAAATCGTATGGAGTTATCACGTTAAAATGTTCAGTACAATTTTTTCTTGCGAGTCCACCAGAAACAAAACATTTGTTCGCAACAGTTCAGAACACGTATTTAATCACACCATAAGATTTAATTAATTGTATATCGTTTCGTTTCAGTATTTGGGCATAAATCTGCTACCGAAAATCGCAACATAAAATTTTAATATCCATAAATGCTATCAATACGATTGGCACGATTCATAGGAACACCAATCGCTTGAATTGTACTTTGGTAACTGCTGACTCATTGGTGGTTTTCGTGGATATTTCGATTTGAAGAAAATGGCTTCGGCAATAAACTATGAACCTTGCCAAAAAACGCCCCTTTATTTAAGAGTTACATTATAAAATAATGAACATCAAGCAGATTTTTGGCGTCATCATGAAATAAAAGTTGTTACTTTGCTTAACCTTGCATTTTGAATAAAACGCTAGCTTCAAAAGCTCTCCGAAATTCAAAAACATAGAGAGACCTAAGACTCACCGAGTACTTTCCAGGCACGTAAATCGGTTGCGAATGCGATGTGGTTAGGTTGTTCAGCGCTAAAGATCCAGGACTGGCTGACGGTGGTGTCTGCGGCGTCCCAGGGCCTCCCAGCACCCGCATGCGAGGTGACATCTCATCCCACTCGTGACGACGAAGCTCTTCTAAGTGGTCAAGTACGTCCCCATAGTGTGTGGAAAATAGATCCGCGTAACGAGACGCTAAGCCTTCTAAGTAGCCTCGGTCACCGTCCTGTGAACAAAGGAATTGGGAGTAAGTTATCATCATTAGCAGCACGTCTGCGCTTGAAAGATATTGGGTAGGCTTTTCTTCGGTCATGTAATTAAGTCTCATCAATTACTTTAACGGTGTCCTTCTAATATCATACGAGAAAAAATGTTCTGAAACTATAGTTTGTAATACAAGCTAGATACTGAAAAGATACATAAAATATAATATTTAGTGACTCAAGGTTTTGCATTTTTTTTTTAATGTCAGTAAGTGACAAGACAATCAAGACGCCCGCCTGATGTTAAGCACCACACCTGACTATAACAGATGCAGTGCCACCCAAAGCTTAAAGTGTATAAGTGTTTGCGTGGCACTGCACTGCGCTTATCACCCCGAGACATTGTTGTTAAGTCTCTTTCGCGCAGTAATTTAACTTGCTACAGTGCCTTTCAAATCTAAACACAGTAATGCTTGCACACTACTGCTTGGAGGTAGAATATTTGACACTGCGGTGGTACCCACCAAGACGGACTCTTGCTGAAGAGTCCTACCACCAGGTAAAATGCATGCATGTTTTAATTTAGTTATTTTAATACTGAACTTCAACGCTAATTAGTTATCTATATAGTAAAGAGGTAAATATATGCAGGTATACAAGTTCCCGAACAAAAGTTACAGTTAGTATTAAACCATTGGTTGTAATTTATTTTATGTAAAATATTTTTTTAAGCACTGCAAAATTGTTCCTTAACAAAGAACGATCATTACCATCCAGTTATATATTCTAATAGTAGTATTACTGAATAAATGCAAATTAAAACTTATTTCATGTAGCACCAAGCGGGCAGCAGTCCAGATAAAATTAACAAATTGGGACCGAAGTTATGGAATATGTTATAACAGTTAGTATACTAACTTGGTGCTAACGCTTTTAAATTATGTGAAAACTAATCCACCAAATGCAAAATGCATCAAAAAATGTACTATGTTTTGGCGAAGCTTATTATAACTTTTTTTTTATAAAAATGTATAAGTTTGATGGTTATCAAAGTCACTTGGGTTGGGTTTTTTTTTTTAAATGTGTAATAATCGTACTTAATGGCAAGTGGTAACCGTAGCCTTTGGACGCTTGCAATAAATACCTGAAGTAGATCCAAAGTCTAATGCGTCTGTAATTTTCCGGAAACCATTCCATTGGAAATTGCTGCTTGGTGACAGAAATTAGTATAATATGGTGGCAGTACTACCCCGGATGACTCAAATAAATATATAACTAAAACGAACTATTCTTTAAAAATTAATTCAGTGTTTAAGTTATCGTTAAATCCAAATTGACAATCGAGAGACAGGAGGCCTAAAGTAATACAAGTTCATAGTGATTTTGTATGGAAAAACACTCATATTATTAGTAAGTTTATTATGCAATGGGGCCTATTCCCAAAAATACAGGTATTTTAGATGTAGCTTGTGTATTCAAAACAGTTGAAAACTTTTGACCTCCACGCCACTTGGCATCAAAATTTTACATTGTAATGTAGAGCATCAAAATTTTACAACGTTTTTACACCCACCCTCATTCTGGTTTATGACACGAACTTGGTAGAAGCATAATTTCTCATCAGGTTGTCAAGACAGTTAAGTATTTCTGAGACAGCCTGTTTCTGTCCACCTTCGGTTCGGTTCAGTTGCCTCTTGAAAAACGGCCACCAACACGATACAAATCTTTCCCAGAAATTCAGTTATATCGCTTCCTTAAAACCAATCCTTATGCAAATTGTATTAAAAGTACTTTTGTTGCCGTCGTCATTGTAGAGCAATTTTTGACAAGCTTAGAGTTACTTAAATTAGAGTTAGGAGTAGTAGAGTTTTTTTTGTAATAAAGCTTGTCCTGGGAAGAACTCACACCATACCAATTTCTGCCGCCAAGCAGTAATGCTCGCATTGCTGTGTTCCGATTCTAATAATGAGATTTTCGGTTAAATTACAGGCACATGAGACTTTAGATTATGTACGTCTCAAGGTAACGTGCAAGTGATATCTCTGATGTTGCAAACGTACTTGTAAACGCATATCATCAAAAAATATCCAAAAATAGGTGGCTATACCACCTATTTTTGGATTATGTTTTTTTATGTATATCTGCCAATTACTCAAGATTATAATATCCCAAAAATTATTTTGCCTCAAGCGGGATCCCGCTATTATAATCTTTAGTATTCCCCTAGTGTGATGGTTAACACTATAAAAACAAAAATTGCCAATTACTCTACAGCGACTTGTCCGATTTCAAGGTGTTTTTCTTTGTTGTGTAGGAAATTATTTTAAGGGCCCACATAAATTGTATCTTTGCGTTATTAGTACTTTTTGCATCAAAAATCGCGTAAAAAAACAACACTACTTCAGTTGTTATAATGACGTTCGACTAGTTCTTAGGGAACAACAATAAGTTACTAAATCCGCCTCCACACCCGCCTATTTGCAATGGTATTGCATGTTGAAACATAAATTGCATTAAGTTACATTTACAATATTTGTTTTTTTTTACTAATCTGAATCTGCTTCCATGGGAAGTATCTCTACATTTTTTTTATGAAAACAAACAATATTAATTTATACTTAAATAAAAACATAATAATAAGTTGTATATTACTATATACTACATAAATAATTAATATCATTATAATGTGCTTGCTTTAGTTTCAAAAAGATCAAGCTCAAAACGCGCAAACAAAGCTAAAAGCCTAAGCTTGCACCAATGGATATTTCTGTTCGAAAAATGTATGTGCGCAATGCCAGTGCTCTCATACGGCAAAGGAAAACATCGTGAGGAAACCGGCATGTCCAAGAACTAAAAATTCGAAAGACATGTGCCATCCACCAATCCGCATTGAGTCCGTGTGGTGGATTAAGACCCAATCACTCTCGCCTGAGAGTAGGCCAGTGTCCCAGCAGTGGGAACATTAAAAAGGATGTCATGATGATGTTGACATAACATAATTTTGTAACATTGTCATAATTTTGTTCTCAAATGTGACCGTCTTAGCAAAAGACTTATCTTACACACTAATAACGTAGAATGAAGTAAAATTATACAGATAAAATAATAGCGATTTTACTTTATACTCTATTGTATTGGTAATAAGGTGGACATAACTTTTTGTAATATTGTAAATAAAATTAAATTTTGTGCTTAGTTTAATAATCGGGGAATTAGTTAACCCCGCGGTTCATATCTGTAGCTCATTCTTAATGAAAGTTTGTGGCAGGATTATTTTCTGCTTTATTATAAAAATATTCACACTAAATTATAATATTTTAGTCTTAAATAGCTCGCATAGAGTTTATAAAACTATTTTGCATTGCGCACTTAATTTTTTTACTACTAATGGCATCAGTTCAGTTTTATTTTTATAGCTTTTTTATTATTATGATTGAAATTAATCGTTGAGGCAATGTTTGTTTTCTGAAAAAACTTTAGTTTAATAAGGTTATATTTTTAGAAGAAATTAGTGCAAAATATAAACGGGTTTGTGTCAAAATCCCCTTTGAAAATCCCCTTTGAAGGGGATTTACAGATGAAGCTTTTGTGGTGGCGGTAGTAATAAACATTAGTTATATATACTGTACACCGTATTAAAAAAAGTTATGATAACCTACAATACTTGACAAAAATTAATTGCAAGTGTCTGAAAACCGTGCCGTCTTCTTTGACCAAATTCGGGACTTTTTAGTCCTCTTGAACCCATTATAGGTATGGTGGTAGTCATTGATGATCTGTGGCTTCAATGACATTTTTATTTTATGGCGCCCCTTATAAAAACTACGCCTTGACAGCTAATACTAGTAAACTTTTAAAACTATAAAATAAAAAGCTATTTTTTAAGAATAGAAAAAAAGCAGGCTTTTACCCCGCAGTGGGACAGCACAGGCTGTTAATAATAATTAATAATAATAAGTTCACATAATGTAAAAGGTATATCTTGATAAGACTTCAACTAAGACAAGGTTGCGTTACCGTTTCGGTGTTATTTTGAACATTAACCAAGCACGCGATCCTAATTAAAAATATTCAAACAACCCCAATTTGAAATCCAGACTATAACTCTTATTCGTTGATTTTAATTGCCGTTCTTTGGCACATCTATTTTTTACGCTTTTTTCCCCTTTTAGGGGTACAGCGGAAATTGCGTGGAAGGAAGGGACCACTTGAGCCAGGGCGTAGATAGCTACGTAGGTAGGTATCTACTTATTAAGTAGAATAATTACTCGTTTTATTGGTTAATTATTCCGTACACTGGTACGGAATTATATCTGTGGGTACTCGTAAATCTCAAGTAAACATTTAATATCTGTTTTATCAAAAAAACTTAAAAGTCTACTATAAACCTGCATATTTTATTGTATTAGATTACCTTATCAATCTGACACAAAATTATAACCTACATCACCAAAACATTAAGGACACAACATCGTAAATAAAATATATGTACACCATTCCAACTCAGTAGATGGGCCTAATTGCACACAATTACAATTCAGACAGATCGAACGGAGAGTACATCGGGAACACTTGGAATTCATCTAGCGGTCGCATCGAGTCAAAGATGGTCGAGAGTTTATTTCCATTTTTAAATGAGAGCGGCTGAGAGCTTTGTCGGCTACGAGTTCTGCTCTGCGTTTTAAGTGGATTAAATCGCTCCACGCTCGTAAAACCGACAAGTGCTCCAGCTAAGAATTAAAGTAACCGTTCGACTTTTGCATGAGAAAGTGCCAGACTCCTCGCACCCACTTCCCTCGATGCGCCGGTTTATTTAGTTTTTCCTGAACTCGGACTGCCTTTGTGAATACTCAACTGAAGAAACTCATTAACATCGTCTGGAGTGATTTTATCAATGGCTCCCACAAATGGCAAAAGTTGCAGATTATAATAATCCTTAAGCCTTGTTTACACATGATTTTTTAAATATATATATTACTATGCATATAATAGGGCAAGGATACGGTAGAAAATCTACTATTTCCTTACGATTAGATTGAAATTTGCATTTAATGGTGTATGCTATGCTGCTTCTTAGAAGATGGTTTTAGCTTAGGGTCTCGGAAAAGTTTACATTATACGGCTGACTTCGTTCATCCGCGAACCTCTATAAAAGACAACAATAAATAGCTCATGATACTTCGGCAGAAGATAGTACTGCTCTTGAATTTAAATCGTATATTTAGACCGCGTCCTCCCGTTTAGAGCATAGAAACGAGTTCATTGAATGTTTCGCCAACGACAGCCAGAATGTTCGAGAAAAACGACCAAACGGAAAGTTAGGTAATAGAAACAAAACATTGAATTCTTGATGCTGTTGTTTGAGATTCTTTGTGAAATAGAGCTTTACGATCTTTGGATGCCATGTGTTTTCTTAGAAAGTATAATAGCTTAAAAATAAGCTTTGAGCTTATCTACGCTTTGCCCAAGAACTTTTGTCATTTATTTATGGAAAATAAAATTATCCTATTTAAAAAAAATCTAATATCAACATAATTGATACAATATTAGCTTTACAGTGTCTGCTTGCAAGCTTAGTTCCAATTCTGTATTAATTGCAAAACTTTTAAACTATTTGCGTTTTTTCTACGGCAATTTACTCCGTTTTTCCAGAGTTTCATTTAACAAGTTTAATTGAAGACCGTGTCCGGTGCATAAATTGTAACTTTCGGCATGCATTTAATCTGCTTTATAACTGTGCAGTAATAGGTAAATGAGTTTTCAGTTTAACTTGTCTAGCCATTAGGATTTGAGATAATATCTACAATAATTAAAGGGTGAATATATACAACTATCCAACTAAGCTAGGCACATTATAAAAATATATTTCAAGATATTGGATTACAAAAGGGTTAGAGAGTAGATCCGTGTGAAGATGGTGCAATGGCTATTATGATGATTTGATTTTAGCACTTGTATTAGCCGTAATAACTTGCACTGTTTTCATTTTCATAAAGTTTTGTAACATAATTAAATCCTGTTAAAAACGTTTGTTCATAATTATCAGTTAGTTATTTAGTGACGGAGATTATAGGCCGCCTAAAGCCACTGTTAAGTTTCAAAATCTTTAGATTATATATGTTACATTAGATAACAAAAAAATTATAAAAATATGAACAAATAGCATGCAGATTGTAATGAGTAATAACATATTAGGGCATGCAATTTGGAACGATCTCACGTTGATAGTAAATAAATGTAAGTATTATTATTATAGTAGAATATGTTAAGATATATACAAATAGCAGATCGGTAGGACCGGGACGAATTAAATATTTTGAGGGAGACCTACGCTAAGCAGTGGAATAACATAGATTGATATAAAAAAATAGAGTTTTGTCCTGCAACTCAGTTTGCCCACCCATTTTTATCTTTACTCAAGCTACCAAATGTTAGTTATAAATTAGCGTTACACAAATTACAAGCAATTCATCAAACTAACTTGTTGATAAATGGCAATTACGAAGTGTCAGATAAAGATATTAATGCTTTTATATCGGCCGTTAGCTATATCTAATTAACATTATTAACTATCAACCAACAGATAGTTTAGCGGATATTGCACTATACCGGTTAAAACAGTTATCGAATTTTTAAGGGCTTGCATTTTATGGAATGTGGAAACTGCGTAGTACAGTAAAGTGTCTTAGCTTTCTCTAAGGCAGATTTATTGTCCACAAGATTAAACTTAACGAGTTGGATGTTAACGGAAAACCATTTAAAATCTGTATTATAAAGAAAACTATTATGGTATTTAGAGTACCGAAGTCCACCAAAATTTTTTTATAGTAATTAAACCAATAGTACTGGTACTGGCTACATTTCCATCTGGTGGTGACAGAAATTATGTTCCTATACTTTGTTTATTTTTTTTCTTATGTACGGTGTACAATAAAGAGTTTTCTATTCTAATCTATTTTATTCTATCGGCTATAACAAAATCATGTTAAAATAATTGTCATATTCTCTTCAATTTACTTTAAAAAGTAAATTGGAGAGAATATGACATAATTATGTATTCTTAAACACTTTCATCATAATATATTGGCCTTAACGACTCGAAAAACAGTGCTATGGGAACTGATCAAGATAAACTTAATTTACTTACTATCCAATCTCACTTCGTGGCTACTTGATGAAATATGCTCTTAAAGCTTCCAAGAAATTTCTGACTTCAGGTGCACCAGTTCGAAACATTATCGATAGAAACATGCGCAGTTTATCTTAGTCTTCGGACGCATTCACATATAAAACCGGTACACTACATTAAAACAAAAAATAATTAAATAATGAATATTTACAAATACTACAAAAAGGCATTTCTAATACTATTAACAATCTGTCAATATCGGACTATTACTTTGATGTATACTTTGAGGAAACTTATTCCGTTATATGACGCTGGCTGTTTAGAATTTTCCGCTAAATATATATTTCTAGCATTAAATATTGTTCAATGTCAATAATGCCTAGCCTTAATGGCGTTGTCTACTCTAGATATTTTTTTTTATATTGCCTGTATAAATTATCACATTAAAATTTGATTTGATTCTAAATATTTTTATAGTTAGAATAATGCATGGTATTTTTGACATTTCATCTTTTCACTTTACCGCTTCTACGCTTTTCTTAGGAGGGCGAATAGGTACGCTAAAGTTCTAGCCCTACATATTTCAAATCCTATTGACCGTATTTAATTAGAAATTATATGTATTTCTACTCAGAAAGATAAGTTTCTAAATCATAATGGCCAAAACACGAATAAGTATTTAAATCTTAATAAAACACAAATCTAAAAATTACAACATAAAACCCAAATATATCCTATATACATTCCAAGAATTTCTTTACAATATTCTGTACTATACAGTATTGATTCTACATTAAATTCTAAATCATTATATTATTCAAACCATAAAAATTTATTGTAATATTCTTAATGATATTTTTATTTAAAATAAATATTTTTTTATGTAAAATAAATGTCATCTTTTACTAAATGTCAAGACTAGCTGTAACATATATAGTTCTAAAGCCGCGTTTACAAACGACACGATACGATACGATATGATATACTTAAGACGCGTCACGACACTCCAAGACAGAATAACCTGGCTTAAACAGTGACATAAAAAATATGGCACCGGCGTAGTGCAGATGTCACCTGCTTTCTACGTGCAAGAGGCTTTTCGTGGCAAGTTTATTCAGTAGCTATCGGACAATCGGAATAGAATACTATTAAGAGATCACGAATCTAAAATAACTTTGCACGGTTTACGTGGCAAGAACAAACAAAATGCAACAATGTCTGTAAGAGAGCTATTTGCAAGGGGCTCTGAACATCTTGAAAATACTTGGGTCAAAGATTATGTTTTTCTAACAAGCGCCAGTTACTTACACCTTTAATTAATAATTGCATACAGTTTTCTCTGTGTAAGTCATTTACGTGTACTTATGTGTGCGTTTACAAAAATGGCAAACATTTTGCTCTAGGAGTCAATCAAAGAATTACCAACATTATTGCAAGCAATTATTGAATATACTTAATAATATCTACTAATCCGCATGCGCGGCGGACTAAGACCTAATCACTCTCACTGAAGAGTAGGCGAACAGTAAAATTATAAAACTATAGTTGTTATAATGACGCTTAAATTTTATTATCAAAGTATTTTCGCAATACAATAACCATCTGCAACAAATACTCGTTTTGGTTCAGAAAATTTCAATTTGTTTACCTCTTTGGTTGGCACTTTTCATTTTAGCAAGACGAACAAACTTCACCAAAAATAGGGAGGTTTTCATATTGCCCCTTCCAAAATATAGCCTAAATTTTAGAATAACGAAAGTCCCTAAAGCTTTGCCGGATACGAATTGGCCCAAATTCGTAAAATTGGTGAAGGTGCTAAGCATTTATAGTGAGGTAGGTAGGCTTTCTTAGTCAAAGTAAAGAAACACATTAATTTTCACATAGCGAAATGTGTATTATTAGCATGGGGCAAAATGGTACAATTTGGCATTGTAAAGTTTAAAAACTGTGATTTTTTTGTGTAAAATTAGGCTTTTTTGGACCACGCGTCATGATTTGTGAAAAAACTACCATAAAACTTTTTAAACTTTTACTATTTTGAAGATGATTTACGAGTATACAGCTTCTAGTTGCCAAATTCTTTTAGGGTGGGGCGCGTGGAACTAAATTCACCTAGCTTTATGACGTTTCAAAATGATCCTTGTGATATGATTGAATAAATATATTTTTTACTTTACTTTACTTCTAGTGGCAAGTTGTTCTTATTGTCTGCAGTGGATGTGTAAAGTGCAGATGCTGTAGTGCCTGGTACAGGATTATTTGATGAAATAGGTTTGCTTAGCACCTTATTTATCCTTTCACCTTAGCCAGCCTAATCCACAGGAAACAGGAAAGACATGGTCAACCAACTAAGCTGCGGGTTTCATCACAATATTTTTTTTCACCGTTTTATGCATATCAATTTTTTGATAGAAAAATTCGCTGGCTGATATTAAAAAAACGTTACGTCCGGATCGGCAGACAGAGCTCATCCCACTGAGTCAAGACGGCTCATACAATGCAAAAGTAATCAAGGTGTGATTTATAAACTTCTAACTCAATAGGTAATCCTTCGTAGTCGAACCATGTAGTGCTATTCCCCGTGGCTCAATCAATCTAGACAAAAAAGGTAACAAATTAACTGCACTAAAACTCCAGTGCGCCTCCGAACAACTGTCCTATCAGTCCCTAAAGATCTCGAATCTAAAATAACACAGAGTCGTCTTTTTTTGGCTGAAACAAATGGTATCTATCATTCGGTATTGAGCAAGGCGCCATTACTGCTACTGTTTTTTTGTAGACTTGTTGTCTACTATCATCTTAGATTAGCTTGGCTAAAAATCTTTATGTTTAGCGTTGGTGAAAACTTGACTGCTGCAGAAGCTTTTCTTTTTAAAAATAAACTAAGTAAGAACCAAAAGGTGGATAGGAAATAAAAAAGTACGGTACCTTATTAAATAATTTTAAGGGATAAATTAAAAAAAAAAAGTTATATAGATTCTTAATAATAGAGGATTTTACTAAAGTGCTTTTATTTAGAAATGCAGAAAAAACTTGGCTCTTGTTGTTTATGGCAGAGATATCTAGGCGACCGTTACCAGTGTTGACCATTGACCATACGATGTCACTAATTAAGAAAAAACGTTTCAAACAAACCTAAAACAATCAGATAGCTGCTGCTACTGTTACACAGAAGCTGAATGCATATCTCAAATCAGCCATCTCGATCTCTCAAAATAACGCAGTCAGTACGTGCAAAACAAAACAAACGGCCAACAATAAGACGAGGTTCCGCGTGCCACCGCAAGGCGACAGTCTGAACGCGATTTATGTCCGACAGGGCCGGTTGCACTTATTGTACCCTGTTCATTCAGGCGTAGCTGATTCTTCTTGGTAGATACTAGTCGTAGATAGATAGATAACTATGCAAGATCTATCTACATGCAGATAGACTCGAGATCACTATTATTATCGACCTCGGTGGTTATGACGAACTTCGAGGCGCGTTGGGCTAGTGCCTGGCTGAGAAGCAAGAGGCTATGGGTTCGATTTCCGCTGCGGGACAAATGTTTACATGATCTTGGTGTTTCTAGTAAATAATGATTAAATTACAAAATGAAGAAATCCTGGTTCGGAAAAATACAAGATTTGCTAAATGGCGCTGTGCAAATATGTCCGCCAATTTGACATAACGTATATATTTACTGAAAGTATTTTATTATGATGGATACCTTTGATAAACTATTATCTCAAATATCTAATAAAAATTGGCATAGTCGGTAGGATAATATAAAAACAACCTACAATAGAATTACTCACGAAACCGCACTGCGATAAGTAAGTAAGGTAAGCAACTGCGATAAAACTAAGATTTATTTTTATATTCTCAACAAAAGCTTCTCAAAACAAGGTTACTGTAATTAAAGTTACAAAGGTAACAAAACCACAAACGAGCAGAAACTTTTTGCCAAACATAATATAAACTGCTAATGAACTACCAATGGCAAACAATGGTCTAAAGGACCAAGCTACCAAATTAATTCACACAATTACTGGATCCGAGCTATTACTAACGCGCAACACACACAGCGGGCGGGCGCGGGTCGGGTCAGATCCGTCGCGGGAGTTTATTGTTTTAATTTGTATGGACGACAAGAATGACAACACACTGAACGCGGGAGCGGCTGCCGCGCTTCACCCGACCTGCGCCCGCGTTCAGTGTGTTGTCAATCTTGAGTCGACAGTACAAATACAACAAAAAACACCTGTGGCAGATCTGCCGCGGGCCCGCGCCCGCGTTCTGTGTGTGTTGCGCTTAAACCGTTTTATATAAGCAAAAGTCACGGTCATATTATAAGAGCTATATTTTTTAGTATAAAAAAAATCAATAAATGTTTGATTCAAAATACAATTGAAATCAAATTTATTTTGAATTGGCATTATGAACTCGGTGAATACACGGGTATTTGTCTTTGTATAGATTGACTTAAGGTTTTGTAAATGAGAGTTCTACAAATTCTAGATAAGTATCATAATAAATTAGTGTGTTTAATCGCATAGGTATCTAAAAAATGAATTCTATACGAGAGGCCTAGAGCAGTTAGACGTCTATTGATAAATAACTATAATGATAATGATTAATAACTGACAATTAAATAATAATAATAATAAATTCTTTATTTCAGGCAACTTAGGTCCATACAATTTAAGAAACACAATACAATTTAGATATAATAAACACAATGAAGAAAATTCAGAAGCACGTTACAATAAAATTAAAGAAAATAGCAATAAAAAATAAACAACAGTATGAGTCCAACAACTAAAAATGACACGTGAAATAAGAAACACCTACTTGGTAACCACATCCATAACATAAAGCACATCCGTAACGGTACATTAATGTGCATCAAGAAATATTTTTTTAAGGAAAGAAGATTGCATAAAAAAAATACAGCATGGATTATAAAATTATTATGACTACCCAAACAATAAAAAAATTAACCCAAAAAATCACTGATGAAATTGAACACTTAAGTACTTTCTGCAACTTTATAGGAAATAGAAGTGATATTTAATACAAGAAATCGATGCCTAAGAAGAAACGCAGGTCACAATAAAATGTACTTTACCAAAGGTATATTGAGTTGATATCCTGACATGTCTGAACTCTGACGATAATAAAATAATACACTACTCGTAATATTTTATGGTTTAAGCAATATTGGATATGATAGAGACGTATGTGACACCGAATATTAAACTTTTACTTGCTGAGTTATGTGTTAATATAAAGAAATATGTTTTCTTATACTGTTAATATTATTCGTAGAAATATGATAGGTTTTCTTATTCTGGGCGCTATAGCGCATAACAATCAATATTTATGATATTTTAAGCTTGTAGCATAAAACTGTTTTACTCGAAGAATTGTATTTTTTTATGGCTTTTCCTTTGAGGTAATTGATATATTTTTATTTGATCTATTTTTAACAAAAATTTGGTATGTCAGCAAAAAATTTTGCCTACCACCGTAAGGTCAAATATATATATATTAATATATATACCTATAGGATTAGGATATAATATAGGATTTCACAGAAACTTTTGTCAAAAGCAATAGACTACTTTTTCTTTTTACATATTAAAAAAAATGGTTGTAGTATTGGCAAATTTTACCAGCAGTGGGAGAAAACAAATAAAAAATGGACTTTAAACAAACAATTATAAAACACAATATACGAATATGTAACACTCAAAATAGCAACTCTATTATCATAAGTAGCACATCTCACACCGGATTCATTATAATTGGGCATCTCGAGATTGACAATGACGGATTATTTCCTCGAGATGGCATACGGCACTGCATACAAACTTGGGTGCAACACACTCAGATACTATCAGTGTAATACCATGCTTGTGAAATAATAAGGTATGGTGTTACTATGAGTCATGGGATAAACAGACGTAATATATTTTTTTTCCTTCACTGTATTATTTTAGTTATAGCACTCTTTCTATGTATTAATTTTGTATGTGTGTGCTTGAAGTTGCAAATAAATGACTTATCTATCTATATATACTATATATATATGACGGAGCAGCAGGTCCAGGATGCTTCGTAGATAGGATGACGTCAGCCGAGCTGACGTCACTAGCCTATGTTCATAATGGATCACCCATCTTGTTGAAGAAAAGGCATGAACTGTTCAAGTCTTCTTTATTTCAAGCTTCACTAGGTGTTGACGGTCCGACGGCTCGAGTGCGAATGAATTATACCCGGGTCGTCGGCCGTATTTATAGCAAAACGCAGGCATGCGTCCACAGTTGTTTACAACAAGATAAAATTACTTGTGAATGCCTGAGTCCTGCTTTTAACAATCAAATTAGTTAACTTATGGTCTGAATAGTTAAATTAACCACTAGATTACTAACTGATGGTTTGAATAGTTTAAATTAACTACTAGATTACTTAATCAGCTAATCAATTCATGATTTACAAGTTGTTTTAAGCCGGTTTTCTACAATGTGTTTTTAGATACAGCATGTGATGACGTCATTGCTCCGATACGGCCATTCTGAGAGGCGGTGCGCGCTCTGCACCAGCCTTAGTGTTTCTTTCATGATTTGATGCTCGTAGGAGATTTCTCGTAGATGCTCGTGGAAGATGCATCGATTGCTGCGCCTTAAGCAGTCTAGAACAGAGTGGTTTATAAAGGTTAACTCGTGGAATGGTACTTGAGAATTCTCGTAAGTAGATGCTTGATAATACAAGGTAGATTGCTGTGCTCTGAGCAGTTCAGAACACAGGTGTTATAGAAAAGTTTACTCGTGGAATGGTTCTCGTAGATATTTTAAATCGTGGATTTTCGTAGTGACTCGCAGTCGTTTGCTGTACTCTTGGCAGCCTAGAACATAAAAAGGTTTTTTTTTTTAAAGGTTAACTCGTGGAATGGTACTCGTGAGTTTTCGTAAGGTACTCGCTGATACAAGGTAGATAACACAGGTGTTTTAGATAAGTTTTACTCGTAGACAATTGAACTCGTAGATTCTCGTAGTGACTCTCAGTCTTAACTCGTGGAATGGTACTCGTGAGTTTTCGTAAGGTACTCGCTGATACAAGGTAGATAACACAGGTGTTTTAGATAAGTTTTACTCGTAGACAATTGAACTCGTGGATTCTCGTAGTGACTCTCAGTCTTAAGTAGTCTAGAACAAAATAGGGTTTTAAAGGTTAACTCGTGGCGTAAAATGGTACTAATAGATAATTAAACTCGTGGATTCTCGTAGTGACTTGCAGTCATAAGGAATTTTGTTTGCTGTGCCGTTAGTAGCCTAGAACACAAGAGAGTTAAATGTTAACTCGTGGAATGGAATAGTACTCGTAGATAATTGAACTCGTGGATTCTCGTAGTGACTTTTAGTTTTCAGCAAATTTGTTTGCTGTGATCTTGGTAGCCTAGAACACAAGAAGGTTAAAGGTTAGCTCGTGGAATGGAATAGTACTCGTAGATAATTAAAAGCGTGGATTCTCATAGTGACTTTTAGTTTTAAGCAATTTTGTTTGCTGTGCCCTTGGTGGCCTAGAACACAAAAAGTTTAACTCGTGGAATGAAATGGTACTCGTAGATAATTGAACTCGTGGATTCTAATAGTGACTCGTAGTCTTAAGCAATTTTGGTTGCTGTGCCCTTGGTAGCCTAGAACACAAAAAGGTTAACTCGTGGAATGAAATGGTACTCGTAGATAATTGAACTCGTGGATTCTAATAGTGACTCGTAGTCTTAAGCAATTTTGGTTACTGTGCCCTTGGTAGCCTAGAACACAAAAAGGTTAACTCGTGGAATGGAATGGTACTCGTAGATAGTTGAACTCGTGGATTCTCGTAGTGACTCAGTCTTAAGCAATTTTGTTTGCTGTGTCCTTAGTAGCCTAGAACACAAAAAGGTTAACTCGTGGATTGTTACTCGTAGATAATTGAACTCGTGGATTCTCGTAGATATGGGAAGGAATGATGCTGTGCTCTGGGCGGTCCTGTGCGCCGTGGACACAGGGGATTTGGGAATTTAGACTAGGTTGATGCTGTGTTATACACAGAGGTTCTAAAATGGACAAGGATTAACTCGTAGAATATTTCTCGTAGATATTGGTACTCGTGGATTCTCGTGGATTCTCGTAGATATGGGAAGGAATGATGCTGTGCTCTGGGCGGTCCTGTGCGCCGTGGACACAGGGGATTTGGGAATTTAGACTAGGTTGATGCTGTGTTATACACAGAGGTTCTAAAATAGACAAGGATTAACTCGTAGAATATTTCTCGTAGATATTGGTACTCGTGGATTCTCGTAGATTTTTAGACTAGGTTGATGCTGTGTTATACACAGGTTCTAAAATGGATAAGGATTACTCGTAGAATGGATCTCACAAATATTGGATTGGTACTCGTGGAGCTTTTTAACCAATAGTTCAACTTTATAACTGATGGTTCAACTTTATAACCGATGGTTCAACTTTTTAACCGATGGTTCAACTTTTTAACTGATGGTTCAACTTTTTAACTGATGGTTAAACCTTTTCACTAAAGGGTTCAACTATTAATTCAAAGGTTTATTTCATTAACCAAAGGTTCAACTATTTAACCAAAGATGTTATTTTGTGGTTAAGCGATGTAATTTTTGTTGTGATGGCGATAAGCGAACTGATGAGGGCGAAGTTAGGTCCCATCCCACTTCTGATGACGGAGCAGCAGGTCCAGGATGCTTCGTAGATAGGATGACGTCAGCCGAGCTGACGTCACTAGCCTATGTTCATAATGGATCACCCATCTTGTTGAAGAAAAGGCATGAACTGTTCAAGTCTTCTTTATTTCAAGCTTCACTAGGTGTTGACGGTCCGACGGCTCGAGTGCGAATGAATTATACCCGGGTCGTCGGCCGTATTTATAGCAAAACGCAGGCATGCGTCCACAGTTGTTTACAACAAGATAAAATTACTTGTGAATGCCTGAGTCCTGCTTTTAACAATCAAATTAGTTAACTTATGGTCTGAATAGTTAAATTAACCACTAGATTACTAACTGATGGTTTGAATAGTTTAAATTAACTACTAGATTACTTAATCAGCTAATCAATTCATGATTTACAAGTTGTTTTAAGCCGGTTTTCTACAATGTGTTTTTAGATACAGCATGTGATGACGTCATTGCTCCGATATATATATATATATATATACGAAAATACTGAATTTTTAACTATGTTTACTATAGAATAAGTTGTATTTTTTCTGACCACGGAAGTATGTTATTTTCATGGTGAAGATTTATTACTCTTCGGCATAAAAGTAAAAGTAAATTAACCATAACTTTATTCAAATGATTATTTCAATTTAAGGTACACCTACTTACACTAACTTACTTATCATTAAACTTAGAAAGTATCCATCTGGGGAGAATCCCATTTTTTGAGTAGCCGCGTTGTATACCTACTTAAAATTTAAATGAAGTCAGTAATTTTATATATAATGTTGTTGAGACGAGGTTAAAGTTTAAGCTCTGTTGAGCTTCGCTATTTGAAAACTTTATAATATGCAAAAGTGAATTACGCCTTGCATCGGAAATATATTGGCATAAATATCAATAACAATTCCCACTTGAAAAGAGTTGGAGAGTTTAACAATATTTGGTTTGCTTTTATGATCGATAAACTTGAGACAGTTGAAAATGTAACATTCAACTTTATAAAATACAACTTCGTAGTAAAGGCCGTATTCTGCAACCCATTGTCTTAAGCGAAAGCAACGCGACGCGATGCGACAGAATCTACACGTAAATTGTGACGTGAGATAGACGCGTGATACTGTACGAGCATTACTGTGTTTAGGTTTTAAGCTCACTGTAGCAAGTGAAATTACTGGGCGAAAGGGAATGAATAACTAATTTTAAAGCTTAAGCTTTTGGAATGACATTGCAGCTGTTATATAAGTCAGGCGTGGTGCTTAACTTCAGTGACTGGGACAGCCACTTTTTTATATTTTCGCACTGTGTCGCGTCGCGTCGCGCGGTCGCTCACCTAGGACAATGAATAGTTGTTAACCACAAAATGCATAAACAATAGGTTTTGAATAACTCACGTGGGTAGAGAATGACACGACAAGGCATTCCCGACAGCCGAGACTGGCGAGAGGCGATGCGTAATACACGTACAGCGACGTGGTCGTATCGTAAATTAAAGCGTCTTTTCTACGAATATCAGTTCTAGCATAAAGTCTCTAGCGTTTAAAATTACTATTGCGCTAATTTTGGAATGAAAACTATTTGGTTTTTTTACTGTATATTTTCTTATTACGAAAATAACATCGTTGAATATAAAGTTGAATTTGTTTCGCGGTTTCGCGGGTGTTGTACATAAGACAGTTTTGCGCACTTAAACTAAAACTTTTCCATTAGGCTAGCGTTTAGCTTAATAACCCCCTTTGTATTGCAAGCGTGATCCACAGTGATATATAAAACAGTAATAATACTAATAATAGTCAATGGGCTCCCAGGTGTAACCCTACTAATTTGACTGACCCACATCTGACATAATAGGTTTCCCCGGAGGCATACCTCGGTAACAGCTTGACACAGTAATGCAATGTTCTGCGCTGGTTAATGTTTCCTTCACAAAGGTTCATTCAAATCTAGTTAGAGTATCTGGATACTCTAATCAGAATCAGTCGCTTGTGTCTAACTTGCAGTCGATTCGATTGCGCAAGGAACTCGCACTGTGTTTACGAAATACCTACGTTCGTGAAACGTTATTTTGATATTTTATGTCTTCGGATGTCCGTGGCTATAGATTTCGTATTTTAATTTCATCATGTCTATGAACCGCAATAAGAAAGAACAGACGATGATATATAACTCTCACTTCATTTTAAATTAGGGTGTAAATTCATTCAAGTCAGAAGGAGAAAGATTGAATTCGACAGTCAATTATTCATTTAAGATTTATCTTTAAAATAAGGGATGAGTATTCTATAAATAAAGCGTCCAATCTGTCAACGGTTGAGAGCGCGTGTTGTGCGACGACGAAAGCTTGCGAACGATACTCACATTTATCTATTTTCAGATTTGACACTGTTGAGACGGGAACCGTCTGCGCCGGAACTGAACACAACTCTTTTATTCAAACCTTTTTATGAAAGGAACCACGCAATCGATATTCAAAAACATCGCCAACCTATTTGGAACGTCGCGTCGTTGATCCAATTTCGAAATGTTTTGGTTAAATGTTCGATTGGAAAGCGGTGCGAGCGGCTTCCCGCTTTCCTTGGTTATCGTGCGGCTTTGTTGTGCGATGCATTAAGCTAATTTGAATGGCGAAGGGCTGCTCAAAAAGCCGTTGTTCGAATTCTTCTCTTTTACCGAGCGGTTGCCGGTTTGATTGTGGGAGCCGACGCCGCACGGATTGCATTCTGTTCGTCGCACAAGAAGACAAGCGCATTGATCGCAGCTTTTTGATTTAACCGAATAAACGTGCGCCAGGGGCCTTTCGTACCTTTAATTTAAAGTGCCCATTACCGTCCCGACTTTATTCCATACCGCAGTAATTATAGCACTAATGAAACGTTTACAGCTTGATCATTTTAATTGTGGCTCTCCTAATTTATGTGTGTTTTGATTAGTCGCTGAATTCAGACGAAAATAAGTCTTTGGAGACGATGAAATCAGATAATCTTGACGATCTCGGGTTGTCATCGAGCGGACTAATAGGTGCAGCTTGGAGAAATATATCCCTTATTAATTGCCAGCTAAGGTTCAAATTACTGCTGATGATTAATGTCCAAGACGCACCGCGCCTTGCCGTGGGTGAAACTGGTGACAAACGAGCCGTTCTGTCACATCGGTGATAAATAACTGATTATGTTACTGTGCATTTTGCTTTTGTAATTAATTGACAAGAGTAATCTAAGTGGCAATACCAACGGCCAATTTTCAATGTAAAGCGGCCCGTTTGCCTGACAATTCATAATACCCTGTCCATTATGAAATATTGGACAATTATTATCGCGCGCAATGAACGAAATGGAAGCAATTTAAAGCTTTCCACGCTTGAAACATGCACCCTGCAGAGTTTGATATATTTTTTATTACTTTATTATTTTATTGGCGTTGCAAGCGTTAACTGCCTCTCGTTTTTACGGTTTACTTATAGAGTGTTTTCTCATGGTCATAAATTTTGCGAGCTCCGAACGAATGCAAGCCCGAAGCAAAAGTAGCTGCCGCATTAATACTGGTCGAGATCATTCGTTATTGCCTCCAGTTGTATGCGCACCCGATTTAATAAGGAATCAGATTAATGCGTATGAATGAAGTCGTTACATTCCAAACAAACAAATGGACTAAATCACTTTGATGTTACTGATGAGCGCATTATAATAATTTGTAGACAGACACTTATTCTGGTTGACAAAAAAGCGTAAACAGTCAAAAATAACGAGCGAAATGATCGTTTACAAAAATAGTTACGGTTATTCTGGCTCATCTGGTAGTTAATTGCTGCATTTTTTTCCATGCTCAACTGCCACGGATTCCGTAATTTGTCTTCCTAGAAATGAGTCGCGTCGTCGAACGCAAGATACGTTGATGCAGGACTTTTTGTAGATACAGAACTTTTTTGGTGATACCCCTCAGATTTCAGAGCGTAAATTACGCTTTAGTAGAATGCCCCGGGGAAACATTAGACGGGTTCTTTTGTAATTACTGTTTTAACTGCTGGGACAGAAATGTCAAACGTAACTTATTTTGTGGTTGAAATTACCGCTGATGTTTGTTTTTTTTCAAACTGAATTTATTTAATTTGCTTCGAGGGTTATTTTGAAACTCGATTGTTTTTTATTAGGTGCTTATTTTAACTGTTTTTAATTGCATTAATTTTAGTCTTTTTAAATTACATCATAATCTGGTTTACCATGGACTTTAGAAGCTTTGGAAGCTTTTGCTTGCTTATTTACGCAAAATAGTTTAATAATACAACTTTGCTATAATATGGTTTTGATTACTTTGACCGTGAACTCGCCGACCGCAAACCCACGCTTTACGAGCTATATAAAGTTAGAGTAATACTAGTTTTAATGGAATCTAAAACATTGAATAGCTTTTGATCAACCTGACCTGAAAGTCAAGAATCGACAAGTTATTTTTTTCACTCTTAACAGTCACAGATTCCATGTCGTAGATATCTGAAAAAAGCAAGTCCATACGTATGTATACAGTTTTAAGTATTGTAGTACCATTACTACAATACTCAAAACACTGTAATAAACAATTTGTCAATCCGTTTATAGGTAACGCTCTAATGTAGTGTATAAAAAGATGCGATTGGATAGCATTTCAGGTTCTGTACGAATGACGGATGAATGAAGCAACACCAAAAAGTATTCCCAACGTCTTTGATGTCTGCCAATGTTTTGCTTAGTTGGTACTTGAACATGATGAATGTGCTCTCGAGTGGCTCTGGCAATGTTTAGAGCCTTATCTTGAAACCATTATGCACGGTAAAAAGCAATTAGGATTTCGAGATAACCGATCTTTGTAGGGAGCTTTATAAATAAAAACATTCTGAAAATAAGTCCTTAACATCAAAATCAGTATAAATACATAAAGTATTTAAAACTTATATTTATGATCTTAAATTGCGTCAATCTAGCGTAAAAGAATGCCCTGTCAAAGACTTTCAGGTGGCCTCAATCGCTTTAGTTGGCCACTGACTCACGCGAACTTGCTTTAATCTACCGTGTTTTAGATAGTTAGGAAAATAAGCGCAGAACTTAAAAGCTTAAAGCTTTGAGTGATACTGCAAATGTGTTATGGTCCTCTAGCGCTTATCATCAGGCGAACGATTTGAATCGCTACTTGCTCAAAGTGCATCCACACTGCAGTTATATTTTGTGCAACATTTCGATGTGTTACTAAGCAACGTTCAATAGCAATAAGTTATTTATTGTTAGTATTGTTGCCGTGTTAGTTTATGTTAAGTAACGTTGCCTAGTTTTTGACAATAGTCAACCTTACACATGACAATCAATAACAAAATGCCGTGGAACTCGTGTGTTGCTGAAAGTTACTCTTTATTATATTTTATTATTTTATGTTACTGGCGATATCGATAAGTAACATAAAAAATAGTAACAGTAGCCACAAAAAATACAAATAGTTATCTAATGTTACCGTGTTGCACAGTGTTGCTTCACAAAATTTAACTGCGATGTAGATGCACCTTTAAACAAAAATGACTATAATTAAGATTAAAAGTAGTAGAGTTCTTTGTGATAGAGCTCGTCCGGGGAAGGACTACCACCATACCTGTTTCTGCCGCCAAGCAGTAATGCTCGCATTGTTGTGTTCCGGTGTGAAGGGTATGGTTTCCGGTGAACAGTAATTTCACCGGAAACACACATGAGGCTTTCGATCTTAGCCTCAAGGTGGCAACCCGTGAGTGATACCTCGGTTTTGCAAGCGTCCATAGGCTACGGTAACCGCTTACCATCTTGTGGGCCGTACGCTTGGTCGCCACTTCAGTTGTATAAAAAAAAGAGAAATATATTAAAAGTTTTAAACATAAATAAATATAAAAGGGAACGAAAATGTATTGTTACAGATAAACTTAAATAAATAAAATTATGACTGAAAACTAATTTAAAAAAAACTAACTTTAAGCTAAAAAAATATGTCGGCCGATTGTGGTGATTGACACGTTTTTTCAAAGTACAGAACCGATTTCGATAAAATTTAATGGATTAATAATAAATTTATATGGGACCTATTATTCTGAAGTATTATATACCAAATAAAAAATAATCATTAAAATCAATTCATAATTGGCGGAGGAAACGCGTAACAAACAATACAAAGAAAATCTAAAGTAGAATATATTTCTAGAATAGATATCTTTCTCCTTTTTGAAAGTCGGTTAAAAACACCCGGTAGCGCATTGAACTCATCCTTGCAGTTCTAGACACACTGACTATTTTATTGAACGTACGACGTACAAATTACAGTTTGTATTGTCCGACCAATAATTATGGTTTACTATCGACTGTTACCATCTAGTGACAGTGAAGTAAATTGTTTTATGGCAACTCCTACTGAGAATTACCCTTTATGGGTTATTAACTGATTATTTCATTAAAAGGCTTTAAACATTAAAATTAAATAAACCTTTTGCTGTTGCGAATAATTAAATGTTATGCTAGTAAGCGGCATAACATTTATAAGTTTTACGATCTAATTAAAGGAAATAAATTGCGTTTTATGTAAGTCAATTAAAAAACTGCTCAAGATATTTTTATAAGCAAATTCAATTTAAATAACTGTATAAATTAAATGAGTTTAGTCATCGTTTTCCCCAATCCTCAAATTGGCATCAAAACTTTGATTAGTATGCAGATAAAAGATAATATCTGTAGGTGGAGTAACATTGATATTAAAAAAGTTAAATCGATTTATGATTTAATTTCTTAACAGTAAAGTGTTTGAGGTAGAACTGAGCTGAGGCCGGAACGGCTAGACGCATTTAATATTAAAATATGAAGCTTACGTGAGGGAAAGAGACGGATAGCCTGCAATATTCAGGTTCAACTTGGCAGACACCTAAGACAGTCTTGGGCGTAAGTACCACCTTATACAGCTGCCTACTTTCTTGGAAAAAATATTTCTACGTATACAATTCATGCGCTCCTACCATCTTATTCTATTGCATTATGGTGTTACACTATAGCCGACTAAAAGCAATGCAGTACGAGTGCACATTGCAATGATCTAACAGCGCTACTCTACAAGAAACATGGGATGAAAATGAGTTTACAGGTCTAAGGTTGCACTGTCGAGGTACGTATGAACTGTCGTAAAAGTTTACTACATCCCGAGGTGTCTCCCCAAGAGCGTAGAGTCACCATTATCTATTTATTTTGTACTTCTAGCTGAAATAGTTTCGTGACTAGGATAGTTAAGTCTGGATAACACTGTGGGATGCTGGATAGAATACACGCAGATAAAAAGTACAAAGTATTTGTAAGTCAGGCAAGCAATCCTTTTTAAACGTGTTAAGCGAGTGGATTTAAGGTTTTTTTTTCTTTTTGCGGATAAAGCTGGCGCTCAGTTGTATGAAATTGTTAAAAAATAGCAAAGACAACAGTGTCATAGGCATGCATTGAAATATTTCGAGCTTCTTTTTAATTCTGTCTTGTTTTGGTTTTTATGTTTAACTTGAGCTCTATTTATGTTTTTTAATAGCTAGGGGTCAACTGCAGTCCACTGACTGTTGTCAACCGAAAAAAACATGCTAATTATTAAAAGTATGTTCTAAAACACTGTATTATTTCTATCACAAAACTTAAATATTATAAAAGCTAGCGAAACTTTGAAATAGGTCACAAAACTATGATCTTAAATTTTATTACGTCCTACCATTGAAAAGTTCAGTATTTTTATATATTTTGCCCATTCGCAAAGCTGAAGATCCGAATTCAGCAAAAGCCTTGCCAAATCTCCCGTTGTTGTTTCGAAGAAAACAACAAATTTTATTAGAACAGTATTAGGATGTTGTAACTGTGTATAAACAGTTGTTTGTTTTGAACATTTACATGATTTGTATGAAAAGTTTCAAAATGCTAAAACAATATAGTACAAATAGCTTAAATTTTTGTCTAAATAAATATCTAAACTTTTCTAAAGTTTACTCCACGATAGCATAATATGCCTTCCGTAGAACGGAAGCACTGCAATGAACATGATATTAATATTCACATAGCTAAATGATGACCTCGAGGTATGTTGTTTAACAGCCGTCTAAAAGACTTCGCCAGGTTTTGCTACGGGCAGGTTAGTGGACATTTTAATTGTAACCATGCAACACTTAACTGTCATTATTCACATGATTAATTATGTATCTAATTTTTTTTTGAATTCGTTAGATATTTATATGCAATAATGGTTGTAGTCTGCTTTGTGGATTCAATAAATGAAATAACAAAATTAAAAAATATGTACGTAGTAAGTAAATATACTATGGCAGGCATATACTATGGCAACAATATACTATGGTATTTGATATATTAATATAGGACAAACTGCTATCGATTATCTAGCCACGTCACTTGGTGTTTTTGGGAAAACTGTCTTAGGCAAAACTCTAAATACACATACATCTAAGAAAAGTACAAGCTTATCGCTTACACCATTTAGCTCAGTACGAGCGCGAGCTAAATGACGCGTACAATGCCACTCGAAGCAATTTGGCACCAACTCGGTGTGCAGGACGAACAAACACTGTCCCATTGAGTATTCTTATTGATTATGTCAAAGTTTTGAATTGAAGTTGAGAATGAGGAAATTGGAAAGGAATTTAATGGTTTTTGTTTTACTTAAGTGTACACAGGATAAAAGAGGCTGCTAGAAACGAAAGAAAACCGTAAGATAAAGATTCATAATTTTTCAATTAAGTTTTAAGTTAATTCGTTGTAACTGCATTATTAGAGCTTTTCTAAATAAGCATCATAAAAACCATACTAAGACAGACACTATATTTCAAGATATAACTATTTAGTTTTAATCTAAGTACAGAAGCTGTTTTACAAAGTAGAATTATTTTTATACAAATATACCACCACTTTACAGTAGACTGGATTTCAAACCCGCAGTATTAACCTAAGAAACGCTTAATGACCTGTTCAGCACTTCAAACAACACTGTATAATCACGTAGAAAAAACATAACAAAGACGTTTTAAATGCTGTATTATCGCGCACAAAAACACATCGGCCACAAAGACGTAATAATATGCCCGTGCAATTTCCTTTAAAAGGCCCGAGTTTTTATAAAATGTTGCTAACATGAATAACTAACAGTAATCACAGCAATTTAAAAAATACTTTCTATTTATTTTCTTGATAATCACATCACAACTTTAGAACCAGTTTGCCTGACTTCGATAAATTGTAGTACTAAATTACCTTTATAATAATAACATCATTGAATAAACCTGTCTTTGCATAATGTTGCCATTTTGTCGTTAGAATGTTAATGAATATTTAGAGTGGTAATCATTAAAGAGGTTTTTTTAATACTTTCTCACAAATGTTGTAGGTACTTGGAAGACTTAATTCTATACCATCATCATCCTTTTTTAGGTTAGGGATAATTACTACACCCCACGCTCTTGTGAATTCGCAGGGAGTAGTCTGAGTTACTTGGTTAGCCGAAATATCTTAAGCCTAATTTTTATAGGCCTTACTTCCACCATCAGAACCTTAGCTCAACATGAATGTTACTCACTAAAATATTTGCTAGAATGGTTATGCCTGGTAGAAATCGCTTGAAGCGATAGGGACGCCTTACTTTTTGCTAATCTAGGATTTTAAATGTATATCCTGTGTACAATTAAATAAAAGTTTTGTTTATCTATCAATTTCAAGATAACTTTTGTTGGTGCAAGAGGTTACTACGGTTTAAAATCAATGAATATAGAGGCGGATATAACGCATAACGACTCTATCTAATTGATTCTCTGATTGTGTCACAGCATTAAAATTTAATATGCCACCTGCTCGACTGGTTAGGTTAGTCGTCTCTATCATAAGCTTTAAAAGTGACAGAGATGGAAGTATTGGATCCGATAAATTCCTGGTAATGGTAGGAAGCGGCGTCAAAGCGCACATCCGGTCTATTGAAGTTAATACCACAGATAAATGAATAGTTGGTTCGAATAAAGATTCACTGCGGCTTTAAATTAACTTTAATTAACTATTATTGTGGTGTCAAAACCTTGTGATCGTAAAAATTGCAAAGATCAGAATAAAGATATCAAACGTGATTTTGAAATTATATTTTAATAAAACCAGGTCGACGGAACGACCTCAATAAAAAATTGCTTGGACGGGTCCTCTCAAAAAAGATTTTATAAGAATGTCCTACTATGTATAAATGCAATTCTCAACTATAAGACTGCTGCAAAACAGTTTAGTTTAAACTGCAGTGAGAGCTTTCTAAGCTCATAAGCCAGAGTAGTAAGAGCTGCTAAAGCCTCTAAGATATTATAATACAAAAACCAAAGGTATATGACGTGTTATGTATCTTTCTAGTTAGTCTACAACTGCTATAGCAAAATCAAACTCAACACGAGCGTGGCAAAGCTTATTTTAGATTGAAAGCTGTTCTGGTGTGACGTGGTTTTTCCGATACGTCCCTTTGAAGTCTTTTGTAATTACCTACCGCAGTAAACAATCACGACCGTGATTGTGACACTTTACTGTCTTATTAAGTTCCTAATCATCGTTCATTACTTATAGTAAATTAAGCGAGAAATGGTCTGTGGTTGGAATGCGTTTTTGTGATATAAAACAGTAAGCTTGCTTGGTAGCTCTGGTCGTCTCTTTCACACCTACGGTACATAAATTTAGATGTGAAAAGGACAGCCTAATGCAGCGACAGGTGGAAGACAGACTAACACAGTAACCATACAAGCATACAGTTACTGTCACCTGATGGTAAGACGTCTCATGTCATAGGGCAATATACAACTGGATCCCGGCAAACATCACAAACGCACTGGGGGCTTATTCGCTATGACCTAGGAGATTCCTTACCAATAACGTGTAACTTAGTTACGTGTTCTATACGTGCCATGGTGTGAAATTGTAAAATTGTTTTCCGTATCTATGTTGTTTCAATAGCGATAGTTTCGCTATCGATAGGTTGACTTATAAATATTAAAAGTCGGACGAGCCCTAAAACGTGGCTCGTCGACACGCAGATATTGTATAGCGAGCCCGCGTTTGGTCATAGCGAATAAGGCTCCTGAGCATGAGCAGTTTCAAGCGTAGACTAAAAATCTGGCTTTTCAAGCAAACCTTCTACACTGTGGAAGAGTTTTTAAGTACAAAACAGTACATAGAGCAGAAAACACTAAGGGTGAGTCGCACCATCTAACGTTATCGTCAAATTGTTCGACGACGATTGAACAATTTGACGTTATTATTATTATTATTATTATTATTTATTTATTCAATTAGAACGGTTATACACCAATTACACTAATTAATATACTTAAACATGTCAAAATTAAATCTTATGTCTATAGATTATAAATTAAATCTCAATTATTAAATTAAAAGTCACAACAATTAAACATTTTTCTCACAATAGTCCAAATACGCTGACAAGATCACCTTCCATTCATCCGCAAACAGATCAAAACCTGGTTGATAAGCCAGGAGAGCATTAAACGCAGTGAGAGTTCGGGGTATGGGAGACCTAGAGCGTTAACGTTAGATGGTGCAACTCACGCTAAGTTATTACTCTAAGTATGATCTATTGTATTGTATCAAGTATATTATCAGTCATCTAGATTATCCAGCATTATTTATTTATTTATCATAAAACTTAAACCCAGTTAGATGATGATTTTGATGATTAACATTGGCTCATAAGAAAAGGAACGTTTTCTTGTGAAAATATATCAAATTATCTTTATCGATAAGTCCATGCTCGTTATTCGTATTCGAAAAAGATCCAATAACATCAGACAATAGTGCTTATATACCTACTCCTCTGATTCAGCGAGTGATGGATGACATAACTCATCGATGGTTGCTCGACAACCGCAATACTCGGACTATATCAAGCGCTGAGCGAGAATCGCAATTGAATTGTGTTCATTTTACTCGAATTTGATGATCGAATTAATAATATGACGTAATTGTTAGTAATTACGGCATAATTCATTGATTTCATGATTCATGATTAATTAGTTAATTAATCATTTTATCTATATATCGATCACTTTGTTACGATTACCGTTAAGACTACTCAAAAGATAAACGCATTCAACAAAATCAAAAATGGTTTATTTCAGTAAAATCATAAGGATCACTTTGAAACGTCTAGAAAACAAGCTAGGGAAGTTTACGCCAGTTCCAACGCTCCCATGCCGTAAAAGAACTGGCAACAACACCGGCTGGGTTGCTTGTTCCTATAGCTTTGGCATTACCCTTGCTATTGTTATGGATGCCGTAAATATATGCGATATTATCACGATATGCGATCGAGAATATCAGAGCAATTATATAATTGGTGGCCCGTTCTGAGGAGGGGTTTGGAGTAGAGTCGTCAATCCAACACTCGTTAGTGTCACGACACATCCTGTGCCTTTGTTCGCGTCGCATTCGCAAATCGGTAATTACAACATCCTTTGTTATGATAACGCATAATACTCGTAGATGTCGACTTTGTTGTCTTGAAATAAAATATGATATAAATAATATATAGTAGAAAGTGCTTTTATAATGTTATTAATTTGTTGTTTTGATTACCACCTAAAATAGTTTTCATATTTTGACGACAGATCTCTTTCTTTTTTTTTATACTAAAGTGGTAGCCAAGCGTATGACCCACTTGATGGTCAGCGGTTACCGTGGCCTATGTACGCATACAACATCATAGATATCACTTGTGTGTTACCACCCTGAGACGATAGTAAGTCTCATGTGCCTGTAATTTCACCGGAAACTATACATTTCGAACCGGAACACAGCAATGCGAGCATTACTGCTTGACGGCAGAAATATTTATGGTGGTAGTCCTTCCCCAGACGAGCTCTATCACAAAGAACTCTACTACTCTTAGATCTCTCTCGGATTTGGATCGGACACAGACACGCAGCGTCTAAAGTATCTGTACCATTCATAAGTCTAACACAATGACAAAAGACTTTAAAGTTAAAAAACAGCGATCCTTTTCGAATAAAAACGGATGCAGTGCAAAAGCACTCTTAACCATCCAAAATCCATAGCCAAGTATGTGTAAGTACGGTACGTATCGAACATGCTTCCTGCCAATTCATTGTCATTTACTTTGATGCTGTATTGATCCCGATGTAGGCACGTACGTTGCAAGTTATAACTTAAGCCTTTATTGCGGCTCGAATATTCTGAATCGGATACTATTCGGTAGCAGACGCTTTTCGGGGTTTTGCTTGCTTTTGCCGGAATCATGTGAAATCTCCGGTTGTTCGGAGTATTGAGAATTACTCGGAAGCAAAGCTGTATTAGGTACATATATTGAGAAATGTGTTCACTGAAACACCTTATGTTGCAATTTTGGTTTGTTTTACACTACATTTTTAAATAAACAAATTAAAATATGTACACAACTTCATTACGTATTTACCGTTACAAACGATCTATAGATAGCTCAACTGATCTATTGCCACGTTTAATGGCAATGCTGATATGTTGAGCCAGATGAACCTTCATTGGGATCACGCGTCGCCGAGAAAGAATTTTGAAAACGCGGTGACTCCAAAGGGCTCAAATATGTAGACTCGAAACAGGCATATTTGCCTCTTGAGTTAGTTAGCTTACACTTAGTTACATATAGTAGTTCTGCTAAACTTAATGTTTGACTTTGACCTTGTTTGTGAATTGCGACGACATAATGAATAATTTGATCCTGAATATTAGGATAGTTCAGAGAGCGAGAGATGTAAATTTTAACAAAAAAATCAAATTTTGACGTGAGGCACAATTCTATTGACTCATTTAAATAATATAAAATCGTTGCGTTACTGACCAACTAATTGACAATCAACGCACAGCCGAAACAGTAAGTAAGGAAAAATACGGGTACTAAAAATGAATTCCCGAAATTTAACTCTTAGAAGTCGCAGCGAAACGATGAAGTTTGTATAAAAGAAAAACAACGCTTTTAATATAAATGATCGGATTCTGACGTGGTGGCTCTGCTGGGTAGTACCACACTTTATTTTTGCATAAGATATGAGCTTCCACAGATTTTTGTAATGATTTGCAGTTGTATACCTAGTCCTTCAATTGCATGCAATTGTTGATACCAACTTTTGAACCTTAAAATAAGTTGTGAACAAAACACTAAAACACAACTAGCCATTTATAAGACCTATAAATAACATAGTCCGTTTAATTTTACCATAATTTCTAAATTATTATTTACCTAGTTTCTGCAACTAAACCTCTGTTTAAATCGCAACTTAAAAAGCTGTTGTATAAAGGATGTTTTTATTCAATAAGTGAATTTTTAGAATGTGATAATATAATAATATAAAGTTGACCTATGCTATGTTGACATTTATTTATGTATTAGAGTTTAGATATTCATTATGGACTTGACATTTTATTTTCTCTGATTATTTGGACATGTGTATTTTAATTTTTCTTTATAATATTTTATTAATTTCTGTTGTGTAAAAAATTTAGAATAATGTAGTCTATTTAATCTTAGTTATAATTTTAATTAATTTCAAATACGATTTTATTAATTGTTATTGAATAAATGAAATTAAAAATTAAAAATGAAACAATAAATGCTTTCATAAAGTTTATTATTATCATTTACGCCTCATCTTTCGAATATAGAAACTATCCCTTATGTCGTAAGATCAAAGGATTATACAGGGGCAAGGCGTAATTGACTACATCTTTGTACATTATTAAACAATGACAGCTTATTTACTAGACGTTTTGTGATGTTAATTGAAAAGGGTTTAAGGGTTAAGATTTATGTCGGGGTGATTAATCTGCAATGCGATGTGATTAGTGCAAATAATGTTAAACTAGCTATAACACAGATTTACATTGATTACACTTTTTTATTTATAAAATTATAAATTGCAAGGCAAAGTTAGCTACTCTCAGTCTCTGCCATTTATTATATAACTAACGAAACAAACCTATCAAAATTGTAACAACACTACCCAACAGAACTCACGTACTTTTAAAACGAGGTACTAAATACCCGATTACCTACGCACAACATCCGACACGAAATTGCGTATCGCTGTACAGTTTGCTTGTGTTAATTTTCCCAATATTCGGCTTGTAACACTCAGAACCCTTAGCAATCGTTTCCAGCGTTGTCGAACCCGTTGCAAATCAAAGATTTGAAGCAGACATATCTGACAAATGCTTTTGGATGTGGTATTCATTTTATAACTTGTTTAATTGTCTAATATTTAAAACTACATTAGGGGCTTTCTGATAAGCTGTCAATGTTTAAAACCAGTGCTTACGCACATAGGCCTAGGCTGAACTTTGAGCATACCCAATTAGTAGATCATGAATAATTTTACGGAGAACATATTGGAACTCCGCTATGTTTTTGGCTTTTATATGGATTTTTAAATTTGAAGTGTTAAGGTTTTAAATTTGAACTTTTGCACCTGGGCACTTTTATTGATTGATGGTTGTAATTAACCCTAAATATCAGTATATAATATCAGTAGCTTTGCTGTTGCTTTTACTATTATTAAACATTTACCTAATTAACATTACCAACTGTTACTTTTCCTTGAAATAAATAAAAAACGTATATCGAAAGGATGGTTAAAGTAAATTCAAACTTATTTTCAGATTAATACAGATTATAATAATTTCGTCATTAGTACCAATAATTAAGTAGTCAACGGCCGGTAAGTTCTCATTAATGCCCCAACACCGGATAAGATAAAGCCATCGGTCCCTTTGTCCTTATCTCTGTGTCAAAATATTTTATGTCTCTGCGATTACACGAGAGCGGCCAAAATACTATAGTGTTTTCATTATATATTGGCGCTTGACATTTATAAATAAAATATAATAAATTATAGTCATTATCTATATTTTGAGTTCATGAGAACGGTCAGTTAGACGCTGGCGATTATATTTTTTTCTAGTTCCCTGATGTCTTCTTCAACTTCCAACATTTCGTTTGTATATTGGTCTAAAACGACATATTTGTGTTATAGACATATTTGCGGTATTTTCACCCACAAATAAGGCAAATACACGAAAAGTTATATTTCTGTCATATTCGCTTTAGTACAACAACACGGAAAAGGTGATCTGTCATTCGTCATGATAGCATAAACTGGGGCCATTATTATGATTGTTTTACGATCTGGGAAGAAAGCGATGGACTAAAAGGTTACTTAAAATTGTTCCTTTAATACGTTAGTGGTCTTTGATGATCCGACAGCTTTTTTTTGAAATCATCATGACAGCCTTCTAATGTTTCCACTGTTGGGACACTGACCTATTTATGGGCGAGAGTGATTGGGTCTTAATCCACCACGCGGACCCAATGCGGATTGGATGTCACATGTCTTTAAATTTTGTTATTCTAGGACATGCCGGTTGCCTCACAATGTTTTCCTTTGCCGTATGGGAGTGCTGGCATAATTGCACACATATTTTTTTCGAACAGAAAAATCTATTGGTAAACGACTGGGTTTGAGCCCACGACCTTAGGATCGGAAGGCGGGGTCACTACAACTAGCACCACCGGTGCGTTTATTTGGAATAAACGTTGAAACAATCATTTTTTTTTTGGATAAAGGTTCTGTAATATTGTGAAAAAAGATTTGCATCTATCTTAATTAATTTTATCGAATAATAAAACCATGATTTAGGACACTACCTCTGAGTTTTTATTTTATAAAAATACATTATAAGTCTTTCAGATAAAATAACAACAATAGTGATCTTAAAACCGCTTTTTTGGCTTAGTTTTTAAGGAAAGTATGGTAAGTGGTAAGCAACAATAAAAATGGTACAAAACTTGTACAAGATTCAATTACTCGTTTAAAGGCGCCTCTTAAAGTCTTTGACATCCCTCTAAGAAGAAGTAGGGTATAATTACCTATTTTTGTAATGCAGGGATGACAGGACACCTGCATTGTTCTTTTCCACGAAAATGTCCAAATTGAGGTTATTTCGTGTTCCTATTCGTAATGTTATTTTAATTTTGGAGACACCTTTAGTAAATTATGATTAAGTGTTTTTGAATGTTCATTTCCATTGTTATTTTGGAATTAAGTCACAATGTTTTATTTTTGTTAGAACTAACTACTCAACTTCGAATCGTGTTTGTTTTAATCACTTTAGATACATTTTTTTTACCATATAAATCATTTCACGTTGCGTTTGACGTTGACGGTAAAAAAAAAGAGTTCGTATGAGTTAGTGGCGGTTAAGTGTCTTCTACAAACATAATGTATGGTGCAATGCATATGCTGCGACTTTACTTGACAATTTGTTTGCTTATTTCGTCAATACAAAATCAACTTTGTTATAGTATAATACAAAATATAGCTTGTATTGATCAAAAACGCAAATATTTGAGCGAATATGCCAAGTAAAATGGTGGCATTAGAGACAACATGTATTTGGCCATGACAAACAGTCTAGAGCCGTCCAATCAATCGACTTTGTGTCACAGTCACGCATAGTCTTTGATCTCATCATCATAAAATATAAGTTTGCATAAACTGGCTTTTATTAACAAATTAAAATATGTACATTATGATTACATTACCTACAAAATATACAAAATACATATGATACAGTTGAGCCACCTAAATACCGTTACGAACGATCTATAGATAACTCAACTGATCCAAATCACTACCAGACGAAAGCGTTCACAATATGCTGGATGTTCATTATCTAGTGCGGTTCCAAATAAATGAAAATGAAATCTACATGTTATAAGATATACGTAAAAAGTAACTGACTGAAAACAACTGCAATATTAAATAAGCAAAATCTCAAACGAGTATAAGGTCTTATAATATACGTGTTCTTTGTTCCTTTTATCTCTTCGGCTTTTCATCAGATAAGTTCTACGTAAATCAAATCCAGGGTGATTGTACGATAAGATTGTGATGCAGCTTAATACGCTCTTTTGGTTCTGGGGTTGCATAAGCCTTGATTTTTAGAAAACAGCTGACGTAAAATGAAGGTTCCGCGACAACATGAAAATGCTTTTAAGCATAAGGTTGTAAATTATTTTATGACATTAAAATGTCAAAACAAGAGACAGACCAAGCAAGGGATTTCAATGAACCAAATGGTATTTGAAGAAAGTTGGACAGAGGAGATGACCGTGATGACTCGTGACTTTTCTACGGTGCGACGCTAGAAGACGGACCCCGCTTTTTGTGAACAACGGTTTCATTATTATCCGGGAAGCCTTGTCAGATTGCTGAATATCTATGCGATTGCATCTTAGTGGTTCAGGGTTTGAAATTTGCAGGAACGTTTTGAAGTATTTCATTCTAACGCCGTACTTTTTTCTACAAATCCTACTTTACTTTCTCAAGCACATTTTTTACTACGTTAATGCCTCTAAGTCAGCCTTAATCCTAAATTGAGATGTAAAAAACAACAAACTATATAGTTTAACCGTTTTAATGATTGTTTTTATTCGTGTGAAGAATTTCCTAATTGATATAATAAATAACACTTCGTATAGTTTCGGCGTTTCTGATAAGCTGAGATTCGAAGATTTATTCGAAACTAAACTGTTTTCTAATTGGTATTTTACGATCACCTCGCCAGGAAATGCTTCAACGAATGCTTCACCATTGTTTGTATTAGACACAGTTATTAAACTAATCGTTGTTATTACTTTAAAGTCCATTTCCCGTCTATGAATGAGTTTAATCTCGACTGTATTTTTAAATCTCACACAATTTTACAACATAGCCGATGCTCGAGTAAGTACCTACCTAATTAGTTTTACACTACGATATTTTAGTAGCTAACTAACTTTTATTTTATATTTTTTTACATTCAATGATCTTTCACTTAAATACTAAGTAAATATCATCTGAATTTACGACAAAAAAAATGCAAAATTCATAAATGTACACGAATAAACGAAAAATTTATCTAATTTGATGGTGTCCGAATCGACAGTTAAAAGTTAAAAGTGACAGTTTGGACACTGTGTTCCTATATATTTTGTCCGAATCGACAGCAAGTCAGTATCTGTACGTTGTTCTATCTCTGTCTTTTCAATTTCTTAAAAGAGGTCTCCACAAAATTTTCTAGTGGAGTTTTTGGTAGATATTTTAAAATTTATCACATATTCGTGCATTTTCATGTTCTACTGAGCAGGTAACCTTAAAGTAAGTGCTCTTTACAGCGGAAGCTTAAAATTTCCCGTGGGATTTTAGCATGAATCGATAACTGTAGTGCTCCAATTCTTTTGTGGATGTATCCATCTATTCTATTATATTCTTGTTAAAGTGCGCTCTTTTCAATAGATAGGAAAAAATTCAATAAAGTAGTGCTACAAGTATAGTGTATTCTCGTGACGTAGCTGGCTAAGTATTTTTTTAACAGATCAACGAAGTTAAGCACAGTTTCGCGTAGTCATCATTTTGATGGGTGACCGCCAGTGGCAATTTCAACTGAACACTGCCGTGCTTGGGGGCACGTTCAACAATCGGACCCGGTTTTTTAAAAGTTGTTAGGTCATGACAGAGGCCTTCGAGAGGCCTAGAAACTCTGTCACCAGAGTTGGCCACTGACTCATACTAACTTACTTACTTACCTTAGTGTATTCTATGATTTGCTGTTTTTTTGACTGAATCATAAATTGCATTTTTTACTAACACAAGTTTATAGGCATTTACCAAACTTTACTCGTTCATCATCTCATTTAGTACGAATCGAAACTTTTTTAAATATCTTTCGTAACTTTTACCGTCTTCGTTCATCACAGCATCATAAAATTAATCTGAATCATCTCTAATAGGAACCTTTACGTCCACATTACGTCTCATCAATTTGTTTATTACAATATTAAGTGAGGCTAATTCACTGTCACGTTTATTCATCTCTACGTAGCATCGGCTTGACAACTGTGTAAGATACGTTTTTTACGATTCATCCAACGGTATTTATTACTTTTGTCACTCCTTACTCCGAGACGCAATAAAATAGTACACGTCTTATTTTATGTCACTGCGATCGGAATTGTATATGTTTACGATTGCTTTGAAGATTATTTATTAGTATCCAATTAGGAATCATAAACACTTTATTTTAAGTAAGCCGTTAAAGTATTAGCTTATTAATACGGCTGAGAAACCCTTTTAGCTGCAGAGTATGTTTATCCAGTTCCACATGTGTTTGGGGTTTATTTATATTTATCAAACGTATTTTTAATTTCAAGTCATATAAGACTATGGCATTTTTCAGACTCCGATTCACAATATTGCACTATTCATTATGAATGTTAAAGTTTGGATGTTTTTAATTATTTGTTACTTAGTCACGTCGTAACAGCCGCACCGATTTTGATGAAATTTAGTGTAGATAGACGAATGGAACGCCCCGCAACTTTGTCTGTCTTTAGATTTCCATACCCTTTCCTGCCTGCGTCTTCTAGGACACCAATTCCAGATATTTTTTTTATATTCATCTTTACACACTCAATAAGCTTTAGAAAAACAGTTTAGTGCATTAAGTGTCAATGAGTCAGTAAATCAATCTTTTTCAATTAATTGGTTTACTGGTTTGAGACAGTCTGACCAAGGCGTCTCACATTCTTAAAGGTTTTTATATCAAATAAGTACAAAATCTGATTATAGAACTGATATAGAAAGCTAACAAAAGAATTCAAACCACTAAAAGATTCTTGTAGGTATACTATATCTTACTCATAGCAAAACAGTCTGCATCCGTAAGACTAGAGACGTCCCGTAAACCAACAATAAAATACAAATTTATCGATAGATACAAAGCATACAATATGATCCGCTCTTTGTGTAAATGGATACACTAGAGATAAAAAGAATTTCGTCAATATAAATACACTTTCCTACGAAAGGTCTCGTAAGTGATATGATGTTGACTCAAAATGTAGGAGGGACAGCATGTTTGCTCTCACCACAATCTGAGATTGGTAATAAGATGCGACACATGTATTATCCCGATTAAATCCCCTCAGAAAAGGGGCTTAAAATAATAGTGATGTCTTTATGTGATGGCCCTTGATGATATCCGATCCCTCTCTATCGATAAGCAATACGAAATCAAGAAAAAGGTTTTGGTGACAATAATATAATCTAAAAGTTATGTGACTCCAGTTTGGGGCATCATAATCGTTTATAAGCTTGAGTTATCCTGAGTTTTATGTGAGCTTACTTAAATAAAACATTGTTTTTATTTATTTTTATTATTGTGCCGATTTCTGACTTATATGTCAAATAAAATGTTTAGCTACGGTAAAAACATTACGAGCAAACTTGAAACCAAAGTTAATTTGACTTGCTAACATAGTACATACTTATAATAGTAAGTCAAACGAGTGTCAAATGAAAATACACAGTCATGTCAGTAGCTTGCCCGCGAAAAGCATGTAATAAAATTGCACGAGGATATATTTTTGACATGCAAATGACACAACAGTACCTACTTATATAATTTCAGTTTTTGACATAATTTGTTGCAATCGCAATTTATTGTTATTGTACAAGTTACACGTATGTATATTTTTCACCCTAACAGATTGACGATACTATGAGGTTTATTGTTGCTTGTGTTAGAAAAATGTTTTTAAGATTCAAAATTCATCGACATAACTATCGATAGCGTTACAGTCACAGCACTACTCAATGATTGATCACCGAGCGTCGCAAGCTCGCTTGTCAAGACGTAGAATAACATTGTTAGTGCTCTTGTAAACGTCTCAGCGATGCAAAATCCTCTCAGCCGCGCCTACGGAGCGTAACTATGAAAATGGATTTTGAAATTGTGTTCTGACTTTGCTTAGACTAAAATGTGTGTAGGTATAAACTATGAAGAGATGACCTAGTTCATAACCAGAATATTGCCGAAGTCATGCTTCCAAGGACCTTTGCCACTCTCATGAGAATTAACGACGTGACTTTGAAGTAACATTTTTATGAAAGTGACGAAGTATGAATTTTCGAGTCAATAAATATTCGCTTTCAAAATACTTTTTTTGGGATGAGTTACTAAACGCTGTGACATATTTTTTCACATCATAATTTTATTATTATAACCACGGCATGTTTTTTAAATCTGGTACTCTACTCTGCATAAAACAACTCAAGCTCATTTTAACATCAATATGATCCATGAATAAAATATCAAACAAACAGACAGATTTTAATTGAATATGAAAAAATACAAATTAAAGCCGCGGTTACGTAGAAAGCTTGTTTTTGGTTATATTATATTTTTACAGCTGGTGAAATAGCAGTCAGATTAACATGAGGGTGAAAATACACATGGCTGTTACTTGGATTAGATTTTGACATGCAATTGTTACAGGTTCTATTCACAGGCAACATATTTCACTTTATATAACATATTTTGGTGTAGGAACTAGTACTGCAAGTGTTTTTAGCTCTAAGAAGTTGATTTTTAACAGATAATTATAACGAGTATTTATTTAAGTCATTTTGTTTTTTTTTACTTAAATCTTTAGCACGGTCGTCATGATTTACCGCTTTATTAGGTCTAGCAAAAAAAAGTTAATGATAACACAGTTATTCGTATGTATTTCACTTGATCTGTATATTATTAGCAATGGTAATACACTGTGGGCGTTTTGAACGTGCTACATGCAAAAAGCTTTTCGAGATTGAATATGCCCGATAACTTTGGAAAAGGCAAGCGAGTTGACAGCTGTTGCTATATTTGAAATTTTAATCACGTAGAAACAAAACAAACGTGTTAGAAAATGCTAGTCACTTTACTAGTTTACTTAGTTACTTGCACGTTTTATAATATTAATAATAATAATAATAATGCTGAACAATCCACACAGCATTATCTAGCCCCAAGGTAAACTGCTGTTAAACAGAGCTGTATTATGGGTACTAGATGACTGATATATACTTAATACAATACAATTACATAGATAGATATTTTTTATTATATATAGAAAATACCCAGAACACCCGAAACAATTATTTGTAGATCGTACAAACATTTGTTCCAAGGCAGGAAACGAACCCGCAACCTCCGCGACGCAGGCAGACCTTCGCCCGCCACATCGGTTGTCAATTTTATGTATGAAATGGGCTCATTTTCTTAAGCCCTTATTCTTTATACTATTGTATTTCCTTGTCATCTATACTAACTAATCTTTTCAGACTAAGTACTTCGTATAATTATGATAGAACTTTGCGTACAGGGTAAGTTCGTTTAATCCTTAATCATAAAGAGAAAAGATTTGTATTTTTGTTTGTTACGAATAAATTCAAAAACTACCGGTAAGATTTCAAAAAATATTTCTTCATTAGATTGCTACATTATCTCTGAGTTACATAGGCTATATACTAGCAACTTGCCTTGGTTTTGCACGGGTGCGGTTTCATGGCACCCGCGCGAAGCTGAGACAGACTTGAATTGTTCTCAATGAAAGAAGGCACCTTTTTTTACTACTAAGGTGGCAAACAAGCATAGGCCTAGCTGATGTTAAGTAGTTACCGTAGTCTATGGACGCTTGCAATACCAGAGGTTTCCTCACGCATTATAGCGCATATTGTAAACGATAACAGACTTGAAAACACATTAGCTAACAGAAGTTTAAAGTACGTTTATGACTAAGGTTCTTAGACGTTAACGTAACGGAAATATACTTGTAGACTGCGCAATGCGCAGACTTAAAATGTAAGCTACAGCAAAACGCATATAAAATTTTAAATTGTTTTGTACAATTGTAAATTATATGAACAAATATTAATAAAACCTTTCGCTCATCAAATAAAATCGAATAGAGCAGTAAAACGCAATATTCACTTACCATAATGGCCGCCTGTGATCCTATAATGGATATAGGAAACCATATGCAAGACGTCGTCTGAATAAAAGGAAGAAACTATAACTGGTGGACCACCGGCGGAGACTTCAAAGGGTTGTAATCATCGTGACAAACATGGATACGATAATACTAGAAGGATTAACCGAGTATGATAGCTTTACCGCTGTTACGGATTTAAGTCAAAGTTTGACTTTATCTAAATCCGCAATATTTATATTAGATTATATTTTAATCATAAGGATCATTTTGAATTACCATAAAGACTATTATATTAAGAACTATTACTATTCTTACTTTATGCGTATATAGCTTTTCTTAAACATTGTCATTTGTCATTTTGGTTACTGAGAGCCTTTATTAGGGATATTTGAACTTACTAGGTATATTTGGTGGTTATAAATAATATAAATGTAAAAATAAGCCTCTTCTAGTAAAAATTCAGTTCTTTCAGTCTTTAACAGGTCTACTTTAAGTGCTTCGCTGAATGAAACCACAAATTATTCGGTTGACATTTCTAGCGGTTGAGGCTTGAAGAGAATTGGCGTTTACGGCTCAACGGTACTAGACTTTATGATACCATCAAAGTAAACCGCTGAAGCGTTTTCACTTCTACGCCTTAGGATTCATTACTGTTCAGTACTAACTGGCAAATGGAGTTTCATTTGTTGGTATGTTGTTGGTTCTCTTTAGGTTTATTATTGTAATAGGTCAGTGCTCAGTCGTATAGTAATGAAATCTCAGATCGAAGACGTTGATAGAGCTCGTCCGGGGAAGGACTACCACCATACCTATTTCTGCCGCCAAGCAGCAATGCTCGCATTGCTGTGTTCCGGTTCGAAGGGTATGGTTTCCGGTGAAATTACAGGCACATGAGACTTTCCATCTAACGTCTCAGGGTGGTAACACGCAAGTGATATCTATGATGTTGCATGCGTACATAGGCTACGGTAACCGCTGACCATCAAGTGGGCCGTACGCTTGGTTGCCACTTTAGTGGTATAAAAAAAAACGTTGCTGTAGCGGGTGTCTTTCACTTGCTTGGGGAGCTGTGGGCAAATCACTACAGACTTGAGCCCTGATACAGCATAAGTTATAAGTAGGTATTCATATTTAGATTGATAAAGTTAGCTACTTTGTTAATGTTATATAATTCTAAGTTATTTTATATAGGTATTTGAGTATTTTTACTTTTCCATGTTAGTTTTTATGTAACTTAATACTAAAATAATAATAAGCACGCCAACCTCTACTTTTTCACCAGCTAAGGATGACGGGTACAAAATACTGCATAGCATTAAGTCCTCCCTTTGTACAATCTTGTTTTTTTGTGCATTATATAAATAAATAAATACAGCTGGCGTCGTCATAGCTGTCACTTGCACAAGATGGCGTAATTTGATTAACACCTAGATATGCCTAGCGAATAACTGCACAGGATCGCAAACGTTGGACGGATATGGGGAAAACTTTACCCATCTGCCCACTGCTGCTCTAGGATCTGGTTTAACAGATGCTTGTAAATAACAGCAACTGACAGAAATGACCGAATAAACTGAAATCGATAACCGTAAGTAACCGTAAGGTAATGTTGCGATTGATAGTGATTTATAATAAATACTCTTTTATCGGTTGTCGAGTCACGTCGCTTGATGCTTTTTATATGGGTAAACTTCTTAAATAATAAGAACATGTGTGGTGAAAGGTTACAGTGTTATTGAAAGAGTGTGTGCTGTCTGATACTTCCATTGCAACATAAGCCTACTCACGATCGTAAGTAATTGATTGTTATCCGCTATAAAAGAGGCATTACCTGAAACAAAAATAATGGAATATTAATATTTTAATAAGTAATAAAGATGAATGATTGGTTAATAATTTTAAATATAAATGAGAAATTGCTTAACTTAAATGAATGTTAGTAGTTTACACGCTACAACTGTGAGTTACGACATTGCAGTTTACATTATAATAAGGTATACTGTAGTTTCTGTACGTAATACATTTTGTTAGTTGGTTGGTGTAATCGACACAAACAATAAAGTTTCATGTTATTTTTGATTTCTGTGAATCTCGCAATTTTAATCACACCAAAAACAGGTGTCAAAAAAATACACTTAAATTTTAACGACGTCAGTGGCACGATGGGTCCACTTGAGAAGCGAAAGGTTGCGGGTTTGATGCGTGACAATTCATGTTTGTATTAAGTGCAAAATATTGTTTTTTTTTTAATTTTTCTATGTATTCAAAAAAAATACATTTACAAAAAATATATATTTAGGTATTCTATCAGCTATCTGGTTTGCTTAGTTTAGGGTTAGATGGCATTATGTTCTCATACGTTGAAGGAAAACATCGGGAGACAAAAATTCGAAAGACATGTGCCATCCACCAATCCGCATTGGGTCCGCGTGGTGGATTAAGACCCATCACTCTTGCCCGAAAGTAGGCCAGTGTCCCAGCAGTGGGAACATTAGAAGGCTGTCATGATAATGGCATTATGTAAACTGTATATTAATATTTATGAACAAAAATAAGTTAAGTTTCTATAATACCTACAAAATACTACTCATAAAAGGAGCCAACCCTACAACTATATCTTATGCAGTAAAACGACTTTATGTAGCTCTTTTAAACATAATAGCTTCATAACATAAGCACATTAAAGTGTAAAATGGCATTCTAGTTTCCCACATGCCGTTATTAATAAAAAAAGTTATAATCCAAAAAAAAAACAGCTATACTAGAGTAAATTTTACAGAAAATTCTAGAACTTTTAAATAAGGCTTGACTTTATGCTCCCTGAATTGCATGGTATTAAGTTTAAGTGTCAATGTCGTATAGATATGTCAGGTTTATTATGTCTTCAAGTGCCTGAGTCGATTGTGAAATTATTCTATGCTCTAGCATCACATCAATACATGTTATGCAAATACTATCAAAGTGTCTTTCAGAATATGCGGAGATAATCATTTTGACAGATAGAAGGAATGACTTGTTGAGCTATATCTATGTTAAAAAAAGAACTTAGGAATCCACCAGTCCTATTTTATAAGTGCATAAATATATTATTTGTCTTAAAATATTGCCTCTCTATAACACTCGTAAAAGGTTGGCAGTCATTTAAAAAAACACGACCTTGTTTATTACTTTGTCATGAACGACAAAAACATAAGCAATACCTGCAATTTTTAATTTTAAGAACCAGTATCAGTTTAGAAGAATTTATTAAAATCAATAAAACTTTGGCAAATAAAAGTTGTCGCCAAGAAACTCGTAAGCCGTCCAAAGCTGGAGCTACATTTTAGATTCTACCTGCTCCCTCCAGTGCCAGTGGATTTGTGACTCTGTATTTTATTGTAACTACATAGATGGCACCAAATCGTAATTGAGTGTCTGTATAAGGTGGTTCACCCGTCTTAGAATTAGTGACGATAATCGATAACTTACTTTAAATTGACAGCCATTGGTTTTATTTTAATTACCGAACACAAAAATCAATCACAAGGAGAGTATGGAGTGATTAGGTCGAGCCGCTACTGAAAACAACACAGGAAACGCTATGAAAGTGAAGCCGCAAATAAAAGCAAGCGAGGAAATAAAAATTTTACAACACCTTATTCTGGATAATAATGTTGAAATCGAGGTAGTTACTGGATCGCGTTTCGCCTGCAAATTGGCGATTCGTTGGATGGCGCACTTTTTTCAACCTTAATTTCGTTATTGGACCCTTTTTGGTACCGTTACTGAGTTGCATGAATAAAACTTTTCAATTTATTTTATTGGAATGCAATCTAAGTGTGGGTCGATAATGTAATTCGTTTATTTGAGCTGAGCCAGTCAAACGTGGTTATTAATAGGAAGCTCAAGATTTGTTCATCGTAAATAAATTGTTTTCTCATTTTCTATAAAGAACATGCTTAAATATACCTACATTCATGTGAGGTATATTTTTTTTTACTCTAAATTTTAAGCAACCTATACGAATACTGAAACGCTACACAACATTCTTTCTTTAACTACTTAATTAAAGCTTAATTGATGACGTTGTTGACGTTTCTTCATACGATTTTAAACACGATCTTGAATATTTTACGTCCATTATGCGGTTTTTTCCATATTATAAACTAGCTGTTGCCCGCAACTTCGTTCACGTGGAACTCGGGAACCGTACTGTTTTCCGGGTTAAAAAGTAGCATTTGTCTTCTTTTTGGTCATTATCATTCTAAGTTTTAAATTTCAGCTAAATCGGTTCAGTAGTTGTCGAATTTGGTTTAGAGACAAACATCTAAACATCCAAACAAACATTAGTGTGAAAATTGATACATAATAATATAAAAATTAATACATTGATGTAATATTTTTTTATTATAATCATTATGGTACATTTATTTTTATTTTAACACTATTCAAATATTATGTTAGATATTCCTTTACCTGCAAGGTTATATAGCTACAAATAAAACCCTTGCGTTTCACTATCCACGCAACGCGTGCGTTTAATCCGATATCGCTTCAAAACGAAAACCATTCTATAGAAAACAATAAAATAAAAGCTCGCTACGGACTCTTAATCTTTAAGGTGTGGTGCAAAAAGCAGCGCGATATTTTCACACATAAAACTATAGAGATTATAGTGAGAGAGAATAGACAGGGTCATTCATTATCAACCTGACAAACTTAAGGGATAGGTTCCACACATAAAAAAATATATATGTACCTATATTTTTTTTATGTATATTTTGTCTTAAAAATCCCAAATAAACAAAAAAAAACGATTACGTTTTTCCGCTCAATTTTTATTTATCATTGTTGGGAATCAAGTTAAGCGACGTAATAATGAAATATTCGAGTGTGTGCGCGCCCCGTAGCGGGTCAAGGACGCGCGGGTTATTGACTCGCGGTTCATTGACGCGCGGGTCACTGACACGTGCCGAGCGCTGCCTTTTCGATTTCTAACAAGGATAACTAATTATTAAGCAGAATTACGTAATTTTTTTTAATATAAATAAAAAACGTTTAGAAAAAAAAAGTACAAATAATTTTTTTTTATGTGTGGTACCTACCCCTTAAGTTTGCCAGGTTGATAATGAATGACCTTATATAGAGAGAATTATCGCGGTTCTTGGTATTTTCAATTAGGTATTAGAAAAGGACGGCGTCAATTTTAGTTAGTTTAGTTTAGAAAATGTTACAGCAGAATCACTATAAATTTATCAAATTCTTAATTTTAATATGTAGAAGTAAAACATACGTTTAACGTTATAAAAACACCTTTTTTATATTTTTGCTAATAATAATAAAGAAATCAGAATGCTAGATTATGATTTAAATAATCTAATAATGCAATAATATCAATTAATAATAGATAATTTTAGTGATTCACTCGCATCAAAACCTAGTGCTAGCCCTGTTGCATGCTCATATAAAATACACTTAGTAATTGTTTTATTTCGTCTGTAAAGATTGTCTCAAGTATCGTAAGTGCAAAGAAAATAAAGCGAAGTGGGAACCCATTTAATTGGCTCGCACCAAGAAACATGACGATAGCTTCTGAGAATGCTTGACCACAGGTTAAACGAGAACACCTCGTTTTATTTACTTACAGAATCATGTACACCAATCTTTATACATAGTAGTGACTACAACTGAATTAAGCTATTTACTTAGCGGTATTTTTGTTCATTTTGCGCGACGGTGGCGAGCCATGGCGACTTAGTGATAATGTATTTATATTGTGACGACTTATGACGCTACCAAACTCACTCAGCTCTCTTGGTGAAGCCTAAACTGGCACGGAATAACGTATAGAACTACTCTTTGACACCTGAAGTTAGATGAACTTCACACTTCATTATAATGCCATTTTTTACTACTTTTGAGCAAACCAGAGTAGCCAACGAACGCCTTTAATTAGCGACAAATGGAATTAAAGAAAAAAGTAACAGATAATAATAAGGTATGACAGTGAAAGTAAGACTAGTAAAGAATCTCCAGCTACGCGTCAGCTTGCGAATTTCCGTGCTATACGAGAGGATAAAACAAAAAACTTGTACAGACTGTCACAAGCCAGCTGTTTACATCCCAGCTATGACTTTGCGTAGGAAGGTGTGTTGCAACATAATTGCATGTTAAATTTGTTAGACATCTTCGATAAATATCTAAGGAGGATTGGCATCATCACTGAAAGTGTAAAAAGTTACTCGAATACTGGGCACTATTAAAAAAAAACATGACAAAAATAAAGTTGATTTCTCAGCTGTAATAGACTCACATCACAAAAGACGCCGAAGCAAAAGTGAAAAACTCGAACCATTTAACGCATCACAATCGAATCTCCGTATCTACAACGAAAAAATAAACCCAACCACAAGCTATATCGGACGGAAAACGGCATTTCAGTCTGCCAGTTCATTCGTAGACGGACTATGTATTGGGCCTATTCCACTCTGTGCCGGCTTTCATTGTGAAATAAGCTTTATCGAACTGATTTTATATCCAAATGAGCTTGAATGAAAGTTTGTATTTTATAAGTTTGCTTCTTTTTGTTTTATGAGTGAAATTAAGTTTGAATGCGCTTGAGATATATACATACCTTATTCAGTAAAACCACGGAAATGTGACAGATTGACCCAGTGCCTGTTAATGATTTTGGAGATTGCGTTTATTTTCATCATTTAATAATTTCGCAAAATAAATAATATTCATTATTATTATTGTTGATATTGTATTTATTGTACATTATGACATGTAAATGAGGCTTTAGAGTGAAACTGTAACATAGTACTATCACATCTTCTGCCGATACTATATCGACGATATCGTCCCGGCACTGACTGATTGGATTCCGACGCTCCGCCGCTTTCCTTTGCCGTCGCGTGAAAATAACACGTCAGTCAAATACAAACGATAATAAATTCAATTTTCCCTTTCCCGAACCGTCGAAATGACGGCCGGACAGGATTAAACGCGTCCCATTCTCCTTTTGTTTCCCGCAATTCCTCTCTTCGTGTCGTATTTTTTCTGTTTTTTCGTGCGTTCAACGGACGGCCGTTTCAGTTTTTCAGCATCGGAGCTTACGGAAAAATGAGCTTATCGCTAATGAAAGAATAATGAAAGTTTTTCGAAAGGAAAATCAAAATTTACGCTTTTATCATTCGTGTTTAAGCTGGTTAATTTTGTAATTGAGTTAATGTGTACTGCTGATGACTTACCTACGGTTTTAAAGACATTTCAGTTTTTTTCGAACGTAATGTATATTTATGCTTTAATGGTAAGGTAAGACACAAAATGTGCTATCTTTTATGTTTTTATGTTTTTGTTTTTGAAGTATATCACAGTAGTTGTATTTGCTTTGCCACTACCACCATAGGTGATGTAGGGTAGGGTACGCATCCAAAACAATTCGAACGGTTGTTAGTCGTAGGCAATATTGTAAGCGATTTCCGACCTTAATATCGATAAAAGGGTTGCAAAATTGCCTCCAGAATAAAAACAATAGTTGAGCCCACCATTATTTAGATTTCAAGGTAGGGCGTAAAGGGCGGGGTTAAAATGGGTTGTCCTAACCCTTACGAGCTAATTGGTTGCGAAATATGGATGCAATAAAAACAATATCAGAAACCCTCTGACCATAAATGAGTTGGTTTATTGTTTGGATGTGGAACATGTGAAAATATAAAAATTAAGTACGTTTTTTGATTGTTCCTATGCTTATTTATTACATGGCATGTTTCACAATATCATTTTATTCAGTTTTTGATATGTTTGAAAAGTCTATACTTCAACAGAATTAAAGCTATTTCTACACGATAATCTTAATCAAATTGAGGATTGTAAACTATAAAATTGATAATATACTAATCTAAAAAATAATATATAATAAATATCTCTGACCAGACTAACTCCATCAAGACACCGCTTTCATAACTTCGAAACAAATAAGACATTTTATGTCGATACCTAATCTATATTAGTATCAATTTCCGTTTATTACTCATCCAATCCTCCATAGCATCAAAATCCAAGCCACAAATTAGCATCACAGACCAATCAAGAAACTAATGCAATTTCAAATAGTTCTTTTCCAGAGAGTGAACACAAAAATGAAACTGGTATTATAGAGTTTTACATAAAAGTTGTATAAATGTTAATCTGAACTCGCTGGATTATGACGTGCCCTCCGTGTGATGAACTCTATGCAGTTTAATAATTTATCCCTACTGTGGGGTCATGTCGAGATACTATGATTCATATAAGGGTGTTGACATGGGTTAAATTATTAAGTAGAAAGCTAATAAGTTACAATTTGATTAACATAATCGATGTGAAACATGAAGTGTATAAATAGTGGTACATGATTCGATCGATGTTTTTGATGATAATGTATGTGCTATAAAAATATTTATGAAAACAAGTGTTTTAATATTTAACTAAGTTCGTATGAGACACAGAGGTTATGAAAATTTATTTATTTACTTATTTATTAGAAAATGTTTAGTCACCGAATGAAAATTAAAACTATAGGTACCAAGCTTATAAACTAATGTGGATAAAAAGTCTTGTGATGTAGATTTGTCATGCAGAACTTAATCACATGAAACGTTAAAAGTCATCATCTCTGACTGTGACAAAAACTATTTTTGATAGACTTTTTGCATGTGAAGTAGCGGAATTCATTTAGTTTTTGTGAGCCGACTGCTTCTCATAATGGATATTACAATACGAAATTACAGTGATCTCAGTCAAATTATACCGAGGTACAACGCGTTTTGTGTAATTGGACAGTCACTTATTTTGTGGTGTAGTAGAGAGGAGAGAGGCGAAACGATATGATCGATTATTCGAGTGAGTTTTATAACTACTTGGTTAAAACTTAGACCAATAAACCAACTAAAGAAATTCCTGAATAAAATAAGATTATTCCAATAAAAAAAATGTGTAATATGTGTTTTATACGTTAACTATAGACTAAGCTCTCACAAGATTATTAGAAATGAAAAAAAATCCAGTGTGGTTATTGCCTAAGTTTTTTTGGAGCTACGTAAATGACATACATTACACTACGTTGACTGGGTAGAACCTACAAGACGTAAACGCAGTAGTACAAGGAATAGCCAAGAGTTTTAGCATTAAACCACACAATCTTGATCTCACGAGGATACAGTGTATAATGATGATGATCGTTGCCAAATAAATAATGACCTTACGTCTCGTCGTTTGCGTTGATGGATGGTCGCTCAGATGGCCGCCTTTTCTGTCGCTAATTGCGCTTGAATTTCCGGAATGTTCAATCAAAGCTAATCAAATATTTGGCTTTTCGATTTTCGTGCATAATTGAAAATATTTAGGTTTATTATTGATGGCGGAAATTTATTGCTTTTACCTTTTTGACTTTCCCGTTGCGTCGTCGTCGCGTGGTTTTGACTGTACCTTAATAGGTAAATAATGCCTTCAAAGGACCTGTATAAGTGTAAAGGTACTACTGAGAACAAACGTTAACATCGTAATAAAAACGATAAAATAATAAAAAAATATATTATTAAGTATTGTGTTCCAGTTGCGAAAGTTTAAAGATGATAATTAGCAATATTCAAACATGGTTTGAAGTTACTTTAATTTAATACATTTTGAAGTTATTATTCTACCCTAAAATCATCAGGTGATACTAATAAATTGTGATAGGTTAGTTAGTCCGTATATAAGTCAGTGGCAAAGTGTTGAAGTTTATAGGCCGCCTTAGGCCGCCTGATGGTACCCGGTGTGCCATAAGTACTATGGGTTTAGCCGGAACTGACAGGATATGATGATGAATATCAATGAATGGAGTGATCATAATATTATAACGGTTGATACAGTTTAAGCAATATATAGATAGAGTACTTTATAGCGATTGATCCATTAAGTTTAGTATAACCACAATACCAACCGCCAGTAAAACTATTTCTTTCAAAAGCAATTTGAATACAAAATATGGGTATTAAGTAATAAGAATAGATTCTTTAGTAAAAGTGAAATGTTATCAGCTGAACGTTTTCGCGCGCGAAAGCGATCCTGAATTTTTTGATGGGAATGATTCGAACCCGGTTATTTTGCTTTTGGTCGAACACTAGGCCAACGTTCTTTCGATAAAACTCGATAGGTGAAAACCTTGAATGCTATGAACATAATATTATAACATCCCGAACAGTATATTAGTATTTTAGTTTTCCTTTCTCCACAAGAAAATATAGATTCATACCTACTTTCGTGTATCTGTTTTAGGATGTGCGAGATGTATCTCAGCAGTCACGCAACAAATCATTTATACTATTTTATTAGCAGATATAATGCGAAAGTTTCGATGTTTGTAACGGCTGAACTACATAAATTGGAAATAAATCAGAGAGTATTTACAACCGTGACCTAAGTAGCTATTTTTTATTGAGGTATCAGTACCAAAAACAATAAGTATACCACATCTTTTTCACATTTTTTTTTTTGTTTTCCTTTCAAAAATCGTAGATGTTATGAGGCATATAACTCGATGAAGTATTTATCGTAACTGAGAACGTAGGTACTGGATTTATATTTTGCTGCGCTCCGTTTATTTCCAAACATTTAGGTCCATTGCTGACCACGAACAATAAATTTATTTGGAACGGGAACCATCTCGGCCGTTGTAAATCAATCAACTCGGTATAAAATACGATCGTTTGTTATATTTATCAATATCGCTCTCTGTATAGTCTAAGAGCCAATGGTTTATGCCCTTTCTTCATTATATCTGTTTACAGCAGAAAGCAAGTGGATCTATGTTGAGCACATTTATCCTAAAATTGAGTCGAGAGAGTACCCAAATACCTGCAAAATCTGTAATTCTGATATTTTTTTGCGCGCCACAGTCTTTCTCAACAATAACAGTTACAGTGTCAACCAACGCTTAAGGTTTGAAAAATTCTGCAAGGCACTGAACACTTAGACGTATAGTTAGTCTTAGTCAAGTCTCTTTTGCCCAGTAATTTCACTTCTACAGTACAGACAGTACGGTATTTCGTCATACAGTCAAATTGATAACCTCCTCTTTTTTGAAAGTCGGTTAACAACCGTAGGAAAAAAAAAATATTTATAAAACTTGAGACGTGATTAAAACCGTAATATGTTTTAGAATCAGTTACCACATTTATTTCATTAACTCCATCTCTCTGCGTACATCATAATATTTAATGATTTATTCTGATTGTTGTGTCTTCGGTTTGAATAACTGTTTATTGAATGTTATTGATTGGGTTTGCTGGTAGGTTAATAAGCTTCTGTCTAATCTCATTGACTGTTCAGTTGATTCAATGTTTATTGATTTTGTATTGCTCTAGTAAGTCATTCGACAAGCAAAATCTAATAAAAAACATTTTTTTTCTTTCTTTATTTTTTTATATTATAAGTAGGCAAACAATAAACGCTTACTTGAGCGAGATAAACAATAAAATCATATTATGAGAACAGCAATAAAACCACACTTCTTCACATCGATCTTCCCTTGACGACCGATGTGGCGCAGCGGGCGCAGGTCCGCCTGCGACGCAGAGGTTGCGGGTTCGATTCCTGCCTCGGGACAAATGTTTGTACGATCTACAAATATTTGTTCCGGGTGTTCTGGGTATTTTTTATATATCAAAATCAATCAAAAATCAAAACCAAAAATCTTTATTTAGTAAAAAGGGTCTTAGACAACATTATTATATAGGATATTAACAAATATTGTTTTTCTTGTAAGTAAAAAATGCTGTGTGAAAAGACCTTTGTGCCAGTGTTGCATTGAGTTCCTCGCTCTATCTAGGTAGAGACCTGTACGTAGATGCGAGGGATCTCTGCTTCAGCTAATACTGAGGTAAATCACAATATATAATAAAAAAATATCTATATAAGTATTGTATTGTATTAAATATATATCAGTCATCTAGCACCCATAATACAGCTCTGTTTAACAGCAGCTTACTTTGGGGCTAGATGATGCTGTGTGGATTGTCCAGCATTATTTATTTATTTATTTATTTACTTCAAATAAAAAATCATTTAAAAAAAGTAAACAATACTTACTCGCAGCAGTTTTATTTACACTACTTTCAACCTCACAAACGATATTTTAAAAAACAAAATTGGCAGTATTTTCTCAGTCGCAGGTAATTTGTCAGTGGGTAAAGTTATTCAGCCACAATGAACACCTCGGCTTATCTTGCTGTAGCAATAGTTTTGACGCCAAGTCACAAAATAAATGTTAGAGAACTTTCCGAATGAAATAGGTCTTTAAAAGCTATTGGATAAATGCGTCAAATGTAAGTGGAATACACGATAAAACATTGGCAATGCACAGATAAATAAGTTTTTGTAAAGATTTTTTTAATTTTTATGAACTTTTCTTAGAAAACCATAGCGTTTCTGCGAGTTTACTTCAAAAACAAGGCCCTTTTTAATGCAAACACACGCTTTTGGTTTCTCGATGCTGAAAACTAGTTTTTTTTTACACTGAAATGAAATATAAATGAAATATATATAAAATATATATGAAATATGAATACCTAACCTCATAACCAAGATTGTTTTTTATAAACACATCATAAGCCTTTTAAATAGCTGTCTTCTTTTTCTCCGTTTCTCCAAGACAATTCATCAATCTATCTAGTCGAAGGCCATCTTACACTACGCTTGACTAAGGATATCGCCCTGAGGCAAGCGTAGAGTAAGGCACCCTCAGAAGCATCGATGAATAGTGCGGATCTAAGTTATATAATTGAATCATGACAAAAGACGTGAAGTTTACGTGACGTAATTATGACAGAATTCTATTAGTTCGATCAGTTTTATTCCACTCCGGTACCGCGAGGTCTCCAATGCCTATATCAAACGGTAATTTCACGTTCAAAGTATAACATAGTGATACAGGCTAACATTAGGTTACAGAATAACAAATACTGTAGCCAAGTTCTGATTTATTTACTTTGTGTGGAGGTCGCCGCCCGCTGGACTTACCGCTTTAGTAGTGTTGTTTATTATTTTTGGGGTACAGTATTTGTGCTCAGGTATTTTTGTAGATCCAATAAACCTGTATATTATTATACCCAAGTTATTTGGGCCATTGTGTTTCGTTTTTTACGACTGTGACTTTTTATAAAATCAATCTAATTTTTTATTCAAAAGGAAGTTTACCGTTTAAACTAGGGATTCATTTTTAAGATATTATTATCTAGTTTACTTTAACCTAGTTAGGTTTAACTTAGTTAGTTAACTAAGTACCTAAAAATTAAGAGATTAGTACTAGTGGAGTCAATCAATTGATAAATATAGGAACCTAAACATTCAACTAAAATGACTAATCGAGTGCCTGCCACCCGGTTAAGAAACAAGAGGTTGCAGCTACAATTCCCGGTGCGGGACGAATAACAATCTGCCAATATTTGCTCCAGATGTTGTGGTACCATAGTAGATACTCATAGTTTCTAATATCCACGAGATAAGTCCTAGTGTGAAAGCAGAAGTATGTACGTGAGTTTTGTGTGAGGTGGTGTGTGTGTGTGTGTGTGTGTGTATAAAAAATGTCTATAAAATCTCTACAATAAGAAGAAAAGAGCACTGCTATTTGTGACTAGCTGCCAACAAATAAACTACTTCATTCACATTAGCCGGACCTCAACCCTTCAAAAACTTAGCAAACCTGTCACGACCTTACATAGTAATTAACAAAAGAGAACTTTTTGTAACAAAGGGTAAGTACAAGAGAGCAAAAAGACGAACTCGTTACCATGACAACGCAATATAATCCACGTTATAAAATATGGAAGCTTATTGCATGAGTCATAATCATACATTCTTGCTAAGTCGCTTTCAGACGTTGTAAAGACATTCTATATTTTGACATTAAATTCGTTTTGGATACCTGTGTAACGGATTAGGCTGCACATTGATTGTCAGTCAGTCATCAACAACTTTATATTTAGATTAGCCTGCGTACAAAGCTTTTCCAATAATTGGAGACAGAAATATTTTAGTGGTACCCCCACTAGCTAGACGGAACTTTTGCTAGAGCTTTCTACTAAGAGGTAAAGGTAAAAAACCTTTAGTAAAATATAGTAATACAAAGAATTTGAAAGCCACACATGCTTCTTTGCCAAACTTAGTTCCCAGTCGTGATGTACCAAACTATCCTTCAATTTATTTTCCGTATAAGGTATGAACGATGTCACCGCAAAGCAAAACATCGTCCCCTTCAGACACTGGATGAGATCGTCTGAGCGTCGCCACATTTAATTTACCATTCTAAAGACACGTAACACGTCTAGATAAGGTTCAATTTGATGGTTCCAAAGATACCTTTTGAATACGTGCTACGCAAATCAAGTGCGTTGAAGAGCGGATGGGATGTTCTATGAAAAATCGTGACAAGGGCAACACAATGAGCGAGGAAAGAGGGTGTATAAGGTGCTTAATCAGAAAAGCGTAGTGTATGCCAAAATTATGAAAGCTGGTTTTAGACGGCGGCGTGGCGTTGTTACCTTTATAATCAACTCTTATAAAAGATTTTTATACATAGAAATTTTATTCGTAAAAACTGTTTAGTTTTAAATACGAGTATGCCCTTATTTATAATATGTTTGTAATAGAAACTATAATTTGCTATAATTGCAGATGCAGTTGCTTGCTAAGTTTTGTCTTTCCTTATCAGTATTATGTCAATGAACAAAGACGATGGTAGATATTATAGTTATATTAGTTAAGAGGTTTATAGTTCGTTTATGAATCAAGCTTTCACATAACTTATGAATTTACTTACTTACACAACAAATGCGCATAAAGTCGCGGGCTAAAAGACAGCTATTTGTACTTAATTTAAGGGGTTTATCTGGCATTATAAAACGTAGTCTATGTAGACAGCGCAGTGCCCAAAGCTGTCATAATTGCTATAGTACCGAAATGCATTCTAACTTAAATTTAAATTGAAAGATACAAGTTTGTTTTTAGAAAAGGAAGTGTCATAACGAAAACTAAAATCACCATGTTTCCCGTCAAGACTAGCCTGGTAATTCAATTTGTACTTAACCCTTCTCAGAATAACTAATTACGTTCATCGTCATGTCAGTGACCAACAATACGGTTTCTAGTTAGATAGATACATAGTATAGCACAGTATCTTTGTAATTGAGAGTTACTCTGAGCTTTGATATGCAAATGGTGTGGACGCAACACGTGGCGTCAGCTCATGTCAGACCGTGGTGAGCCACTTCGACCGAGAAATTGGCTTTATTATGCTTCTAGATTTAGAGTATAAAAGTTACATTTCAAGTAGTAGAGTAGTAGAGACAAAGAACTCTACTACTCTCTATTACTTGAAATATAGCTAGATAGAGCTCGTCCGGGAAAGGACTACCACCATACCTATTTCTGCCGCCCAGCAGTAATGCTCGCATTGCTGTGTTCCGGTTTGAAAGGTATGGTTGCCGGTGAAATTACAGGCACATGAGACTTTCCATCTAACGTCTCAGGGTGTTAACACGCAAGTGATATCTATGATGTTGCATGCGTACATAAGTTACAGTAACCGCTGACCATCAAGTGGGCCGTACGCATGGTTGCCACTTTAGTGGTATAAAAAAAAAGTAGTGCTATAATTCTTCATCATCATCATTTCAGCCAAGAGATATCCCATGACAACCGATCTTGAGCATTCACTAACCACCAACTTACTGCGACCGCTTTAATGCCATCGTTCCATCGAGTAGGGGACCGTTCTATACTTCATGTTTAGAATAGTATTACTGCCAAAACACACTCTATTTCAAGTCAAATAATTACTCGTAATTAAACACTTGATATTTTTAATACAAGCTACACACACGCAAGCACTTCGTATCAAAAAAGCATAATTTTCAACCATCATGTTCATTTACATACGTAAAGTAGCGGTCAAAATATGTTAATTACTGTATAATTCATTCCTTTCTCGGTAAAGGGCAAAGGCACTAACGAGCTTTGAAACCTTTGAGATGATGTTTTTAAACATTTCTTTTTGCATTATCATAATTTTTATTCTAAATTTATTTGTTCAAGAAAAGTGAGCCAAATTATTTTGTTATATTGAAATTGATGGGAGTCAAAGTTCTGTTATAAAATTAACATAAAAATTTTCTATTTAAAAAAAGAACACAGAAAGTTCAGATGAACGATGACGTCGAACTACTTTCAAATAATTTCCAATTTTAGCTTTGGAAAAAAAAGGATGTTCGTTTCACTGTCGATTCATCGATGAACGATGAAAGATGATCTTATCGCCACTTTTGTAAAAAAAACCACTTAAAATAAAATGAATCATTGTGAATTTAGGGGGGTTTTCCATCAAAGCAGATCTTTACGTGGTAGCAGTGGTTGATTTTATTTACATTTTTTATCTTCCTCAATAAAATGTGTAAAAAAAACAACCAAAACTACAGCGTTAAGAGTCGTGACGCAGTTTGGAGGTGATTCTATTGGTTACTTTTCAATTTTACTTCTGCTTATTTTTACAGGATAGCGGCATCCTCTCGCTCGCATAGGCACAGATATCATAGTACTTTTATAGGTTTCTGTTCAAGTTCAGCTAAAATAAAGTATTGCAATTTTAAATAGCTGCAATATTTTTACCACACGTTAACCACGGTCATGTTCAATTTTATTTGCCTCGCACCATACCGCATGCGTTGGTATGCGACAATGCGACAGCGCGCGTAACTTTATTCTAAATCCACTGGTTAATTCAACCGAGGGTGCGTGGCTCGGTGCCAAGCCAGCGATTCTCACCCCCAGTGTGTACGTGTGCACTGATTTATAACTTCTACTTTGGCAGGCAGAGGTAGTCCAAGAAAACATTGAAATGTGTGTGATGTCTAAATATTTTCTCGCCACAATTGTGCTAAGCCAATTATAATTTAGTTTAAGGAAAATAAAGAGAAACCTAGATTGATTTTGATTGGTGATTGATTTTAGTCTGTTTGATTTGCAATTTATGCTTTGTTATTATTATAAAATAAATAAGTAGTGTTAGCGATAAATATAGAGGTCAAAACACTTAAGCACGTTTCGACGTCATATCGCCAAGATCGGCGATGCTGCCCTTATGAAGGCAGTGTCGCCGATTTTCCGGTGCATCGCTTTTATAGTTATTTACGGTCTTTAACTTTTGCACTTTGTCTAAATATCTGTTAGTAGGTGTGACAAATAAAAAACCTGACTAATTTGATAGTTGTTGTTGTTATAATAACTGCGGGTTTGCTGATATAAACAACAAAGTCTAACCATAAAGTTCATACAACCGAAACATTGATTTAATTGCAAGGCTAAATTTATTTAAATGAGATAATACCAGATGCAGTGCTCAGGTTTTTAGTTTGGCATAAAATACAGTGGTTTTCTTTCTGTGTGCACTGATTTATAACCTTAACTTTGGCAGCTGAAGGTAGTTCGAGAAAATGTTGAAATGTGTGATGTCTTGTAAAAGCATTTCTGGAATACGGTAGAGCTTTTGCTGAGTGTTCAAACGGCGCAAGCTGTCGCGAGATTTTAAATCAGTTCTGTCGCAAAGTTTAAAGTTGAACTATTACTTTTACTGCGACTTGTGCAGTCCAACAAGTACCTGCGTACTTGTTGGACTGCACAAGTCGCAGTAAAAACTATACTTTAGGTAAAAAATAATCCATAATCCATCCATTCTCTGATTATCGTTAAAACTTGAAATTGTCAAAATAATACAAATGGATTTATGCCGAAAACATGTTTTATTGGATAATTTAATAAATAAGTATAAAAAACTAAATTTTTCAACTAAATAAAATGCAGTGCATCGATTTAAATACGCAAGTTTTTAAGCATAGCAAACGACAGATAACAGATATTCTTCTGGGGATTTTTTGAGTAAGCTACATTCAAGCACATTCAAGCTAAATAAAACCTGTCATCATTTATTTTGACAGTTAAGTTGAGAAGCTGTTTAAAAACGCTAATATTCAATACCGTGAGGTTAACAGTTGAAGCCTCGCAATTTTAAACATTTGCATAAAGTTTGCTCAATAATGCTTTTATTTTTTTAGCCTCTTGAACAATTAAGTTAATGTTTAAATCATTATTTACTCTATTATAAAAGAAATAGTAAATGAATTAAATTCAAATGCGCAGAAGGCCACGTATCAACTGAATAGCACCAACTTGCATGCAAAAACAATGTAACAAAAACTAATACGACAGTTGAAGCGAAGCCCTACCGTCCCGTTGACGGCGTTCGACTTTGCGAAAGTAATTAATCGCAAGCCCAGCTCGCGGCTGTCGCCACGTCGCATCGCATCACTTGCCTCCTACAACCCACTCTTCTGGAAAATTGGACCTGCTACGTCGACTCGACCGCGAAATATAACCGCGGCCGCATCGAACGCACAGAATACACCCTTTATTTATCACCCCGGTAGTTGCACCTTATGATTCATAGTATAAACTCGCATAATTTATATAGCATTGTTGGCCGAGTAATAAGAATTAAATAGGAATATATCTCTGTCGTTTTGTTATTCATATTACATTACCGTATCTTCCTTTTCTAGACGTTTAAGCGTTGATTATTCAGCGCTATCGTGGCGTACCATCTGGTGGTTTTGCTGGCGAGCTTCGACTTTTATGTTCGCGGAGTAGAGTGTTTTTTCGGGTGCACTATTGTTAGGAGAAGGTTATAGTGAAGAGACATTATTTTGTCACAATAGTGGGTGCCGCCCACGCTTCGGGCAACAGCAGCGCTGTCCTTGGTGATGCACTGCTTTAGGGAACGAATAAATTACCCGAGACGGTCCGTTCAAGACTTACTCTGCATACAGTTCCACAGTATCTTTAGAAAGAGTACGAAATAATGTGCCACTGGAGTCGTTTGTTTGAGAATAAATGGTCAAGAATAAACTCAAAGTCAGCATAGCAACAATACAGTAACAGTTGAAACAATGGCATATGAATTTAAGTCACGTAAAAGCTAGAAACGGGTCTCACCGTGAGAAGCTTGTTTACCACAATGCTCATGGCATTTCTGGAAACCGCAAAGAGTGGTAATCTAATACACGAAGCTCAGCGACACTGGCTTTCATGGCCGCAAATCTCGTATTACACGACCGCACTGTTTAGCGGTATGAAAGTTTAGAAACGTGCAATAATCGACTTAATATCGAAGTGGTAGGTGTTGCTCTAAAGTTATTTGTTGGTAGAAGTATTGTGGCCGCCGGCGCGGTCGTTTCATAGATTGCTTTTTTGTCGAAACTCGAGCGAATAAAAAAGTAGCACAATCCGCTTCGGTGGCCGCAACGTAGGTGGCTATCGGTGTATTGGGTGTATGGCGTGCCGCAAAATCGTGCAATCCTTTAAAAAATCGATAACACTAAATCGAACTGGTATTCTAGTGGATGTTTACAATAAAAATATAATATCTTCCAAATAAGTGGTGGTAATAATTTTATTAATATTACAGTAGTTTATGTACATTATGTGCACTGGCTGTTGGCCCCGCCTTCGGTTGTGGATTTGAACTCTGTCGTGCACCAATGAATTTTTCTATTCAAATACATTTTACATTTCCAATGCTCTCATAGAAAATATCGAGAGAAAACCGACAAATAAAACATATTCAAGAACTACAAGAATCAAAAGAGATGTGCTATTAACTAATTTTCACTTTCGCTCGAAAGTTGGCCAATGTCCCAGCAACAGGAACATTAGAAGGCTGTCATGATGATGGGTATAAGTAAGTACACATAGCCGCATACCATAACATGACAGAGGCCTTCGGGCGGCCTAGCAACTCTGTCACCAGAGTTGGCCACTGACTCATACGAGACTTACATACTTACCATAACATACAAGATAAGAATAAATATTCATAGTCATCATCACCATAATCATCAACCAATAGATGCCCCCTGCTAGACAAAGGCCAAAAAACGCCTCGACAACTGATCTTGATCCTTCACCATCCACAGACTTCCGTCTACCTATACTCCGTTTTCCAGCTTGCGGTCGCCATTCGAGAAATATTATTTTTGCCGCATTAAATAAATATAATTATACATTTTAATTTATTTATTTTGCTTGTGCAGTGCATTTACAACCTTGTTCATCTAAATAGCTATAATCTTTTACATTTTATTTATAGTCGATGTAGTCGTAAATAGCGTTTGAATCGGTTACAAAAACGAAAGTGAAATATTTAGTAGGTTGTAAAAACTTCGACGTAACAATAAAGAGCCTATGTTGTAATTCATTCAGTTTTCAGAGGTAAAGATAACTATCATTGATGGAAATGAGTAGACGCACAAACTACGAAGACGATAGGACTTCACAAGGATTTACTCAGCAGGTTGTCTCACATGTTACTGATCTTTTATCAATTTTCAACGAAAAATCTTTTTTTAAACTACTAAAGCATACTGTTCACTATAATATAGATAGTAAGCGGTAACAGTAGCCTATGTACGCTTGCAAAATCAGAAATATCGCTTGGATAAAAATAAATATGAAGACCTTTATTTAAAAAAACTATTTTAACACAAGATGTGTAACATGCATGACTGTTGCAAGTGGAAATCCATGGTTTTGATACCCCTAAAGGATACAGGCGTGATTTTATGCATGTATGGTATGTATGTACGTATGAAATCATGTGCAGACTTTGTGAAATGCGCAGAGCGTATTTTTTGGCGTAGCAGTAGCGTAGAGCATAGGAGCGTAGAGCATCAAAAAAAAGCTAGGAACCCAGCCAAGTTTATTGCCAGATTCTTCTAGGCTGGGGCGCGTGGAACTGGCGTAAATTCACCTAGCTTTAAGACGTTTCAAAATGATCCTTGTGATTTTATTGAAATAAATCATTTTTGACATTTGACTTTGACTTTGAACTATCCTAAGCAATGACCCCGGTGGCGTGAGTGATACACAGTTAAACAAAAAAATTGTGGTTCGATTTCTATTGTGTCTGGGTGTTGTGGTACCACGTCATATAATTTCTGATATCTACGACACAGGAAATTTGATTGTGGCGTCAGGAGTTAATTTGAACACTCACACTCAAATTTAAACTTTAATTCAAAAATGTTATGATTTCAATAAAATTAGAAAGCTAAAACCACCGAATTCAGAGCTTTTGAACTTATTACTCTACTCATATTCATCAAATTTGCAAAAAAAAATTACAAGTTTATTTCAAAGGCAGAACAAATTTACAAATTTTAAAAGTAAAGAGCTCTCAAAATATACAAAGCTTCTAAATAAACAAACCTTTTACGAGATAACAAACCCAGAATTAGCCAAAATTATTTAACCCTTGAACTGGCTTCGTGAACTTCAATCAAGGAGAGTTCGCAAGAAAGACCCCTCAATAGCTAGCTGAGTTTTGAAGAGCAACCCTTCTGAGGGTACTTTATCTTGCCACAAGAAATAACGTACGAAATCTTCTACGATGACACAAAACTGGTGTTCTGTAGCACGTACGCAAGCGATATTAAAACTTGAAATCAGCGCTGGAAAGTTTAATTTCAGTTAAGGCGTAGCTGCGCCTTAATACTCGTCAGGCTAGCACCTTAACTTGCACTTTTTTAATACGTAAATATTGTTAAAGAATACTTCAGTAGTTGAAATCAGAATGCAATTTGCCATTAGATCTAAAAAATATGAATAGGTAACTCTGTACTTGTTTCAGAAAAATAACGACAAATAAAAAACGTACAAAACTTTCTACACTTTCTTTCTTCCTTACCATCATATTTTTTTTATACGCCAAAACACGCTGAGTCGCGTAGTGACAGTGGTGACGTCATTAAGTCAGTTTTCAATGTATTTTAGCAAGATTCTGCAGTTTTGTTCGTTGCCATTAAACAGAGATAATCAACGTGCTCTGATTGGTGTTCAACCTTTTAAGGCAAATTGCTGTGTTTTATAGTTTTATTTTATTAAAAATATTATCAATCTTGCATCTTATCATGTACTTGAATAAAAATATGGTTTTTATATTCCTTGAATCTTTTTTCATAAGTTATTCTTGGTTACTGTCATCATGGCTATTGTAATATCTTATTATTAAGTAAGTATGTTCGTATGAGTCAGTGGCCGACTCTAGTGACAGAGTTACCTAAATAATAGGCTAGCCGAAGAACTCGTACTTAGTATGTATTAAAAAACGTATAATTTTAAACAGTGTTAAAGGTAACAAACTGTAGCATTGTAAGCCAGAAACTAAATGATGCAAAAACTTAACTCACATAAACATCATGACATCATCATCAACACACTTATTACACTTCGTAGGTATAGTTTCTATACAAAACAGTAACGGTTAACACCTTAGTAAACGAAATTTTATAAAAAGGGTGCTCCACATTTTGGCAGGTCAAACAATAGACACATAAAGGATATTTTCCCAACTTGCTAGGGGTGACTGATAAAGAGATGCTAATGCAATCATGCGACGGCATTCCCAAGGGATGTTATGGTCTTGTATGAAATATTATTAGAGTGTCCGTTAAGTTGGAGACTATTATATGCAATGTAGATGTGTTTCTGTGTCAAAAAGTTGCAGTGAAAGTTGTGTGGTTTGACTCATGACAGCAAAATTTAATTGACAAATGCCCGGTTAAAAACTGAAACATGACAACGATTATCCTAGACGTTCGCCGAACAGAACAACACGCAAGCACAAACTTTTAAAAGCGGACAATTTACTGCATTTTCAGAAGTAATTCGGCTCATCACGCTTAAAATCCTCATCAGATCTTCATAATTTTTTTTTCAAATAAAAAAACAATCGTAATTAAATATCATAAGGCGGAGGTATTTAGCAGCCGCCTTTTGCTCCTTTTTGGAGAAATAACCCCCCATCGAAAATCCCCGACGACAAAAAAATCTTTAAAGCCATAGAACCTTTATAACAAGTTTCAACCAGATCGGTTGAACGACCTGGCGAGAACAGCCACACTGACGGAAAAAAAACATTTTTGCCGAATCTCGAAACTGAAACGCTTCGCTCGCTTTGCTTGCTCGATCAGGTAAGCAAATAGACAACAGTATTTATTTTATTATATAATAATAGTGGTATTAAAATTATAGTTTAATGATATTATGCTTAGTCCCTTTCACAAAGTGCGCGTAAGCACCGTTAATCAACTCCAGTATTTAGTGCAGTTATTTGACAGACTGTCATGTTATTTAATTAGTATCGGTAGCCTACAAGGAATGCTTTCAATTACAACAGCGTAAATTATTGCTACTGTACTGAGAAATTGATAGCACTGTTGTAGATAATGAACGAACTACCGATACAGCCATAAACAATTTCACAGCTATGCGTAAATATTTTCTAACGGCTGCTGGCATTATTATTGTAATTACCTACCTACTCTAGTGAAATGTTATTAACCTTAAGATTAAATAAATAAAGAGATAAAACACATACTGTAACTTCAATCACATACATTTAAAAAATAAAGTTCCTCATAAAGTTTTTTGAAAGATAAATAAGAAGATATTAGAGACTATAATATTACACAGCTTCTGTCTGCGGCTTGGTTTGCGTAGTATATTGATAAAAGTAATATAGAAGCTATCCAGGTCCAGAATTAATTATTATCCATGTTTTATCCAAATCGGTTCAGCCGTTACAGCATAATTGAACCACAAACATACGATTTTGTAAAATGTTTATAAACTTTAACGTAATTATGTTTGAAATTAGAAAATAAGTATATTATTTTTGCAAGCACAACCTTGTAAAAGTGAGCTTTGAAAGTGGGCAAAATACTGCATTTTGAGGAACTATTTTGCTTATCACGCTGAAGATCCTCATCAGATCTTCACCAAAAATCAGACAAACTTAAAGTTAATACTTTCAAATAAAATAAAAATCCTCAAAATCAAATCACATTAGGCGGAGATATTCAGCAGCCCCCTTTTTGCCCCATTTTGGAAAAATTACGCCTCCTATAAAAAATTCCCGACGACAATCAAATTCTATAAAATCATAGACCGTTTATACCAAGTTTCAACCAGATTGGATGAAAAATGCGACCTGTAGGCGAGAACACAAACTGACCGAACAAACTGACTGACAACCAAAAGCATTTTTGGCCAATTTTGAAACTGAGACGTTTCGCTCGCTCGGTCAATTAAGACTGACAACTATGGATAAGTATTTATGATGTTATCTAAAATTAGATTTAAAATGTGCATAAATTAAAATGTCTTTTATCAAATTGACATAAAAATGTATATGTATCAAGATTTAGTGGACTCTACGATTTAAGTGGTCTTGCTATTTATATAGGACTACAATCCAACTTAGTTTTACTATTTAAATTAAATGCCAGAATTATCAAACTACTATTAAATTTATCAATACCAAGTAGTCAAAGAGCTGATTCCAAACGAGTTTATGACCAGCGAGACGTAATTTATTTAATTATTTAGCAAGTAATCCTTTGCGGTTGAGAGAATTGATACAGATTATTTGTGATCAAATATATTATGGAGTAATCATGAAAAAAAGTATGAGCACCTCGAGATCCCTCGATCCGTTTATATATTGACTTCGGGCTCGATTCGGCTAATCGTTTGACGCGTACCTTTAGCTGACATTGCGAGCTTCGCAAGCATCACGTAAAAATTCACTGATGGTTCGATGTTTATTTTGTTAAAAAGCCCTAAGAAACTAACACGCGCGTTTGCGTGACGCTAATGTGAGGCTCCTGCATGCCACTTGCTCGAATCAAATTAGCGAAATCGGGCCAAAATGGTGTTAATTTATTACCAATTCATGTATTTTTTGTAATTGAAATAATACTACCAAAAAACTCAATCCCAATAAGCTGTATCATCAGCTTCGCTTCGGTGGAATAATGGAATGTGTGAATTTGCATAGTTATTATCATACTGATTGGTTACGACAGAGTTGGATTGTGCCAAGTCAAAAAAGAGAAATTGACGTTCGATAATAAAATTTAATCAAATACAAAAGCAATATATTATGTTATATAAAAAATATAAAATAAATTTGTATAAAATGAATTGAAAAGTAAAATAACTCTGTCATTTTATGAAATAGTGTACCTATATAATTTTTATAAATAAATATTCAAACCCATTGATATAGACGGTTACGTAATCACACAACGAAATGAAATGATTAGTAAATCGTTTTAGCGACAGCACTATTTGCAAATTGTAAGCCTCGTTCACATCAGACGAAATTCCCGCACTTAGCAAATACGATACAAAGCTTAGGAAAAAACACACTCGCGAGGTTTACGCGCACTGCAGAGGGATTCGTTAAAAGGGTGAAGCTTCCTCGTCACATTGTTTATTCAGTCCGGTCGTCGGGCAGACCTAATCCGTTTCGATCGGTCGGCATGTTTGGTTCGGCTTGTCTATAGGGATGTGAGGGAAAGTGAAAGTTCCAAATTAAAAAAAATCTAACAAATTTTTAGACAGTTTAGGTACAGCTTTAAATTGCTAAAGGCAAATCAAATAATCTTTTAAACAACGAAACGATTATTATTGAGGTTTTTAGCAGTAAGTAGAGTGGTTCAAAAGAAGATAGTAAGAAAGAAGAGGTAAAAGAGCGAGACAAACGAAGGGAGTAAATAACTACAATTGACAAGCATTATTTATTATTTAAGTGTCTGTAGCTTGTGTTTGAATATAATATGTTAATTATAAAATTATGATGCGGATGCTTCATCAGAGTGCCAATTCTGTTAACAAAATTGTAACTAACCGTAACGAAACGCAACTAAACTGTAGCTGGTACTCTGTTATGACACAACGATTCAGTTGCAGCCACGTTTCAGCTCAAGCTAACGATCGACCGAATGTTTTGGAAAAATTCGAACGAACTTATAGAGTAAGTTTTATCCAGAATATTTATATCTAATTTTATGAGATGTTATCAGAAGACTCAGCTTGACACAATAATACCTACACCACGATAAAAAAACCCAAAAAAATTCTGTTCAAATTTTTTGAAATGTTTCGTTCATTCGTTCGTTCGTATGAGTCAGTGGCCAACTCTGGTGACAGAGTTTCTAGGCCACCCGAAGGTCTCTGTCATTGCTTAACAACTTTGAAAAAGCCGGGACCGACTGCTTAACGTGTCCTCCGAAGCACGGAAATAAAAAACATTACATAACGTCAAAGCTACGACTCGGTTGCGATTTAGCTGCGTTTTGGTTGCGACTGGCACATCATTTAGTAGATTAGCTATTGAACAAAAGCCAAACCGCGATCGGAACTAAAGTACAGTAGGAACTAAGTAGTACTTTATCCGTTGTACATTATTGGAATCGAGGCTCTGGTCATTTTCAGTCAAAACAGAAAAGCCAAACATCATTACGTCCCTATTTCAAAGATCCAAGAACCAGCGTCACGTATCTACAAGACGACGTTTTTAGGGCCGACGGAGGCTTTATGTGTTTCGACCTTTATTTTTAGAAGCCGTGTTATAATGAAAGGAAGTTCCGAAGTGTATGGTTTACGATGCAATTTTCAGCGATGAGGAAATATTTTCGAAGAAAGTGGAACGTCTTGAGTTTTTGTAATCTCGATTCGAAGTTTTCGTTTTATGATTTCACTTTTTTATTCTAACCAAATGCACTGCTTGGCTATTTTTTTTATTTTATCGTTATCGTCATGATTTCATGAACCACTTGTTGATATACTGGTCTAAATTTTAAATAAGATTATTATTTAGCAGGTACGTAATAAATCTTTTTTGCGTTTGCAAGCAACTTTTATAATCACTCTCATTAAATAATTTCTGACGTTACAGCTAATTACAGTTGACCTCTCAACTTATCATACTTTATTATATATATTAATTACTATCATTTGGCATTCAACCGTTGCTTAACCGGCTTCTTACCATCACCAAAATCTTGTATTACTTTTTGATGTACGTTTTGTTATAAAAATTCTGCAAACGTTTTTTTTTCTGTTGTGTTTTGTCGGCTAAGATAGGGCGCGTTCGGAATGGTTGGTTTGAATTGGATACAATGGCGCCTAAATATCGTCACAAGTCTAAGGGTCAATACACAGAATTTTGAACAGACCGAGAAGATATTCTCATAAAAAAAAAACGTTTTGTTTTAGTTAAAATAATAAAAGGGAATTTTAGGCTCCGGGTGTTAATTTCGCATAGATTTTATTCATTACAGTTTATAGCTACGGTTAACCGTTGGTCTGATTGAGTACAATCTCTCGTCATGCCATTGCACTCTTACGGTTTATCGGCCCACAGGTTTAAAAAGGGGTGACAGGGGCAATATCAGGCTAATTTGACCATAGTTTCACTTGCTATAATGCCGGTTCAAACATAGTAATGCTTGCACACTACTACTTGGAGACATAATACTCTTGCTGAAAAATCTTCATGATATCAGTCGATAGACGTTCACTGCTGAACATAGGCCTCTGCCAAAGAGAGTAAGAGGCCCGCCCGATACTTCGTTTTCCAGTGCGCGGTCACCATTCAAAAACCTAACACCAGTTAATCTTTGATTTCTATAAAAAAATAATGGTTTAATTTTTAAGAGTAGTATAGTTCTCTATGATAGAGCTCGTCCGGGGAAGGACTACCACCATACCTATTTCTGCCGCCAAGCAGTAATGCTCTCATTGCTGTGTTCCGGTGTGAAAGGTATGGTTTCCGGTGAAATTACTGGCATATGAGGCTTTCAACCTTAGCCTCAAGGTGGCAACCCGCGAGTGATACCTCTGGTATTGCAAGCGTCCATAGGCTTCGGTAACCGCTTACCATCTTGTGGGCCGTACGCTTGGTTGCCACTTCAGTTGTATAAAAAAAAATGGTGTTGCTTAGAACGAGGTAAACCTACACGCTCGTGTATGAACACCTTAAAGACATTAATTCAGCAATAGACAATACACGATTAATTACCACGATACGTAAGATTGATTGCAGGTTCGGTATGTCTTATCATTGTTTTATCACTCACGCTGACTGAAAGACTGCTTTCTCGACTTACCTGTAAAGAAACAAAGTACTTATTAGTTATTTTACTAACAAAACTATCACGAAATAAAATCATTTTAAAAACGGGTATGTTCATATATACCGATATACACCGGAAGACACTGTTTTGTCTCAATTTCAAAAGTCATCATCAGGGTGTAGTTACACTGCGCCCTATCTCTTCCGAAATTGAGTCAAAAGTAGTAGTAGCAGTGTCGTTGCCCCTTCACTAATATACGGGTACGTGAAAACACTTGTTTTTAAAATAAATCATGCTGAAGAAAAAGTAAGCAGACACTTAAAAGTCTTGACCTCGCATTTAGGGCTGTATGTATAAGAAACAGGTGATCTAATATTTAAAATAAAAATTGAAAAAATAGAAGAGTTCTTTGTAATAGAGCTCATTTCAAAATGTACTACCACTAGACTACAAATGTAAATAAATATCTTGAATATTGAATCTTAACTTATGCATTGTTGGGTTTTAGATAAGTTAGCCGAAGAAATTCCTGATAATCATTATGATGTCTGACTTTTTTGGCCTATAAGAAAATTTACTATAAGACTTCCACTCAGCACATTCATTCGCAGATCAAGTTCGTCAGGGAACTGTTAGTTCGCAAAAGTTCTCTTTCACACGTTACAGTAACTTTGATTGGGAAAAGCTCAAACACTTATATCGCAGTAGTTTTGAGCTATACAGCGACTTTCATAACATGTTTAATAACCCGATAGAGGTTATTCTGCAATAGTTTACATTATTTTAAAGGTTTACTGACTTGAAAACAGTTAAACAGCTTTTTTGTACTAATCTTGAAGTCAATAATTACTCGTACAAGTAGCCTTCACCACCGACTTCCTGTGATAAACATCGGTCCATCGATGCAAATTCCGATTCTACTTAATATAATTTATTTTACAACCGGGTAAACTAGATTAGTCCAAATTTTTTAATACCTACTCGTAGTACAAACTTTTATTATCTGCTCTGAAACTACGAGTATTATTCAAGTTGATAAATCTGTGAAATGTTCGTATCAGCTGTTCTATTTCCACTGTAAACGTTAACACAAAGCATTCTTCAGCTATAAGATACACAACTTCATTCCAAAAGCTCGAGCCTGGCATATTTAGCACAACATTTCGCCATACTTTAAATCGTAACAAATCGTCCAAACTTTGCGTTACGTAGCAAAAGTTTGACCATTTACAAGGAAATATGTTCCTTCTATTAGAATATATTTTAGCCTACAGATCTGTATGCGGCATGTTTATATTCGCATCGCGTGTGCTATGTTCCTAAAGCTTTTGCAATGCGTATTGTGAAAACAAACTCAAGTTAATAGCAAATAGAATTCAATTTCGAACTGTTGAAATGTTACCGTTATACTGGTTATAGATTTAGTGTACTTGTTTGTTATGATACCTTTTTAAATGGAGGTAAATAATAGCTAGATACTTGTGTTGCGGATGAGTAAGAAATAAAATGGCATAGCTTTACAAATGTTCTGAAAGAAGGATCAAAGTATTTCTTTCGCAAAACCATTTTATAGATCAATAGAACGCTTTGTGACCACATTCTCCCAGCCTTATAAGTAATAATATTGTTAAGAAATTTAAAATTAATTATAAGTTTTTGTACTCAAGATTCAAGATAAGCGGGGCGGCAATGAATACCAAAATGACAAGCTCTTTACTCTTTATCGTTAGTGGAAACTAGGCTTTACTCTTAATTAAGAAAGTAACCACAATTAGTTCTAAGCACAAGAAAGCTACCAAGAAACTCCAGTCATTAGATAGCATCACTTTGCTACTATTTCCCGTAATTTGAATCGAATGTTCTACGCGCTACATTGCTAAGCTCGTAATGACACAGCTTAATAGACACTCAGTACAGCAAACTCACAGTGCAGTTTATAGTTAGTACAGAAAATGTAGGTGTTGCCTTATAGCAAAGCTAGTAGTTAGTATGGGAACCTTAGACATGCATCTCTGCTTACCGCTCATTACGGCGAGTGCTGTACTGAGACTGAGTGATACAAGAGTCGTTGCCCTTTGATCAGACAGGTTGAAGGCTTTTGTATTACGTTGAACCGTGATTACGTTTTATTCAAGAATGAGCCAGTGTTTTTATAAAAATAGTAAAAAGTATCAGTAGCATAAAGTAAATTATTACTTTTCTGTAAAACGTAAATCCGAACGATAGTTTTCATAATTTTTAAACCTTGATGGTCCTCCACATAAATAAGTCCGTGAAACGTTCAAAGGTTAAAAGTGTAAGGGTCCAAGACCTTAGCCCAGCTCGAAGAAAGTAAATAAGTTACACGCGCGTGTTGTTTTTTTAACATGATGATAATATTATCTGAGATAAATAAAATAGGAATTATATTGCTTGGGAGTCCTTCAGAGAACCAAGCATATAAATTGAGGGTATTGTTACAACCAATCATGCGTAGACGAACCTATATTCATCTCAATATACCCAACTATTAAATAACCAAAGAGTAGAGTAGCAAACCAATTCTATCAAAGAGACCGAGCGGCCGCGAACTAAGAGATAAGAAAACACATTCCTCATTGAGTATTCGAATTATCTACTCTGTGTTGACACAGTTGCGTTTAGTCAATTTGGTCGAAATGGTTGAATTTATAAATGAAAAGCGGATGGACTATTTGAAATAAAAGTCAGTGAGTCCAACGACCAAAACATTTTTTTAAATGACTGACCATGGTAAAAAGTACGCATTTTGGCGTTTTAAGGCCTAATCAAGAAATTTATAACGGTAGTACATATTAGTTTCACGGGCACAATAGAGTCGTTACGTCGCTAGGCGCTTCTTCCATCAAGTGTCGGGACTCGACAACCGTCAAAGATAGAAAGATATCTCTACTTTAAATCGATAGCCTTTTGTTCTATTAGTATTCTTCAATTTGAATTATTTAACACTCGAACTATACAAATACTTACACCTATGTTTTTAAACAAAAGTAGAGCTCTGCTTCCTGCTGTAGTTAAAGATAGCTGTGTTTAACTATGGTGTAACTATGGTTAAAAAAAAACTATAGAGTTCTGCATAGTTAATTTGCAGTAGTCGCTATAAGTCAGTCACTTGTACCTAAAACAACGGTAACTTATAAGCCAGCATATCGGTACTGATGTGTATATATAACTCTGATTTTGGAGCTGAGCAAACCGGGGACGATAACCTATGACCAAACTATTTGTACTGCTAATTATTACAACGCACGGTTTTTGAAATCGTGACCAAAATGTTTAACGGTGCTACATTATATGAAAAGTTATGATTGCATGGTTTTTATAAGAAGCCATAAATAAAAAAAACTTTTGACACAATGTTATAATTATATATTTTACTTTCTTTTAAAATATATCAGGGTAATGTTTGATTTACTTTCACGTACAGTAGAATAATTAAAAAGAAAAAATTTAAACCAAAAGTAAGTGTGATAAAATACTTTTTAAAAATATACCTTGAACAAAAACCATCACGTATTTAACAAACCCATATTTCCTTTGTTAATTCCGACGGCCTTGTGGCCACAATGCCCTTTTTCATTGGACATTGAATACAAATCAGTTGCCTTTTGCGTAAACCTCCGCTCAAATTGAACCTGTTACGTATGAAAATGTCCAGGATTTAACAAAACGCGTCACTCCATGCCAGCCTTTAATGTAAAATGAGCTTAACAACTCTAACTTTAGGTTCAATATAGCTGGTTTGAGAAAATTAAATTACAGTGAATTGTACTACTTGCTAGAGCAGATGGCTTCGAATTTATCAAATGGATTTAAGCTTTCACACGTTGACTTTATGTTCAATATTGCTCGGTTGTGTGCTACATGTACAAAGTAGTGATTTTTGTGAATCAGGTGACGCGTGCTATAATATTGCGGCTCATTAGCCAGATTTATTGTGAGATTACATCGACCACAATCCAATTTATTTCAATGTGGCGTTTTTACCTTTGACTTTAATTTTTGGTTACAAAAATACGGTTTTCATGTAACCACTCATAAAAAACTTTATTCAGTTTCAGCAGTTGCATGATTTAATAAAGCTATTTTCCGAAATTGTAACACAGACAATTAGTAAATAGATATGACACACGCTTATTAAATTGAATAAAATGCTAATTGGGTATCCAGCCTATCTAACAAGAGCATCTTGTTAGATGGGCTGGATACCCAATCATGAGCAGCATCATCATTGTCTATGATCGTCATAATAACCGGGTAGAATATAAATAAATTGTGTCTCAAAATGCTGAATACCGACTAAAGAAAATAATTATGTACCTTTAAATAAGTCCTCGCATTCATAGCTTGTAAAGTGAGGAACAGTTTAACAAAAAATAATTGTTTTTTTCAAACAACAATGCTACATAATCAATCCTGACCATAATCTAACCCCACATGGCATGGGAATGGAATTGATCAGACATCCTTCAATCCAGAGCTAGCCGGTCTATGGTTTATCACCAGCTATTAATACCACCAGTTATTGTGCGGTCAAGATCATTGAACGTAGGAACAAAGCTGTGAGAACGGCTGGCTCAATCTAGACAAAGTCAATACGCATGCGGACAAAGACAGGAATATGCATGTACTTAGGTATCAATCTCAAGTTAGCTTATGTTTTGAATTACTATTATTCATATAAAGGTAAAAATGATAATATGAATCACGCTTTATCACCTTGAGACGTGAATAAAAAGTCTTTTATGCCTGTAAATTTTATCAGTATTATCCGTTCAATCCGGAATACCTCAATGTGAACATTACTACTTAGCAGCAGAAAAAGTTATAGTAAAGTGGTAGGTACTTCTCCGGACGAGCTCACAAAAAAATATTTCTTGCTTTATTCTAGTATGCACGTTCTGTTAGTGAACCAACTGTTTTATGTTGAGTCTGTGGTTGAATGCGCCCAGTAAGACCGGATTCTGCTCAATGAGAAACCGCCTGTAATTCTATACGAACGCACGGTATTAAGTTTTTGTTTGACAATGATATGTTGCAATAATATTTACAAAAAAATGTACTTACTAACAGGGAATTCTTAAATGGAAAGTTTTGATTAGTAAGTAATTAAAATATAAATAGAATTTTACGTTATTATAATGGGTACCGTAACTGTAATTATGATGGATAGATATATTTAAGAACCAGTTCAAGGTATAATAAATATTGCAAACTAAGCCAATCTGTTTTTTGTTTTGGTTTTGAGCTGCTTACAAATCTAAATGAAATTAATTACCAAAGTGGAATTGTTGCAAAAACATATGTAATTGTATGTATGTAAACCACAATACATTTGACTTTTGAGGTTGGGGTCAGACTTACTGCAATACAATTAACTATTCAATAACGACTGTAAATGTAACTACTGTTTCAAATCTAAACTAATAAGGTTTCCGTATTCATAAACTGGTAGGTACCTAATAAATAAAAAATAACGGAATAAATTAACATAACTTATTCTTTTTTTGTAACTTAACTGTGATTAATCAAACGATACAAATATAAAAGGATTATATGGAATGTTGTTGTGTGAATTCATTCCTTCCCCCGGATACATCTCAAATGCTCCTTACGCAACCCAAATCTTTGCACCCTTTGTTTCCCTGAAAACAATTCGTCAAGAACCTCACTTTCAGCATTCAAAAGGAAAAAGAAGGCCAAACAAGCGAGCAACGAGTTAGGCCGTAACACAATTCCAACAAAGGAATGATTAACGATTTTTTTTTCTCCCCAAAATTCATTCAAGCCACGTCGATATTGAATCCGTTGGAAGGCGTAAAAATGAAAGTTTTTCCCTCTTAACAAAATACTGACTGACGTAGTACGTAACAAGAGATACGAGCATGTTGAATAAAGTTTCACTAAATACCTCTGCTAAAATGTTCATTAAATTTTCACGTAAACTTAAACATGGCAGATGCGAGAGAAAGTGGTTGAATAAAGTGATGCGTCCTGCAATGCATAAAGCTTAGCATATCAGAATCAGAAATAATCTGCCATCTTATTAAATGCACATCTCTAATAAAAAAAAACCTACACCAATAAACAGCGCTCGTAAAGTTAATAAACTTGTAAGAACCAGGATATTCCAATAACAACTTAATATAATTTTATGCGTAGTAAACTGTAAGCCTTGATGTGTGGAAAATTAGTGTCCCGTGTGTCCCTATTCGTGATGTGACTACTGTTTCAGACTTTCCCTTAGTTTTGGAGTTGTTCAAAATAAATGACTTCCATTTCAGAAGAGTGACAGGTAACCTGGAAGTTTACGTCGTTAGAACCTCGAAAAAATCGCGAGTCAACCGATGCCAAAGTATTGTTTTAATAGCACTTCGACTAAACTTTTGTTTCGCAAAGAGCAGTTTTAAAGAAATAATTGCTTCGGAACCAACTCGAGCGGGTTTCTGACTATTTTTCTTTTAGCTCGTCTGGGAATTTGAGCAGCCCATTGAGTGTGTGATCGATGACGGATTTCCATGCTGAACTTGTCTTTGCAGAAACAAAGACGGCAAAGACTTATTTGTTTTCTTTATATCCTTTGAGATATTGTGAGAGTTCGATCTGTGAGTAATTCAATAGACCGTGAGCTAAGTGGCTCAGCTGTTGTCCCAGACCGCAGTCACATGAGGTCTCGGGTTGCATATTTATAAAAAAATAAAATTAACTCTCCGTATTTAGTTTCGCGATGCAGTGCAAATAAAACGCAAGCAGGTGTGTTCACTACACCTGGCCAGCATATGTTCAAAGCACGTTTGCTTAATTATTTCCAACGTGAGCTGCTGAAATTTTAATTCAGGTGAACGAGTGCTCACGTACTGGCAGTAAGTACGAGTTGTTGCCAGATTAAAGCGAATGTACGGAAGTGGCTTTACATAATGTTCTTATTTTTCAGCACCGAAAACTTACGTAACTTAAGTTGCGTCAGGCAACACTAAGCCGTATAAATTACAAAGCGTGCGCCCTTATGAAGGTGAAATAGTTAATCAGTTACACGCACGCGCTTTCGGGCAGTTAATGGCATAATTAAAAATCCCCGGGCAAGGTGGAAGTTGCAGGGTTTAGGGTGAAGCTTATCCGTACAGTAAACCGAACAAGTTGGCCCCGTTCGCTAATCTCCTAAGCCAAGAAATGGGGCGGCGCAAGTGATAAACTTTTGAGATTGTGTGTAATCCACCTTTACGGTGGACTGTGGGGGTGCGTTTTTGTTACGGTGGTGAGATTTAACCGCACATAAAAAGTATTATTTACTGCCTTGCATGAGTATAACAGTCGTAAACGTATTTATTTTTGGTATATAATTTTGTATGCTCTCAAACGAAGAAGGAAAACATCGTGAGGTTAGCTGCATGTCCAAGAATAATTATTGTGTTATTACTTAGTTTCTATAAACCGCGATGGTTTTGCAATTGTCACATAAACGACAATAACAAATGTGCAAAACAATGTTTGCATTTATGCAATTATATAATTTGAACATGCTTTTGACCAACCACTATAGACAAAAAAATAGGCCTTGTCCTGCAGTACACAGTCACGGCAATAAAATAAATTAAAAATATACAGAAAATTAAGTACCTACATAGTAAATATTTGTTCAAAGCATAAAAAAGGCTCTTAATAATTTACGTATTGAAGGTTTTTATGGTCAAAATTTATAATCAAACTGAGTCCATATAACGCTCGCATCGATATAAAAAATTGTCGATACCGCCAAGCAATATCAGATTTCATAAGATTTTTCCGCTAAAGCTTTCAAATTACAGCAATAACCAACACCAACGTTAGTGCTTGCCAGAACAACCAGGTACACCCACGAATACCGGGTAATGAGTTTTGTTGTTTAGCAGCATCACTAGATAAAGGACACTGCGCACCAAGGTCGGGTAGTGTAGTGACCCGTAAATAAGTTCTCAAAGTGAAATGAGTTCTATTGCCTGAAATTTAGATTCAATAAGGCGCAGTAAGTAACATTGTAAATAATAACACCAAGGTTTATCTGGTGGTAGAAATCATCAGTATTAATAAACGGTAGTCTGAAAGCAAGCTGTTATGGTATGCACTGATAGGGTCAGGCGTATGAACGATTTGAGCGTTGCCTAATTTAAAAAAGTATACATTTTTGCAGTGTGCAGCATTTTGAGAGTAAAAACCAGCATTGAAACGTCTGTTAGTTTGTTTTAATGTGTAGTAGACACTTACTTGTGCTTACTTCTTCATTCTCTGATGATAATGTAATTAAACTAGTTGGAATTTATTTAATCTGTTTCGGAAAAAGTTTCAGGTTCTAGGTCCCTTTTGTGCAAGGTTTAGGAGCAATGAACGTAGCTAAGCGTAGCGAGACTGTGACAAAGCAGAGTACCCTTAGCACTAGTTACTGACGTTCTCGAAACAACTGTTTACTCTCGAAACATACCGTTGAGGGCAACGCTAACGACAGCAACGCTCAGACCACGAGAATGACAGTTGCATGGTTGCACTTTGTGTAGCAAAAGTATCAAATAATGTAAAAGTAATTTCTATCATCTTATTATTAGCATTACTACCTAGCTTCTTATTGCCTAATTAAATACATGTTATAAAATAAATAATAAATAATGTAATAAAAAATACTTTTATTAACAGCTTGGTACATTAGAAGCTCTAGCTCTAGGTGGGCTTTTTACGTTTTGACATAATATAATAAAAATAAAATAAATATAGAGAGTTTTTCGAAAACATGAAATAACTTGCTTAGGTATAAAAACTATAAAAACTTCGAGGCCTGTTGATTTATGAACGAAAGTTAACATTTGTTAAAGAAAATGAATAAGTTATTTATGTATTTTTTATTATTTTTACAAATTGAATACTAGAAGCAGCTCTATTAAAATCATCAGCTTTATAGCCGAAGTGGCGCAGCGGGCGCAGGTCCGCCTGCGATGCAGAGGTTGCGGGTTCGATTCCCGCCTCAGGACAAATGTTTGTACGATCTACAAATATTTGTTCCGGGTGTTCTGGGTATTTTCTATATATAATAAAAAATATCTATCTATGTATTGTATTGTATTAAGTATATATCAGTCATCTAGTACCCATAATACAGCTCTGTATAACAGCAGCTTACCTTGGGGCTAGATGATGCTGTGTGGATTGTCCAGCATTATTTATTTATTATTTATTATTTATTTATAGGCTGATAGTTTATAATGGTTACATGGTATTTGCGTCGATAAATCAATTCACAGCAATATCAATAAAACTAGTTATCCTAGATTCATGAATCAAATTTCCCGAGTTTTATATAAATTTACTGTATATTTAAGCACTATTCCGAAGGCGACAGTAAAGTTTATAGCCGTTTTAAATGATCGATTTGCAGTAAATCTTACTTATAGCTTTGTTGACGCTACGGTCCAATAAAGCGGTCAATACCAATGATAATGTCAATAAACTTCTTTGTAGTGAATAAATGTTCTTAAAAGAGTGATAACTTATAATACCTTTAAATACGTTCAGTAAAATAGTAGTATATATTATAATTTATGCAGTCCCTTGTGACTATGATTGCGTTGGGTTATTTTACACCCTGTTAGTAAGTACAAAAAAAACGAATGTCCGATATTTTGATCTTTAGTTAACGCAACCAATTGTTATCGTCAATGAATTCGACGTCCGATGTGCCGCGGCGGGCGAAGGTCTGCCTCCGGCGCAGGAGGTTGAGGGTTTGATTCCCGCCTTGAAACACATGTTTGTACGCTAGGAAAATATTTGTTCCGGGAGTTCTGGGCATTTTTAATGTATAATAAAAAATAAATCTATTTATGCATTAAGTTTATCAGTCATCTAATAACACAAGCTTTGCTTAACTTGGACACAGAACAGATATTAGTACTACGTAAAGAATGGCCACTGCCTACCTCCTACCGGTTTCATTTACCCTACCCAGGTCGCGAGTTTGACGGCACCACACGGCACTTTTCGCCGGCACCGAAACTAAAGGCACAGTAGTATTACAAACGCGTTTATTTTGATTTTGTGTAGGTTCAAGCGCGCGCATGCCAGAGCAAGCGAAAGTGCGCTATCTCACTCTTGCTATTAGATGGGGACAACCATGATACTCACACATACGACAGCACCGTTTACGTATACAAACTATGCGTGTGGTGATTGCGACGTGATT